>BSBM01000289.1:11195000-12505000 GCA_027924585.1 Larix kaempferi
TGCCAAACAATTACCTAATCAAGCACTAAAAAGGAGACAAAACCATGGTGACCAAGCCAAAGCTGCAGAGATTGAAGAAAGTAACAAAAATGTACAAACTTTTAATTTTGAGAATGAACTATGTAAGGTCAAGATTCCAGTGCCATTAACTGAATTGATGAAGACTCCTTGTTATAGAGATCCTACATTTAAAATACTGAGTTCACAAGCTAATCATTTCCCTTCAAACATTGTAAATTTACAATAATAACACCCTACAATCATTCTTGGCTCTGCCTCATCTAATAAGCCTGAAAATAATTCAAACTTTGCTCCACCTTTTTACATTACCCTGACTGTCCATGATCGAATGATCCATAACTGCCTGTTAGATTCCGGAGCCTCTCATAACCTGATGCCTAAAGCAGTCATGGAGGCCCTTGGTCTGAGTGTTACAAAGCCTTATCATGATTTGTTTGCATTTAACTCCAGAGCAGTAAAGTGCCTAGGGGTAATTAAGGATCTTGTGGTAAGCCTTGCTCAGTTACCAATGAAGAGTGTGATTATGGATGTGGTGGTTGCCGACATCTCACCCAAGTTTGGCATGTTACTTTCAAGGTCTTGGGCAAAGAAAATAGGAGGTACATTGCAGATGGATTTAGCATATGCAACAATTTCAGTATTCGGAGGAGAACATAGAAGATTGTACAGGGAAGTGCAACTTGCTTTTATAGTGAGTGATGATAAGAACCCAACGAACCATCCCATTTATGTTGTAGATGAAGATGTGGGGTCTTGCATGTTACATTTCAGCAATGAAGATACAACTGGCATACTGCGAGTAGAAAAAGAAGCACCAATCAGACCTGTTATTGAATAGCGAGATGAAATATGGAAAATGTACTTTGATGGATCATCATCTAAGGAAGGAGCTGGAGCAGGTATTGTTTTGATTTCTCCGGGAGGGGAGGTGATTTGTTTGATGTACAAATTAGAATTTCTGACTACTAATAACACAGTTGAATATGAAGCATTGATACTTGGGCTAAGAGCTGCAAAGGATTTGGGAATTCAACAACTAACTGTTTTTGGCGACTTCGAATTAGTGGTCCAACAGGTGAGGGACAATTATCAAGTAAAACAGGATTTGTTGAAGGTATACATAAATGAAGCATGGGATATGATTGACAATTTCTTTGTAGTGTTCAATATTTCTTTTATTCCCAGGAATTAAAACCAAACAGCAGATTCACTGGCTTTGGCAGCCACACATTTCAAAATTCCAAAACAGACCCAGTTAAAATATCCTATTGAGGTTAAGTACAGGCATGCAGTACCAGATAATATCAGATAGTGGAGAGTCTTTGAGGATGATTTGGAAATTAAAAAGTTCTTAGAATTGACTGGGCAGTTTTCTAATTCACTGATTGACCAGGACCAGGATGATGAAGTTGATGATATTGCTGCATATACAGAGAATACAATTGTTGAACATAAGATTATTGAGTTGAAGGGAAATTTTATTCCCAAGGATCTTGTTCTCCTTGAGAGAATTTTTTTCTTAAGATGATACTTTAATAAAGCCTACTATGCAATCTTCAGATGAGAATATTATAAGTTGTAACATTGGTACAGAAGCAGCCTAAGATGGTGAAAGTTTCCAAATCGCTTTCAGTTGAAGAAGGGAACATGTATGTAAAGTTGTTGAAGGAATTTGTTGACATTTTTTCCTGGTCTTATGAAGACTTGAAGACCTATGACACTAGCATAATCCAACATAAGGTTCCTTTAAAGCCAAATGTGAAACCTTTTAGACAGAAACTAAGAAGAATTAACCCAACTTTGCTTCTAGTCATAGAAAAAGAATTCAAGAAACTATTAGTTGCAAAAATAATAGTTCCACTCAGATATTCATCATTGGTGGAAAATTTGGTTCCAGTGCGTAAAAAGAATGGAGAGATCAGATTATGTGTGGATTTTCGCAATCTGAATAAAGCTTCACTGAAGGATAACTATCCATTTCCCAAGATTGAGAAATTTTTTGCAGAAGGTGGTATGTTCCTAGAGAATTTCGATGGTTGATGGATTCTTGAGTTACAATCAAATTGTTGTGCATCCAAATGACAGGGAGAAAACAACCTTCACTACCCCTTGAGTTACAATCAAATTTTTGTGCATCCAGATGACAGGGAGAAAACAACCTTCACTACCCCTTGAGTTACAATCAAATTGTTGTGCATCCAGATGACAGGGAGAAAACAACCTTCACTACCCCTTGTGGTACATTTATGCATGACAAGATGTTGTTTGGTTTGATGAATGTTGGTGCAACTTTTCAAAGAGCTATGGATATAGATTTCGTTGGAGAAAATGAAAAATTTGTAGTAATTTATCTGGATGATATCACTGTGTTTTCTAAATTTGATGAAGAGCATTTCAAACATCTCTGACAAAAATTTTTGAAATGTAGGAAGTTTGGACTATACTTAAATCCTAAGAAGTCCCATTTTGTTGTTCAAGAAGGTAAGCTTTTGGGACAACTAGTTTCGGCAAATGGGATTAGAATAGATCCTGAAAGAGTTAAGGCTATTCTAAAGATCAATATTCCTAGAAGTAAGAAGGATGTCCAATCATTTATTGGAAAAATAATTTTTTTGAGATGGTTCATTCCAAATTTTGTTGAAACAATCAAACAGATAACATCTATGTTGAGGAAGGATCAGGAGGTGAAGTGGACAGCAGAAGCTAGAGCTTCATTTGATAAGATCAAACAGGCTCTAACAGAAGCCCCAATGGTGGTAAGCCCTGATTTTTTGAAAGAATTATTTACTTTCTCTTTTGCATCTTAGGACTTTATAGCTGTTGTTCTATTATAGAATAATGTGGATGGATTAGAGAAGCCTATTGCTTTCTTTAGTAAAACTCTCAGAGATTCAAAATTGAAATATAATACACTAGAAAAATAAGCATATGCACTAGTTAAGGCCTTGAAGTTCTTCAGAATTTATATTTTGCATTCTAAGATTATTGCTTATGTACCTAATGCTGCTATTAGGGAAATTTTGACACAACCAGATTGTGAAGGTAAGAGGGGGAGATGGATTGCAAAGATTATGGAATATGATGTGGAGATAAAACCTACTAAGCTAGTCAAAGGATAGGGTTTGGCTAAACTTTTGGCTGATTCAAATTGTGAAGCTCTTGGCCTTCATTTAGTGGCAAGTCAACCAACTCAGGAGGAGTTACAAACAAGGAAAAATGAAGAACAAATCATGGATAAATATGCAGAGTCAGTCTGGTATGTTGATATAGTTCATTTTCTATTGCATTTTCAATGTCCTGCTCATCTAGATAAAAAAAGCAGCTAGATCATTAAAATTGAAGGCCACCAAATATTGTTTAGTAAATCAGCAGTTTCATTGGAAAGATCCGAGAGGATTATTGCTCAAGTGTTTGGAAAAAGCAGAATCAGAAGAAGTCATTTCAAAATTGCATGAAGGTGCCGGTGGAGGTCACAAATATTGGAAAGCTACAGCTTACAAGATTTTAAGATATGGGTATTACTAACCTTCTTTATTTTCAGATGTATATCAACAGGTTAGAGCTTGTTTTCAATGTCAAAAATTTGCTGGTAAACAGAAACTTGTATCCTTACCTTTGAAACCTATTGTGGTGAATGCTCCTTTCCAGCAATGGGGATTGGACTTCATAGGTGAAATCAATCCTGCTTCCAGTGGACAACACAAATGGATACTGACAGCTACTGATTTTTTCATGAAATGGGTGGAAGCAATTCCTACATGGAATGCAACTAATAAGGTCATTATCAACTCTATACAAGAAAATATTTTGAGTAGGTTTGGTTTCCCTAGAAAGTTGTTGACTGATAATGCTCAGGCCTTTAAGTCCAAAGCCATGGTTAATTTTTGTGAGGAGAATGGAATTATCTTGAAACATTCTACTACATATTACCCCCAGGGGAATGGGTTGGCATAATCAACCAACAAGAACATCATCCAGAGTATCAAGAAGTTGTTAAGTGAGAACAAGAGATCTTGGGATTCAATGTTGAAGTATGCTCTGTGGGCAGACCAGATAACTACTAAAAAATAAATAGGTTTGTCTCCCTTTCAATTGGTATATTGTACTGATACTGTTTTTCCCATTCAATTAGGAATTCCAGTAATGAATTTTTTCCAAGACAGTTAGGAAGAACCAAATGGTATTCAGAGAAGAGTTTTCTCATTGATTGAACTTCAGCAGGAACGAGAGGCTTTAGCAGAAAGAGCACAGGCTTACAAAAACAATATCAAAGAGAAATTTGATAGGAAGGTTAAAGAATATACATTTTCTCTTGGAGACATTGTGCTCAGGTGGGACGCTAGAAAATATCAGAAAGGTCATCATGGTAAGTTTGGTAATTTATGGCTTGGTCCTTTCATAATTTCTAAAATTTTGGAGAATAATACTTTTATACTACAGAGTTTGGAAGGTGAAAAATTGTCCAATCCAGTGAATGGATTATTCCTCAAACATTTTTACAGTTACTAAAGTGAAGGGTTTTCACTCATTGTATATATCGGTGTGAGATAAGTTGAATAAAGACTCCAATTGCCCAATGGAAGTTTGCAGAATAACAGGGAAATTTCAGTTTTGATTGCAGAAGACACTAGTCTACAGGATCGTGAAACCTCACAAGGAAGCTTTCATCCACCAGTTGGAGCCAGATGTTAGGACTGGAATTGTACCTAGTCCCTATTTGATTTTTTCTCAATTTTTCATTCCTTTCTACTTCTATTTTGTTTTATTTTAAATTGAATAGTTTTTATTTTCTTTTCATTTTCTATATTATGAATGTTATTTTATTTTATTTTATTTTACCTCTAGACATAGTGGCTTACTAAAATATTTCATTTCATTTTACAGTCTTCAAAATACTTATTTAAAGTTTTCCCTAGCTCCTATGATTAAAGTTTAACCTTTATGTTGAGCTTGTTTGCAAAAATGTTCATATAGAGACATTCTCGCAGCGTGGTAATTAAAATGCATACACTAAGGAACTTCTGGATTCCAAAATAATCGAGGATCGTGGATGATTCATGGAAAACATTGGTACATTATATTCTATGATGTTCACAGACCTTAAGGCACCTGTTCCTTATATCATGACATTTGTTAAGCCCATGATGATGATTCATCAAAGGAGTTGAACATAGGAGAAGCCACGAGTTTTAACATTTGAAGCCACGTACTCTGAGTTTTGTCAAATTCAATTTGTTTGCTTCCAAGAAGCTACTCGGTGTATAACTGCAGAAGTTATGGGTAAGAGTGGAAAGCTGAGTCGGTTTGAGCCAACAGATACTACTTGGGCAGCGAATTTTCCTGAGTGTGTAGCATTGTTTAAGGCAGTTGGATGGTTTGAGTTCTTTGAAAGAATTGCAAGTTTTAATGTAGATGTGACCCATGCTTTTGCTCAAAACCTGTAATGACGCTTTTTCAAAATTCTATTACAATGCCAATTTTTCCACTTTTTCCCCAATTTCGACCTTTGACTAGTTTAACTGTTTTGACCTCCAAATCAACCCAAATGCTCCCAAATCTTCTGTAGGAGTGTATGAATGGTATTTAGACTTGAATATCAGGTTCAGGGATGTTTTATGGACCTCCAAATACTGTTGCAAACTTGATTTGTATTCTGATCAATATAGGTAATTTTGACTAGTAATTTGTGCATCAAATCCCCCCCGGGTAACACTGAAAATGGCCTTCCAAATGCCTCCAAAATCCCACGAATTTATGAAAAGAGGTATATAATGTGTTAAGTATGTGATTAAGGTCTCATATGCACCATTAATTGATTTTTACTACTGTTCTAACTCTCTCACATTCAATAGCAAAAACCCCCAATTCGACCCTTGGGGAAATGGCACTATTTCACCTCCCAATACAACTAAACTAAGTAAAAATGCTTCAAATGCTCAAGTACAGTACATGAAACTTGTATAAGACATCCATGGCAGTATATTGATCACAAATATATCATATAATCATCCATCCATTCGAAATAATCAACATTATAGTGTCATACATCAATGCATTGGGGAAATGGACATTGTTTGCTCATTAATCAATAGTTTTGCATACAACCAGTGGGTATTTCGACCTGAGACTTTCTGAATATTAATAAAAGAGGATATGAAGCTATTACAGTCAGAAATATATAATGAGAAGCTCTCTCAAGAATCACAAGTGCTCACCAAAAACGCCCTCCCTCAAGGAGCATGAATATGCCTTCAAAACTGGAAACGGTGGAGAGAAAGTGCTGCACTAAACCAAACCATGAAAATTCCTGTAGCTGCTACCTACAAATACAAACTCCATTAAAGAACCATGAAAGACTTGAGTGGCCTCTCCAAACACCAACTTGGATGGGAATCTTTCACCCTCGAAATTGGCTAAGGCAAGAAACTAGTCATCCACTAGCTCTCTCTTCACAAATGCAATTTTTCTCAAATCATCAAAAGCCATTCTCATTCTTCATTCTACATTTTATAACCAACATTAGCCCTCTAAGGTTCGAAATCCTCTCAATAGATTAAATATATTTCCATTTAGGAAATATTCCACATTTGCCACTTGTCTCCTAGTTCCAACCTTCCATCTTCTCCCAAATTCGATTTTGAGTCTCTTTGGATTCTCCAACTCCCAAATTCACCTTCCTTGAGCCTATTTTTGGTGCTGACATGTCATAGTGGTCAGATGTCAGAGGTCAGGTCTGCAATTTTTCATAGTTGTCATAGATGCTCCATCATTGGTGTCATAGGGGCTAGGGAATCTAGCCCAAGTGTCCACAAACTTCTACTTTGACTCTTTATCTTCCATGGAGGTTACCAATCCTTCCCAATTAAACCTAAGATGCTCAATGACATGTGTTATGACTTACCAACTCACCCAAGAGTGTTCACATTCCCATTAATTCGAATTTGCAAAAGAGAGATACCATGTATTATGAAAAATCAAGCTAGTGTGAGTCCCACCACCTCCATATGTCTCCAAAACCACTTGCCACTTAGAATTTATCTTGAATTTATTTATTCACCATATTTATTAAATGTTTGAACCCCTCTAATGTCTAAATATCATTTATTAGCTTCCTTATTACCATCCCACATGTGCCCATCCAACCTAGGAAACTAGTAGGATTGATGGGATTGTCTTACTATGCACTTATTTGAATGGGGACATTACAAAACCTTTCTGATTCCACTGTTAGCTTTCAGACTTTGAAGTTTGAATTAACAGAAAATTTAATGGCAGAAACTATTGGTGCACCCATGGAGGGAGAATCATGGTTTAAGAAAACCCCTTTTAACTTTGACCCAAGCATGTTTCTACTTCCAAGTTGTGAATCCCTGAACTAGAGCAAAGGGGTTCATTTAAAGAACTTCAAACAGGAGTGGAAGGAGGTTATTGGAATTGTGCATAGCTATATTACATGTAAAGGAAGGTTTGCATCAGTATTTAAGTATCATATTAGGTTTTTGTTGCACTTGAATCAACAATCCAAGATGAATTTACCATTTTTCCTACTTAAAAGCCTTCAGAAGATGTCGAACAGGGTTAAGGGCCACGCTGATCATACGAGCCAGTCACTATTTCATCATGGATTGATCAAATTGATTGTTTTGATAGTTTTGCAGAAGGAGAATCGAAGTTGGGATCATTTTTTGTTTTGGTCGGGTTTTGTAATCGAGCATGAAAATAAATCTCTTCCCAATAAACAATTTAGTTTTGTTAAAAAATTCAAAAGGGATGCAGCTGAAGAAGTAGTACAAGATAATTTGCAGAATGACAATGTATAGGGAGAGTTCATAAACCCTTATGGTGCAAAGCAAGAGAGCATGAACATATTCCTGGGGATAATATAGTGGAAGACCTTGTTGTTATGAACAAAGAAGAAGCTGCTAGTTCAAAGGAGGAAATACATAGTTGTGTTTTTGAAGAAGGGAGATCAACCCTAATTTCTCCTACTGTAAATACCAAGGAGAAGATATTCTATGTTCCATATTTTAGTGTTGATGTGAAAGCTCTAGCAGAGCTTGAAAAGCCTAAATGGCGACCTAAGACTAGAGCCACAAATAAACTCAAACTGAATATGAGGAGGATTTTAAACCCTAAGCTAAAGAAGGAGAAGGTCGCCATCATTCAGGATTCTTCGGGTGAAGAAGATACATATAGCAAATAAGAATTGACGCTACAGCAAGTTCAGACAAGCATAGAAGTGTATCATCCAATGATACTAGAACCAGTTCAAGAATGCCATGAAGTTACAGAAGAGGTAATTATTCCCAGCATGGAACAAGAAATGAGTTCGAGGGTTTCATTTTCAGAAGTAGCAATGAAAAATAAGTAGGAAGAAGACTTGATTTTCAGGAAATTGGATATCCCATTGCGATTAGTCCAAGATTCAACATTGCATGGAGATGTTCAGATGGACTCGGAGATAGAGAATCTAAAGAAATCAGTACAATAGCATAAGTCACAAGAAAAATTCCTGAGTGAATCCAATGAAAGACTCATGACTACAAATAAAATACTAAGGGAAGACCTGGAAGATGTCAATGCTCATTATCAAGAGTTGATTACAGTAGCAAAGGAAACCTTAAGAAGAAAAGGAGAAACATAGATTCAGGCTGAGAAATTAACCAAGCAGATCCAGGATTTGAGCAAATAGAATAAGGTGTTGTCAAACAAGGTTCAAAGCATGGAGGCAGAGCAATCTCGACATGACAAGAAATCTCATGCATTGGAAGGAATAACAATGTTAGCAGAAGATGCTAAGCAATTCTAAATGCCACCTAATGCACAGATGTCCAAGTATTATGTTTTAGTTATCTTATGCATAGTTGTTAATAGTAATTTTGGTAATCCTAAGACATTCGAAAGTTAGTGTATAACTACTTTATGTAACTGTTTCGAAGCTTGACCTAAAAGTAGTTATGAAACTACTACATTTTGGTAATGATAAAAGGAAGAAAAAATACACTAAGGGGGTTGGTATTTTGTTCGAGGAGAGCTAAAGGGCTGATGCACTGTTGTATACTCAAACTGATGCTATATACTTTCATGTAAGTTCTATTTTGAAGACTGAATTTTGATTTGAATATATACATAAGCCACTTATTAACTATTTTCATTGGTTGTGTTTATGGTCTGTTTGACTACCCTATTTATAATTTCATTTCTTGATTAAGGTATTATTCATGTGAATGCTTATAAATTTGTGGACAGAACCAGTTCCTTGTTTTATGATGCTTATGTTTTATCTATATGTTTTATATCTTTATGTCTAGGTTCTTTAAGATTGATTTATGATTCAGTGTTTGCATTTGTTTGATGATTAAATTATTCTCTTCTTATGAATGAAACCTTCAAACCAAAATTACAAAAAACAAATCCATTTTTCTTTATTGTTTTTGAGATTGTTTTAGCTTGTGCCCTTTGTAGTCTAGTGACAATTTCTAGCACAAACAAGCGTGGAAGTGTACTCCTGTAAGGTTAAGCACCTGGTCATCTCTTCCAAACAAGATTCAACTTGTATCCGTACTCGACCCTCTGAAAATTCTGGAAGCCTTATCTTCTGAAGTTCCCTTGTGATATCCTAATGCGGAGGTCGCGGTACCGTGTCCACTTCTACTTTGGTAATTTCTTCCCTCAGTGGAGGGGCCTCCACTTCCACTTCTGAGGTAACACTTCCTTTTTGTAGTCCTCGGAGTGTTTCATTTATTGCTTCCAGCGAGCACAATATAAGGATGGTCTCTGGAGATGGTGTCAGCACATTCAATTCAGGTAATATCGTCGCCTGACCTCGCCCCTGACCTACTTGCATTCTTGCCATGTTTATCCCTGTAACATGGCATAATATGGTAATTAGCATATGACGACATCGTGACTATTTTACTATTTTACTATTAAACTCAACTACTAGTTCAAAAGGTGCGTCGTACAATTTCTTTTTCTTTTTTTTACGAGCATTTTTACATAAAGGGCTATAGTTCTGGGCGTTTCGATCAGGCCATCTTGAGGCCACCCGGTACTAAATCTACTACAATAGTTCTACGTAAGTCATATATCGGATTCCACATAATCCCCATTAAGTTGCAAACCCAACCCTATATGAAATTCAATTAATGTTTATTTCCTTGTTTCTCATTAATAGTCATTTATTAATGAAATTCCTGCCTTAATTTACCTTAACCCTAACTCTATTAACATTATACTAACATCATTATGTTTTTTATAGAATGCCGCTAATTTTGTGGCTGGCGAAACCTGGTAATATTAGCGTGAAGGAGAGCGAGAGGAGTTCTAAGGTTTGAGTGCTGCTGCGATGAGCTCCATTGGAGGAGGGGAGCCGCCTCCCCCCTCCACCTCCTTCCCCAGAAGAGGACGCCTTCTGTATTCTTATCTTTGCTCAAGGTAAGAAGCCGGTGAATTAGATTGTCCCGAAATTTATTAAAAAGTTAGAGTCTATTCCAGAAATAGCTCTGTCGCCTGAACAACCAATTAGGATAGCTCGGTCGCTAGCTGAAAGAGGACTGGTGGGTCAGTTTATGGGTCTTTGGCCCTCTCTTAGGTCCACCGACAACTGGATCCAAAGGAATTGGAGGCCCTTGATCAAGGAAAGTGTAACCTTCTACTCAGTTGGAAGAGGATTTTTCATCTTCGAGTTTATCTCCCAGGATGATCGCGACCTAATTTTCTGGAGTGGCCCTTAGTTCATGGGCTCCCAAGGCCTGTACCTAAATAGGTGGATGCCAAAATTCGACCCAGTAGTGGATATGCCCAAAGAAGTCCCTGTTTGGTTTCAGTTACCCAATTTGTCGATTCATTGCTGGAATCCTCTCTCGTTGCAGACAATATGGAATGGTATCGGAAGGTATATCGATAAATCAGACACCAAAGATCAATATTCCTATGCCCGGATATATGTTGAAATTGATCTAGAAGCAAGCTTACCAGAGGCTGTCAAAATTACGGTGGGTTCATGGCACCATTTCCAAAAGCTGGACTATGAGAAATTGCCTTTTTAAGTGTAGGAGCTACCATGAATACGTCCATTTCTAGAGAAACTGCCCAAAAAATCAAGTCCCAGAAAAGGATGCGGGAGAAGGATGGAAGCCTGCCAATAAATCCAAAACAAATCCCAAATCTAAAGAAAAGAAGAACCCGATTCCTCCTGGGAAAGCTATGGAAGTCCAAACAGAACCAATTGTCACAGGGAATAGCTTTGCTTCCATGGAAGAAAAAGGTGAAGAACCAAAGGAAAAAGGAAATGAAACAGAGGCCTCCCCCCCTTCTGTGACTGAAGAAGCAATGCTAGGGAATGCAAATGAAGAAACACCTGTCAACCTTGCCTCCCATTCAGAAGATCCTGCCTCTGAATGTGAAGGAGCTGAAACTAGCAACTCTCAGGCCACTCCAAAGAAAGTCTCTCGAGGGCGAAAATCAAAAAAAGAAACTAGAGAGAAGGAGACATACCTATATATTCTCCAAGGATCTCATAAAACCATCAAGAATATGTTGCACCCTACAAGATCCACTAGGAAGCGAGGTCAGGCCCCAAAAGGAGCCCCCCCCCCCACCCCATCAAGTTACTAATGTATCTAGTCTCCTGGAATTGTATGGGGTTCAGAAGTAAAGTAAAGGAAGAAGCACTCAAAGATCTAATCCGAATGACAGCCACAAATCCTACTAATTCAGGAGACCAAAATGGAGGAAGCCGACCTCCTCAAAGCTAGCCAATCCTTTTGGAAAAAGGGTCATGGAAGAGCTATCAGTGCTCGGGGTGCCTCTAGCAGCATCGGTACCTTCTGGGATAGCTCCACCTTTGATTTAGTGCAAGCAGAAAGCTACACTCATTGGATATTCACTCAGCTTCATCACAAAGATACAAGTCACCTTGTAAGTCTCTTTAACCTTTATGTGTCGTTTCTTCTTTTAGAGAAACGAACTTGTTGGGACCAGCTAAGGGCCTTCCTTAGCTCTAATCCTCTTGATAATATGATTGTGGGAGGAGACCTAAATGTCACCCTCACTCAGGGAGAAAACAAAGTTGGCTCCCTGGTAAGAGACCCGGACAAGGAATGGGTGGAGGATCTCATCTTGGAATGGGACTTGGAGGATATCAAACTTGCAAAGGAAAGTTCACTTGGTCAAACAAAAGACTGGGACCGGGTCATATTGCAGCCAGACGTGATAGGTTTTTGGTACAAAACTCCCTCCTACTATATGGACTCTCAACCTCTTCTAAAATTCTGCCCCACAGCGTGTCGGATCATAAGCCAATTTTGCTGGAAATTTCTTAAGAGAAGACCCTAGGCCCCATCCCTTTCAGATTTAACCCGGCTTGGTTAATCCATGATGTTTTTCAGAAGATTGTCTCTCAAAGCTGGAGTGCACCGGTCTGAGGATCCCCATTCTTTGTCTGGGAGGAAAAATTAAGGTGCCTTAAAAATGAACTCAAAAAGTGGGCCAAATTGCTCAAAACTCCTGCCATCAAGAAGAAAGAAGTGCAAGAGCTTTTGGAGGAGCATCAGCTGCTACTTGAAGAGAGCATTATTACCAACGATCTCCTAATCCGTGAAGCAAAGCTACAAAGGGAGTTGCACCAAGCTTACCGTGAGGAAGAAAACTATTGGAAGATAAAATCTAGAAGTCTTTGGCTTGAAGCTAGAGACAAAAACATTAGGTTCTTCCACAAGCAGGCAGAGGCTAGAAAGCAATTCTAGACAGTCACAAAAATCCATCATCAAGATCAAGAAATTCAGGACTTCGAAGGAATAAAGCAGGCATCCCACTCCTTTTTCAAAGATCTTTACACTGAAAATGCAGATAGCCTGATCAACGACACCTCCTACCCTATCTCTTTGATTCCTAAGCTAGTTCAAGATGAGAGAAATCTGATTCTGACAGCACCAGTGAAACTCCATGAAATTAAAGCAACACTTGACCAAATGGAAGCTGACAAGGCCCCCGGCCCGGATGGATTCACCAATCGCTTCTTCAAGGCCTATTGGTCAACCATCAAAGAAAATCTACAAAGAATGGTGCTAAAGTATCAACATATCAACAAAATTGGCGAAACTACCAACTCGGCCTTCTTGGCACTTATCCTTAACGAAAAAGGAGCAATCAATTTCAGTAGGTTTCGTCCAATCTCTCTGTGCAACACTGGCTACAAGATAATCACCAAGATTATAGCCATCAAGCTCGAAAATCTTCTTCCGGCCATAATCCCTGAGAATCAAGGAGGGTTCATCAAAGGTCGTCAAATTTTGGACAACATTATCCTCGTGCAGGAGGCAATTCATTCAAGCATCCAACGAAAATAAAAAGGTATGGTCATCAAGTTAGATTTAGAAAACGCCTTTGGCAGAGTAAATCATGATTTTCTCTTTAAAGCTATGAAAAGTTTTGGATTTGCTCCGGGTTTTATAAACTGGATCAAGGCTTGTGTAGGTTCTCCCTATATTTCCCCCTTGGTCAATGGGCGTGCAACTAGGTTTTTCAAAGCTTCGTGGGGCCTGAGGAAAGGTTTCCCCTTGTCGCCTCTTCTTTATGCAATCCAAGCCTCAGTCCTGAGCTTTCAGCTTGATCACTGTCAGCAGCTCCAATCTTTATCAGGTCTCAGAATGGCGGTTGGAATCAAAGATATAAACCATGCCCATTTTGCCGATGACACTTTACTGTTGGGAGGATCTAGTGTTCATTCAACTCAAAATTTTAAAAGTGAGTTAGATGTATACAACGAGGTCTCTGGCAGCAATATCAACTTCATCAAGAGCAAAGTCTATGGGTGGAATTGCACTCCAAGGGAAATGTTAGAAATTACTAGAGCCTTGGGCATGGAAGGCCTCACAATCTGGGATTCTTTCAAATATCTAGGAGTTCCAATCTTCAAAACATCCCCAAAATATTCTCATTGGCTCCCTCTTTTGGACAAATTGAAAACCAGAATTGACTCCTGGGGGGCTACATGGTTGAACTTGGCAAGCAAAGTGGTCCTGCTAAAGTCTATCCTCTCAAGCATTCCCATCTTCAAAAGTACCATGTTGCTTGCCCCGAAAACTATTGTCCTTAAAATTGACGCCATGTTAAGATGTTTCCTGTGGGAAGGACGAATGCAGAATGAAAGGAGGCTCCATCTATTCGGGTGGGGGAAAGTTATCAAGCCTCTCTTGGAAGGAGGTCTTCAAATTCAGGCGATTAGTACCCAAAACCTAGCCCTCAGAGCTAAATATATCTGGAATTTAATTTCAGGCAAGCTTACTTGGAGCAAATATGTTATCTAGAAAAAGTATTTTCAGGGCCCTCGCCTCCGGTGCCTGGATCAGCCACCTAAGAGCACCAAAGGGTCTCCAATTTTTGCGCTGTGTCAAGGAGCTCTTGAATTCTTCCAATCAAATATATCGTGGTCTCCAGGGAATGGGAAGCATATTGGAATCTGGGAGGATTCGATTCTAGGAGAACCCCCTTTAAGCACTCAGGATGGCATGGAAAACCTTAAAATATGGCTTATGTCCAACAATCAGAAAACTCTATGGGACATCTCGACCTGGAATTCTGATAATGAGAGGTCCTGGAAAGGTTGGGACCTAAGAAACATACCAGAGTTTTTAAAAGATGAAGTTAAAACTCTGTTCTCCCATCTATAGGGGAAGTCGCTTATCACAGCTCACTCTAAAGATATTAGAAGCTGGGGATCTACCTCTAGAAAGTATACGGCAACAGCAGGCTATAAATTTCTCCTTGCAAACCCTCATGTTCTGCCGGATCCAATGGTTTGGAAAGCAATCTGGTCCACCAAGTCCTTGCCAAAAATTGACATGTTCATCTGGACGCTGGCTCACAAGAGTATTTTGATGAGTGAAAACCTCAGAAAAAGAGGCTGGGAAGGGCCTTCTAGATGCCCTTAATGCTGCCTTGAGGAAGAAACTTCAGAACATCTTCTTCTCCTTTGCCCCTATGCAAAGGAAGTTTGGGGGAAAGCTTTGGGACTTGAGTCCAATACAATCCACCTTCTGTAGGACCTCTTTGAGCTTCTAAAATCATGGGAGTCCTTCTGCCCTTTCTCGCTAAATAAAAAAGAATAGTTAAAACAGTGTTGGATGCTGCTCCCCAAAGTTGTCTTATGGAAAATTTGGCTCGAAAGGAACAATAGGTTGTTTCGAAACAAAACTTGCATCCCCTCTATTGTGGTTGTAAAAGCCAGAGCTTTGCTCGAAGACACCCTCTCATTTTTGTCTAAAGGCAGAAATTCAACCCCTCTCGATTCAGAAGAAGCTCTTTGGATCAAGAATCTTGTTCCTTCTATCCATTCTCAAGATGTAATCTCCTCCAGAATTTATGACAGTTGGGAAATTTGTCTGGATGAGGAAGCCTTCATTAGATGGAGGAACAATCTGAATACGCATTGTTTGTTCTTCGACGGAGTAGCTAAAGGTAATCTAGGGGAGGTTGGTGGGGGAGGGATCCTTTTGGATCCTGATGGTCTTATTAATATTTCCTTCGCTTGGGGTTTAGGAATAGACACGAACAATAGTGCAGAAGCATTAGCCCTTTGGCAAGGGCTTCGTCAAGCTCACAACAAGAATATAAAAAATCTAGTTGTCTTCGGAGACTCAAGACTGATAATAAAGGCTATTATCACTCAAAAAATGCCTAAGAAACTCAAGCTCAATCATATCCTTAAGAAAATCAATCTCCTGGTGAACAATTTCAGGTCTATCAGTTTTTGTCATGTTTTAAGGCATCTCAACTCCTTAGTAGACGCTGAAGCGAATAGAGGGGCGCCTCTGAGCAAGGGAGCTTTGTTGTAAAATGGTATCGAGAGACACGACTTCATTCCCTAGGATTCAACAACACAAAGGTGGAGACCAAATTGCCCTGAAGTGCTCATCTTCCAACTCTTGAAGGTTACGTTTTAACTTGGAATCCGTGTTAGATAATGATCACTCTTTCTTTTCGTCGACGGACATTTGAAGCTTGTTCTTTGCATCCAGGAAAAGTTCCCTCTTACAGCCTCTGCCAACCTGTCTCTCTGAGAGGTCTCTTCAGGTTTCGGGCAGCAAGATATGGCATTAGTGCCTCATTCAGAATCGTGTTTCCAGTTGACAAACAATCTCGAAAGGAGGAGCTGGAAAAACCATGGAGTCTAGTTCAGCACAACAATTCTGGAAAAAACCATGGAGCTAATAAATTCAGGCTTTCTATCTATCTTCTAGTGTTTGTAATCTCTGCCTTTTCATCCTCTGCAAGCCTAACTGGTTGATTTTGAAATGTTGTCTCAAGATTTTGAGTTACATTTCCACTGTATTCGTTCCAGTGGCTAGCCATTGTTTTTAATATACAACTTATTCATTCCCGTAAAAAAAAAAAAACATTATACTAACATTATAATACGAAATTAAACCTTAATTATTAATGTGCATTAAAACCCTTATACTAATTTCATTAATAATTTAATAATTTAATAATAGCATAATCTAATTTTTTTTTCTTATATATATATATATATATATATATATATATATATATATATTTTGAGTCGTGTTTATTAAACATATCTATCATGGAGTAGAATCAGGCTCCTAGTGATCAACTCGTCATGCTGGTCTCTGTGGTGTCTCGTTTTCAAGATTTTGGGTCCGTCTTGTCCCTTCGACTATACGTCGAAGTTTCGGCAAGGAGTATTTTCAAGAAGAGATAAACTAATTAGTGTTAATTTAGCATTTTTATTTTTTTATTTTTTAACTAATTAGTGTTAAACTGAGATAAACTAATTAGCATTTTTTATATATATAAAATAAAATTTTAATTTATAACAGTTATACATTTAACAATTTAACATTTCACAATTCATTTTATGGAATAAATTAATTAATACTAATGTTACTAAAATAAATAAATAAATGAAACCTAACCTAAATCAATTACCTTACCCTAAACTACTACCACACGGCCTACACGAGTCCTCCACCGCCATGCAAAAGGGAAGTGTACCGTGAAGGCCACGCAGCGTCCTCACTCGGTCTACCATCATGCAGAGAGAGCAACCCTGAAATAGTGTCAGCTAAGGTGCACGGGTCATTTCTTCCGCCCTTTCCCCAAGTTCATGCTCTGCAAGACCCGCCGATGGAGTCGTTATGGTTCTGTTTTTTTTTAAATATTGTAAGGTAGTTGATGTCCCATTTATGAGTGTATTTTGTCTCACTTTCACACTAGTTTCATGTCTTTCACGCTGGTTGCTGGTCTGTAGGTTTGCAGGTAAAAAACTAAAAATAAATAATTGATGTTTCCTTCCAAACCAATCTTTTACCTGGAACAATTACCCTACATCCATTCGGCTTGCGAGCTGGAGAGGGACTGTGTAAACCCACAGAGCTCGGTATGTATATATATATATATATATATATATATATATATATATATATATTTATATAATTATTCGCAGTTTATATTTTTTTTCCCTCTCACCGGTCGGCCACCCATGGCCGCAGTAGCTCAGTTGTTGGCCGGCCGTGCCCAGGTCGCGAGCTCTCGGGATGCAGGCCGGGATTTCCCAGGCCGCAAGCAACGTGACTGTTGATCGGGTTGCCATAGCTGCGCCCTACGGGCTACAGCCGACTTTCCCCGGTCGCGCCCCTGTGGGATGCTGACCGGGCTGCCATGGCCGTGTCCTGCATGCTGCAAGCCGGCTTGCCCAGGTAGCACCCCTGTGGGCTGCTGGTCGGGCTGCCATGGCCGCTCCTTGCGGGATGCAGGCCGGCTTTCCCAGGCCGCACCCCTACGGGCTGCAGGTCGGTTGCCATGGCCACAGCTAGCCTGAACTCCACTCAACGCATTCTTCCTTTTTTTTTCTTTTTTTTTTAAACTATATTATAAATATTTTTTTTGATATAGTTTAAAAACAAAAAATTCATATATATATATATATATATATTGTTTATTTATTTTATAAATAACTAAATTCCTTTTTTTATATAGTTTTAAAAAAAAATTATATATATTTTTGTTTATTTATTTTATAAATAAATAAATTCTTTTTGTTTTAATTATATATATATATATATATATAAACAAAAGTTTATATATATAAAAAAACAATTTGATATAAACTCTTTAGTTTTTTTTTTAAATTTCAAAAATTGAAAATTGAAACTCCGAATTAAATTTTCTTAAACAAAATTGATGTAATTTTCATTTAATTTAATTGTAAAGGATTTTTTGTTTTTACCATCCATATATGTATATATATATATATATATATATATATATATATATATATATATATCTTGTTTATATGCATACTAAATTTATTTTTGTTGTACTAACAAAATTGATATTTTTGTTGTAAGCTTGAACAATTTCACTAACCCTCCTCCTGGTTTTATGCAGGTCAAATACTTCTGCAACCAGTAAACTTGCACATGAGTCAAAATTTTGAATTGTTCGTCTTGTTTACTTCTCTTTCCGTCGTAGTAAGCCCTCTGGTTCTAGATTTGGAACCATGGCTCAGACACCATGTGTAGGACCCCGTCCTAGTTTTTCTGAGTTTATGAACCTAAATCATTTTTCTTTGTTTACATAATGTGTCAAGTTTATGTTCTGTTTCTGTTTTCATTTCTAGTTTTGTTTAAATTTCATGCCTGTAAAAATATAACATTTACATTTACATTTACAGGTTTGAAATAAATATATTTACTGTTTTATCTAATTCTAAAAATTACTATTTGTGCAGGTGTAACAACAAATACATGTGTACTCATTCACAAAATTACCCTTTTTCAATAACTTGAAAATAATGATTTACAGGGTTAGAAATTGATTGTATACCTGTAGGAGAAATACCTGTAGATAGCTAGTAGACCCCTTTCTGCGCTTTTACCCTACTGTATGCCTTGCAACCAACAGTCTTCCCAAAACCTTGAAACTCAACCAGCCCAAATTGAGTTGTCACCCTGCCAACCGGAGAGGTCTCGCCGACCACCCAGCTCCAAAGGTACCCCTTTGGACCCCCGAGGCCAAACCGAGTACAAGCCAACCAGTTAAATCCCTCTGTGAATTCTCCAACAAGAACCCCCTTCTCCTCTGCTCTGTAAAATTCTATCTCTCTTTGTAATTTCCCCAAAATATCCCAAGGTGAAGATCCCCTCTCCCCCATTGTCTTCTCGACCTTATTCTCATGTCTTTTCGACTCTTTTTCCCTGCCATTACTACCCCTATCCTCTCATTAATGAAGTCCCAACCCCCTCATGTCTACTCGGTCAACTCCCTCGAACCATTCCAATGAAATAATATTAGTTTAATAATCAATCATTAATTATTCACCCCTCTTTATGAGGTTTACCGACAACAATTATCTTTAACATTCATTTCTTATTCAATAATACAACTTTTAATTAAAAAAAAATGTTAAATTATTTTTATAATTAAGCTTGGGGTTGGGGTTGGTTCACCCACCAACCGTAATTGTTTTACACTTACATGCTTCATCAATTTAATTACTTAATAAAAATTGTCAATTGATCAATTAATAATAACCTAGTCATTAGTTAATGATTAACACACTTCTGATATGCTAATTACCTTTTTAATTATAAATTCAAACTAATCTAATTTATCAATTATCAATAATAATCCTATCAATATAACTCACATCATTATGAATGTACATTTATATTAATTAATTAATATAACTAAGAATTAATCAACTCCTTTACCTAGTTCCATATTAATTGTACCCTAGTTTATAATTAAACTAATTAACAACCTTTGCTAATGATAATGATAGTTTTATTGTCATCAATTAACATTATTAACATATAATTAATATTAAACGAACAATTTAATATTAACCTAATTGACATGATAATTACATTTAACATTTTAACCCTTAGTCATGACTAGATAAATTTAATAACAATCAATCAAGCATTACTAATTAATTGCATTAGTTACTACCTAGGTTAACCATAGCTCGTTTATTAATCAACAATAATTAATTATCAATCGACAATAATTACCATTATTATTCAGCAGTATTTCACGCAATTTATAAATATGTAGGCGAGTTATGTGAGCGTAGCTACTGATTACATACCTTGCGTAAGTACACTAACAGTAATAAATCACACACATCAATCATAATCATGAAATTTATTGTTCACTGACACATCTTTAACATAGTTTGCAAGGTACAGTATTTTACCTAACTGCATCTTATTAAGTTACGACAATTCATACATTACTGAGTTACGACACAAAATAAATCAAGGGTTTTCCCACACACACAGTTAGATCTTGTTTTCATCTTGACTTCAAGCTACACCTATCTACCTACATCATCTACCTAAATCACAACTAACTTCCACATCCTATCCTTTCTTTTGTTGGACTACCCTGAAGTGTCAATCCATGACCGGCTCCAGCTAGAACCCGTAAGCGGAATTGTTGACTACATCGACCAAGCTTCCCCAACAGGAAACCACCAGTCATCATCACACACCTTGGGGAGTGCGCCGTAGCACATCCCTCCCATGACTCTGGGTTTCAGGGATAAACAGTGGGTAAAGCTTTCACCCCCCTAATGGAACAAGGGACTATGTCTACCCGACATAATAACTGCATTGCACTTGTACTCAGTTTGTCATTGTATAACCAATCTGAGCAGTTGAGTTTCCCGAAACCCTACCCCACCCATACATCATAATATATATCATAATAATCACGCGTAAGTAAATAATGCATCGCTCGCATACCATTTATATTTCGAAGTCCATGTCCCCGAGGCTCTCCCACCTCGTAGGATCCAACTATTACTTAGCCTTTTAAACTGTAAGTTAGTCTCTGACATACAGTCTAGAATATCGTGCATAAATCCTCGACATGTACACATACATTTCATAATAACATAACAACAATAAATTCATTTATTCGCCATGCACCTGGCATACCATTCATTTATTCAACATATAACTGTAACGGTATCCATGTACCCATCATTCAGTAATTTGCATATATGAGACATAATTAACACATGATACCTATCTAAACATGACTACAGATCATAATACTAACATCACACACACACATATATATATCGACAAAATAATAGAACCACATGTCCACAGTGTCGTCAAACCAACAAAGTCTCACAATCAAACAAATACAACAT
The DNA here is from genome assembly GCA_027924585.1 of Larix kaempferi. NCBI lineage: Eukaryota > Viridiplantae > Streptophyta > Pinopsida > Pinales > Pinaceae > Larix > Larix kaempferi. Next base: position 11,216,218 of record BSBM01000289.1, read on the forward strand.
ATAATAGTAGTTCAGGTAGTAATGTCAAAATGGGGCGTTACATAATCCAGTCATTCAGTGTCATTATTTCAAGTCTTGGAGTTCTCTTTGGGTTACCATTTAAAGTAGATGTTAAAAAAATATAAAATAGAAGCAAACAACAATAACAATAGAACATGAAATTTATGTGGAAACCTTGTTGTGAGTAGGTAAAACCATGGGACAATGACAACTTTGAATTTTAATATTACTCAAAAAAAACATGCAATGTTTTTTTAATGTATTGAAATTCCAAGGGTCATTTTCCTTTTATAGAGTACATAAGAGGGTTCTAGAAGGAATTTGTTTACATTAGATAGTTCCAGAAACGTTTTCCTCGATGGATCCACCCCCACAACCCCGGACAGGGGGGGCCTGGTTAACCCACCTAGCACATACAAATTGTGCATGGGGTCAACCATGTACCACTCTATAGGAGAATATCAAAGATATGGATATTGAATTCACCTCCTAATAGCAGATGTTTCTCTTCTATAAGGGTGGTCTTCATTGGGGAGCAAACAGAAGACTCAGAAACTCGGGGAATTCAGATCGTCTTCAAGACATTCTCAAATTTTTATGCGACCTCACAGAGAAGAGTAGTCCCGACTCAGGGAGTGGCATGCTCAAACAATGATTAAAAACACGTGCAACACCAAAATTGAAGATCTTCGGAAAAGGGTGGAGCAATTGGAACTCCAGAATATCATACACCAAGTTATTAATGTAATAACTTGCACTCTAGATAGCAAGAATGTAATAGACTTTCTCTGCATATTGTTGTACTTTTTCAGGCTTTGGCTTAGCCACGACACCTCTTTAATATAAATCTATATCCATTTCTGTTAAAAAAAACAATGTCATGGACATCAACTCCTTCAACCTGGGTTGTAGCCTCCTCAATCAAATGTCAAATCTATTGCAAACAATCCAAGAAGATTGCCCAACAAGTTCCAAAACCTCTAACTGATCAACCTACAATTCTGCTCCAAAACCTTCAAATGCTCACAAATTCTCATTGAAGATGGTGTGAAGCAAAGAGACGGTGCGGGGGTTCTCCTCATAGAACATCGAGTGCAATCCATATTTGACCCATAATACATAAACAAAGAGGCTATACATGACTTGTAGAGTCCAAAAAAATTCATGCTATAGCAACTAACTACATATCATCAAAATCATTTCCTATATTTGGATCTTATCCATCAATAGCACCATATTCTCCCAACCTCTAGGCTCTAGCCCTTGCCTCTACCTCAAATATTGAAGTTGATACTCCAAGGAAATTAGTCCACACCCTACAATTTTGACGAAACTTCTTGATCCAAGCTTTAAAATAAGGTAGAAAAAGCTTCCCATGCTTAAAAAGTGTTTTTGCTTGACTGAAGGGTACATTTTTATTAAGGCCATGACATAGGAGTTCAATCAACTTCAACAATCAACACCACCAATATCAAGGTACATAAAGAGTTTGATGTGATTGATTAAATTCCAATTCCTTACCCTCATACATGGTAAGATTCAATGGAAACATTGCAATCCTAAAATCTTGAAAACTGTTAAGTCTGTTGAATTTTGAATGTGATCTAAAATTCTACTTTTTGCAATTGAAGTTTGATGAGGTTGGAACCACTCTCAAACATCATGAAACAATTAATGGTAATGACACTTCTACTTTTATAATTTAACATTACCAGCAACATTATTGACATCAAATTCATTTGTACAAAATCGGTCGAGTTTGTATAAAACTAGTCCCCTGCATGAAAATATGAAAATTGGAGGGCGCATTTGGGCGTCCCCTCACAAATGAAAATTGAAGGAGGGGGTGGGTTTCTAGGTGTCCCCTCATAAATGAAAATAAGGGGGGGAGGGGGGGCGTCTATGCATCCCTTCCCTATTGGGTGGGGATGCCTAGACACCCCCCCAAAAGGGAAATGCATTTCGTCACTGGGGAATCATTTCCCCAGGAGTTTCCCCATCTTGAAAATGTGGGGGTGCCTTTCCCACCTTAGGGGATGTGTCCCTATGGACCAATGCTTTTAGTAAATTTTTGTAAGCACACACACATAATATTTCCATAATAATTGCCCCTAGGGGTTAGGGAACATGTTCCTAGTGTTTCTTGGTTTCTTAGAACGTGGGAATTGGAACAAAATGTTCTATTTTGTGTAATGTCCCCATTTTGACCCCATTACATTCAAATGTAAATGATGTTATATTGTTATAAAATCATGGTGAGGAGCTCGAGGCCAAGGCCCCACCATTGATTTATTGATGCATATGGTTTGTGTGCTAGCCAGGCACATTGGAATTTCAAACATCATGTAAATATGCATTTTAATAAAATACCCACAACTAGCTATGCAATGCAACAAGAGATTGGGGCATGATTTTACAAGGAATTGGGAGGAAAACATTCAAACCCTTGAGCCAATCAAGTCAAGCCAAGTGTCAATGAGAGAACCCATCAAACCCTCAACTACCCATGTTGACTTTTGTACCCAATCATTGATTTCTCCCAAGAGTTGGTTGAGGTAGTTAATGCCTTGGGGAACGGGAGGTATGGCTGTCCAAATTCGGGTATGGGAAAGCCACCCTGCATGGAAATTCGTGTTTGGGCTTCCTTGGCAAGAAAAGAGCCATGAATTGCTCCCCAAGCCATTATCCATCAACCAATTTGGCTCTCTCACGAGTTGGGAGCTGGCTGGGTTTTTTTCCCCATCGAAATTATGTGTTCCCCTTCATTCTCAGCTGGGAGAAGGGAGTTTTTGTGTTGTATACGAGTGGGGAAGAAGGGGAATCGAATTTGGGTTCCATAGAGACCGTTTTGGCTGTTGAATGCTTAGTTGGTTGGGAGAGAATTCGTTTTCCTCCCTGTGAATGTTTTTCCCCATTCCACAATCTGTTTTTGGCTGGAAACGTTTTGGGGAAAGCCCATGGCCATCTTGTTTGTAAATCCCATTGTTAAAACATGTGTATCCATGCCCAATGACTGTGTTTTGTTGTGTGTGTAAAGAGTATGTTGGGGTATGGGTATGGGTATTCATTGGTTTGGCTTGAGCTTGAGTGCAAGCATCCAGGGTTTAGATTTAGCCTAATAAACCCAGTTGTGGACTGGCTTCGCTCAGATGAGATGATTAATTGGCTATGAATGAGCTTGAATGTCCCCTTTTCCTTGTAAGAATCATGCCCAACTCGGGGGTGGCAGTTGTGTTGAGAGAATTGATGAACACAACTGGCCTATGGTTGGGTGGAACGTTGCATCGACATAGCTAGTTGCTTGGGACCATTTCACCATAAAGATAAGTGTTTCTCTGTCTATGTGTTTTACTTCTGCAATGCATTAATTTGATGACCGTTGATATGTTGTATGCATGAGTAATGTGTGTGGATAGTTTAATTCCACTGTGCATGTTTGATTTGTTTGCATCTGCACACAAATGTTTTATTCATATGATTCTAATGAGTGGGCTGATATTATGTGAAAGCCCAGAATTTGGCATCATGTTCCCTTCCTCGAATTGGGTCCACGGGAGGGTACATTACAGTTTGGGTGATAGTAGTTTCGAGAACTTGTGGAATGTTATGTTAGTTTCAAGGCCAAGGCTAAGGCCATGTTTCTCCTAAGGTATTTCCCATCACATTTTGTACTTTGTGAACTGCATGGGTTCCGATATTGTTGAGGAGTGTTTAGACACTCCCTGATAGGCTGATAATGGAAAAGCTTTAAAAGAGTTGTTTCAACCCCATGTCAGTATTCTTGGGCACCACAAAATACCAAGATGGCATTAAATCCCCAAAACAATATTTAATAATAAAAAATAAATTAAAAAAAGTATTACTTTAATTTAAAAAGATACCCTCTGGCCTCCTCATGAAAAACCACTATTTATTATTCAAAATTTGTATTCACTATTTGTGCTTGAAGACTCGTGGGCCTTGGATCAGTTTGGATATTGTGACCTTAGATCTTTTTGGAGAGTTGACTGCCACCAGGGGGCCAAATATCATGATTAGATTGTTGTGGAGACCCATTCCAACATATTTTTCCAAGCATTTTTCAGATTTCTTATGGTTTTGTTGTAGTTTCTATTTTTTCCCTTTAATTTTAATGGGCACCAAGCATATTTGTAGCAGTTTGAGTTTATTTATTTATTTAGATTTTCATTTTTCTCTCCTTTGTAGATTTCTATTCTCAATTCCACATTTATAAACTCCACAATAGAGAGAGGGTGCCAATTCGTTGATGACACATATTTAATTTAACATTGGTCAACATTACATATACATGGGTGCACTTAGAGTCGGTTACCAATTCCACTTATTGAAGCCACTTGAACTTCTTTGCCATCAAACATTTAATTTCAATTCATACACCATTTGCTTTCCAACTATTGGTAGTGCTTCTAACCACTCTTGGTGGCATTGATAACTAGACTGTTCATTGGTTCTTCCTCACTCTATCACTTGACTCACTATCAGTAACCACTCTTGACTATCTTAGCTACACTTCTACATTAACTACACCCTGAGCCACTTTCCTCTTTTGTCTACCATTCCAAGTCCTATCAATAGTTTAAATAACACATCTCTAAAACATTTGTTGCTTGCTTGAGTTATTTTTCCAAGGAAAACCTTGTGGATAACCCTTCAAGTACTTCTATGTGATCCATAGATGGTAAATGGGTTAAACCATCCACGTTGATTATGGTTCCTAACACCAAGGGGATCGAGAGAGTCAAACCCGTGATTTGAGAATTTCCACATCTAGCTCCAAGATCAATAGAGTTAACCCTTGGGGCTGGTTTAGTTATTACTATAATAATAATGACATTAAGAGGGATCCACCTCCTCCATGCACTCATGTTTAACATGCATAAATGTCATGCTTCTGCCAATTTCCTTCCATACAACACTTTTTTGTTAGTAGTTTCACTCCTTCGGTGGTTTTTTTGTTTTGCTTTTTGGGTCTGAATTTTTCTTTCTAACCTCCAGATCTAAGATTCCTTCTTTGATAATGGCATGCATCATTTTCCCTTGCTTTAAAAATTCGAAACCTTTGGTTCAGAGTTATTAGGTGTATTTGATTTCTTTTGTTTCATCCATTGATCAAACCATTGATTTACTCATCTAAACTTAGAGATCTGGTCTCACCAGTTCACCTCAAACATCACATTGTCAAATTCAAGAACTAACGTTGCTATTGTTGCAATCTTCTCCTCACTTCTCCCAATACTTCTTACCTTACTCCTCATCCACATGAATAATTCGAGTCCATCAATATATCAAACTTGACCATACTTCTAAAATTTGCCAAAGCATAACAAATGTTCATCTCTGTCTTGTTGCCTCTAAAATATGAACTTCAAAAGATAAGTCCAATCATTAAGTACAAAACCCAGGGCATGGAAACTTTTAGGGGCGAAATTTATCCCACAGGCTAATTTTTGAGGGTTTTTCCCAAAAAATATTCGCCATTTTCCATATTTTTCCAATATGATTCGCCCAAATTCCATAGGATTAAAAACAAATTACTCTAAAAATCGCCAAAATTGTCCAAAAACTATACAAACCCTTAGAAATTAGAATATTTTAAAAAAAATATTGCCAAACATTTTATGGTTTGAAATTTTATAATTAGTAAGATTCGCTAAGGTTTTTACACTTTAAGAAAATTATGGATCCTTAAAATTTTCCTTGCCCCAGGGAAACTTGTTGATATCATCCATTGTCACCTTAGTGATAGTTCTTGTTGGTTTAGGTCGACCCTCCTCCGAGGCAAGGGGGGAATCCCTAATAAGACTACAAATCTGTCCTTTAATGCTGATATATCAACTATATCTGTAGAATGGAATTAATTTTAGTCTTTTAAGATATAAAGGGAAAGCCAATCAAGTACCATATCCTTGGGCTATGGAGTCTAGGTAACAAATTTAACTTCAAAGTAGATGAAGAAGATGTGATAAAACCACTAACATTAAGTATTGTCAGTCATAAACAGATCCAATATATATGTAATAGACACATAAAATGTTTAAGAAAGATACGGCAATACATCCATTACTCTCTTGCAACTACATAAAGTATCAAAAATGAGATTAATATAATAAAGACAACCTTCTATTGAATGAAAACCCTTTATTACATTGTAATACAAATTTGATATCAGAGTAAAAAGGGTTTAGGGATCACACTTGGGCGTCATCTTTCTAGCAAAGAACAATCCACTATGATAAGCAAAAGCAACCCTTTACACAAAGATATGGAAGCGATACATTAACGTAAACCTTATATACACATGAGAAAAATATGGAAGCTGCAATTCATCAATTCGTCAAGCTCTTCTTCCCCTCACCTAATTACAAAGTCTTTGGCCATAGAGGGTATTTCATCATCTTGAACTTCTACCTTTGCAAATTAATGTTTCCATCCTTTTTAGCGTCCAATCAAACCCCTTTTTCATTAAATTATTTATTAAAAGATCATAGAAACCCTATGAGTGGAGCTCGCTTCTAAATTGCACATTTTAAGGTTCGGTCAACTTTGATGAGTGTCATCATTTTAAGAAGAGTGCTCTTATTTAAATGGGCAACTTCCTTATTTTAATTTTAAGGAGTAGTTTAAATATTCTATGTTTTTAACTTTTTTCAAGTATATTTTCTATCTTATTTTTTTAAAATTTGGTTGGAAATTTTTGACAAATCTTAGAATTACATATATTAGCTATAGAAATTGCATAATTTGGGTGTCATAAGGGTATTAAAGGATGCTGAATCTATTTATGGATTCAAAAACACAATTAAACTCTTCCAAATTTGAATTTTACCAATCAAGGCCCACCGTAAAGTCCAAAACGTAGAATAAACTAAGTAGTTGTCTAAAAATCCGATGTTTTTTATTTTACAAAATCTGTATTTAAGTGTGTTTTTAATGATGATTTTGATGGTAAAAATGGATTCAACACCATAAAAAACCCCAAACACCCAAAATTTCAGAGTTTGAGAGTTGTAGCTAATATTTATAAAAAATTTCATTTTGAAATCGTATAACTTTTAGACTACGCCATAAACTACTCCTAATTTTAATGCAAACATAATAATAGAGTAGACATCCCACATTTTCCTTTAAAGTGGAGCTTGCTCTCCCCTTTTCTTAGCTTCTTTGACTAGGTACAAAGCTTTGAAGTGGTCTTTTGCCATGTGGCACCCTTAAAATAGCAGCACCATCGTTTAGAACTATTCTTCCTCCTAAAAATCTGCTTTAGCAATCTCCTAGTCTTGGTACTTCTTCAAAGTAGGCCCCTTTCCTTGTGAATGTGTCAAGATGAGGTATGGGGACCACCTAAAGGGAACCAACCTAGCGCTCCTCTAGAAAGCTCCTTAGAGCATGCTTAAAATCCTCTTGTTTTAGTAATTACTTTGAAGCTTTCCACATGCCACATGGCAGCCTCATATATAGTACACTCTCCACAAGATGCACATTCTCCAACTATTATTAGCCTTTGAAAGGGCCATTGATAATCATTCGAGTCGTGGTTTGCTTTTGCTATGGAACTTTGCGTGCTTAATGTAACTATCGGTAACTACAAAACATTTTACACGAACAAAGTTTCACCATATAAAATCAAAGTTTTTCCTTTCAAATCAATTTAAACATTGCCCAATAAACAGGAACAACGACAGCACAAGCATTTCTCTCTTTAAATATTGGAATGAGAGTATTTATTATTATTATTATTTTATTATTAATAATGGGATAGAGATTTGGTAGGTCGGCAGAACACCCTCGCATTGAAACGCAAATCAAGTTGATTTGACGGCGGTCCCTCCAAGTAACAGCACCCATATGAATTATGAACAGTTTATTGTATAAAATAAAATTATATATTATAAAATGATGGTTGTACAGTTTTGTTAGTGTGGTATTAGAGATTAATAAAATAATAAAAATTTAGTACAGATAATTTAAAAAATGGAGGTTTTTTTTAATTATTATTTTATTTAGAAATTAATAAGAATAATAAATATTTAAAAAAGATAATTAAAAAAAATGATTATTATTATTATTTATATTTAAAAATTAATAAATATAATAAAAACTGAGGATAAATAATAAATAGTTATTGTTATTTTTAAATTGAATAATATTACATAAATTCACCTAAAATTAGTTACATGAAAATATATTAACCAAACATTTAAGTTTTTAAAATTCAAAATTTTATTATATTCAATTTAATATATATGACTTTTTATTATATATATATAATAATGATAAACTAATGATTAATCAAAGTAAATTGAATAAGAAACTATTACAATATTACTTTGGCCTTTTTGACAGGTAATAATAAGTCAACTATTATTTAATAAAAAACCACCTCTCCAACTTAGATACAATCTTTTTTACAAATAAGCATAAAACCATTTCACAGATAGGTCCCACCAATGTCCAGATGGGTGAAATGCTTTTGGTTTTAAAACACCAATCATAAATACTCAGTACTGAGCATGGAGGAAGTGGATTGGGATTATAAACAAAGTATAGTATTTACACCCAGATGCTTTTGCTATACGTGGCTTCCTCGACATAAAAGGACCGTGTAATTCGAGGGCGGCCAGTGCCACCATAATTATTCTATGATTATAAAATTGTTATGTAAAATGGGTTTGAAGTTAGAATGTTCCAGCTCGAACTGGTAAGCGTGTACTACAGCTATTGGTAGTTGAATCTCATATTTTATTATCTGAGGTAAGAAAACACCCTGCAATGGCATTAAAAATTCCCTTGGATTCGGAGTACTGAACGGAGCTTGCGAAACCAAAGTACAAGGAGAAGCCAAAAGCATGAGCATGGATGAGATACAGGTGGAGGTGGAGGCGGAGGAGGACATCCCTACGAAAATACTGATATGTGTCAATGAATCTTCCATAAAGGGATATCCCCATCCATCTCTGAGCAGCGTTGATGCATTTGAATGGACACTGAAAAAACTTGTTAAGAGATCCTGCGCGCACCTCTTCAAACTCTGCTTCCTTCATGTAGAAGTACCAGATGAAGATGGTATGTTCATTCATTTAGTGGTTATGATATTCTCAATTATGTTATGACTACCCACTAGCTTGGGATTGCAGCTGTAGTTCTATTCTACTGTTTGCAGATCCAGTTTTAGATAGGCCTTGTTTGAATTTGTTGCCTTTTATAGTATGGAGGAGGATTGAAGACAGGGAGAATTTAACTGAATTACTCTTCCCAAGATTCTTGGAAAACATTTCTGGGAAGGTAGCAGATAAATCATAATTTTATTTGCCAGTGAGAGAAAATAAAATTCACATGTTTGCCTTTTCTCATCTTCTATAAATTGAAGATTACTATTACTGATCCACGTTTTGTTGAAGGGATATCCATTACAAGATGCACCGTTGTGGTAATCTGAGGCCTTATTTCCCGTCCCTGCTCAAGAATTACCATGTGACGGGCATCGTACTACCGCCTTAAACATCCTGGGGATTGATTGATCTCATGACGAATGGATGGTCCAATACCACCTGCTAACGATTAGACCAAGCCCCTTCCAGTCGTTTATTTTTCTTAGTTGTAGTTGTTGATTATGAAGTATTTGGTGGCATGGGCTTAAGTTTTTTTGGATGTGTTTACACTGGACTGGTAGATTCGTTCGAGAGAGGCAGGAGCAAGGGTGCAGCATGCCCTCTGCTCCTACCATGCATGACAAGCAGTTTCCGACCCTAGCCCTTGCTATCCTGGAGATCCGAAGCCTCATGAGATTGGTGATGGTTGGAACTTGGGAACCCCCGGTTGAAGATTCTCCTGCTACGACTGCTTGGGGCCCTGCCCCAAACGATCATTATGATCCCCCTCCTGATGCGAGGATCCTTGTTTAATGTTTTATATCATGCTTGAGGACTTGTGGCACCTGGGACATGTTAATTTTTTATGCTTGTTGTTATTTTCTCTCAGGTGTTTTGGCTTAAGCCAGGCTGGCTTTTGAGTTTTGTTTCTTTTTGCTAGTGCTAGTGGTGGCTGCTTGCACAGACCACTCTTTTTGTATTATAGCAATGTAAATATTGTTCTATTAATAGTCAAAGGAAGCTTTAATGCCAATTTTTTTTGTTTGGATGTGTTTTATAGCCCTTTGGAAATGCTTTGCAGGTCTCTATGCCTGCTGATCAAGATTCTCAAATATAGGCTCTAGCTTTGATTAGAAAAGGAAACCTTAATTGGTGTATCCTGTAAAAGCGCTATAATCCCTTGTCAAAACATGTTTTAGTGAGTTTTGGTCCTACCATAATTTGGCAAGAATGCAACCAATGCCTTTGTGCTCACAGATGGTGCTTATAAACCAAGACCGCTTTGTCAATATCCAGGAGATAGTAAAATACCATTAGTGTTTCTCTAGTGACAAGTTTAGGGATTGCAGGATCTAATTATTCTCCCTTTTTCCCTGTGTTTCCTATATGTGGAATACATCTCTTCAGTGCGTTATGTACAAGCGCCCTGTGTATTCTGGGCCTCAGGCAGTAGTTTCTGCCATTAGAAGAAATGCGTGTCCTTTTTCACATAGCTTAGTAAAAAACGAAAACAATGGAGCAACAAAAATTATTTCAAGCAGAAGAGGGCAGGGTTGGGTTAGAAAAAAAAGAGATTTTTGTTTTGAAAATATACGTGTTTAAACACCACTGCAGAAATAGTAAGGCATTTAAATCAGCAACCCCATCATAGCTGATTCAGACAAGGAGAATGTCTATATCATTGGATTGAAGCCTGAAAGAGCTCCCCTACTCCTAATTTGGCGTGAATGGTAAACTGAAACATCATGTGGATTCAAATTATTTGGACAGCTGGCATGTAATTGGATCCATTAGGTGTTTTAGCCAAGTTAAAGGTCATTTAGGGGTCAGCTCATAGGATCCAATCATAATTGGCCTCGTAATCTTTATGAAAATACAACGCTTATTTAACATCAATAGAATTTCCGATTTGGATTATCACTACTTCCTTGTATACTATCTTTTTATATATGGTTTTAAGTTTTGATTCTGTGTGAATGTGCAGTTTTTGTATCATCTTTGGGTTTCTTGCTAAATCTGTCTGATTTTTGCTATCTGATCTAAACCCTTGCCAGGCCTCTAAGTGCCCAACATTTTGGAGGGAATTGTGGCTGTGGAACTTGATCCTCACTAGTGCTAGGGTATTGGTTGAGTCTTTTTGATGGTTTAGAGAAAAGCTCGAACTGGTCGAAAAGGCTTGGGCTCAGAGTTTAGAGCAAGTACACTAGTAAGGGTTTGAGGGGTTGAGATGCCAATGGAAGTTTGGCTCTATTCTATACTACCTACTAGTGGGATCGACTAGATTGTAAGCCTTACAAAGGGAGTGATTATGAACAACCCTCAATTGTCAGTGATTCTTTCTTAGATCTTACACTACATATGGCTACTTGCGATGAAAGCACGGATGATGAAATGAAAAAAGAGAGCATTGAGAAAGAGAAGAATGCAAAGTAGAAGAAAGGCTTAATGGAGCATATGAACTCCTCCTACAAAATGGTTACGAGCCACTACCCATTTGAAGACAATGGGCATCTCTTTCAAGTTTCAACATACATGAAACAAGACACTCCAACTATTGAAGTTCAAGAGCAATGGGGCCAGTATTCTCGGGTGGAATTCTTAGAACTTCCTCTAGAAATATGATTTGATTATTCACTATGAAGACTATAGTGCAAACCATACTCGTTGTGGTTCCTCCATCTTCATCCTCTCAAAGCATTCATGCATCTTGGCAATGCACTTGTTCAACTCTTTAGCTCTAGCTGTAGAGTAACTTGAAACTTCTGAGTCAGCTGTACCATGTGGTCCGCTAGGGGTTGACTTTTGTACTTTTGCCTGGATTTCCTAACTCTTCTAATCAACGTTACCAGATTCGGAATTGGCAAAAAATTGGTGAGGCAAAAGAGTGAAGAGTTTGAGTTGGATTGGGAAAAAATCGACAAATACAAAAAAATAAAGATATAGACATATTTTGAATTAAAATAGTCTTTTTCCATTGGTATTCAATAAAGCCATGTCCATACATTGCAAAATATCAATAGATATCCAAAATCTTAAAGATGAATAGGTATCTCATATACAATATGAGTCTAGACTCCAAACCGAGAGCTGGAAGCATCTTCTTATAAAAATTAACAAAGTAGTAAATACTAAAGTCTGATACTAAATAGCAAAAAATCCTAGTTGCAAACCCGTAGCCACCAACTCCCCTTAGCTAGGAATCACTCCCAACCAAATCTGGTTGCTCCACCAAAGATCAACAACTAGCAAGTATACACATTGCAAGTCCTCTTTTGTACTTACACTTGCATCACAAGTGTACAAGAGAAAACAAGATAGTCTTCCACTATCTTCTTCCACATCAAGCACTTCAAGTAGTACTAGGTTTACCAATGCTACAAAGCCCTAGTTTTCTTCTCTCACACGAACCACACAAGTGCTCTCTTTGTTCCTTTAGGACTTCTTCCAAACCGTAGATTCCCTTGTCATTTTAGGGAAAACCCTAATCCTAACGCCTTGAATCAACACAAGAACCCTAGAGTTGTAGACAAGAGAGCAAAGTACAATGAATAAGTACAAATGAAAGAGACAAGTTCACTCTAGCTCTCGCATCTCTACAAGTATTGATCAATATATGATGGATGAAACACTGTCTCCTCCCTTATATATCTGATAGGTGAGGGCGGCCAACAATAATGAACTAGACTAGGTCCACAAGCAAGCAATCTAACTAATCACTAGGCAGGTCCACATGTGGAGCACTCCAACTCTAAGTGACTCATGTCAAGCTCCAGGGTATGCACATCCATAAAGCAAGGGTCCCAAGCTAAGTGTTCCACAAGAAGGGTCCAACGATCCTCTCCAAAGGTCTCCAATGCTACCTCCTAAGCCATGTGCTCCCCTATGTCCTCCAAACCTCTACGAGCACTTCTTAGTCCAAGCATCCTCAAGTCAAGCACACACCTCCCTATAAGCAACCAAGTGTCCCCATGCCACCTAGGGTTCAATACGCTCCTTCTAAATGCCCAATCCTCCTCCTCCAATTAGGTTGTCCTTCCAAGCAAGCAACCAAGCCCTCCATGTGCGCATCACGAAGAGTGTCAATATGCTACATACGTCTCCAAGCTCCAAAGGAAGTGTGCCACATAAGCATCAAGTCAAGGTATAGCACTCCACGAGTAAGCTATCTCTGATGGATATGTCTGCTAAGGTACAACCAAGGGTAAGCAACACACCATGTACTCCACATCTCATGAAGCACCCCCAAGTATGGTGTAAACACTTTTGGAGTAACCCCAAAAGCTAACGGGGTACTCAATGGAGGAACTTACCTTCTCTGAAATTTTAACTGCAACTCAACTCTAGGATTTCTTTTCCTCTTGCTCTTATTTCTCCTCACTGCAAACAGTCCTCAACTTTTATCTCTTTCTGCAACTTTGACATAACTTGCAAATTCAATTGCTTTGATTTTTTTTTTCAACCATTGCCAATGATCCCCACAGATCTCCCCTTTTAGCATCTTTGGTTGCTTTGATACCAACTGATGCAGTGCCTCAGGGCAAGCTAGCTGTCAAGGCGAAATTAATAGATTCTTAAAAAACTCATGAGCACATTCAAGATATCCACACATAATTGATAACTTACAATAATAGTCACATTCAGCAGAAACAGAATTCATGGTATTCATCAATAATTAATAGATCACTGGGAATAGTACCTCCTAACAACAGATGCTACTCTGAAATTTTAACTGCAACTCAACTCTAGGATTTCTTTTCCTCTTGCTCTTATTTCTCCTCACTGCAAACAGTCCTCAACTTTTATCTCTTTCTGCAACTTTGACATAACTTGCAAATTCAATTGCTTTGATTTTTTTTTCAACCATTGCCAATGATCCCCACAGATCTCCCCTTTTAGCATCTTTGGTTGCTTTGATACCAACTGATGCAGTGCCTCAGGGCAAGCCAGCAGTCAAGGCGAAATTAATAGATTCTTAAAAAACTCATGAGCACATTCAAGATATCCACACATAATTGATAACTTACAATAATAGTCACATTCAGCAGAAACAGAACTCATGGTATTCATCAATAATTAATAGATCACTGGGAATAGTACCTCATAAACAACAGGTATTTAATTAAACATTGGCCAGCATTACATAGACATGGGTGCGCTTAGACCTGATTACTAATTCCATTTACTCAAGCCACTCAGACTTTTCTACAGTTAACAGCTTACTCTCGACTCATACACCATATGCTTTACAACTATTGACAGCTCTGCTGACCACTCTTGGTGGCGTTAATAACCAGACTGTTCTCTGGCTCTTCCCTACTCTATAACTCAACTCACTACAGTTAACGACTCTTGGCTAACTCAGATACCAGTTCTATGCTGGCTACACTCTGAACGTATTTCCTCTGTTGGCTACCATTCCAAGTCCCATCTACAGTTTAAATAGAACATTTCTAAAATATTTCCATCAAAATTCTGTTACAAAAATCATTTAATGCCTGGTTTGGCTGTTACAATAATATTGAAGACATCAAGGGAGATCCACCCCCTCCATGCACCTACGTGCAGTGGCCATAAATGTCACGCTTCTGCCTATTTCCTGCCCATATGACAGTTTTCTGTCAGCAATTTCATTCCTTTGGTGGTTCTTTCTATTTTTGGGTCTGCATTTTTCTTTCTAACATACGTATCTAGGATTCCTCCTTCAATGATGGCCTGCATCATTTTTGCAATAATTCATTCTAATTTTCCTGATAATTTGTTATTTTTTATTACTTATTTATATTTCTTTGTCTAATAAATCCCCTGTTTACCCATTTCAAAGTTTCATGCAACTTAGCAGTAGGGAGACTAGCTACAACATTCAATGTGAAGTAGATCATCTCTTGAATCTGGTAAGAGATAAGATATATGTTTCAAATTGTTAATATCTTTGTAGCTTGTCATGCTTCTGAAGCTTATAATGTTATTGCCATTGCTAGTTTCTAGAACAAATTTCAATAAATGTACTGAGACAGAGATAAAAGACCTGTTTATCACCATTGTCAATCAATATCTGTTTAAGAGTGGTCAAAAGCATTGTTAAATCACAATTTCAATGAATATACTGACAATAAACCTGTTTATCATCATTGTCAATAAATATCTGTTAAAGGGTGGTCAAAAGCATTGTCAAATCACACTTGATCAGTAGGGTCTTGAATTATTTATAATATGTGTTCTGATACTGGTGCCATGTTTGGAAGCTGCCTTTGGTTCTGGCTTCCTAGTAGAGCATTGCACCTGCTAAATAAGATTAGTTTGCTACAATGATATAATGAATTTCTTTAACATTGTGATGCAGGATTTGATGATACGGATAGCATTTATGCCTCACCTGATGATTTTAAAGGCTTGAAGCACAAGGAAAAGATAAGAGGACTTCATCTACTGGAAATTTTCATTAGGCGCTGCAAGGAAATTGGGGTATGTAAGAATTACTAGTTCCATGAGTGACCATTTTTGAACTGGATGAATTTCTTAGCAATGGTGTTATTTGAAAAGAAAATCTAAATGTCTAATATAAGGTGAACTGTTCACTATGAATGTTTATAATATATATTGATGAAATGTTTTGCTTTCTCTTTCTTTCACACCCGTGAGTCATATTTTTGTTGAGTTCAATTTTCTGATCATCTGTATTAAAGGTAACTGCCGCTCTAATGGATCAAGTTCGACTCTTTTAGTCATTAAGTTGTTTTTCTTTCACCGTTTCTATTAATTGTATTCATGGGTTCTCTGACTCAAGAACTGTGTCCATTACAATGTATTTACTATGTAATTAAATGCCAGCCACTAAACAAGTTTCAATGCAAACTTTGTTGCAATTTCATTTTTACGCTTTACTTGTATGATACTTCAACCTTAAGCTTTTGTCTATTATGCTAGGTTCCATGTGAAGGATGGATTAGAAAGGGAGATCCAAAGGAAGCAATTTGTCGTGAAGTGAAAAAAACACATCCAGACATTTTGATTGTTGGAAGTCGTGGTCTAGGACCTGTACAGAGGTAGCCTAAAAGGCCAATTTATGATTTTGCATCTTTGGATTTATAGCCTAGGTCCTAACTAAATTGAATATCAATTTTCATTTTGAATATAGAAATTATGCTCACACTAAATTTTATGTTAGTATGGTACCTTCATATGCAGTTCACGTTTCTTTGGTTTCCTTTGTTTCCTAATCATCACTATGCTGTTCTCTAGGAGAGTATGATGGCTTTATTAACTTCAAAAGGGTGCAAGCACCTACAACAAAAAGGGTGGTATGCAATGCACGCAAAAACATCTTTGTGTGCTATCAGGGTCTAATGTTCGAGAATATGTCAAATAGTCCCTTATATGAGACAATAGGGGCTGATTAAATGCATATTTCCTTGTATATATCACAAGACAAAACTGTATGTGACATCATCTCTATTACCTGCACAATCCATAATATCAAACTTTCCTTTTCAAGTCAGACATCATAAATACTAAGAATGAAAGGCTGACATGGGGCTAGTAGCAATAGAAGTTTGGGGAACCTAATGTGCTGAGTGATTCTTGAGCATTTTAATCTGTTTTTTTACCTGGCATCTCTTTCATCATCTGTTTGGGCTTCATAGGATTGCACATTTCCAGTCATCCTTTCCAAGAAACACACTTTTAGCTTTAAGAGCTTGAGAAATTCCTCACCATCCCTCTGCAATTATCTACCATGATGTAAATGCTCCTAGTCTTGTCCTTAGTGTGGGAATAGTGCGGTTTTATTTATATGTGGGCTTCACCTTCCTTGTCTCTATCTTGGAGGCCCTATTCCTTTTGATGGGAAAAAGCTGCGTTCCTCTAAAATGACTTGTTGATCATAACAGAAGTTGAATCCTAGTTTGTAGTGGCCTTGTGGATGTCTCCAAACATTATAACAAATATAGATACACATTCTGTATGATTTTTTTGATCTTTCTCCGTTGAAACTTGAAAGCAGTTGTATCTCAGGTCTTCTAGATCACATACAAAATTTCAATTCTGAAAATTTTGTACATACATGAAAGTGAATCTTGATAAACAAAGTAAATCCCTAGTGAAGGACGAACCCTGACTAATTTCATAGATTGGAAATAGTCAGGAATTTCTTGTGCCTATTTCCATGTGGCTTTGGCCAAAGAACACTGCCATAATATATGATAAAAGGATTTCATTTTACCACATATAGGTGAGCAGTCTATCAGAGTTTTGTTTTGGCTGGAGGACAGTGGATTAGGTAAAGAATGATTTATTGGGGAGTCAATTCTGTTGCCAAAGTCACGAATGTTTTGAGACAGGGGAGTTATGTTGTCCATCCCGCTTATCTGATATATGCCCATACTTTTAATGGAGTGTACACTCAAAAAGAAGCTTGAAGATTATAGGCTGCAAGCTGTTTATGAGGTGAACTTCAATTATGGCCAGGTGCATCTCCTATGAGTTCTAGATAATAGAAGTCACCTAGGATACCAGAATCTCTGCTCAATCGATGTGATAGTCCATCTACAATACAATAGAAAAATACTTTCACCATAACTGCTCTGCAATGCTAGGAGCATTCTGACACTTTGACCTTGGATGACAGGGAAGACATCACTAGCAGAGTGCAGAATATATGAATATCAAGGTCTAGTGCTACCCAATGCCTCTACTGTCAATGCTATGATTTATCTAAGACTTTGGACATTTCTGGTTACAGATAATCCAAAAAAAATTGTATATTGGATTCTGGGTTCTATCTATATCGTGGATTAGAAGGCATTTAAGTCTAGCCATACAGCACTGTTATTGCTTGCATTGCACAATGCATAGCTTTTGGTTTGATATTAGCTTCACTTTTAGCATTGCTTGTATTGCATAGCTTTTTGTTTGAAATTAGTTTCACTTTTAACCTTGCTTGTACTGCATAGCTTTTGGTTCGATGTTACTTTCACTTTTAGCATCTCGAAAGATGCACTAAGTACAAGCATCGATACATCAATATCAATGATTGCTTTTTAGTCATTCAAGGAAGTTTATAATAATATTTGTGTGCGGGTCCTTGGCGCACAAGTGCAATTTTTCTCATTTAGTACTAATGCGAATTCAAGAAATATCTATGTTTTCTTTGCAGGATATTTGTTGGAACTGTGAGTGAGTATATCTCAAAGCATGCCGATTGCCCAGTTCTTGTAATCAAACGAAAGGTGGAAGACACTCCAGAGGATCCTGTTGATGATTAGGTGCTTAAGAGGATTAGTCGATCCTGGGCTGTTTGTATACATCAGTTGTCTTCTAGGTTATATGAAGAAGAAATGAAAGTGCAACTATTGGATAAGAACAATGTGCATCATTGAAAATACTTGTATGAATTATCAACAGATGGCTATACTTAGGATATTTTCCTTTGCATGTGGTTGTTATCACTCATGTTCTGGGGCACTGATTTAAGGGTGGTATCTTGTCCTTTCTTTCTTTCTTGACATTCCTGGTAAGTGCATAAGAAAGAACTATTCTTCTCTGTTCATTGGATTTTCAATAAGGTCTACAGTGGAAAACAATTTCATTGAAATATTCTTCTCTATTCATTGAATTCTTAACAAGGTCCATTAGATCCCTAAGGTTTGTTTAACTGGCAATGTCTTTCAGTTATAACCAGTGTAGATCCATCTTAACTTTGGATCTATAAAGCACTGAGAGGGATCCGAAGAAAAGAGATCAAATCTCTGAGTGCTTAAAATATCCTAAGATGGATCTATGCTGCTGTGCTTATATATATATATATAAATCTTTGGTAAATGTTTTCTGCTTGGTATATGCCTTCTAGCTGAAATTGCTTCAGATTCTTCTTCTTCCAATGGTTGATCTGATTTGATTACTAATATGTTATTTTTCTTATAAGTAAAGATCTGTATAAATATTATATTCAGCTGACACATGTTGGGATGGAAAATGGGATGGACAAATAGGATGGATCATGGATGTTACAAACTCTTCAATACCGGGCTGTAAAATGCACCTCACTTCTCTCAGTACAATAATGTCATTCTGAATTAGGTTTGGTATCAAGAATACAAAGGTTACATTAGTTGACCACTATGTGGAACCTGGATGATTAAACCCTTGTACTTAAGTGGAAATTGTGTGTACTGTTCTATTATCCCAATAGCTATAGTAATTTCTCAGTATGATCAATAATTACAATGCACAACAAAATAGTCAATTTAGAATTAGCTTTAATGTCAAGTCATTCAACAATGAGAGTAAGGAGAAAAAATGTAGAACCAGTTGCTCCAGATAGTTGAACATAGCATAATCGATATTGTTCAAATCACAAATTATCTAGATCTTCTTAGAGTGCACATTCTATTATCTGGTTTCTCTGTCTCATGAAAGATGAGATGAAGCAGACTTCTTAACAAGAGCCACTTTTGTCCTACAGTACTATGCCTTGCCTTGGCATAGATAGAATGATTTGAACAAAGCAGAAAAAGAAAGAAAGCCACCAAAAATCTCAAATTGTAAACAGGTAAACTAGTATTAGGTGGGTGGAGTAAACAAAGTATAGGATGTAACAAAATGGTACAGGAACTCCAAGATGGCGACTTGTCTCAAATTCATGGAAGCAACAGATCAAATCTCAATTGATATTTTCTCTTGTTGTACTGGCTTGATGTGACGAAGCTTTACAGGGATTATTGTATTTGATAAATAAGCAGAATGTGCAATTTTTACAGGCCTATAAAACATCTGTTAAATACCAAATTCTCCAATTCGTCTTTATGGTTGTATGATGGCCTGTCATTGGAGCTTTTGGGAGGGCATTGTGTGTTTAAAGAAGGTCTTCATATCAAACATGGAGCGTTTAATTAATTGGGATGCAGACTACACTTTTTATAATAGTTTCTTGAACTGCTAAAAGAGAGCCTCCTTTCCGATTGTGACCCTCTGTACAGACTCTTGTTGTGCAACACAATCTGCATATCTGCCCTCCAATCTAGATAATTAAAGGGTGTCAGGATTCTTGGTGTCAAAGGAGCATTCAAATTTTCCATCTGTAGCTACTGGAGCAAATGCAAACTGCTGCTGCTGTTATTGCTGCTTCTCAAAATCATGCAGAAAACTTTCAAAATGAATATAAACCAACTCTGCTGAGCTTTGATACCATGTGAAATTCTATAACACATCAGATTATTGAGCCTGGTAAAATCTCACAGTGAAAGAATTAGCAAGGAGGAAGAATTGCAGTGAAAACTAGCAAGAATTGAGCAGTACAATAAAACATGCAAAGAAACTCAGATGTGCATAATAACTGGTGTCATATTCCATTAATATGTATAGTAAAAGAATATAGTACAATTGATAGAATTCATTTGTCCAGGAGGAATTCGAATCCATTTCAGTTTAGCGTTGGAAATATCACCACTACATTGCTCCGGAGGCTCCAAACTCAACTGATTGTCAGTGAACTGAAGCTACTGTCAGTTAACTGAGCATGAAGGGCGCATCAGTGAGTTTAGCATGCAAATCAGGATAGAGAGGGCGCATTTGATCAGAGTCAATTGCAATTGGAGCTCAAACCCCCCACTAGAGTCATGAACTCATGTGGACTAAACCAGATCACTGAGTTAGCTCCTAAAATGTAGGGAATGGACTTTGCATGGCCTAAATTTATGCATGCAGAGTGTATCGAGTGGATAGTGTGTTCTAGATGACATCTGCACACCACTAGGGGGTCAACAACATCATCCAATACTAGGAAAAGGGGAATAATACTAAGGTGGACAAGGATTGGAGTATTAATTATCCTAACAACAATATAGTTGTTTTAGTTGTATATATATTCATTAAATCAAATTGAGTAGATATGTTTATTCCTATTTCCTACACAATAATTTATGTCCCAAAATAAAAGAGGATTTAAGGGTAGGGACCAAGTGTGGGTATTTAAAAGGAGACAAAGAAATATTAAAAATTTAAAACCTTCAAAGTAGAAAATCTGAGCTATGTAGATCAACAATTAGATGTGAAACAAGTATATAGAAAAAATACTATCTCATTCATCAAACAATGACTAGAATAGATTTTACAAACTTTGTACCCACAACAAAATTGTCAATATATATATATATGTATGTATGTATGATACATCACTGCCTTCAGAGTTACAACAAACATAGATCATGGCAAAGTTGACCAAGTCAATAGTAAACGAATATTAAAGCATCAAATAGATATGTGGCCTTCATATATTGCTATCTTTGGAAGATCAAATATTGTTAGGACTTCAGATGCAAGTTTGACGAAAGTAAGGACTATCATCATAAGTTTGAAAAGAATTAGGAATTCATCATAAGTTTGAATTTAGTTGCAATTCCTATCATAATTTCGATGCAATAAAAACATTCATCGCAAGTACGGTGATTGTCAAGGAGAATAGAAAAAGAAAAATACAAGCAAAATTTTATTAATTATGTAATAATTATCAATGATACGATTGATTTTATCTGTATCGTCGTAATGTGTCATCGAAAATTGACCCAAGTACACCATATGTATTGGTGTGAGGTGGTGTGAGGAAGTGGAGGCCATTTTAATGGTACACTCTCTATCCCCACATAAGGACTAACTTTTCTTTTCCACCACTTCAACCTAAAAAGCTAGATTTCACTACATATTACATTTTTTATAGGCCAATCCTCTACAAGAGATGGGAGGGTAGGGCATTACATGGGTTAGATTTTGGGAAGAAAGGTTGTGGACCTCAAAGAGGATATGAATTTTATCGCCCCCATAGAAGTGGGGAGGAAGGAATCATATGAGAATAACCTAAGTAGTAACAAGATGAGGTTTGGTGACAGTTGATAGAATTCTTGAAAGCTAAAAATTCCCCATATTAGAGTATACCACAAGATGAAGAATTTTCCAAGTTATATGGTGAGTTGCATGATGAGAAAGATAATAGGGATGATTGATAGGATGAAAAAGAGGTATTAAAATAAACCAGCGTAGATCCATCTCAAACCCGAATCTATCAAGCACCGAGAGGGATCCAATTTCTTGAGGTGTAATTTTTTTTGTTTTATCTTAAATTTTTTACACATTAAGAAAAAAAATTACCTCTCAAGAAATTGGATCCCTCTCTTTTAATTTTTTAATTATTTTTGACAAGTTATGAGCGAACATGAAATTTTTAATTACTTTTGATTTTTTATAAGTTATGAGCCGGCATGGAAACGTAACGTGACAAACGTGACAAATGTGACAAACGTTACAACATCTCCCCCATACTGGGTTGTAACGTAACGTGACAAACGTGACAAATGTGACATGTGGCATCCATTATAGGATCTCCCCCATACTATTACTTTTTACATTTTATTTTTTGAAAACGTTACATGTGACATCCGTTACAGGATCTCCCCCATACTCGGTTGTAAGCACCTCGTTTACACTCGATGCAATTAGTAATAAAACTCCTATGATAAAGTATATAGACAAATTTGAGCAAGGAATTGGTTTCCTAGCTGATGAAGCCACAAAACCTCTCTCATAGGAAGTTCCAATGTGCCCAAAATCCATATGTATGATGCAAGCTATGGGTTTTTCAAGAGAAGGAGGACTAGGAAAATAATCTTAGGGCATTGCCAATCCCATTGAGATAAAAGAAATACTAAAGGGCCTAGAGATACATGTAGATGATGTTGAGCATTGGTTGTCATTGATGTCAACTAAATATGATGCCAAGTGTTTGACCATCATCCAATGCCAAAGAGGATGTAAACTGATTCAGTATGAGTCATTGATATCAACACAATTCAAAGTGGATACAACAGTCCAGCAGAAATATGAAGAAGCCACTTTGAGGAAGTCTATTGCGCATCATGAAGAAAGATTGAACATCAAAATCATATGCGCAAGAAGTGAAGGTGAAAGATATGCAACTTTGGAGTATATCCAAAAGCATAAACATTTGAAGAGGACAAGATGCCTATATGTGCAAGGTGATTGAATAGACATGGATGCCAATATGAAAAAGTATAACTAGAAACTGCATCCATTCTGCCTAAACATGTTTACAATGCCTTGAAGCTTATCTATAAGAAAATATGTGAATCAATGATGTATTGAGCATATAGCTTTGGAGTATATCTAAGAGGTGTATTCATGCATAAGATATCAAGGAGACAGTGTACATGAGCTAGTATGAAGAAGTACATCAGATGACAATTCATACATATCCAGAAGGATACTCCATGATGATACAATTCAAGAAGGAACACAAGCAATGTACTATACATCATGAAGTCCTTGCGCAGACATTGAGTCCACCAAGTCGTACTCTATTGGCATGTCCCCAACATTGGCTAATTCAATGACCATGGGTAAAAGGGGACAAAATAACCCCCAAGGAAAATAATTTAATTTTATTATGCATGCATAGAATAAATTTTATCCTAACTCAAGTGGAGAAATTAATTTTTGTAATTAGAATTGCTAATATGTGTGCAAGTGGGCCAAGAGGGCGCCCTCATGAGGATAAGGTTTCGAA
The DNA here is from genome assembly GCA_027924585.1 of Larix kaempferi. NCBI lineage: Eukaryota > Viridiplantae > Streptophyta > Pinopsida > Pinales > Pinaceae > Larix > Larix kaempferi. The sequence continues at coordinate 11,239,897 of BSBM01000289.1, forward strand.
ATTAGAACTGGAGGCCATAAAATAGAAAGGAATGAAAAGTAGGAAGGTGTAAGAAGTTTCCAAAAGAAGGAAAATTGGAAACATTCAGAAAAATCTAAGGGAGGGCGCAGTTTCCAAAAGGGAGTTTAGTTTACAAAGCAGGAAACATCTTGAGACAAAGGGGGGCACAGTTTCTAAAAGGGGAGTTTAGTCTACAAAGCAGGAAACTCTAACAAAGTAGGAAACATCTTGAGACAAAAGGGGGCGTAGTTTCTAAAGGAAAGGAAAGCTTGTAAGGAAAAAGCCAGGCAAGTATATCCACTCATGGGTGGCCCATGTGGAAGGGTTCTCACAGGTCACCAAGTTATTCAACTTGATCAACAGGTCACCCTAAATTCTATAAAAGAATGATTCCAACTCCAATTCACATCTTTTTGACCATTTTTTAATTAATATGAGAGCTATAGCTCCTCTTGTTGAGTGATGTGCCTCAACCTTACTTTGGGTGATGTTCCCCTTAGCCATTTTTGTTCTAGTCTCTCCTCCACTCTCTCTGGAAGGTATTGAAGAATAATTTGTAGCCATTGAATACTGATATGCAGCAATTAAATACTGATATTAAGTTGGGGTCGAATTGCTTCAGAAGAGTTTAATAGTTTTGAAGAAGGAACCACTCCTACAACAACCTTCTATCTTCTTCTCTTCTCTCTAATTATCTGTTGGACATCAATCAATGGTGATTTGAATTATTCCATGATGGAGAAGGATTACATACATTTTAATTGAATTTGTTGCAGGTCCACTCATGCTGCTCAATACCTACCATATTTATGTATTGCAGACTCCACCCATAGGACCTTTCCTTGATGTAATTGGTACATGTTTCATGTTGGAGGTTGCTAGGACCCTTAGGTCCATTTTGGTGCTGATTAAATATATGTAATATGATGCTTATTTCTTGATAAACCATCCTTTATATTATTCATATATTTGAATTTAAAAATTCTACAAGTAATTAATTCATTTTCATACCTATGCTCATTAGATAACAAATTCTGATTAGTTTTTCCATAACTTGCATAAAATGAATTATATGAATCCAAACGAAGTGCCGTAAGTTTATGTAGTTCAATAAAATCCCCAATAACCTCACACAACTTGTATATCAGAGTTTTGAGAGGGTATTATAATGTTTGGGGCAGTTGGAATCTTGATTAGTTGAGTAGTCCAACTAGCTAGTTTTAATGTTTTACCTATAAAATGTATTATATGAACTCAAGTTAAATTATTCAAATTTATGTGGTTTATTAGTACTTAAATGAACCATATAGCAACTCCAGACCCAAATTAGATAATTCTATATAGTTCTTGGGAAAGGAAATGGAGAATCCGACCTTCAGTTCCAAACTGCAGTAAAATCTCCCAAATTCTAAATCATTGTATCATATTATATTCATTTCTTCCCAAAGACCATAATGATACCAAATATATGTACAATCACACTTACCTAACCCTGATCTAGTTTGTATATGCGGATGCACCCATAAGTATTGTGGTAGACTTCAGTGGTTTCGATGTTCGAAACATAAATGGTCTTCGTGCTTTGTACAAAGGATCCTAAACCTTTTTAATACATATGCCTTGATTATGCACACTTTCCCATATAAAAAATATGACCTAAATTATTCCCTATCATCCTTGGGTTGGGAGGCAATATCTAGAGTTATCACCTTGCAGATTATAATAATTGTTAAAATTTACTAGTGAAAATTCTGCTTAAAATTTCTGTTATGAGTTAAGATTCTAGCCTATTCTTGGCTGGTATATTATAGTGGTATCAGAGCACTTTCCTCCATCCCTGTGAAAATAAATAAGCTCATTGTTGAATAATATTGCAGAACAAATCTTCAAAAGTGCAGTATGAGGCTCCTACTAGTGATTGATGAATATTTTGAGCCAAATGAAGAAGAGGAAGTGTCCTCTGTTAGAGATTGTTATTTACAGATATGTCAAGAAGATTAATTTGATGACCATATGTTTGAAGATGACATAGGATATGACCTACCTATGTCTAAATGGGATGGGAAAGTTTCATGTGGAAAGAAGATGAAGAGATCATTCCAATATCTCATGGAATACATTGCCTTGAAGAAAGAGATAAGGAAGGTTATGTATTTCTAAGACTACTGCTCTTTGGAGATGAAGAGACTGTTCAAGTACCCCTACTGCAAATAAAATGAAGTAAATATTTCACATATGGTTGATAGTGTGTGAAAATAAGTGGGGTTAGTAGTACCGAAGGGAGACAAACTTGATGCACAAGTGAATCACTGTTGTGCTAGCGAGTGCAAGGAGGAAATGGATCACTCTCTCTCTCCAAGCAAGGAAGAGGGAAATACCAAGAATAAGCATGATCAAATTTCTGATTTTTGCAGCCACATGATCCATTAGAGGGTAATTAGAGGGTAAGCATATGTCACTTGCATAGGGTTGCAAAATGAAGAGCACTTATGAGAAGAACAAGTCACTACAATGGAGAAGAAAAATTCCATGAGGAGTGTAAGTTAGAATAATCCAAGGGGACAATCCTCACTGATAAGGTTTGTACATCACATGAGCATGATGGTGCCACCACCTGTTCTAATTATGATCACCTAGAGTTTGGTGACAATCTGGACTTGGATAGAGGAGGAACCGCTGTTGGTTGCTCAATTTCTTATGAAGCATCTACTGATGGATGCTTGAGTGATGATAGAGTATCTAATGATGGGTACTTGTTACACCAAAATCTTGTCATCATGAGCCATGTGTCAACTTTGTGCTTGAATCCCTAAAGTTCCCTTAGCTAAATTACATTGAGTATGAGGTTGTCCCTACCTTTCTACCTCCTTTAAGTAGGCTGGCGCACTTTACCTTCAGTCAGGGAGCGCCAGACCCTAGGTGGCGTAGGTCTAACCTTGACAGGGTGAGCCACTAGCTCACTTAGCCCTCTTTCAGCATGGGCCAGCCCTCCTTTGGCACCCTTTTCCTTCATCCAAGGTGCGCCAGGGATGATTAGAATGGATAATTGGAAGCTTCGAGGCCCTTCTCGAAGCTAGGTGAGGTGGAGGGTCATCCCTAACTTCTAGGTGAGCTGTAATTCGGTTCCGTAACCTAATGGGAGGATCCCTTAACCCTCCCCCTTAATCCTCAACCTACTCTATCCCTTTAGCCTTATAAATAAGACATCTCTCTCCATTCAGAAGGGAGGAAGGAATATAGCACTTATATGCTGGTGGAATTACTCTAGGTGATCCCTTTTCATCTCTTGGAAGGCACACACATCCTTTGTAGGCTTGGCTTGGACTGTTGGAGGAAGGTTACAACGTTAAGGCTTGGGTTGTAATCATCACTCTTCTATGTATTTCCCATTTATTTACAGTAATATAATCTTTTTCCATAAATGTCTTTGTGTTAATGATATTTAGAGATTTCTTCCTTAACTGTTGGCTTAGATCAATTAGTGTTTAGATGTGATTTTACTGTTTATTTGTCTCTATATGCTTGAGAGGGTTTTGCATCTCTAGATATGAAGATTACGAAGCTTGGAGCGACAAAGAGGAGAAGAATTCATGAATCTGAAGGTAAGGCATCCATCTACTCTAATCTATGATTGATCTAGGAAAGTAGATCTATATTATGTATTCATTTGTTCTAGATCCACTTGGACTAGGGAGATCTGGCTTGAGTCCGCTTGAGTAGATTGTCCAATAAAAAATCTGGTGACCATACTGGGGAGAGAACATAGCTTTGATTTCAATTTAGTTTGATTTCATTCATTTAGTAGTGATCCATTTTCTATCCTCCTAAGCCCCTCCCATCATTGGATTTTGTCATTAAAGAGTTTCTTGGATTCCCTTGATTCTCTTTTGGATCAGTTTTAGGCCTCTTGCCATTCTACCTTAGGAGATCTAGCCATTTTGCTGCTTGTTATTCGACAGACACACCTGGGATGAGTCTTCCCTGCTCCACTATCTGGATGGCTCACTTTTCCTGAAGACAAACTACGCCACTGGCTCACCTTGCCTATGTACAAGGTGCGCCAACCCCTATCTGGCGCTCTGGTTCAGTGTCCTAGGTTGCGCCAACCCCTTAAAGCTTAGGGATCAACATGGATTTCCTTCATTTTTTGCTTTTGGTCTGATTGATTGTGATATGTAGACTGCATCTTATAGTCACAGAACCCCTAGACACAACATACTGCCATTTTCCTTCATTTTTGGGTTTTTGAGATTTGGATCCATGTTTGGCCCTTTGAGTCAAAACTAGTGTTTTGCTTGCATTTTTAAGCGAAATGGATTCTATTTTTGACCCATATCAAGGTTTTAAGATAATTTTTGGTTTGGTGTGATTGGCTTGTTTTAAAGACTTGAAAAGTGTGGGATATCCATGTCTTTTTGAGCCTCTTTTTCTTGGGTTGTGCGTCTTGTTACCTTTACATGTTGAGCTATCGAAATATTGTTGGGAAATATTGATTCCTTGTCTCCATTTTAGTTCAAATAAAAACTTATTTTTGTCTCTCTTTTTCTATATTCACGAAATTGGAATACATAAATATTCTTCTTATTTTAATTTGATCATTTGACATTCTTGGTCTCAGACTCATGAGAAGGAGAAAGACTTGTTTCAGATTTGTGTGCATTTGAGTTAGATAAGATTATTAAGTGCTTTTCTTTGTCTTGCATTTGATTGGAAACGTTTGTGGAAACCTTCTTTCCGTAGCTTAGATGTGTCTTTTTTGAGTGTAAAAAGTTAGGAAAGGGATTATAATTATAGCATTTGGTGTTCATAAAAAGATCTCTTTTATCGCTTTAGGATAGTTTTGGGTGCATCATTTTGAGTTTTTCACTTGTTTCCAAAATTTTGAAAAAGCTAAAATTGCATTTGCATGGGGTTGTGCATTTGTGAAGAAAATATATCTTTCTCTCTTTAAGTAGGACTTCATAGAAATGAAGACTTGCATTTTCATATGGATCAGATTTGCATCTTGTTTAAATTCCAAGTCTTCACTTCGTGGATTCACTTAACCGTACAAGATAAAATCAAGCGCTAGTTTAAGTTAAAAACTTTTAGCAACTTGTGTGTTAGGTTAGAGACGTTTTCTGACGTCTTTAAGCGTGGTAGCTATTGTTATTTTCCTGCACTGCATCTTGGGGGATTGTAATTCTTCCACGTACCAACTGGTATATTGAATGGCCTTTCACGTACCCTTGGGTATATAGAAAGGTACTTCACATAATCGGTAGTATATCAGAAGGCTCCTGTCGTATGGTTGTGCATTAGACAACACCACTACGGATTTGAACTCCCACGTACCTTGAGTATATTGGGAGACCCCATTAGGATTCCTGGAACCATCTGAGCGAACCTTTTGAACGTCTTGTTATCGCAATACACCGAGAAAAACATTCGGGGAGATTACTATGCACGTACTGTTAGGTAGTCGGTTTATACGGCCAAGGGTACGGTCCCAATCATCCTTGGTTAGTGCTTTGAAAAATTGGGCCAAGTATAACTGTTGGACCCTACAGTATATAGCGAGTTGTGACAACTTGACACACCCGTGAGGATCCAGCTTTTACATCCCTCCTATTCACGAGTTTGCCTGTTGCTTTTAGTTTGAGTAGCGTTTCTTGTGTGATGATAATTAGAAGGACTTAGAGAGTTTAGATATGGAAACCTATTCTGGGACTACCAATCAAGAGAACCCTTTTCAAGGGGTACCTTTTGTCTTTCCTCCAGTTGGAGATATTGGTCCTCCCTTTATTGCCACTTTAAATTTTCCTGGATTAACCATAGGATTACCGGTATGGTTATTCAATCCGGTGATTCCGTCTGTACCCAATGTTTCAAATGTTAACTCTCCACCACGAGAGTGTCAATCCCAAACTGATCCTTCCCCTTCTTCATCGGATGCTTCTTCTTCTGTTTCTTCTTCCTCGCCTGATCAAAGCAACAGTGTTAGTAATAGGGAGGATAAGAAGAATAAGAAAGGGAAGATAAATAAGAACAAGGATAAGAAAGAGACTAAGAATCAACCATCTGCCTTCGATGGCACTCATCCTATTCGAACACCTCGTAGACCCAAGTTCCCTTGCAAGATTTGTAAGGGTGATCACCTTCTCAAGGATTATCTTTGTCTTTCCAAAGTGTTAGGAGAGTGGTCTAAGGCCTCCAAACCACCTATATCATTAGCCTCTGGACATCATACTGATGGTACCCCATCGATCAGTGACTCTATGGTGAAGATTCAGAAAGGTAAAATCAAGAATTCTTGTTTTTTATGCAAGGATATGCACCTTACTTACCTTTGTCCACACATGGATGAAGCTTCGCATTTGTTGGAAGACATTACTGTATCTCAGAAACACCTTCCAACTGGTCGTCATAAGTCATCCCTTGACCCCCCATTGGTTGATGAGATGGTCGATCCAGCTCCATCCTCGGTCAATCCCACTCTTTCTTCAAAGAGTGAAGTTGAAGTGGTCGAGTCTATATCACCCCCACTCGATCACGCTCTTTTATTGGAGAATGCCCAGACTGAAGCAGTCACCATGACACAATCTTCGTCTCATTCTACTTTTTCGGTTGAGAGTGAATTGAAAACCGCTGATGTTTTTCTGGTCAGTTCATAATGTTCTAGGCAAGGGGAAATCTCGTCCATTTCCACAGGACCCCCTCCAAGTACTGATGTCATTTCCTTTGATTGGAATGAATCTCGTATTCCTTCAGATGTTCCTTTCTAGATATCTATAGGAGTTTCCGATAAGGAAATATTTTGCACTATAGTTGAAGAGGGAGTTTCTGTTAGTATTTTATCCTCAACTTCTTGGAAAGCTATAAGTTCTCCTCAGCTTGTGCCAGTCACTCACTAGATACTAGATTTTAATAGAAGGCCTACTGGATCGTTAGGGATCCTTCTTCAGTTACCTATCACTTTTGGAGGGAAAACTGTCTGTATTGATGTTATTGTAGTCCAAGGTCCCTTAGATTTTAATATTCTCCTTGGACGTGATTATGTCTATGCTATGAAATCTGTGGTGTCCACACTCTTTCGAGTGATGTATTTTCCTTATGAAGGGAAGATTGTGACCATTGATCAGGTTTCCTTTGTGACACCCACTCATCGCATGAATCCTAGTCATCATACTTCCCTAAATGTTCCACATGTCTTAGTGGTTTATTCCCCCTAAGGATGGGGTGCATGTCTCTAGCCTCTGGACATCATGTTGGAGTTTTCCCCCTAGATTCTTATGCTGGGGGGCACACTACCAACCTCTGAAAATCGTGTTGGATAGGTCCCTACGAGCATATTTTATTTTCTGTTTCAAGCTCATTAAAAATGAAACCGACCATCAAGCATAGTTTACCTTTGGTTTCAAGCTTTTGTAAAAATGAAACCAATTCCAAGCACAATTTACCTTTTGTTTCGAGCTTGTGTAAAAATGAAACCAATCCCAAGCATAGTTTACTTTCGGTTTCAAGCTTGTGTAAAAATGAAACTAACTCCAAGCATAGTTATTTTCTGTTTCAAGTTTGCATAAAAATGAAACAGGTCCTCCCAAGCATATTTTACCTTTGGTTTCAAGCTTGCATAAAAATGAAACTAGCCCCATGAGAATAGTTCTATTCTCGTGTCAAGCTCGTTAAAAAATGAAATAGATGACCACGAGCATAGTTCTATTCTTGTGTCAAGCTCGTTAAAAAATAAAACAAATGACCATGAGCATAGTTCTATTCCTGTGTCAAGCTCGTTAAAAAATGAAACAACACCTCATGAGCATAGTTTCTTTCTGTTTTAAGCTTGTTAAAAAATAAAATGGGTTCCTTCAAAAATAGTTATTGTCTATTTCAAGCTTGTGTAAAAATGAAATAAATCTTCCTCCCGTTGAGTCGAGTCTCCCACTAGATTTAGGACTTGAACCTCCATTTTATCTGCCTGTGTCACTTAATCCTTGTTCTTCTTACCCCCCTGGTGAACATATTCATATTAGTAGCCATGATTTTAATTGGGTAAGGAAGAAGAGTAGTTAGACGAAACGAAGCTTGGGGGGCATGTTAAGCCGCTAGAAATCATGCTGGGGTCATCTACTAACCTATGGATATTATGTTGGGAAGGAACCTGTTAGTGGGCCTCAACCAGAGCATAGTTCATTTTCTGTTCCAAGCTCGTTAAAAAATGAAACAGTACCCCATGAGCATGGTTCCTTTCCTGTGTCAAGCTTGTTAAAAATGAAACAGATGATCATGAGCATAGTTCTATTCCTGTGTCAAGCTCGTTAAAAAATGAAACATCTCCTCTCCCCTTGAGTCGAGTCTTTCGCCATATTTAATATCTGAACCTTCATTTTATTCGCCTATGCTATTTAATCCTATTTTTTCGTCCTCCCATGGTGAACATATTCCTATTAATAACCATGAGTATGATTGGATGAAGAAAAAGATTAGGCAAACGAAACGAAGCTTGGGGGAAATGTCTCCAGCCTCTAGAAATCATACTAGAGGTAAGCCGTCAACTTCTTGTGTTGGGGGAAAATTTCCAACCTATGGGTATCATGTTGGGGAGAAACCTGGCAATGGGAATTATACTGAGTATAGTTTATTTTTTGTTACAAGCTCATTAAAAAATGAAGTAGATATCATGAGCATTCTTTTCACCTATCTTCGAGCTCGTTAAAAACAATAAGATGGTATTGAGCTTACTTTTCATTTTTTTCGTGCTCTGTTTGAAACATAAAAAGTGGTTTGAGCTTACTATTTACTTTTTCGTGCTCTGGTTCAAACATGAAAAATATTTTGCGTGCTTTTTATACCATTGTTGTGCTCGTTAAAAATTGAGTAAAAATGTGTGTGTAACGAGTATAGGTTTATCACTTTATCCGGTTCGCTAGACTATTTACGGAAAATGAATTGTGCCGAGTTTACTTTTTCCTTTGTCGTACTCGGTTACCAACCATGACAAAGTTGTCCATGGAGTCCTCTTTAAGCTCTTTTCAGACTCCCTAAATAGGAAAATATCACCAAGCGAACTTGATGCGTTCACGCTTGTAAAAGTATTTGAATGATCGTCCTTCTGGTGATAATTTACCCCTTTTTTCGGACCAGGAGGCACTCTTTACAAAAAACGAGCACTCCAAGGAACCATGGCTAGAAGAGTTCTCTTTCACATTGTTTTACTCTTTTCCGGGCGAAGAGACTAACTTTACGAAAAATGAACTTTGGAGTCTTCTTTACTTCTTTTCAGACTCTCTAAAAATGACGCTGAGTTTACCTTCTTTGGACTCGTTAAAATATAACATCGAAGGGCCCATCATGGGATGAACCCCTCCTATCCTAGATTCGTAAAATATTTGGGATTGGAGTTATCCATGGGATGAGCTAGACCGAGCATCTATTTACCCTCCTCAAGCTCATTAAAAAAAAAAGAGGAACTCATTAATCATGATGGGGAAAATGAAATATTTTGTGTTACAATATAATTTACGACAACACATAGTCACTCTTGAACATGGAACTCATTTGCATATACATTGAATACTTGGGTAATCCATTGGTCTTCGATTCATGTCGATTCTATGAGTCTTGTTACTCCTTTAGGTCATCCAAAGAATGTCTCCATCATCAGTTGCATTATGGGATTGGTATCATTCTCATTATGCCAATACTGCCCAGTCATGCCATGCCCATGTTCAAGAGACAGTTTTCATTCACTATCTGCAGTCTTACTTACCTTCCATTGTGTTGGTCATCCTTGAATCAGTCTCACACATTACTGTCCGATTCACTTCAAACATCTATGATGGCGTTTCGTGTCGATGATGGGGGATTCATCATTGCCCTCCTTTGACGGATTCATCTTTGTCGCCTTCAACACATCATCCGAGGATTGAATCTAGAAACCAATCAAGTACCTTGGGCCTGCATGCCTCAATGGTAGGTTACCTCGCTTTCAACATGAGTTTGGATCATTGAATCTTGATTGAAAGATCCCGTCGAGTGTTCGACCTCAACCCATTAATTCATGCTCGATGGTATGTACTATGATACCTTCAGAATCATCGACATCAATGGTGATCTCCCTCGTGCTTATTAACGGTATACATCAATGACCGGTAATCAAGTGGTTTATACCATGTTCGACTCCAAGACATTGTAATTACATGGATAGATTTGTATCATTGCGGGTTCAGCTTGAAGACCCTGGGTGGTTCTCATATTTTACCCAGGTTGCGATGGAGATTGTTTGAGTTATATTACACAAATCTACTTTGTATTGGTCGTGGCTGTGTTATCATCTCATCATGGATCTACAATTGTGTCCAGTAGCCATGACTGTGTTCAGCCGGTATCTACTACCATGGATATGCATTGTATTGGTCAGCATCCATGTTATGAGTCATGTGAGACTAGTATCTCAGATTCAGTTGTACTACAATAACTTCTTCCATCCAACAAGTCCTCACCGTCAATCCTTACAAAGCATTTCACCTGTCTTATTTTACCAGCTTCACGCTTTGGGGGGCATTCTGTTACACCAAAATCTCATCATCATGAGCCATGTGTCAACTCTATGGATGAATCCCTAAATTTACCTTAGATAAAGTACATTGAGTATGAGGTTGTACCTACCTTTTTACCTCCTCTAAGTAGGCTAGTGCACTGTAATATTCTAGCCAAGATTTGGACAAAATATTATCTCCAAACTTAGATTTTTATCAAAATTTTACTAGTGAATTTTTAAGAAATTTCTTAAACTGAGCAGGATGTAAGTGAGGGGGATTGGTACAATGAGTGATCATTGTAGGGATGACTTTAATTTCTGGAATTTATATGGATGAGTGTGCAGCAGCAGCTAAATATGGTATGAGTAGAAGTCTTGGGCACAATGTACTAGAGCCATTCACTTTTCAGCAACAAAGCAAATCTGTTGCCTACTTCGAGGATTCCTGGGTTTCTAGCATATTCCAACAAGACTGAGTGAGGGCTTATCAAAGTTTATGGAAGAGGTATAACAGTCAGCTAAACTTGTAGGATGCACAGGAATGATGTTCCCGAGAATTTGGGAGGATTCAGAGTAGTTTGGAGAATATGGGGATCAGATCTGAAGCTGATCTCTGGACATGGGAAGATCTGATCTCTACAAATGATGGCGCAATGGGCTCCATGAAGATCCTGGGTGCAATCTCTTAAAACTAGCTCCTCCTTCTAGTGGTTCTCCTCCAAAACTAGCTGCAAATTCACTGTAGTAGTGGCCTCCTTCTATGGATGATTGTAGATCTTCAATGGATGGATGATATGGAACTGAATGGCTATGACATCAATCTCTGGACATGAATACTGGCTGACTGGAAACTATGGAGCCTTGTGGCACATCTCCCAAAAAACTGTTGAGGCACATCACTCAACAAGAGAAGCTCAGAGCTCTCGAGACAAAAATTCAAATGATCAAAAGTTGTGAGATGGAGTTGGAAACATTATTAAATAGATGAATTAACTTGCTCCTGAAGCCAACCACATGTGTGGATGAGGGAGGGCGCATTCCTTGAGAGGAATGGCAACTTCTTGCTTTGAAAAACTTTCCTTCTTTTGCCTTCCTTCACTGATTTTAGCAAGTGCGCCTTTGTGAGCTTTTCTGGATGTTGCCACTTTCTTTCTGATTGTTTTTCTGTGCTTTCCACTTTCTTTACTTTCCTCCTTTTTCTTCTTTTGCTTGTTTTTTGTTTGCTTTTGAAAGTTTCCATTTTATTTTCCTTTCCTTCTTTTCTCCATTGGATTCCTGAATTTTCTGATATTTGCCACTAAGGCAAGAGAGGTCCACTTGACACAATTGTGCCCTCCTGGTCCAATCATCGTCACTTTCCAACATTTATTAGAAAGGATTAATAATAAAAATAATTCATACTCATAATTTAATTAATTATTTAATAATTAATTAACTACTATAGTATAATGCCTCCAAAATTATCCCATTAATTAAATCCTCATTTAATTAATTACTTAGACTCCCTACGGATGGGAGGATCCAAGTGGTGACCAAGGCCACTAGGGAGGGGACATGACAGTCCTCCCTTCCCAACACTACTTGTCCTCAAGCAGTTTCAAACCAGGATGCTACAGAATCTTTTCATCTTCTCTAGTTGCATCTTCACTGGGAAACCCCTTCCACTGCACTAGATATTCTTTAATAATTCTGATCCTCAACTTCCTCTCTCTTACCTGCAAAATGTCTTATGTTTCTAAGACCAAGAGTCCTTCATAATCAATTGGAGGAAGTTCTTCCGAAACCTTAACTTGCTAGCCAACTGCCTTCTTCAAGCTTGACACATGGAAGACATTATGTATCTTGCTCCCGAATGGCAGATCCAACTCATATGAAACTTCACCCACCTTCCTTATTATCTTGTAGGGTCCATAGAATATTGGCAATAATTTTTCATCCTCCTTTGACTTAAGTGTGGTTTTCCTGTATGGCTGCAATCTCAAATAAACCAGGTCACCTTCTTGGAAAGTTCGATCTGTTTTGTTCTTATCTGCATTGATTTTCTGTTGATTTTGTGCCACCTGTAAATTTTCTTTGAGTGCTCTGAGTATGTCTTGGATTTCTTGCATCCAATCCTTTTCCTTCTGTGATTTGCAGTTTCCAAAAATCAGATCTACAAAAGTGGGGGACTCATACCCATAGAGGGATTTGAATGGGGTCATTCCATGGAATGATGTGGAATGTAGTGTTATAACAAAACTCCCCCAAATGCAACCAGTTCATCCATGCTTTTTGTTGTCCTGTAACATAGTTCATGAGATAACCTTCCATCCATTGGTTAACTCTTTCAGTTTGGCCATCAGTCTGGGGATGATAGCTTGTACTGAGGTTTAAACTAGTCTTAACCAACTCAAATAAAGACCGCCAAAAAGCACTAGTAAACTTGTTGTACCTGTCACTGATTATGGTTTTGGGAAGCCCATGCAATCTAAATATTTCTTTAAAGAATAATGCAGAAAATTGACTAGCAGTGATAGTAGATGTGACAACAAAAAAGTGAGCAAATTTTGTCAATCTGTCTACTAATACAAAAATACTATATTTACCCTAATATTTGGGAAGACCTGTGATGAAGTCCATTGATACGCTTTCCCATTTCTGATCTAGAATTGGAAATGGTTGTAGGAGACTAGCAGGGTGAGTGTGTTCTACCTTATTCTGCTGACATGAGGTACATTCCATCACATGCCTTAACACATCATCTTTGAGGCCCTTCTAGGTGAACCTCTCTCTTACCTTCCGGTAAGTTTTAAGAATTACGGGGTGGCCCGCTACTGGTGCATTGTGGGAAGCCACCAAAATATGCTCTTTTAACTTAGATCCAGGGGTTAGAAAAATTACGTTCTTGTAATAAATAACATCATTGATAACTTGGTAAGAATAATCCTAAATCAACCTATCCAACAATTCACAAGCAAACTGATTTTATGAATATTCTTTAACTAGTTGAACCTTCCAATCAGTAGGTACTTGTAGCAAAGAAAAAACAGGTTTTCTGGAAAGTGCATCAACCACTACATTCAACTTACCCTTTTTATATTCAATGTTGAATTCATAAGACTGAGTTTTAATTACCCACTTCTGTTGTTTGTCATTCAACTCCTTTTGGGTCAAGAAATGCTTCAAGTTGTTGTGATCAGTCTTGACTATGAACTTGCCTCCCACCAGATATTGTTTGAATTTAGACAAGGCATGCATGATGGACAACATTTATTTATCATATATAGAATAAAGCTTCTCATGTGGCTGCAATTTTCTGCTCTCATAAGCAATAGGATGCCTATTCTGCATTAACACTGCTCCAATTCCTTCACCTGAGGCATTACACTCCAAAATGAAAGGTTGGGTAAAATCAGGAAGTGCAAGTATTGGGAAGTTGCTCATGACTTCCTTCATTCTGTTAAAAGATTTTTCATCCTCATTTGACCAGCAAAAAGCACCCTTCTTGGTGAGGTCTTTCAAAGGAGAGGAGAGCTTGGAAAATCCTTTTACAAATTTTCTGTAGTAGGCGCACAAGCCAATGAATCCCCTTAGGGATGTTATGTTCTTTGGGCTGTTAAATTTTCAGAATTTACTTCAATCTGATATAGGATCTTAACTGAGAGAACAACATGTACAACATATCTACAACATATCAATCATGGAGACAATAATGCAAGCACATAAGAGACACAAAGATTTACTTGGGGAAAACAATAAAGGTGAAAAACCCCAATAACTTCCTCAGAGATAGATAGAACAATGATACAACCCAAACATAAGAGATAGACATATCCTAGCAGCAGATCCTCCTCCTCCATAAGTGCGCCACTCCTCCTTGAGTGCATGAGTGAGAAGTGAGTGAGTAAATAGAGTGCCTTCCGCACTCTATTTATACTTGACTTGACTTGCCTTTTACATAAATCATGTAGGCTCGAACTTAACCACATAACATAATGCTGACTGGGCCGACCCCCAATAGGGTGGTCTAATAACCCTTCGACCCACATGGCCGACCCCCAATAGGGTGGTCTAATAACCCTTTGACCCACATGACTTATACAGGGCCGACTCCAACAAGGTGGTCTAATAACCCATCAAGTATAAGTAACGACATTTACAATATAAATGACGACACTTCCATATAGAGGAATAATACCATCTCTATAGGAGTACATACAACATACATATATGAAATACATTCCGAAGTTACATATACATCAACACTCCCTCTTAACTAGGAAGGTATTTCTCAGCATAGGTCTTATAGCACAAGTCTTCTTCTCTGGATCATCGTCACTGGATAATCGTCATCGAGTCATCATCATCGTCACTACTGCTGCTATCTCAATCAATCTCTGAATCTACTCGTCATAGGAAGTTCTACAGAGCCAGTCCTTTTTCATACTGGATGTAGGCCCACCACCTGCAGGTCTTCGTCATCACTGGCCATACTGTGGAATCCTCAGGACTTATTACGTGCGTCACAAAACCTCGAAAGAGCATCTGCCAGATATCCCAGGGCAACGAATTATATGCCATAGGAAAAACCTTGAAAGACTATCTGCAGATCTCCCAGGGCCATATTATATGTGACCTCACCACAAAACCTCGCAAGAGCATCCCAGGCTGTTACGAGCACACAGCTCTACCTATAGGATCTCCCAGGGCACGAATTACATGTGGTCACCACAAAACCTCGCAAGAGCATCCCAGGCTGTTACGAGCACACAACTATACCTATAGGATCTCCCAGGGCACGAATTACATGTGGTCATGGCAAAACCTCGCAAGAGCATCCCAAGACTTATTACGGGCACACAGCCCAACCTATTGGATCTCCCAGGGACAAATTATATTCCATAGGAAAAAACCTCGAAAGAGCATCTGCCAGATATCCCAGGGCAACGAATTACATGCCATAGGAAAAACCTCGTAAGACTATCTGTAGATCTCCCAGGGCAACGAATTATATGTCCTCTCAGAGCAAAACCTTGAAAGAGCATTTGCCAGATATCCCAGGGTACCGAATTACATGCCATAGGCAAAACCTCGAAAGACTATCTGCAAATCTCCCAGGGCAACGAATTATATGCTCATCTGCACAACCTGATCCACGGCCATAGAGTATTAACCTGATACTCACCATACATCATCCTGATGTACACATGATCATCCTGATCATCATGAATGCAACATCCTGCTGCATGTCATCTAGAGCAACATCCTGAAGCTCGTCATCCACGATCATCCTGATCATATAATGCATCTACCTGATGCATACCAAGTATCTACCTGATACATATCATCATACATGATCCACCTGATCATACAATGTATCCACCTGATACAAATACATGATACATATCACCATACATGATCCGCCTGATCATACAATGTATCCACCTGATACATATACAGATACATGGTCCAAGCATCCAACATGATGCATACAAAATACATACAAATGATCCTACTGATCATATCCAGCATCCAACATGATGCGTACATACATATAAATGATCCAACTGATCATATCCAGCATCCAACATGATGCGTACATACATATACATATAAATGATCCAACTGATCATACAAAGCAGAAACCAGAACATCATCCTGATGTTCATCATCCAACGCTTACATCCACAGCCATGTGAAGGATCCTTCTTCCAACATGCTTGGAATGGCTTCAGCAAATGTGTCCATCACTTCTTCCTCGAAGTGTCCTCGATCTGAAGAACGCCAAGCCTCTCTCTGAAGTACTCGAACTTCACTCTGGCTAGTGGCTTCATCAGCACATCTGCAATCTACTCGTCCGTCGCAACATACAGGAGCTTCACAGCTCCTCTCTGCACCATATACCTGATATAGTGATATTTGATCTCTATGTGTTTCGACTTGTCATGAAACACTGGGTTCTCGGACAACTTCACACAACTCTGGTCATCACAGAAGATACCAGTAGCCTCCAACGGGAGATCAAATAACTCAGACAGTAGCTTCCGTAGCCATACTGCCTCACAACTAGCTGAACAGGATGCAACATACTCTGCCTCAGATGTACTCAGTGCTACGCAGGACTGCTTCCTGCTAAACCAAGAGATCACACCTGATTCCATACTGAAGCAACACCCAGATGTGCTCTTCCTATCTGTAGCACTACCAGCCCAATCTGAATCAACATAACCCTGCAGGTTAAACTTTTGATTCGCTTCATACTTGAGCCCATAATCCACTGTACCCTTCAGGTACCTCAGAACATGCTTTACGGAAACCAGGTGAACACTCCTCGGATCTGTCAGGAACTGACTCAATGTGTTCACAACAAAGCAAATGTCTGGTCTCGTGTTCGTTAGGTACATCAAGGACCCAATCATCTGACGATACATAGAGACATCAACCGGATCAGATGAAGCATCACATAGAAGCTCCAGATTCGATGCCATAGGTGTGGCCATGGCCTTGCAATCCATCATCCCGAATCTCTTCAGGATATCTACTGCATACTTCCCTTGTCCAAGGAAGATTCCATTTGCACTTTGCCACACCTCCATACCTAGAAAGTGGTGCATAATACCCAAGTTTTGCACATATATGACTCTCTGTCATGTGTCTCAAAACCAAGTGGCTGCTCCACATACACTTCTTCTTTAACTACACCATTCAAGAAAGCTGTCTTGAATCCATCTGGTGTATCTTCTATTTCATCACTTTTATATTTCTCTATGCTGCCATCTGCAGCATGCTTGATCTTGATAGATCCATATGGAAGTCATAACAAACTTCCCTTCAGGTCTTGGGACTATATCCCAAACATCATTCTTCATGATCGACGGATCATGGCATTCCATTTCTTCATCCCAGATCCTGGGAACTTAAATATCTTCAATATCTTCAATAGATATCTTTGTTGCTGGAACAAATGTTGTAGTCCTTTTGTAGGTGAAGATATACGGTCTTTCCTACAAAACAGGTTAAATTGCATGATTAGAAACATCTCATAATTTTCAGAACAAATTCTTACACATAAAGAAATATGTCATACAGTCATGCAATTATCTTAGCCAATGCTTCAATACAACATTTATCCATATCCTGTAAATTTCTAGATGCCTTCCAATCTCTACCAGAACATTGTTAAGAGTGTGCACAACTCCCAACATGTCAGAAAAGAGGTTTCATTCTAGATAAGTAGCAATGGAATGTTGTACAGTTCTATAGGCCACTTACCCATGCATATTAGTAGTATACTGTTCATCAATGCAATTATTCTAATATGCATAATACACAACCTAATTCTAGGAACATCAGTATATACATTATTGAACAGTATTATTTAAGAAATGACAATTCAAATACTTATCTTTGTTTGTTCGTTGGGTGGACTCCCTCTAAGTATTCCCTTCCTTGCAGGAGCTACTGGAGTCCTAATCTGAAGTAGCTTCTTCTACACCTTTCTGTTGTGGAATGTAGAGAGATGGTCAACTCCCTCTGAATATCTGCATTCTTGCAGAAACCACTGGAGTGTACTCCCTCTTGATCTTTGCTTCTTGGATTACTTGTCCTTGAACTTATATTCATTCTTGATCCCTATGCATGCTTGTTAGTATCATCATTGTGTTATCCTCTAGGTCTCATACGTAATCAAACATTCATTAGTATAATCTTAATATTATCAAAACACAATAATCTCAAGCATGTATAGTTAGGATCATCTCAAACACAGATAATAAACATTAGTATTCAAGGTTTCAGGGAAGTCTTCTTTTACTCATGCATATTCTTATTTGATCATAGGACTCTTTTGGTTAGTTAAATCATTAATCAAGATAAGAGATATAAAATGCATAAAACCTGTGATTACTCAAACCTATACCTTCATGATTCTTCTGGTTAGTCATATCATCAATTATGGTAAGAAACATAATATGCATACAACCATGACTATTCAAACCTATGACTTCATGAATAATCATTATCAACAACACAACCGTATACGATCCTAACACAAGGTAGGATTCTATCTTGATATAGGAAAAACATACCTGGATTAGCATGCTAGCTAGTTATGTCTAACATACTCACATGATGTCTTCTTGTTCTTCTTCAATGACTTGTGCTAGTAACCTGTATATCTCATAGGTTAACCATTATAAAACCAAGTTATACATACCTCGTAAATGGATCTTCTATGAGATCCATGACAATGGATGAATCTTTGTCCTCATGTCATCATGATCATATGTTCTTGAACCAGAACATGATTTGTCTTTCTTGGTGTACCTTTCATGTTAGTAGACAACATAAACCTCATACAACACCATAATGCATTAGTACAATCATAAGTGTCAACACCCTAATCAATGAATATTTTTTATCATGCATTCATAATTTTATTAAGGTGATATGACAAGTCTAAAATCAAGATTGTACTAACCGTAATAACATGAAGACAAACATACCATAAACTTAATCATGAACAAATCTCAAAACATACCTCGATGAGTCATACCTGTCGAGATCGCTTGTAATATTCTTATGTAAGGCCTTAGCCTCATCTCCCTCTGAAACATGAACTTCTTCACTTATGCAGGTGACCAATCCATCTTCTTCTAGGATTAACCCAATCCACTTGATTTGCAAGAACTGGATCTGGAGCTGGATTAGGGTTTTTCAGAGAAACCCCAAAAATTCAAACTTCCGAAAGGATAGAAATATGCGCATTGATGAGCTGATCACACTGGTATGCTCAGAATTTGAAAACTGTAAAGTTTCACTCCTCAAATTTTCCTTTGAAACTTCTGGATTCACTAGACGTGACCCCGAACTGGGGTTTGATGAAGCCCACTCTTCTGTCCCATCAAAAGGTTTGATCCAAAGCTCTAAGCTTCTATTTTTATGAGGAGCTTCCAACCGTGGTCACAGATTTCAAAAATTCCCATTTTTGCAAAAGCCCTAATTTTCCACTTTTTCTGATCAAAGTCCCGAACTAGGGTCTGATCAAGCCCGGCCTTCTTCCCAACCAAAAATTCTGATCTTGGTCTCTAAATTTCGATTTTGATGAGTAGCATCCAGCCGTGGTCTCTGATTACAAAAATTCCAACTTTCTCCGAAGCCCTAAATTCTGGAAGCCATGAATGAAGGTACTCAAAAATAATTCTGTTTTGACAGAAATATGTACCTAATTGTTTCTGGTGTACCTCCGAACGTTTCAATCCACAGGGTTTGAAAAAGTTTCTTGAGATAGCCCGACCTGTTATATTTCCATCTTGATAGGTCTGACCTCAATTGGATTCTTTGAGAGAGAGTTATTCCAAGTGTCGCAATGTGACCTGTTTATGGGATAATACAGGATAGAGAACTTGTACGGCATTCCACGTGTCACTGGTTCGATTTCTGCCTCTGAAAAATGTTCCTGAGATAGTACAGTTTGTGTACTACCTGTCACTTTTTACAAAATTTCATTTGGAGCTTCCTAGCCCAAGTTATGACCTTTTTCCCAAGGTCACCTAATTTTGACTCAGATCTGGAAGAGGCAGAAACCCTATATTGTACAGATCATAAATCACAAAGTACAATGAATTAGAGGTTTTCCTTTGGACACAAGGTACATGGGGATTTAATTTTCGACCTGTAAATATTTCAGATCCGAAAACTTTGCCAAAACGGATTTATAACGAAAGTTCTACGACGACTGGTTTTTTATATATCAAGCCCTAGCATCGTAAGTGAAACAAGTGTCATACATGCCATATCATGCCTTCTTTCAGGCTAGCTATGATACCATGTTAAATTTTCAGAATTTACTTCAATCGGATCTAGGATCTTAACTGAGAGAACAACATGTACAACTTATCTACATCATATCAATCATGGAGACAATAATGCAAGCACACAAGAGACACAAAGATTTACTTGGGGAAAACCATAAAGGTGAAAAACCCCAATAACTTCCTCAAAGATAGATAGAGCAATGATACAACCCAAACATAAGAGATAGACATATCCTAGCAGCAGATCCTCCTCCTCCATAAGTGCGCCACTCCTCCTTGAGTGCATGAGTGAGAAGTGAGTGAGTAAATAGAGTGCCTTCCGCACTCTATTTATACTTGACTTGACTTGCCTTTTACATAAATCATGTAGGCTCGAACTTAACCACATAACATAATGCTGACTGGGCCGACCCCCAATAGGGTGGTCTAATAACCCTTCGACCCACATGGCTGACCCCCAATAGGGTGGTCTAATAACCCTTTGACCCACATGACTTATACAGGGCCAACCCCAACAAGGTGGTCTAATATCCCATCAAGTATAAGTAACGACATTTACAATATAAATGACGACACTTCCGTATAGAGGAATAATATCTCTATAGGAGTACATACAACATACATATATGAAATACATTCCGAAGTTACATATACATCAACATGGGCTTGGCCAATCAAGGATGTCTTTGATATTTTCCATATTTACTTTGACTTCTTCTTTCCCAATGATGTGGCCAAGATAGAGGAGCTCTTTCAAACCAAACTCACATTTTGACATTTTAGCATAAAAAGATTGTTCTGCAATAAGTGTTAAAACATTGTCCAAATGATGTAAATGCTCTTCCCATGTCCTACTATAAATCAGAATGTCATAAAAAAATACAAGGACATACTTATGGAGTTGTTTGCTGAAGATTCTGTTCATGCAAGATTGGAAAGTTGCTGGTGCATTAGTCAAGCCAAAAGGCATGACCATAAATTCAAAATTCCCATAATGGCACCGAAAAGCAATTTGCTGAATATATTCATTTTCCATTCTGATTTGGTGGTATCCAGAATGAATATCAATATTGGAAAAATATTTAGCTCCATGCAGCTCATCAATCATTGGAATAGGATATCTGTTCTTGATGGTATTCTTGTTCAAAGCTTTATAGTCAATGCACATGCGCATTGTTCCATCTTTCTTTTTTACTAAAACCACCGATGAAGCAAAGGGACTCAAGCTTGGTCTTGTGAACCCCATCTCAAGCAACTCTTTGAAGGTTTTCTCTATCTCATCCTTGAATCTCTTGGGGTTTTTGTAAGGATGATTTTTTATACGAAAAGTACCAGGTTCCAGCTCAATCCAATGCTCAGTACCCCTGTCAGGAGGCCTTCCATGTGGCAGATCTTCAAACACCTTTTTGTGTTTGTGGAGCAATATTTGGATATCTTATGGGTGTTGTGATACATCAATGGTGGTCCCTTTGGTAGAGATAAAAAATTCAGTATCCCACTCTATGTCACCATGCCTCAAAACTAATCTCATACTATGTGCAGAAATTACTTGTTTTGGGTATGTGTTGACACCTCTCAAAATCACTTGTTTTCCTTCAGTATTTTTAAAGCACATCTGAGGGATCTGGTAATTTACCACATGCTCACCAATGGAGAACATCCATTCAAATCCCAACACAACATTAGTACCAGCAACATCAACAATATAAAAACTATCAGTCACAGTATGGTCTCCAATAGTTACCCGCAGTTTGGGAATCCACCGGTCACACTGTATAGTGTTGTTTTTTCCTGGAATAATGACTGTGAAACCTCCAAAATTTTTAGGTTGGAGTTTCCTTCTCTCTACCATGGATGCATAAATAAAATTATGTGTGGCACCCCCATTGACCAAAACTGATACTTTCTTCCCTTGTACAACTCCCTTAAATATCATGGTGTGGTAACGGGGAACTCCACTCAAAACGACAATTTTTCCTTCTGGTTGTGGGGGTTCTTCTTCTTTTGCTGTATCATACCCCTCATTTTCTTGTTCTTTTGCTCTTACTTTTTCACTCATTTCTTCTTCATCACTTTCATAAAAAACTTCTATGTAATGAGCCTTCCCCTTGGCACATTTGTGCCTCGGAACCCAACGTTCTTGGCAGGGAAAACATAGTTTTTTCCTCCTTAACTCATCTCGATCTCAGAATGAGTATTGTTTCTTGTATTGGGCTGCCACATTTCTGAATGGTGGATTTTGGTTCTGAAATTTAGTAGGTGCATTAAACTTTGGTGGATATCTGGCTCTTGGGATTGCATCTTGCAGATCCCTTGTTCTGATCATTGCTTCTTGTAAGGTAGCTGGTCGGTAGGATTTAACCAACCCTTTTAATGTTTCTGCTAATCCTTCCGTGAACAAAAGGATCAAGCGGAATTCAAATATATCAGTAACTGTTACAACTAATTTTTGGAACTCAAAGATATAAGCTTCGGGAGTTCCGGTCTGCTTAACATGAGCCAATTCCCCGAAGGAAATTTCAGGGTCTCTCCTATCGAATATTTCCATTAATCTCTTAGTGAATTCTACATATGAAGTCACTTGGTCATGGCCCCAAGTCCTCATGCCATGGAACCACCAGTCATTAGCTTCATCTTGAAAATGCAGAGTTTACATTTTGATGGCATCCCTTTCAGCGATTGCATTTAGCTGGAAATAGGTGTCTAGCTTATGCACCCAGGAGCTAGCAGTACATTTTGATGACCCATCAAAGAAAGGTAGCTGGATTTTACCAATTGCATTTCTCAGCTCATAGTTATATGTTGGATTCCTATGACCTCCTCTTGGCTGGTTTCTATATTGTGCTTCACATAAATCCTTGAAAGGCAGAGCCCTTTTGCACTCTTCACTCAAAGTCTGGTATTCTACATACCGATCCTACCATGCATTGACTGATTCAATGGGAATTTAAGGTTCCTCCCTATGTTCTTCAAGTAATTTTTGCATGGTCTGTCGGGGCTGATCCTTGTATTCATCTTTGAAATCATTAGGCCTATTATTCGGCCCAGTATTTGAAAAGATAATTCCACTAGGGATCTTCCTATCATCATTCTGAGAGCCACTACAAATCCCTTCTACCTCTTTCTGTCCTAACTGCTTAGCCAAACATTCTCTAGTTTCTTGCCCAGATTGAATAATATTATGAGATATGTTATGCAACCCCTTTAACATACTCTGCACAAAAATTATGAACTTTTCCTTATCATCTATGTCATACATGTTCTTTCCCCCTTGTATTTTCCCTCCAGTAGATTCTACCTCTTCTTCCACAAAAGGTTCTTCAGGGTTCTTTCCTTTGGGGATTGGTATTCTCTTAGGGCTCATAACCTAAAATTGAAGAGCAGGTTCAGAGGACCATGCTCTGATACCACTGTAATATTCCAGCCAAGATTTGGCCAAAATATTATCTCCAAACTCAGATTTTTATCAAAATTTTACTAGTGAATTTTTAAGCAATTTATTAAACTGAGCAGGATGTAAGTGAGGGGGACTGGTAAAATGAGTGAGGATGGTAGGGATGAATTAAGTTCTGGAATTTATATGGATGAGTGTGCAACAACAAATAAATATGGTCTGAGCATAAGTCCTAGGCACAATGTACTAGAGCCATTCACTTTTCAGCAGCACAAAAAATATGCTGCCTACTTTGAGGCTTCCTAGGCTTCTAGCATATGCCAAAAAGACCGGGTGAGGGATTTTCAGAGTTTATGGCAGAGGTGTAATAGTCAGCTAAACTCGTAGGATGCACAAGAATGATGTTCCTAATAATTTGGGAGGATTTAGAGTGGTTTGGAGAAGATGGGGATCATATATGAAGCTGATCTCTGGACATGGGAAGCTCTGATCTCTGCAAATGATGGCGCAATGGAATCCATGAATATCCTGGGTGAAATCTATGAAAACTAGCTCCTCCTTCTAGTGGTTCTCCTCCAAAACTAGTTGCAAATTCACTGTAGTAGTGGACTCCTCTGGATGATTGTAGATCTTCAATGGCTGGATGATATGGACCTGAATGGCTATGATATCACTCTCTGGAAATGAATACTAGATGACTGGAAACTATGGAGCCCTGGGGCACATATCCCAAAAAACTGTTGAGGCACATCACTCAACAAGAGAAGCTTAGGGCTCTCTAGACAAAAATTCAAATGATCAAAAGTTCTGAGATGGAGTTGGAAACATTATTAATAGATGAAGTAACTTACTCTCCTCAACCCAACTACACATGTGGATGAGGGAGGGCGCATTCCTTGAGAGGAATGGAAACTTCTTCCTTTGAAAAAATTTCCTTCTTTTGCCTTCCTTCACTGATTTTAGCAAGTGCGCCTTTGTGAGCTTTTCTGGATGTTGCCACTTTCTTTCTGACTACTTTTCCTGTGCTTTCCACTTTCTTTACTTTCGTCCTTTTCTTCTTTTACCTATTTTTTGGTTGCTTTTGAAAGTTTCCATTTTATTTTCCTTTCCTTCTTTCCTCCATTGGATTCCTTAATTTTCTGAGATTTGACACTAAGGCAAGAGAGGTCCACTTGACACAATTGTGCCCTCTTGGTCCAGTCATCATCACTTGCCAACATTTATTAGCAATAATTAATAATAAAAATAACTCACTTAGAATTTAATTAATTATTTAATAATTAATTAACTACTATAGTATAATGCCTCCAAAATTATCCCATTAATTAAATCCTCATTTAATTAATTACTTATACCCCCTAGGGATGGGAGGATCCAAGTGGTGACCAAGGCCACTAGGGAGGGGACATGACACACACCTTACCTTCAGTCAGGGAGCTCCAGACCCTAGGTGGTGTAGGTCTAACCTTGAAAAGGTTAGCAACTGACTCACTTATCCCTCTTTCAACATGCGCCAACCCTCCTTTGGCGCCCTTTTCCTTCATCCAAGGTGCGCCGGGGGTGATTAGAATGGATAATTGGAAGCTTCGAGGCCCTTCTCGAATCTAGGTGAGGTGGAGGGTCATCCCTAACTTCTAGGTGATATGGAATTTGGTTCCCTAACCTAATGGGAGGATCCCTTAACCCTCTCCCCTTAATCCTCAACCTACTCTATCCCTTTAGCCTTATAAATAAGACCTCTCTTTCCATTGAGAAGGGAGGAAGGACTATAGCACTTATATGCTGGTGGAACTACCCTAGGTGATCCCTTTTCATATCTTGGGAGGAACACACATCCTTTGGAGGCTTGGCTTGGACTGTTGGAGGAAGGTTGCAGCATTAAGGATTGGGTTGTAATCATCACTCTTATATGTATTTCCCATTTATTTAGAGTAATATAATCTCTTTCCATAAATGTATTTGTGTTAATGATATTTAGAGCTTTCTTCCTTAACTGTTGGCTTAGATCAATTAGTGTTTAGATGTGGTTTTACTGTTTATTTGTCTCTATATGCTTGACAGGTTTTTGCAGCTCTAGATTTGAAGATTACAAAGCTTGGAGTGACAAAGAGGAGAAGGATTCACGAATCAGAAGGTAAGGCATCCATCTACTCTAATCTCTGATTGATCTAGGAAAGTAGATCTATATTCTGTATTCATTTGTTCTAGATCCACTTGGACTAGGGAGATCTGGCTTGAGTCCGTTTGAGTAGATTGTCCAATAACAATAATCTCATATCTATGTTGGTGACATGGATGTCCTCATATATGAAGATTCGATGAGTAGAAGTTACTTGGAGAAATAAGAAGGCCTTACAGCAGCAGAAGCTGAAATAAAGAAATTGGAGGAAGGACAAACCACCATAATTCCATCACACGAGGAGGAGAACATAACACATGGTAATTTATTCAATTATGATTTTTATGTTCCTCTGTGTCAATTTGATGTGGCAGCCACTTCCGGTGAGAATATTGGCTTGGTTGAGCCCTCAAGTGTTGGGGTTCATGAATGGGAGAAGGCTGAAATTTTGAGAGAAAGTGTTTTTGGTGCACCAGAGATGAATGGGCACCCAAGTTGCAGCCTAAGTTATGTTGTTAATGATATAAAAGATGAATATTTTGTAGCATCAAGAGATGGATCAGATTTCTAAACTTCGATGGAACTTCATGAAGTTGATCCTAGAAAGATAGATCAAAGAGGCCCTTCAAATCCTCAATGAAACCCATGCCTTAATGAAAAATATATGTCGGAAGTTGGGGAGCAGTCTTCCATGAGGGACATGGAGGAGTTTCAAAAAGCCATTACAAGCATTAAGGGAAATTTCCTATACTTTCCTTCCGACAGAGACAATCTGCTTGCGCTTGTGGATTTGTTTCGTGGTGCATACTTGAAGGATGAAGAGGATATTTGCAAGCTCACAAAAACAGTTGATGACCACCCAAGATTCCTTGCAAAGCACTCAATGTGCACTCCAAGAATCTAAGATGGAGATAGTGTAGCTTCATAAGAAGTTGAAAAGATCACACCTACCCTCCTACACACCATTCATCCATATTCACTTGGTTGATTGCAATCTTGATCATATGGAGGAACCTCATGAGATGGTGGAGCATGAGGATCATTCCATTTTGCATGTGCTCGAGGAGTGTGCAGAGCAGTTTAATGAGAACCAAGCACTTGCTCTTTCCTAGAGTGAACTTGAGTTGTTCCTTGGAGAGAGTCACTCTTCCATGGAGGAGTCAGATGAGATCACCTCATTTGGACCAGCCATTAATTAAGAAGATGTAACCATAAGTTTGAGGAATGGGAGTTGCACAGATATGAGGTTGGTTCATAGTTCTTTCCCCCATATCCTAAATTCATCCACATCAAGTAGGGAAGAACATTGGGTGAAGAAATTTTTCTGGTTGATGCCACATGTGGAGCAGGAGGCTCCCAAAATTGTCCATAATGAATGGGTAAATGCACCATTTTCTTCCCAACAACATCCTAGGAAGCCACTTGCATTCCTTGTGTTGAATTTTCTGAATTTACTTCAATCTGATCTAGGATCTTAACTGAGAGAACAACATGTACAGCATATCTACAGCATATCAATCATGGAGACAATAATGCAAGCACACACAAGAGACACAAAGATTTACTTGGGGAAAACCATAAAGGTGAAAAACCCCAATAACTTCCTCAGAGATAGATAGAGAAATGATACAACCAACCAATAGAGATAGCCATAACCTAGCAGCAATCCTCCTCCTCCATAAGTGCGCCTCTCCTCCTTGAGAGCATGTGTGTGAAGTGAGTGAGTAAATAGAGTGCCTCCCGCACTCTATTTATACTTGACTTGACTTGCCTTTTTACCTAACTCATGTCGGCTCGAACTTAACCACATAACATAATGCTGAGTGGGCCGACCCCCAATAGGGTGGTCTAATAACCCTTTGACCCACATGACTTATACAAGGCCGACCCCAAACAAGGTGGTCTAATAACCCATCAAGTATAAGTTACGACACTTACAATATAAATGACGACACTTCCTTATAGAGGATTAATACCATCTCTATAGGAATACAATATACATATATGTGAAATACATTCCGAAGTTACATATACATCAACACTCCCTCTTAACTAGGAAGGTATTTCTCAGCACAGTTCTTCTAGCACAAGTCATCTTCTCTGGATCATCGTCACTGGATAATCGTCATCGAGTCATCATCATCGTCACTGCTGCTGCTATCTCAATCAATCTCTGAATCTACTCGTCATAGGAAGTTCTACAGAGCCAGTCCTTTTTCATACTGGATGTAGGCCCACCACCTGCAGGTATTCGTCATCACTGGCCATACTGTGGAATCCTCAGGACTTATTACGTGCGTCACAAAACCTCGAAAGAGCATCCCAGGATGTTACGGGTACACAACTCCGACCTGTAGGATCTCCCAGGGCGCTATTACATGTGACCCCACCACAAAACCTCGCAAGAGCATCTCAGGATGTTACGGGTACACAACTCCGACCTGAAATCTCCCATGGCACAAATTACATGTGGTCCACCACAAAACCTCGCAAGAGCATCTCAGGATGTTACGGGTACACAACTCCGACCTGAAATCTCCCAGGGCAACGAATTACATGTGGTCATGGAAAAACCTCGCAAGAGCATCCCAGGGCTGATTACGGGCACACAGCCCAACCTATCGGATCTCCCAGGGAAACGAATTACATGCCATAGGACAAAACCTCGCAAGAGCATCTGCCAGATATCCCAGGGCGCTATTATATGCCATAGGCAAAACCTCGAAAGACTATCTGCAGATCTCCCAGGGAAACGAATTACATGTCCTCCCAGAGCAAAACCTCGAAAGAGCATTTTCCAGATGTCCCAGGGTACCGAATTACATGCCATAGGCAAAACCTCGAAAGACCATCTGCAAATCTCCCAGGGCAACGAATTACATGCTCATCTGCACAACCTGATCCACGGCCATAGAGTATCAACCTGATACTCACCATACATCATCCTGATGTATCCATGATCATCCTGATCATCATCACTGCAACGTCCTGCTGCATGTCATCTGGAGCAACATCCTGAAGCTCGTCATCTATGATCATCCTGATCATCACTGCAACATCCTGCTGCATGATCCACCTGATCATCAATGCATCTACCTGATGCATACCAAGTATCATACATGATCCTCCTGATCATCAATGTATCCACCTGATACAAATACATGATACATATCATCATACATGATCCTCCTGATCATCAATGCATCTACCTGATGCATACCAAGTATCATACATGATCCTCCTGATCATCAATGTATCCACCTGATACAAATACATGATACATATCATCATACATGATCCTCCTGATCATCAATGCATCTACCTGATGCATACCAAGTATCTACCTGATACATATCATCATACATGATCCTCCTGATCATCAATGTATCCACCTGATACAAATACAAATACATGATACATATCACCATACATGATCCACCTGATCATACAATGTATCCACCTGATACATATTTAGATACATGGTCCAAGCATCCAACATGATGCATACATACATACATAAAATGATCCAACTGATCATATCCAAGCAGAAACCAGAACATCATCCTGATGCTCATCATCCAGCGCTTACATCCACAGCCATGTGAAGGATCCTCCTTCCAACATGCTTGGAATGGCTTCAACAAATGTGTCCATCACTTCTTCCTCGAAGTATCCTTGATCTGAAGCACGCCAAGCCTCTCTCTGAAGTACTCGAACTTCACCCTGGCTAGTGGCTTCATCAGCACATCTGCAATCTGCTCGTCCGTCGCAACATACAGGAGCTTCACAGCTCCTCTCTGCACCATATCCCTGATATAGTGATATTTGATCTCTATGTGTTTCGACCTGTCATGAAACACTGGGTTCTCGGACAGCTTCACACAACTCTGGTTATCACAGAAGATACCAGTAGCCTCCAACGGGAGATCAAATAACTCAGACAGTAGCTTCCGTAGCCATACTGCCTCACAACTAGCTGAACAGGCTGCAACATACTGTGCCTCAGCTGTACTCAGTGCTACGCAGGACTGCTTCCTGCTAAACCAAGAGATCACACCTGATCCCATACTGAAGCAGCACCCAGATGTGCTCTTCCTGTCTGCAGCACTGCCAGCCCAATCTGAATCAACATAACCTTCCAGGTTAAAATTTTGATTCACCTCATACCTGAGCCCATAATCCACTGTACCCTTCAGGTACCTGAGAACATGCTTTACAGTAACCAGGTGAACACTTCTCGGATCCGTCAGGAACTGGCTCAATGTGTTCACAGCAAAGCAAATGTCTGGTCTCGTGTTCGTCAAGTACATCAAGGACCCAATCATCTGACGATACATAGAGACATCAACTGACTCAGATGAAGCATCACATAGAAGCTTCAGATTCGATGCCATAGGTGTGGCCATGGCCTTGCAATCCATCATCCCGAACCTCTTTGGGATCTCTACTGCATACTTCCCTTGTCCAAGGAAGATTCTATCTGCACTTTGCCACACCTCCATGCCAAAAACAAATAGTGCATCATCCCCAAGTTCTTCATCTCGAACTCGGTAGTAAGCTTCCGCTGCGTGTCAACAATCAATCTATCTTCACCATACCAAGTTCTGGGAGCTTGCTTCAAGCCATACAAGGCTTTCTTCAATCTGCATACATATGACTCCCTGTCAGGTCTTGGGACTGCATCCCAAACATCTTCTTCATGATCTACGGATCATGGCATTCCATTTCTTCATCCCAGATCCTGGGAACTTCAATATCTTCAATAGATATCTTTCTTGCTGGAACAAATGTT
Organism: Larix kaempferi; assembly: GCA_027924585.1. Taxonomy (NCBI): domain Eukaryota; kingdom Viridiplantae; phylum Streptophyta; class Pinopsida; order Pinales; family Pinaceae; genus Larix; species Larix kaempferi. Next base: position 11,270,515 of record BSBM01000289.1, read on the forward strand.
GTAGTCCTTTTGTAGGAGATGGCATATGATCTTTCCTACACAACAAGTTAAATTGCATGATTAGAAAACATCTTATAGTTTTCAGAACAAATTCTTACACATAAAGAAATATGCCATACAGTCATGCAATTATCTTAGCCAATGCTTCAATACAACATTTATCCATATCCCGTAACTTTCTAGATGCCTTCCAATCTCTACCAGAACATTGTTAAGAGTGTGCACAACTCCCAACATGTCAGCAAAGAGGTTTCATTCTAGATAAGTAGCAATGGAATGTTGTACAGTGCCATAGGCTACTTACCCATGCATATTAGTAGTATACTGTTCATCAATGCAATTATTCTAATATGCATAATACACAACCTAATTCTAGGAACATCAGTATATACATTATTGAACAGTATTATTTAATAAATGAAAATTCAAATACTTATCTTTGTTTGTTCGTTGGGTGGACTCCCTCTGAGTCTTTGCTTCCTTGCAGGAGCTGCTGGAGTCCTAATCTGAGGTAGCTTCTTCTACACCTTTCTGTTGTGAAATGTAGAGAGATGATCAACTCCCTCTGAATATCTGCATCCTTGCAGAAACTACTGAAGTGTGCTCCTTTGCTTTCTTGCAGGAACAACTAGAGTGTGCTCCTTTGCTTTCTGGCAGGAGCAATTGGAGTGTGCTCCCTCTTGATCTTTGCTTCCTGAATTACCTGTTCTTGAACTCATATTCATCCTTGGTCCCTATGCATGCTTATTAGTATCATGAATGTGTTATCCTTGTGATCTCATATAAAATCATACATTCATTAGTATACTATTAAAACACAATAATCTCAAGCATGTATAGTCATGATCATTTCAAACAGAAATAATAAGCATGAGCATTCAAGGATTCTTATGGTTAGTCAAATCATAAGAAACATAACATGTCTAAACCTGTAATTACTCAAGCCTATGACTCTTCAGGTTAGTTGAATCATCAATCAAGATAAGAGATATAAAATGCATAAAACCTGTGATTATTCAAGCCTATACTTTCATGATTCTTCTGGTTAGTCATATCATCAATTATAATAATATACATCCAACCATGATTATTCAAACCTATGACTTCATGAATAATTATTATCAACAACAGTATAAGATCCTAACACAAGGTAGGATTTTAGCTTGATATAGGAAAAACATACCTGGATTAGCATGCTAGCTATTTATGTCTAACATACCCGCATAATGTCTTCTGGTTCTCTTTAGTGACTTGTGCTAGTAACCTGCATGTCTCATAAGTTAACCATTATAAAACTAAGTTATACATACCTCGAGAATGGATCTTCTATGAGATCCATGGCAATGGATGAATCTTTGTCCTCATGATCATATGTTCTTGAACTAGAACATGATTTGTCTTCTTGGTGTACCTTTCATGTTAGTAGACAACATAAAACTCATACAACATCACAATGTGTTAGTACAAACATAAGTTTCATACTCCTAATAAATGAATGACTTCTATCATGCATTCATAATTTTATTAAGGTGATATGACAAATCTAAAATCAAGATTGTACTAACCGTGATAATATGAAGACAAGCATACCATAAACTTAATTATGAACAAATCTCAAAACATACCTCGATGAGTCATACCTGTCGAGATCACTTGTAATCTTCTTATGTAAGGCCTTAGCCTCATCTCCCTCTGAAACAGGAACTTCTTCACTTATGCAAGTGATTAACCCAATCCACTTGATTTGCAAGAACTGGACCTTGAGCTGGATATGGGTTTGTCAGAGAAACCCCAAAAATTCAAACTTTGAATTTCAAACTTCTGATAGGATAGAAATATGTGCCTTGATGAGCTGATCAAGTTGGTATATTAAGAATTTGAAAACTGCAAAGTTTCACTCCTCAATTTTGCCTTTGAAACTTCTAGATTCATTGGACGTGACCCTGAACTGGGGTTTGATGAAGCCCACTCTTTTGCCCCATCAAAATGTTTGATCCAAAGCTCTAAGCTTCTATTTTTCTGAGGAGCTTCCAGCCGTGGTCACAGATTTCAAAAATTCCCATTTTTACAGAAGCCCTAATTTTCCACTTTTCTGATCAAAGTCCCGAACTAGGGTCTAATCAAGCCCAGCCTTCTGCCCAACCAAAAATTCTGATCTTGGTCTCTAAATTTTTATTTTGATGAGTAGCATCCAGCCGTGGTCTCCGATTACAAAAATTCCAACTTTCTCCAAAGCCCTAAATTCCGGAAGCCATGAATGAAGGTACCAAAAAATAATTCTGTTTTGACAGAAATATGTACCTGATTGTTTCTGGTGTAACTCCAAAATTTTTGATCCACAGGGTCTGAAAAAGTTTCCTGAGATAGCCTGACCTGTTATCTTTCCATCCTGACAGGTCTGACCTCAATTGGATTCTCTGAGTGAGAGATATGCCAAATGTCGCAACGTGACCTGTTTTGGGATAAAACAGGAGAGCGAACTTGTACGGCGTGCCACGTGTCACTGTTTTAACTTCAGCCTCTGAAAAAGTTTTCTGAGATAGCTCGGCCTGTTACCTTTCCATCCTGACAGGTCTGACCTAAATTGGACTCTCTGAGAGAGAGTTATGCCAAATTTCGCAACATGACCTGTTTATGGGATAATACAGGAGAGAGAACTTGTACGGCGTGCCACGTGTCACTGGTTCGACTTCGGCCTCTGAAAAAGTTTTCTGAGATAGTACAGACTGTGTACTACCTGTCACTTTTTACGAAATTTCATTTGGAGCTTCCTAGCCCAAGATATGACCTTTTTCCCAAGGTCACCTGATTTTGACTCAGATCTGGAAGAGGCAGAAACCCTATATTGTACAGATCATAAATCACAAAGTACAACGAATTAGAGGTTGTACTTTGGAAACAAGATACCTGGAGATCTTAGCTTCGTCCTGTAACAATTTCAGATCCTAAAACTTCGCCAAAACGGATTTATAGCGAAAGTGCTACGATGACTGGTTTTTGCTATATCAAGCCCTAGCATCGTAAGTGCAACAAGTGTCATACATGCCATATCATGCCTTCTTTCAGGCTAGCTCTGATACCATGTTGAATTTTCTGAATTTAATTCAATCTGATCTAGGATCTTAACTGAGAGAACAACATGTACAGCATATCTACAGCATATCAATCATGGAGACAATAATGCAAGCACACACAAGAGACACAAAGATTTACTTGGGGAAAACCATAAAGGTGAAAAACCCCAATAACTTCCTCAGAGATAGATAGAGAAATGATACAACCAACCAATAGAGATAGCCATAACCTAGCAACAATCCTCCTCCTCCATAAGTGCGCCTCTCCTCCTTGAGAGCATGTGTGTGAAGTGAGTGAGTAAATAGAGTGCCTCCCGCACTCTATTTATACTTGACTTGACTTGCCTTTTTACCTAACTCATGTCGGCTCGAACTTAACCACATAACATAATGCTGAGTGGGCCGACCCCCAATAGGGTGGTCTAATAACCCATTGACCCACATGACTTATACAGGGCCGACCCCAAACAATGTGGTCTAATAACCCATCAAGTATAAGTTACGACACTTACAATATAAATGACGACACTTCCTTATAGAGGAATAATACCATCTCTATAGGAATACAATATACATATATGTGAAATACATTCCAAAGTTACATATACATCAACACCTTGATGCCTCTTTCTTTCACTTGCACCAATTGAGTGAACCCAATGGCAGAGAGTTGAGACATTGGAGTTGTGCACTAGTACCATGCCTGGGAGATCATGAGATTTCTAGAGATGATGAAGACTCATGGATGGAGAAGATACCTGAATGAATTTCACCCAGAACCAACAACCATCATGATGATATCAATCCATTGGGATCAAGCACCAGAAAAGTCTATCCACCCATGGATATATGCATTTCACAGTTTGAGATTCTAGGAGGTAAAAGTTCTTTTTGTACATTTATTGATGCTCCTAACACTGACATGTTTTGTGTTCAACATCAGAGGCACATATTGCTTCTATTTGATTCCATTCATCCACATATGGATTGGGTGGAATATTACATGTCAGACATGGGATCTCCTTGCAGAAATATTTCTGCTCATGATCAAGGGAAGGAAGCTAAGAAAGCAAGTTTCCAAGAGAAGTTAATGAAACATTTATCTTGCACAAGGTGGCGTATGTGGAGTAAATACACATACTTGGATGGATGAGTGAACCCTTTGGTCAATGGTAGAGAGTTGAGCCATTGGCTGATTTCACATGGGGAAGCACTTTGCTTCCCACTCGATTTGGTTGGATGGAGTGTCTTTTCACTTTTTCTTTGGATGAAAAGGAACACGTTTGACATTACTGCTTACATGAATGGAGGTTTTTGTGACACACATTACACTTCAAGTGAGCAGCATGAGCATCTATGGATGCTATATGATGCTCTCAGTATTCTTGGATGGACATGGGTAACCACCTGTTCCTTGGGAGGAGTTGATATGATTCAACCCCAGATTGAGGAGTTCCATGCTTGGTGGGGAATTATCACAGATGTCCAGTTTAAAATTGGAAGTTACCAAATTTAAATGTGGTGGTGTGATCTTCACATATTGCTTGATGATAAATCATCCCAATTGATTTTGATGTTTGGGAGGATGCAGTTGAGACTTTGGGACCCTAGCATTCCTTGGAGTGACAACTTTCCAAAGGTGGCAGAAAAATTTGGGTCCTTATAGAGGAAGCAGTGGGATCCAAGCATTCTACTCAGTTATCCTAACTTGGTTGAAAATCTTGTTAAAGAAGAGTTATTCATTTTGAGAATGACTATAATCAGAGTGGAGTAGCAGAAACATAATGGATCTTGGGTATTTCAGCTTGGAATGGAGGATTCCAATTTTAGACAGTCAACAACATATTTTGAGGAGTGAAGTCATTGGTTGGATTCATAGTTGGGTGGAGTTGGTTTCTTGCTTGAGGACAATAAATTTTGGGAGGGAGGAATGTAATGTCCCCAATTTTGGTTAATTCAGTAACCATGGGCAAAAGGGGACAAAATAACCGCTAGAGAAAATAATTTAATTTTATTATGCATGCATAGAATAAATTTTATCCTAAGTCAAGTGTAGAAATTAATTTTAATTAATTTTTGTAATTAGAATTGATAATATGTGTGCAAGTGGGCCAAGAGGGCGCCCTCATGAGGATAAGGTTGCTAAATTGGAACGGGAGGCCAAAAAATAGCAAGGAATGAAAATTAGGAAGGTGTAAGAAGTTTCCAGGAAACAACTTGAGACAAAGGGGGCGCAGTTTCTAAAAAGGGAGTTCAATCTACACAGCAGGAAACTCTAACAAAGAAGGAAACATATTGAGACAAAAGGGGGCACAGTTTCTAAAGGAAAGGAAAGCTTGTAAGAAAAGATCAAGGCAAGTATATCCACTCATGGGTGGCCCATGTGGAAGGGTTCTCACAGGTCACCAAACCATTCAACTTGCTCAGTAGGTCACCCTAAATTGTATAAAAGAATGATTCCAACTCCAATTCACATCTTTTTGACCATTTTGTAATTGAATGTGAGAGCTATAGCTCCTCTTATTGAGTGATGTGCCTCAACCTTGCTTTGGGTGATGCTCCCCTTAGCCATTTTTGTTCTAGTCTCTTCTCCACTCTCTCTGGAAGGTATTGAAGACTAATTTGCAGCCATTGAAGAATGATATGCATACATTAAAGACTGATCTCAAGTTGGGGTCGAATTGCTTCAGAAGAGTTTAAGATTTTTGAACAAGGAACCACTCCTGCAACAACCTTCTATCTTCTTCTCTTCTCTCTAATTCTCTGTTGGAAATATATCAGTGATGATTGGAATTATTCCATGATGGAGAAGGATTACAGACATGTTCATTGAATTTATTTCATTTCCACTCATGCTTTTTAAGACCTACGATATTTATGTATTGCAGAATCCACCCAAAGGACCTTTCCTTGATGTAATTGGTACGTGTTTCATGCTAGAGGATGCTAGGACCCTTAGGGCCATTTTGGTGCTGCTTAAATCTCTGTAAGATGATGGTTATTTCCTAATAAACCATCCTTTATATTATTCATATATATTAATTTAAAAATTCTGCAAGTAATTAAGTCATTTTCATACCTATGCTCATTAGACTACAAATTATGACTAGTTTTTCCATAACTTGCATAAAATGAATTATATGAATCCAAATGAAGTGCCGTAAGTTTATGTACTTCAATAAAAACCAAAATAACCTCATAAAAACTGTATATCATATTTTTGAGAGGGTATTATAATGTTTGAGGCAGTTGGAATCTTGACCAGTTGAGTAGTCAAACTAGCTAGTTTTAATGTTTTACCTATAAAATGTATTATATGACTCAAGTTCAATTATAAAAAATTATGTGTCTTATTAGGACGTAAATGAACCATATCCCAAATCCAGAATCAAATTAGAGAATTGTATATAGTTATTGGGAAATGAAATGGAGAATCCAGCCTTCGGTTCCAAACTGTAGTAAAAGCTCCCAAATTCTAAATAATTTTATCATATGCTATTCCTTGCTGCCCCAATACCATCATGATACCAAATATATGTACAATCACACTTACCTAACCCTGATCTAGTTTGTATATGCGGATTCACCTAGAAGTATTGTGGTAGACTTCGGCGGTGCCGATGTTCGAAACATAAATGGTCTCTGTGCTTTGTACAAAGGATCCTAAACCTTTTTCCTTTGTCTACCTTGATGCTGAAAACTTTCCCATATAAAAACTAGAACGTAAAGTCTTCCCTATAATCCTTGGGTTGGGAGATAGTATCTAGAGTTATCACCTTGAAGATTATAATAATTGTTAAAATTTACTAGTGAAAATTCTGCTTAAAATTTGTGTTCTGAGTTGAGATTATAGCCTATTATTGGCTGGTATCTTACATCTATAATGCCAGAAAATTAAAAGGAGTTGGTTGGACAATGATATAAGTTCCTAAACTGCCAAGAAGATGATTTGGACCAGAGGGACAAGCAAGCTAGCAAGTATAAGTGTTGATTGGTTGACAGTTGGGAGTGCGCTGGAGGAAAGGAAAAACAGACAGATGAACAATCCTGAAAGTGTGCAAGCAAAAAAAATAAGAATATTCCTTTAAGTGGTGAGAAGTGAACAAGTTCCTAAATGGGTACGATTCGTTGAAGACCACAATGGAAAAATATTACAACCGAAAAAAAACAAGTGCGCAAGTCCCACAAGGAGGAATAAGGCAGAGGTCAAAGTCCCACAAATGAAATGTAGGCATGTGCGCAGTTTTCGTAAAGTTTCAATACAACAAAAGTGCATCACCCAAATGCAATGATGAAAATGGGTCATAAAGCCACTAAGGAGAAGTCAGAGAATGCGCATACTATGTAAATTGGTGATAACACAAGGGCGCATTACCCACAAGGGATGGTACAACAAAAATAATTGAAACAACAAAGATCATGGACAAGGTGAAAGATTGCACAATGGTACACCACCAAGGTGCAGAGTCCCACTACACAGTGGATCCTAAGGGCGCTTGATACATTAGAGATGACACATCAGTAGCACAGATGATTCCACGTGGAATTTGCATGTGATCTGTGAAGTCTAGAAGAATAGATGCCACGACCGAATTGAAAGCATATAATCCCTACATGACATGTCTAAATAGAGATGCAAGTTGGAGATGCAGAGTGTGTGTGGAGTGGAAGTAGAAGAAATAACACAACAAATCAAGTGTAAGTTTCAGTTTGTTTTTCGGGGCATTAAGGGGCTCGTGGAGAGAGCATAATGATCTAGCGAAGATCCGGATGTGCACATGCAATAGAAAAAAGTTTTGATGATGCGCATAATGATGCCATAAGTCTGTGAGAATTGTGCAAATGATGAAAGGATGGAATATGGAAGAATGCACAAGTGTTGGATATATTGAAGGGCTGTATAAAAATTAGCACACTGATAGTCACATAAGTGTAAAAGATAGAAGCAAATAGATAGAATCGATAAATATCAAATAATGTCTGGATGTCTTGCTGATGTAGATGAATTGAAGTGAAAGAGTGCGAAGTTAAAGATTACACCTGATGCGCAAAAATAGAACAACAATAGAGTCATACAAGTGCATCATGATTCATATGATCAGAGACAAGTGCGTTATACTGAACGGACCAATCATTTGATGCACAAGAGTTCGCAGATCGTCTGAAGAACTACATCACTTATTCAAAACGAACACATCATAAGGTGCGCAGTTACCACTGTTACTCGTGCTTCTTTTCAGTATATCATATCATCCATAGAAAGCACAATATTAGTTGAATATTGCAGTCGCGTAAATAAGAACGTTGAACCAAAAAGCATAGACTGCAACATCAACAAAGCACATGATCCAAGTAGTCATCAACATAACTGTGAAATGAGTAGATTGAGAAATCAAGTGGTGTATGTAGCATAGTAACAGAAAATAGTCTGCATACGAAAGTTGCGCATATTAGAATCATTATCGGAATACCTGAAGAAGTGTGCAAAGTTGAAGGACAACAAGATAGTAAAATATATCAGACATCAAGGCAGTCATACGGGTAAAGGAGACAGGGAGTTGGAGCTTCCTTTAGGTTGGTTCTTGTAAACAATAAGGAGACAGGGATTTGCAGCTTCCTTCAGGTTGATGTCTGCAAAACAAAGCGAAAGGGGGTCGATGCCTCCTTGTAGTTGGTGCTGGAGAAAAATCAGGGGGTTGGAGCCTCCTTCTAGTTGGTGCTGGTAAACACAGGAAGTTGGTGCTTCCTTGAATGTATTCTTTCATACTATAAAGAAGCATTCTATGGTTTTCTCCCGTTTGGGTTTCCACATAAAACTTATGTGTGTTATGTGTTGATGATGTGGTGTATGTACATGCGAATGTTTATTTACTTATGCATAACTGATGATGAATGTTAAGTAAATTTTAATCAGTTAAAGAAGGTGAAAATCTGTTGATAACTGCACTAATACTGATTCACCCACCCTTCTCACTATTAAATTGATTCCAACAATTAGTATCAGAGCGGGTGTCTTCAATAATAGATTCAAATTTGGAAGATAGATCAGCGCGCAATTATGGGAAAGGAAGGTTATCTAAGTGAAATGCCATGGTCACAGGAAAACGTCTGTCTAGACAATCTCTCTGTTACACAAGCACGAGATATCACCTGCACACAGAGAAAGACAATACGAGAAGTTAAGAAGATAACAACAAGGAATCTGAACATCTTGAAAGGAAAGGAAGCCAAATCTAAGGAATTGCCAACCGCTCTCTCCTATTAGCTCTAGGAAGTCAGAGAGGTCAATCAAAATGAAAGGAAAAAGAATAAAACCTTGGAAACCGAATTGGAAAGATCAACTACAGAGAATCAAAATCTTGAAAAGAAGATCATTCTTCTCAAAAAATAATTAGAAAAGGTCACATAAGAAAAGGACCAATAAATTTTTTCATTGAAACTCCAACTACAGGAACAATGTGAAAATCAAGATCATCTCCAGGAAATCCAACAAGAGGTCATCACTCTCAAAAAAATAAACTTGGAATATAAAAGGCAGCTTGATGAACAACGAACTATCTTACAATGAAAAGGAAGAACTGAAAAGGCTACAAGATCAAGCCATCATAACAGAAAGCTTTGCCAAAAGCACTGGGGTTCTAAATGAAATCCTCAACAATAGAGCTCTCCTCACAACATAGATGGCTTAGGTTTCAAAGACAATCATGAATAGAATGTGAAGAAGACTGAACAACTGAAAATATTAAGTCTATACATTGCAAAAAACAAAGGAATGAATCTGCACAAACCTACTCAATGTTAGAAATGTACAATGACTGGACACGTTATAAAATAATGCAACAACATGATTTGTTATAAGTGAAACAAAATAGGTCACAAGGCGCTGGACTATGAAAGATCTAGAAAAACTGCAAAATGGTGGACAAAGAAGAATGACAAAGTGTTAGAGTCAAAGATCAAAGGTAGCATCTATAAGGGACAAAGAAAAATTCATTGCTATAAAATAATTTGGAGGAAGAAGAGTGAAAATACCGATAATGTGCCAAGCACTCCTCTCAATGAATGGAAAGACTCGAGAGACCCATCTATCTCCAGCTTAGCACAAGACTAATTCATAATTAGTTGGACCCATCGCAGTAAGATGCATGTGGCATCATAAACTGCGACAATGGGAAGAAACATTAATGACTTAGAGGAATAGTGGCACGAATGACAGTAATTACACAACCGACAATGGCATCAATTACAGTAGTGGTTAAATGAATTTGGACAAAAGAACAGGTCAAAATGACACTTTGCGTATTTCAAAATCAAACCTAACCTTAACAGTTTTGCGAAAGATAGAGAAGGTGATTATAAGTAGAGAAAAAATTCAGTTCAGATCACTACATCTATTGATTAACAAGGGGTATTGATTTAACAATGATTATTAAAGAAATTGTTGGAGATCATGGCGTCCATAAGCAAATGCAGAACCAAGAATCCATTCGTAAGGAAGCCAAAAGACTCTCAAAAGACTGAAAAACCTGAATGAGATTATATATGAGTCCAAAAACCTGGTGCACCGAATGTAACCCTACCGAAAGTAGAGGACACCCAATTACAAGAACAAATGAAATATGAAGGGTTGGCCATGGACAAGTACATGGACAAGAAGGAAAGCTCATATCCCATAATCCCGACTGTAATGGTACTCAAAGAATGGGAATATGAACTCTAAAAAATCGTAGTGTTGAATCTACTAGAAATCCCACACTTTGGAAGATATTTACAAGTAAATATGTGCGCCAAGCTACTATTATCACAGGTACATGATGGTTTATTATGGATACATAAACCTATTCCAATCAATATCAAGGTAATATAAGAGATAACAGGATTACCCTCAGCAGGAGAGGACACAATCTCTTTGATTAGTAGAGGCCAAGAAAAGATGTTGGGTAAGAAAATGACTGAAACGTATGGAACCCAACGGGAAAGTAGAGGATTCTCAGTGGTACAAATAAAATATGAGGATGTAATATTTACTGCACAATTGTTGGCATGCAATTTGTTTCAGAAAATTTGCCAAGATCAGGTTTCAACATCTATCATTGCGGAAAAAAAAATGTGTCGAAGGCATTCAGATGAATTGGTCAACTTTTTTGTTAAATGAATTTTTTGAAGACTGTCTGGAAGCTCAAGAAAAAGGTAATCCCTTTCACTATACTTGGATACTAATTTTTATTTCTCTCAGTGGTTGGAAGGAACCCGAAGGAAGTCAATTCTTCAATAGAAATAGAAAACCCTTTCAAGCTGCAAGGTTTGAGAACATGTGAGTTTCTGAGGATAAGGAAAGACAAAAGCACAACAACATCAATTTTTACTTATATTGTGAAGAAATTAGGTTTCTTTTGAAAAATTCTCCTCTCATTCCTCCTCATATTATTGATACTTACAAGGGATTCATGTGCTTCAAAATTGGAATGCATTACACCTATGTACAAGAAAAAAGGGACTCAAGCAAACAATGGTGGGCCACTGGGCCACTAAATTTATCTGCTTAGAAGAGAAGGTTGCACAAATTGTTCAAAAATGGAATGTTGAATGGAGGGTCCCTTTAACTGAACAAGAAGAAGCTAAGCAACCTAATCAACCCTCTGAAACTGCTACAACCAACCCAAAAGAATCTACTAAACCGACACAACAAAATGTGCAAACCAAGAAGAGAACTGATATGTCTCAGGGTAAAGGCTCCTCGAAAAAGAAAACAAAAGTGTCTGAACCTAATTCCGTCTATTCTCTGACACAATAATACCTTGAGAAAATAAGCACGAAAATCAAGAATTCAATCAAGGAGGAAATCAATGATATTATCACAAAGAATGATATTGAGAAACTTGCCTCGCAACAAAGAGAAACAATTACGAAGATAGATGAGCAGACTGGAATATTGAATCAACTAGAAAAAGGTTTGGGAGAACAGTCAGCTGAAGGAGATGTTGAACTATCTCAAAAATTGAAGATATAGGCTGTAGCCATGACATCTCCTACTCAAATACTGAATGAGGTAAGTCATGAAGAATTATTTTTGTCACAATTAACTGCTGATGAATTGAATAAATTGCACATGTCTACCGCAGAATAAATCAGAAAAAGGTATGAGGAAGATATGGATAGATTAAGTACACGTAAGAAGGAAAAGGGTTCTTTACAAGAAAACGATGAACAACTGAAGTATGAAATAAACCTATCTGCTCAAAATACATATGATATTAGAGAAGGAAGCAGAAGATGCAGTGACACAAGGTAGGTTGCTAAAAGACGAACTAGAGAGGGCACAACGAGACACAAGTAGCTTACAGAAGGTAGTATAAGAAGTATACAACATACTTCCAGGAGTTCACAAGGATGAAGATATATATTCAAAAAGGAATGTAATGGTGATTGGAGAATCCTTTCATGCATTACAAGACAAAACTAAGAGGTAATCATCAGAAAAATTATCAAAAGTGGGTAAAACATCAGAACGGATAAAAACTGCAAAATAAAATCTTAGATATATGGCTGAAAGATGCATGAAATTACATGAAGAAAGCATACAAATATGGACGATTTTGGTTGAGGATGAACAATTGAAATAAGTAGGAGATAAGTTAAAAATAACACAATATCTAGAGCGGAAAATTCTTGCTAGTCTGACCAATCTTTCAACAACATAATTGACAAGTAAAATGGGAGACTGCAATAAACTGCAACAAGAAGTAAACAAATTGCGTGAAGAACAAAGGAAGATCATTGAAAGAATTGGAACTTTACAGGAGGATTCTCTCAGCATTACAAAATCCTGTTCATTATTGCAGCATGAAATAAAGGAGGAAATCGACGACTGTTGTACAGAGCCATTTCAACATGAACATGCATAAATTAATATTGTAGGAAAATAAGAAGAGTCAAATAAAAAAGTAGTAGCCCTAAATTGTTTTTACAAAGGATTAAGTATATTATACGGGAACATATAAAAAAATGAAGCATGAAGACATGGGTAGTGATCCCACAATTAGAACAGAGAAGGCACAAAGCACAAAATAAATATTCTCAAAGCGCAATGGACCTCTTTTCCATTGATGTCAAAGGGGGAGAAATGCATGAAGCTGATAAAGTGTAATATCCCTGATATTATATCAAATATATTAACTCATTTTCAGAATTAAAAACATCAATTGACACAAGAATTAACTTATACCACTACTGGTTGAAAAACTAGTTGTAGAAAAACTAGTCTTGGGCACAATTGACTTTCCCCCCAAGGTTAGGATTGTGTAAAGTTTAGGATCTGCCAAATGTATGGGTGGATGTGAATAATAAATGGTATCAGTCTCATGTCCAAATACCGAGTCCTATGCACAAATTACTAGGGCCATTTACATTTCAACAACAACTAGGCTGATGTCTACTTTGATGCTTCCTGGGCACGCCAACATATGCAAAATAAACTCAATGATTAAACCTAAATGTAACCAAATGGAATATACCAGACATTAAACTCCTGATTAGTTGTTGGAAAAGTAATTATGAGAATTTGGAAGGTTCTGGTTATGTTTGGGAGCAACGAGAGGAAAAATTCTATGTAGGACTGCTCAACTAGTAATTTTCCAAACTCTTGCAAACAGGATGAGATTCCTTCAAATTTGCAATATTATGGTGGGATGATTTTAAGTGAGGTCTCAGGGATCCAACAAAACTGACATAATCGAATTTGGGCATACAGATACTCATTAATTGATCAAACTATAAAACTAGTCAATTTTGGGTGCCCATTGAGCTAGTCTTGATAACTGAGGACTCAAATAGACAGAGAGGGTTACAAAAATATGATTTTTGAATGGGGATGGATTCTACAGGGATTTAAAAAGAAACAAAACCTTTAGAAAGAGAATTAGTTACTTTGATCTATATATAATGCATCAACTGGAAAACTAGTCAATAAAAAGTGTACATTGAGCTAGTCTTTGAAAGATAGGACTCAAACCGCCAAAGGATGATTTCTAATTCATATTATGATATTTAATGGGGATATGATATTTTGTGTACAGAATCATAAAATAATACTGAGTTCATTAATCTTAAACATTAAATGTCATAGCCTCAGACATCATAGATAATCTCTGTACTTGAATTATTTCAATGATAGGAGAAGGAGATTACAGAAAGGAGTGAGAAAAGAAGGTGTGGTCACTGTATAAGATATGTAGGATGTCTCTGATATTCATTCTTTTCCTGAGGTGTGCACTGGCCTTATGTGTCTTCTTTCAAGCTCTCCAATTGACTACTCTTTCTCTGTGAAACTCTACAGAACCACCTCAAGAAATCTGGATCTTTGTATCAACTTCTGAAGGATGGATATTCACATGAAATGGATGGATTAGATATTCCATTTGGTACCAATGTCTGCAATAGATCATGTGCAGAAGAGTGGAACTGGAAAAATGGGGCACATATTCCACTAGTTGGATAGGGCACATCTCCTTGCCTTGGTAAGCTAAAGTGCTCACACACAAATTCAATAATGATCAAAAGTTGTGAAAAGGAGTTGCTTGGATTCTTTTATAAAATTACCAATGACCTACTGAGAAATTTGATGTGCTAGGTGAACTATGAGAGCCCTTCCAAATTATCCCTCCTTGAGTGGATAGGCTTTCCTGCTTTTCCAAAATTGCTTGATTTCTCCTGTTTGGAAAGTGCGCCCTCCTGGATTTTCCAATTTTTCCTTCTTTTCATACTGATTTCTTTTCGTCCTTATTTGGAAAGCACACCCTCCTTTCTTTTCATGAAGTTTCCTTCTTTTCAAACTGTCTTGGATTTTGTCCTTTTAGGAAACTGTGCCCTCCTTTGCTTTCTGGTTGTTTCTATTTTCCTCACCTTCCTGCTTTTGTCAGTTTATTTCCTTGTAGCTTGGCATCTTGTTTTGTGCTACTTTTCTCCACTTTCTTCTTTGGTGTGACAACTCATAAGGATATCCTTATCTATCCATGTGCCCTTATGGTGTCCTTATCATCATCCAACTCACCTAAACTAATAATTAATATTTTAAATATAAAAATAGTCATCACATCCTTCTAATTTAATTAATTAAACAACTATAGGATAATTTTATTCCTAGTTAATAATTGCCTAGGCGAATGTTATCTCCCATTTCATTAATTAATTCCTTGGTATTCAATAGGATCCATGGGGTTTTAGTGGATTATTTGCTTCTCTTGGTACTAGAAAATTGGGGACATGGCAATCCTCCCTTCCCAAGCTTGCTTTTCCTCAAGCAAGAAACCAACTCCAACTCTAACCAAAAGTCCACCATGTTTCTGCTGCACCACTCTAATTATAGTCATCCTACCAATGACTAATTCCTTTTTAACAAAATTTTCAACCCAACTAAAATAGTTGGGTAGAATACCTGGATCCCAGTATTTGTGCTGCATGTATCCCAGTGACACGGTTACTTGTGAAAAACTATCATTCCAAAGAATTCCAGGGTCCCATTGTCTCAACTGCATCCTTCCAAACATCAAGATCAACATGAATAATATATCATCATGGAGGATGTCTAGACCACTCCACCATACTGGAAGTTTATCATCTCCAATGCAAAACTAGACCTCAATGAGTCCCTCCACTCAAGTATGGAAATCCTCATGTTCCATGTGAAAACCATCACACAGACTCATACCTATGCTAGAAAATTGATATAGGTGGAAATCCCATGTCTTCAAAACATCATCCAGAAACCATAGGTTCTCATCCAACATCTCAAAAGAAATGTATGATGTGTCATTCAACTCTCCCCTGATGCAGACATAAAAATCACCCTTGGGGGTGCTTATCTCTAGTATGTATCCATCCACCCAATCAATGGATGAACAAACACTCCAACTGAATGCAATATTATTCATGATGGAGACATTAGATAGATTTCTCTGTTGCTTCTCATCAAGATGGAAAGGAAATGGTGCACTTGTCAGGCCACATGGATTGACCTTGAAGTCATCAATGGAATATGTGGGAGCCTCCTGCTCCTCATGTGGCACCCATATGAAAAATCCTTTTATCCAAACTTCATCCCTATGTGTGTTGGATGCCATATGTATGTGGGGTGAAGGAAGGTGAGCCAACTCTTGGAAGCAATTATCCATCAATCTTGTGGCTGGTTCAATTGAGATGAATTCATGTGCCTTCTCCAAAAATATGCAACTTTATCCATGAGGCAACTTATAAGCTTTCTAGCAATGGATATGTGCTTGGCCTTCATCTTACTTAGATCCAAACTCCCCAAGCTCATGCACATCATATTTTACTCCATGTTCCCAATGCACATAAGTACTAAGAATCAAAACACTGTTGTTCCAATGACAAGGGTGAGGGTGCCATGTCCAATCACCAAAATGGTAGGCATCATCAACATTCCATTGATTCCCATGCTTCTCAATGAAGGTGTAAAATGTATCAAAGGACTCTCCATTACTGCAAAAAGGAATATTACTCATGTGCCTTTTCTCCCAAGTAGGAAAAGAAGAGTCACTCCAGACCAATAGTCCAAATGGAAAGCAAGATGCTTCCACATTTGAAAATTTCCAATGACTCAACTCTCTGTCACTGGTCAAAGGATCCCTGCAACCATCTTGTGTCCCACTTAATGAATTCAAATGGGAACCATCTGCATCGTTATGTGATGTTGCATCAAACATAGGCATGAGATTCATTTGCAACTGTTGGGTTGGGAATGGTGTTTCCCTTAAATCAAGTGAAGTGAATGTGGGAGCCTTTTGCTCCTTTTCAGGCACCATCAAAAAGAAATTCTTGACCCAAAATTCATCCTCAAATGTCATGGAATAAGTAGAAGGGTCTGATGTGGGATCATGGACCAAAATATCTTCTCTGCAAACTTCATCCACCCAACTAATGGATGCATCAAATCCATCATATTCTGGTCCATCACACATGAGCTCTTCTTATTCTTAGTGGAGGAATGACTTACTCCATGCAGAACCTTAGTTTAGCTCTGGGAAACTGTATGTGCTTGGAACTTTTCCTCTGCATCTACAATTTCCTCAAGCGCATGCATTTCATCATGCACCTTATGAACCACCATCTCATGAGGTTCTTCCATAGAACTCTGAATACAACCAACCATAAGAGATTGGCTGACTGGTATGAGTGATCTTTCAAACTTTTGATGAAGTTTCTCTATTTGGATCTTGGCTTCTAAGAGGGCACCTTGAGTGCTTCTAAACTAATCTTGGGTGGCCATCAAATCATCATTGAGCTTGCTGATCTCTTCATCATCCTTCAAGGATGATCCCTTCAACATATACACAAGCTCATGCAAATAATTTTTGTCAGAAAACATCTCTGAAAAATTACCTTGGATTGTAGACATTGCTCTCTGAATCTTCTCCATGGCTTGAAGTAAATATGAATCTTCCAATGAAGCATCTCTCCAACAAGATTGTGACATTGAAAAATATGTGTCACAGAGAGTGTGTAAGGCCTCCTTGATACTTTTTGTATTCATATTGAGTGGCCTTTCAAAAGGGGAAGGTGGAGAATAAACCTCCTCCTCAGCTACCCATGGATCAACCTCTTGAGGCTCAGGTGGTGATATTGAGATTGATCTTGTGACTTCTTCCTTGACTGCAAGGATCTCATATTCTTTAGTATTAGGGAAACTTGTACTTGCAGCAAACTCATAAATAGGTATCTCTATTTCACCCACATAGATATATGGAAATCCATCAGTAGATGTCTCCTCAAAACATAGGCACCCATCAATAGGTACCTCTTCACAACATCCATCAGTAGATGCTTCTTCAAAATTTGAGCAACTGTTAGTAGATGCCTCTTCTTGGAACCCATTCATATCTACTATGTGATCCATAATTTGATGATCCTTATCATAAATGGTGATGGATTATTCATGCTTACCTCCTTTGGAATATCTGGTTGAAGTAAACCCAAACAATATCTTGATGCTAGAAGATGCAGTTGGATGATTTTTCCTTCCTTCTTCTTTACTCACAGAGGTGGAACAACTTATTTCCTCTATGGGTGGTTTGATGCTCTCTATTGAATCCAAATATTCATCCTTGATCTCAAATCCAAATATACAATAAAAATAATATTTGAAAGAAATTTCCTTACCAATCTATTCACCCAAAGCTAGATACTCCTAGTAGTGGTAGGGAAAATGTTTACCTACAAATATTCTCTTTGCTAACTCCTACTTAGGATTAGCCATCGGTGGTTCATCCCATTGATCTATGTACATCTGGTCATAAATGTAACCATCCTAATCTCTTGTTAATCCTCCATAAATGTAAATTATCTCTTCTTCCTCATACAACTCAAAACTTTCATCTTCCACGTCTGTCATTGCTTTCACAATTGCCACTTGAAAACACTTCTAAGATATCTTCCACTGAGAATTACTTTCCATGGGATGAGCCAAAAAAATTGATCTGATACCAATGTAATATACCTGCTATTCTATCAAATATATTAACTCATTTTCATAATTAAAAACATCAATTGAAACAAGAATTAACTTATACCACAACTGGTTGAAAAACTAGTTGTAGAAAAACTAGTATTGGACACAATTGGCTTTCTCCCCAGGGTTAGGACCGTGTAAGGTTTAGGATCTTCCAAATGTATGGGTGGATGTGAAGAAGAAATTATATCAGGTTCAGGGCCAACTAATGATTCCTATGCACAAATTACTGGTGCCATTTACATTTAAACAACAACTAGGCTGATGTCTACTTTGATGCTTCCTGGGCACACCAACATATGCAAACTAAACTCAGTGCTTACACCTGAATGTAAAAAAATGGAATATATCAGAAATTAAAATCCTGATTAGGTTTTGTACAATTTCTTCTGAGAATTTTGGAGGTTCTGGTTGAGTTTGGGAGCAAAGAGAGGAAAAATGCTATGTAGGACTGTTCAACTAGTAATTTCCAAACTCTTCCAAATAGGATGATATGAATTCAAATTTGAAATATGATGGTGGGATGATCTTAAGTGAGGCATTGGGGACACAACACAACTGACATAACCAAATTTTGGCATACAAATACTCATTAATTGATCAAACTGTAAAACTAGTCAATTTTGGGTGCCCATTGAGCTAGTCTTGATAACCGAGGATTCAAACAGCCAAAGAGGGTTACAGAACACTGATTTTTGAATGGGTATCGATTCTACAGGGATTTAACAAGAAAAAATAACCCTCGGAAAGAGAATTAGTTACTCTGAGTTCTGTGTAATGCATAAACTGGAAAACTAGTCAATAAAAAGTGTACATTGAGCTAGTCTTTGAAAGATAGGACTCAAACCACCAAAGGATGATCTATAATTCATATTATGATATTTAATGGGGCTATGATGTGTTATTTACAGAATCAGAAAATAATATTGAGTTCATTAATCTTAAACATTAAATGGCATAGCCTCAGACATCATAGATAATATTTGTACTTGAATTATTACAATGATAGCAGAAGGAGATTAAAAAAAGGAGTGAGAACAGAAGGTGTGGTCACTGTATCAGATATGTAGGATGGATATGAGCTGATGGATGATCTTGAGGTGCGCAATGGCCTTATGTGTCTTCTTGCAAGCTTTCCAGCTGAATACTCTTTCTCTGTGAAACTCTACAGAACCACCTCAAGAAATATGGATCTTTGTATCAAATTCTGAAGGATGGATCTTGACATGAAATGGATGGATTAGATATACAATTTGGTACCAATGGCTGCAATGGATCATGTGTAGAATAGTGGAACTAGAACAATGGGGCACATCTCCTTGCATTGGTAAGCTAAAGTGCTCACACACAAATTCAATAATGATCAAAAGTTGTGAAAAGGAGTTGCTTGGATTCTTTTATAAACTTCCTGATGACCTGTTGAGCAATTTAATGTTCTTGGTGACCTATGATAGCCCTTCCAAATTCTCCCTCTTTGAGTGGATAGACTTTCCTGCTTTTCCAAACTTGCTTGCTTTCTCCTCTTTGGAAAGTGCGCCCTCCTGGATTTTCCAATGTTTCTTTCTTTCATACTGATTGCTTTTCATCCTTATTTGGAAAGTGCGTTCTCATTGCTTTTCATGAATTTTCCTGCTTTTCAAATTGTCTTGGATTTTTTTCCGATTAGGAAACTCCGCCCTCCTTTTCTTTCTGCTTGTTTCTATTTTCCTCACCTTCCTGCTTTTGTCAGTTTCTTTCCTTTTAGCTTGGCATCTTGCTTTGTGCAACTTTTCTCCACTTTATTCTTTGGTGTGACAACTCATAAGGCTATCCTTATCTCTCCATGCGCCCTCACGGTGTCCTTATCATCATCCAACTCACCAAAACAAATAATTAATATTCTAAATATAAAAATAATCATCACATCCTTCTAATTTAATTAATTAAACAACTATAGGATAATTTTATTCCTAGTTAATAATTTCCTAGGCTAATGTTATCCCCCCTTTAATTAATTAATTCCTTGGTCTTCAATAGGATCCGTGGGGGTTTGGTGGATTCTTTGTTGCCCTTGGTACTGTAAAATTGGGGACATGACATAAAGCTAAGGAGAAATGCATGAAGCTGATGAAGCTAAGGAGAAATGCATGAAGCTGATGAAGCTAAGGAGAAATGCATGAAGTGGTTGAAGCTGTAAAGGATATTAGTAAAGCATGAAGTGGACATGAAAGATCATGAAGTCTTGAGGACTACAACATGTCATACATATATGATTTGCGCAAATATGATAGGATGGTGTAGAATTCACTGTAGAATTCGTACAAGAATGTAGTAGCAAAAAATCCCAAAGAATTTAGGGGGATCACTGCGACCAAAACAAAGATGAAGCACACAGTTCTAAGAAAATCAGGCACAACTTCATAAGGTTTTGACATAAATTCCAAAGGGGGAGATTGTTGAGCATTGGTTGTCATTGATGTCAAGTGTTTGACCATAATCCAATGTCAAAGAGGATGTCAACTGATTCAGTATGAGTCATTGATATCAGCACATGTCAAAGTGGATACAACAGTCCAACATAAATACGAAGAAGCCACTTTGAGGAAGTCTATTGCGCATGATGAAGATAGATTGAACATCATAAACATATGCGCAAGAAGTGAAGGTGATAGATATGAAACTTTGGAGTATATCCAAAAGCATAAAGATTTAAAGAGGACAAGATGCATATATGTGCAAGGTGACTGAACAGACATGGATGCCAATCTGAAAAAGTATAACTAGTTAGTACATTCATTATGTCGGAAGATGTTTACAATATCTTGAATCTTATCTATAAGAAAATATGTGAATCAAGGATGCATTGAGCATACAACTTTGGAGTATATTTAAGAGGTGTATTCATGCAGAAGATATCGAGGAGACAATGTACATGAGCCAGTCTGAAGAAGTACATAAGATGGTAATTCATACAGATCCAAAAGGATATTGTATGATAATACAATTCAAGAAGGAACACAAGCAATGTACTCTACATCATGAAGTCCTTGCATAGACATTGAGTCCACCAAGTCGTACTCTATCATGTCAGAAAATTCAAAGGAGTTGGATGGACAATGATACAAGTTCCCAAATTTCCATGAATATGATTGGACCAGAGGGACAAGCAATCTAGCAAGTCTATGTGTTGCTTGGTTGACAGTTGGGAGTGCACTCGAGGAAAGGAACAATAGATGGATGAACAATCTTGAAAGTGATCAAGCACACCGAATAAGAAGATTCCTTCAAGTGGTGAGAAGTGCACAAGTTTCTAAATGGGTACGATCGGTTGAATACCACAATGGAAAAATATCACAGCCGATGAACAACAAGTGCACAAGTCCCACAAGCAAGAATAAGGAAGAGCTCAAAGCCCCATAAATGAAATGTATGCATGTGCGCAGTTTCTGTAAAGTTTCAATACAACAAAAGCACATCACCCAAATGCAATGATAAGTATGGGTCACAAAACCACTAAGCATAAGTCAGAGAATGCGCAGACTATGCAAATTCGTGATAACACAAGGGTGCATTACCCACAAGGGATGGTACAACAAACATCATTGAAACAACAAAGATCATGGGCAAGGTGAAATATTGCACACATACCGGAATGAAATGGTACACCACCAAGGTGCAAAGTACCACTATGTAGTGGATCATAAGGGTACTTGATACATCGGAGATGACACATCAATATCGCAGATGATGACATGTGGCATATGCACGATCTGTGATGTATGGAATAAGAGATGCCATGACCGACTTACAAGCATACAATCCGTGCAACACAAGTATAAATAGAGATTCAAGTTGGAGATCCAAATTGTGTGTGGAGTGGAAGTAGAAGCAAGAAGACGAAAAGTCAAGTGTAAGTTTCAGTTTGTTTTTCGGGGAATCAAGGGGCTCGTGGACATAACATAATGATCTAGCGAAGAGCTGGATGCACACATGCAACGGAACGAAGCTTTGATGGTGTGTAGAATAATGCCATAAGTCTGTGACAATTGTGCAAATTCTAAAAGGATTGAATATTGAAGAATGCGCAAGTGTTGGCTATATTGAAGAATTGTATCACAATCAACACGCCAATATTCACAAAAGTTGAAAATATAGAAGTGCAACGACATAATTGATAAATATCAGATATTGCGCAGATGTCTTGCTAATGCAAATGAACTGAAGTGAAAGTGTGCGAAGTTGAAGATTACATCCGATGCGCAACAACATAACATCAAAAAATTCATATAAGCTCATCATGATGCAAATGATCTAAGACAAGTTTGTTATACTGAAGGAACCAATCATTTGATGCACAAGAGTTCACAGATTGTCTGAAGAAATGCAACAGTTATTCAGAATGGACACATCATAAGGTGCATAGTTACCACTATTACTGGTGCTTCTTTTCAGTACATCATATCATCAATAGAAATCATAGTATCAATTGCATATTGCAGTCATGTAAAGAAGAACATTGAACCGGAAAGCATAGACTGCAACATCGGCAAATCACACGATCCAAGTAGTTATCAACAGAAGTGTGAAATGAGTAGATTGAGAAGTCAAGTGGTGTTTGCAGCGTAGTAACAAAAAATAGTCTTCATATGAAATTTGTGAACATCAGAATCATTATCAGAATACCTGAATAAGTGCGTAGAGTTGAAGGACATCAAGACAATACAATATATCATACATCGATGCGGTCAGACAGGGCAAGGAGACAAGGAGTTGGATATTTTCATGTTGGTTCCTGTAAACAACAAGGAGGCAGAGAGTCATAGCTTCCTTCAGGTTGGTTCCTGCAAAACAAAGCGACAGGGGGTCGGTGCCTCCTTATAGTTGGTGTTGGAGAAAACTAAGGGGGTTGGATCCTCCTTCCAGTTGATGTTGGTAAACACATGAAGTTGGTGCTTCCTTGAATGTATTCTTTCATACTATAAAGAATCATTCATAGTTTTCTCCCATTTGGGTTTCCACATAATAATTCTATGTGTTATGTGTTGATGATGTGGTGTATGTACATGTGAATTTTTATTTAATAATGCATAACTGATGATGAATGTTAAGTAAATTTTAATCAGTTAAAGAAGGTGAAAATATGCTAAAAACTGTGCTAATACTGATTCACCCCCCCTCTCAGTATTAAATAGATTCCAATTGAAGTATATCCTAAGGCGGAAAATGCATACTTACAATTTACTTTTACTCCTCCATCCCATGTTATAGAACAATTTGATCAAATGATGCATGGATTAATGGGAAATATTCCCTCTAAATCTCATATTTCTCTTGATAATTTCCAAGAACAATATAAATCTATTTATGTGTTTCATTCAGAGACATTAACATTCCAAACTAGAAAAGAAAGGTTTGTTATAGAATAGAATCAAATAGATGAACATGAGTCAGACAAGGAAGAGATAGTAATAGTGGAAACAATCATTGAGGAAGAGGACAATCCAAAAGGATCAAAAGGGAAGGTGGATGGGACTAATAAATTAGAAGCATTTGTGGGTAACAAATGGTATGAATTTCATGCAAATAGACCAACAACAAGCAAAAAAGAGGAAAGTGGAGAAATAAATGGATCAAATAGAGCCTAAGAAAACGAGTACTAGAGTTGAGTCATAGAGGACAAAATCAATAGGAGGAGATGAATATTTAAGATCAAATTCAAGTGTTTCTCAACAAGGCGAAATTACCTCATCAGACACTCCATTGTCACCCTCCCCTTGTAATATCTTTCACATGCTATCAATATCAACCTTAGAAATGGATAATTCTACAGAGACAGTGATTGCACTTCTCAAGTTTACATAATCCATATTGATGATAAAATTTAATAGGATTTAAACGTATAAATTAACTAACATTTTTGGTGCCATTTCTGGGGAAGTTCTAAAAGAGTTAGTCCTAGAAATTCATAGTTATTATTTCATCTTATTAATTTTTCATCTTTTGCATTTTATCACATATATAATGAAAATATATTTCACTCCCAATGGGATTCTATATTGGAACAACAATTAGTCCTAGACATTTACCTCTTTCCTGAATTTGTGAACTTTTTGCCAAATATTTTAACCCTCCCACCTCAATTATCACGTATGTCGATGGGTGGGATGTGATCTTCATCATTAATTCTTAGACTATTTCCACAATGTTTGGAACCTCCCCATATACTGTGGCTTTGTCTAATAAAATACAAACCCAAATATTTATATGCATAAATTAGGCTCAGAAGGGAGATATATTTTAGAGGTTATCCTATAACCAAGGGAAAGAAACAATTTATCCTACCCCCTAGAAGATAAAGGAATTTTTCAAGTGGGCCTAGAAGTGTATTTATATGTTCACTTTGATACTTCGAACAATTGATGATGACAACATTGATGAGGGAATGGTGGATATGATAGATGCCTATAATGCATCATGCATCCCCTCATTTAGAGATGCAAAGGAATTGTTGGTCGACATGAGGAAGCAACTAGCAAATTTTGAAGTAGATAAAGTGTCCAGGTATCCTTCAAATCTGGTTTACATGTTCATGTTTTATCATAGTGGTTGCTTCCATTCCATGAACGTACAACAAATACATGATGTCCTGCCTATCATATGTATACATTGGTTTTCTTTGGTAAAGAAAGGAGAGCCATGATCATCCTTTTTTATTTTTATTAGTCAATTCATGTATGTTTCCTTACCAATAATATTGAGAGGAGAGCATGATAGGATGTTTTCTAAGATCAAGTCTTACTTGCAACTCATAGATACACATAATAACAAGGATTGGTTGTTGGGGTCCGATTTCACAATGATCAAGATGTATTGTACACATCCATCCACTTATAAGCTACCCAAGTTTCTCACCCCAAGGATATTCATCTTTGAATATATCAAACAGTTAGTGGAGATTGATGAAATTAATTTTCTCGAATCCAAAAAGAAGGGGAGAATTTCCTTCTCCATGGTAATGGGAGGATATGATGTGAATGATAAAATGGGCACAAAGAATTCCCTTGATATCCTTAATCAATTTAGTTTCTAGAAAAATAAACCATGGAGGTATGACCCTCACTTCTTAATAAAAGATAAACAAGTAAGGAAGCATACTAACCCTCAAGATCATGATCCTACGACACTGGTTGAAAGATAGGTGAATAAAGAGACATATGAAGAAGTGGAGACCATTTTAATGGAAGAGGTTGGCCCCATAGAAGCATTAAATTGTTCTTTTCTATCATCTCGATTTGAAAAACCAGATGTGCCTATATTTCATTTTTTATAAGAACAAAGGTGCTGTAGTCCCTAAAGAGGAGCTATAGTTTATTTCCCCATAGAATTACAGAGGAAATAATCCCACGAGGATAACTTCAATAGATGGAATATGGGGTCCTAGTGGTAAATCAGAGGATTCCTGAAAGCTAAAAATGTCTTATATTAGAGTATACCACAAGATGGAGAATTTTCTAGGTTATAAGATGAGGAGCATGATGAGTAAGATGAGGATGATCATGAAGAGGTACTACAATCAATCAGTAATACAATACCCATGTGAGAGTATATAGATAAATACAAGCAAGGAACTGGTATCTCAGTGGATGAAGCCATCACTTCTCTCTTATAGAAAGTTCCAATGAACCCAAAAGTCATACCTACGATGAAGGATATCATATTTTTAGGCCCTTAAAAGGACTAGGGAAATAATTTTAGGTCATGAACAAGCCCATTAAGATGAAATGAATACCAAAGGGATTAGGGATAGGGGAATATCTAGGAGCTCCCGTGGTGGAAAACATATACTTACAATATACTTTTACTCCTCCCACCCACATTATAGAATAATTCGATCAAATGATGTAGAGATTAGTGGAAAATATTTGGTTGGACATTTGGTTGTCATTGGTGTCAATCTTAGTAAAACGACATGAAGTGGTCAAGAAGACAGGTCAAATCCAGGGGGATTCTCATGAGAATGATTTTATAACCAAAAATGATGTTTTACCCCATAAAGGTATCCCAAATGAAGGCACAAGTTCCATAATTAGATAGCCTAGTACGAGACTTTTTCGGTGATAGGTGGACAGTTCCTAACATCCCATGGTTAAGAAGAAATTAAGTTTACTTTGTACAGGGCCATAATTTTTGTCAGGGCCGACTTAACTGGGCCAGAATTTTGTTAGGGCCGACCTAACATAACTGTAATAAAAAATGTGGAGTATTAGTATAAATAAGCACTGGAACATTTCATTTGGAGAAACGTATGTCAACATCTCTTATGCGCAATTCTAAGAAGGGTTAAGCGCAAATTCAAGAAGGTTTAAGAGAAAATCAAAGACTGCATAAATGTTTTAAGAGGAGGATGATGTTTTGATCTAGGCACATGTTCTTATGGACTAGGGTTTCTATTGTAAATGCGCATGGACTAGGGTTTCTCTTTGGTGAAGGCCTTGCACATGGATTAGGGTTTCTCTATGAAGAATATTCTTATGGAATGGAATAGGGTTCCTCCCTTGGAATGAATTAGGGTTTGAAGATGATGATAATTTTAAAGGATTGAAGGATCCAAGGAAGAGATGAAGTCTATGGATGATTGCTTCTAGGGTTTGTTGAAGACAATGACAGTGAAAGTGAAGACATTGATAGTGATAGTGAAAATAGTGATAGTGACAGTGGCAGATTGATATTCTTACTCATATCAAGGTGTCATGGTGGTGCTAGGGCAGGTTGGAGCTTGTTCTTAGGGGATTGTATCCTCCTTCTAGTGGGTGCTAGAGAATCTAGGAAGTGGGTTCTTCCTTCTAGTTAGATCGAGTAAAGATAGGGGATTGCAACCTCCTTTGATTTGGTGCTCATAAATCGGAAGTTGGTGCTTCTTATGAATGTAATATTTTTTTAATATAAGAAAATCATTATGTGGTTGTTTCCATGTAAAATATCTTGTGCACTGTGTCTAGTTTTATGTGTTGATGAATGGAATTGTTAATTGTTAATGTTACATATTGTAAGTTACGTTTTAAATGGTAAAAAGTGTTCAATACTGTTTCACCCCCCCTCTTAGTATTGGTGATATTTCCAGATATTGGAATCAGAACGGTTATCTTCAGGACAATTTAGCAACTGGAAGGAATATCCTTAAAGCACATGGAAGTAGGAGGGTTCTAGTAAAGATGGAGCACCATTGTTTGATGAATCAAATTATGAATCACATAGTATAAATATGAAGCCATATTTTATGGCACTTGGGGATAATGTTTGGAAGTCAATTGTGATTGTTCCACAAACAAATGCAGTTAAAAAGAAGTCAAAGAAGGGTAATGGTATGGTAATAAATTCCATCCATAATGGATTATCTGATCCTATGAAAGTTGTTGTAGGATAATGTATATAAGCTAAAGATATTTGGGACAAGCTATAGATTATTTACACAGTTGAGGAGTTCATTGAAAAATAAGATCCACCAAAAGAGGGAGCAGATAATGGAGAAGAAACAAACCCCGAAAATGTACCAAGCAATTTACTCTTTAAATGTTTTAAATGTGAAAGAATAGAACATGCTACTGTTGTGTGTCCATATGAAGAAGGGAAAGTTAGTGATTAAGAAGAAGAATCATAACTTCCTTATGACCATGATTACAAATCCTATTGATGAATAAAATGAAGACCATCACAAAGAAAGCACAGATTCATAAGAAAAGGAGAAGGATCAAATATGAAAAAATCAATTAGAAGCTGAAATTATTTCTCTAAGAAAGAAATTGAAGAAAGCTATGGATCATGAAGAAGAGTCAAGATAACATTGTGAAAGGATGATAAGGAAACAAGAAGAACTGCTTCATATATATCAAGAAGATGAAAATACCAATGTTGGTCTAAGAAGTCAAATTGAAGATGCCAAGAAAATTGAAGAAGATTTGACAAATCAGCTTCAATGGAAGAAATGATTTTTTCAAAGGCAAGAGCTGGAGATCCTTTCACTAAATGAAGAAAATGAAAATACTATTGCTTCCATAAGAATTCAAGTAGAAGAAGAAAAAATATTTGAAGAAGTACTAAAAAGTCAACTAAAGGAGAAGGAAGAAATTTTCCAATCAAGAGAGTTTGAGATTATTACTCTACAGAAGGAATTGGAGAAGACAACTACCACAAACTTGAAGTTTGAGAAAATCACATTGATATTAGATGAAATTCTCATCTTGAAAATATATACATTTGAAAATACAAGTTTGGGTTATGATGAACAAAATAATGTTGAAGGTGAAATCTCCAAACCACCAACAAAGAAAGTTGAATGTTCCAAGCTACCAGAAAAGAAAAATGAAGAGAAGGCTAAGAGTTATGCAGACATTCTTAGAATCTCCCATCAAGGAAGAGACTACAAAGGAATAATTCATCAGCAATATGGATACATATATGCTTCACCATTGAGAAGATCTTCTACACCTAGGTATCTAAGCATATTTCTTGGTAATTGTTTTTCTTGCAACAATTTTGGGAATAGGGCTAGATATTGAAAAGCTTATGGAGGAAATGCTCAAGTAAATGGAGGTGTCCACCTGAACTACAATGTTGAATGTTACAAGTGTCATAATTATGGACACATGGCATGATATTGTAGAAGCATGGTGAATTACAAAAGTTTGGAGAACAAACTCAAAAGATTGAAAGGGGGAATAGCCCCAAAGAGAAGGAATATTGTTAGGGGAGTTGTAGAAGGATCGGGAGGAAGAATCATCCTTTGTCATTGATGTCAAAGGGGGAGAGAAAACAAGTAAAACAAGATCAAGTTAAGAAGCATGAAGGAAGGGGGATTCAACTTAAGGAAGATGGTATATTCACAGGGGAAGTAGCGTTGTTTTACTAAGTTGCAATCAATGCCAAAGGGGGGAATTGTTGGACATTTGGTTTTCATTGATGTCAACCATAGTAAAAAGACATGAAGTGGTCAAGAAGATAAGTCAAATCCAGGGGGAGTCTCATGAGAATGATTTTATAACTAAAACAATTTTTTACCCCATAAGTTTATCGCAAATGAAAGCACAAGTTCCATAATTAGATAGCCTATTCCAAGACCTTTCCAATGATAGATACCCCAGTTCCTAACTCCCCGTGGTTGAGAACAAATGAATTTTTCTTTGTACTATGCCAAAATTTTCATCAGGGCCGACCTAACTGGGCCAGAATTTTATTAACGTCGACCTAACATAACTGTAATTAAAAATGTGGAGCATTAGTATAAATAAGCACTGGAGCATTTCATTTGGAGAAAATTATCTTAACATATATTATGCACAAGTATAAGAAGGGTTAAGTGCAAGTTCAATAAGGTTTAAGGGAAAATAAAAGAAGGAATAGAGAATTTTAAGAGAAGGATAAAATTTTGATCTAGGCGCATGTTCTTATGGAATACAGTTTCTATTTTAAAGGCACATGGACTAGGGTTTCTCTTTGGTGAATTATTCCACATGGATTAGGGTTTCTCTGTGAAGAATCTTCTTATGGCATGGATTAGGGTTCCTCTCTTGGAATGACCTAGGATTTGAATATGATGAAAATGTTAGAGGACTGAAGGATCCAAGGAAGAGATGAAGTCTATGGATGACTATTTCTAGGGTTTGTTGAAGATAGTGACAGTGAAGATAGTGAAAGTGACAATGAAGACAATGGCACTAACAGGTTGATACTCTTACTCATATTAGGATGGCAGGGTGGTGCTAGGGAAGGTTGGAGCATGTGATCTCAGGGGGTTGTAGCCTCCTTCTAGTGGGTGCTAAAGAATCTAGGAAGTGGGTGTTTCCTTCTAGTTGGAGATGGTAAAGCTAGGGGGTTGCAACCTCCTTTGAGTTGGTGCTCATAAATTGCACGTTGGTTCTTTCTATGAACGCAATCTTGTTTTAATATAAGAAAATCATTCATTGGTTGTTTCCACGTAAAATATCTTATGCAGTGTGTATAGTTTTACGTGTTTATCAATGACATTGTTAATTGTTAATGTTACATATTGTACTTGAAGTTTTAAATGGTAAAAAGTGCTAAATACTGATTCACCCCGACCTCTTAGTATTGGTGATATTTCCAAAAAGAGTATATAGAGAAATATGAGCAAGGAATTGGTGTCTTAGTGGATGCATCCACCACTTCCCTCTCACAGAAATTTCTAGTGAACACAAAAGTCATACCTATGATGTAGGATATAGGATTTTTAGGATAAAAAGGACCAGGGAAATAATTTCAGGGCATTAACAAGGTGATTGAGATGAAATAAATACCAAAGGGTAGGGTATGGGGGAAGATATAGGATCTCCTGAGGTGGAAAATGTATACTTACAATATACTTTTACTCCTCCCACCCACATTGTAGAATAATTCGATCAAATGATGTAGGGATTAGTGGAAATGATTCCCTTTAAATATCACATTCCTCCTCATAGTTTCCAAGCACAATAGGAATATATATTCCAATTTCATATAGAGAAATCATAACTCCAATCCAATGAAGATATTTCTATTATGGAACAAGTTCAAAGAGATGAACATGAGTTAGGAAATGAAGAGATAGTAATAGTGGAAACAATCACTAAGGAAGAGGACAATCTAGAAGGATCGAACGGGAAGTTGGATGTGATTAATAAAGCATACTAAGTTTGGGGGGAATGATATTACTAACATGAAAATAGACCAACAATAGTCATAGAAGAGGAAATCAGAGGAATCAAAGGGTTAGGCAGAGCATGAGAAAAATAGTGCTAGAGTCAAGTCATGGAGGCTTGATGAAATAGGAGGAGATGATTCTATTAGATCAAATCTAAGTGTTTCTCACCAAGGGTAAATTACATCATCCCTCACTCCACCTTCGTCCCCCATCCTTCTCATATATTTCACATGCTATCAACAATAGCCTAAAAAAACATTCCTAACACACCTAGTGTTAGCATCTCTCAATAAGTATGATAGCAATATACCTTTGCCAATGCCTTTCAATCAATTGACAATTGTGAACCCTTATAATTTTTAAGAGAATAAGTAAGAAGAAGGGTTGAAATAAAAGAGTGGTAGATCCCAAAAATTCCCAAAAGGAGTTTCCCAATCAAGGCTATTTCCTAAGTATAATGAAGAGGAAAGGAAATTTGTCATAACAATGTTGGAACCATTAGCCTAAAAATGCTACTCAGAAATGAAACCATAAGATCGCTTGCCTATATTGCTTCGTCTATCACTATTTGTTCTCCATTTTTTGGTACTCTAGATCTGAAACAAGTTGTTGTTTAACCCGTGGACTTAGTTGAATTAATTGATCTTATTGATTTATTAGTTTTCGATCCAATTGTATATCGACATCCTCACCACCATTCCCACCACTGGATATATTTGAAGATTACTTTTGAAACAATAGGAGTTCCCCAAAATGATAATGTTTCAATGGCCCAAATATCATGAAGCACAGTCTATTACAAATATATTAAATTTACTTACTCAAGTGAAAATACAAAAAAGTAGTTAAACATTGTATCTTTACAAAACCAATTCTTTGGCATGAAAGTGAAATCACTCGATTTAGGAAAAATATGGGTTATATACCATTCTAGCCTTAAGTGACCACTAAGATACTTTCCTTACTATAGGAAAATGATGAAAGAATAAAAGTAATGGAAAATAACTAGATTGTTCCTCACTTCCCAGTCACTCAATAAATGCTAGAGGAAAAGAAGACATCGTTTGAAGAGGTTAATTTGTCAAGGGCATAAAATGCCTCACTAACCACTCAAAAACGAGTAAGGAAAGGAGGATTAAAGATATTTAGGTTGTTTAGAGAAATGTGACTGATTTCTCTTTCGAAATAAATAAGGCTAATGAAATGATAAATACCCTAAAGAATAGATCATTGAGGCCCACAAAGAAAAAGTATTGGCCTCCCTATCCAGCCATAAAAAATCCCCCATGAAATCAAAATATCAACTTTAACAACAAGTGAATTGACTTATGGAGGAATTGATAGAGTGGAAAACTAAATCTAAATATAATATGCTCAAAGTCATTTAAGCTGAAAAGTTGGACAAGAAGAGAAAGGGAAGAACCGAGATGAAATAGAAAAATAGATGGCATGAAGAGTAGAAATAGGTGGCATCTCTAAGAGAGGAAAGAGTAGGCCATGACTGAAGAAAGGATGGTCAAGACATTGAAAGGTGTTAAAAACATTATTTGAGGATACTAATGGTCAAGCCAATTTTCCAAAAATAAGGGATCCCTTAAATTCTATTTATAATTTAACACCTTTCACAAAAAGGTGACTAAATATCTATTTAACACAGAGAAGGAAGGGAAACGAAGAAACCAAGTTGTGAAAGTGGTTAATGGGGTCATAAATACAATCTAGACTGATTCCTTGGATTTGTTAGGTGTAAAATATAGGGCCACAACCATGGATGTGGATATTTGTATGAATAAGTATACAAGATGTAGAATCACTAATGAGAAGAAATTAAAGTTGAGTAACCCATCAAATCCTTCTTAATAGATATGGGCACCATGATCAATCAATAGTTGTTGTGCCCATGGGACAATTAGTTTAAATTACATCAAATGATGTATTTATTAAAACCTTGCACACAACTACCCCTAGTCTTGTTTTCCTTGTAGATAAAGATGTCATCCCAACAAAGATAGACATTTACAATCTGTTGCATCCCTCTATTGCCACCTAAAACATCCTATCAAGCTGGTTAATTCTCTCACTAAGAACTATGGAATACACCCCCATAATGGAGATAGATAAATCATTCATAATTTTGAAAAGTGGGAAAGCAGTAAGTGAACACATAGGGAGAATAATTAGCATAGTATATGACGATTCTATAAAAATATCACAAAGGGAGGTAGTATAAAGATGTCCCCCACTAGCCCAAGTCCCTCCTAATCAACTAGAACCCTTAAATCCTTCCCCTCAAAAAGGGGAAATATCTAAATGGAAAAGTATATAAAGACAAAGGATAGTCACTATTGGTTACTCTTGCACATGTATTCCAAAATAAATGATAGTAATGAAGGCGTGGTAGAATAACCGAGTAATTAACTTGAACAACTACAGTTGGTACAACAATCATAAGAATTAAAGAAAAAAGAGACAAAGAAGATAGACAATCATGTTTGGGTTTTTATCCATGCCAACTGTGCCCTCTGATTTTAGTCACTAGTGGTGCTCATTGTTATGAGGGAAAATGACAAAAATCTAATGAGATAAATTCTTTCCTCGGTGAGTGGGTTAGTCTCACTGAAAGACAAATAAATCAACTATTCTTTTGTTCCCTAGATTCAAACATGCATGTAAGGTAAAATTTACAGAAAATTAAGAGGAGCGAGTACTTGTTACTGTTATTTGTCCAAATATTTTCTAATATGAGTTCTTGAATTCCATTCCCTTCTTCTAAGCTGCAAGAACATACCTGCACACAAGAAGACACAATATGTTTATCATTCTTCTAACACATTAATAACAATAGACATGAATGAAAAAATTAATCCATAAATATTAGATCCAAAAAAATATCACATACACTTAGGGGGGAATGCAAATATATTTATAATAATCAATGAAGAGAAATGTAGCACTTACAATTCTTGACTTTGCTTGTTGTTCTTCCTTCTCTAGAGCATGAGTCTCCTCCTTTTCCTTTAGCCTCAATGATTAGAAACCTAGAAAAATGGAATCATGTTTCTCCCTAATATGATCATTCTGTTCAAAATTCATCTATCCAACTTATTTCATCTTCACCAAATAGGTCTCTTTTATAGGTTTGAACTAGGTGATGAAAATGAGGTGCATACTATGCATGCATTACAGGTATCCTCCATGAAAAGTTAAATCTTTAGTTTTCTTGAGTGCACACTTTAGTGCTATTTTTTACCCAATTTGAATTCTTGGTCATGCTTAATAGGCCAAATGTAGTGAATATATTGGTTTGGTCGCACCTTTTGGGCCAAATGTAGCGGTCAGTCACAACATTTCCTAGATACAGTAGCAACCAGACTCATATTTCATGTGATTTTCACTATTCTAAAGTCACTTTCTTATGTAGAAGGTGTCTTGATGTCCACCCATGCCTTCTCCATAAAGGGTATTAAATATCATTATAAAAAATGCCCCCTCCTGTGTGAGATTTGAAGTGGAACTCATGGTTAACATACATTAATTCAAATAATTCATAACTATGGCTAATAGGCTAAGGGGGATAACTACATACTAAGGATCTGGAAAGTAACTTCATGCAAAAACCAATATCTCATATATAAAAGAAACTTTCTTGAGGTGAGTATACCCATGCTTAGTAGTAAACAAGCATGACCATGAAAAATACACAGTGAATCCATGTCAAAATGTACATCAAAATGAAAACTAGCAATATGAGGAGTGCATAATTTTTAGTCTTTAAAGCACCCAAAACATTGTGGTACCATCTTACGCATCTCAGGTAGTTAGCACCAAAGAGGGATGCTACTATTGTCCCCAAGGTCTTCAATCCAAAACATTATGACAATACTAGTATACATCATGTGAATAAATGATATGAAGTTGATCATGGTAGAACATTGTCTAATCATTAGTCATTGATGTATACAATTGACATACATGAGGAAACCCACCGATAATGAAAATGGGCTGCAAGGTACTAAGTACACTCTAGAAAGTGTGAATAAATGAACCAGTGTCTAACACTTGTAGAATCAATTGAGTAGGGGTTGTTGAGGTATACGCACTATCAATTGTGAGGAAGCCTATCACTAATGACTACAAGTTCCAAGGTATTGTCAGGGTTCCTATACCATATTCCAGGAAAATTATTTGGCATCGATAGAAGGGGTCCACCGCAAGGACGGAATTAAGGAATACTGCATCAACTGACACATGAAACAAAGATCACAATTATGATTTTATTTTTTTGGACTACAGATGATAAGAACCACCACTAAATACTTTTTGACACAAGGAAGGCTGACATGATTGGTTAAGAATATTTGAGGAGTAGCCAACATAATTTTTTTGTAACAAACTCCCCTTGAACACGTAACACAACACATAGTGGACCCAAGAAATAAATGATTTAAAAAACAAGGGACAAATGAAATCCATCTATATGCCATATGATTTAATGAATGCTCCATAGTGACTGGAAGGATAACCAAATTTAGGAGTAACACTCATAATCATGGTACAACTTCTAGAGGAAACTACTATAAACCTAACTGTATGTGACTGACCCAAATGGGTGTTGTGTTCAAGGGAAACAAAGTATGACTGTTTCCATTTCAATTTGTTGATTTAACACAATTTTTCTCCTCCCCCCACTTTTTCTTCATTTATGTGAAAGCTTGAAAAAGAATAAAGAATGTCAGTGTATAGTGGAGGAAATGAGTGTCTCAAGGGTGTTCGCCTACATTCCAAAGGCATATGATAGTCCTATGCAAAAAAAAATGCAAAAAATGTGTTGGTCTAGTTATGTAAACTCATAAGGATGTTCCTCCAAGGATAAAGGTCAATAAACAAGAGCAAAGATCTATAAATGACAAGCGGGAAAACGTGACTACAATGGAAAAGAGGAAAAATAAACAAGCAACAAAGCAATAGGAACATATGCACAAGTGGGTAACTAAAAAAATATTGATGTAAACTAATAAAAGGTAAAGATCCCATCAGGAAATGGCTAGAAAAATATGAGACAGAAGAATGCAGTCTCAAACTCCAAGTCATAACGAGACTAATAGGGCTCCCAGGCCTATGACAAAAAATCAGCATGGGCACCAAAATGGCAAGAGGATGATGAATACAATGTCCAATTTTAGGTAGGCTCTTTTGCTGGACTAGTGAAAAATGTAGATAGAAAAGGATGATGCACCAATATCCAATAGGTTCAACCCTATGGAAAATTCGTCTGGAAAAAGGTTTAAATGCATCATAAAAAGGGAAACTCTAATCCTATACGCAAGATTCTGAATATACCTAACCAAATCAGATAATGTGCAAAGCATGATCCCTAAGAAACCAAGAATACAACTCAAAATCATGTATCTAAGAAACAACAATACGATGATCATAACTAAAAATTCTAAAAAGAAAGATCTAACCCGAGTTACTTTGATAGGGGTATTTTCAACTTCAATGGCTTCCACAATATTTGTTATCAAGGTAGAGTCTACCAGAGAAGAATCATGAATGCCAAGGCTTGAGGATCTACAATCAATAAGATTAAACTCGTGATGAAGATCAATGCTAAAATCAATAACAAAGTTTATAGGAACATGCTCATCATCACATAATCCTAAAGATTTTCTAAAAGAATCATACTCATTAAGAAAACCAACTTGCGGCTCAATGAAAGAGTCTAAAGACTAAAAAATTTCAATGTCTAAGCATGCACAAACAATGAGAATATGCTCAAAAGACAAAATATTGGGACTATATTTGACTGCAAATGGGTCCAATCTATGGATATGACCTTTAGAAATGATGGACATATCCACAGGAATGTTAAAATCGATCATAGCTTCTAGGAGATATTCATTTGAGAGAAGAACATCATCCTATAGAGAATATATGATAAAAAATTCACTTGGATAAAAAGGGGGAGAATAGGATCCAATGCCCCCATTGGATAAATCACCTCATCAACTATTGAAACCAACTCCCAAGAAGGTAAGCATGAATGTAGAGGCTTCTTCTCTATAGCATTTGAACACAAGGGATATGAGGCCACATGATTCAACCATGGGAGGGTAGTGTCTATTGAAACACTAGAAATAGCAAAAGGGCACACTTGAGCTAAGGATGAGTAAAGAGATGGATCAATAAATGTAAGCCTGATTAATAGTGAAAATGATTTCATTGTGAGGGAAATGCATAAAATAAAATAGCGTAGACACCATAACGATCATAGAATATACATAATCACTCCAAGGATGATATTGAAGTCCAATGGTATTTCCATTACAATAAGATCAACTAAGACGGTATTCCCACCTAACAAAATAGGTAATTAAGGAAGCAACCCCAAAGGTTAACTAGGATTTCTATCAAAGTCCAACACTGGAACGACAACTGACAGAAGATTGGGAGAACCCAAACCTTTCCAAGCATATGAGGATAAAATACTAATAGAGGCTCCTTTCTACAATACATTTAAAAATCATCTAAGAATTAACTTGAAACATTATTTGGAAGGGTACATAGGAAGGAAGGAAAGTCACAAATAGACTATTCCAATCAAATATCTTAGCGAGGGCTCATTCAAAGTGAACATATTTACCCCTTGTATAGAAAATTATGAACTGATAGACAATAAAATTTGAGTGATAGTCACATCACTATCCAAAGAAAGATTAGGATCAACCAAATATTGCATCAGTTCAAATACTTCAATCTTAACACTCTCCTATATTAGAGTGGGATTGATTGAAGATTTCATTGGTTCGACCACTTCAATATTGGTACTCGCCAAGGGAAAAGTGAGATTGGTCAAAGATTGCATTGAATCGACCACTTTATCAACTAACATTTGAATGGTATATTGGGAAACAATAGGTTTTTCAAGAGTAGAAGATCCTTGAGATAGGGATGACACTCTTTTTACCTCTATAATAGTAAGGCATAAATGAGTAAGGTTATATCACTTGAAAATATTACAAGAGAACTTAGGATTTCATCATATTCATTTAAGTTTCTCAACAATATCAATACTCTGAGCATGACTTGCACTGACTGGTTGTTTACCTCTAGCATGAATCATAGTCACTTGGTTGATTTCCCCCAGCATGAATCATAGCAGTTGGTTGCTTGACTCTAGTATGACTTTCAGTGACTGGTGACTTGTCTCAGCATGACTCTTAGAGCTAGTGGATTCTCTCCAGTATGACTTATAATGACTAGTGAATTGTCTCCAATATGACTTGCAGTGACTGGTGACTCTCCCCTAGAATAAATTACATTCACTATGGAGCCACCCCCAGCGCGACTTGCAACACATGGGGGACTGTTCCCTTGCCGTTACATATTCGCCTTATTCTTCCTCTTTCTATTCATTATCGATTTCTATTTATGAGGAGCTAGACTTTCACCATATAAGGTAGAAGGAGTAGGAAAATAATTCTTTGGTGAAGAAGGAAATGGGTTTTGATTCTCTTAATAGGAACGAATTATTTGAGAATCATCAAGAGAATTCAAGACATTTAGAGTGGAAAATAACCATACTTACAATCCCATGGTGAATCCAGGAAGATTCAAGGTGGTCATCAAGTGAGCACCAAAATTTACAAAGAAAGGAAAATTAGAAGGATCCCCTTGAATAGGGGTCCCTTGGTTGGTATCCTCAATATCTTTAGCCATAATATTTGAGAAAAAGATGAAAAATATCTAAATCATTCTAAACACACCACTACAAAGCACTCGATTTATGAAAAATGTAGGAAACAATAAGTAATACTACTCTTCCAAAAATTAGATAGGATGATTAAGGTGTTGATTTGATTAATAAAGAGTAAAAAAAGAGGCCATTCCAAATATAAGTCCTAGGCATGTTAAGTCCCAATGTCGAATCAGTGAAGGGGTGAAGTAAATAATTACGATAACCCTCACACAACAATCACCAGAAGTGAAAGTAATCACCTTCAGTAAATACCCTCCAAATGAGTCAAGGTGGGCATTAGATGTTCATCTTAGGTACCCCAAGGATTTCCTACTTGTAGTCACATGTATGTTATGTTAGGAATAGAAACTAAGAATACCACTTCACAATTGGTGGATGGGGGGAATAATCGCGAGTCAAGATTACACATATGGACAGGGAATGCAAGACTTAAGTCCTCGAACCAAAGCTACAGAGAAAAGTGGTTCCACCCCGAGGATCCAAAACCCTCATACAAAAAACAATCCCAATAAACAAGTGAAGATGGGACATCACCTTCACTTTCTTATCTTGACCATAGTGTTTGAGAGATGTGTTAGATATTCTTTATCGGAAAGAACTTTTTTCTACTAATGGATTTTCTTGCTTTAATCAAATTCCTAGTTTCATGTTTGGTGGCCTTAGATATTTTTACTCTCTAATCCTAAAACAAGGTCCTATTGCTTAATCCAAAATGAGTTTGCTATAAAACAAATCTTGATTTATTTTAATTTATGCCTTTGTTTTAATGTTTGTTGTTTGACTGAAAGGTATGGCATGAAAATTTTGATGATATTATTGACTCAAAGTGACAAACCAAAGAATGCAAAATTCCAATATCAAGTTTTCTCCTTCGATCAACAACTCTTATTTAAAAGAGAGAAAAGAGGTTCCTTTTTGTTCAATCTAATGCAGAAAAAAGATTGATATATTCGATGCAAACAAACTCTAATTGTTAATAAAGAAGAATTTCCAACATGCAATCACTGCAACTTTTGGGTTTATTTTTTTATAAAATGCCATAGATTTGGATACAAAGAAATAAGTTTTCCCTAAAAACTCATCAAATTTTGAAACTAAAAAGTTTTATGCATTCACAAAAAAAACAACCTACTTGATGCATTCACATGATACAAGCACTACTTGGAAATGAAAAAATGAAGTAAAAGGATTAAATAGAAGTTATATTTTCTTATTAAGACGCTAATATATATTTGATTTTATTTGGTAAATTCAACATGTAATAAATAAAATAGATCAATTAACTACTCTTGAGTGCAACATCAATAAAAAGAGAAAAAAAATTGAAAGAAAAGCTGAAAACTAACTTTTTGCAAGGTGGTCACTATTGTTGGCCTGAAAGGGGTGACCAGATTGGTATGGTTGTGTCTTTAGGGCTGATACAGGTGATTGGTTGCCACTATTTATTAAACAAGTGTAACCAAGCGATTTGAGAGGGAAAAACTGACCCAAATGATGAGCAAAACTGCTCAGAGTTATTTCGAACTTTCCCATATTGATCACTGAGGTAAGAAAAACTATGCTATGGTTCCTAAAGAGAAAAACAACCCAATCGAAGGAAATATCAAAGAACCTTCACCAGTGGAATTTTTGTTTCTATTATAAGGGAAAGTGTCACAAAGCTAATGAGCGAAGTGATTTCCTTGGTGAGTGGATTAAGATCATTGATAGACAAATAAATCAATTATTCTATTGTTCCCTAGATTCAAAAATGCATTCAAGGTAAACTTTATAGAAAAGTAAGAGGAGTGTGTAACTTTCTACTATTGTTTGTCTAAAGCTTTGTTGAGTTGAGTTATTAAACTATCATCCTTGCTCCTAAGTTGCGAGAACATCCCTACACATAAGAAGGCACAATATATTTCTCTTTCTTCTAACAAGTTAATAGCAATAGGAATGCATGAAGGAACTAATCCACAAATATCATATCCAAAATACATATGCCATATACTTCCGAAGGGGGGGAAGCCGATATATATATATATATATATATTTATAT
This sequence comes from Larix kaempferi, assembly GCA_027924585.1. NCBI lineage: Eukaryota > Viridiplantae > Streptophyta > Pinopsida > Pinales > Pinaceae > Larix > Larix kaempferi. Next base: position 11,311,582 of record BSBM01000289.1, read on the forward strand.
GTATAATCAATGAAGATAAATGTAGCACTTACAATTCTTGAGTTTGTTTGTTGTTCTTCCTTCTCCAGATCCTAAGTCTCCTCCTTTTTCCTTATCCTCAGTGATTAGAAACCTCAAACAAAATAAGTGTTTCACTCTCTAGTAATGTTGTAAGTGATTTCTCACACACACGTGCAAAAGAGATCCTAGCAAGGGGTTGTGCCATCCTTGGTAGAAGATTAGAAATGGAAAATAAAACAATAAAAACTAAACTAAACTATAGATCCACACTCTCAAACCAATATACAAACATAGATCACCAAGACAAAATGCATAGAGTAAAAGAATGTGTTTCCATTAATATCACAAATAATCTTTACTGAGTCACACCTTGGTACAATTTGTAGAGGATACAAGGTGTCTGCAGCTTTTCTAAGGGAAGGTTCATGAATTTCCTTTGTGACCTCCAATATCTAGCCAAAGTTCATAGGTAGATCTACTTTGAAGTAGAAAGTATGGTATGGTTTCCTTCTATTTATGTAGGAAATATGGCAGCATGATGGCATGTTGTTGGTTGTGGAGCATGGTTATCTTCCTGACTCAGAGATATTGTTGTCCAGCCATGTTTGTACCCCAGTTTTATATGTTTTGTAGGTGGAATATACACTCGTACTAGTGGGGGGGGTGTGGGGGGGCTTAGCCCTGCCACAGCGATCCGAGGGCTAGCGAGCCCCCAGGGGAAGCATCCTCGAAAGAAATTTTTTGGGTTGCTTTTTGGCCAATGGTTTACGGGATCATGGTATTGGGTAGCCCATGGTATTTTCCCATGGTAATACCTCTTTAAAAGGAAGACATTATAATACGGTTTTGTATTGTATGGTGGTATTGTAAATATCTCTGTGATTGTGTAAGAGAGACTGTGAGAGAGTGAATAGGAAGTTGCAGCGGATGTTTTGTGGGTTGTATCCCTTCATTTTATAGAGAGATTAATAAAAGGACTGGAAATTTCTCCGTGGACGTAGCCCATATTGGGTGAACCACGTATATTGGTGTCTCTCTTGTATTATGTTTATGTGTTTTATGTCTACATCTTATTTTATGTTATTGTCCTGCAATCTTGTTTTTCTAACACATGTTTTGAGAATGAAATTGAATTGATTAAACAATTATCCTAAGGAATTCTTTCATAGGCACGAGAATGGTCAAGAGAAATATCTAGATCCAATGTGTATGCTCTCCATATCTTTTATTGCTTAGTGGAGAAATTAGGGTTTTGGAATCTAGATCCATCATTGGTTTCAACCACGTCAAGGGTTGTGTCCACTTTTAACCACTACTTCATTAAGGAAGTGGGAAATGACAAAATTTAATTTAAAAATCACATGTTGGTACTAGGTTGCTCCTTTTAGGGCCATAGTAGTGACCAAGGTTGTGCTTTTCAAGGGAAAAGTAGTGACCATGAGAATATGATCAATCTCGTGGTTTCAATTTTATTTTTTTTGTATTTTTATCACTCCTCAGGGAATAAGGGTGGTGTGAGGTGGAAAATGGTGTTCATATTGCCAGCTATGATGCATAATGATGATAAAATTAATGAAAAGACATGTGAGCAAATTTGGGTTGTTAACAAGTATGATTATTCTCTTCAACCTTTGTCTATCTGAACTCTTTTATATTCACTCAGTAAGTCTCTTTTATAGGTTTGAATTGGGTGATGATTACGAGGTGCGTGCTATGCATGCATTACAAATATCCTCCATGCAAAATTAGACCTTCAGTTTGCTTGAGTGTGCACTTCAACGCTAATTTTTACCCAATTTGAAGTCTTGGTCATGCTTAATAGGAAAAATGTAGCAACTACATTGGCTTGGTCATGCCTTATGATCCAAATGCAGCGGTTGGATGCTACTTTCCCAAGAGACAATTGAGACCATACTCAAATTTCATGTGATTTTCACTATTTCAAAGTCAATTTATTGTATAGAAGGTATCTTGTTGTCTACATGTGCCTTCTCCATCAAGTGTGTTAAATATCATTATAACACTCATTAAAGAACCCATTTAATTATGAAACTACTTCAATGGAATATAATATATGGAGACATGTGTGATATTTTAGAAGTAGGATCACTCAGTTGTAGCAGACCTCACTAAAACTCACTCAAGAAGTGTAGAAAGAAGAAGAAGAAATGTTGATTCAATAATCACTCATACACAAGAAAATGACAAAAACTGATGTATCATACATCAGCTGTAAGCTGGTACTGTGAATAGTGAATAATAACTGAATATAATCAAATGAATTCGAATGCCTCCTAAGGCCATTCGAATTCTCCTTAAAGTGTGGCTTGGATGACATTGGAGACATCATCCAATTAGTGATAGTAGTCACAAGTGGTCAAACATCAGTCAAATGAGTCTAATTGAGTCTAACTGGTGCATGTGGCACAAATCTAGGGAAGGAGACTCCAATGTGGGAACATGAGGAGCTGTCAGTAGTTCGTATAGTTGCTCTAGTCTCTCTAGAGGTCTATCTAAGTGGTTCAGTCAATTAAACTAGTAACCAGTCCTCAAATCAAGGAACATATCCACTAATCATGGAACAAACTGAAGAATCTCCTAAATATATAGAAGAGGGCGCACTTGTACTCCATTGATGAAAACAATGGCGCATTTGTGGATAGGAGGGCTAGAACTGAGCAGAACAAGCTCCTGGGGCTAAAAAACTGAGGACTAGGTGCTGGGAGACTACAATATTGATGACTGGACACATGCATTTGCATGTAGTTGCATGCATGGTGACTGGATGCATGAAGAATGGATGCATGCATGAAAATATAAAAAATGATGGTGAGAATATTCCAACACCCCCCCTGCAAGACAAACTATGATGAAAAAATGAAATGGTAGGGCCTTGGTAATTGATACCAAAGGTCACCCCGTACAACAATCTAAATAAATGAAGTGAGGAAAGAGGGAAAACCCAGTGGGAAGAAATCCCCCCCTCAAGCTAGAATGTGGTAGGATAATAAATCATGTACATCACTCACCCGAAATGGTAAGTGCACTTTTGCACTGAAGAAGGATCTGTCGGCAAGAAATGGATCAGTAATGTGAGAAGGATGAAACCTTCCATTCTAAAAATTGGATTTGGTTCTCCTCGGATCAAGTGGATCTCCAACAAGATCTCCGACAGATCTAAGAGTAGTGGCTTCCCATCTAGGAAGAGTAGGATCATCAGGTTCTTGTGGATCTGGATCTTCCATTCTCTCATCTTCACTAATAGGTGCTAGATCTTCAGGTTCTTGTGGATCTGGATCTAGCATTCGCTCTTCATCATCTTCACTCTCACACTTTGAATATGAACTTTCATGTGATGAAGATTCTCTCTCTTGTAGATCATTAAGCAATGGAGGTGTGGTAGTAAATATCTCTTGTTCAACAGGATGAGAATCATGTAGAGGCCATTCCTCAAAATGTACACTCCTATTAAGGAATGTTGTCATAGTAGAAGGATCAAGAAGCTTGTGTTAGTTTTTCATCATTTAATTCAATATGATCTAGGATCTTAATTGAGAGAACAACATGTATAGCATATCAAACACAAGAGACAAGAGACACAAAGCATTTCACCGAAGAAAACCAAGAAGGTGAAAAACCCCACAACTTCCTCAGAGATATAATAAACACCAATACAAAGATCACAAAGATGAATCCCCAAAATATAGATGTATTCAACAACTACTCCTCCTCCACTTGTGCGGACTCCTCTCTCTCAACTATGTGAGTTGGATGAGTGAGTGAATGAACAAATAGAGTGGTTCAACCACTCTATTTATACTTTAACTTAACCTACCTTTTACCCTAACTGGGCCGACTCCCTAAGGGAGTCTAATAACCCTTCCACTTAACTCATACAGGGTCGACCCCTTCAAGGTGGTCTAATAACCCATCAAATATAAGTTACAACACTTACAAATACACATGATGACACTTCTAATCGGAGGAATAATACATCTCCATCAAGGATACAAGAAATGTAATACATAGGAGAATAGCTTTTGAAGTTACAAATACATCAAAACTCCCTCTTAACTAGGAATCTATTATCTCGACACAGGAATCAATACATATAGGCACAAGTCTTCAATACTGGAACTGGATCATCATCACTGGATCACTGGAGCATCATCTTCACTTTTGCTATACTCGTCATCTCGATCACTGGTGCTATCTCTCAATTCTACTCGTCATAGGAATTTCTACAGAGCTAGCCCTTTTTCATGCTGGGTGTAGGCCTAGCCTCTATGTAGGTCTTCATCATCTCTGCGTGTGGCAACAGGTGGAATCTCAGGACTGATTATGTGCATCTTTGCAAAACCTGAAAAGAGCATCCCAAGATCCTTTATGTGCCCAGCACGACCGACAAGATATCCCAAGACTGATTATATGAAAACAAACAAAACCTTAAAAGAGCATCTCAGGATCCTTTACGTGCCCAACACGATCGGAAATATCTCTAAAGAGCATCCCAGGACTCATTACGTTCCCAACACAACCTATAGGATCTCCAAGACTGATTACATGTGAACAGGAAAAACCTTAAAAGAGCATCTTGCGACCGACAAGATCTCTAAAGAGCATCCCAAGACTCATTACGTGCCCATCAAAACCTATGGGATCTCCAGGACTGATTGTATGCCTACAGAAAAGACCTCGCAAGAGAATCCTAGGACTCATTACATTCCCATAAAAACCTATGGGATCTCCCAAGATCCATTACATGTCTAACCAACACAACCTACAATATATCCACAACCACGGAGCATCATTCAGATGCTCATGATCATGTGGATCACCGCTACTCATGATCATATGTATCATCATCATCTGGAACATCGTATGGATGTTCATCATACAACACTTATATCCTTAGCCATGGGAGGACCCACCTGCCACCATGCTAGGAATGGATCCAGCATCTGTGTCCCGTCACTTCCTCTTGGAAGTATACTGAATTTGCAGAACACCAAGCCTCTCTCTGAAGTACTCAAACTTCACTTTGGCTAGTGGCTTGGTCAACACATCTTCTATCTGCTAGTCTGTCGCAACATACAGGAGCTTCATTGATCCTCACTGCACCATATCCCTAATATAGTGATACTTGATCTCGATGTGCTTCGACTTGTCATGGAACACCGCCTTCTCGGAAAACTTCACACAACTCTGGTTGTCACAGAATATACAAGTAGCATCCAACTAGAGATCAAATAGATCAGACAGTAGCTTCCTAAGCCATACTGCCTCACAACTAGCTAAACAAACTGTGACATACTCTGCTTCGGTAGTACTCAGTGCTACGTAGGACTACTTCCTACTAAACCAAGAGATCACCCCTGATCCCATACTGAAGCAACACCCCGAAGTGCTCTTCCTATATGCAACACTTCCTTCCCAATTTGAATCAACATAACCCTCCAGGTTAACCTTTTGATTCGCATCATACTTGATCCCATAATCAACCGTACTCTTTAGGTACCTTAGAATTTGCTTTACAGCAATTAGGTGAACATGTCTAGGATCCGTCAGGAACTAGCTCAATGTGTTCACCGCAAAGAAAATATCTGGTGTCATGTTCGTTAGGTACATCAAGGACCCAATCATTTGATGATACATCATGGCATCAAATGACTCTGATGAAGCATCACTCAATATCTTCAAGTTTGATGCCATAGGCGTGGCCATGGCCTTGTAGTCCATCATCCCGAACTGCTTCAAGATCTCTATTGCATACTTCCCTTGTCCAAGGAAGATTCCATCTGCACTTTGCCACACCTCCATGCCTAGAAAGTAACGCATCATACCCAAGTCCTTCATCTTGAACTCGGCAACAAGCTTCCTCTTCGTATCAACAATCAACCCAATCTCACCTGTCACAAATAGGTCATCTACATACAGTAGGAGTATCATTGGATTTCCTTCCTCAACCTTGTAGTAAAAATTGGAATCCGCTTTACTCTTGGTAAAGCCCAAACTGGACAGGAAGCTATCAATATTGCCATACCAAGTCTTGGGTGCTTGTTTCAAACCGTACAAGGCTTTCTTCAATTTGCACACATATGAATCCCTTTCATGTGTTTCAAAACCAAGTGGCTGCTCCACATACACTTCCTCTTTGACTGCACCATTCAATAAAGCTATCTTGACATCCATCAAGTGTATCTTCCACTTCATTACTGTAGCCAGAGCAAGTACTGTTCTGATGGAAGTGTATATGGATACATGAGTAAAAGTTTCTTCATAATCTATCCCTTCTTTCTGGGAGAAGCCACGAGCCACAAAACTTGCCTTGTATTTCTCTATTCTACCATCTGCAGCATGATTTATCTTGTAGATCCACTTGGAAGTCACAACAAACTTCCCTATTGGTCTCGGGACCACATCCCATACATCATGATCGACTGGTACTCCTCGATCATGGCATCCTTCCATTACTGTATCCCTGATCCTGGGAACTTCAGATTCTTCAATATCTTCAATAGGTAGTTTTCTTGAACTTCGTCACTGGAACAAATGTTGTTGTTCTTCTTTTATAGGTGAATGTACACGATTTTTCCTACAAGTCAAATTCAACTGCAAGATTAGAAACTTCTCATAGTTTTCAGAACAAAATCTTGCACATAAGGACATATGCCATACAGTCATGCAATTATCTTAGCCAATGCTTCAATACAACATTCATCCATATCCCATATTCATACGGTAACTTTCTAAATGCCATCCATCTCTACCAGAAAATTGTTAAGAGTGTGCACTACTCCCAACATGTCAGCAAAGAGGTTTCATTCTATATAAGTAGAAATTGAATGTTGTATAGTACCATAGGCCACTTACCCATTACTTGCATATTAGTAGTTTCTTGTTCATTAATGCAACTTTTCTAAAATGCATAATATACATCCTAAATCTAGGAACATAAGTATGTACATGACTGAACAACATCATTTAAGTAATCATATATACAGGAAATAACAACTCAAATACTTATCTTTATTTGGTTGTTGGGTGGACTCCCTCTCAATCTTTGCTTCCTTGCAGGAACTACTGGATTCTCTGATAGTGTGCACCTTAACCAATGCTGAAAATGGATGAGAGGTTCTTCCATAGATTATTTGTCTTCCGGAGTCCAACTCTGCAGTAGCTTCTTCTTCATTACAATACATGTTCTTCATCACTTGAATAATCTTCATTGTCTTCTTTGGTTCTCTTCCTTGGAGGTTCATCATCCTCTACAGTGTCAGAATGATGTCTTTTCTTGTTGTTCTTCTTCTTGTGGGAGCTGCTTTTGTTCATGGGACAATCTCTGGAATAGTGTCCCTTCTCATCACAAGTATAACATTGAATGTGAGAAGGATCTTTCTTGGATCCTCCAAGGTTCTCCCTACGATTCTGGTAGTGGTGTTTACCCTTCTTGTGATGAGGATGCTCCCTCTTGATGTTATTCTTCCTGGTGTGTGCTGTGAGAGCCTAGTATTCATTATCCATCTTTTCTTCTCGAGCTACAAGTCTAGCTTCTTCTTGTGAGCATTCATCCCACACTCTACTGAAAGTAATCAATTTCTTTCTTGCACAAATTCCTTAGATGAAGGAGTCCCATGACCTAGGTAGGCCATTCAAAGTGGTCATCACAATTTATCCATTCTCCACTACTTCATCCACAGCTTCAAGTTGTTCTTTGATTTGAGAGACCCTAGTAAAGTAGGATTGGATGGTCTCTCCATTCTATATCTTTACACTCTTCAATTGGTTTTGCAATGTCATATTCCAATTTATGTTATCCCCTTCAAACAACTTGGTCAAGGAATCAAACATCTCCTTGGGTGTCTTTATAGAAGACACACGAGGTATGAGATGGTCTTTGATAGAATCTGCAATGATTCTCTTGGCCTTAACCAAGTTCTTCTTATGTAAGGCCTTAGCCTCATCTCCCTCTGGAACTGGAGCCTCTTCACTTATGTAGGTGTCCAATTCATTCTCTTCTAGGATTAACCCAATCCTATACTTCCATGCTCGGAAGTTATCATCCCCTTCAAGCTTATCCTCAAGCTTGGTGTGGTGAGACATCTTAATGAGAAACTCAAATGGAAATAAAAGATTTAGGTCTTACCACTTGAATTGCTGAAAATGGATCTGGAGTTGGCTAGGGTTTTGTTGATGCCTTGAATATCGCAGCATCAATCAGCAAAGGATTCTCCCCAGTAAGCGATCCAAACTAGATCGCCCACCATTTGGTGTGGGGAATCCGTCCGGTTAACAGTTCCGGCTACTGTGTGAGGTTTAAAGATTTGTTTATTTTACCGGTTGCGGCCCGATCCACCGATTATATATTTTGTATTTAATATGATATGCATGTTCCCTAAATTAAATGCATGTGCTAAACAAATCTATACTAATCTAATTTAAATCTAAATTAACCTATCCTTATAAGGAGCAAATTTAAAGAATGAGTAATAAACTGGAAATGCGCCCAAGAACTTCACAGATAAATGTTAAATTGAAAGAAGCATTTACAGTAGAAATAAAGATTATCCAAGATAGCTTTGATAAATATAAGAATTCTACTACCCATTTAACAAATAAGTTTTGCAAAGGAAATGAAACCATTCATACCAGAGCATTAATTCACAATAGCCAGGAAAGATCTCACAGGAAATGTATGGAAGCCGTAAAAATAGTTCAGCATTTATCCAACACGATCCCAAGCAAAGTGCTGTGCAGGCTTCCACAGGCCAAAATGATTTTTCTTATTCATGTAGCAGAAATAGTTCATATACAAGACATAAATGTCCTTTCACCTACCAAAATTCCTTTCTATCCCCTTCTAATTAGCTATATATAGCTTTACAAGATGTGCTAGGGGTTTCCACCTATACCCTAACCGTTTATATTCCTCTAATTTGTCTTGTAGTGTTGATATTACAAAAAGGAGAAATATCCCAATTAACTTTACAAAAATGAACAGGAACTAAAGGCCACAAGTCATTTTAATAATTCAAAGGTACACGCATAAAATAGCAACCCAAGAGGCATGCAAGCTTTCATCATTCAGACGTCAGCGAATGTGAGCTATCCTTGAGTTGGCTCCTTGGTTGACTTGGGTGCTTCTAAGACTGCTGGTGCTTCTTCTAACGCTACTACAACAGCTGGGACACTCTCTGAGGTCGAATCTTAGTTGGATGCCAGTGCCCTATCTACCTCTTCTATATAATTTCCCCACTAGTTTGCTTCCTTTACAATATTTATCCCAACCAGGGGAATCATAAATCTGAGAGACACTTCTTGCTTGGCAAACTCTTCTACTAGAGCAATCATTTTTGCCGTAGTGGCCTAGACACTTTCGTCTAGGCAGTGTTTATGAAAGGCAGCTTGGCTGATAAATTGGTGCAGGTCTTCTGACGTGAAGATTTCTAGCTTCTGCACATATTCACTTTCTGCCTTGAGCCCCTCATTCAGGTCAAATAAACGTTTTTCTTTATATGGGAATTCTTCTATCCTCTGGGGTATGACCATCTGACAACTTTCCTGTGTGGCTCGGATTTGAGAATTCAAATTCTTACACCGCTCATAAGTAGCTAGGGTTACGGTGGCCAATTTTACTCCGCAATCTTTAGAATAATCTAAGGTGCACACATATTCCCTGTATTCAACAACAGGATTAAGGAGAAGAGTTGCCGGGAACTCTGATTTCCCTTCTCTCCACTCGATGTGTTTCTTAATCTCTCCACTGATGCGTGCGTGCTTCCTCCTGACCTTGGTGGCTTCGACATTGATTTCCTTAACCTTGGCCATTATTGCTTTTAGTTTGTATATTTCCTCTGATAGGAGTTTGGAAGCCATAGGTACTTCTTAGTATTTCATAGGCTTGCTCGTGGAAGGGGCTAATGTCCCCCATTTTTTTGTTTTCCAGCTCCAATTGCTATTCTAACAATTCGTTTCCTCCTTGCAACTTTTCAATGTGTTCCTTCAGGTCGACGATCTCTTGAATGTTGTCAAACTTCTCTGATTCAAGCTTCAGGTTTTTACCTTCAAGTTCTCCCTTTTCTTCCTCTAACACCCTTACTTGTATTGCTAGAGCTCTCCTGTCAGCTTCCAGCTGTTGGAGTGTTTCATTTAATTCTTCCTTTTGAGATGTGAGAGCATCATTCCTCTCGATCATCAAGTTTGTATAATTCTTCTCTTTGACTAAAGCTTCCTACAACTGACGTGCTTTCTCTTTCTTTAGACTCAATTTATCTCCTAGTATGTTGACATTGTTTGCAGTCGCTGTGACCGTGGCTACAGAGATGGATGCTAGGAGTTTAGCAGCCTCCTCTGTGTTCCGCATGACCGTGGTTTCATGTGTAGTGATGATGTCTGACCAAAAAGGTATTTTCAAACTAGAACCTATCTCTTTAAAAATGGTTTTTCTTTTCTTGTTGTAAGCGAACTTTTCCCATTTGGAAACTGTACTGCCTTTTGAGGGTGTAAAAGGGACAATGGGGAGAACTCTTATGGGGGAACCCATATCTAAGTCTTGCATGTCTGAGCTTTTGGGATCAACATCCTCTTTGGATTTCTTTTCTTCCTCTTCCTTTCTTCGTGCCTCTTCCTCCTGCTCTGCATTTCTTTCCCATCTGATTCTCTCTTCTTCTTCTTTCCTCTTTTCCTCCGCTTCAGCTGCTTGGACTCTCAAAGTCTCTTCTTCTTGGCGTTTATTCTCTTTTTCCTTGTTGATTCTTTTCTCAGCTTCCCCTTGGATTTTCTTGGCTTGTTCCAGGAAGCTTTGTTCTTCTTTCGAGATAGTCTCAACAGTCTCCACGGTACCCTTTTCTCGCTGTGGATCTATTTTCCACACAACATTAGAGCTCGAGCTGGCCCCTCCTTTTCCCATTTGAAAAATCCGTAGCTTAGTCATATTTCTAACCCCCCTATATGCTTCGTCCTCTTGATCATAATAGTTAGCATACTGAAAGGGAGTGGAGAGTTCTTTGTAATGTTGTGCAGCTTTTCTTTGTCGATCATTCCTGTGAAAAATCTTTTCCCCAAAATGAAAGCTTCTCAACTTTGCGACAAAATATTTTACAGTCGCAATTCCTGAGAACTTGTTGGCCCCGACATAGAAGGGTAAGGGCGAAAAAGTAGCTTTATTGGCCTTATACAGGGTATTACCAATTCCATCAATGAATACATGTCTTACCATCTCCTTGTGGACTATATAATCCGTAGCGTACCTAGGTAGGATATATGGGGCTTTGGAGCCTCCGTACATTCTTATGTAGGTACCTTCTGGAGAAAAATATAAATCACCATATTTCTCCAAAGCTTCCATGGCATTCTCAGATAGGCAGTTGGGTTCTTCATTAAACATTAATTCATATAAAGGCATGATGAACTCCTCGCAAATGAGTTTGTAATCCCTTTTGTAATTCTGAGCCCAGAAGATTTTGTAGGCAATGAACACTGAGCCATCCGCCGAGTTCCATATGCATCCCAACTTGGGAAAAGGACATTTCTCCACAATACAATATATCAAGTAAGAGGCTATATAATATTCTTCCTTCCTCTCCACTAATCCTTCTCGTGCAACTATTATAGTTGATGACAGGCTGTCTGAGAGAATATCGGCCCAATTGAAAATTGTCCCTTTGAAAGCTACATAGTGGATGACAGGAACCCATTGCAGCATGAACATCGTCCCATCGAGTCTTCTGAAGATTCTACTTAACATGATAGGGATCAGTATGAAAGGGGGCCTCAGATTCTGAACCTCATACTTGTCACTATCCTTTTTTCTGATTTGTTTTCCTGAAATTAACAACCTCCTTACCATCTCTAGATTATCCATCTGGATCCCTTCCAACCATGCATCATCAAGCCACTACTGGGCTTTGGGAAACTTGTAGGCCATTGAGATATAGGATGGGTGAAAAAATGCAAAATCCTTTCCTTTGTTGTCTGCTATAACTCTTGTCTCGGTGTTCGCATGCTGCAAAATCCATCCAATTACTTCTGAGCATGGGAAGAGTTCTGGACGTGTGGCCGCCTTGGATATACAAGAGTTTCGGATGTTCTGATATAAACATTCCTCCTCAAGAAGAGCGTCAGGGAAGTCTTGATCTCTTATCATGCGGTATACGTCTCCCCAGTTTACTTCTGGAGGCACGCTTGTGGTGCACTTGGTATCCTGGAATGTAGTTTCTACTCTTGTGCTTTCGTCGGCTGCCTTTTACTTTCTCTTGCCACCTTTAGCCATTTTTGAAAATCCTGTTCAACAATCAGACATGAATAAGAATATATGACGTGACGTTAACAATCCAAACTAGCATCCTACTTATAATGATAATATCCAAATTCCAACCAGAACTCCTAATTCCCGCTCATCTCATTGTTTCAAAATATTCCTTTCACATGCCATTTTATAATCTTGTGAAAAAATTTAGTTCGGTTACTTCTGCTGTTGATATTGTAACTATGAACTATGCGAGCAATGCACATAAAGTGGGCCTGGGTATTCTACGTTCTTATAAGAAAAATCCATGATAATAACCGGCCTTAAAGCGCAGAAAGACATAAAACTCCACAGTCGCAAAAACGCTTATAACTTGGTGCAAGGACGGGCAAGGTTGGTCTTGAAATTACTAAATATGTGGCTTTTATGACGAGTAGAGGTATGCTGCAGGTTCTTCTAACATTTAAGTGGTGGGTGCTTGAGGTTCTATAGCCTTTTATGTCCACAATTAGGGATTCAATACGTCTAGTCGGGGTGCACATGGGTTGGCTATAGCCGTGATTACTCTGAGAGTCCCGCCATGGCTAGGATAGAACGAAAGTATTGATGGATCATGCCACTTTAAATGGGAAGAACACATTATAATAAGGTATACCAAGGTACCAACTTGTGAAGAGACGAACGTTATGCAGATGCCGATGTTTGTTTCAGAGCCTGCAAGCTTGGAACGTGTGCTTCGTGACTTTAAACGAAAATGGGAAAAAATCTCTGGGGCGACGAAAGACAACGGAACACCAACGGGGTTCACACCCTATATATTAAAAACGGTACGTGCGAACCATTATTAGGGTGGTTTCAAGCCATTAAAATGAGATTTAAGGCAACGTATGGATGGGTCAAATCAACCTTTTTCTCAATAAATACGACCGCCAAAAATCGGAAAGACTAGGTTAAGGTTTCCATGTCTTGTGGACAGAAAAGCTGATTTTTTCCCGCCGTTGCGGGAGAATTATCCGAATGTTTCTGCAAAGGGGAAGTGTTCCGTGATGCATCGCAAAATTAAGTGAGTTTGTCCGCCTTTGCGGGAGAATTATCCGAGTTCTTCCAGAAATGTGCCACTCTACCCGCTGGGGCAGAAGAGTTTCTTGAAGACCTTCGCTATTTCGGGAAAGATAGACGAGTCTTCCCGCAAAGATGACTTATTGGTTAGTTTTTGATGTTTGTGGAAGAGTTAGACAAAAAATCCCGCCGTTGTAGAGAAACTTGATGAATCTATTCCGCCGTGGGTCCACTTGATCAAAGGTTTCTCTCTTTCAGAAGTTTTAAGATAAGTTTTCTGCCGTGGCTTGACTTAGCCTTTTTGATTCCACGGTTTCAAAAGTTTGGACCAACTCTTCTGCCGTTGCGGCAAGGTTAGCTCAGAACTTCCACCGTTGCGGCCCAAAATCTTGAGTTTTACTTAGGCGAAAAAGACATAACTCAAAAAGTAAGGCAAGTAAAGACTTTTCTTCAGGGAAAACTAAGTAAGGAGAGACTATAACGTCCAGATATCCTTAGGCAGACGTTTCCGCAAAAACAAAAGGAGGGGCCCCAATATTTTTCAAAAATCTATGGGGGGATGTTGTAGCAACAAAAAATGGCGATTCGCTGGCGAACACAGATCTCTGAAACAAAATCATCTCAAGGTTAGGAAACTTTCAAAGTGCTGATTACATGCGCAACCAGATGTCTCCATAGTTCAGCTTCGAAGAATGCAGTGATCACTCTTATACTAAGGAATGTATTTCATCTTTGTATTTTATATATATTTATTGTACCCTTAAAAAAAAAACCCTTAGACGTGATCACACTTATGCTGGGGTTTATTTAAAAAAAAATTGTCTTCCAAAAGCTTACTAGTATAGGACTCCACAGGATTGTGACAATATCTCACAGGAACATTCGTTTGTTCATCATTCCCGTGCTTTTACATCCTTTTAGACTTTTCTTTAATTCATGACTTTAGCCGCTTTGAGTCGTCCAGAAATAAGTTTCTCCTGCTTTCAAAATTTTGATATAAGTTCTTCAATCCGAAATGTCCTTTTGTGTGAACAGAAGATTTATTTGATTTCATGCTTCACGAACGGAGAAGAACCTTGTTGGGCTAGTTTATTAGAACAACTTCCTTCAGCTACCTTGATTTACAAGCTTCTTTTATTTTCTCAGCCATGCTTTAATTGAGGCCAGAATTTTTGGAAACCAGACTCTTTGACATATGCCTTTTGGCTTTACTTGCAGCATGAGATCATTTTAAATACCATGTATCTATGAGACATGCTTCCTCTCCATGGGTCCTTCCATAGTTAACTTCTTGAGACAGCTATTAATGTTAGGGTGAATGGGCTCTAATATAGTCAAAAGGAAATGCTAGATCTTAGCTATTTGACAGGGGTTATTTTTTACCAAACAAGAAAGAGGATCGCTGCATTCTAAGAAACCAATCAGTGAAAGCAAAGTTACAAATATGTATCCCCTTTATTGGTGGGCTTCTCATGACCATCCTTCTGAGTTCTCTGGAGTCTCATTCATTTAGCTACACCACGATTTGATTTTGGATTTATTTCAAAAAAGAACTTAATCAAAAGGGAAAACAAAGAAAATAAAAGAAAATGGATCAAGCTGACTGGAAAACTAAAAGGTAATCAAAGTAATTTAAAATGAAGCAAAAGAAAAGAAGAACAAACCAAAACATAAAAACAGTGTTTTATTTATGTACAAGAAATTCCTTCAGAAATCATGCAAAGTATTGTTTTAGGGTGAGGCCATTGAGAGGGAGGTTTAGTTCCTCTCCTTGTAAATCTTTCACTTTATAGGTTGATGGACCAAGCTTTTTAGAAATTTGATAAGGGCCAAGCCATAGGTGCTGAAACTTTGTGTGCATTCCCATACCGTCATGTTGGTGGTCCCATTTGAGGACTAAGTCTCCTACTTCGAATGCCCTCTTCCCAGATTTTCTTTTATCAAACCATCGTTTGACTATGTCTTGGTGATGATGAAACCGTTCCTTGGCCTTTTCCTGTGACTCTTCTAGTGTTGATGTATATGTAACTTCGGAATGTATTTCATCTTTGTATTTTATATATATTTATTGTACCCTTATAAGAGATGTGTTATTCCTCCATAAGGAAGTGTCGTCATGTGGATTGACAAGTGTCGCAAGTGTGTGTACTTGCCGATGGGTTATTATCCCACCATGTGGGGTCGGCCCGGAATTATATATAATATAATGTGGATGTACCTAGCTAGACAAGTCGGCCCCATAAGGTCACTGGGAAAAAAGGTGAGTATAAATAGAGATAGGAGATCTCTATTTTACTCACTCGGAAAAGTAACTCATTCTCTCTCTGAAAGTGGCGCACTAGTGAGGAGGAGGAGCATCTGCTACTAGGAGACTATCTCAGGGTTATTTGGTTGTACTTTGGTTGAGCCATTGCTCTCTCTATATCTGAGGAAGTTGTGGGGTTTTTCACCTTAGGGTTTTCCCCACGGAAACTCTGTGTCTCTTGTATTTATGATTTTGATTCTTGTGATGCTTGTCATATTGTGATTGTCATGCATTGATATACTGTAGATGTTATTCTCTCAGCAAAGATCCTAGAGTATAATGAATTAATGCTCAAAATTTAACATGGTATCAGAGCTAACCTGAGAAGAAGACATTTTGCAGTGACAGAAGCTTGAGTTTCTTGTTTATTGGGTTTCTCTCCACATATTTTTGAAAATGAGTATAGTAGATTGACTCTACTCATCAAGGCGCATCTATCTGTCCAATTAGAATTCAATTCCAAGCATTTTCAGATTTGGCCCTAAAAATTAGGGTTTCCACAAAAATAGGAATTTCTGGAATCTGAAGACACACCTGGAATCTCCTTGCAATAATCGAAGGTTAAAGCTTTGGATCAAGATTTTTGGCTGGATAGATCTCCGGGAAACTCAAACCCTAATTCAGGGCTCTCCCCCAGTGAACCCGGGAGGACAAAAAGGAAATTCTGAATGCACCAGGCTGATCAACTCATCAAAGCGCATCTTTATATCCTTTCATAAATTTGAAATTCACATTTTGAATTTCTAGGGTTTCTCTGACAAACCCTAATCCGGGACCAGATCCAGTTTTCAACATTTCAAGTGGTAAGACCTAAATCTTTTCTATTTCCATTTGAAGTACTCTTTAATATGTCTCTCCACACCAAGTTTGAGGATAAGCTTGAAGGGGCTGATAACTTCCGAGACTGGAAGTATAGAATTGGGCTAATCCTGGAAGAGAATGAGTTGGACTCATATGTGAAAGAAGACATCCCTATCCCAGAGGATGAAGAGGCCAAGGTATTGCATAAGAAGAACTTGGTCAAGGCAAAGAGAATCATTGCTGATTCTATCAAAGACCATCTCATACCCCATGTGTCTTCTCTAAAGAAACCCAAGGAGATGTTTGACTCTTTGACCAAGCTATTTGAAGGAAAGAACATAAATCGGAAGATGACCCTACGGAACCAATTGAAATGAGTAAAGTTTCAGAATGGAGAAACCATTCAATCTTACTTTTCAAGAGTCTCCTAGATCAAGGAACAACTAGAAGTAGTGTATGAAATGGTGGAGAATGGTGAAGTGGTGATGACCACTCTAAATGGCCTACCCAGGTCATGGGATTCCTTTATCCAAGGGATTTGTGCAAGAAATAAGTTGATCTCCTTCAACAGATCGCGGGAAGAATGCTCTCAAGAAGAAGCTAGGCTTGTGGCCCGAGAAGAAAAGATGGGAAATGAAGATCAAGCTCTCACAGTACATACCAGGAAAGAAAATTCCAAGAAGGAATCATCTCATAATAGAATATCCTCTCACCACCATTATCATAAAGATAAGAAAGATCTCAGATGCTTCAATTGCAATGAGAAGGGACACTTTGCTTCAGATTGTCCCAAGAAGAAGAAAGACAACAACAACAACTTCAACAACAAGAAGAAGAATCACAAAAGAAGATATCATGCTCATGCTGCTGAAGATGATGAACCTTCAAAGAAGAAGGCTAGGGCAGAAAGTAGTAGTGATGATGACTCATCAAGTGAAGAAGAATATGTTCTAATTTCTGCTCTCATAGGTACCATCTCCCATGGTTGTAATGATTGGTTGATTGATAGTGGGGATTCCAAACACATGATTGGGTTCAAGGAATCTTTTGTGAATATTTCTGAACATGAATCACCCCATAAGGTGAAACTTGGGGATGATTATCAATACCCAATCAAAGGAAGTGGTGAAGCCTCCTACAACCTAGATTCTGGAAAATCTTTGAAGATGAAAGAAGTCCTTTATGTACCTGGGCTCAAGAAGAACTTACTCTCCATCTCTGCATTGGACGCAAAAGGTATGAGGGTTGCATTTGTGGATGGCCAAGTCCTAATGTGGCCAAAGGGAAAGAACATAGATGATGCAGTAGTGATTGGAGAGCAAGAGGGAGGTTTGTATAAATTGAAGAGACAACTTGAACATGCCATGGTACATGAATCCATGGAACCAAGTGAACTTTGGCATAGAAGACTTGCTCATATGCACTATAGAGCACTTCCAATTGTAAGCAAGGCAGTAGAAGGTCTTCCTGAAATCAAGACCAAACAAGAAGGTGTTTGAAAATGATGTGCAAAGGGTAATAACATTAAGAAGGATTTCCCAAGCAGTGAAAGCAAGGCAAAAGACATCCTGGAAATCATCCACTCAGATGTATGTGGTCCTATGTCATCAAGTTCTCTAAGTGGGTATGTTTACTATGTCTCATTTATTGATGACTTATCCAGGAAGACTTGGGTATACTTCTTGAAGAACAAAGATGAGGTGTTTGATAAGTTCAAGGAATTCAAAACCTTGATGGAGAACCAAACTGACAAGAAGATCAAAACATTCAGATCCAACAATGGTGGAGAATTCACCTCAGGTGACTTCAAGAAGATTTTTAGTGATTCACGGATTAAGAGGGAGTTGACTGTTCCCTATAATCCTCAACAGAATGGAGTTGCAGAAAGTGTAATGTCCCCATTCAAATAAATGCATAGTAAGACAATCCCATCAATCCTACTAGTTTCCTAGGTTGGATGGGCACATGTGGGATGGTAATAAGGAAACTAATAAATGATATTTAGACATTATAAGGGTTCAAGCATTTAATAAATATGATGAATAAATAAATTCAAGAGAAATTCTAGGTGGCAAGTGGTTTTGGAGACATATGGAGGTGGTGGGACCCACACTAGCTTGATTTTTCAATGAAACATGGCAGCTCTCTCTTGCCAATTCGAATTCATGGGAAGGTGAACACTCTTGGGTGAGTTGGTAAGTCATAACACATGGCATTGAGCATATTAGGTCGAAATGGGAAGGAATAGTAACCTCCATGGGAGAGGAAGAGTCAAATTGGAGACTAGTGGACACATGGGCTAGATTCCCTAGTTTTATGACAACAATAATGAAGCATCTATGACATTTTATGACAAAATTCAGACCTGACTTCTTACACCTGACCATTATGACATGTCAGCCCCAAAAATAGGCTCAAGAAGGCGCTCATGGAGTTGGAGGAATCTAAAGAGACTCAAATTCGAATTTGGGAGAAGATGGAAGGTTGGAACTAGGAGACAAGTGGCAAATGAGGAATATTTTCTAAATGGAAAATTATTGAATCTATTGAGAGGATTTCGACCCCTTGAAGGCTAATGTTGGTTATAAAATGTAGAAATCAAGTATGAGAATGGCTTTTGATGATTTGAGAAAAATTGCATTTGTGAAGAGAGAGCTAGTGGATGACTAGTTTCTTGCCTTAGCCAATTTTGAGGGTGAAAGATTCCCATCCAAGTTGGTGTTTGGAGAGGCCACTCAGGTCTTTCATGGTGCTTTAATGGAGTTTGTATTTGCAGGTAGCATCTACAGGAAGTTTCATGGTTTGGTTTAGTGCAGCACTTTCTCTCCACCGTTTCCAGTTTTGAAGGCATATTCGTGCTCCTTGAGGGAGGGCGTTTTTGGTGAGCACTTGTGCTTCTTGAGAGAGCTTATCATTACATATTTATGATTGTAATAGATTCATATTCTCTGTTATTCATATTCAGAAAGTCTCAGGTCGAAATAACCACTGGTTGTATGCAAAACTATTGATTAATGAGCAAACAATGTCCATTTCCCCAATGCATTGATGTATGACACTATAATGTTGATTATTTCGAATGGATGGATGATTATATGATATATTTGTGATAAATATACTACCATGGATGTCTTATACAAGTTTCATGTACTGTACTTGAGCATTTGAATCATTTTTACTCAGTTTAGTTGTATTGGGAGGTGAAATAGTGCCATTTCCCCAAGGGTCGAATTGGGGGTTTTTGCTGTTGAATGTGAGAGAGTTAGAACAGTATTAAAAATAAATTAATGGTGCATATGAGACCTTAATAACATAATTAACACATTATATACCTCTGTTAATAAATTTGTGGGAGTTTGGAGGCATTTGGAAGGCCATTTGCAGTGTTACCCGAGGGGGATTTGATGCACAAATTACTAGTCAAAATTACATATATTGATCAGAATACAAATCAAGTTTGCAGCAATATTTGGAGGGCCATAAAACATACCTGAACCTTATATTCAAGTCTAAATACCATTCATACACTCCTACAGAAGATTTGGGAGCATTTGGGTTGATTTGGAGGTCAAAACAGTAAAACTAGTCAAAGGTCGAAATTGGGAAAAAAAGTGGAAAATTGGGCATTTTAATAAAATTTGAAAAAGGGATATTACAAGTGGTATCATAGCATGGTATTGGAACCTGATGGTATTAACAAGAATCCAAACAAATAAAACACCACCCTTTGAATCAGTAGTTGAAGAAGTTTTGGTTGAAGAAGAGATAGTAGCAGAAAAATAGTTTTTTTCTAAAACAATGGGTAGAGAGGAGGAGGAAAAATTAAGACATAAGGAGGAATTTATTGAAGCCTTAAAACCATGTTTTGAAGGACTTACCATGGTTATGCTAGATATGAATAAACAAATGATGAAAGGTTTCGAATTGTTGGGTAGCCAACTTTCAGGAAAATGGATGATAGGAGATAATAGTGGTTCACACTCAGGGGAAAAGATGAAAGGGAATGAGCATATTTTCTCAAGTACAGGACCTCATAATAGACCTGATGAATTTCAAAGCACACAAAGGCATACTGCACCTAAATTTCTCACACCCAAAGAAGAGCCCAATCTTGAATTGGATTACAAGAAACTAGTAAATGATTGGAATGATTTGAATGAAGAGTGTAAAAGAGGTGTACCACTCAGTGACTACATTGATGCTATGCAAAAGATTAAAATGAAGGGAGACAATAGGAGTCCATTCCATAACAAAGAATTGAATAGTACTATTGGAAAAATGTCACTTCCTACTTTTGATGGTTCTTCTCAAAATTCTGCTAACACTTGGGTGCAAAAATTGGATGTATATTTTCAGCTGAATCCTATGTTGGAAGAGGATGCATTAAAAATGGCCATTTTGCATTTGGAAGGAGATGCCAATGAATGGTGGTTTCATGGGCTGAAAACCTTGGGTCATAATCAAGTTAAAACATATGGAGAATTTGTTGACAGGGTACTAGAAAGATTTGAACAAAAAGATCCAGAATTGCCTTTCAAAGAACTAGCTCAATTGAAGCAAACTGGGTCCCCTACCGAATATATGTTGGACTTTCAAAAATTATCAGTCAAGGTGGCTGATGTATTTATGGGAATATTAGTATTGCTGTTCACTGAAGGTTTGGATGAAACCTTAAGAGGTTTGGTCAAATCCCACAAGCCAACTACATTAAAAGATGCAATGAGCTTGACTAGGGATCTCCAAAATGTGCTTCCTAGAACGAGATTTCCTCCTAAGCCTAGCTATAAATTTGAAAAGAAACCTTGGAAAAGGGATGGATATGATAAGAAACCTTGGAAAAGAGAGTCATTTGAGAGGAATAAAAAAGAGGGACTAAACAGGGATGAACTTAGAAAAAAGAAACTATGCTTCACATGCTTCCAACCATGGACACCGGGGCACAAATGTACCAAAGGAAAGGCTCAATACATAGAAGTATTTTCTGATAATGAGGGGTATGATGGGGGCATGGATGAATATGGACATATTTTAGATCAAGAAGAGGCATATGAGACAGCAGTAGAAGAGGAAAGACAAGACGAAAATCATCCTTCATCGGACAAAGCAAGAATGGCAGTGCTTTCAGCAGTACCTCGCTATCATACTATCCGATGCAAAGGTGTGGTACAATGAAAAAGAAATTCAGTTTTGGTAGATGGAGGAGACACTCATAACTTCATTGATGCAGAGATGGTGGAGAAAAGAAAGATACCTATTGAACCATTTGATGGCTTCACAGTTGTCATTCCCGGTCACAACACAATGCAATGCAAGACATGGGTTCCAAAGCTGCAAGTCACCATAGGTAACTATACTTTTGATGATAGTTTTTATGTGGTTGATGTTGCTGATACTAATGTGGTTTTGGGAGTGCAATGTTTGTATTCAATAGGAGAGCATACAGTAAATTATCAAATTCCTGAAATGAAATTCCAAGATTCAAAAGGAGTACAAAGAGTTGTGAGAGGGCAACACACTTATCCAAATCAAGTAGTGACTTGCAATAGCATGAGATCTATATTGAGGCATGGGGATATAGAATGGGCTGATGAATGTAATATTACATCTACCAAGCCAACTATAAATATTGTCAAACACCCAAAGGAGATAGAGAAACTTTTGCAAAAATATGAAAAGGTTTTTAGAGACCTTCCACATGGGAGGCCACCAGATAGGGGGGTTGAGCACAGTATTGTTTTGGAGGAGGGTACTTCACCCATTCAGATACCACCTTATAGACATCCTAAAAGTTTTAGAGATGAGATTGAAAAAGCTATCCAAGAACTCCTAGAGTTGGGGCTAATTAGACCAAGCTCTAGCCCTTATGCTTCTTCAGTAGTGCTAGTGAAGAAAAAAGATGGAACATTGAGAATGTGCATAGATTTTAGAGCCTTGAACAAAAAGACTATCAAGAATAGGTATCCTATTCCTAGGATTGATGAGCTCATGGATGAGCTACATGGGGCCAAATAATTCTCAAAAATTGACCTTAGATCAGGGTATCACCAAATTCGAATGAAAGATGAAGATGTGCAAAAGACTGCTTTTCAATGTCATTTTGGCCACTTTGAATTTCTTGTCATGCATTTTGGGTTAACTAATGCTCCAGCCACCTTTCAAGCATGTATGAATAGGATATTTTGCAAGCAACTAAGAAGGTTTGTTTTGGTTTTCTTTGATGATATTCTCATTTACAGTAAAACATGGGAAGAGCATTTGCAACAGTTAGAGATTGTGTTGAAAATCTTGCAAGAAGAGTCCTTATTTGCTAAATTATCAAAATGTGAGTTTGGGATGAAAGAACTACTGTATCTTGGGCACATTATTGGGCAAGAAGGAGTGAAGGTACACATGGAAAAAATCAGGGCTATCTTGGAATGGCCATCACCAAAAAATATTACCGAATTGAGAGGCTTTATTGGCATATGCACCTACTACAGAAAATTTGTGAAAGGGTTCTCCAAGTTGACTTCTCCACTCACTGATTTGACTAAGAAGGATGCTTTCAAGTGGGATGAAGAGGCTGAAAAAGCATTCCAAAAAATGAAAGAGGTAATGAGTAGTTGTCCCATACTTGCACTTCCTGATTTTACTAAACCTTTTGTTGTGGAATGTGATGCTTCAGGTGGAGGAATAGGGGCTGTCCTAAAGCAAGGCCAACACCCCATAGCCTTTGAGAGCAGAAAGTTGCAGCCTCATGAAAAAATTTACTCCATCTATGATAAAGAAATGCTGGCCATTATGCATGCATTGGCCAAATTCAGACAATACTTGGTGGGCAGCAAGTTTGTGGTGAAAACTGACCATAATAGGCTAAGACACTTTCTCACCCAAAAAGATCTAAATGAAAGGCAACAAAAGTGGGTAAGCAAGATTCAATCTTATGATTTTGATATTGAATATGTCAAAGGAAAGAATAATATAGTAGCAGATGCTTTGTCAAGAAGGCCTTCCTTTTCTCTCATGGATATTGCCAAGGATTGGAAAAACATGCTACTAGTTGAATATGCCAAAGACAAATTTGCTTGTGATGTGTTGGATGGAATCAAAGGGGATGATAATTATAGGATTTTGAATGGGCTGATATATTATAAGGGAAGAATTTATTTAGTTCATAACTCCAAGCTCAAGTACCGAATTTTGCAAGAAGCACATGATTCCCCACTAGCGGGCCATCCGGGGATCTTCAAAACTTATAGACAGTTGAGGCAAAGATTTTTTTGGAAGGGGATGAAGGAAGATGTTCAGAAGTATGTGAATGAATGTAAAGCATGTCAACAAAACAAATCAGAACTTACATGTCCAGCTGGCCTATTACAACCATTGCCCATTCCGGAGCAAAAATGGGACAGTATTTCCATGGATTTCATCACCGGATTGCCTAAATCCTTAGGTAAGGATTGCATCTATGTGGTAGTTGATAGGTTGACAAAATTTGCTCATTTATTTGCTGTTACATCATCTTTTAGTGCTGCACAAGTGGCTGATATTTTTTTCAAAGAAATCTTCAGATTGCATGGGCTCCCCAAGAGCATTGTCAGTGATAGAGATAGTAGATTCATGGGTGCTTTCTAGCAAGATCTTTTTAGATTGGTAGGCACTCAATTGACTCCAAGTACCAGCTATCATCCACAAACTGATGGACAAATAGAGAGGGTAAACCAATGGTTGGAAGGATACCTAAGAAACTATGTGGGAGGGCAGCAAAAAGCATGAGCAAAATGGCTACACTTGGGTGAGTTTTGCTACAACACCACTTATCATATGTCAATAGGAATGTCTCCTTTCAAAGCATTATATGGTTATGATGCACTTACATTTGCTGACATTATATTTGGTGATAGTAGAGCCCCAAAGGCTAAAGATTGGGTGGAAGATTGGAGCCCCAAAGGCTAAAGATTGGAGCAGAAAAATTAAAACCAAGGTACTATGGGCCATACAAGGTAGTGCGGAAGGTTGGAGAAGTAGCATATGAACTAGAACTTCCAGAAGGGAGTAAAATCCACAATTTATTTCATGTTTCTTGTCTTAAGAAATCTCTTGGTCAGCAAATCATCACTTCAGAAATACTTCCTCCTTTGGATGATGAAGGTCAGCTCACACTTGTTCCGGAAAAGATTTTGAAGACATGGGAAAGAAGGTTGAGGAGTAGAATCATCAAAGAATATTTAGTGCAATGGAAGGACTTACCAAATGAAGATGCCACATGGGAAGAGGAGAAGATTTTGCAGCATCCAAATTTGAAATTGCTTGAGGACAAGCAATCTTGGGTGGGGAGGACTGTAATGTCCCCATTCCAATAAATGCATAGTAAGACAATCCCATCAATCCTACTAGTTTCCTAGGTTGGATGGGCACATGTGGGATGGTAATAAGGAAACTAATAAATGATATTTAGACATTAGAAGGGTTCAAGCATTTAATAAATATGATGAATAAATAAATTCAAGAGAAATTCTAGGTGGCAAGTGGTTTTGGAGACATATGGAGGAGGTGGGACCCACACTAGCTTGATTTTTCAATGACACATGGCAGCTCTCTCTTGCCAATTCGAATTCATGGGAAGGTGAACACTCTTGGGTGAGTTGGTAAGTCATAACACATGGCATTGAGCATATTAGGTCTAAATGGGAAGGAATAGTAACCTCCATGGGAGAGGAAGAGTCAAATTGGAGACTAGTGGACACATGAGCTAGATTCCCTAGTTTTATGACAACAATAATGAAGCATCTATGACATTTTATGACAAAATTCAGACCTGACTTCTTACACCTGACCATTATGACATGTCAGCCCCAAAAATAGGCTCAAGAAGGCGCTCATGGAGTTGGAGGAATCTAAAGAGACTCAAATTCGAATTTGGGAGAAGATGGAAGGTTGGAACTAGGAGACAAGTGGCAAATGAGGAATATTTTCTAAATGGAAAATTATTGAATCTATTGAGAGGATTTCGACCCCTTGAATGCTAATGCTGGTTATAAAATGTAGAAATAAAGTATGAGAATGGCTTTTGATGATTTGAGAAAAATTGCATTTGTGAAGAGAGAGCTAGTGGATGACTAGTTTCTTGCCTTAGCCAATTTCGAGGGTGAAAGATTCCCATCCAAGTTGGTGTTTGGAGAGGCCAATCAGGTCTTTCATGGTGCTTTAATGGAGTTTGTATTTGCAGGTAGCAGCTATAGGAAGTTTCATGGTTTGGTTTAGTGCAGCACTTTCTCTCCACCGTTTCCAGTTTTGAAGGCATATTCGTGCTCCTTGAGGGAGGGCGTTTTTGGTGAGCACTTGTGCTTCTTGAGAGAGATTCTCATTACATATTTATGATTGTAATAGATTCATATGCTCTTTTATTCATATTCAGAAAGTCTCAGGTCGAAATACCCACTGGTTGTATGCAAAACTATTGATTAATGAGCAAACAATGTCCATTTCCCCAATGCATTGATGTATGACACTATAATGTTGATTATTTCGAATGGATGGATGATTCTCTGATATATTTGTGATAAATATACTTCCATGGATGTATTATACAAGTTTCATGTACTGTACTTGAGCATTTGAAGCATTTTTACTCAGTTTAGTTGTATTGGGAGGTGAAATAGTGCCATTTCCCCAAGGGTCGAATTGGGGGTTTTTGCTGTTGAATGTGAGAGAGTTAGAACAGTATTAAAAATAAATTAATGGTGCATATGAGACCTTAATAACATACTTAACACATTATATACCTCTGTTAATAAATTTGTGGGAGTTTGGAGGCATTTGGAAGGCCATTTGCAGTGTTACCCGAGGGGGATTTGATGCACAAATTACTAGTCAAAATTACATATATTGATCAGAATACAAATCAAGTTTGCAGCAGTATTTGGAGGCCATAAAACATCCCTGAACCTTATATTCAAGTCTAAATACCATTCATACACTCCTACAGAAGATTTGGGAGCATTTGGGTTGATTTGGAGGTCAAAACAGTAAAACTAGTCAAAGGTCGAAATTGGGAAAAAAAGTGGAAAATTGGGCATTTTAATAAAATTTGAAAAAGGGATATTACAGAAAGGAAGAACAGAACTATCATGGAAGCAGCAAGGGAAATGCTACATGACTAGGATCTACCTATGCATCTATGGGAAGAAGCAACTAGAACAGCTGTATATGTGCAGAACAGAACACCCCACAAGATATTGGACAACAAGACACCAGAAGAGGTCTTTTATGGTAAGAAACCTGAAGTCAGCCATCTCAGAATATTTGGTTGTCCAGTATACACTCATGTCCCAAAGGAAAAGAGAACTACACTAGATCCTTCAGGAAAGAAGGGTATCTTTGGGTTACAGTGAAAGCTCGAAGGCCTACAGAATATACTTTCCAGGGTTCAAGAAAATTGATGTCAGCAGGGATGTAACTTTTGATGAAAACTAAGCATTCATCAAATCAAGGAAGGAACCTATCGAAGTTTATGAAGAACCTAAGGAAACTCGATTTCAAGACACTACCATGACTGAAGCAGTTCCAGAAGTTGTTCAAGAACCTGTAGATCCACCCCGTGAGGATAACTCTCACAAGAGGAAACCTGCATGGGCTAGAGAGCTCATTCAAGATGCAGAAATATTTGGCATTCCAGAAGAAGAACACAGAGCAAAGAAGAGAACTAGATCACATACCAGTTATGTTGCTTTACTCTGTGACATTATGAACAAAGAGCCTTCTAGTTATGAAGAAGCAGCGGAAAAGAAAGAATGGAAGGATGCCATGGTTAAGGAATACCAATCAATAATGAAGAATGATGTTTGGGATGTTGTCCCAAGACCTAAAGAGAAGTTTGTTGTGACTTCCAAATGGATCTTCAAAATCAAGCATGTTGTAGATGGCAGTGTGGAGAAATACAAAGCAAGCTTCATAGCTCGTGGATTCTCTCAGAAAGAGGGAATAGATTATGAAGAAACTTTTGCACCTGTAGCCAGGTATACTTCCATCAGAACAGTACTTGCCCTAGTTGCAACTATGAAATGGAAAATACACCAGATGGATGTCAAGACTGCGTTCTTGAATGATGTAGTTCAAGAGGAAGTATATGTGGAGCAGCCACTCGGTTTTGAAATACATGACAGGGAGTCATATGTGTGCAGATTGAAGAAAGCCTTGTATGGCTTGAAGCAAGCTCCCAGAACCTGGTATGGTAGGATGGACAGTTTCCTATCTAGTTTGGGCTTTACCAAGAGTAAAGTGGATTCCAACCTTTACTACAAGGTTGAGGAAGGGAATCCTGTGATTCTACTCCTGTATGTGGATGACCTATTTGTAACAGGAGATGACAGACTGATTGCAGATACTAAGAGGAAGCTTGCTGCTGAATTCGATATGAAAGATTTGGGAATGATGCACTATTTCCTAGGTATGGAGGTGTGGCAAAGTGCAGGTGGGATCTTCCTTGGTCAAGGGAAGTACACAGTAGATATCCCGAAGAGATTTGTGATGATGGATTGCAAGTCCATGGCCACACCTATGGCATCGAATCTGAATCTTCTATGTGATGTTTCATCTGAGCCGGTTGATGTCTCTATGTATCGTCAGATGATTGGGTCCTTGATGTACCTGACGAACACAAGACCAGACATTTGCTTTGATGTGAACACATTGAGTCAGTTCCTGACAGGTCCGAGGAGTGTTCACTTGATTGCTGTAAAGCATGTTCTGAGGTACCTGAAGGGTGCAGTGGATTACGAGCTCAAGTATGAAGTGAATCAAAAGTTTAACCTGCAGGGTTATGTTGATTCAGATTGGGCTGGCAGTGCTGCAGATAGGAAGAGCACATCTGGGTGCTGCTTCAGTATGGGATCAGGTGTGATCTCTTGGTTCAGCAGGAAGCAGTCCTGCGTAGCACTGAGTACAGTTGAGGCAGAATATGTTACAGCCTGTTCAACTAGTTGTGAGGCAGTATGGCTACGGAAGCTACTGTCTGAGTTATTTGATCTCCCGTTGGATGCTACTGGTATCTTCTGTGATAACCAGAGTTGTGTGAAGATATCCGAGAACCCAGTGTTTCATGACAGGTCAAAACACATAGAGATCAAATATCACTATATCAGGGATATGGTGCAGAGAGGAGCTGTGAAGCTCTTGTATGTTGCGATGGACGAGCAGATTGCAGATGTGACGACAAATCCACTAGCCAGAGTGAAGTTCGAGTACTTTAGAGAGAAGCTTGGCATTCTTCAGATCGAGGACACTTCGAGGAAGAAGTGATGGACACATTTGCTGAAGCCATTCCAAGCATGTTGGAAGGAGGATCCTTCACATGGCTGTGGATATAAGCGTTGGATGATGAGCATCAAGATGATGTTCTGGTTTCTGCTGTATATGATCAGTTGGATCATTTTTGTATATGTATGTATGTATCATGTTGGATGCTGGATATAATCGGTTGGATCATTTTTATGTATGTATGTATGCATCATGTTGGATGCTGGATATGATCGGTTGGATCATTTTTATGTATGTATGTATGCATCATGTTGGATGCTGGATATGATCGGATGGATCATTTGTATGTATTATGTATATGCATCATGTTGGATGCTTAGACCATGTATCTGTATATGTATCAGGTGGATACATTGTATGATCAGGTAGATCATGTATATTGATATGTATCAGGTAGATCATATATGTTGATGGATACATTGTGTGGATCATGTATCTATGTATCGGGCGGATACACTGTGTATGAGGATATGTATCAGGTAGATACTTGGTATGCATCAGATGGATGCATTGTATGATCAGGATGATCGTGGATGACGAGCTTCTCCAGATGATATGCAGCAGGATGCTGCAGTGATGATGATCAGGGTGATCATGTGTACATCAGGATGATGTATGGTGAGTATCAGGTTGATACTCTGTGGCCGTGGAACAGGTTGTGTAGATAAGCATGTAATTTGTACCCTGGGAGATTTGCAGATGGTATTTCGAGGTTTTTCCTATGGCATGTAATTCGGTGCCCTGGGACATCTGGAAAATGCTCTTTCGAGGTTTTTCTTGAGAGGACATATAATTTGTGCCCCGAGAGATCCGATAGGTTGAGCTGTGTGCTCGTAATCAGTCCTGGGATGCTCTTTCGAGGTTTTGCCACGACCACATGTAATTTGTGCCCTGGGAGATCCGATAGGTTGAGCCTTGTGCTTGTAATCAGTCTTGGGATTCTCTTTCGAGTTTTTGTGGTGGGGTCACATGTAATAAGTCCTGGAGATCTGGACAGGATGAAAAAGGCCTCAGATGCTCTTTATGGTTCTTGCTAGTCAAGAGACTCTTTTAAGGTTTTGTGATGCACGTAATAAGTCCTGAGATTTCCACAGTATGGCCAGTGATGATGAAGACCTACAGGTGGTGGGCCTACATCCAGTATGAAAAAGGACTGGCTCTGTAGAACTTCCTATGACGAGTAGAGTCAGAGATTGGTTGAGATAGCAGCAACAGTGATGATGACGACGACGATGCATAGATGACAATGATCCAGAGAAGAAGACTTGTCTAGCAGATCTGTGTCGAGAAATACCTTCCTAGTTAAGAGAGAGTGTTGATGTATATGTAACTTCGGAATGTATTTCATATTTGTATTTTATATATATTTATTGTACCCTTATAAGAGATGTGTTATTCCTCTATAAGAAAGTGTCGTCATGTGGATTGACAAGTGTCGCAAGTGTGTGTACTTGCCGATGGGTTATTAGACCACCATGTGGGGTCGGCCCGGAATTATATATAATATAATGTGGATGTACCTAGCTAGATAAGTCAGCCCCATAAGGTCATTGGGCAAAAAGGTGAGTATAAATAGAGATATGAGATCTCTATTTTACTCACTCGGAAAAGTAACTCACTCTCTCTCTGAAAGTGGCACACTAGTGAGGAGGAGGAGCATCTGCTACTAGGAGACTATCTCGGGGTTATTTGGTTGTACTTTGGTTGAGCCATTTCTCTCTCTATCTCTGAGGAAGTTGTGGGGTTTTTCACCTTAGGGTTTTCCCCACGGAAACTCTGTGTCTCTTGTCTTTATGCTTTTGATTCTTGTGATGCTTGTCATATTGTGATTGTCATGCATTGATATACTGTAGATGTTATTCTCTCAGCAAAGATCCTAGAGTATAATGAATTAATGCTCAAAATTGAACATCTAGTTTTAGCAGGGTATCAATCCTGGACTGTAGGGCTTGACTGCTAGAACCTCGGGAGGATTGGGCCAACTTCAAGGATGGGAGTGTTCGGGTACACAAGGTACTACCAATGGACCGAACACCAAGAGCAACCACTTCACACAAATAGATCACAGATCAACACATCAATGTTTTGACGTGGTTTAAACCCTCTTGAGGGAAACACTCCACGGCCCTGGCCAAATAGCTTCTATGGGACAATTTATTATGCAAAGAAAGAAAGTTACAAATGAGCTTCTCATAATCGATCAACTAAAAAATGACTCTCCATTCTCTTTAAATAGAGATCATGGACCAATCGGGTGTTAAGCTACGGATCAAGGTTAGGTTTGATCTAAGAGAAGTTGAGCTGTCGGATCACTCTATGTCGGGAACATATCATGACCTTTGGATTAAGTATTTACAAATGCATACTAATGCATACTAAAGAAACACACTATCCCTAATGGATATATTACACAAGTTGATCTTAACTAACTCCTAAGTGTCTAAATATCCTAACATCCCCCCTTAAGAACAACTTGGGATAGGATTGAAGGATTTATAAAAGTGATACTATTAGGAGAAGGAAGGAGGCATTAGAGCCTATCCCCCCTTAATGAAAAGTTCCTGAACTCCTAACATAGATCGAAGTTTAGAAAAATTCGCTTCTGTAAGAGACTTGGTGAAGATGTCTGCAACTTGATCATCTGTAGGGCGAAAGAGCACTTCAAGAACACGATCATGAACAAGATTTCTGATGAAGTGCATATGTAGCTCAATGGGTTTGCTGCGTTGATGTAGAACTGGATCTTTGGAAAGCTTGATGGCACTTTGATTGTCGCACCAAAGTGGAGTAGGTTGCTGCTGCTCGAATCCAAACTCTGAAAGGATTTGTCGAAGCCATAAAGCTTCCTGACTGACATTAACTGTGGCTCGATATTCTGCTTCTGCTGAAGAAAGAGCAAGAGCTTGTTGTTTCTTACAAGCCCAAGTGATAGGTCTAGATCCCAGACTGAAAACATAACCTGCAGTAGACTTTCGATCATCAGGATCGCCGGCCCAATCTGAATCAGTGAAACCAACCAACAAAGGTTTCCCCCCTGTACTGTAATGAATTCCAAACTGAACTGTACCTCGAATATATCGAAGTATTCT
Organism: Larix kaempferi; assembly: GCA_027924585.1. Lineage (NCBI taxonomy): Eukaryota > Viridiplantae > Streptophyta > Pinopsida > Pinales > Pinaceae > Larix > Larix kaempferi. Next base: position 11,343,380 of record BSBM01000289.1, read on the forward strand.
TTTAGCTGCTTTCCAGTGACTTTCATGAGGTGTATGCATATAATGGGAAACACGACCAACGGCAAAGGAAAGGTCAGGACGGGAATGAGTCAAGTATAAGAGACTACCAACAAGCTGACGATACAAGGTGGCATCGACTTCAGGTGAAGTACAAGTGGCAGAAAGTTTGACTCTAGACTAGAAGGGAGAAGGGGCTGGTGTACAATCTAACATGTGAAAGCGACGAAGAAGGTCACAAGCATACTTAGACTGAGAAAGAAAGATTCCTTCTTTGGTTTGCAGGACTTGAAGACCAAGAAAATAATGCAAATGTCCTAAGTTTGACATTTCAAAATTTTGTTTAAGACTAGATTTCACATGGGTTATAAGCTTAGGGTCACTACCAATAAGAATAAGGTCATCAACATATAGAACAAGTATGATGAGATGGTTTCCTACTTTCTTGGTATAGACATTTGGGTCAGAATGACATCTGGAAAAACCAGTGTCAAGGAGAAAGTTATCCATTTTGGCATACCAAGCTCTAGGAGCTTGCTTAAGGCCATATAAGGATTTCTTAAGGCGGCATACAAGGATAGAGTTATTCTGAACATAGCCAGGAGGTTGTTCCATGTAAATCACCATGTAAGAAGGAAGACTTGACATCCATTTGATGGACTTCCCAGTTGTGTAAGGCTGCAAGGGAAAGAACAAGGCGGATGTAGTTCATTTTTGCAACGGGAGCAAAGGTTTCATAGTAGTCAATCCCTTCAACTTGGGAAAAACCTTTGGCAACTAACCTTGCCTTAAGTCTTTCAACACTTCCATCTGATGCATACTTAGTTCTGTAGACCCATTTACATTTGACAAGTTTTCTTCCTTTTGGAAGAGGTACAAGATCTCAATTATCGTTCGCCATTAAGGAACGATATTCTTCATCCATGGCTGCATCCCAATCTGGATTCCCTGAAGCTTCTGCAAAAGTTTCTGGATCATGATTCTCGGAAAATTGAGCCAAAAGAGAAGAGGCTCGCTGAAACTGAGAACATGTTTGACGTTGATCTCTATGATCACCGGCAAGATCACCAGCTGCTTCACATGTTGAATGGACCCATCGAGGAAGCACTTGTGCTGGTGCAACTGGAGGAACATGAGCAGGCGGAGGTGGATTTTCATCCTCACTATCATCATAAGAAACTGGAGTTGGAAACCTGTCAAGGAAGTTGGAAGAAGAAGAAGAAGGCACAAACGCCGAATCAGGCTCGCAGGCCAAAGATGGTACAATCGTCGAGTTAGGCTCGCAGGCCAAGAGATTTTCATCAAATTTAACATCTCTTCTAATGATTATATCATGAGAATGTGGTTGAAGAAGTCTATAACCTTTTACATCTTCAGAATATCCAACAATTATGCACTTTTCACTTTTAGGCTGCAATGCTTTCCGTTTTTCATCCGGAATGTGAGCCCATGCTTCACTACCAAACACATGGAAGTGACTTACATCAGGTTTAGTTTTACTCCATGCTTCTTCCGATGTTATACCTTGTAATGCTTTAGTGGGGGTGCGATTAACTATGTAATTTGCACAATTAATGGCTTCAACCCAAAATTGAAGACTTAGTCCCTTAGATTGGATCATACAATTAGCCATTTCTTTTAAAGTGCGGTTCTTCCGCTCAGCTACATCATTTTGTTGTGGTGTATATGGAACAGTGTGCTATTGTTGGATGCCTTGTTCAGTGCAGAAAATAGTGAACTTATTGTTAACATATTCTCCTCCATTGTCAGATATTAACTTAATAATTTGATGACAAGATTGTTTTTCAACAAGGGCCTTGTAGGCCAAGAACATGTTAAATACTTCACTCTTAAGTTTTAGGAAATAAACTCAAGTGCGTCTGGTGTAATCATTAATGAAAGTTAAGAAATATTTGAAACCAGAAAAGGAAGCAGATGGAAGAGGACCACACAAGTCATTATGCACAAGCTCCAAGGGAACCGAGGCGTGCCAAGAGGCACGTTTGTCAAAACTGTCCCGATGATGTTTTCCGAGTACACAACTAGGGAAAACACCATCCCTGCAAGATACCATCGGAAGACCTATCACCATATTTTCTTTACATAGTTGTTGCAATGAGCGATAATTTAAGTGACCAAATCGCTCATGCCAAAGTTTGCTCAAGTTATCACTATGAGCAACAAAAACTGAAGGGAAAGGTGATGACCCAAAGTTGTTAAACTTGTACAACCTGGTAATATCATCAACAATTCTGGTAGCTAGGACCTGTTGAGGATCTTTAAAATCCTTGATTACAACTTGGTGAGGTGTAAAGGTCACAGTTTTACCTTCACCAGAATGAGTGATCTAATAGACTGATAACAAATTGCAGGAAATTCTTGGAACACATAGTACATCACTAAAGTGACCATTATCTACTGGAACTATTCCAGCTCCTACAACACTTAGAGATCTATCATCACCAACAAATATTTGTTTGGTGTTACAATCATGCATAGTAGAAAATATGGCTTGATCCTTAGCTATATGATAAGATGCTCCAGAATCAATGAACCATTCATTTGAAGTAGAAGAAGAAGATGCATTATAAGAATAACCAGAAGCACAAAGTGCATGTCCATGAGAGGCAGATTCTGAAGGCGAATCTAGGCTAATGTGGTGCTTCTTCATTGCTTCTTCCAAGGATGTCATCTTCTTGAAACACTTAGATTCATCATGATTATCTTTCCCGCAATAGTTGCAATGACGCTCAGTCTTCTTGCCTTTTGGCTTCGATCCTTTGTCATTTTTTAAAGAAGGAGCTGACTGAGAGGGTTTTGGACCCTTGTTTGACTTATTATTGCAAAAATTTTGTTTTTGGGGAGGCTTGGACTTTTCTTTCTGTTGGGACAATAAGGCTTTCCCAGATGTATCTGCATTGTTGATTATTCCAAGATGAATGAGTTTATCTTGTTCTCTAATCAAGGAATCACAAAAGGATTCAAGACTAGGCTCTTGATAGCTAGCTGCATTCAAGGATGCTTTCATGGAGTAAAATGTAGATACAAAAACAGAATATGCAGGTCCAAGTTTGGAAAGAATATGATAAATGCATTGTTTGTCTTCCCTCTTAATCTTACATTCTGTACATAAGAGTTTAAGAGTTTTGTACTTAGATAAATAATCTTGAATGCATGAAAAGTCACTTGGATTTAAAGAAATCAACTCATTTTCGAGTTGGTGACCTCGAATTTCATTGTGTTTACCAAACACAGATTCCAACTTGTCCCAAGCAGCATTAGGTTCATCAATTCCAAATATGTGGAATCGCAAATCAGTAGAGATTGACATCCCAATCAATCTACGAGCTTCATCACATCTATTTGCCCATTTTATTTTCTTATCATCATCAGTGGGTTCTTTTTCTTTTCTTGAGGTAATTCTGAAAAGTCCCCTACTTCGTAGAACATCCTCCATACGAGATTTCCATGAGAAATAGTTGGAACTGTTAAGTAGAATATCACAAGGGGCAGCCATATTTGTACATTAATGGCTGTAAAAGCAGAAACCAATAGTCTGGATGTGAAGAGCTCGAAAAAATAGGCGGTTTAAAAAAAATGACACTGAAAACTGACTCTGTATGATGAAGTTATGCTTGAACAAAGAAACTGTTGAAGATGTCCCCAATAGTGACGTGGCAACTAGAGAATGTCCAGCAAAAAAAGAACCCCCTCTTCCCAAGATGAACCTTTTGACAATCACTTTACAAGAAAGTTGCTTTAAGTGAACCACTTTTGTAAAATAAGTGATTTCACTTTTACAATGATATTACTTTTAAATAGTGTAACAATAAAAAAACTTAAGTGACTCACTTGTATTTTTTTATTATTATTATTTAAGTGAGATGCACTTTTACAATAAAATAACTTGAAAATAGAAATTGCATGCACTTTTTCTTTTAAAAGTAACTTCCTAAGACTTGAACTCAAGATCTATTAAGGAATAAAGCAACTTTGAACCAAGTGAGCTAGATTAAAAGGTATGTAAAATATGAGAATGAGGAAGGTTTTTTTTTTTTTTTATGCTCTTCTTGCTCGGTTTGCGTGCTTGCTCTTTTTCCTGCAAAACACACCACAAATCGAAACAAAAAAAAATTTTCCACACTTGTGGAGTTAGATCCTGTTAGCTTGCCCAGAAATTCTATGTTTTCTCTCTGTTTCTGATTTGCCGAGATCGCGCAAGGTGCACGGCAAAGAGCATACGCAGCCGAGAAAACCCTTTCCCTTTCTGTTTCTGATTTGCCGAGATCGCTCAAGGTGAACGAAAAAGAGCATACACAGACGGGAAAGCAACAATCCGAACCCAAAAAAAAATCTAACAGTAAAAAAAATGAAATATGATATTTTTTCTGTTTAAAAAAGGAAATAAAAAAATGTCACTGTAACATTATACCTTCAGATCTGATGAAATACACGTTTCTGGAGCAACCGGGAACCGTTTTCGATCAAATGAAAACTATTTCCCAATGGAAACGACGCTCCGGACGCAATGGAACACCTCCCATAGCCTAAAAATGCACAAAAATACCAGAACTAGAAACCCTTTCGAGTTTCGGCAACAATAGTTCAAGATCTAGATCATAACTGGAAGCGACACTTCATAAAAGCTTTGATACCATGTTCGGGTACACAGGGTACTACCAAAGGACTGAACACCAAGAGAAACCACTTCACACAAATAGATCACAGATCAACACACTGATGTTTGGACGTGGTTTAAACCCTCTTGAGGGAAACACTCCACGGCCCCGACCAAATAGCTTCTACGAGATAATTTATTATGCAAAGAAAGAAAGTTACAAATGAGATTCTCATAATCGATCAACTAAACAATGACCCTCCATGCTCTTTAAATAGAGATCATGGACCAATCAGGTGTTAAGCCACGGATCAAGGTTAGGTTTGATCTAAGAGAAGTTGAGTCGTCGGATCACTCTATGTCGGGAATATATCGTGACCGTCGGATTAAGTATTTACAAATGCATACTACTGCATATTAAAGAAACACACTATCCCTAACGGATATATTACACAAGTTGATCTTAACTAACTCCTAAGTGTCTAAATATCCTAACAGGGAGTAATATATTCGGAGGGAGAATAGATTCTTTTCCATAGACTAGGTTGAAAGGGGAAGCTCCTAAGGAGTTTTTGGGCGTTACTCTATCTGCCCATAGGGCGTGAGGGAGGGATGTGTGCCAACTTTTTTTATTTTCGATCACAGTCTTTTTCAGGATTCAGATGAGATTTTTATTGGTAGATTCAGCTAAACCGTTTCCCTGAGGGTATTAATTGGCTGAATAATGTAATTTAATTCCTCTTTCATACATGAATTAATTAATCTTTATTGACGAAAAATAAGGTCCATTATAAAAAACTAGAGAAATTGGAACCCCAAACCTGGTTATGATGTTCTCTTCCAAAAATTTCATGACCGTATCCTCGTTAGCTTTACGTAGGAGAATAGCTTCAGCCCATCTTGTAACATAATCTGTAGCGGTTAGAATGTACCGATGCTGCAGTGAGGAGTTAGGGTTTATTTTTCCAATAATATTTATACGCCATTGCTCGAATGGTTCAGTGATGATAACTGGCTGCAAGGGGCTTGCTTCTTTAGGTAGCTTTCCAACGCTTCTTTGACATGCATCGCAATTTCTGACATAGGCATGAGCATCCCTGAAGAGATTAGGCCAATAATACCCTGCTCTGAGAATTTTGTTGGTTGTAGTATCCTCGGAGTAATGTCCTCCAGCAGGTCCGTCATGTAGTTCCTTGACCACATTAATAGCATCTTCCTTTTCTAAACATCTGAGATAAATGCCATCATAGTTCTTCCTGAAGAGTACTCCTTCAATGATTTGATAAGCTACTGATTTAAGACGGAGGGCTCTCCTTTGCTTTGGAATCCAGTGTTTTGGTAAGTAACATGACTGTAAGTAATGCACTAGGTCTCTGTACCAAGACTCTGGGGCCGTAAAAATTGGACATACGTCTATCACATTAAGCTCAGATTCATTCCTCCAATCTAGCTCTTCGTCAGTTGGGATTTGAGTAAGTAGCTTGAATAGGCCTTGACCTTTGATGATGTTAGCTGGCTTGAATTCTAAGTCATACTCTTGGAGAGTAGTGACCCAATTCCCTCTTCTTTCTCCCAATTCTTTCTGAACGAAAAGAGATGTGACAACGGGATGAGGGACTATGATTTTAGTTCTATTTTTTAGATTATATGGCCTGAACTGTTTTACTGCTTTGAAAACTGCATATGCTTGCTTATCTACCATGGGATAGTTCAATTCAGCGCCCTGCAAACCAGTGCTCATAAAAGAAATTGGGTATTCATCTCTTGATTCCATCTTTTGAGTAAGCACAGCTGTGAGAGAGTTATCAGAAGCAAACGTGTACATTATAAAATCTTTATCAAAATATGGACTTCTTAAAGAAGGTGCCTTGGCTATAGCAGCTTTGATTCCTTTGAATGCAACCCTTTCCAATTCTGTCCACTTAAATTGTACACTCTGCTTGACCATTTATTGCAAAGGTTTAATGATCTGAGCAAATTTTGGCATGAACCTTTAGACAAAATTTATGGTGCCCATGAATGATTGTATAGACTTCTTTCTATGGGGCATGGGAATCTTATTGATAGCTTGAACCCTTTCTTGATTTATTGAGATTCTCTCCTTGGAAATAATATGACCGAGAAGATTTCCCTTAAGAACAACAAAAACGATTTTCTTAGGATTTAGAGAGATGCCGTACTTCCTACAGCGATCAAAGATTTGTTTTAGGTGAGAAACATGGTCTTCTCTCTTCTTCGAAAAAACTGTCACATCATCCAAGTATACTGCTACACATTGACCGCCCAGTCCTCGGAAAGCAATGTCCATGGCTCACTGGAAGGTAGCTCCTGCATTAATTAAGCCAAAAGGCATTCTCTGGTACGTGAAGGTTCCCTACTTTGTGCGAAAAGTGGTCTTGAGCCGGTCTTCCTATGTTACTAGCACTTGGTTGTAACCAGAGAAGCTGTCTAGTAGGGAAAAGAGTTCTGATCCTAATACCATCTGCAATATCTGTTCCATTGGGGGTACCGGATAGTTGTCTTTATCGGAAGCTCTGTTTAAGTTACGGAAATCTACACACAGCCTGATATCCCCTGATTTCTTCTGCACGGGAACTAGATTAGCCACCCATTCAGAATGTTGGACTTTAAAAATAATCTTGGCCTCCAATTTTTTTTTAAACTCTTTCTATATTAGAGGCTCGAGTGTCGGATGCATCCTTCTTAACTGTTGTTGAAAAGGTTTGACACCTTCCTTCATAGGTATTACGTGTTGAATCATGCGGGTGTCATATGTCTTCAGATAGTCATAGGTCCAAGTGAACACATCTTTATATTGCTGGAAAAGTTTAATGAATTTACTTCTTTCTTCTGGCGTACAACATTTACCAAGATTGACATACTTTGGTTCAGCTTCTGTGCCCAAGTTTATTAATTCGTTTTGCATGGTCGAGCTATGGGTTTTGGCATTCACAGTTTTCCTGAACTTGCTTTTCAAATCGAAAAGCGCTTCTAGAGTTCTTACTCCTTTGGGCATGAAGTTCCCTTTCACTGTGTCTTTATTTTGTAGATTTGAGTCATGATCTATTTCTTCTATGATGACTTCTTGAGAAGCATCTTCATTGGTTAAGAAACTGATAATCTAATCGTCGTCATCAAATACTCTGAAATTTGTGATGTTGTCCGGAACAGAAGGCCTGAAAATCAATTCGATAGAACATTTATTATTAGTGGGCGCCAATTTGGAAGCGAAAGTGGCTAACAGATCAGCTGCAACGTTTTGCAATCTTGGGACAGAATTGGTGTTAAAAGCATCAAAAAACGAAATTAAATTCCAAACTTCTGCTTGATAACCTTTTAAATGTGGTGAAAGACAATGAATCATATTTCTTATTTGCCTAACAACAATTTCAGAATCACCAAAGACTTTCAAAAACTTGACATTAAGACTAATGGATTTCTTCAAACCTTGAATGAGAGCTTCGTATTCTGCGGTATTATTAGTACACTCAAACTCTAACCTACATGATAAAAACTATTTGTTTCTATCAGGATCAATTAAAATGCAACCGGCTCCAGATCCTTTCTGAGTCTTGGAGCCATCAAAGTAAAGAGTCCAAAAGATATTATCTTCTTTAACTAAGTTAGTTTCATTACTGTCTAAATTAGTGACTAAATCTACTATATTATAATCAATATGATCAGCTCGTGAAAAGTGAAGGAGATCGGACTGTTTGTTTGAAATATGGCTAACTTCTTCTGATTTGTAGTTCCCAGGTTCGATTTCCAAGAAGTAATTTCCTAAAATTGAAGACGAAAAAGCCACAGCTTCATTTTTTTCCTCTAACTGAGTAACATTTTGTTTCATGTGTGGCTCTCTTAATATCTTGATCTGATTCTGCCTATTTTGATAGGGCAACCATAGATGAGACCAATCTGTTGCAAAATAGCCATTCAGTTTTGCAGACTAGTCCCTACTCAAAATTAGACCATATGCCTCAGGGATATCGTCCACCATTATATCAATGAATTGACATACTCTAGGATCGGATGACAACCTAATAAGTACATCTTTCAGTTCACCAATAACCTTGATAGTAGTTCTATCTAATTGAATGATTTGAGATGGGGATGGGATTGGCTGTCCATTAATCCTTTTGCAAATTGACAAAGGAATGACATTTGAACTAGCACCTGAGTCTACCAAACAATTATGCACATTGTGATTAAAAATCTCAAAGGTTAAGAGAAAAGGAAGAGTTTGAGATTTTGATTTTCCACCAATACTTACTTCATTAATTTATGAGTTCTCGTCAGTGTTTTCTACTGAGACATTGGTTTGTGTATCAAAGGATTCCATCAATTTATTCCTCTGTTGCGGTAAGCTACACATATAAGAAATGGAAACGTTCACTTTTGTTTACTTAATATCCTTGATTATGTCATAGCTCATGTCACATTCCTTTGAAATTTTTGATTGATTTTCTGTTTTGTTTAAAGAAGCTTGTGGCTGTTTGATTATTTCTGAGTTTGGTTCTTTAGTTACCATAGGGGCAACTGCTGGGTTTGTCTTGGGTTGGGGAGGAATGACAGTTATGTGCTGCTTCAGTATTTGATTAGATCTTTCTTTAGGTGCTTCTATTGTTGGATTGATCACTGGGCCTTTACTCCTGGTAGTTATGTTAATAGATGTTGTTTGCACTTCATCTACGAACTCTTCACAAGATGGCTCTTGGGCAGGAGTCCAATCCCAAAGAATCATCGTAGTGTCGGGAGATGGTTCTTCACTGTCAAGAATATGTTCTTGTTGGGGGTTCGTTTGCTCGGGCATTTGTGCATATAACATTTGGTTCATTACTAAGCTCATTGAATTGATCCACTGTGGACAACTTTTCTCCGAGTGTTGTTCTTGGTGGAAAATGCAGAAGTGGTCCATGCCTATTTCATTTAGATTTAGTACATCAGAATTATTTACTAGTGGGGTTGACTGTCCACTTTCTTCTTTCTTTTTATAGAAAGTCTTGAAAGGTGGCCTTGAAGAACTCGTTGCCTTATCCTTTTCTAGATCCATAATTTTATTGGAGAGTTTCTGCATCATTTTTATGACATTTTCTAAATTTGCTGCGGGTTCTTCTTTATCCCTAGTTAACAGAAAAGGTTTCTTAACAGCTGCCAGCTTGACCTCTACATCTAACGCATGTTTGGAAATGTTGTCGACCTCTTCTTCCACTTTCTTGGCTTCTTCAAAATTTTCTGTCAGTGTAGGTTTTTTTGTTCTCTTGATGAACATTGCTAGCGGGGATTTAAGAGTTATTGTATAATACTTTACTAAGCATTCCTCAGTGGGATTTGTTGCATCACTAAAATTATTTAACAATGTTGTGAACCTCTGGTTAAACTCTTGAACTTTCTCATTCTGTTCTATTCTCATAGACAACAATTCTTTCATGAGAGTAGCTATAGTTTTCTGATTGCCATACTTTTTAAGAAAACATTTCTCAAAATATTCCCAACTTGTTATCGAACCAGCTTGCAAACTAAAATACCAGGAAGATACATTGGGTTCGAATGTATACGGAAAGAGACGAAAAACCATGTCCTTGTATTCCACATTTAGAATATTTAGAGCTAAATAAAAACTTTTATGGTGGTCTTCAACAGAAATTCCTTTGCTAGGGTCATACTTAGGTAAAACCTTTTCTAGGTTTTTGGGAAAATCATGGAATGGTCCAACTACATTTAATGCTCCCCTGGCTCTCCATGCGGGTACGACCATGACTCTCGGTGGAGAACGTGGTGGTGTATGTGGTGGTGAGTTAAGAGGAGTATGCCTTGGAGTGTGTTGTTGTTCTGGATTCGTGGGGGTCTCGGGTCTAATAGTTCTTCTAGACTCTGAATGAGAACAGAATCCCTTGTACACTAAGGATTGTTTCGAGGAGCTCTGATTTTGGGTAACAGAGGAACTGTGGTTAGTCCTCCAAGACTTCTCACGTACGAGCGAGTATGTCTCCTAAAGTGATTTACTTCTTCAAAAGGGACAACATACAATGTTTCTGGCTATTCTGTTTTAGGATTAGGATTTTCTTTATTTCTTGATTCCAGATCTGGAAATTCTGGGATAACTGTTTCAGATGGGTTTTCATTGGAATTTTTACTAACAAAAGAATCTCCTCTGCTAGCCATGCACTGGTGGCCCTCCTTCTAGTGCCAAAAACCGTTGATGCCTTGAATATCGCAGCATCAATCAGAAAGGGATTCTCCCCAGTAAGCGATCCCAACTAGATCGCCCACCGTTTGGTGTGGGGAATCCATTCGGTTAACGGTTCCAGCTACCGTGTGAGGTTTAAAGATATGTTTATTTTACCAGTTGCGGCCCGATCCACCGGTTATATATTTTGTATTTAATATGATATGCATGTGCCCTAAATTAAATGCATGTGCTAAACAAATCTATACTAAGCTAATTTAAATCTAAATTAACCTATCCTTATAAGCAGCAAATTTAAAGAATGAGTAATAAACTGGAAATGCGCCCAAGAACTTCACAGATAGCTGTTAAATTGAAAGAAGCATTTACATCAGAAATAAATATTATCCAAGATAGATTTAATAAAGATAAGCATTCTACTACCCATTTAACAAAGAAATTTTACAAAGGAAATGAAACCATTCATAGCAGAGAATTAATTCACAATAGCCAGGAAAGATCTCACAGGAAATCTATGGAAGACGCAGAAATAGTTCAACAATTATCCAACACGGTCCCAAGCAAAGTGCTGTGCAGGATTCCATAGGCCAAAATGATTTTTCTTATTCATGTAGCAGAAATAGTTCATATACAAGACAAAAACATCCTTTCACCTGCCAAAAGTCCTTTCTATCCCCTTCTAATCAACTATATATAGCTTTACAAGATGTGCTAGGGGTTGCCACCTATACCCTAACCGTTTATATTCCTCTAATTTGTCTTGTAGTGTTGATATTACAAAAAGGAGAAATATACCAATTAACTTTACAAAAATGAACGGGAACTAAAGACCACAAGTCATTTTAATAATTCAAAGGTACACGCATAAAATAACAACCCAAGAGGCATGCAGGCTTTCATCAGTCAGACGTCAGCGAATGTGAGCTATCCCTGAGATGGCTTCTTGGTTGACTTGGGCGCTTCTGAGACTGCTGGTGCTTCTTCTAACGCTACTGCAACTGCTAGGACACTCTCTGAGGTCGAAGCTTGGTTGGCTTCCAGTGCCCTATCTACCTCTGCTATATAATTTCCCCACTGGTTTGCTTCCTTTACAATATTTATTCCAACCAGGGGAATCATAAATGTCAAAGACACTTCTTGCTTGGCAAGCTCTTCTACTAGGACAATCATTTCTACTGTAGTGGTTCAGAGACTTTCTTCTAGGCAGTGTTTATGAATGGCAGCTTGGCTGATAAATTGGTGGAGGTCTTCTGACATGAATATTTCTAGCTTCTGCACATATTCACTTTCTGCCTTGAGCCCCTCGGTTAGGTCAGTTAAATGTTGTGCTTTGTCTGGGAATTCTTCTATCCTCGGGGGTATGACCATCTGACAACTTTCCTGTGTGTCTAGGATTTGAGAATACAAATTCTTACACCACTCATAAGTAGCTAGGGTTACAGTGGCCAATTTTACTCCGCAATCTTCAGAATAATCTAAGGTGCGCACATCTGCCCTGTATTCAACAACAGACTTAAGGAGAAGAGTTGCTGGGAACTCTGATTTCCCTTCTCTCCACTCGATGTGTTTCTTAATATCTCCACTGATACGTGCGTGCTTCCTCCTGAACCTGGTGGCTTTGACATTGATTTCCTTAACCTTGGCCATTATTGCTTTTAGCTTGTATATTTCCTCTGATAGGAGTTCTTGGAAGCCGTAGGTACTTCTTAGTATTTCACAGGCTTGCTCGTGGAATGGGCTAATGTCCCCCATTTTGTTGTTTTCCATCTCAAATTGTTGTTCTAACAATTCGTTGCCTCCTTGCAACTTTTCAATGTGTTCCTTCAGGTCGACGATCTCTTGAATGTTGTCAAACTTCTCTGATTCAAGCTTCAGGTTTTTACCTTCAAGTTCTCCCTTTTCTGCCTCTAACACCCTTACTTGTATTGCTAGAGCTCTCCTATCAGCTTCCAGCTGTTGGAGTGTTTCATTTAATTCTTCCTTTTGAGATGTGAGAGCATCATTCCTCTCGATCATCAAGTTTGTATAATTCTTCTCTTTGACTAAAGCTTCCTGCAACTGACGTGCTTTCTCTTTCTCTAGACTCAATTTATATCCTAGTATGTTGACATTGTCTGCAGTCGCTGTGACCGTGGCTACAGAGATGGATGCTAGGAGTTTAGAAGCCTCCTCTGTGTTTTGCATGACCATGGTTCCATGTGTAGTGATGATGTTTGACAGAAAAGGTCTTTTCAAACTAGAACCTATCTATTTAACAATGGTTTTTCTTTTCTTGTTGTAAGCGAACTTTTCCCATTTAGAAATTGTACTGCCTTTTGAGGGTGTAAAAGGGACAATGGGGAGGTCTCTTATGGGAGAACCCATAACTAAGTCTTGCATGTCTAGGCTTTTGGGATCAGCATCCTCTTTGGATTTCTTTTCTTCCTCTTCTTTTCTTCGTGCCTCTTCCTCCTGCTCCGCATTTCTTTCCAATCTGATTCTCTCTTCTTCTTCTTTCCTCTTTGCCTCCACTTTAGCCTCAAAGTCTATTCTTCTTGGCATTTCTCCTCTTTTTCCTTGTTGATTCTTTTCTCAGCTTCCTCTTGGGTTTTCTTGGCTTGTTCCAGGAGCCTTTGATCTTCTTTCGAGAGAGCCTCAATAGTCTCCATGGTATCATTTTCTCACTGCGGATCTATTTTCCCCACAACATTAGAGCTCGAGCTGGCCCTTCCTTTGCCCATTTTACAAATCCGTAGCTCAGTCATATTGCTAACCCCCCTTTATGCTTCCTCCTCTTGATCATAATAGTTAGCATACTCAAAGGGAGTGGAGAGTTCTTTGCAATGTTGTGCAGCTTTGCCTTTTTGATCATTCCTGTGAAAAATATTTTCCCCAAAATGAAAGCTTCTCAACTCTGCGACCAAATATTTTACAGTTGTAATTCCTGAGAACTTGTAGCCCCCGACATAGAAGGGTAAGTGCGGAAAAGTAGCTTTCTTGGCCTTATACAGGGTATTACCAATTCCATCAATGAATACTTTTCTTACCATCTCCTTGTGGACTATATAATCCGTAGCATACCTAGGTAGGATATACGGGGCTTTGGCGCCTCTGTACATTCTTATGTAGGTACCTTCTAATAAAAATAGAAATCACCGTATTTCTCCAAAGCTTCCATGGCATTCTCAGATAGGCAGTTGGGTTCTTCATTAAACATTAATTCATATAGGGGCATGATGAACTCCTCGCAAATGAGTTTGTAATCCCTTTTGTAATTTTGTAGGCAATGAACACTGAGCCATCCGCCGAGTTCCTCCCAACTTGGGAAAAGAACATTTCACCACAATACAATCTATCAAGTAAGAGGCCATATAATATTCTTCCTTCCTCTCCACTAATCCTTCTCGTGAAGCTATTATAGCTGATGACAGGCTGTCTGAGAGAATATTAGCCCAGTTGAAAATTGTCCCTTTGTAAGCTACATAGTGGATGATAGGAACCCATTGTAGCATGAACATCGTCCCATCGGGTCTTCTGAAGATTCTGCTTAACATGAGAGCGAATAGTCTGAAAGGGGGCCTCAGATTCTGAACCACATACTCATTACTATCCTTTTTTCTTATTTGTTTTCCTGAAATTAACAGTTTCCTTGCCATCTCTAGATTATCCATCTGGATCCCTTCCAACCACGCATTATCAAGCCGCTGCTGGGCTTTGTGAAACTTGTAGGCCTTTGAGATATAGGATGGGTGAAACGAGGCAAAAGCCTTTCCTTTTTTGTCTGCTATAACTCTTGTCTCGGTGTTTGCATGCTGCAAAATCCATCCAATTAATTTCGAGCACGGGAAGAGTTCTGGACGTGTGGCCACCTTGGATATACAAGAGTTTCAGATGTTCTGATATAAACATTCCTCCTCAAGAAGAGCTTCAGGGAAGTCCTGATCTCTTATCATGTGGTATACGTCTCCCCAGTTTACTTCTGGAGGCACGCCTGTGGTGCACTTGGTATCCTGGAATGTAGTTTCTACTCTTGTGCTTTTGTCGATTGCCTTTGACTTTCTCTTGCCACCTTTAGCCATTTTTGAAAATCCTGTTCAACAATCAGACATGAATAAGAATATATGATGCAACGTTTACAATCCAAACTAGCATCCTACTTATAATGATAATATCCGAATGCCAACCAAAACTCCTAATTCTTGCTTGTCTCACTCTTTCAAAATATTCCTTTCACATGCCATTTTATAATCTTGTGAAAAACTTTAGTTTGATTACTTCTGCTGTTGATATTGTAACTATGAACTATGAGAGCAATGCACATAAAGTGGGCCTAGGTATTCTACGTTCTTATAAGAAGAAGCCATGATAATAACCGGTCTTAAAGCACAGAAAGACGTAAAACTCCACAGTCGCGAAAATGCTTATAACTTGGTGCAAGGACGGGCAAGGTTGGTCTTGAAATTACTAAACAGGTGGCTTTTATGACGAGCGAAGGTATACTGCAGGTTCTTCTAACATTTAAGCGGTGGGTGCTTGAGGTTCTAGAGCCTTTTATGTCCACAATTAGGGCTTCAATACATCTAGTCAGGGTGCACATGGGTTGGCTATAGCCGTGATTACTCTGAGAGTCCCGCCATGGCTAGGATATTACGAAAAGATTGACGGATCATGCCACTTTAAACGGGAAGAACACATTATAATAAGGTCTGTCAAGGTACTAACCTGTGAAGAGACAAACATTATGTGGATGCCGACGTTTGTTGTAGAGCCTGCGATCCTGGAACGTGCGCTTCGTGAATTTAAACAAAAATGGGAAGAGAGCTCTGGGGAGACAAAAGACAATGGAACACCAATGGGGTTCACACCCTATATATTAAAAATGGTACGTGCGAACCATTATTAGGGTGGTTGCAAACCATTAAAACGAGATTTAAGGCAACGTATGGATGGGTCAAATCAACCTTTTCTCAATAAATACGACCGCCAAAAATCATAAAGACTAGGTTAAGGTTTTCATCTACTGCGGACAGAAAAGATGAGTTTGCTCACCGTTGCGGGAGAATCGTCCGAATGTGTTCGCAAAGGGGAAGTGTGCCGCGACACATTGGCAAAATTAAGTGAGTTTGTCCACCTTTGCGGGAGAGTTATCCGAGTTCTTCCGGAAATGTGCCACTCTACCCGCCGGGGCAGAAGGGTTTCTTGAAGACCTTCACTATTTTGGGAAAGATAGACGAGTCTTCCCGCAAAGATGACTTATTGGTCAGTTTCCGATGTTTGCAGAAGAGTTAGACAAAAACTCCCGCCGTTGCGGAGAAACTTGATGAATCTGTTCCACCGCGGGTCCACTTGATCAAAGGTTTCGCTCTTTCGGAATTTTTAAGATAATTTTTCTGCCGCGGCTTGACTTAGCCTTTTTGATTCCGCGGTTTCAAAATTTTGGACCAACTCTTCCACCGTTGTGGCAAGGTTAGCTCAGAACTTCCGCCATTGCGACCCAAAATCTTGAGTTTTACTTAGGCGAAAAATACATAACTCAAAAAATAAGGTAAGTAAAGGCTCTTCTTCAGGGAAGACTAAGTAAGGAGAGACTATGATGTCCAGATATCCTTAGGCAAATGTTTCCTCAAAAACAAAAGGAGGTGCCCCAATATTTTTCAAAAATCTAGGGGGGGATGTTGTAGAAACAACAGGTTTGTCAGATAAACCCTAAAAATCTAAGCTTGGAATTTAAAAATTCTGATTGGACAGGGAGATGTAATTGACTAAGGCGGGTAATCTGGTGTGCTCAGATTTTGAAAACTCCAAAAATTGAACCTCCAAAATTGACATGCGAATTTCGGATCTACAACTTATGTCAAAATCTGGTT
Source organism: Larix kaempferi (assembly GCA_027924585.1). Taxonomy (NCBI): domain Eukaryota; kingdom Viridiplantae; phylum Streptophyta; class Pinopsida; order Pinales; family Pinaceae; genus Larix; species Larix kaempferi. The sequence continues at coordinate 11,360,028 of BSBM01000289.1, forward strand.
TTCTGGTCCAAAACATGAACTAGGGTTTGATAGATCACGGGGTTCTACCCAACCAAAATTTCCTTGACCAATCCTGTGCTAAGAGAAATCCAAAATTTCACTTCTGTCAAAAGCCCTAATTTCCCACAGCAGTGACAAGCCAAAAATGAAAATGCTCAGAATCCAATTCTGTTTTGACAAAAATATATGCCATATTTTTTCGGGTGCATCTATGAAATTTCAGATCCTTAGGGTCTGAAACTTTGGCCTGTGGTAGACTGACCTATCATCTTTCCAACTCCATAGGTCTGAGCTCCAATGGATTCTCCATGATAGAGATATTCTATGTGTCGCAACATGACTTGTTTATGGGATGAAACAACATAGCAAACTTGTACGGAGTACCACATGTCACTGTTTTAACTTCAACCTCTGAAACTCGGACTTGTGAAAATGAAGTCCATTCCCTAACTGCTACTTTTTACGGAATTCCATTTGGAGCTTCCTAGCCCAAGATATGACCTTTGTGCCTAGGTCACCTGTTTAGGGATGCACTCTGGAAGAGGCAGAAACCCTAACTTGTACGAATCATATATCACAAAGTAAAAAGAATCTGAGGCTGAAAGTTTTACACAAGGTACATCCATGTCTGATATTATTCCTGTAAAAAATTTAGATCCCGAACCTTCGCCAAAACGGATCTATAGTGAAAGTTCCACGATGACTAGTTTTTACTATACCAAGTCCTAGCTTCCAATTTGTCGCAAGTGCAACAAGTGTCGTAAATACCATACAATTCCTTCCTTCAGGATAGATCTAATACCATGTTAGTTTTTCATCATTTAATTCAATATGATCCAGGATCTTAACTAAGAGAACAACATGTACAACATATCAAACACAAGAGAAAAGAGACAGAAAGCATTTCACCGGGAAAACCAAGAAGGTGAAAAACCATGCAACTTCCTCAGAGATAGAATCAACACCAATACAAAGATCACAAAGATGAATCCCCAAAAGATAGATGTCTTCACCAGCTACTCCTCCTCCACTTCTGTGCACTCCTCTCTCTTAACTATGCGAGTTGGATGAGTGAGTGAATGAGCAAATAGAGTGGTGCAGTCACTCTATTTATACTTTAACTTAACCTACCTTTTACCCTAACAAGGCCGACTCTTTAACGGAGTATAATAACCCTTCCACTTAACTCATATAGGGACGACCCCTTCAAGGTGGTCTAATAACCCATCAAATATAAGTTATGACACTTACACATACAAATGACGACACTTCTGATCGGAGGAATAATACATCTTCGTCAGGGATACAATAAATGTAATACATAGGAGAATATCTTCCAAAGTTACAAATACTTCAACAACTTGTAGGCCTTTGCATTCAATTCATAACCCACCATAATACACTCTCTGCTTTGTGGATCTAGGGCTCTCCTTTTCTCAATTGGAATCCTTTCCCGTGCTCTGGATCCAGACACTCTAAGATGAGACACATCAGGTTTGTATCCCATCCATGCTTCAAAATGATTCATATATTTGAGTCCTTTGTGAGGAACTTTGTTATGAATATAGGTGGCACAGTTGATGGATTCTGCCCAAAGACTAGGGTGCAACCCTTTCGAGTTTAGCATGCAGGTGGCCATCTCTTTCAATGTTCTGTTCTTCCTTTCAACAACACCATTCTGTTGTGGTGTATAGCTGGGAACAGTATGTTGCATCTCAATGCCTTCTTCAGCAAAAAAGGTTTGAAAGTCACCCTTGATGTACTCACCTCTATTATCAGTGCGAATGGCCTTGATCTTTCTATCTGAAAAATTTTCTGTGGAAGAATTGAAAAATTTAAAGAATCTAAATACTTCCGAATTTATTCTGAGAAAGTATACCCATGTAAATCTTGAATAATCAACAATAAAAGTAAGAATATACCTTTCCTTGTTCAAAGATAGATCTGGAAATGGCCCTACAACATCACTATGAATTAGATCTATAGGTTGAGAGGCTCTCCTTGCCTTCTCATTCTCAAATTTCTTTTCAGGATGCTTTCCCATCAAACAACCATGACAGTTTCCCTTGGAAACTTGATCTTGGGCAGCCCTTCAACCATCTCTTAAGTATGCATGTATTGCAAGTATTGATAGTTGAGATTCCCAAATCTTTCATGACATAGCCTACTCTCTTCATTTGCATGAGTGTGAAGAGCATACTGTTTAGAGAGAGGTATAAAGTGGGAGAACTCATAGAGTTCCGACTTATTATTTTCAAAACCTTTTGCAATAGTAGAACCTGATACCATGTCTTGAATTTAGACCACATTTGGAGAGAAGATCACCCTCTTGGGCTCTCCAGTATGGGTCATCTAATATACTGAAAGTATATTAGCAATGAGAGTGGGGACATAGAGCACATATGAGAAGTACCCATGATCAAGTTTGATTCTTCCAATCCCCTCATAGGAGACCTCAGAATAATTCCCCAACATTATGGATGGTCCAACAGTAGATTCGAAACCAGTGAAGAGATCCTTGGAGGAAGACATGTGTCTTGATGCTCCAAAATCTATGATGAAGGAGGATTTAGTTTATGCACCTTCCATGAGTGCATGGCATCTCTCTTTGTTCTCAGATCCAGATGGTTCACTCTCTTTCTTTCTAGCACATGCAGGTACTAGAAGATTATTTTTTTCAAGAAGTGAAGCCATGATATCTATGGTCTTCTTCATACATGAACTCTCAGCATGGAATCCTCTATTGCAGTATGTGCATTTGGATTTCCCCTTCTGAGTTTGCTTGTCTTTCTTAGGATTCGAAACTCCATCTGACTAGTTTGGAGCCTCCTTCTGCTTTTGTTCATTCGACCTCCTTTCAGAAAATTTTTGTTTCCCTTTACCATTCGCTCTTCTCATCTCAGTGGCTGTAAGAGCTGAATCCAATTTGTTTTTTATCACTCCAATGTGCACTAGCTTCTCCTACTCAAGTGTGAGAGATTTGATGAAGTCTTCAAGCGAAGGGAACTTCCATCTTGGAATGGACAACTTTGCTGAATGGAAGGTAGAAACAAACATTGAATAATGAGGGAGTAGCTTTGATAGAATGGCAAGGATGAGTTGTTTTCTTCCTTCTCAATCCCATATCTTTTCAACTGTGAAATCAAATTCTTGAACTTATTGAGAAAATTGGTGATAGTTTCGAAACTACTTGGGCTTAATGAGATGAGCTCATTTTCCAATTTATGACCCTTCAATTCATCCTTCTAACCAAGAAGAGATTCGAGATTGTACCAAACCTCCTTTGGAGTATTCAGATCAATAACATGAAAGCGTAGGTATTCAAAAATGCTAAGTAGCAACAGTCCTACTGCTTCATCAAGCTTATCTAAGTACTTGGATTTCTCTACTACACCAGTGGGATCAACTGTAGAGCCATTCACCACTTTATAAAGGCTCTTTGACTTCAAGAAGGTGTCCATATTTTCCTTCCATTCGAATTAGTTGAATGAATTCAACTTGAGATCCATGATACTGAAGAATTCGAAGTTGAAGAGGGGATAGTCCTGCAAAAAAATTGAGAATTATGAAATAGAGATCTGTTGCAATTCGAATTGAACACTGAGCACATGTGACTGGGTCCTTCACACTTGGATAGACCTCACTTTATTTCTCCAGTGAATTCAAGGAAATAGCACCAGGATTTTCTGTGGAAACCCAGAGGCTTCTGGTGCTCAATGAAAGACAACTGCTCAAAGAATTGCTGCAACTGTTACTGCTGCAATTCAAATAGTTGTTGTCAACTCTGATACCATGTAATATTTTCGAATTAGGATCACTTAGTTGTAATAGAACTCACTAAAACTCACTCAAGAAGTGCAGAAAGAAGAAGAATAAATGTTGATTCAATAATCACTCATACACAAGAAATGATAAAAACTGTTGTGTCATACATCAACTGTAAGCTGACACTGTGAATAGTGAATAATAACTGAATACAATCAAATGAATTCGAATGCCTCCTAAGGTCATTCAAATTCTCCTCAATGTGTGGCTTGGATGACATTGGAAACATCATCCAATCAGTGATAGTAGTCACAAGTGGTAAAACATCGGTCAAATGAGTGTAACTGATTCTAACTGGTGCATGTGGCACAAATCTAGGGAAGGAGACTCCAATGTGGGCGCATGAGGAGTTGTTAGTAGTCAGTATAACTGATATAGTCTCTCTTGAGGTCTATCTAAGTGGTTCAGTCAATTAAACTAGTAATCAGTCCTCAAATCAAGTCTATTTTATTGTTCCTTCCATTTTTGTGTCTTCCACTTTGTTGATTGAATTAATGGATCTATGTTTATAGTACCCATTTGATTTTCTTTCTTCATGAATATGTTTTAGAAGAATGTATTTTTATCGCTCTTCTTAATTGTGTGTAAGTGGTCTCATATGCTTATCTTCAAAGGATGAAGCTATGATTAAGGTGCCCCTATCTCATTAAGTTTATGTTCCAAGAGATGGCTATTTTCCATTTGTTTATCACCTTTCACCTCAAAACAACTTTCCCTCCACCAAAAATGAAAATACGAACCTATACAACACAACCACAATTATAAAACTAGTTGAAGATTTTACATAGCTCAATATAGTTATCCTAGGGTGATAGAATAGGATTTATACACAAGGAAGTTGAGGGTAACCCCCCCTGTCCTAGTAATTGGATTGAAGGCCTAAAGTGGCATGGGATAGGTGAATCTTACAAATTATTCCCTTTCCTTGTGTTACTTACTACCCTATGCCTCCTAAGGTAAATATCTAGAGGAATGTGTTCTAGAAATGGGTACAATCCAAAATACAACATAATCCATCACTAGTACATCTAGATCCCATCAATAAAACCATATCTCAAGCCATGAATTTCAAATACATGCCTTTGACAAGTATCTATGAAGATCCACACTTTTATATGATAATAAAAACATACATCAACAACCGTTTCCATGACTCCTAGTGATAGAGACCTCTCTACCTAGAGAATCTAGGCTTTCTCAGATGTATCACCATATTGAAATTATACATAGAGAGAGAAAATAAAAAACAAAAGAACCTTACACAAGTTTCACTTTCGAAACTCTTAACTAAGAGAACTGGTACAAAGATGCTTTTATTATCTTGGTTAACCTGACTAAATCACCTAATTTGGTCAACACTAAACACTTTGAAGCACTTTACAATAGGATACATTGAAATAAGGGATCATAACCCTTGACCAAGTCAGACTTAACTCCTAACAATCTTATTATTTCACAATCTTTATTCTTTTGGAATTACTTCACAATTTTTTTTTAAATTGGCTATATTATGTTTTTTTTTAAATTTTTAATATTAATTTGAATAACTAACAAATTTATCATGAGAAATGACTATTTTTACTTCAACAACTCCTTACTTCTCCAGATTCTTAGTAAATTCTTGCCAATAAATTTTTTTCACTTGTGTTCAAAATATCAAAATATGAAGATGAGTGAATAAGGATTTGGAAGAGACTAAACAAAAGATTCATGGAAACAATGATCATAATGTAAACAAGCAATGATGGAAATGACTGTTTTTACTTCAACAATGACCTTTCTCCTTACTTCTCCATATCCTTAGTAAATTCTTGCCAATAACATTTTTTCACTTTTGTTCAAAATATCAAAATATGAAGATGAGTGAATAAGGATTTGGAAGAGATTAAACAAAATATTCATGGAAACAATGATCACAATGTAAAAAAGAAATGATGGAAATAAAGGAAAGAGAAAAATGTTGAACTTGGAAACAGTAATGAATCGGAAAATTATTCATGCAAAAAATCAAGGTTATTTTGTATTTTGTTGTTGGAGAATGCAAGGATATTTTTTTTATATTTGATAAAGTAGATATCCTTTTAAATCCATTAGACACTTCCCCTCATTTTCAAGATGGAAACTTAGCATGATAGGGACATTTAGTGAGGCCCACAATATTCACAAAGATAATCAACCTAGGAAATTGACCCCTTATGCTTTTGATTCATAACACTCAACCACTCAAACTAACCCATTAAGTTTGACTACAAGGATAAAAATAACTACAACGTCTATAAAATATATTAAAATTTATGTACATGAACCATTTTATATACACATTAATTATCTTACAATTGTGTTATATTTTAAAATGACCACTTTACTATAATAAGGGCCTAATGACTTATTTTGTTCCTTAAGTTTTAAATTAGGAATTTAGTAAGGATTTTTCCTACCTATAATATAAATATGGATTTTCCCTTGTCTTATGTATCTTTATCATTTATCAATACAAATTGTGGATTTTCCCTTGTCTTATGTATCTTTATCATTTATCAATACATTGATTAGAGTGTTTCTTGGAAATATTCTCTTCCATTATTTAGATTCACAAATGAAATCCATTTGTGTAGGTGTAAAGGCCTCATTGTTTTTAACTCATATTTTTTATTTACTTATGTGTTCCATTTTCAGTACAATAACAACCACATTTAGTTACAACGCCAATACATAGTGATTTATTTTCTTTTATTATAAGTAACTAGATATGGGCAACTAAGAAAAAAAAAATGATAAATAAAATCATACAAAATATATAAGTGTAGTAAATTATAGATTAAAGCACATTACATGTATGAATAAACTATAGTAAATGATATATAAAAGCCACTACATAGATAAATGAGTAGGGATGCAAATAAGATAAAATAACACTACATAATTAAACAAGTAGGGATAAAAATAAACCATGGGAAGAATGAGTATTTTTTCCATTAATTTAAGTTATAAAAGGAGCACATAAACTTTTCCAAAAATTAGTTCAATCAAATCTTTGAGCTCATACGACATTGACATGATTATAAATATATATAAAAAACCACAGAGATAAGTTACATAGTGGTTAGTCGTTGCTTTGAGAATACATTATTAAAGGTGCTAGTGCTAGTACTAAAGTTGGATAACATAATTTATTTTTTTCTTTAGGCCTAGGTTGTAGAAATTACCGATAAAGAAGCATATATAATTGGACCTTACTGTGTTGTTGAGGGAAGGCACTCTAGAAAATGGAGGGGGTATATTGTCAGATGATTAGTGATGGTTTTGTGTGTGTAAGTACTGTATGTATTGATTGAATTTTGACTCACAAGGGGTAGAAGGATTCATTTTTTGGGTGAAAGGAATGTGTGAAAGTTTTGTAAATATCATATGTGATAAGAAACATTATCCAGGGTGAGTGTTGCAAAATCTTGGAAGGTACAAGGAAGATGTGTAACAACCCTTTTCTTTATTGGCATATTTTAAACCTAATTAAAATGGAATTTTGAGAAAATTTAATAAAAGAACCAATCTACCAAGTTTCTATTGATATTCAAATTCATTATCCTCAAGAAACCATTTAACAATTATAATACAACTAGAATTCAAAAACTGTAACCCAAAGAGAAGAATCTCTACTTACCTTGTCGATGACCATCTTAGACAATTTTGCATGCAGACCTTTCCTCTATTAGTTACTAGCTCCTCTATCAACAATAATAGTAGGGGGGAAACTCTCCACCCAAAATATCCCAGCATAAGTTGAGGCCCCCGATCCCTCAACAATTAACCCTATGCTAGACCAACCGAGAATCTTTCTCTATCTACCTTTGTACAACAATATCCTCCTCCTTAGCCTCCCTCTCAAATAGGTGCACTCACAAACAACAGAAAACTAACACAAGTAGCAACAAACCCCAAACATTTCCAACGATACTAGATTCCCCACCTCTTGGTCTTGCCCCATTTTTCTTACTAAATTTTCATATTTTACTAAATTTCTTAATTTTTGCATGGATGGCACACTTGTCAAACATGCACCTAAATTAAATTACAATGCACATATTCCTTTTTATTTTTATATATTAATTGATATTTTTACTACTACCATATGTTATTCATACTTAAACTAATGTCTAAGTTTGGAGTGTTACATACTCCTCCCTTTGCGAAACTTCATCCCAAATTTATAATGCCTTAGTAACAAGATAACAAATGTAACAAATACAAGACTTACTCGATCATTTATATAGATAGCTAGTACTATTGTGAAGATGAGAAATTTATACATGTGGCTATCACACATAAATTTACCACCTGCACTAATAAAATCATGGCACCCTAATTTATGACATGCTCTTGATTAATTTCCTAGGTATATAATATGCGACAATCATACAAGTATGCATCAATTTCATTACACACTCAAGCATCAATCTCATTACACACTCAAGCATCAATCAAGTCAAATAAAGGTGTCAAAATAAGTAAACAATTCCTTAAATTGCATCCTTCCTTACTCACCCTCACCTTGAGAATTGACATGCCATCTTCCACCTCCATAATCCTCCTCTCCAATACTCAGGATGGTCTCACTCTTCATGGCACAGGCCCTCTACTGTAACCTATCCATGGATTATATCATAGGCATCAAAAGTTCCATGGGAATTTTCCATAGCTCATCCACCCCCCTAACTTTTGATAAATTTGAGGCCTCATTGGAATTAATTGGGATTTGTCCCTCAACAAGATTAGTCGGCATCTGGTTACTGATACACTAAACATGTTATTAGGATTATTATACCCTAGGAATCTCAAAAGTATGGCCTATACTCCTTCCTTATGCACCCTTAAGGAACCATCCCTAGGCATCATAATTCCTTCTCCATATGATTCTCCCCAACAAAAATGCCTCAAGTCATGGAATTCCTGTAGTAGAGTTAAAAATAATTGGCATATAGTTAATTGTTGAGTTTGTCCCCAATCCCATAAGGTGTTTGTTGTGGCCATTATTATTTGTGGTTATGGGCCTCCATGGAATCCTAGAATCATTATACTCTTTAGGATCTTTGAGTGGATCACTTGAAACAAACTTCCACTCACAAAAAATAAACAATAATTAGTAGTTATTTCCTCAAGATAATAAGATATCATAAAATACATCATGAATAATAAAGCACTATAACTAGTTATCATTTGTGATCATGAAAAATCCATCATTACAAGTTAACATTATGCAATAAAACAGATCATAAGTTATCATCATGGAATAAGATGCTTCATAAACTAAGTTTTAATTAAACATTTTTACTGAATACCATATACTATGCAATACCATCATAAAATAACAACCCACAATACCATCATTAAATAATTAAGCATTGTACTAAACTAATATGTCATTAAAAACCATCATGAATTAATAACATAATATTCAATAAAGTACAATACTAAATATCAACATGAATAAAAGCATATCAAAATATAAATGTCATATGTCACCAAAGACCATGATGAACAATGAACTACCATACAAAGTATCAACATGAAATAGTAAGTATCAAACTGAGTATCACATATCACCCTCATGAAATAAATAAGCACCATAAGCTAGTATCGTAGGTCATACATTCATGAAATGATTAAGAATCATATGCTAAGTATCACATGCCATCCTCATGAAGTGCTATCATGGAATAATATTACTAAATATCATTGGCCATGAAATACCATCATGACATATAATAACTAAGTATCACATACCATCAAATCATTATGAAAAAAGATCATATGCAATCACTGCATATCATCATTGTTACAGAATGAGAACCCACATGTAATGCCACATACCATAAAAATATGTTATATCATCATATGTGGGATGGGAACATGTAGTAATAACCATATATTTTCCTAAAAAGCATAAGATTTCATAACCTCATAAATACTCCTATCTTGATTCTCAATTTAACATTTCGAATCTTGAACATGGATAACTAATAGTGCATAACATATGTAAGAATAGAGTCCTAATGGTTAGCTCAAGTGATCATGAGCCAGACGTGAGATCTCTCCCTCCAAAGTTGGGTAGGTCCAGGTTTGATTCTCTTGATCCCTTTGGGGTTAGGATCTATAATTAGGGCTGAGGGTTTACCCCATTTACCATGCATGAATCATGGGGAAGAACCTGAAGAGTTTTCTATGAGGTTATTATTCATTGGAAAAAAAACACATGTAAGAATAAGTATCCAGATATCACATCTTATACCCTTGAAGAGAACATCACAACATCAAACTATAATATGAGTTAAGTTCCAATCTAGATTCATTTTTTTATCCTCATGGCTTGAAGCCTTAAAGTATGATATCAATTTGATAACTGGAAGGCCACTTACATCATATGATCCACCTTTCTAACTTGTTTTTTTCAACAAGTGATATTATCCGATTATTACCTATATTATGCTTGTAATTCCTCATCCTTTAAGGAGATGAGTAATTTATGGAGTATATATATATTTTGTAGATATTTCCATATATTTTTCATTACCCAAGTACTATATTTAACTTAAAGTAAGCCCAAACCTATAGGCTACATTATTATGGGAATGTTTCCATATTTGAACAGAAAATATCCTCTAAGTTTATTAATGGTATGCGGCTAATATGATTTTAAATCAAATAAACTAATGTTTCCAAAAGTTCCTACAATTTCTCTCAAACATATATTTCATCCACTTGAGTGAGTATTATTGTTTCTTGGACCTTATGACTATTTTAGAGATAATTTTTGTTGTAAAGCCTACTCAAGAAATTCAAAATAGTCCATCCAGAAAATTAATATCCATTCAACATTATTTTCCATAGGTAATGGTAAATATATTGTGACAATTCCCGTCCTTTGAGCATGGTGTCAACCAAACAAGTGATATTTTTATGGAATCCATTCTTACTAGTATAAATCACACATAAATTTAGGTTATATCCTCCTACGCAAGGCTTGCCCTATCTATAAGGTGTTAGTGGCACGTGCTTCAGATTAGGCCTGCCCCGTTACTTATTGGCAAGATCAAGGGATCAGTCTTGAACGATTATGTTGGGAATTAATTCTCAATATATTTTATGAGATGTCTGCAAAGACTTAACCACGTGGTTATATTTACCACAGTATGTTCATCGTTGTGAGACTACAAGGATTAAAATATTGATAATTGCTTTGATATCTAAGATTCATTCTTCTAACTACTGTATATATCCACATAAGCCATCGAAACAATTATATTATTGATATTTCCTAATACATGTGCCAAGTTGACAAAGTTTGAGATCATCAATACACTGTACAAAATTGTTAAATTTTCAGAATTTACTTCAATCTGATCTAGGATCTTAACTGAGAGAACAACATGTACATCAAATCTACAGCATATCAATCGTGGACACAATAATGCAAGCACAGAAGAGACACAGAGTTTACTTGGGGAAAACCATAAAGGTGAAAAACCCCAATAACTTCCTTAGAGATAGATAGAGCAATGATACAACCAGAATACAAGAGATAGTCTTCTCCTAGCAGCAAAGCCTCCTCCTCACAAGTGCGTCACTTTCCTAATGAGAGAAGTGTGTGAATGAATGATCAAATAGAGATCTCTCAATCTCTATTTATACTTGTTTTGTCCTGCCCAATAAACTAATGGGGCCTACATGTCTAGCTTAACCCATGGTTAACTTAATCCGGGCCGACCCCACACTTGGTGGTCTAATAACCCTTTGAACCACATGGCCGACCCCCAATAGGGTGGTCTAATAACCCTTCGACCCACATGACTTATACAGGGCCGACCCCAATAAGGTGGTCTAATAACCCATCAAGTATAAGTTACGACACTTACAATATAAATGATGACACTTCCGTATAGAGGAATAATAACATCTCTATAGGAATACAAACACTTCCGTATAGAGGAATAATACCATCTCTATAGGAGTACAATATACATATATGAAATACATTCCGAAGTTACATATACATCAACAAAAATGAGAGATAAGTGACTAGGCGACTAAAAAAGTTAGTCACCACAGTTTTTTCAAGGGATAAATGACCAAAATTGAGCAATTTTAAGTGATCCAACTAAAAACGACTAAGATAAATGACTAATTTAGTCACAGGATAAAATATACGACTAGATAACAAGTGACTAAAACATTGTTAGTTAGTCATATTTGTATTCTTGTGACTAAATTAGTCACTTACGTTAGTCATTTTTAGTTGTCCCCACGGCAATGGAAAATTACAATTTTGACAATGAATTGTTACGATTTACTAAATCTTAACCTTGTATATGGATTTAGAGACCCCTTTCTATGGGGCACCTGAATCCATTTGCAGTGTTAAAATTTAGTAAATTGTAACATTGTATATGGACATAGAGACCCGAGTGACGTTAATTGTGTCACTCAACAATGTAAAATTGCAATTTGAAAACGAATTGTTATGATTTATTAAATTTTAAAAATGTAGATGGATTTAGAGACGCCATCCATCTAAATCCATCTACAATGTTAAAATTTAGTAAATTTTACCACTGCAGATGGATTCTGAGACCCCGTAGAAAGGGGTCTCTGAATCCATATGCAGTGTTAAGATTTAGTAAATTTTAGAGGGTGTATTTGAATCCATCTACAATGTTAAATTTAGTAGGCCTGTAAATCCATCTGCAATGTTAAAATTTAGTAGGCCTCTAAATCCATCTGCAATGTTAAAATTTAGTAAATTGTAACACTGTAGATGGATTCATGAGATACCCCCATGTCACACGACATCATTTTCTTCTTTCAATACATCCAGTGAGGTCCCTATATCTCTAGATGTTGGTGGATGTGTTCACTGGAATCAAGTCTCTTCTGTAAGTGAAATATTGTTGTCGTCATGTGCACTCAAAATTATAGACTCAATTCACATGAACTCAATCCTAACCATGCTACGTCGACCAATATCCCCATAGCCATTTTGTTTTATCATTAAAATATGTATTAAAACTTATATTATATAAAAATTACATTACATCTATTTGATTCCTTTTGTTCAGGTGTAAATTAATCAGTTTCATCTTGCATTACAACCTTGCAATGGTATCCTTCTATTTGGTACTCTTGCAATACTAGATGGAAGGGTATTTTAAGAAAATTATTTGAGGCAACTACTCATATTGTCTCAGTCTCAAACTTTTGTCCTCAATTTTTTATTTAATATTTATTTATTTTTTCATCTTTAAGGAGACATAACATGAAATATAAAAATAAAAAATGTGGTGGGTGTGGGAGGGAAACCATATTGACCAGGAAATTTAGAGTAAATAGATGCTCGTTGCTGTGCAATAAAATATTTTGAACTACATGACATACAAACAATCTCAACAATCTCTCGACGCCATCATGAAATGATGGCCATGTGAATCTCCTTTGATGTAATACAAGGTACAAATGTAGATAATTTATATATGCTTCATTATAGATCCCAGGGGAAGTCATGGTTCACGCAACTAAACATGAGAAAAGGATAATGACGCTACAAAATAAACATGTGCAAAATTAATTAGCATAAAAATGTGAATAATATCAAATTATAACCTACACTGCAGAAAAAGAAGCATGCAATTGACATACATATCCCTAAAAGGTTTAGATGGTCATATAATTGTTTTTCTACTATGAGGCACCATCGTAGAGTTGACCCATATAATGAAGGCACCTTTAAACTCAATATAACATCATTTTCCAAAGAAAGATAATCTTTCATCAAAATACATGGGACGTCACCTTATTTAAAACACCAAGAGGTTCTCGCCTCTCCTCTACTTTATTTTATTGTCCATTGTTTCTTTTTAGTATTCAAAGAAATAAGATCTCTCCTAACAACCAATGTGTAGTTTTTTTCGATGATATGTGCTTCCATAAAGAATATTAAACAATTTTTAATATATGCATGGGATATAGTAAGTGGGCAATCTTAATATGATCCCAAATTGGAAGCTCATAAAAGACATATTTCCTTTTCATCCCAATTATGAGAAATTTTTCAACATAAGTACCAAAAAATTCAGGATCATTGAACATAGGTTCCCCATTTGAATAAAAAAATAAGTGCACTTTACTTCTCCTTCTCTGGATCATTGAACATAGGTTCCCCATTTGAATAAAAAAATAAGTGCACTTTACTTCTCCTTCTCTGTGTCATATGCCCTAAGCTAGTGTGTCGGTGTCATTATTCCAGGTCCATGAGTTCTCTCTAGTTTACCATTGAAAGAATATGTTGCTATTCTATAAGGGTGGTATTATGGGAGCAACACCCTTGAGCAATCATACCCCGACTTTTGTAGGTGGTTGTACCACCTAGCCTTTATTGAAGATCCACAACATTTACATCCATGATACCCTTTTGTTACAAGACCTGCGATGTTATTGTATACGGAACACGTTAGTGCCAAAGAAGGCGGTTGCACCAATTAAGTTTGTCAAATAACATTACGGATATAAGCAAATCAATCAACATGTTTACCAGAGAAAAATACTAGTCTTGGATAATTATGTGTGACCAGTATGCACGTATCCCACACAATGTAAAACACCTCTCCACCAATATGGTTCAGTACATTGTATACATGTATACCTTCCCATAATTGCTTGAATTCATTGATTAATGGTTGGAGGTAGACATCCATATTCTTCATTTGTCTTCTACTATGAACTATAAGAGCCAACATAAGATGTATGTTTTTCACAAAAAACCATGGAGGGATATTGTTATTGATCACTACCACTATCCAAACAAAATAATTGGTGTTTTGTATGGAATATGAGTGAAATATATCCATGGCTATGCTCAATCGAAGGATTTATAGTTCATCCTTGAATTTATTAGGCCATGTATCCTCTTTATGCTTCATGGCTATTGAATCTGCAAGAATCCGCATAAATCCTAGTTCACTTTTGTGCGAGGGATGCCACCCTTGCAACATGGCTAATTCTTTGAAACAAAAAATCCTTTGGATCCTTGGGATTATAGGAATGTGCCTCAATATCTTATGAGAAGGACCATGTGCCTTACCATTTTTTCTTATATCTGGTACCGTCATGCCCACATTTAGGGCATATCTCTTTATCCACGTTCACCTATGTATAAAATACAATCATTCGGGCAATCATGATATGATATGTACTCAACACCCAACTTTTTGATCAATTTCTTTGCCTCTTCACAACTATGTAGGAGGTTTTTATCACTTGGAAGTACATTTTCTTTGAGTAACCTGCAATTAGTGGGAAATATAAATGTACACTGTCATTAATAATTCAACAAGTCTCTTTTCATTATTTATTTAATGGGAACTTGATGGTTAGTTACGTTAGTAGTGCTGAGAAACACATGTCCAACATACCGCATATTTCTTTCAAGTTGTACAACAACATTGTTTCCCCTAGTTGGGTAGAACTCGATCCATGACCAAAGAGAGGTGGTGGAAGTGGATTTCAAGATTTTGAATAAGGCATCGACAATATTAGCATTGTTCCCAAGCTCAACTTGTTGGAATGCATTTAACAATATTCCCTTCATGGAATGGGTATCTTGTAATAAATCATCCATACCAACCTCTATATCATTGCTTTCATCCCCAACCCATGAAGAACTAGTGTTACTATAAATTTTTTTAATTAGTGACTTGGGAGAGAGTGGGAATTGAATAGGTGGTTGATTCGACCATGGTTTGTATGCTTCCTCTCCAAGCTCTACTCATTTAACAACCTTATCTCAATTTGGCATCCTACTGGGGTGAAATCATAGATGGTATACAAGATTATCATCATCGAAATCTTGGTTGCAAAAATATTGAACATTAAATCGATGGTATTAGTAAACACAATTACTTTATTATGTTGAAAAAATACACCAAACATTTATTAGAAGCATGGAAATTTGTTTCCAATAGTACATATGCAATCAACCACTTTATAAAACAAATATGAAATTAAGCAATACATTAACATTAATTCCATTGAAAATCCAAAAATACAATTACTCAATGATATTTTTCTTATACCCCAAGGGGAATTCTAATGGTAGTCTGAATGCAAGTCATTTTTGAAGAGAATATGGTGGTCTATGAAAGTTATAGTTTATTAAAAACTCATCACTAGGATACAAACTATGTATTGCATGCACAACAATAAATCTATATGCCTTTTTTTTCATAAAGAACTCTTTGTCATTGGAGTGTTCCTCAAATGACAATTTGCACTAAACAACAAGCACCTATAACTATTTATGATGTTAGAATTGATAAATATGCATTAACATATACCAATATATTAGTAACATATAAATCAATAATCATAATCTTACGAGTCTAATCTACTATTAACACAAGCATCAAATAATAAATAGAATATACAAGAAAAGAAAGAGAGAAGAGAGGACAAATTTTACATGGTAAGACCCCATGATGGGGGAACATCTTTGGAAGGATGATCTTATTCTTTAGGAAACTCTTACTTTTATAGTACTTTGGCATCCCCACATAAGAATCACATCACATTCCATCTTGTCTTCTTGTCACAATGTCTTTCCAATATATAAAATGGATCTCCTTCACCTCTATTATATATGCCAGAGGGATAGATGTTCATATTCCATAATACATGTGGGATAAAAAAAATTCCTCGTCTCTTATATAAATAATGGTAATAGAATAATTTTACTCCATGGTTCATGTGGGATAACTCCTTTTTCATAAGTTAGAGAGTTATGAAGAATAGTGTGCCCTCTTCTTCTAGGTAGGATTCATTGAGTTTACAAAATGCCTTATATAGGCTTGTAGAACAATACATGATACCACTAGACATCACAAAAGACATCATTACACATTCTAACAATCCCCCCTTAATGATGAGTAGAGGGATCAAACAAAAATGAGTGAATATGGAATTACATTAACATTCATCCTTGATGACAAATTCTAGAATTCCCAATAAGTTGCGAAGATGAACAAACTTCGCCTCATAGATTTGATGAAGAGATCAATCGATTACTGGATCATGAAATTGCAACTGAACCATGTTGAACGGTGAAATCAATAGGACACCTCATGCTGTGTATAAATTCATTAGATAGGTTATACAATGGAAAATGTGGCTAGTAGAAAATAATCACAACCAAGTTGAAAGATGCACCCTGCAGTAGACCTCATGGTGTGTACAAATGCCTCATATAGGCTATACAATGGAAAATGTGGCCTGCAGACAATCATCATGACTTTACAAGAAGAAGATGGCATTATATTTCATTTCACTTTAACTTTATGAAGGTGGAGTTATATGGAATTTTATTACATTACATCCCCCCTTAATGACGAATTCAAACATCCTGGATAAAGTGGAAGAAAGAGCTTCACCGCTATCAAGGATAAGATGTAGGGTGGAACAATGTAGGAATCCATGAAAAAATTTCAATCATATCCTCGATGTTGAAGAAGAATACACCATATTTTGTCAACAATTAATGTCGAATGACCATAAATGATCACAACAATATGCTAAGAAACTTAAGCTAGGAAGAATCTGCAAAACCAAGTTGTCTCCAAACTTTTCACAAATACCCATATGGAAAAGGTGAAGAAAATAAGGAGCTAATTTGCACGAAATAAATTCTAAGAGTAAATCATAAATCATCAAGATAATCCCAGCACAATGTCAAAGGAAAATCAAGGCATGAAAGTGAAACATGAAATTGCTTTTCCACAAAAAGGTTAGTTTGCAAGAACATATAAATATTGAGCAAAACTATGGATACAAAAATTTGATATTGAATATAGATGAAAAAGATATGGCCACCAAACAACCAATATTTGGCATCGGTTCGTTTCTAGTTGTCACCATACACTTAGATATTCTTGCTCCTGAAAATGTCAATCATCTTCCAAACAAGAAAGTTAGTGGCAAGTAACTCAGGAACATAAACAACCCATAAATCTATTCGACTAACAGGGGAAATTTACATAATATTGAACACCTTCATAAACCGCTCACACAAGATCATAGAAAAACACACCAATTTTTTTATGTGGTTAAAAACCTCAAATAGGGAAACAATCCACAACCCCATCCGAATAGCTACTTGAGGCAATATATTATGCAAAAGAAAATAAATGTTACAATCAGTTTCTTACTATTGATCATTGAGCAAATGAACCTCCATGCTCTTTAAATAGAGATCATGGACCAATAAGGTGTTAATCCATGGATCAATGGCCATTAAGCTCAACGTGAGGATGAACCATTGGATCAGTCTATGTCTAGAACATATTGTGATAATTGGATTGCATATGTACAAATTTATACTAGTGCATACTAAAGAAGCACACTTTACCTAAAGATACATTATACCAAGTTGATCTTAACTAACTCCTAAGTGTCTAAATATCCTAACATCCCCCGTTAAGAACAACTTGGGATAGGATTGAAGGATTTACAAAAGTGACAGTATAGGAGAAGGAAGGAGGCGTTAGAGCCTATCACCCCTTAGTGACAAATTCTTGAACTCCCAACATAGATCGAAGTTTAGACAACTTCACTTCTATAAGATACTTTGTGAAGATGTATGCAACTTGATCATCTATGGGGAAAAAGAGCACTTCAAGAACATGGTCATGAACAAGCTTTTTGATGAAGTGCATATGTAGCTCAATGTTTTTGTTGTGTTGATGTTGAGCTATACCTTTGGCAAGCTTAATGGAACTCTAATTGTCACACCAAAGGGTATTCTGATGCTACTACTCAAATCCAAACTCTTAAAGGATTTTTTTGAAGCCACAAGGATTCCTGACTTGCATTAACTATAGCTAGACACTTTGCTTATACTGAAGAAAGAGCAAGAACTTGCTGTTTCTTACATTCCCAAGTGAAAAGTTCAAAACCAAGACTGAAAACATAAGTTGTTGTAGACTTCCAATCATGAGGGTCGTCGACCCAATCAAAATCAATGAAACCAAGCAATAAAGGAGTCCCCCTCGAACTGTAATGAATACCAAACTAAATTATACCCTGAATATACTAAAGTATCCTTTTTGTTTCTTTCCAATGGATTTCATGGGGCATTTGCATATACTGGGTAACAAGACCAACAACAAAGGAAATATCAGGATCGGTATGAGTTAAGTATAAGATACTACCAAATAGATGACAATGCTAAGTGGCATCTACTTTAGGTGAAGTGCAAGTGGCATAAATTTTGACTCCATACTAGAAGGGAGATGGGGATTGTTTACAATAATCCATGTGAAAAGCAACAAATAAGGACACAAGCATAATTACACTAAGAAATAAATATTCATTTTCTGGTTTGAGCGACTTGGAAGCTAAGAAAATAGTGCAAATGTCTTTAGTATGTCATTTCAAATTTCTTCTTAAGGATATATTTCACATGGGTTAAAAGGTTATGGTCACTACCAGTAAGACTAAGGTAATCAACATAAATAACAAGGATGATTATATGGTTTCCTACTTTTTTGGTATAGACATTGGGGTCAGAATGGCATTTAGAAAAACAAGTGCCAAGGAAAAAGCTATCCATTTTGGCATGTCAGGATCGACGAGGAGCTTGCTTAAGTCCATAAAAGGATTTCTTAAGGTGATAGAAAAGGCTAGAGTCATTCTGAGCATATTCAGGAGGTTTTTCTATGTAAATTTATTCCTAAAAATATCCATGCAAGGAGGACTTGACATCCATTTGATGTACCTCACATTTTTGTGAAGCAATAAGGGAAAGAACAAGTCTGATGGATTTCATTTTGGTGATAGGGGAAAAGGTTTCATTGTAGTCAATTCCTTCAACTTGGGAAATAATTTGGAAACTAACATTTCCTTAATTCTTTCAACACTTCCATTATATGCATACTTAGTTCTATAAACCCATTTACATCTGGCATGTTTTCTTCTTTTCGGAATAGGTACAAGATCCCAAGTATCGTTCTCCATTAAGGAATGATATTATTCATTCATAGTTGCATCCCATTATGGTTTTCCTAAATCTTCTGCAAATGTATTTGGATCATGGTTGTTTAAAACTTGATCCAAAATATAAGAGGCATGCTGGAGCTGAGGATGTGTTCGACATTGATCTCTAGGATCACAACAATATCACCAACTGCTTCACATGTTGTTCAAACCCATCGAGGAAGCAATTGTGTTGGGGAAACTGGAGGAAAATGAGCAGGAAAAGGTCTATTTTCATCATCATTGTCATCATTGGAAGAAGAATACAAAGTAGGAACACTATTAAGGAAGTTGGGAGTAGAAGGTGGAACAAGCACCGAAGATGGCTCGTAGGCCACATATGGCATAGACGTCGAATTAGGATCACATGCTAATATATTTTCATCAATTTCACATATCCTCTAATAATTATATCATTGGAATGTGGTTGAATAAGTTTATAACATTTTACATATTCATAATATCCAACAAATATGCACTTTTCATCTTAGGCCATAATGCTTTCCATTTGTCATTAGGAATATGAGTGGCCAATGCTTCAGTACCAAACACATAAAAGAGGATGACATTTGGTTTAATTTTAGTTCATGCTTATTCCAATTTTATATCTTTTATAGCCTTGGTGGGAGTGTATTTAACTATGTAATTGGAACAATTAATGGCTTCAACCCAAAATTGAAGACTTAATTCCTTAGATTGGAGCATACAGTTAGCCATTCTTTTAATGTGTGATTCTCTCTTTCAGCAACACCATCTTATTGTAGCATTATATGGAATAGTATGTTGCATTTGAATTCTCTATTCAATGCAGTAATTAGTAAATTTGTTGTTTACCTATTTGCCTCCATTACATGTGCTTAATTTGTGCATTTGATGTCCAGATTGTTTCTCTACAAGGGCCTTGTAGGCCACAAACTTGTCAAAAAATTCACTTTTAAGTTTTAAGAAGTAAACCCAAGTGCATCTAGAGAAGTCATCAATGAAAGTTAAGCAATATTTGAATCCAGAGAAATAATCAGAAGGAAGTGGACAAAAAAAATTACTATGAACAAGTTGCAAGGGGGTCAAAGCATGCCAAGAGGCATGTTTTTAAAATTTTTCCTGATGATGTTTTACAGGAACACACTTGAGACAAACATCATCTCCGCAAGAGGCCAAAGGAAGACTAGTCACAATTTTATGATTATGTAGTTGTTGCAATGATCGATAGTTTAAATGACCAAATCTCTCATGCCAAAGTTTTCTCAAGTCATTGCTATGAGCAATAAAAAATAAGGGAAAAGGTGATGACCCAAACTTGTTGAATCTGTACAACCTGGTAATATTATCAACAATTTCAGTAGCTAGAACATGCTTAGGATCTTGGAAACCCTTGATTACAACATGGTAAGTTGTAAACTTTATAGTATTACATTCACCAAAATGAGTGATTTGATAGACTAACAATAAATTGCAGGAAATTCTTGGAACACATAATGCATTATTGAATTGACTATAATCTACTTGAATTGTTCCATATCCTACAACATAAAGAGATATATCATCACCAACAAATATTTGTTTGGTTTTACATTCATTTAGAATAGAAAATATGGCTTTATCCTTAGCCATATGATAAGATGCTCCAAACAATGAGCCACTCATTAGAAGAAGAGGAATAAGTTGCACTAAAGGAAAAACCAGAAGCACAAAGTGCATGTCCATGAGTTGTAGAGTCATAAGAAGAATTAATGTTGATGTTGTGATTCTTCATTGCTAATTCAAGGCTTCCATATTCTTAAAACACTTAGATTCCACGTGACCATCTTTCCCAAAAATATTTCAATGATGCTCATCCTTCTTATATTTTTATTTGGTTACCTTGTCACCATTGGAAGGATGAGTTGGTTGAGAGGGTTTGGGACCCTTGTTTTTATGATTGTTGTGAGGATGTTGCTTCATGGGATTCTTGGTTTTATTCTTCTATTGTGCCACCAAATCTTTGCTAGATGTATTAGCAGTGATGATTACTCCAAGATGTATGAATTTATCTTGCTCTCTAATTAGGGAATCACAAAAATATTTAAGAGTGGATTCTACATAGTTATTCTCAAATGATTATTTCATGGAGTAAAAGGTAGATACAAAAATAGAATAGACAGGACCAATCTTGGAAAGAATAGCATGAATACATTTATTTTCTAGCTTAACTATTTTTCATTCTATAATTAAGGTTCTAAGGGTTTTGAACTCATTTTCAAGCTTGTGACCTCGAATCTCATTGTGTTTACAAACGCAGTTTCCAATTTTTCCAAACCCTTATCTGGTTCATAAATTCCTTGAAGGTGAAATTGTAACTCATTAGAAATTGACATCCTGATTAATCCACAGGATTCGTAACATTTATTGGCCAATTTTATTTTATTATTATCATCAATGAGTTCAGTTTATTTTTCCAAGTTAACCTGGTAAAGTCCCCTTCCTCATAGGACATCCTCCATATGGGATTTCCATGAGAATTAGTTGGTATTGGTAAGCATAATATCACATGGAGAGGCCATATCGTAATACATAAGTAATGTGGCTTCAAAATTAGAAACTGGTATTCTAGATGTAAATATCTCTAAAAAATATGTAGTTTAAAAAACAAACAACATTGAAAATGGACTTTGGATGTCAAAGTTCTGCCCTTTGAAGAAAGACATAAAAATGGGCCAAGGAGACATGTGGCAGGAAAATGTTGATCCACGTGGTGATGGGAGGAAAAAATGAAGTAACGAATACCCCCTCCTTACTATTTTTTCCTATATGCTCACTTTTAAAAATAAGTTTCTTTATAATAAGTGACCCACTTTCATAAAACAAGTGGGAAGCACTTTTACAATGTAGTTACTTTATAACTTAAATTTACATGAACTTTTACAAAAAGTAACAGAAAAGGGACTTGAACCCCAAACCTCTTACTTTTTAAAGTAACTTTCAACCAAGTGAGTTAAGAAAAAGATTTAGTAATATTATGGAGGAGAATGGGGTTGTTGTTGATGTCGTTGTTGCTGTTAAATGTACATCATCACGAGTCATTCTCCAATCCAATCCTATGCATCCAGGATTGAGCCTCATGTGTTGAGTTAGAGATCCTGAGTTGGACTCGGGAACTTGGAGTAGAGTCTTGAGTTGGACTCAAGAATGACTAAGCCTTCAATTGTAAAAATTTATTCCTCATGTGTTGAGGTGAATGCTTTGATGTATCAAAGTGATGATGTTGTAAATTCTTGTTGGAAAAGGCTCAAGACTTCTATGTCAAGTCAAATTCTCATGTGGACCTCTAGTTATAGTAGGTACCCATGGGGTGGACCTCTAGTTATAGAGGTAGATGATTTGCATGTTGAAGCATTAATGTTGTGTGATGTATTACTAACCATAGTCACCGATTGCTATTAAGTCTCCTTTAGAGACTGACCACCTCTATAGTGAATTACTTTAGCATATGATCATTTGGTTCGAGAGTAATATAATATGATCACAACATCTGACAAATATTATAAGTATAATCTAATATGATAGATAATTAAAGTTAACACATATTAACCATGCAGTAAAGATACGAGATAAAGATAAATGCATAGAGAAAACGAGAATTCAAATTTCTCATGAGATGACTAGTGAAATTGAATTGTTAAGCTTCAGTTAAAGCCACAATGTATGCCTCAGTTAATTAGAGAACTTGAATTGATCACTACAGTGATGTTAACAAGAAAGAATTAGTTAAAGAGATTTAACTATGTGATAACAAAGAAGATATAGTTAGCTAAGTGTTATTGCATGATGCAACTTATGTTAAACTAAAATACGACACTTGAGTTGTGATACTTTCATGAAGACACTTGATTTAGCCACCTAACTAAGTGGGAAAGATTTCAGTTAGGGGTGAGTTCACCCAAAGACTCAGTTCAATGAGTTAATGCACTGCATGAGAAGTGGGGCACTCTTCTTCATGCAATATTGATTCATCTAGATGGAGGGAGAGCTCATCATGAAGTTAGAAGATAAAAATAGAAGCCAATGCATGTGAAGAATATATAAATATGTTATATAGGATCGATGAATTGAATGTGAAGCGAAGCCTCTTCTCCCTTGAATGAAAGACGCTTCTATTTGTGCAGGATATTATTATGAGTCTCTCTTCTTAATCTTTCTCTTGCTCTGCAATTGCACTGGGGGTGCTCAATGTAAAATACATTCTTTGGTATCTATCATAATTATACTCTGAATATTTGTTGGGGTTTTTTATCCTCATTGTTTTGAGGGTTTTCCCCAAGGTACATCTTGTGTTATGGTTGAATGTTTCATGTGATTGAATGGTTCATTGATTCACGTATTCATTATTTATGCACTTAAATTTTTAAAGTTCAAATCTCATCATATTTTCTCAAAAATTAACATGGTATCAAAGCTCAGGGCATGAAGGAGCTAATATTTGTCAAGAAAACTTGAGCCTAAATAGATCCTTAGAATTTGAGCACAATACTTGAGATCCATTGTTGGCTCGGTTTTGCAACCAAGCTTAGTGCTATGGGCACCTACTAACTAGTAGTAGCAGTTTCAATAGAAATAAAAACAATAAACTAAATAAACAATACTTTTCATGGATCTAAACAAGAATCTAAGCAAATAATGTAAACATTTCAAAATCAAGAACAAGAAACATAATAAATAATTTTTTGTATTGAAAAGTGGGGGGCAAGCAAGTGCTTGCGATATTACCTTCAATGGTGAAGGTTGATGTTGAGCAACTCCCAAGATGAGTAGCTCCAAACTCCAATAGGTCTCTTTCTCCAAGGTTGCTTCAATGGCCAAAAGTGCTCAGGGGAGATTTCAGCAGCATAAGGATGAGATAATGGAAGGATGTGAAATGAGGAGCCCCTACCACCTTTTTATAGGTTTTGGTGGTGAGGAATACCATTTGTGGTTTTGTGGAAACCAATGGTATTGACCAACATGGTTTAGGTTCTTTTCCCTCCTTTTTCCTTTTTTGAATAAAAATAATAATTTATTTCCCTTTTTAATATTTTTGGGAATTTGGACCCTTTTTGAGGGTTTTTTATGATTTTCTTGGAAAAATAATCTTTTTTAATGGAAAAAGGGGTGTACTAAGGTCTTTTGGTGACCTTTTGTTGGTTTCAGAGGCTCAGATGGTGGAAAAGTGGACAATTGGATCATGTGAGTAAGGGAATGAGCTAGTGAGCACTTTTTAGGTGTTAACAGATTGCCCCCTGATGTGTGAGGGCAGGAGCTCATCGTATGGCCGATAGACATCATAGTTATTTTGTCCTTTTTTCTGGGGTTTAGGGGAGAGAAGAGACCGGTTGGAGACTGGAGCCACGGCCCTTGGAAGCTGCAAAAACAAAAAATATTACATGGCCTCAATATGAATGAGGTATAATCTCCGATAAAGGACGAGGCGGGCATTCCCATGCTCGTATCAAGGCATATACAAAACAATTAGTCCCAAGAAGGGGGATCTAATACGTAAAGAAATATATTGGTACATCATAATGGTCCAGAGGGGACATTATTGCGGGATATACTCATGATCATGGCTGATCTCAATAACTGATACACTGGAATAACTGAGGAACTGCTGAAACTGAAGGTGTCCAACATCTGTAGGGACTCAAAGACTATGAGTCATCTCTGAGAAATACTGTAACTGTATACTCAAGGGAGTATGAAACTGGGGTAAATCTGAATATTATCGCCATGCGCAACCCGGATATCTATAGAAAAAGTGTAACTGGTGTTATCCATAGGAAGTATCTCAAATGTGGAGGAGTCAGGAGGTATCCGGGGTCTTCGACTAATAACTGAACGGACCAATACCCT
Organism: Larix kaempferi; assembly: GCA_027924585.1. NCBI lineage: Eukaryota > Viridiplantae > Streptophyta > Pinopsida > Pinales > Pinaceae > Larix > Larix kaempferi. The sequence goes on from BSBM01000289.1 coordinate 11,385,783, forward strand.
GTGCGAGTCTCAACGATGCGATCAAGGTGTTGAAGTCGAGCATGTGAGAAACAACCATTTGGAGAGGCAGTAAGGATTCCTCTCGAAATGATTCATAGGCACTCATCATAGATGGTAATGAGTCCAAGACACAGGGACCTCTAGGTCTATCCTCTGGAATCAATGTGGTTGTCGTCGACAGAGGGAGACCAGCAACTAACCAGGCAATGATGTTTCCTTGATAGGAGCACGAGGTGTAGAACTGAAGTGATGTAGTACTGCTGGTAGGACTGACATACTTGTGGGGATGGGAAATAACTGGGTCAAAAAATGGGTAGACTCAAACTTCCTTTGTTCAGAGCATGATGACATGGTTGACCTGGCAGCGTAGGGAACTGACTTGTAAGTGTGGGGATCATCTTTTAGGGACTGAAGGGTATGTACTGACTCTGGGGGGGTGAAGCTGATGGTAGCTGTCGAGGGAGTTTCAGGGTGACATACTGCAGAATACTCTGAACAAAGGCGACCAAAATGGGGAAGCTGTCTAATGAGTAGATGTGATCTGTCGTGGCGCCAAGGGGCACCATTGATTCCTTCTTCGTAGTTTTAATGAGCTCCAAGAAGGGATAAAAGTGTGCTCTGAAGTGGTACGGTCCTGTGGATTTTGTGAGCCCAGGACGGCTCATGCTCATGGTTGCTTTCATGTTTAGAGAGTCTGAAAGCGGTAAGTGGACTCTATTGGTGTTTCTTTTTCATAAGTTTAGTCTCCAAGGCCCGAAAAAGCATAAAATGATGCGGATGGAGAACTCTTCTAGCCGATGTGACTAGAGTATACCTTTTTCGTAATTAGTCTACAAGGTCCGGAAAAGGGGTAAACTTATACCAGGTAGACGCCCTTTCAGATACATTTAACGAGCATGAAAGGAAGCAAGGTTGCTCGGCAATCTTTTCATTGTTTTAAGAGTCAGAAAAGAGCTTAACAAAAACTCCCTAAGTGCCTTTTTCGTAAAAGGGGTTGCTCGGCCCGAAAAAGGGATAAAATTATACCGAACAAAAAGGGGATTGATGCGGGAGAGAAAAGGTCTCAAGCGTCATCATGTGTGCGGGATACTGGATCCGGTGACATAAAGGTTGTCGAAAGGGGGTTGCGGTTGTTGTGGCACGCAAACCAAGGCAATGAGAGGGCATTTTGAAAAAATGGCCGAAAAGTATGAGTGTGAGAGTGAGAAATGATCTCAAGCATCATCACAAGCGCGGGACATTGAATCCAGCGATATAAAGATGGTCAACCAAGGAGAATGGTGGATGTGGCACGCAAACCGAGGCGACGAGGGGGCATGGAAAAAATGCCCGAAAAATATGGGGGTGAGAGCGAGAAATGATCTCAAGCATCATCAAGAGCGCGGAAAACTGAATCCGGCGATTAAAGGTATATCAAAAATGGGCTACGACCGATGTGGCACGCAAACCGAGGTGACAAGGTGTCGGGACACAATGTTGATATTGGTCCTGGTGAGAGCGAGAAATGATCTCAAGCATCATCACGGGCACGGAAATATGAATCCGGCGGTGCACATGGTGCGAAAAACGGAGGTCATAAGGACTCCGGAATGGTCAAAGGAAATAACTAAGTTAAAAAATGGTTGTAAATAAAGGTGAGCCCACAAAGCCAAGGATGCAATGGTGGGGATAAATGATTACCCGTGGGGGAAGAATATTAGGTGTACCAAATCAAATCAAATATACAAGTGATATGTGACCTCAAAAATGGTTGAGATCATGCATATGAAAAAGTGAGCAGGGTTAATGACCTGCCCCCATGCTATGTGCATGGGGTTTATGATTATGGATCACATATGTGTTGGTTTGAACGATGGGTTCATTGAGGTGTTGAGATAGAGATGATGGGGTAGGTTTAAAATGATTGATCATGCCCCCTATCCCGGGGTCGAGGTAATCTATTATGCCCCCTAACTCAGAGGTGTCAATGTGGTGCAGATGTTGTCTCAGAGAGGGATCAATAGGGCATTGAGCAACTATTGGCTGGGTGTTATACCATGAGGCTGTGGGCTGTGGTGGCATACTGAAGTGATGATATGATGATGGGGGATTCCCCTTGTGGGGTGGATGCCCCCAGTATCTCTGACGAGAATCACGATGATGATGAGTAGGAAAGGTTTTGGGCCTGCCCCCATGTTGTGGACATGTGGTTTCCTGGTCGATTTGAAAGGGTTGAACCTGTGTGTCAAAGGGATCAATGGAAGGGACCGACTGGACAGAGGGGTATACAGTGGAGATCGTATAAATGGCGGGGTCAAGGCCAGGAATTTCAGTATCTGACCAAGTAAAGACATCAGTGAATTCTTGGAACAGTTGTTGGTATTCTCCGATCTCATGCTCACTGTGGGAGGTTCCTAATGTGATGGTATGAAGGGCACCAAGTGGGTCAGAGATGTCAATGTGGATGACGGGAGAAATATCGGCCATGGGATCCGTTAACCAATCGATTTTAGTAGGAAGGAAATCTTTGGACTCAACCACGGATTGGGTAGCAGTGGTGGATGAAGTCTCTTCCGAGAGGAAGTATGGACGATGGTGCATGTCTTCCCCGGGATAATCAAAGGTAGTAGGAGTCTCGAGAACCTCTTCATCATTGCGGGAGCTTTGAGTGGTCAAATCGAGTGATGAGGTAGTGGTAGTCGAAGAGATCATGTAGATGGTGTTAATCTCTCCAAATGAGGATGATGCGGGAGGGTAGATCTCCTCGATAGTAGGGGGTGCCGTCTCTAGGTCCAAATTGTTCATCTCGTAGAGAGCTGCTCTGTAGTCTGGGATGTCAGGACAGTTGTGGGAGTAGTGGCCGTAAATACCGCATATCGCACATGGGTGGTTGGTACGCAATGATTTATCACGAGGCATGGGGTTTGGATCGAGCTTGACCACCGGGATGTTGGGGTCGTCGTCCAGCATTTGCATGTGTTCCTGCAATGCAGGTAACTGTGGACACTGATGGGTTGGATGGCCTAACTCATCACACAGCGAGCATTTTGGAGGAGCACGGAATATGGGGGGAGGTTTAACTGCCTTGGGTGGGGGTACCACAGTGTGTGGTTGTGGACCTCTGCCCCCAGTGGGCCTGATGAGTGGAGGGGGATTCGTCGATGACGAAGGAGTAGTGATACCGGGAGGTGGTTGGGTAGAAGTAACAATGGGTTGCACCGGTTGCAGGATGACATTTGGTGTCGGCGGTGGAACTGGAGGCGAAATATACCACACGGGTAATCCCAATGTTAACCCGGGTAGACTAAGGGTAGCCATAACCGGGGCGCTTACTACACCCGAAGGAGGAAATAGAAAGGGGATTGTGTGGATGGGTGTAACCCCAATGTGACTAGGGACCAATGGTGGTTTGGGTAACAAGGAGGGTTGATTACCGGGTGTTTGTGAAAGGGTGCAGAGGTTAGCGACGTGGGTCTCCGGTGACGGTGGTGGAATGACCTGGAATGTAGAGGTCATCGGCACCTCGGAGTAAATTCTGGGTCCTACCGAGGAATTGAATGAGGTAGTTGCATCACAAACAGGTTGTTCAACCATGGGGAGAACATTTTCAGGTGTGGCGGGGGCCTTGGGATCGTAATAGGTGAGCTGGTCGACCTTGACCACGCGTCCCTCATGGGGGAACTGCATGGTGCGAAATACGGATGAGGCAACAGCCCGCATGGCATACATGTAGTTGCGACCAAGTAAAAGGTTATAGTCTAGTTGGGCATTGATGACCTCAATGTCAATGAGCACGGTTTTACCCGCCAGCTGGACAGGGACATTGGCTAAAAGACCTTGGGGTTGAGCCGAACGGCCGTCGTAGGCTCGTAATGCAGTGGTGGACTGATGGAGAGTAGGGGATCCCAACTTCTGCCAAACGAATGTGGACATGACGCATGTGGAGGCCCCTTCATCGATAATGCACCTATGGATGACAAGATTCCGAACAGAAACGGAAACTTGGAGTGCTAAAGAGGAAGGCAGGCGGGGTTCAGACTGGTCTGAATCGAATGCGATCAACTGTGAATCATTGGGGTCAATGGCGCTAATGGCAGAGAGTAAAGTCTTGCGCTGTGAAGGACAGTTTTTCAAAACTTCTAAAGCAGACATGGCTGCAGGAGACTGGGCTAAGTCGTCTACGATGTTGTAATTCGACGCAGCCCGAGCATTGGGATTATTGTTGATACGACAAAGTGGGAAGCGAGGTGCTTTGGAAGTGCCATCAAGTGGAGCCAGAGGTATACGTAACATTTGATCTGTGGGATTAACGTTAGTGTTCTTGTCGGCGGGAGGGGCTTCAGAGGTGGAGCCATATTGGTTCCAACGAGTTTGGAGGTTAGCATCGGCAGTCGACATCATCAACAAATGGTGAGTACCTGAATCGAACATGGGTTGATCAGGGGTTGCATAAGTGATCTGCTGTGGCGGCACGTTTACCTGAGGGGGGGCTAACGGCTGAGTGTTCACTACACCCTGGTTTGGGAAGGGGTTTTGCAGCACCAAAGGTTGATGTTGAGGTGGTGGAGGGTTGGGTGGTGGCTGAGGAGCCGCTTGCCCTTGACGATGGGCATCGTTGGTCCAAAGTTGCCGAGCTCGCTCCAAATGTGGGCAAGAATGCGTGTAATGACCATAGACCCCGCAGATAGAACAAGGGTGGTTTGTTCTGAGGTTATTATTTCTAGGCTGCTTAGGATTCCGATCCGGATTGCGGTTGGGAGGAGCAGCATTGTTATTCTGCGGAGGATTGGGAGGTGGAGGACCTTGCTGATGTTGTTGGTTATTACCGCGGTTATGACCTCTACCACGGTTCTGTTGCGCACCTTGGTTGCATTGGTTATTTTGGTATTGGGGCTGATGTTGTTGTGCGTACACATGCCCTTGAGCATTGGGGGGATTCTGGGGAGCCGCAGGTGCGGGAGCAGGTTGCGGTGGATAGTATGCAGGTGGAGCTGGAGGTGGTCCAGTTGCCTGTTGGGGTTGTTGGTACCCCTGAGTTGGTGGAGGTGTGAGGTTAGCCGGTGCAACCGGTTGTGGGTAATGCATGGGCTGTTGTGGAAACTGCATGGGGTTCTGTACCGTAGGTTGAGCATAGTATGTAGGAGGTACATATGCTGATGGCGCTTGGCCATAACAATGTTGTGGACAAGAGGGTCCATGAACATGATGGGTCTGGTTTGTTGGAGCATAAGAAGTTGTCGCTCCGGAACTGGATGTAGCCCTAGAAAGGTCTGGGGCGGGCATGGTGCTCACCATACTGAAAGGTTTTGCTTGCGGTGTAATTTGGCCAATAATGCCATCAGCGGCATGTGATGCCCCCGGTGTGTCACCGCGTGCAGAGTCACCTCGTGGGGCGTCAGGTATGATGGTGTATAGGTAACCTGATTGGGCATAGATAAGATCAAACTGTTGGGCCTTAAGGATGGCCTCCTCCTCAGACTGGGGTCTTTCAGATGCTACATCCTTCGCAATGAGAGGAAGGAGGGATTTAAGGAACCAGTCTAAAAAGATTCGGTCGTCTAATTTAATCTTGCATAGGCTTCGGCGCCGACGCCAATCATGGATATGGTCAGTGATATGCGTGGCCGTGTTCTGTCTGCAAGACAGTAGGATCTCGACGCCCGCATCATAGCGGACAGGTAGCTGAAAGAATTGTAGGAAAGTCGAGGCAAGGGAGGTAAATGTGGCATGCGTCCCATGGGGCTGCTCGATATACCATTTGGCTGCGGAGCCAGTGAAGGTGCGTTGTAAAAGCCGGAGGCGGATTGAGTCATCCACTATGGAGTTGGAGGAACACCATAAATGGAAGGACATGATGTGCTTCTGGGGGTCTTCTCCTGCCTTACCCTCAAACTTAGGGATGTCAGAGGGAAGTTTAGTGGGCATATGGGGCCACGCAGGATCATGTCTAATGGGGTCATTTGTGAGCCTAGCTAAATCTGGCAGGTTCAGACTTGCCATGTATGGTAGACTAGCAGATGTGGGGACCGGAACTGGGACATGCCTAGCCACTGTGGTATGGTGTAGGGGTCCAGTAGCACCTAAAGGTATGCTAGGTATGGAGGGTATGTGCCCTCCAATAGGTGTGGTATGGTATGGGTTAGTGCTCCCAAGTGCAACATGGGTTACATTTGGGTTAGGAACCGCACTAGGGATTCCTGGTATAGCACTCCCAAGTGCAACATGGGTTACACTTGGGTTGGGGATCGCACTAGGGATTCCTGGGATAGGGTTTGTGGAAACCGAAGGGGGTATGACCCCCGTGTTGGGTATACCCATGACAGGTGGTGGCCCTGTGTTAGGCATTCCTGAATGTGGAGTGTTACCCATATTGGGCATACCCAGGGGGGTAGTTGTTACCGTGGATGGTACTACAGCAGAAGGGTCTGCAGATGTCTGACCTATGGTAGTTGTAAATAGTGGATCAAATGGTGTTCCAGACATAATTGTGGTTGGTGGTAACTCTGTGGGGTTTTCGGATTCTACCTCCAAATCAAAGGTGAAGTGGGGTATGTCAGAATCGGATGACTGTCTAATTGATTGACGATGTGTCGAATCAAGGGATAATGCTCTGCGTCCGTGACGTGGAGAACCAAGTGGACTAAACTCTGGGAGTTCGCCCTGTAGACGACGGGAGCGTCTAAAATTCTCAATGGTGAGAATATGTTTGTGTGTAAAAAATTTATTTAAGTATCAGGTGGTGATATATAAAAAATACTCAAAACCCTATTGCAACCAAGGGTGCAAGAAGGGGAGTGAAAAAAGAAGGCTCACAGGCCAAAAAATCAATCCTAAAAAAATGCACTTATTCTAGCAGCTGTGCCACAATAAGTGGAGGAATGCAACAACTGGTCAGAATACCAACATGCAAGCGGCTCCTAGAAAAAATAGGTGTAACTAGACCACAGGTAGGTTGAAATCATGCAAACACCTAATCTAAAAGTATTGTGACTCAAACAGACGATATCCTCTGCAAGGTGATGAAATTCAAGTCAGACAATATGAATGTTGAGACAACGGCTAGATATCCCCCTACCGGGAGGGACACCGGGTAATCAATCCTAAAGACAGGCTACTAGGATACTCCGTTCAAGACGCGTCGAGAAAAGGTAAATCTGCCGTTTGGTCCTTTGATCGCAATATCCCAATACAGGGATATCCCGAGAACTGCGAATGGTAGCCCTTCGGTTACTGAATGGGTTTCGGTATCCCACTCAGGCTTCCGGAACCATCCTCGCGACTTCAACCCTCCTAGGGGAGAGGCCTTCCCACAAACCGGTTGTGACCGCGCCAAAAAGTACTAAGAGATTTTAGCTCCCTAATTGGACAACTTCTATGTCTCAGATGTATGAACTGAGGGGTGTTATTGGAACACCTATCCCCCCAATACTACCTAGCTACAAGAATTCTTTTCGTGTTCCCCAAGTGGGGTTAAGAGTGTGTTCAAATTAGGGTACGTTTTAAGTCTTAGTTCAATTAAGTGATCGTGTGAGTGCACGTGAGGTGTTGTAAACTGAACTTGGAAAAAATAAATGCTTTTAAGGGAAATTTTCAAAAAATAAAGGATTTTTCGAAAAATAACAAGCAAATATTTAAGACTTTTTCACTAAAAGGAATTAATATGCTATTCAAAAAATAACTCAAAAAATAAAGGATTTCTTGGATTTATGAAAGCAAATAATAAACTCCTTTTTAAAAGAAATAAATGGATTTCTTCGTTTCAATAAAAATTGCTAAGGGCAAGATTCTAAAGAAGTAAATAAGAAAAAATTTGAATCTAGATAAAGAATGCAAAATGAGTCTTTCTTTCACTTTCTTGAAAATTTTTAAAAAGATTTCTAGGTATGCACTTTTAAATAGTAAATTTTTTTTTTTTTTTTTCAAATCTGTAAACTATGCAGAATTTAGTACTGTAAAAAATGTGCTATGGGCAGAAAGTACAGTAAAAAATATTTTTCAAAATCGGGATGGCCGAATGGAAAAATTCAGCCGCGCGGGTTTTGGACGAACAGCCGCGATGGGCCGCGCGGGTTTTGGCCGCACAGTCGCGATGGACCGCGCGGGTTTTGGCCGCACAGTCGCGATGGATCGCGCGGGTTTTGGACGCACAGCCGCGATGGACCGCGCGGGTTTTGGACGCACAGTCGCGATGGACAGCGCGGAAATAGGCCGCGAAGCCGCGGTGTGTAGCGCGGAAAAACACAGAAAAGTCGCGATGGACCGCGCGACTGTCTGGAAAAAGGCCGCGATGGACCGCGCGGAAAAACGCAGAAAAGTCGCGATGGACCGCGCGACTGTCTGGAAAAAAGCCGCGAGGCGGAAGCCGTGCACGGAAACCGAGAAACGAACCCGAAAATTGAAAATTTCGGGCTGTTTATGGGGCCAAATCTCATAACAGCAATGGATCTGCTATCTAAAAGGGCAGATCTATGGATCTAAAGGTTAAAAACTCAAAATAAACTAAGATTTAGAGGCAAAATTAGAGATCTAAAGTTCAAACCAAAGCGGAGTCGCCAAAAACTGTTGGCTCGGTTTTGCAACCAAGCTTAGTGCTATGGGCACCTACTAACTAGTAGTAGCAGTTTCAATAGAAATAAAAACAATAAACTAAATAAACAATACTTTTCATGGATCTAAACAAGAATCTAAGCAAATAATGTAAACATTTCAAAATCAAGAACAAGAAACATAATAAATAATTTTTTGTATTGAAAAGTGGGGGGCAAGCAAGTGCTTGCGATATTACCTTCAATGGTGAAGGTTGATGTTGAGCAACTCCCAAGATGAGTAGCTCCAAACTCCAATAGGTCTCTTTCTCCAAGGTTGCTTCAATGGCCAAAAGTGCTCAGGGGAGATTTCAGCAGCATAAGGATGAGATAATGGAAGGATGTGAAATGAGGAGCCCCTACCACCTTTTTATAGGTTTTGGTGGTGAGGAATACCATTTGTGGTTTTGTGGAAACCAATGGTATTGACCAACATGGTTTAGGTTCTTTTCCCTCCTTTTTCCTTTTTTGAATAAAAATAATAATTTATTTCCCTTTTTAATATTTTTGGGAATTTGGACCCTTTTTGAGGGTTTTTTATGATTTTCTTGGAAAAATAATCTTTTTTAATGGAAAAAGGGGTGTACTAAGGTCTTTTGGTGACCTTTTGTTGGTTTCAGAGGCTCAGATGGTGGAAAAGTGGACAATTGGATCATGTGAGTAAGGGAATGAGCTAGTGAGCACTTTTTAGGTGTTAACAGCCATGGCATTGATCTTTGTTTGATCGGAAGATAGTCTTCAGGGCACTTCAAATTTCAATACTTGGAAGCCAAGGGTGTTGAAAATATTGGAGGAACATGACTTGGATGGATATGTATCCACTGTGGTGGAGGAGCTTACATCTAATGCAGGGTGCATCAACTTCAAGAAGAACCAAGCTAAATCCAAATGGATCATCTATGATTTAGTAAAGGACAATTTGATGTCCGTGATCACTCCGTTGAAGATTGCAAATGAGTGTTTTGATACATTGAAAAACCTATATGCGAAGAAGGCCACGATTCAAAAGAGGGCATTGAAGAATAAGCTTCAAAACCTAAATATTGAGAAGGATGAGACAGTGGCGTCCTTCTTCACCAAGATCTCTCAGGTAAGAGATTAGCTTGCTAGTATTGGAGCAGTGGTGGATGAAGATGATCTTATCCAAACCACTATTGATGGTCTCCCATCCTCATGGGAGACATTATTGGCTACGGTAAATGGTCGAGAGGTGAGGTACAACCTAACTTCAAAATTTTGTGGCATGAATGCCTCCAAGAGGAGGGGAGAATCCATATCAAGTCAGTGTGCATCAAAGAAGAAAACCTTGCCCTCACGGCAATGCTAAATAAAGGTAAGAAGAACTTCTCTCAAAAGAAGTTTTCCCATTCGAAGAAGAAGGTATACAACAAGGAATTTGACAAGTCGAAAGTTAGATGCAACAACTATGACAAGAAGGGTCATTATGCAAGGGATTGCAAAGCAAATAAAAAGGGAAAGGAAGGTTTCATGTTTCTACCACTATAGAAGATTAAACTATTCAGAAGAATGCACCCGAAGAAAAGGAGACAAGGAGGGAGTACTACCTAGTCTCAACACTTTTCAGATCCATCATCACAAGTGATGACACATGGTTGGTTTGAAAATGGCACATCCAAACATATGATTAGTTATAAGAGCACCATCACCAATCTTAAGGAGAAAAAAAATGCGTTCAAGGTAGAGTTGGGAGACAACACAACCTATTCGATCCAAGGAGTTGGATCCACCTCCTTCTAGCTGAGTTTAGGATATATTTTACATGTGGAGGACATTATTTATTTTATAGGCTTGAAGAATATCCTCCTATCAGTTTTGGTTCTTGAAGATAAGGGATTTTGAGTTATCTTCATGGATAATCAAGCACTATTATGGCCGAAAAACAAAGACTTGAAATATGCCGCAGTGATTGGTGTTAGAGAGGGAGGTCTCTACAAGGTACTCGAGAAGTACATTCAAGCTATGGTTTAAAACACTATCAATCCATGCGATATATGGAATAGGAGGCTTGGTCACCTCCACTACAAACCACTACCAGGATTACAACAAATGGTGAAGGGTATGCCTGTATTTGATTTTGAGAATGATAGTGTATATAGGGGTTGTGCACTTGGGAAGAATGTTAAAAATAAATTCTCTAGAAGTACTACTAGATCTAAAGGGATTTTAGATTTAAACATTCTGATGTATGTGGTAGCATGTCATCCCCTTCCCTAAGTGGCTATTTATATTATGTATTGTTTATAGATGACTACTCTAGAAATTCATGGATTTATTTCCTAAAGGCTAAGAGAAAAACCTTTAGCAAGTTTAAGAAATTCAAAGCCCTAGTTGAGAATCAGATAGAAAAGCACGTCCGTGTTTTGAGATTTGACAATGGAGGTGAATTTGATCACATGTGTTTAATGAGTTCTGTAGTTATGCAGTAATTTGTAGATAGTTAATTGTACCCTACAACCCTCATCAAAATGGGGTTATGGAAAGGAAGAATAGAATCATATGTGAGGCTGCAAAATCCATGATGCATGATCAAGACATGCCTACGTCATTATGGGAAGAGGTCACTAGTACATCAATATATATCCAGAATAAAAGTCCTCATGCCATTCTAGATGAGAATACACCTGAAGAAGTGTTCACTGGTGAAAAACCAGATATTTCACACCTGAGGATATTTGGGAGTCTTGAATACATTCATGTTCCAAAATAAAAGAAGACAAATATGGAGCCACCAGGAAAGAAGTGAACCTTTGTTGGTTATAGCGAATCATACAAATCCTACAGAATATATGTTCTAGGTGAAAGACACATTGAGGTCAGCCGAAATGTGAAATTCCATGAAGAGGAATCATTCAAGCGATTGAAAGAGCGTCAGTATGATACATGTTGATGTATATGTAACTTCGGAATGTATTTCATTTGTGTATTTTATATATATATATATATTGTACCCTTATAAGAGATGTGTCATTCCTCTATAAGGAAGTGTTGTCAAGTGGATTGACAAGTGTCGCAAGTGTGTGTACTTGCCGATGGGTTATTAGACCACCATGTGGGGTCGGCCCTGAATTATATATATTATAATGTGGATGTACCTAGCTAGACAAGTCGGCCCCATAAGGTCACTGGGAAAAAAGGTTAGTATAAATAGAGATCGAAGATCTCTATTTTACTCACTCGAAAAAGTAACTCACTCTCACTCAGAAAGTAGCGCACTAGTGAGGAGGAGGATCATCTGCTACTAGGAGACCATCTCAGTGTATTTTGGTTGTACTTTGGTTGAGCCATTGCTCTCTCTATCTCTGAGGAAGTTGTGGGGTTTTTCACCTTAGGGTTTTCCCCACGGAAACTCTGTGTCTCTTGTCTCTTATGCTTTTGATTCTTGTGATGCTTGTCATATTGTGATTGTCATGCATTGATATACTGTATATGTTATTCTCTCAGCAAAGATCCTAGAGTATTGTGAATTAATGCTCAAAATTTAACATGGTATCAGAGCTAACCTGATAAGAAGACATTTTGCAGTGATGGAAGCTTGAGTTCCTTGTTTATTGGGTTTCTCTCCACAGATTTTTGAAAATTAGTATAGTAGATTGACTCTACTCATCAAGGCGCATCTATCTATCCAATAAGAATTCAATTCCAAGCATTTTTAGATTTGGCCCTAAACATTAGGGTTTCCACAAAAATAGGAATTTCTGGAATCTGAAGGCACAGTTGGAAGCTCCTTGCAAAAATTGAAGTTTAGAGCTTTGGATCGAGATTTTTGGCTGGGTAGATCTCCGGGAAACTCAAACCCTAATTCAGGGCTCTCCCAGTGAACCCAAGAGGACAAAAAGGCAATTCTGAAGGGAAAAACTTTGCTGATCTCAAATTCTGAATACACTAGGCTGATCAGCTCATCAAGGCGCATCTTTCTATCCTTTTAGAAATTTGAAATTCACATTTTTAATTTTTAGGGTTTTTTCGACAAACCCTAATCCGGGACCAGATCCAATTTTTAGTATTTCAAGTGGTAAGACCTAAATCTTTTATATTTTCATTTGAAGTACTCTTTAAGATGTCTCTCCACACCAAGCTTGAGGATAATCTTGAAGGGGATGATAACTTTTGAGCCTGGAAGTATAGGATTGGGTTAATCCTGGAAGAAAATGAGTTGGACTCATATGTGAAAGAAGACATCCCTATCCCAGAGGATGAAGAGGCAAAGGTATTGCATAAGAAGAACTTGGTCAAGGAAAAGAGAATCATTGTTGATTCTATCAAAGACCATCTTATACCCCATGTGTCTTCTCTTAAGACACCCAAGGAGATGTTTGAATCTTTGACCAAGCTATTTGAAGAAAAGAACATAAATCAGAAGATGAACCTGCGGAACCAATTGAAAGGAGTAAAGTTTCAGAATGGAGAAACCATTCAATCTTATTTTTCAAGGGTCTCCCAGATCAAGGAACAACTAGAATCAGTGGATCAAATGGTGGAGAATGGTGAAGTGGTGATGACCACTCTAAATGGCCTACCCAGGTCATGGGATTCCTTCATTCAAGGAATTTGTGCAAGGAAGAAGTTGATCTCCTTCAACAGATTGCGGGAAGAACGCTCTCAAGAAGAAGCTAGACTTATATCTCGTGAGGAAAAGATGGGAGGTGAAGATCAAGCTCTTGCAGCTCACACCAAAAGAAGCAAAACCAAGAAGGAGCACTCTTGCCACAATAGATCCTATCAAAAGAGTAAAAAAGACCTAAGATGCTTCACATGCAATGAGAAGGGTCACTTTGCTTCAGATTGTCCCAAGAACAAAAGGGATAATAACAACAACTCCAGTAAGAAGAAGAAGGGCAGCAAAAGAAGGTTTCATGCTCATGCTGCCGAAGATGATGAACCCCTAAAGAAGAAGGCTAGGGCAGAAAGTGATAGTGATGATGACTCATCAAGTGAAGAAGAGTATGTTCTGATCTCTGCTCTCACAGGTACTATCTCCCATGGTTGTAATGAATGGTTAATTGACAGTGGGGCTTCCAAACACATGACTGGGTTTAAGGAATCTTTTGTGAACCAATCTGAACATGAATCACCCCATAAGGTGAAACTTGGGGATGATTATCAATACCCAATCAAAGGAAGTGGTGAAGCCTCCTACAACCTAGATTCTGGAAAATATTTGAAGATGAAAGAAGTCCTTTATGTACCTGGGTTCAAGAAGAACCTACTCTCCATCTCCACATTGGATGCAAAATGTATGAGGGTTGCATTTGTGGATGGCCAAGTCCTAATGTGGCCAAAGGGAAGGAACGAAGATGATGCAATAGTGATTGGAGAGCAAGAGGGAGGTTTGTATAAATTGAAGGGACAACGTGAACATGCCATGGTGCATGAATCCATGGAGCCAAGTGAACTTTGGCATAGAAGACTTGCTCATATGCACTATAGAGCACTTCCAATTGCAATCAAGGCAGTAGAGGGTCTTCCTGAAATCTAGACCAAACATGAAGGTGTTTGCAAAGGATGTGCAAAAGGTAAGAACATTAAGAAGGCTTTCCTAAGCAGTGAGAGCAAGGAAAAAGACATCCTGGAAATCATCCACTCAATTGTATGTGGTCCTATGTCATCCAGTTCCCTGAGTGGGTATGTTTACTATGTCTCATTGATTGATGACTTCTCCAGGAAGACTTGGGTATACTTCTTGAAGAGCAAAGATGAGGTGTTTGATAAATTCAAGGAATTCAAAACCTTGATGGAGAATCAAACTGACAAGAAGATCAAAACATTCAGATCCGACAATGGTGGAGAATTCACCTCAAGTGACTTCAAGAAGCTTTGTAGTGATTTAGGGATTAAGAGGGAGTTGAATGCTCCGTATAATCCTCAACAAAATGGAGTTGCAGAAAGGAAGAACAAAACTATCATGGAAGCAGTAAGGGAAATGCTGCATGACCAGGATCTACCTATGCATCTGTGGGCAGAAGCAGTTAGAACAGTAGTATATGTGCAGAACAGAACACCCCACAAGATATTGGACAACAAGACACCAGAAGAGGTCTTTTCTGGTAAGAAACCTGAAGTCAGTCATCTCATAATATTTGGTTGTCCAGTATACACTCATGTCCCAAAGGAAAAGAGGACTAAACTAGATCCTTCAGGAAAGAAGGGTATCTTTGTGGGTTATAGTGAAAGCTCGAAGGCTTATAGAATATACTTTCCAGGGTTCAAGAAGATTGATGTCAGCAGGGATGTAACATTTGATGAAAACTCAGCATTCATCAAATCAAGGAAGGCACCTATCGAAGTTTATGAAGAACCTAAGGAAACCAGATTTCAAGACACTACCATGACTGAAGCAGTTCCAAAAGTTGTTCGTGAGTTTGAAGATCCACAAGAACCTGTAGATCCACCCCGTGAGGATAACTCTCACAAGAGGAAACCTGCATGGGCTAGAGAGCTCATTCAAGATGTAGAAAGATTTGGAATTCTAGAAGAAGAACACAGAGCAAAGAAGAGAACCATATCACATAACAGCTATGTTGCTTTACTCTGTGACATTATGAACAAAGAGCCTTCCAGTTATGAAGAAGCAGTGGAAAAGAAAGAATGGAAGGATGCCATGGTTGAGGAATACCAATCAATAATGAAGAATGATGTTTGGGATGTTGTCCCAACACCTAAAGAGAAGTCTGTTGTGACTTCCAAATGGATCTACAAAATCAAGCATGCTGCAGATGGAAGTGTAGAGAAATTCAAGGCAAGATTCGTAGCTCGTGGCTTCTCTCAGAAAGAGGGAATAGATTATGAAGAAACTTGTGCACCTGTAGCCAGGTATACTTCCATCAGAATAGTACTTTCCCTGGCTGCAGCAATGAGATTGAAAATACACCAAATGGATGTTAAGACTTCTTTCTTGAATGGTGTAATTGAAGAGGAAGTATATGTGGAACATCAACTCGGTTTTGAAATACATGACAGGGAGTCATATGTGTGCAGATCAAAGAAAGCTTTGTATGGCTTGAAGCAAGCTCCCATAACCTGGTATGGTAGGATGGACAGTTTCCTATCTAGTTTGGGCTTTATCAAGAGTAAAGCGGATTCCAACCTTTACTACAAGGTTGAGGAAGGGAATCCTGTGATTCTACTCCTGTATGTGGATGACTTATTTGTAACAGGAGATGACAGACTGATTGCAGATTCTAAGAGGAAGCTTGCTGCTGAATTCGATATGAAAGATTTGGGAATGATGCACTATTTCCTAGGTATGGAGGTGTGGCAGAGTGCAGGTGGGATATTCCTTGGTCAAGGGAAGTACACAGTAGATATCCTGAAGAGATTTGGGATGATGGATTGCAAGGCCATGGCCACACCTATGGCATCGAATCTGAAGCTTCTATGTGATGCTTCATCTGAGCCGGTTGATGTCTCTATGTATCGTCAGATGATTGGGTCCTTGATGTACCTGACGAACACGAGACCAGAAATTTGTTTTGCTGTGAACACATTGAGTCAGTTCCTGACAGATCCGAGGAGTGTTCACCTGGTTGCTGTAAAGCATGTTCTAAGGTACCTGAAGGGTACAGTGGATTATGGGCTCAAGTATGAGGCGAATCAAAAGTTTAACCTGCAGGGTTATGTTGATTCAGATTGGGCTGGCAGTGTTGCAGATAGGAAGAGCACATCTGGGTGTTGCTTCAGTATGGGATCAGGTGTGATCTCTTGGTTTAGCAGGAAGCAGTCCTGCGTAGCACTGAGTACAGCTGAGGCAGAGTATGTTGCAGTCTGTTCAGCTAGTTGTGAGGAAGTATGGCTACGGAAGCTACTGTTCGAGTTATTTGATCTCCCGTTGGATGCTACTGGTATCTTCTGTGATAACCAGAGTTGTGTGAAGTTGTCCGAGAACCCAGTGTTTCATGACAGGTCAAAAAACATAGAGATCAAATATCACTATATCAGGGATATGGTGCAGAGAGGATATGTGAAGCTCCTGTATGTTGCAACGGATGAGCAGATTGCAGATGTGCTGACGAAGCCACTAGCCAGGGTGAAGTTCAAGTACTTCAGAGAGAGGCTTGGCATTCTTCAGATCGAGGAAGAAGTGATGGATACATTTGTTGAAGCCATTCCAAGCATGTTGGAAGGAGGATCCTTCACATGGCTGTGGATGTAAGCGCTGAATGATGAGCATCAAGATGATGTTCTGGTTTTTGCTGGATATGACCAGTTGCATCATTTTTATGTATGTATATATGCATCATGTTGGATACTGGATATGATCAGTTGGATCATTTATATGTATGTACGCATCATGTTGGATGCTGGATATGATCAGTTGGATCATTTATATGTATGTACGCATAAGGAAGTGTCGTCATTTGTATTGATAAGTTTCGCAAGTGTCGTAACTTGCCAATGGGTTATTAGACCACCATGTGTGGGGTCGGCCCTGATTAAGTTAACCATGGGTTATTAAGCTAAGATAGACAAGTCAGCCCCATTAGTTTATTGGGCAGGATAGGACAAGTATAAATAGAGATCAGGAGATCTCTATTTGGACATCTCATTATTCACGTGTACATCACTCGGAAAGTGGCGCACTAGTTGAGGAGGAGGAGGAGCTGCTAGTAGAAGACTATCTCTTGTACTTTGGTTGTACCTTGGTTGTATTATTGCTCTATCTATCTCTAAGGAAGTTGTGGGGTTTTTCACCTTAGGGTTTTACCCACGGAAACTCTATGTGTCTATTGTCTTTATGTTTGCCTCTTGTTCTGATTGACATGCTTGATATGATTGATATGTTGTACATGTTATTCTCTTAGTAAAGATCCTAGAGTATATTGAATTAATGCTCAAAATATTAACATGGTATCAGAGCTTCCCTGAGAAGAAGACATTGTGCAGTGGCGAAAACTAGGGTTTCTTGTTTATTGGGTTTCTCTCCACCGATTTTGGAAAAGCAGTAAGGTAGATTGACTCTACTCATCAAGGAGAATCTATCTGTCCAATCAGAATTCAATTATGAGCACTTTCAGTTTTGGCCCTAAAAATTAGGGTTTCCACAAAAATAGGAATTTCTGAAATCTGAAGACATAGCTGGAGGCTCCTTGGAAAAATCAAAGTTTATAGCTTTAGATAGAGATTTTTGGTTGGGTGAAGCTTCAGGAAACTCAAACCCTAATTCAGGGTCCTCCCTAGTGAATCCAGGAAGACTAAAAGGCATTTTCAAAGGGTGAAGCTTTGCAGATCTCAAATTCTGAACATACCAGACTGATCAGATCATCAAGGTGCATCTTTCTATCCTGTCAAAATTTTGAAATTCACATTTTGAATTTTTAGGGTTTCTTTGACAAACCCTAATCCAGGACTAGATCTAGTTTTCAAAAAATCAAGTGGTAAGACCTAAATTTTTTCTATTTCCATTTGAAGTACTCTTGAAGATGTCTCACCACACCAAGCTTGAGGATAATCTTGAAGGGGCTCATAAATTTCGAGCAGGGAAGTATAGGATTGGGTTAATCCTGGAAGAAAATGAATTGGACACCTACATCAGCTCTGAGGTCCCTATCCCAGAGGATGAAGAGGCTAAGGCATTGCATAAGAAGAACTTGGTTAAGGCAAAGAGAATCATTGCTGATTCTATCAAAGACCACCTCATACCACATGTTTCATCTGTGAAGACACCCAAGGAGATGTTTGACTCTTTGACCAATCTATTTGAAGGGAAGAACATAAAACGGAAGATGACTCTGCGGAATCAATTGAAAGGGGTCAAGCTGTTGAATGGACAGACCATTCAATCTTATTTCTCCAAAGTATTTAAGATCAAGGAACAACTTGAAGCTGTAGATGAAGTGGTGGAGAATGGAGAAATTGTTATGACCACTCTGAATGGCCTACCTAGGTCATGGGATTCCTTTATCCAAGGAATATGTGCAAGAAGGAAGTTAATATCCTTCAGTAGACTGTGGGATGAATGTTCACAAGAAGAGGCTAGGATTGTAGCCCGAGAAGAAAAGATGGGAAATGAAGATGAAGCTCTCACAACTCACACCAAAAGAAGCAAGCCTAAGAAGGAGCACTCTCATTACAAGAAATCCTCTCACACCCATCTAAAGAATAGGAAAGATATGAGATGCTTCACATGTAATGCGAAAGGACACTTTTCTATAGATTGTCCCAAGAACAAAAAGGACAACAACTTCAACAAGAAGAAGAAAGTCAACAAGAAGAGATATCATGCTCATGCTATTGGGGATGATGAACCTCCCAAGAAGAAGGCTAGAACAGAAAGTGATGATGATGACTCATCAAGCGAAAAAGAATATGTTCTAATCTCTGCTCTCACAAGTACTATCTCTCATGGTTGTAATGATTGGCTTATTGACAGTGGGGCTTCCAAACATATGACTGGGTTTAAGGAATCTTTTGTAAATCTATCTGAACATGAGTCACTCCATAAGGTGAAACTTGGGGATGACTATCAATATCCTATCAAAGGAAGTGGTGAAGCCTCCTACAACCTAGACTCTGGAAAGTCTTTGAAGATGAAAGATGTTCTATATGTAGCTGGGCTCAAGAAGAACTTACTCTCCATATCTGCATTGGATGCAAAAGGCATGAGGGTTGCATTTGTAGATGGTCAAGTCCTAATGTGGCCAAAAGGTAAAACTATAGATGATGCAGTGGTGATTGGAGAGCAAGAGGGAGGATAGTATAAATTGAAGGGACAACCTGAACATGCCATGGTACATGAATCCATGGATCCAAGTGAACTTTGGCATAGAAGGCTTGCTCATGTGCACTATAGAGCAGTACCAATTGCAAGCAAAGCTGTAGAGGGTCTTCCTGAAATAAAGACCAAACATGAAGGTGTTTGCAAAGGATGTGCAAAAGGAAAAAACATAAAGAAGGCATTTCCAAGCAGTGAAAGCAAGGCAAAAGGAATCTTGGAAATTATCCACTCTGATGTATGCGGACCGATGTCTTCCAGTTCTCTGAGTGGGTATGTTTACTATGTCTCTTTCATTGATGACTTCTCCAGGAAGACTTGGGTTTACTTCTTGAAGAACAAGGATGAAGTGTTTGATAAGTTCAAGGAATTCAAAGCCTTGATGGAAAACCAAAATGATAAGGAGATCAAAACATTCAGATCCAACAATGGTGGAGAATTCACTTCAGGAGAATTCAAGAAGCTATGTAGTGATTCAGGGATTAAGAGGGAGTTGACTGCTCCCTACAATCCACAACAAAATGGAGTTGCAGAAAGGAAGAATCAACAATTATGTAAGCAGCACGAGCAATGCTGCATGACCAGGATTTGCCTATGCATATGTGGGCAGAAGCAGCCATGATAGCTGTATATGTGTAAAAAAGAACACGACACAAGATATTGGACAACAAGACACCAGAAGAGGTATTCTTTGGTAAGAAACCTTAAGTCAGCCATCTCAGAATATTTGGTTGTCAAGTATATAGTCATGTCCCAAAGGAAAAGAGGACTAAACTAGATCCTTCAGGAGAGAAGGGTATCTTTGTGGGTTACAGTGAAAGCTCGAAGGCTTATAGAATATACTTTCCAGGGTTCAAAAAGATTGATGTCAGCAGGGATGTAACATTTAATGAAAACTCAGCATTCATAAAATCAAGGAAGACACCTTTTGACGACCATGAAGAACAAAAAAAAACCAGATTTCAAGATACTACCATGACTGAAGCAATTCCAGATGCTGATCGTGAAATTGAAGATCCACAAGAACCTGTAGATCCACCTCGTGAGAAGGAATCTCACAAGAGGAAACCCGCATGGGATAGAGATCTCATTCAAGATGCAAAAAGGTATGGCATTCCAGAAGAAGAACACGGAGCAAAGAAGAGGACCAAATCACATACCAGCTATATTGCTTTACTCTGTGATATCATGAACAAAGAACCTTCCAGTTATGAAGAGGCAGCGGAAAAGAAGGAATGGAAGGATGCCATGGTCAAGGAATACCAATCAATAATGAAGAATGATGTTTGGGATGTTGTCCCAAGACCCGAAGGGAAGTCTATTGTGACTTCCAAATGGATCTACAAGATCAAGCATGCTGCAGATGGCAGCATAGAGAAATACAAAGCGAGATTTGTAGCTCGTGACTTCTCCCAGAAAGAAGGAATTGACTATGAAGAAACTTTTTCTCCTGTAGCCAGATACACTTCCATTAGATCAGTACTTGCTCTCGCTATAGTGATGAAATGGAAGATACACCAGATGGATGTCAAGATAGCCTTCTTGAATGGTGTAGTCGAGGAGGAAGTGTATGTGG
The DNA here is from genome assembly GCA_027924585.1 of Larix kaempferi. Taxonomy (NCBI): domain Eukaryota; kingdom Viridiplantae; phylum Streptophyta; class Pinopsida; order Pinales; family Pinaceae; genus Larix; species Larix kaempferi. The sequence goes on from BSBM01000289.1 coordinate 11,406,652, forward strand.
AGCAGCCACTTGGTTTTGAGACACATGACAGGAAGTCATATGTGTTCAGGTTGGAGAAAGCCTTGTATGGCTTGAAGCAAGCTCCTAGGACTTGGTATGGGAGGATAGACAACTTTCTATCCAGTTTGGGATTTACCAAGAGTAAAGCGGATTCCAACCTTTACTACAAGGTTAAGGAAGGCAATCCTGTGATACTACTGTTGTATGTAGATGATTTGTTTGTAACAAGTAATGATAGTTTGATTGCCGATACCAAGAGGAAGCTTGCAGCCAAGTTCGAGATGAAGGACTTGGGGATGGTGCACTATTTTCTAGGCATGGAGGTGTGGCAGAGTACAGATGGAATCTTCATTGGACAAGGGAAGTATGCAGTGGAGATCCTGAAGAGGTTTGGGATGATGGACTGCAAGGCCATGGCCACACCTATGGCATCGAACCTGAAGCTTCTGTGTGATGCTTCATCTGATCCGGTTGATTTCACAGTGTATTGTCAGATGATTGGGTCCTTGATGTACCTAACGAACACGAGACCAGATATTTGCTTTGCGGTGAACACATTGAGCCAATTCCTGACGGATCCCAGAGGTGTTCACCTGGTTGTTGTAAAGCATATTCTGAGGTACCTGAAGGGTACAATTGATTATGGGCTCAGGTATGATGTGAATCAAAAGTTTAACCTGCAGTTATGTTTATTTGGACTGGGCAGGCAATGCTGCAGATAGGAAGAGCACATCTGGGTGCTGCTTCAGTATGGGATTAGGTGTGATCTCTTGGTTTAGCAGGAAGAAGTCCTGCGTAGCAATGAGTACAGCCAAAGCAAAGTATGTTGTAGCTTGTTCAGCTAGTTGCGAGGTAGTATGGCTCCGGAAGCTACTGTCTAAGTTATTTGATCTCTCATTGGAGGCTATTGGTGTCTTTTGTGACAACCAGAGTTGTGTGAAGCTGTCTGAGAACCCGGTGTTCCACGATAGGTTGAAGCACATTGAGATCAAATATCACTATATCAGGGATATGGTGTAGAGAGGAGTAGTGAAGCTCCTATATGTTGCAACGGACAAGCAGATTGCAGATGTGCTGACGAAACCACTAGCCAAAGTAAAGTTTGAATACTTCAGAGAGAGTCTTTGTGTTCTTCAGATTGACGACACTTCGAGGAAGAAGTGATGGAAACATTTGCTGGAGCCATTCCAAGCATGATGAGAGGAGGATACTTCACATGGATATGGATGTAAGCGCTGGATGATGAACATCAGGACGATGCTCTAATTATTGCTCTGTATATGCATCATGTTGGATGCTTGTTATGATCAGTTGGATCATTTATATGTATGTATGTATGCATCATGTTGGATGCTGGATATGATTAGTTGGATCATTTATATGTATGTATGTATTCATCATGTTGGATGTTGGATATGATCAGTTGGATAATGTATATGTATATGCATCATGTTGGATGCTTGGACCATGTATCTGTATATGTATCAGGTGGATATGTTGTATGATCATGAAGATCATGTATGATATATATCAGGTGGATACATTGTATGATCAGGTGGATCATGTATATGTGTATGTATCAGGTGGATACATTATATGATCAGGTGGATCATGTATGAGGATATGTATCAGGTAGATACTTGGTATGCATCAGGTGGATGCATTGTATGATCATGATGATCATGGATGACGAGCTTCAGGATATTGCTCTATATGACATGCATCAGGACGATGCAGTGATGATGATCAGGATGATCATGTGTACATCAGGATGATGTATGGTGAGTATCAAGTTGATACTCTGTGGCCATGGAATAGGTTATGCATATAAGCATATAATCCAGCCCTAGGAGGTTTGCAGATAGTCTTTCGATGTTTTTCCTATGGCATGTAATGTGGCCCTAGGATATATGGAAAACGCTCTTTCGAGGTTTTTCTTTGGGAGGACATATAATCTAGCCTTGGGAGATATGATAGGTTGAGCCGTGTGCTCGTAATCAATCTTGGGATGCTCTTTCGAGGTTTTGTCCTATGGCATATAATCCATCCCTGGGAGATCCTATAGGTCGGAGTTGTGTACCCGTAATAGCCTGGGATGCTCTTTCGAGGTTTTGCCATGACCACATATAATACATCCCTGGGAGATCCTATAGGTCGGAGCTGTGTGCCCGTAATAGCCCGTGATTCTCTTTTGAGGTTTTGTGGTGACCACATATAATACATCCCTAGGAGATCCTATATGTCAGAGTTGTGTACCCATAACATCCTGGGATGCTCTTTCAAGTTTTTTTGGTGGGGTCACATATAATACATCCCTGGGAGATCTAAGAGGTAGAGCTATGTGCTCGTAACATCCTGGGATGCTCTTTCGAGGTTTTGTGATGCACGTAATAAGTCCTGAGGATTCCACAGTATGGCCAATGAAGATGAAGACCTGCAGGTGGTGGGCCTACATCCAGTATGAAAAAGGACTGGCTCTGTAGAACTTCCTATGATGAGTAGATTCAGAGATTGATTGAGATAGCAGTAGCTGTGACGATGACGATGATTCGAGGATGATGATTCGTGTAATGTACCCACCTGTTGACCCAATAAGAGAGGGAAAATGATAACAATCTGTGGAGCTTTTCATAAAACTCAGCCTAGTCATTAGATTCACATGAATAAAAAAACATTGGTGTGCAGATACAAATTAGGCAATATGCACAGTGGAATTGAAACTAATCCATACACAATTCATGCCCATCCAGCATATCAAAACAGTCATCAAATTAATGCATTGCAGAAGTAAATACATAGACAGAAAAACACTTATCTTCATTGTGCAATTGGTCCCAAACAACTAGCAATGTCGCTGCAACGTTCCACCCAACCATAGGCCAGTTGTGTTCATCAAGCTCTCAACACAACTGCCACCCCCAAGCTGGGCATGATTCTTACAAGGAAAAGGAGACATTCACTCATTCACAGCCAATTAATCATTTCATATGAGCCAAGCCAGTCCACAACTGGGTTTATCAGGCTACATTTGAACCCTAGAGGCTTACACTCAAGCTCAAGCCAAAGCAATGGATTTACCATCAGGATGGCCATGGGTTTGGGCTTTCCCCAAATCGTTTCCATCCAAAAACGAATTGTGGGATGAGGAAAAACATTCACAGGGGAGGAAAAACGATTTCTCCCCAACCATATCAGTATTTAACATCCAGAATGGTCTCTATGGAACCCTAATTCGAATTTCCATCTTCCCCACTAGTATACAATATAAAAACGCCCTTATCCTAGCTGAGGATCAAGGAGAACACCCAAAAACATGGCTGAAAAATGCCCAGGTAGATCCCAACTCCTGAAGGAGAGCAATTGGTTGATGGATAATGGCTTGGGGAGCAATTCATGGCTCCTTTCTTGCCCAAGAATCAAAAATCGATTTCCCATGCAGGGTGGCTTTCCCATACCCGAATTTGGACAACCATACCTCCCATTCCCCAAGGCATTAACTACCTCAACCAACTCTTGGGAGAAATCAATGATTGGGTACAAAAGTCAACATGGGTAGTTGAGGGTTTGATTGGTTCTCTCATTGACACTTGGCTTGACTTGGTTGGCTCAAGGGTTTGAATGTTTTCCCTCCCAATTCCTTGTAAAATCATGCCCCCATCTCTTGTTGCATTGCATAGCTAGTTGTGGGTATTTATTAAAATGCATATTTACAATTTCAATGTGCCTGGCTAGCACGTAAACCATATGCATCACTAAATCGGTGGCGGGGCCTTGGCCTTGAGCTCCTCACCATGATTTTATAACAATATTACATCATTTACAATTCAATGCCATGGGGTCAAACTAGGGACATTACATTCCCCTCCCCTTGGAATAACACCGTCCTCGGTGTTCCCACACTTAGGTATAAATACCCACTTTACACATTCCTTAGAATTCACAAATGGTGGCAGGTATGTCATGTGTTTCATCCCTTTACTTTGAGCTTTCAGGACCAAGTCCTTTGGCTTCCACAAGCTGCTCCTATTGGATTTGATCTTCCATCGCTGTAGGTGGGCTTTGCTCCACATCAATCCCTTCCGTTTGTTTATCTTCCAGCTGATCTACCAGTCTGGAATTTCATGGACTTCATATTCCTTGTTGTCCTGGTAACTAATTGAGGAAGACTTCTAGCCAAAACAAATAGCTTTCAATGTCTCTCCTGTGAGACTCATCATGGCAATTCCTGTTAGGACAAGCATAACACAATATTAAAATTAGTCAATTATTTTCCCAATTGACTTGGAACATCCATGCTTTACTCATGAGACTTCCACATATTTAATGCTTTCCTAACATACACATGTACTCACTCATGTTCATCCTTCCACAGGAATATAACTATTTCAGCATTCACAATTTATTTCAAGCAATAAACACAATCAAATTCATCTATGACATGCACTCAACAATATTTTGTTTCTAAGATGCATCAGTCAAAAGGAAATAGAAGAGTAAGAGTTTCCCCCTCTTAGTCTTGTTCCAATCCGGAGCCACACCATCACTTGTGGTTCTATGCTCCTTAGCCTCTTTCACTTCAATGTGAATGCTTGACTTGCCCTTTTTTGGCTATGACACTTAGTGTCTAAGTTCTGTCTAATGCTTTTCAGCTAGGGTACCCTTCTGTTGGTTGTGGAGCCAGATCTTCTAGTCTCATAGATGATATTGTATTAGCCGTGTTTATACCCAAGTTTTATATGATATGTAGGTGGACTGTATAGTCACCCCAACGGGGGGGTGTGGGGGGGCGTCGCCCCCCCACGGGGTTCCAGGGGGGACCATCCCCCCTGGCTGGGGGGTCCGGGGGCAGCGCCCTCAAGAAATGGGGGTTTGAAGGCAACGCCCCCGAAGAAAATTTTTGGGGTTGTTTTCACCAGCTGTTTTGCGGGCCCATGGTTTTGGGTATCCCGTGGTATTTTCCCATTGTATTTCCCATATAAAATAAAGACATTGTAATATGGCTAGGGATGATGATGTATTAGGTTTTATGCATTGTAAAGATCTCTGAGATCAGGAGAGAGACTATGAAACAGAGAAGAGGAAGTGCAGCGTTGTGCTGCAGGTTGTATCCCTTCACCTTGCTGGACGGTAATAATAATAAGGACTGGAAAATTCAGTGTGGATGTAGCCCAAGTTGGGTGAACCACGATATATCTGTGTCTCTCTTGTAATGTGTATGTGTGATTATATTTGCATTTCTGTTTATTGTTATTGCTCTGCGATCTTGTTTTTCTAACACCTTCCCCATTGCTACTTACAGAACCTTTGGCTGCTAGGACCCACACATGTCCACTAGCACCATCTTTCATTACTGCTCATACTGAGCTCTCTTTTAGGACGATCACATGTCCACATGCATCCTCCAGATGCTTTCATAGTTCTTACTTCCAGCAGTACCTACAATCAAGCATTTAATCAATTCACATGCTTAGTGTATTTTCGTAAGGTTTATCTCTAAACAAGAGTTTAAGGAATCATAATTAAATCATATACACACGTATATTCATAAGCAAGAGTTAAAAGATAACCAAATACTTATCTTTATTGGATGTCTTCACTTTATCCCACGGGATCCTTCTTTGCTTTCCAAGCATTGGATTTCCCGTGGATACAATAATGAATGTTGGGACAGCACGTAGGCTACTCCACAACCATTTGAATAGGCAATGCCAAGCCAATACGTTGACTGGGTTTATCAATTATTTAAGGAATGTTTGGTCAGTACGCCGGCTGCTCCACAACATCAAGTGGTTAATGTTCCCACCAACTATTCTCTGAATTTATCAATCATCAATTACTCTTTGGATTTACCAAGAATTTTATAGCGCCCAACCAGTTACTCTCTGGTTTTACCAAGCATTTGTGGCTCTTTTAGGGTCCTTACTTCCTGCAATGGCCAAGGTTTCCAACAAAGAAACAACAGTGTATTAGCTTAGTTGTCATAAGAATTGTACCTGCAATCTTCATTATTCCAAACAAGAAATAAATGAAAATGAATACTTATCTGTATTGTGCATTTTCCTCGCTACTCCACAGGTTTCCTTCTATGCTTTACAAGCCTTGGATCATCTGTGGGGTGGATGCTTGGCCAGCACACATGCTTCTCCACAACATCATCTGAATAGGCAATGCCAAGCCAGTACGCCGACTGGGTTTATCAGGCATCCCAAAAATCAGTAAGCTAAGCCAGTACGCCAACTGGGTTTATTAAGCATTTAAAAAATCAGTATGCTAAGCCAGTACGCCGACTGGGTTTATCAAGCATATGACAACCATTTCCAAGCTAGTTCTCCGACTGGGTTTGTCAGGAAATAACACCCTTCACCAATACCTCCACAACATCCAAATAACCAATGCCAAGCCAGTACATCGGCTGGGTTTGTCAGGCATTCAATTTAACAAAATGCCAAGCCAATACACCGAGTGAGTTTATCAGGCATCCAACAACCCTTCTCCACAACATCTAAATAACCAATGCCAATCCAGTACACCGACTAGGTTTATCAGGCAATATGAACAACATAACATGATTACGTGGATCCTTCTCTTATGCAACCAGTGGTTCCCTCTAGGAACTCCATAGGTGACTCACTTGACTGCAAGCTAGCATGGCCCCACAATACCCACTCACACTACACAAGGATGATACCCCTTTTTTGCAACACAGCTCCTCGGGCCTATCCATCTCTTCTAGTGTCCTTTAGTGTGAGCGTAGAAAGGTTACCACTGCCCATACAGTCCTCTTGAGCACCCTTTCTTCACTTTGCCTCTTACATGCAACACCAAATTGCATCTGTGTAAGCTGATAGCACAAGAAGGATAAGTAGACTCATCAGTATTGCTACTCTAAAATTGTAACCATATTTCATAACATTCACTATCAAGTATTGAAACACCAGGAATGCGTCCATTCCCTTAGGGTGTAGTCAATATTGACAACCCTAACATAACCCAGCATCTGAAAGGTATGCATCCCTTTCCGATGTGATCCATGTAGGACCTAATCATACTCAAGCAGTCTGGAATAATAATGAAACAATGAAACATGCTCTGCATATCAAATCTAATAACCAGACAGGTATATTCTTAGTTAGGGTTACCGAATACTCATTCTTTTTACAGATGTATCTTTCTTTAATGGCAAAGAATGGGGGCTCCCTTCTCTGAGTCAACAGTCCTTCGGTTTTCCACCCTAATCCTTTCATGTTCCTTAACCCACACATGCCTTCTTGGCATAATTTTACTGTCTCACTCACATGCTTTACCAACATGGAGTTCGGTTGAGACATTATGAACATTTACAATGGTGTTTCACCCGAAACCCATTTCCATAGCATGGGATCCTTCCCATCTAGTTTGGCTTATGCAGGCCATCACACATGGTCTTCCTGCAATGTGTCATCCTGGCACACTTATCAAATAGCCAAACAGTTAGCAACATTTAGCAATAAGCTTCAAATCTGATTTTTTCATAACCAATCAATGTCATTAATAATTAAATTCAATATGAATTTACAATTCTGTCTCCTACAGAAATTAATTTGCTTAGTAATGAGGCTATCCTCATTTTGTCTGGCTCTCGTAAGTGGTATCACTCTGTCCATTATGGTTTCACCCTTGCTACCATATATGAACATCCACCTACAACATGTCCTCCTGACACAATTCTATATAATCCAAACAGTCATTAGCAATTATCGGCAAATTCTCAAATCTAAAATTTGTAAATTTGTTTTCCTACAGAAATTAGATTTGCAACCATGAGACTATTCTCATAAAATTAAACCAGACAATTTTCAGATTTGTTTCATGCATAACTTACAACCATGGGAACCTTCTCATAACCTTTGGCTTTTGCACATGGTAGATCTTGGTCTTTACTATGGACTTATCCCCATTGCCATACGCAAGACTTTTCTACTTGAAAACTGAAATTTCAATCAGCCAAACACATTGTGAGTATGTATGCATATACTCTCTTCATTTCTACAACAGTCATTGAAGTGATCTCAGAATTATAACACTCAATAATTCAAACACTTTCAGCTGTTAACATTTTAAATGGAATGAAATATATACATCTCTATATATGCATTAAAAATTGCAAGACACAGTCACACTATCCATGCAATTTAGATAAACAGTAAATACTCATTACTTCACATTTCATGCAATTCTGTCCTTCCAACATAGCACTCTTGGTAGCCCATCAACAATTCTACCTTCTATATTCAATCATTCTCCTGCATTCACAGCAGCTCATTAAATAGATCACCATTTCGTGCATAACCACGAGATTGTACAAAATATTTTTAATGCACATCCCCTCAATGCAACCTTGCATTAATTCACGAATATTATGCCTTCAAACATATTATGGCCTAACCACATCTCTCTCATATGGAATACATTATAATAGGACCATAAGTCATCACTTGCTTGGGTTGTTAAAACTTCACAACCAGCATCCACAAATGGCATGATACGATTTCATATGAATGCATTGAGATTTCTAAGCAATTATAGGGTGTAAGGATCATTGCCTTCATTTACCCACACCTCACCATACTTGGTAGGTTGAAATTCACATTCGGGAACACAATACTACATGCAAATTAATCAACATAGTTTAAACATAGTTGAAGGAATCTCACCAAATCCTCCTTCAATCATTTATGCAATTAAGCATAAATAACCATTACCTGCATGGCTGTCATTAACATCACTTGATGTTACCTGATCGGTTGGTCTCTTACCAAGGCTACACAGTCCTTTTGCCAACCTCATGATCATAGATTTGTTGCACCATCCTTTCCTCATAAGGTTTTTGGTCATATGCAACAACATCATCCACATCCTTAGCCATACTTCGGTTGTCTTTGGTCCTACAACCAATACGAACACAACTAATTATTAGCAACCACAATCATTATCTTAAGTGGCTTATTGCATATGTAGAACCTCACTATTTTACCAATATGCAATATCATATACATGCAAAAAACATTTTCACATGCACTGTGCAATATGCCATCTAGTACATATTCACTTCATCTATCTATCCTTTTTCATTTACAGCATCCCTATGCCATAATTTTCAGTATAGACAACTCAGGAAATATAAATATAATAGCAATGGAGGAGTTAAGGAATTCTCCCTTTCCAATTCCTCATCATGACATGGGATTCCTCCTCCACATCATAGTCGATCCTTTTCTTGGCTTCCCTACCAAGCACACAAGGATTCATTAGCTATGATCTTCTCATGAATTAGCAATTCAGTATATACATATGTGTATAACATGCATTATTGATATTTTCCAAATATGCAATTCTTATGCTATAAACAAAAAGAGTTTAAGGTGAGGAATTTCCCTTTCATCCTCCATAATGGGTATTACAACCCATTACTCTTACTGAGATTTCACAACTCCTTCTATGCAATTCTTGCTCTTCATTCCAAGAATACATTTCACACTTACAGCAACTGTCTCCGGGGAACGACGAGGGTCAAGGGGGCTTGCCCCCTTGTGGCTTCCCATTTCATGCAATCTGGCGCACAAGTTCCATGGCATTTTTCAACTTTCGGTGCCTGAACAATTTTCCTGGAAAGCCATTGAAATTTCCTGTTTCGGAGCAACTTAGCGAGTTATTTCGACCTGTTTCGGGCCAACTCGCCGAGTTCTTCCGATTGAAAACTCAGTTTTTCCTTCCGATCCGCTGCGGACCAACTTGTCGAGTTCCTTTTGACGTTGCGGAGCAACTCGCCCATCTATTCCGACGTTGTGGACGAACTTGCCCAGTTCTCCCGCTGTTTTGGAGAAACTCGCCAAGTTCTTCCGAAATTTCTTCCTTGATGTCGAAAAACACTCAGAATTTTTTCTTTTTTAAATTTCGGACCAACTCGCTAACTTTCTCTGCCATTTCAGCCCAAAACTTTTATCTTTCCGCCGTTGCGGCAAAAACTTACGATTTCTTTCTGCCGAAAGACACTTAGAAAAATTTTCGGACCAACTTGCCAATTTTTGCCGCAATCTCGGACCAACTTTCCAAGTCCTTCCGACGTTGCGGACCAACTCGTTGAGTTCTTCCGTCGTTGCGGGGTGACTTACAGAGTTCTTCCACAGTTTCGGGCCAACTCGCCAAGTTCTTCCACAGTTTCGGGCCAACTCACCGAGTTCTTTCGCAGTTTCCGGCCAACTCGCCGAGTTCTTCCGCCGAAAACACTAGGAAAAATTTTGAAATTTTTCTTAACTATCAGTGCTGAGCAGGAAGCATACTTACCTCTGCAACTATGATAGGTAGCCCATAAAGGCCCAATGCTGCAACCAGCAGCTCTGATACCAAAATGTAATGTACCCACCTGCTGACCCAATAAGAGAGGGAAAATGATAACAATCATATGAATAAAAAACATTGGTGTGCAGATACAAATCAGGCAATATGCACAGCGGAATTGAAACTAATCCATACACAATTCATGCCCATCCAGCATATCAAAACAGTCATCAAATTAATGCATTACAAAAGTAAATACATAGATAGAAAAACACTTATCTTCATTGTGCAATTGGTCCCAAACAACTAGCTATGTCGTTGCAACGTTCCACCCAACCATAGGCCAATTGTGTTCATCAAGCTCTCAACACAACTGCCACCCCCGAGTTGGGCATGATTCTTACAAGGAAAAGGGGACATTCACTCATTCATAGTTAATTAATCATTTCATCTGAGCCAAGCCAGTCCACAGCTGGGTTTATCAAGCTACATTTGAACCCTGGAGGCTTACACGCAAGCTCAAGCCAAAGCAATGGATTTACCATCAGGATGGCCATGGGTTTGGGCTTTCCCCAAATCGTTTCCATCCAAAAAAAAATTGTGGGATGAGGAAAAACATTCACAGGGGAGGAAAAATGATTTCTCCCCAATCATATCATCATTTAATATCCAGAATGGTCTCTATGGAACCCCAATTTTAATTTCCATCTTCCCCACTGGTATACAATACAAAAACACCCTTATCCTAGCTGAGGATCAAGGAGAACACCCAAAAACATGGCTGGAAAATGCCTAGGTAGATCCCAACTCCTGAGGGAGAGCAATTGGTTGATGGATAATGGCTTGGGGAGTAATTCATGGCACCTTTCTTTCCCAAGAAGCAAAACTTGATTTCCCATGCAGGGTGGCTTGCCCATACCCGAATTTGGATAGCCATACCTCTCATTCCCTAAGGCATTAACTACCTCAACCAACTCTTGGGAGAAATCAATAATTCGGTACAAAAGTCAACATGGGTAGTTGAGGGTTTGATTGGTTCTCTCATTGACATTTGGCTTGACTTGGTTGGCTCAAGGGTTTGAATGTTTTCCCTCCCAATTCCTTGTAAAATCATGCCCCCATCTCTTGTTGCATTGCATAGCTAGTTGTGGGTATTTATTAAAATGCATATTTACAATTTCAATGTGCCTAGCTAGCACGTAAACCATATGCATCACTAAATCGATGGCAGGGCCTTGGCCTTGAGATCCTCACCACGATTTTATAACAATATTACATCATTTACAATTTAATGCCATGGGGTCAAACTGGGGACATTACAATTCGTTGATGATGATCCAGAGAAGAAGACTTGTGCTAGCATATTTGTGTCGAGAAATACCTTCCTAGTTAAGAGGGAGTGTTGATGTTTATGTAACCTCAGAATGTATTTCACCTATGTATTTCATCTATGTATATTGTACTCCTATAGAGATGTGTTATTCCTCTATAAGAAAGTGTCGTCATTTGTATTGACAAGTGTCGCAAGTGTCGTAACTTGCCGATGGGTTATTAGACCACCATGTGTGGGGTTGGCCCTGATTTAAGTTAACCATGGGTTATTAGGCTAAGCTAGACAAGTCGGCCCCATTAGTTTATTGGGAAGGACAGGACAAGTATAAATAGAGATCGGGAAATCTCTATTTGGACATCTCATTATTCACTTGTACATCACTCGAAAAGTGGCGCACTAGTTGAGGAGGAGGAGGAGCTACTAGTAGAAGACTATCTCTTGTACTTTGGTTGTACCTTGGTTGTATTATTGCTCTATCTATCTCTGAGGAAGTTGTGGGGTTTTTCACCTTAGGGTTTTCCCCACAGAAACTCTGTGTGTCTATTGTCTCTTATGTTTGCCTCTTGTTGTGATTGACATGATTGACATGCTTGATATGATTGATATGCTGTACATGTTATTCTCTCAGTAAAGATCCTAGAGTATATTGAATTAATGCTCAAAAAATTAACAGAACCGAGTGTAGAATGAGAAGAAGTTTATGAACAACGCCGAGGTGCGAAACAGGCCAACGGCTTCGGCACATCTGTTTCGTGCCGGTAAGCGCATACTACCGGGACCAGGGGGTTGTCACCTCCATCCTTTTTTTGGTCACAAGGACCGCGAATATTCGAACTATCACCACCTGCCTAGACATCTCGGAAGGGACTGCATGCTTGTAACACCCGAGTGTCCGCAGCGCGGCTTGCTCCAGGCGCTCATGCACACTCGTTGTTCGGGCCCTCGGTGCGCTTGGTATGCTACCACACGAAATGAAATGGATCATTTCCACAACCTCCTTGGAATTTCTAACTTAGATAGATGCCTGACCCACTTGCAGCATAACTACCTCTCGACTGGAAATACCTCGGTGCTCTGCTATCCTCTGGTTCCTATATTTATACATCACCTTTGTCCAGTCATTTGCCTCGATAATCATTTGCACAACCCGTTCACGTAAGATTCTAATCATATCATTTTGTTGTTCGTTGTGAGTATGAACCAGAATTCTGACGTGCGGTGTGGAAACCATACTGCTGTCGGCTGCCATTCGTGCCAAAGTGTGTAAGTCATCACCCCAGGTGGCATCAGTCATGTTGCAACGGTGTACTCTTTGTGCCAAACGTGCGTGCGTCAGGCGACAATCAGAGCCGACTAACAATCATACTTGCCAAAAGAAAAAGTTCCATTTGCTAATGATTCGTAATGATTCCTGATTTGACCTAGTCATGGCCCTGCCACTATTGCGGACTGCTCCTAACTTGCGGCGCAAGTCTTCCTGCTCGCGCATTCTTGTCCTGTCGGTGCACCATCTTGCCATCGAACAACTTGCATTTTTTGACTTATACCCAATTGTCAGGGGTTCCACTCACTGTCAACATCCAAACCACGACGATCTCCCTGAGCACTGGCTCAGACAAGTTTTACCCCGTCTAGCAACACCTGCGGAGCAGATGAGGTCTCACCCGATATGTTCAAGGGAGAGTTGACGGAACCATGTTTCTGCCGAATGAAGGAGGATGTTGCGGCTCAATCACTTAACTTATTGCAAAAATTAATAAATAGATCTATGCAATTATCTTCGACATTATTTATATTCATAGCATCATTCAATAGAAATATTCATCGCAGCAAATACAACAATAACACATTAATTCCAGCAAGAAAATGTAGCATCATTCATATATTGAAACATGCATTATCATAAGAGAACAAAAGATACATAGGGATTTCGGAAAACAGTTCTGTCATGTCATATTAACTCTGCAAAACCCAGATACAATATCTCCGCAAAAACATAGATCTCACTGATAACTCTTGATCTCAGATACACAGCCAAACAACGCATAATCCATGACTTCCTCTCAACACATACAACTTTATGACTTTATATAGTCTTCCGCCTTTACATTACTTGTCCACTTATTAACAAATTCCTAACTGACACTTTGAACAATTGACCCAAAATCTAACTGACATGGTCCAAATGACCCAAAAGCTAACTGACATGGTCCAAATGACCCAAAAACTCGCATATTGCGGTACAATTGACCCAAAATTACATAAAATATTCTCCTTTGCACCCAGCTTTCTGCCTTCCGCGATATCTTCTGACTTGTCGCAGCATCCGCGATGATGCAAGGCTAACTTACCAAACTGCCTACCAACACTTGGGTTCTACTATGATATCTTGGTCCAGTCAGAAGCAGGGCTCTGTAGCCCAGAGTACTACAAAAGCAGAGTATATTGCTGCTAGTATTGCCTATTGAAAAGAAATGTGTCTTAGAAGCTACTTGATGGGTTTTTCAGTGAGAAACTTGAGTCTACATTCATTCAATGTGACAATCAAAGATGCATCAATATTTGTGAAAACCCTGTGTTTCATGATAAGTCGAAGCACATTGAAATGAATTATCACTTCATCAAAGACATGGTCCAAAAAGGTACAATGAAACTTCAATACATTGATACTGATAAGAAGATTGTAGATGTGTTAACAAATCCTTTTTCAGTGACGAAGTTCAGGTACTTTCGAGATAAGCTTTGTATGGCATTTAATTCCTCCCTCGCTGAGAGGGAGTTTAAATGTACAACATCACGAGTCATTCTCCAAGCCAATCTTGTCCATCCAGGATTAGGCCTCATGTGTTGAGGTAGGGAGCCTGAGTTGGAATCAGAAACTTGGAGTAGAGTCTTGAGTTGGACTCAAGAATGACTAAGCCTTCAGTTGTAAAATTATATTCCTCATGTGTTGAGGTGAATGATTTGATGTTTCAAAGTGATGATGTTGTAAAGTATTGTTGGACAAGGCTCATGAATTGTGTGTCAAGTCATATTCTCATGTGGACCTCCAGATATAGTAGGTACCCATGGGGTCGATCTCCAGTTATAGAGGTAGATGCTTTGCATGTTGAAGCATTAATGTTGTGTGATGTATTACTAACCATGGTCATTGATTGCTATTAAGTCACCTTTAGAGATTGTCCACCTCTAGAGTGAATTACTTTAGCATATGATCATTTGGTCCAAGAGTAATATTATATGATCACATCATCTGACAAATCTTCTGAGTATAATATGATATGATAGATAACTAAATTTAACACATATTGACCATGCAGTAAAGATAAGAGAAAAAGATAAATGCATAGAGAAAAAGAGAATTCGGATTGCTCATGAGATGACTAAGTGAACTCAAATTGTTAAGCTTCAGTTAAATCCACAATGTATGCCTCAATTAATTAGAGAACTCGAATTGATCACTATAGTGATTGTAACAAGAAAGAATTAGTTAAAGAGAGTTACCTAAATGATTAAAAAGAAGATCTAGTTAGCTAAGTGTTATTGCATGATGACACTTATGTTAAACTAAAATATGACTCTTGAGTTGTGACACTTGCATGATGACACTTAAGTTAGCCACCTAACTAAGTGGGAAAGCTTTCATTTAAGGGTCAATTTCATCCAAAGACTCACTTTAGTGAGTTAATGCATTGCATGAGAAGTGGGGCACTCTTCTTCATGCAAGATTGATTCATCTAGATGGAGGGAGAGTTCATCATGAATTCAGAAGATAAACATAGAAGCCAATGCATGTGAAGAATATATAAATATGTTATACAGGATTGATGAATTCAATGTGAAGTGAATTCTCTTTTCCCTTGAAGGAAAGAAACTTCTATTTGTGAAGGATATTATTTTGAGTCTCTCTTCTTTATCTTTATCTTTCTTTGAAATTGCACCAGGGGTGCTTGATGTAAAAGACATTCTCTGCTATCTATCATAATTATACTCTGAATATTTGTTGGGGTTTTTCATCCTCATTGTTTTGAGGGTTTTCCCCAGGGTACATCTTGTGTTATGGTTGAATGTTTCATGTGATTGAATGGTTCATTGATTTAAGTATTCAGTATTTCCACACTTAAATTTGTAAATTTCAAATCTCAATAAAGAAAACCCCAAAAGAGTGAAAAATTGGAAATACAACAAAACCAAGCTAAAATCTGAAAGAATGTGAGGAAAAAAAATAGAAATGCTTAAATGTAAAGAGTATACCTCTAGATATGGTAAAATGGTTGTATCTTGGGAAAATAGAAACCGTTTTCATTGAAACGAATAGAATTTCCAAATGAAATAAAAACTATGGATGTAATGGAACACCTCTTTCATCCTAAAAATGCATAAACATATAAAAAAACTAAAATTCCTTAATGCTTTCGAGAAACACCGATTCCATATCTCAATCATCAATGGAAACATAACTTCATAAGAACTATGATACCATGTTAGACTAACACATGAATTTTCCATAATATTGAACATCTTCAGAAACCACTCAAACAAACATATCATAGATCAACACACTGTTGTTTTTACATGGTTAAAAATCTCGAAGAGGGAAACAATCCACTGCCTCAACCAAATAGCTACTTGAGGCAATATATTATGCAAAAGAAAATAAATGTTACAATCAATTTCTCATTATTCGATCATCGAGAAAATGACCCACCCTTCTCTTTAAATAGATATTGTGGACCAATTGGATGTTAAACCATGAATCTTTGGCCGTTAAGATCAAGGTGAGGATGAATTGCCGTATCACTCTATGTATAGAACATATCATCATCGTCTAATTATATATGTCCAAATGCATACTAATGCGTAATAAAGAAAAGGACTTTAACTAAAGATAAATTATTCCAAGTTGATATTAACTAACTCCTAAGTGTCAAAATATCCTAACAAAATCACGATGATTAAAACTAAGAAACTAAAAACTAATGCAAAAAAGAAAAGAAGCTAATGGTAAGCACTTAAAAGAAATTTAAGTAAACAAATTACCATCGATCAAATCCTGATGCACCTACTTAATTATCAAGCAAACCATCAATAAAATAGAAAAATAATCAACTTACAATCAAATTTTATCTTTGGAAAGGGGTATACACAACTTCTTATAGGTAAAGCTACGTATGTATGTGACTGCTGATAAGGAAAGGAGTGTATGTATGCACTTTCTGAGACTGTAACCCATGTATTCCTTAGGAAATGTCTGTGATAGAGTGGATAGGAACTCATGGATGTTCGTGACTTCCTAGAAGGTAAACACTGTATATCCACGACTATATAGACAAAAACTTGTGTATGTTGAATACGTGACTGTGTCGACAATGACCTACATATGTACACAACTTCTTGAATGAAAAATTGCATATGCTGAAACCATATGGATGAAAACCTATGAACAAATATGACTACCAAGGAAAATGAGAGGATATTTTGCAACAAAAGGAGATACTTGATAATAGGTTAGGATATAATGAGTTTCTACTTCAAATCTAAAAAAAATAAATTAAAAACTAGAAGTTTCTCAAAAAATATTTCTAAAACATAATGGAAACATTAGGGTTTTAAGAAAAAAAATCATAGATATAAAAAAATGCCCATATCTAGTGTAAAACCTCAATGGTTGTCCATATATGATGGCAAATATACAATAGAAGGAGGGCCCAATAAAAATTATTGAAGTTTGATGCTTGAAAAATAATTTTAAAAAACTACTGAAAGAGGTAGAGCTTAGTAAAAGAGCATATGTATGTTCTTTCTGAGACTGTAACCCATGTATTCCTCAAGAAATTTCCATGACAGAGTGGAAAGGAACCCGTGGATGTTTGCAACTTCTTGGAAGGAAAACATTGTATGTTTGTGACTGTCTGGACAAAGACTTGTGTATGTGGAATACGCAACTGTGTTGACAACAACCCACATACTTCCATGACTTCTTGGATGAAAAACAACGTATGTCAAAATTGTCTAGATGGAAACCTGCAAAAAATACGGCTACATAAAGAAAATAAATGGTTATTTTGCTTGATAATAGGTTAGGATATAATGTGTTTCTACTTCATATCTAAAAACTAAAATTTTCTCAAAAAATATTTTTGAAAAATAATGCTAAGGTTAGGGGTTTTAGAAAAAAAAATATCATAGATGTAGAAAATGTCCATATCTAGTGTAAAACCTCAATGCTTGTCCATATATGATGACATATCTACAAGAGAAGGAGCGCCCAATAAAAATTACTGAAATTTGATGCTTGATTTTTTTTTTGAAATAATAAAGGAGGTAGAGCATAGTAACCATCTTTTTAATATCCCCAATTAAACATTAGTAATTTTATCTCCAAGGTTCCAACTTTAATTATGTTGATTTTCAACTTTTTTCCAAACAATGGTTTATGAAGGATTATGAGATGTTCTCGTTCAACAACAGTGGAGTGTATGTGTATTTATGATGTCCATTAAAGGTGTGTTTCTCATTAATGTTTTAAGATTCAACTTCTATGTGTCCCAAATCATATCTGATATAAAATTGGAAGTTGGTAAAGAAACTAGAAACACTGGTTCAATTCTGGTCGCACCGAACACAGGATTCCCAACTCTTCCAAAACACTACAAGAGTGAATCAAATTATACCAATATCATATTAATGGACTAGAATAGAATCAAATAAAACTACCTGACCCACTTATAGACTCCATAGAACTTCCAAGGAAGTATGAAAGGAACCCTCTCAAGACTAGTGATAAACTAGCTCGATTTCCCCACATGGGAATACTGGTTGTTCAACTTGACCCAAATACCTCCTAATCGACTCTAATCCTCCCAAAAGGATTCAATAAGACTAAAATACACCCAAAAAAATATAATTGACTCAGTAATATACCTCGGGGGACTTCTATTAAAGTTTTATGAGCAATACTGTAAATTGCATAACCATATGAGAAAGATTTATACATGGAATCATCAGTTACTTAAATATGAACACCATATGAGGAAAACACTTGTATATTTATTATTCACTATATGATAAAATTAATGACACTGATTAAAATAGTACATGGCTCTTACACAACTCGAAAATTGTGAAATACTCAGTTACAATTGTACAAGTTCGAATCTCTACCAGAAGAGATACAAAATGGAGTAGATCTGATAAAATGAGCACATATTGGTCATATGAACACCTTTTGGAGTGAAAAAAAAGTGTTTCCCACTAGAAACAATGACCTGAATGCAATGTAACATGTCTCACATCTTAGAAATTCTCAAAAGTGTCGAAACCATAACCACCATTTCGGCCCTCCTTCACCGATCCAAGCTCTAAATCAACAAGAAGCACCTCCAAATGATAGAGAGGCCTCCCAAATTGTTCCCTCTGTCACATAAAAATTATATAATTCCCAATAATGATATATTCAAGTGAAAATGTATCCAATGGTGCACCCTCCTCAATCAAGAACCCACAACTCCAACACCAAAATTCCTGGAAAACACCATAAACCTCTACTGCTACAAATTGAAATTCCAAATACCTGTAGAGTAATTCGAACCAAGAATAGAAAAATATATAAACCTGCATTAATTGAATCTCACTTGATAAATCTGATTGATTCCTCCTCAGCTTTCATTCACATGAAGCACAATTGAGAAATCTGAGTGATTTCTCCTCTCTTACTAGCTAGGGTGGAATCTTTCACCACCGAAACTAGTTCTATAGAAAGGGGCACATCTCCCAAGCTTGATAAGCTCAATAAATCCCCAATACCAAAATTCAAATGACCAAAATATCCTTCACTTGTGTCTTCACCCTTTTTATAAATCTTCATGGAGCATTTCCCCCTCATTCTAGAATTCTCTCACAAATATTTAATAAATGTTAGTTTTATGGGAGAATGACACCTCGGGACCCATTTATTTCCTATATAATGTTATTTGACCAAATAATAACTTCATCTACCTTGAAAATTCGAATTTGAGAGGATTAGCTTGATTTTGGGGGGGTTACATCCTCATGTGGGAACACTCTAACCTCTAGCGCCCTCCTTGTCTAAATTTAGGACCTGCAACATGTCATAAGGTGTCATAAGTTGTCATAGAGACCTGAAACATTTCATAAGTTGTCATAATATGCCATTGATTCCCATTGGGAGTTACACTTCCACAAGTGCACCCTCCTTTACTATTCTTAGCTAGGGAGTTACAATTAGATAAGATGCATTCATTTTGAGATTCCTTCCACCTTAGAATTCAAATTTGGATATGATTCGCTTGATTTGGGTAATTACAACTCATATGGGTTCCAACTCATCCTCCTATGCGCCCTCCTTGTCTAATGTTTTTCTAATGTTGCATTAATCACAAATATTGAACATTTTACTATACAAATTTGTGACCCATGCCACCACCTTAATAATCTATCACCACATTAATAATTTATCATTAATTTACCAATTTACTTAGGCAATTACATCTCCTAGTCCAATGGAGTGATCCTTAGCAAAACATTGGGGACATTACAGTCCTCCCTACCCTAGATTGCTTGCCCTAAAGAAATTTAAATTTGGGTGTGGTAGTGCTTGTTATCCTTCCCCAACTTATGCACATTATTTTTTCTGCCTCCTTCCTTAGTGATGACTATTCATAATGCTTCAATTTCAAGTGGACCAATTCATCACTCTATAGTCCAAAATATGACCACACTAAGGCTGAAAATGGTATCATGGCTCCAAACTAGTCGAAAGGAGGTGAAGTATACCCTACTCACTGTATGGTCCTGCAAAGCACCGGCATAGGAAACCTCGTGACCAATTCCAATAACAAGATTAACTCTATACTACAATCACTCAATCAAATCCCCAACAAATTGGTTTGCTAAGAATCTCATCATATGAAATATGAAACTAACTCTCAACTCCGGGTATGCTGTTGGAAATATGCCTTGCATAGTAACTCTAAGATCCCCAACTAATCTCAAAAGGGAACCACCATGTTGCTGTTGCGTGAATCTAATCATAACCATCCCACTGTCAAACTATTTCTACATCCCCCTCTCTTGGATATCCAAATTGAAAAATAAATCTACCACCACGGATAGTGGCCTGCATAGGAATCCAGTGAAATATACATTACTACTACCATAATTTATGTTGAATATAGGAAAAGGAATTCTATCTAAATCACTGGCCATGAATCTCGGCTTCTCATGAACTCTAACAATCCACTCAAGAGATAGATCCATCTCTCCTACTATACTTACATCAACCCAATTGGAACATCTGAGTCCAATATCGAACCTAGGGTCCCAAAAGAACCTGAGAAATGTAGAGTGTCTACTGCATCCACCTCTACACTGCATAATATCCACACAAAGAGCCTCCTGTAGTCTCCCAAGCTACCCAATGAGAAAACATTGTATCCCTCTATCATAGGTTCGCCCACCTTACTAATCCTCTACTCCACATGGATAGGATCCTAAAAGTGATGGCTAGCTCTACCACCTGTGCCAGCCGCTAAACTACTGAACCATGTAACACTAGGATCCCACTGGCTATGTTGTACCCTTGCAATCATCATTGTCATCCGAAAAAATTCAGTACTCTGAAGGATGCCAAGATCCCACAACCAAATTAGAAGTTCATCACTCCCAATGCTCATTCAAACCTTTGTGAGCCCATCTATTATAACATGAATCTCCTCTTGTTCAATATGCACACTAGTCATATGTCTCACATCAATGAAATTGGTCCCATCCAATTAAATCAGATGAAATTTCCATGTCCTTCCATGAATAATGAAGGCATCATATAATATCAATGGATTTTGTTGCTACTGCTCACAATAATGAACACTGGCTGGTATGCTCTAACCCCAATGTGTATCCACCTTTTTCATACATATATCCACAAAATCCATGATGTGTATCCTCCTCTACTAGTTGGTCCATATAAGGTGTACACATCTGTCTCCTCCATGACTAAGTCTCTCTCCCATAGAGGAAACTCATGATCCTCTTGATGCAAAACAATTAGTACTTGGTCAACATTCTGCATGTCAACTCTCTCCTCAGGTACCTGCAAATAAGAAATATCCTCATGATCAACCCCCACATGAGTCTCCTCCAACGGACCATGAATGTAATAAACCATATACAACTGGTTGTTTGAAGTGTAGGAGGGAGGGTGTGATATTTCCAACTCCCTACGAAGTTGTTCAACCTTAATATATGATTCTTGAAGTGATTTTTGTGTGCTCTTCAAGGAATAATGGGTGATCTCAAGCCCATGGGTGATCCTGTCAACTCCTCCTTCTTCTTCTTGTAATGCACAATGGTACATCTCAACAAGCCTAAGAATATAGTCTTTATCGAAAATTAGGTGTATGTAGTTAGTCTTCATCGCTACCACTACCTTTCGAATGGCTTCAAAATATGCAAAGGTAAAATTCTACTTTCAAACTATCATCTTTTCATGTCCCAAATTTGGCATTGGGTCACAATGGCCTAATCACATTGGCAATATTCATTAGAGTTTGTCAAATTGATGTTAAAGGGTCAAATTATTGCCAAGGCGGAAAATTACTAGTTTCCTAGGTTTGGGGTGGAAGCTCTGGGATTTGGAATAATGGGGATAATAAATGATGTTGGAACATTAAAATGGCATAAATATTTAATAAAGGAGATAAAAAAATATATACAAGTGAAAATCAAAGTGGCATTTGATCATGAAGACACATGGAGGAAGTGGGACCCACACAAGCTAGAATTTATGTGCCACATGGCATCCTCTTCTTGCAATTTCCAATCCATGGGAAGCCTAATGTTCTTGGGATGAGTTATAAGGTAAATAATACTTGGCATGAGTCAATGAGGTCTAAATATAGAGGAAGAGTAACTCCCATGGAAGAGGAAGAGGCAATTTGGAGCTAGTGAGACACTTGGGCTAGATTCCCTAGCTCTATGACAACAATGATGAAGATGCTATGACACCTATGACACAAATCAGACCTTAAGTCTGACATATGACATATATGACATGTCAGGGCTAAAAATAGACTCCAATAGGGTGCTCAAGGGTGTTAGGGAAGCTAAGATTCTTCCACATGTGATTTGGTGGAAGTGGGAGACTAGGAATTATTGTACAAGTGACGTTCTTTGGAATCTCTTCCCAACTTGAGTTGGCATGAGTCTCTTGGAAGGAATTCAACCCATGGAGTACATTAGAAGTTTATAAATTTCAATAACAAAGAAGGAAACCAGCTTTTGATCATTTGTATAATTTGCAATTGCATTTGTGAAGAGGGAGAGCTAGTGGATGACTAGTTTCTTGCCTTAGCCAATTTCGAGGGTGAAAGATTCCCATCCAAGTTGGTAATTGGAAAGGCCATTGAGAAATTTCATTTGGAGATTTAATGGAGTCTTTATTTGCAGGTGTAAGCTATAGGGCAGCTCATGGTTTCTTCTATTGCAGCTCACTCCTTCAACCATTTCCAGTTTTGATGACATATTCTTGATCCTTGAGGGAGGGCGTTTTTGGTGAGATATTGTACTCTTTGGGGGAGATTATAATTTCCCATTTATTTTGTAATATGAATTAAATAATATGTTCTTCATCTACATAAATTTTCAGGTCTAAATTCCAAGTAGAAATGTGTAAATCTCTTTTTTAATGAAAGAACAGTGCCATTTCCCCACTACCTTGTTGTGAACCAATGTAATGTTGATGATTTCGAATGAATGGATGATTATCTGATGAATTTGTGATTAATGTACTTCCATGTATGTATTTTACAAGTTTCATGTACTCTACTTGAGAAATTGAAGTATTTTTACTCAATTTAATTGCATTGGGAGAAGAAATAGTGTCATTTCCCCAAGGGTCGAATTGGTGATTTTTGCAGCTGAATGGGAGAGGGTTGAAACAGATATAATAATCAATTAATGGTTTACATGAGACCTTAATAAAATCCTTAATAAATTCCCTACCTCTGTTCAGAAATTTGAGTGGGTTTGGAGGCATTTGGGAAGCCATTTTCAGTACTTACCCGAGGGGGATTTGAACCCCAAATTACTAGTAAAATTGCATACTTGGTACAGAATATTAAGAGAGTATGAAGAGGTATTTTTGTGGCCATATCTCATCCTTGAAAATCATATTCAAGTCCTAATATCATTCATACACCTTCCTTGAACATTTGAAGGCATTTGGTGTCAATTTGAGACCTAGAGACCAATACTAGTCAAAGGGAAATTACTAGTAAAGTTCCCTACATTGGCCATAATTGAAAGAGGATTTGCAGAAGTATTTTAAAGGTCCAAAAGCATACATGAAACACATATTTATGTTCTAACATCATACATATACCTTCTCAGAATATTTGGGAGCAATTGGAGCAATTTGGGGACCTAGAGCTCAAAACTAGTCAAAGGTCTAACTAGGGAAAAAAGTGAAAAATTGTCATTTTAATAAAATTCCTAACAAGGGACATTACAGTGGTATCATAGCATGGTACTTGAACTTGTGAGTTAATATCATACATTGAAGAATAAGTTTCAGCCATGTCTTACTATTATGATGAATCCTATGAGTACAATTCTTATGAAGAATATGCAGATGCTTATGAACAACATGAAAGAGAATGTGAATGGTATGAGGAAGAGGTGCCATCATGCAACACTTCTTACAATTTCAAGAGGAATGAATATTATGATTATGACCCTATGTATGAGAAATATGAGGATGTCACACCACCAAAGGATAATGTTATGGATGATTTACAAAGATGGAGAGCAAAGTATAAAACCCATCCCCAACAATATCAATCATATCAAGAATATCTTGCTTTGAGCAAAAATACACAAAATGCCATGTCTTTTGAGTACTATGCTGAACATATTTTTGCAAATAGTACCAAACATGAAGATGTGGAGTTAGTAAAGAAAGGTTTATGCCCTTCTTGTAAAGAATCTTGGAGAGAGTATCATATATGTATGGGTGAAATGATCTCATACTTGAGGAGAACTTTTGGGAATTCTTCAAAAAGAGATTCCAAAGATATTGATCCTAAGGAAAACAAGGGGAAAAATGCATCAACTTGCTTGAAGGAGCAAAATGAAGAGACAACACAAGAGCATGAACAAGATTATATTGAAAATATGGAAGATCATTTCGAGACACCTTCTAGCTTAGACATGAACCAAAGAGCATCTACTGATGGATGCTTAAACTATGAAGGACTACCTACTAATGGGTGCTCACACCTCTATGTTGGTGACATAGAGATCACTTTTGAAAGTGTTGCTGCAAGCCCAAGTTCCATTAAGCATGATAATGAAGACCTTGTAGCAATTGAAGAAGAACCAAGATCAACTTCCCCATCACCACTTGAGCTTCATGAAGTTGGTCCAAGCAAAACTAAAGAATATGAGGAGGTTCATTTGCAAGAGCCTCGTTTTCTTGAAGGGTCCTTAAATATGAATGAAAAGAAGATCCAAGAGTCCCTCAGAATTCTCCATGACACTCAAGCATTGGTGTCAAATTATTGTTGGAGAGCTACTTCATTGGAGGAAACATCCTTCCTTGAAGACATGGAGAAGATTCAAAGAGCAATGTGTCTAATTTCATGTCTTTGCTTTTTGATAGAAACCATTTGTTTGAGCTTAATGAATTGTTACATGATGCATACTTGAAGAATAATGAGGATATTCATAAGATCACAATTCAAAATGAGCAACTTTTTGAAAAGTTGCAAGATACTTGTTTTTCCTCCTATGTTTCAGATTGTCACATGGTAGATTGTTTGGAGGATTCTCATGACATGGTGGATCATGATAAATGTGGAAAATTGAATGTGCTTGATGTGTTTGAAGATGAACTTGAAGAGATACAAACACTTGATGTGGTGGAAGAGGAACTTGAATTATCTCTTGATGAAGGTTATGCAATTTTTAAAGAAAAGCATGATTCCTCTACATTGGAACCAATCTATGACAAAGGTTTCACACTTTTGAAGGAGATGCATGATACTATTCATATGGATCCTTCTCATGATGAAACTTCTGCACTTTTTGATCATTTGGGTGAGTTATTTAATTCTCCTACATCCTACAATTCCATGTTTTGCAGCATTAGTCTCAATGAAGAATGGGTGAAAGGGTTATTTTTTATGGTGCCACATGAGGAGTATGGAACTCCTAGATTTACATTTTATGATAATATGGTTGGAGCGCATTCTTATTCACATTTGCAGCAGCATCCTTTGTTACTTTATGATGATGCACATCTACATGGGTGCACCTATTATATGCAATTGAGTCGCTTGAAGACTCATGGTTTGCCTTGCTCAACACTTGATTCATTTGATGTTGGAGGAACTTCGTCCAACACTTGGGTGAATAGATTTATGATTGGAAAACATTTTTGCTGGAAGCCACACACTTTGTTATATCTTTTTGATTCTCGCATTCAGGGATGTATGGGTGAGATTTTTTTGAGTCATTTGAAGTCTCCTTGTTTTTTCGGCTCATTATTTGGTAAATTTTAGTGGAGATTCTTCATTCACTTCTTGGATGAAATAATACATGGATGAATATTTTGATGCATATCACATCCTTTTGGAGCAGCATTATAGGACATGGGATCCTCACCTATGTCATTGGAGCAGATTTTATTGGTTACTTGAAGCTTGTATGCACTTGGAAAATGGTGGTTTACTTGCTTGGAGGTATAAGCACTTTCATGACTCTTTGATGAAGCATATCCTTGATGTACATTTTCATTATGTTGTTATGTACTTTGATGATATATATTTTGTACTCATGATGTTTGGAAGAATGCATACAAGAAAATGGGATCCAGGAATACTCTTATCTAATGGTGTGTGTTGGAGAGCACTCTTAATTGTTGGAGTGCAATACAAGCAATGGGACCCTGGAATAATTTTTATCTCATTGGTTTCAAATATTTTAGGAAAACAAGCAGTATGGGAGATGGATTTCCCACTTAATAAAGTGATTTTTATTGGAGTAGTGCAGTAGAAAGCATGGTGGTTCCTCTCTAAAATCTTCATGGAAACTCAAAGACTCAAGGTTGGGCAATTCAATGGAAACTTCAGAGAATTATACAGAAAGCAAGTTCTTCAACACCCATGTTTGAAATTGCTTGAGGACAAGCAATATTGGGAAGGGAGGATTTTTCATGTCCCAAATTTGGCATTGGGTCACAATGGCCTAATCACATTGGCAATATTCATTAGAGTTTGTCAAATTGATGTTAAGGGTCAAATAATTGCCAAGGAGGAAAATTACTAGTTTCCTAGGTTTGGGGTGGAAGCTTTGGGATTTGGAATATGGGGATAGAAATGATGTTGGAACATTAGGATGGAATAAATATTTAATAAAGGAGATAAATAAATATATACAAGTGAAAATCAAAGTGGCATTTGATTATGAAGACACATGGAGGAAGTGGGTCCCACACAAGCTAGAATTTATGTGCCACGTGGCATCCTCTTCTTGCAATTTCGAATCCATGGGAAGCCTAATGTTCTTGGGATGAGTTATAAGGTAAACAATGCTTGGAATGAGTCAATGAGGTTGAAATATAGAAGAAGAGTAACTCCCATGGAAGAGGAAGAGGCAATTTGGAGCTAGTGAGACACTTGGGCTAGATTCCCTAGCTCTATGACAACAATGATGAAGATGCTATGACACCTATGACACAAATCAAACCTGAAGGATGACATATGACATATATGACATGTCAGGGCTAAAAATAGACTCCAAGAAAGCGCTCAAGTGTGTTAGGGAAGATAATATTCTTCCACATGTGATTTGGTGGAAGTGGGAGACTAGGAATTGTTGTACAAGTGACGTTCTTTGGAATCTCTTCCCAACTTGAGTTGGCATGAGTCTCTTGGAAGGAATTCGACCCATGGAGGAAATTATAAGTTTATAAATGTCAATAACAAAGAAGGAAACCATCTTTTGATCATTTGTAGAATTTACAATTGCATTTGTGAAGAGGGAGAGCTAGTGGATGACTAGTTTCTTACCTTAGCCAATTTTGAGGGTGAAAGATTCCCATCCAAGTTGGTAATTGGAAAGTCCATTCAGACCTTTCATTTGGAGATTTAATGTAGTCTTTATTTGCAGGTGTAAGCTACATGGAATCTCATGGTTTATTCTATTGCAACTCACTCCTTCAACCATTTCCAGTTTTGATGGCATATTCTTGATCCTTGAGGGAGGGCATTTTTGGTGAGTTATTGTACTCTTTGGGGGAGATTATAATTCCCAATTTATTTTTTAATATGAATTAAATACTATTTTCTTCATCTCCAGAAAGTTTCAGGTCGAAATTCCAAGTAGAAATGTGTAAATCTCATTTTTAATGAAAAAACAGTGCCATTTCCCCACTACCTTGTTGTGAACCAATGTAATGTTGATGATTTCGAATGAATGGATGATTCTCTGATGCATTTGTGATTAATGGACTGAAATGTATATATTTTACAAGTTTCATGTACTCTACTTGAGCATTTGAAGTATTTTTACTCAGTTTAATTGCATTGGGAGAAGAAATAGTGTCATTTCCCCAAGGGTCGAATTGGTGATTTTTGCAGCTTAATGGGAGAGGGTTGGAATAGATATAATAATCAATTAATGGTTCACATGAGACCTTAATAACATACCTAATACATTCCTTACCTAGGTTCATAAATTTGAGTGGGTTTGGAGGCATTTGGGAAGCCATTTTCAGTACTTACCCCAGGGGGATTTGAACCCCAAATTACTAGTAAAATTGCATACTTGGTCCAGAATCTTAAGAGAGTTTTCAAAGGTATTTTGGTGGACTTATCCCATCCTTGAAAATCATATTCAACTCATAATATCATTCATACACCTTCCTTGAATATTTGAAGGCATTTGGAGTCAATTTGAGACCTAGAGACCAATACTAGTCAAAGGAAAATTACTAGTAAAGTTCCCTACATTGGCCAGAATTGAAAGAGGATTTGCAGAAGTATTTTAAAGGTCCAAAATCATCCCTGAAACACATATTTATGTTCTAACATCATCCATATACCTTCTCAGAATATTTGGGAGCAATTGGAGCAATTTGGGGACCTAGAGCTCAAAACTAGTCAAAGGTCTAACTAGGGAAAAAAGTGAAAAAATGCCATTTATTAAAATTCCTAACAAGGGACATTACACATCTGCCCCTAAAGCTCTCCAACAACAATATGTCACCAAGGAATTTGTGTCATGAAATTTTTTCATGGCTTTCCTAACATTCTCTTTGCTTACCTTCAACTGCCCTGCTAAGAGTTGCAACTCATGGGAACATTCTTCCACTAAAGTTTTTGCATTGTTTCCATTGTCATCCTCCCCAAAATCATATTTTTCCCTTGCATACTCCACTTCTGCACATTCTTCAATTGGAATACATAATGGTGGGAGATAGGTTTCTTCTTGCTTACTTGTTTGGGATTCCAATAAACTTGCTTCCATATCTCTTTGCAACCACTGTTTCCCAAGCCTTAAGTCTTGTTTACATTTTCGAATGGATTATATAAAAAATCAGAATGCTTGTGCCATGAATCCACAGCACATAATGCATCTTTAACAGCCAAATCAACATTAGAAGATTCTACAATACAATTATCCTCATGTGGAAGGGATGTTATTTCTTGATGATGCAAAGAAATAGGACTGCTGCAAAAAACATAATTTTTTTCATACCTTGGTGTCACATCTTCATCATTCTCATGTGGTTGGTCTGTGTGGGCATGTTGCTCCAGTTTTTATTCAACTGAAAGACTCAAGCCTGAAATTTGTGAGTCCCTTTGATCCAATATCTTGTATGGCCGTGGTGAGTTTGTGGACATGGCTTCAATTTATTTGGGTCTCACACATGATGGCTGATTTTTGTTCTCCTCATGGTCATACGAAGGATGAACAATGACAGTGAATTTACTTCTCTCTAAACCAATATTATTATAGGAACATTTGGATGCTCCTTTCCTAGAGAAACCAAACATCTTCTTCACATGTTTTGATGTAGATCTTTCTAGGAAGGAAAATGGGTAACATTCCACATCTACAATTCTAGCCATTGAAGAAGCTTCCTCTTCAACTTTGTATATGTTGTCACAAAATAAATCATCCAACTCATATGGATTATGCAATCCTTCATTTATTATTTCAGCTCCTTCATTGTATTCCACCAAATAAATGAAACCATCTTCAAGAAATGATTCTTCCCATGTTAAGCTCTCCTCAAGCTCCCATGCAACCGGTTCCAACCTCATCTCTGCAAACCTTCTTCCAAGTTTTTTTTCTTTATTTCTTAAATGCTCCTCTTAGTTCCAAAAATTTTCGAGGAACATGTTCGGATACCACTTTAATATCCCCGATTAAATGTTAGGAATATTATATCCAAGGTTCCAACTTTAATTATGTTGATTTTCAACTTTTTCCCAAACAATGGTTTATGAAGGCTTATGATATGTTCTCATTCAACAACAATGGAGTGTATGTTTATTTATGATTTCCATTAAAGGCATAATTCTCATTAATTTTTTAAGATTCCACTTCTATGTGTCCCAAATCAGATCTGATATAAAATTGGAAGCTGGTAAAGAAACTAGGAACACTAGTTCAATTCCGGCCACACCAAACACGGGGTTTCCAACTCTTCCAAAACACTACCAGAGTGAATATAATTCTCCCAATATTAGATTCATGGACTCAAATAGACTCAAATACAACTATCTGACCAACTAATAGACTCCATAGAACTTCCAAGGAAGTATGAAAGGCACCCTCTCAAGACTAGTGAGAAACTAGCTCGATTTCCCCACAAAGGAATACCAATTTTTCAACTTGAACCAAACACATCCTAATTGAATCTAATCCTTCAAAAAAATTCAATAATACTAAAACATCCAAACAAATATAATTGAATTAGTAATGTACCTCAGGGTACTTCTATTATTTTTTTACAATTAGTACTGTAAATTGCATAACCATATGAGAAAGATTTATACATGGAATCACTAGTTACTTAAATATGAACACCATATGATGAAAACAATTGGATATTTATTATTCATTGTATGGTAACATTAATGACACTGATTAAAATAGTACATGTCTCTTACACAACTTGAAAATCATGAAATGATCAATTGCAATTTTACAAGCTTGAACGTATACCAGAAGAGATACAAAATGGAGTAGATCTTATAAAATGGGAACATATCAGTCATATGAACACCTTTTTGTGTGAAAAAAAACTGTTTCCCACTGTAAAAAATGCTCAAAACCACAACCACCATTTCAACCCTCCTTCACTGATCCATGATCTAAATCAACAAGAAACACTTACAAATGATAGAGTGGCCTCCCAAGTTTCTCCCTATGTCACATAGAATTCATATACTTCCAAATAATCATCTCTTCAATTGAAAATGGATCCAATGGTGTGCCCTCCTCAAGCAAGAACCCATAACTCCAACACCAAAATGCCCAGAAAACACCATAAACCTCTATTGCTACAACTTGAAATTCTAAACACATGTAGATGAATTCTAACTAGAAATAGAACAAGATATAAACCTGCATTAACTGAATCTCACTTTAGAAATCAAAGTGATTCCTCCTCACCTCTCATTCACATGAAGCACACTTGAGAAATCTAAGTGATTTCTCCTCTCTTGTTAGCTAGGGTGGAATCTTTCACCACCGAAACTAGTTCTCTAGCAAGGGAATATATCCCAAGCTTGATAAGTTCAATGTATCTCCAATACCAAAATTCAAATGACCAAAATCTCCTTCACTTGTGTCTTCACCCTTTTTATAAATCTTCATGGAGCATTTCCTCCTCATTCTATAATTCTCTCACAAATATTTAATAAATATTATTTTATGAGAGAATGACACCTTGGGACCCATTTAATTCCTCTCTAATGTTATGTTTCCAAATACTAACTTCATCTACCTTGAAAATTCGAATTTGAGAGGATTAGCTTGATTTTGGGGGGGTTACATCCTCATGTGGGTCCACTCTAACCTCTAGTGCCCTCCTTGTCTAAATTTAGGACCTGCAACATGTCAAAATGTGTCATAAGCTGTAATAGGGACCTTCAACATGTCATAAGTTGTCTTAATATGTCAGAGATTCCCATTGGGAGTTACACTTCCACAAGTGTTCCCTCCTTTACTATTCTTAGCTAGGGGAGTTACAATTAGATAAGATTCCTTCCACATTAGAATTCGAGTTTGGAGATGCTTGTCTTGATTTGGGGTAATTACAACTCATATGGGCCCCAACTCATCCTCCTATGTGCCCTCCGTGTCCAATGTTTTTCTAATGTTGCATTAATCACAAATATTGGACATTATACTATACAAATTTGTGACCCATGCCACCACCTTAATAATTTTTCATGACTTTACGAAGTGACTTAGGCCATTGCATCCCCTATTCCAATGGCATGGTCCTTAGCAAATATTTGGGGACATTACAATCTTTGATACCATGCTATAATTGATAAATATGCATTAACATATAACAATAGATTACTAACATGTAAATCAATAACTGGAATCTTACTAGTCTAATCTCCTGCCAACACAAGCATCAAATAATAAATAGAATACGCAAGAAAAGTGTTGATGTATTTGTAAATTCAGAAGATATTCACTTGTATATTGTATGTATTACATTTGTAATTTATTGTATCCCCAACGGAGATGTATTATTCCTCCGATTGGAAGTGTCATCATTTGTATTCGCAAGTGTCGCAAGTTATATTATAAGTGTCGTAACTTATATTTGATGGGTTATTAGACCACCTTAGAGGGGTCGGCCCACTATGGGTTAAAGGGTTATTAGACCACCCTAGTGGGGTCGGCCCAGTGACAAGTGGTAATGGGTTGTTAGACTCTCCTAAGGGAGGTCAACCCAGTTAGAGTAAAAAGGCAAGTAAAGGTAATGTATAAATAGAGAGGAGCACCTCTCTATTTATCCATTCACACACTCACTCACTTCGCATTAGTGAGAGAGAGGAGAAGTGCGCACAAGTGGAGGAGGAGAAGCTTCTAGGATACTATGTCTTGTTTTGGGGTTTTGTATTGGTGCTCATTCTATCTCTGAGGAAGTTGCAAGGTTTTTCACCTTCTTGGTTTTCCCCTGTGAAATGCTTTATGTCTTTTGTCTCTTGTGTTTGATATGTTGTACATGTTGTTCTCTCAGTTAAGATCCTAGATCATATTGAATTAAATGATGAAAAAATAACATGGTATCAGAGCTAGACTGAAGGAAGGCATTGTATGGCATTTACGACACTTGTTGCACTTGCGACAAATTGGAAGCTAGGGCTTGATATACTAAAAACTAGTCATCGTGGAACTTTCTCTATAAATCAGTTTTGGCGAAGGTTCAGGATCTGATACATTTACAGGTCGAAAATGAAATGTTCATGTACCTTGTGTCCCAAGATCATCCTCAGATTTGTTGTACTTTATGATATATGATCCGTACAAGTTTGGGTTTCTGCCTCTTCCAGAATGCAGCCCTAAACATGTGACCTAGGCACAAAGGTCATATCTTAGGCTAGGAAGCTCCAAATGGAATTCCCTAAAAAGTGACAGTTAGGGCATGGACTTTAGTTTCACAGGTCCTAGTTTTAGAGGCCGAAGTTGAAACAGTGACACGTGGCACTTCGTACAAGTTCGATATGTTGTTTCATCCCATAAACAGGTCATGTTGTGACACTTAGCATATCTCTCTCATGGAGAATCCATTGGAGCTCAGATCTATGGGTTTGGAAAGATGACAGGTCAGTCTACCAAAGGCCAAAGTTTCAGACCCTGAGGATTTGAAATTTCATAGATACATCATAAACAGTATGTCATATTTCTGTCAAAACAGAATTGGATTCTAAGCACTTTCATTTTTGGCTTGTCAGTGCTGTGGGAAATTAGGGATTTTGAAAGAAGTAAAATTTTGGAGTGCTCTCAGCATAGGATTTCTCTCAGAAAAATTGAAATTTAGAGACCAAGATTGAAGTTTTTGGTTGGTTAGAACCCCGGGATCCATCAAACCCTAGTTCGGGTTTTGGACCAGAAAACCAGATTTTGACAGAAGTTGCAGATCCGAAATTCGCAGGTCAATTTTGGAGGATCAATTTTTGAAGTTTTCAAAATATGAGCACACCAGTTTTCTTGCCTCAGTCAAATGCATCTCCCTATCCAGATAGAAGTTTGAAATTCCAAGTTTGGATTTTTAGGGTTTCTCTACCAAACCCTAGCTAGCTCCAGATCCAGTTTCAGCAAATCAAAGTGGATTGGGTTAATTTTAGAAGAGAATGATTTGGACACCTACATAAGTGAAAAAGTTCCAGTTCCAAAGGGAGATAAGTCTAAGGCCTTACAAAAGAAGACTACAAGCAATCCCGACAGGTATGACTTAAGGAGATACAGGTATGTTTTGAAATCTATTCATGATTAAGTTTGTCTTCATATTATTGAGGTTAGGAAAATCTTGGTTAATTTTAGACTTGTCTTATCACCTTAGTAAAAGTATGAATGCATGTGAATGATATAAGACATTCATTGATTAGGGTTATGACACTTATGATTGTACTAATTCACTATGGTATTGTATGAGGATGATGTTGTCCGCTAACATGAAAGGTACATCAAGAAAGACAAATCAAGTTCTAGATCGAGAACATATGACGATGGTGACATGAAGACAAAGACTCATCCATATCCATTGATCACATAGAAGCTCTACTTACAAGGTATGTATAATTTGGTTCTACAATGCTTAACTTATGAGATATGCATGTTACTAGCACAAGGTCTCTAAATCATTGAAGAGAACAAAGAAGACATTGTTTGGGTATGTTAGACATAACTTGCAAACATGATAATCTAGGTATGTTTTTCCTATATCAAGTTAGAATCCTACCTTGTGTTAGGGTCTCATATAAGTATACTTTTGTATGATTGATAATGATTATTCATGAAGTTATAGGTTTGAGTAATCATGGGTTTATGCATATTATGCTTCTTAGTTTGATTAATGATATGACAAACTAGGAGAGTCCTATGGTCAAATAAGAATATGCATGAGTAAAATAGGTACTCCCTGAAACCTTGAATACTAACGCTTGTGATAAATTACCTGTGTATGAAATGACCATGACCATACATATTTAGAATCATAATGTTTTGATAGTATTGAGATTATACTAATGCATGTATGCTTATGTATGAGATCTTGAGGATGACACAATGATGACACTAGTGCACACTTAAGAATGCATAGTGGTCCAAAATGGATATAAGTTCAAAGAAAGTTCCTGCAAGGAAGCAAAGATCAAGAGGGAGCACACTCCAGTAATTCCTATAAGGAAGCAAATATTGAGAGGGAGTCCACCCAACAAGAAAACAAAGATAGGTATTTGAATTGTTACTTCCTGTATACATGATTACTTAAATGGTGTTGTTTTGTCATGTACATACTTATGTTCCTAGATTTAGGATGTATATTATGCATTTTAGAAAAGTTGCATTAATGAACAAGATACTACTAATATAGTAATGGGTAAGTGGCCTATGGTACTTTACAACATTCCATTGCTACTTATCTAGAATGAAACCTCTTTGCTGACATGTTGAGAGTAGTGCACACTCTTAACAATGTTCTGGTAGAGATGGAAGGCATCTAGAAAGTTACCATATGAATGCGAGATATGGATGAATGTTGTATTGAAGCATTGGCTAAGATAATTGCATGACTGTATGACAGATGTCTTTATGTGTAAGAATTTGTTCTGAAAACTTTGAGATATTTATGATCATGCAATTGAATTTTACTTGTATGAAAGATCATGTACAATCACCTACAAAAGAAGGACAACAAAATTTTTTCCAGCGACGAAGTTCAAGAAAACTACCTTTTGAAGATATTGAAGAATCTAAAGTTCACAGGATCAGGGATGCAGTAATGGAAGGATGCCATGATCAAGGAGTACCAGTCGATCATGAAGAAAGATGTTTGGGATGTGGCTCCAAGACCAGAAAGGAAGTTTGTTATGACTTCCAAGTGGATCTACAAGATCAAGCATGCTGCAGATGGTAGCATATAGAAATAAAAGGCAAGGTTTGTGGCTCGTGGCTTCTCCTAGAAAGAAGGATAGATTATGAAGAAACTTTTGCACCTGTAGCCAGATAGACTTCCATCAGAACAGTACTGCAGTGATGAAGTGGAAGATACACCAGATGGATGTCAAGACAAATTTCTTGAATGGTGTAGTCGAAGAGGAAGTGTATGTGGAGCAGCCTCTCGGTTTTGAGACACATGATAGGGAGTCATATGTGTGCAAATTGAAGAAAGCCTTGTACGGTTTGAAACAAGCACCCAAGACATGGTACGTCAGGATTGACAAATTCCTAACTAGTTTGGGCTTTACCAAGAGTAAAGCGGATTCTAGCCTTTACTACAAGGTTGAGGAAGGAAATCTAGTGATACTCCTACTGTATGTAGATGATCTGTTTGTGACAGGTGAGAATGGGTTGATTGTTGATACAAAGAGGAAGCTTGCTGTCGAGTTCAAGATGAAGGACTTGGGTATGATGCATTACTTTCTAGGCATGGAGGTGTGGCAGAGAGCAGATGGAATCTTCCTTGGTCAAGGGAAGTATGCAGTAGAGATCTTGAAGTAGTTAGGGATGATGGACTGCAAGGCCATGGCCACACCTATGGCATCGAACCTAAAGCTATTGAGTGATGCTTCATCAGATTCGGTTGATGCCACAATGTATAGTCAGATGATTGGGTCCTTGATGTACCTGATGAACACGAGACCATATATTTTCTTTGTTGTGAACACATTGATCCAGTTCCTGACGGATCCTAGAAATCTTCACTTGATTGCTATAAAGCATATTCTGAGGTACCTGAAGGGTACGGTTGATTATGGGCTCAAGTATGATGTGAATCAAAATTTTAATTTGGAGGGTTATGTTGATTTAGATTGGGTAGGCAGTGCTGCAGATAGGAAGAGCACTTCGGGGTGCTGCTTCAGTATGGGATCTGGTGTGATCTCTTGGTTTAGTAGGAAGCAATCCTGCGTAGCACTGAGTACAGCCGAAGCAGAGTATGTCGCAGCTTGTTTGGCCAGTCGTGAGGAAGTATGGATTAGGAAGCTATTGTCTGATTTATTTGATCTCCAATTGGATGCTACTTGTATCTTCTGTGACAACCAGAGTTGTGTGAAGTTGTTTGAGAACCCGATGTTTCATGACAAGTCTAAGCACATCAATATCAAGTATCACTATATCAGGGATATGGTGCAGAGAGGAGCAGTGAAGCTGTTGTGACAGATGAGCAGATAGAAAATGTGTTTATCAAACCACTAGCTAGAGTGAAGTTCGAATACTTCAGAGAGAGGCTTGGTGTTCTTCAGATAGAAGATACTTCAAGGAGGAAGTGATGGGACACATTTGCAGGAGCCCTTCCAAGCATGGTGAAAGGAGGATCCTTCCCATGGATGTGGATTTAAGTGTTGTGTGATGAGCATCAAGATGATGCTATGTATGATGATGATCAGGATGATCATGTGATGATGATGTGCATCAGGATGATGCACTGTATGATGATGTGCATCAGGATGATGCACTGTATGATGATGATCATGTGCATCAGGATGATGCACTATATGATGATGATCAGTATGATCATGAGCATCAGGATGATGCTCAGTGAAAGGATGATCAGGATGATGAGTGTTAGGATGATACTCCGTGGCCATGGATAAGTTGTGCAGTAGCATGTAATTTCACCCTGGGAGATCTTGCAGGTTGTGTTGGGCACGTAATCAGTCCTGGGATGCTCTTGCTAGGTTTTGCTTGGTAGCATATAATAGCTCCTTGGGATATCTTGCAGGTTGTGCTGGGCACGTAATCTGTCCTGGGATGCTCTTGATAGGTTTTGCTTGCATGGTTGCATATAATAGCTCCCTGGGAGATCTTGCAGGTTGTGTTGGGCACGTAATCAGTCCTGGGATGCTCTTGCTAGGTTTTGCAAGGTCACATGTAATAACTCCCTGGGAGATCCTATAGGTTGAGCAGTAAACTCGTAATCAGTCTTGGGATTCTCTTTCTAGGTTTTGTTGACGCATGTAATCGGTCCTGAGATTCCACTAGATGACCCGCTCGTAGAGATGATGAAGAACTACAGCAGGCTAGGCCTACATCCAACATGAAAAAGGGTTGGCTCTGTAGAAATTCCTATGACGAGAAGAATTGAGAGATAGCACCAATGATCGAGATGATGGGAACAACAGCAGTGAGGATGATACTCCAGTGATCCAGTGATGATGATCCAGTTCCAGTATTGAAGAATTGTGCCTATATGTATTGATGCCTGTGTCGAGAGAATACCTTCCTAGTTAAGAGGGAGTGTTGATGTATTTGTAACTTCGGAAGATATTCACTTGTATATTGTATGTATTACATTTGTACTTTATTGTATCCCCAACAGAGATGTATTATTCCTCCAATTGGAAGTGTCGCCATTTGTATTTGCAAGTGTCGCAAGTTATATTGTAAGTGTCGCAACTTATATTTGATGGGTTATTATACCACCTTAGAGGGGTCAGCCCAATATGGGTTAAAGGGTTATTAGACCACCCTAGTGGGGTCGGCCCAGTGACAAGTGGTAATGGGTTATTAGACTCTCCTAAGGGAGGTCGGCCCAGTTAGAGTAAAAAGGAAAGTAAAGGTAAAGTATAAATAGAGAGGAGCACCTCTCTATTTATCCATTCACACTCACTCACTTCGCATTAGTGGGAGAGAGGAGGAGTGCGCACAAGTGTAGGAGGAGAAGCTGCTAGGAGACTATCTCTTGTTTTGGGGTTTTGTATTGGTGCTCATTCTATCTTTGAGGAAGTTGCGGGGTTTTTCACCTTCTTGGTTTTCCCCGATGAAATGCTTTGTGTCTCTTGTCTCTTCTGTTTGATATGCTGTACATGTTGTTCTCTCAGTTAATATCCTAGATCATATTGAATTAAATGATGAAAAACTAACAAAAAAAGAAGAGAGAATAGAGGATAAATTTTGCGTGCTAAAACCCCAAGATGGGGAACATCCACAGAAGGATGATCTTCCTATTCTTCACAAAACTTTCACTCTTATAATTTTTTGTGATCCCCACATAAGCATTGCATCACATTCCATCTTATCTTCTTGTCACAATTAATTTCCAATATATCAAATAGGTATCCTTCACCTCTATTATATATGCTAGAGGGATGGATTTTCATATCCCATAATACATGTGGGATAAATATTTTTCCTCATCTCTTATATAAAGAATGGTAAGGAAAGAATTTTACTCCATGATGCATTTGGGATAACTCATTTTTCATAAGTTGGAGAGTTATGAAGAATATTATGCCTTATTCTTCTAGGTAGGACTCATTGTGTTTACAAAACATCTTAGCTAGGCTTTTACAACAATAAATAAGACCTCTAGACATCACAGTAGACATTATTACACATTCTAACATTTCCTCTTAATGATGTCTAGAGGGATCTGGAACAAATGGACGAAAATGGCATTACATTAATGTATGAGCCGTGCAATGTTCCCATGAGTGCATGGATGACCATCAATTTATAATAGGTTCTTCTTGTTAGAGTTTCCTAAAGAATAATCATTCATGCACGTATAATACATGGAAATACTATGTTTTTATTTAACAATATTCAAGTAATCAAATCGACTATAAAGAGGACCACAAAATGGCATAATTTCTATTGATTCTTTGGGAGGAACAAACACTTGTGAAAGGATAAACCAACATATATCCATCTTAAACCCATATCTATTAAGCATCAAGAGGGATCCAATTTCTTGAGGTGTAATTTTTTTTACACATCAAGAAATTAGATAAATTTTTTAATTACTTTTTATTTTTTATAAATTATGAGCTGAAATGGTAACGTTACATCACATAACGTGGCAAACATGAAAAACATGACAACATATCCCCCATACTGGATTGTAAGCACCTTGCTACTCTCGGTGAAACAACCCAATATTTGCAGTATTTATTTTAGACTTTGCAATCATGTAATTGTTACCCCAATAAGAAAATTTGGTCCCAGCATCGGGCATATGCAGGGAATATGGCCAAGCACCATACAAAGTGTGATTGTAACTACTTTGGTATTTACTGTGCATATGGATGGGAAGAGAGAAGCCATTGCTACCATCCAACAACTGAATCAACCTTTGTTTGTACTTAGACATTTTTTCTTGTAGCTCATACAAATTTTTGGATCTCCTTATAGAGATGTTTTGGGTAGTATTGATATCATATGTTGCCTCACTAGAACTCTCGGTTGACTCAATATAAAGATATAGGTTGGTTAATTTCAGACAAAACATGGTTGATTTGGCTTCTAAATTTTCAAAGAATGAGCATATGGAAGAGTTCCTATGTGTATTTTCTATTTCACCTATTGTATCATTGAACATAGTGGGGGGTATTAGACCACCAACTTTGGGTAGTCGTTCATTAATATAATGGGACGGTGTGACATGCCTAGGGTTCACCTTCAACCCTTTACATTTGAAAAAATACATACTACAATGGTGTCATAAAAGAGATCCAGTTCACATTGAAGTACCATTGGTCCAAGATGGTTGTTAGATGATGGCATGTTAGAGTTGGTGGGGGTAAAGTGGCCTTCAATTTTCACACTACAAAATTTGGACCCATTTTTCAATGAAAATCCGTCGGTTGTCACATGCCATGTCGTATTACAATCGACAAATATAGGGAAATTAAACTATCAGTTGGGAAATCATCCGTTATCCCAGGTCTCTGCTTTTCATATGAAGACCGATAAGAATAATGGCACATGTCAACCCGAAGGTCAACATGTCAAATTATGCAACCATCAATCGTCCAACCCATTTACGTCGGTTGACATGCACAAGTTTGTCAGTTGACCTGCACACATTCTTCGGTTGACCGAGAAACTTACGTTGGTTGTTGGACCCACGTCCATTGGTGGATAGACATTAACCTTTGTCCCACAAAACATTTCATCGATGGACCGAGATACTAACATCGGTTCATCGATAAAATATCATCGGTTGACCGGTTCATATTTTTGCACTTTTTAATTGGCATCGGTTAACCACCATATAGTCATCAGTTACTCGACCCTATTCTGTGGGAGGATCGACAACAAATTTTGACAAACCAAATCTATGTTGCTAGTAGATTGAGACAAATCCATTGTTCTAACCGCTTAAATTTTTTGCTCGCATTTAATGTGGCATCGGTACACGACCACCTTCCCTCCATCGACCGAAATAACTCCATCGTTGGACCAACAGGTACCATTTTTACGCTCTTCACTTTGTCTTGGTAGACCGACAATATACCGTTCATCAAACGACAAAATCCCGTCATTAGACCGTTGTCACGTTTGGTACACCATCACATTACTGTTGTTACACTGAAATTTTTCCGTGGGTTGACCATCTGAAGTTAGACATTTGACACAAATATACAATGCTTTTTCCATGCTTTTGACATTTTTCCATTACATATTATTATTCCAAGCCGTCGATAGAAGAACACTGGGTCATTGGTAGACAGACAATAAGCTCTAATTAAAAAAACCAATGTAGTTCCGGCATTTTTGGGATAATCTAAAACAACAATTTCCATGCATCAATGCAAAGTAGGTAAATCGTTCAATATGGAGTTCCATGTGTAAATCCTAGTTCATCCAACTTCCTCAACCATGAACAATTCAACAACAAACATAAAAAGGTGAGCTTCTTCATGCAATATAAGGTGTGTAGAGGTCTATGATTTCAGCCTCTTCTTACACTCAAAAGTATCTCAAGACCCTCCAACAAGATTTTTTCACAAATATAAATAACCTCACACCTCAATATTATTTTGTATTCATAATATATTTTCTCAATTATATTTGGTTTCATTAATCATGATAATGTATGTTTTCTCCTTCAATAATATATTCTTAACAGACCTTTGATTTCCATTTTCAATCAGCATTGTTATATTCCATGATACTATATTTATATTTAACACTTGGTCGGGTTATGAGATAATTCTATGATAGTTCTATTCCTTGCCCCGAGTCAATTACTTGAGTTCCTTCCTCCTGATTTTTTTTTGTGTTTTAGTGTTCTATAGCATCTCTTCTTTTCCTCAACTCTAGTTTTCTTTATGTTTTTAGATTATTCATTTTTAAATCCAAACCAATAGATTTACCTCTAGTTTCAAAAATATGTTCTACCTTATTCTTTTGTTTGGATAAGTCCTTTAGAATTTTGACTATTATTTAATGAGTTTTTGCAATTGGTTTTCTCAATCTATTTTTATTAATTGTACTAAGTCAACCTATTCTAGTTATGTATCCTATACAAGTTTTTCCACTTCATCCTTGTATTCCACTATTCATTTCAACACTCTTTCCATTCCTGGTCATTCTTATTTTTCCACTATTCCCGATCCAATAGTTGTTTCATTTTTAGGGATATCTAGTTTTCTTTGTTTTGGTTTAGTCACTAGACCCTCATGTATGTTCTATAAATGGAATTTATGTTGCTATTTTTTTCTCATATCTTCTTATCCATTTTTTTATTCTTAGGGCCCCTTAGATTCTTCTAGTTCTACTAGAAGCATTTGGAAGTTATTTCCATTTTTTTTCTGCTACTATTAACGAATTATTTTCAATGTTTTTTACTCAATTTCTTTTTTCTCTTCAGTTTTGTAAACCATACATGGCCTATATATTCCTTTATATTTTTTGAACTAGACAACATATTGAGTGTGAAGTATTTCAAAAGATATCCATACTCATGGAATTTTCAGAATTAAAATAGTACCTATTCATAGTCCAATCTTTGGAACCATTGATTCATCATCTTGAAGATTAATGCATATGAATTTTAGTAAAGATCCAGATAAACACATATATGGCCATATACAAGAATAAGAGCTATATTTACCTTTTTTTTGGTCACTTTTGGGACCTTGAAAAATCTACCCAACATATAGCATATCGTGACAAATTTATCTTCCTCCCAATATCCCTAAGGAAGTGAGTATACATGAATTGAGATTGATCCTACAATGAAACATTCAATTTCTAGACTAAATATTTATTTCCATAACTAGATATGCAACTCTAACAAGTTCAATAAGTAGACATGGTATTAAAATATATACTCTCTATCCATTTTGTTTGAGGAAATAATTGTGATTTATACTTTTGAACCCAAATTACGATCGACTTTTCATTTGGGTTTCCATCAATTTTTGACCCGCCTTACAAGAGACTTTTGAGAGGACCAAATACCAATGAGGTTTAAAATGATAACATATTATTCCATGTATTAAATATAGTTTCCTAGCTTTCTATATGTCACTTCATATCTTAGGTTTTCCTTAATAATTAGTAGATAGAACCCTTCCACATTTTAATCCTTTTTGTCTTTTTACACTCCCAGGTTTGTCCAATTTAGATGGCTAGATGCTTCTACAAATGATTCTAGATGATGATTTTTTGAAACTTGATTTAAAAGAGAGGAGGATTGTTGGGACTATGAATGCGTATTGACATTAATATGTAGTATCACCAACAATATTTTCAACCGCTTCTTGTGTTGTATGCACCCATCTAATTAGTTGTGGTGTTGCTAAGATTTCATGTTCAATGGACCCAACTAAAGGAATGTTACTATGAAAAATATTGTTTTTTTATCCTCATTAGGAAGGTTATTAGGAAAAGATTGGTTTTTATTCTTGTTGTCATCATCCAAATAAGAAGCGCATAGAAGGAGCACTAGAAAACATATTTGGAATAGAAGATAGCATAAAAACCAAAAAGGGCTTGTAGGTTGAAGAGGGAATAAATATCGAATTAGGATCACATGTAGAGAGACATTCATCAAACTTAGCATTTCTCCCAATAACATTAATTTCATTGGAACAAGTGTGAACAAGTCTATAACCTTTTACATATTTAGAATATCCATGAAAATGCACTTATCACTCTTAGGTTATAATGCTTTCCTTTTTTAGTAGGAATGTTAGCCAATGCTTAATTAAAAATAAACAAATGTGGTTTGCAATTGGTTTAAATTTACTCAATAATTTTTCTAGTGTTATATAATTTAAAGTCGTTGTAAGAGTGTGATTACCTATATGATTGACACAGTTAATGGCTTCCACTGAAAAATGAGGAATTAATCCCTTAAATTGTATCATACAATTTACCATTCCAAAGTATCTCAAGACCCTTCAACAAATTATATTCTTCATGCAATATAAAGTGTGTAGAATTCTGTGAGTTCAGCCTCTTCTTGCACTCAAAATGAGAGCACATGCAAAGATAAAAGGAAAAATGAATTTGCACTCAAAATGAAAGCACATGCAAAGATAAAAGGAAAAATGAATGCAACCAAAGGGAAAATGAATGCAACCAATTAAAGATTCCTTGATCAACAAGAATGATAGCTACAATACTGAGAATATTGTCATCTTTATACCATTGGAAAATCAAATGTAAAGGGCTCATACATGCCCACAAGAGTTCATGCAAAATCTCCCATCGATTCTTAGAGTGCGTGGTATTATTAAAGGACTTCATAATGTGCTATGCAATTCACTTAATAAATTTATTTCTAACTTTTTATTGTTATTATCTCAATTTTATGAAATTCTTTTTGGTAGGAGCTTTAGTTATTCAATTTATAATCAGTTGCACAAATATTCACAATCAGGGAAAAGGGGGAAGGGCCAGAGAAGGTGGAACTATGTTGTTTGTGTTTGAAATGATAAGAAATGTGGCTGTATCACCAGATAGACTGCATACTGGGTTGCTTATGCAGTGTTCCATTATTTTGCAACTCATAGAGGACTTATCATGCATTCAGGAAATTGAGGAAAATGGATAGGTTGTTGCAGTAACTACATTGGAGGGATGGGGAAGGAAAGATTTGAGAAATTACTAGATCTGTTGTCTTTCTTGTTAAATT
Organism: Larix kaempferi; assembly: GCA_027924585.1. NCBI lineage: Eukaryota > Viridiplantae > Streptophyta > Pinopsida > Pinales > Pinaceae > Larix > Larix kaempferi. The sequence goes on from BSBM01000289.1 coordinate 11,451,450, forward strand.
TAAGTGCATAGTCTTCGTGACTTTTAAAAACGAAATCATAGAAAGTGAAGTTCAAGCTGTAATGAAAATAGGTGTTCATGTAACATGTGGACCAATGACTGAGGTTTTTATACCATCTCAAACTATGACAGATTTCGAATTTATATTAGGAGAGAATCCTATTTTTAGAAATAAGCAAAGTCCAATGTGGAGAAATGTGGAAAGGTACGATTTAAGATACTTTCTATTAAAGGGATTGAACAACGTCGAGTGTTTCGGGCATTGGGAGCTTGCAATGAGATTTTCTAGGACCTATTTTTATCTTGAGATCAGTTCTGAGACAGATTGTGAGAATCCTAAAATGAATGATGAGGGAAATAATGAAAATACGACAATGAATCTTGAGAATGGTAATCGGAATCCTTCAATGAATGGCGAGATCAATACTGAGTATCTTCAGGTGAATCCTGATATGAATCATGAAAAAATTTGTGAGATAAATATGGAACATAATTCTGAGATGAACACTGAGACAGTGAATCTTGTTACAAATTTTGTATACTTTAGACGGATTTGAAGATGACTCTTGAAACAATTTATGAGATAAATCTGCAAGATGAATTTTGAGATAACTGATCTTGAGCATCTTCAGATGAGTTCTGAGATGATGCTTGATACAATTTCTAAGATGAATCATCCACATAATGATGAGGCAATGAATTTTGAGACTCCTTGAACATCTCCAGACATATTTTGAGGTGGATCTGCAACATATTTCTGATATGATTGTTGATATGTTGTATTCTACCAATCTTGAGCATATTTATATGTATTCTACATATCAACTTGGCAAAAATCTTAAGCTTGGAAAGATGAGATGTTTGGTTCAGAAACTGTCATAATCTTGACCTCTCCGGAGCCTCCTAAGCAAAGGCATGGTGCTAAAGCTAAACTTGATATTTTTCAAAGCACATGTGCACCTCATGAAATCAAAGATATTGAGGGAGGGAAGGGAACAGACAAATCCAAGACTACATCTTCTAGTAAATCAACAATATATTGCAAATCTATGAAAGACATTCAGTTTGGGTGCATTTTTTTAGTGGCTCCACTTGATTTGTAGATTTTTCACAAGAAGAGAAAGGAGAGCGTAGGCCCACTAGTTCTGATGGGAGATTGCAATGGTGAAGGGAGAGCATATTCTCAGCAGTAGACACTTTCCTTTTCTCAGCAGGAGTTGCATACAGACTTTGAGGTCGAGTTTAATTCTCTGTTGCTTCTTTTGGAGGTTGAGATACTCCTCATATTGCTACAGGAAATCACCTAAGTCGTTGGTCGATTATACTGTTACTAAATTCAACACAAAGGAGGATGATATACAGAAAATCACCTAAGTCGTTGGTCGATTATACTGTTACTAAATTCAACACAAAGGAGGATGATATACAGAATATTGCTGCTACAAACTTGAGGGAGCCGAACCATTGAAGAAGGGAAGGAAAGAGACCCCCATATCATTATTATTATTTCTGCATTTCTCCAATCTGAGTGATCAATTTCTTGGTGGAGAACACTATCATATTCTCTGTAGTGGTCAAGTGCTAGAAAATAAAAAAACATTAGGTTACAGTGGTCCATCTTTTCCTTGCCAAGGTAAAACAGTTGGATATTTGGAGTCGTCTTCTTGATCATACTTCAGCTACAGAAAGAATAGAATCAATATATAGAGAATTCTTTACTCCAAAGTGGAAACGGGACACTTCCAGGCATGTAAAGAGTGAGTTGACTAATAAATATTAGTCCTTATTATTTCTCTTATATTCCGTGTTGTAGCTTATTTGTGTAGTTCATGGTTGAGATATGCATAATAGGATGCAAAAAAGTTTTAAAAAATGAATGTTGAAAAAGGTCATGTGTTTTGTTTCCACATTATCTGTTGAACTTTAGTTGTCATTGCTGTCAACTTATGTTAAAGAGGATTCCGTATATTTTTGTGCCAGTTCAAAGAATTATGTGAAAGATAGTTTGAAGAAGTATATGGATGCTAGTGTGAAGAAGTATATCTAGAAATGCATCCAGTATGAAGAAATATGTTATAGGTGTAGGTCTCAAGTCCACCAAATCATACTATTTCAAATGTATATTCCAAATACATGGTTGGACAAGGTTCGGAAGAGTGCAAGCAGCCCGGAACAAGAAATGGTTGAACAAGGAAGCAAGTCTCGAAAGCACGCAAGACTCTCCAATTAGAAGAAACTTTTAGTTGTTTAAAAAGACAAGAGTATGAAAATGATGTAGCAGTTGAAGAATTTAAGCACGCAAGTCCCACAAACGACGATACATCAAGGGCGCAAGACCACACCAAAAGGGTGCAAGTCCCATTAGGAAAAGGGACAAGTATGGGTAAGACCCACAAAGATTTGACACCTCAACAGAACAGAACATGACAAGTGGTGGAAGAATCGTGAAGCAAAGAAGAAGGAAATCCACAACCAACTTGTGGACATACAATCCGTGCTGAACAAGTATAAATAAGAAGCAAGTTGGAAGATTGATGCAAGCTTGTAAGATGTAAGCTTGCAAGCTTGAAGACTGGAAGATACATATTTAACAAGCTTCTTATTTCGGGGCATCAAGGGTTCGTGGAACCATAACAACATGATCTAGTAGAGAGCTGAGTGCGCACATACAGAAGAACATAAATTTTTATGGTGTGCAAAATGATGCAAGTTTATCTATGACAGTTGCATGGAGATAGAAATGCAGAACTACAGAGAATGCGTAAGTGCTCAAGAACATAATTATAGTATCACAGAAAATAATAAAAAATTCATAGATGATCTAAGACAAAGGCATGGAGACTAAATTGAAGTATATCTTGTAATGTGCAAAGACATAATTGTTGTACAGTGAAGGGTGCGTAGTATGATAAGAATGGTCTGAGACAAGTACGATAAACTAAAAGGTCGAATCACTGATGATGCATAGAAGGTTGCAGATTATCTGAAGACTATTGCACTAAAACATAAGCGCAAATATAGACTTGAAGTATATCTTGTGATGCACGAAGTAGCTTATTTGATGCACTAAGACAAAGTTGCAGTACAATGAAGGATTCCCATTATGATAAGGATGATTTGAGAAAAGTGCATTAAACAAAAAAGTTGAATCATAGATGATGCACAGAAGGTCGCATATTATATAATGAATACTAGACCAAGACAGAATGAAAATATATCAGAAGGTGCGCAAACACATCTGATACTAATGCATGAAGTTAGAAAAACAAATTATCAATAGATGCACAGTATCAATTGAAGTTTCAGATGCACAGAAACATAAAGGCATATTGAACCAGAGTGCAGAGTGCAGAATATGATGAAGAAACACATAGTTTGTGAAGTGTGAAGTCAATTGTAATGTTGTGAAGTGATAAGTTAAGTGTGGAGTCAGGTAATGTATGCAATACAGTAATAGCCAGATTACATCATATAAAAGGTGCACACAACAGAATGAACAACAGTCAATCTGAAGACTGTGTGGATTAGAAGAACAATCAAGTAATATCTTCTTCTTCCATAGTAGGAAGGGGCAAGGAGCAGGGGGTTGGAGCTGGTAAATCTGGGAGTTGGTGCTTCCTTCAGGTCGGTGCCTGTAAAAACAGGGGGTTAGTGCCTCCTTCGAGTTAGTGCTGGAGAACCTAAGAAGTTGGTGCTTCCTCGAATGTAATATTTTATTATAAGAGAGCATTCTGTGGTTTTCTCCCTTTTGGGTTTCCATGTAAAAATACATGTGTTCTGTGTATTGTGCTCATGTGATGTTGAATATTTTATTTATTGTGGATGTATAATTAAATATTATATTAATTAGCTAAGAAGTTAAAAAAAATTCATAACTGCTTTAATACTGATTCACCCCCCCTCTTAGTATTAATAAGATTTCAAAAAATAGTATCGGAGCAGATGTTTTTAGTACCAACTTAACATATGGAAGATAGATCCATGCGCGGAAATGAACATATAAGAAAAACTATTCCTAGCTAATGAAGAGGATCTAAGAAACATAGATATGAAGTATGAGCCAAATGGTAGAAGTAGAATTTGAAGGAGAACTTATCAGTGCTCTAAATGAACTGAAGAAATCATGGAAGAGAAGCAAACATATACAGAATCACTATTGAAGCTAGAAGCAGATAGCACCAAGCAGTTGAAATTGAGAGAAATTATGTGTAAGAAACTAGAAGCAGAGATCACTTCTTTAAAAGAAGAAATACGAAAGATTAGCTGTCAGTTGGAACATGGAAAAAGTTCAGAAACAACATTGATGAAGGTTCAAACTTTTCATTTAAATCAAAGAGTTACACAGATGCACTCAGGACTCCGTATCCAAGGAACAATCAAAATGTTAAAGAAAATAATAGGGATTCAATTCACATGGAAACAAGATCTACGCAATTCAGAAGAGTTCATCCAATCAGGTATCAAAATATCTTTCTAGGCAACTATTACTTCTGTCATAACTTTGGTCATAAGGAAATAAACTGTAGAGCATGCGCATTAGCATATTCTAGAAGAAATGAATTTTACAATCAAACAAACCCTAGACAAAATAGTGTTAGGAAAGTAGATGAAACTCCAAAATAAAATCTCAATCCCTTCAACATCTTAAACTTAGACAGTGAATGTTGTAAATGTCACAATCATGGTCATGAACTATGAAAAATAGTTGCCACTTGCGCAGTCGGCCAAAAACATCTCCAGCGAAATAGAGTCTGCGCAATCTTAGAAGGATCAAGTTTATCAGGACGGATGCAGCCTAGATTTGCATGTAAAAAATAAAAGAGGACAATGGTGCATTGATAGTTGTTGTTCCAAGCACATGACAGGGGACAAAAATACCTTTTTGAAATACAAAGAAAAAAAGGAGATAATGTTTACTTTGGAGATAATGGCTCTGCCAAAATCTTAGGTAAAGGCTTAGTGAGTTTGGGGAATAAAAGGAGCAAAGCAAAAAATGTTTTACTAGTCGAAAAAATGAAACACAATCTTCTCAGTGTCATCCAGATGTGTGACCAAGAACATACACTCACCTTTGACTCATAAAAATGCATAATTAAAAAGAGTAATACAGGTAGTATAGTAGCAACAACCACCTAAACTCCCAATAATGTATACATTCTGGATGAAGGAAAGGAATAAAAGTGCTACATGGAACAAACATATGAAAGTTGGCTTTGGCATAGAATATTGGGACACGTCAGCTTTGACAATCTAGTTGGAATCATCAAAAAACAGGTTGTAAGAAATATCCCAAGAATCATGAAACCAATGAATTCAATTTGCAAACACTTTCTGCAGGGAAAGCAAACAAGAGTTGTTTTCAATACAAAAGAGTACACTACATCAAAACCTTTGGAGATAGTGCACTCAAATATTTGTGACCCAATGAGAACCAAAGGGTTAAATGGTGAGTCTTACTTTATTCTTTTTATTGATAATTACACTAGGATGACATCGATATTCTTCCTTAAAGAAAAGTCAGAAACATTTGAATGATTCAAAGTCTTTAAGTGGTTGAAAATGAAACTGAGTTAAGGATTAAGTGTTTAAGGTATGACAATGGACGAGAGTACACGTCAACCAAATTTGAGAACTGCTATGAAAAATATGGGATCACGAGACAATTCTCAACTTCCAGAACTCTACAGTTAAAGTAACATAAAGGAAAAATAGAACTATACAGGAAATGGCCAGGACAATGTTGAACAATTCGAATCTATCTGATAGTTTTTGGACTTAGGACATACATATAGTTGTACATATACTTAACATATGTCAGATAAGGAAAAATAGTTTCTCAATGTCTTATGAACTCTAGAAAGGAAGGCTAGCCATAGTCAAGCACTTTAGGGTATTCAGAAGCAAATGCTACATCAAAAGAAACGATGGAAATCTTGGAAAGTTTGAATCTAGATAAGATGAAGGAATATTTCTTGGATATACTACAAGGAGCAAAGCATACAAGTGCTATAATCTGCAACTCAGAAAGATTTTTGAAATCCTTGACATAAAAGTAGATGAGGTATTCACACATAGGAAGGTAGAGGATGATGATGATCTACCCATGATCGAGAAATCATGTGAGGAACTACCAGAAATAAAAGAGACAAAAGAACCACAGGAGGTGATATATCAAAACAAATTAGAAGATGGGAGACAAGAAACAAAGGCTCCTTCCAGATACGTTCAAAAGAATAATTTAAAAGATCTGATTATCGAAGATAAAAATACTGGTGTAAGGACCAAAAGAAGCTTAAGGAATTCAATCAAATAAGTTCATTTCTCTTTACTATCCCAAATAGAACTAGAAGATTTTGAAGAGGCCAGAACATAAGAGAATTTGGTTAAACCCATGGAAGAAGAATTAGATCAAATTGAAAAGAATCAGACCTGGGAACTTGTACCACGACCCAAAAATAAAAATGTTATCGGTACAAAATGGGCATTCAGAAACAAATTAAATGAAGAAGGACATGTTGTCAGAAACAAAGCAATGATGGCGGGAAAAGGTTATGCGTAGATTGCAGGGATATACTTTGAAGAAACCTTCGCTCCTATAACATGGATGGAAGCAATAAGACTGTTCCTGGCCGATGCATGTGTTGAAAATGTCAAGGTGTATCAAATAGATGTAAAATATGCTTTCTTAAATGGAGATGTTGAAGAAGAAGTATAAATTGAATAGCCAGATGGATTCTCTCTTTCTGACAACAGATACTATGTCTGCAAATTAAAGAAATCTGTGTATGGACTCAAGTAGGCTCCTAGGGCTTGGTATTCAAGATTAGAAAAATATCTACAACAACAAGGTTTCAAAAAGGGCAGTGTAGACAGTAATCTCTACATAAAGATTGAGCATGAAAAGATGCAGTTGTTGATGATATCATTTTTGAGAGCAATGATGACAAGATGAGTCAACAATTCGCTAAGGACATGCAGAAAGAATTAGAAATGTCTATGCTTGGAGAATTGTCCTTTTTCCTTGGACTCTAGATATTTCAACTAGACAATGGTATCTTAATCTCTCAAACCAAAAATGTGAAATAAATGCTAAGAAATTTAATATGGAAGACTGCAAGTCAGTATGTGCACCCATGGTCACTAGGTGCAAATTAAGTAAAGAATATGAAGCATAGGAAGTAGACAAAAGAATATACAAATCAATGATTGGTATCCTATTAAATGTAACTGCTTCTAAACCAGACATAATGCAAACAGTAGGAATCGTTGCAAGATTTTAGGAATCACCCAAAGAAACAAATGGTCAAGCAGTAAAGAAATTTTTTAGATTTTTTAAAGGGACCATGAAATTTTGTTTGCAGTATCCACGAAGTAAAGATCTAAACTTAGTGGAATACACTGATGCAGATTGGGAAGGTAGTGTTGATGACAGAAGAAGTACTAGTGGAGCTACATTTTTCCTAGGAAATTGTCTTGTATCCTGGATCAGCAAAAAACAACCATCGATCGCACTTTCTACAGTAGAAGCAGAATATATTTCAACGGCTTCTTGTTGCGCACAAGTTCTATGGATGAAACAAACTTTGAAGGATATACAAGTAAATATTGATCAACCAATACAAATCCTATGCAACAATACAAGCGTGGTAATCATCTCCAAGAATCGTGTTATGCACTGCAAAAACAAACATATTCACATCATGTATCACTTTGTGAGAGAGCAAGTCGCTGAAAATATTGTCAAGCGAAAATATGTTGACACCAAAGAACAGATTGCAAACATAATTACAAAACAACTCTCACGAAACACGTTTGAATATCTCAGGAAAAAACTGGGTGTGGTCCTCAATCCGCAACATAATGAGAACCTCAACAAGAGGGCATAAACGTAGCTAGGATTATGCACTGTGTAGTATACACAACAAGAAGATATCATGAAGGATTGCGCAAGGTATGATAAAGGATTGATGGTTATTGATCTGAATTTTAGGGGGCATATGGTCTAAATTCGGATGTATAAGTCATAAAAGCATTAAATGGAGAGGCCACCCTCTCCCATTCATCATAAAAGAATTAAATGGAGAGGACACCCTCTCACATCCATTGTGTTGGAATCTTACATGTAGCCCATAGTTTATAATACACTCATCCATGGTATTTGGTAGCCCATGGTTTTGTTCCATGTTATGGCTTCAAGGCACATTGTAATAATATTAAATACAGGGCTTTATGCCTTCTCAATAAAGAAATCTATTACTTTTGGAATCTTACCTTTGTATTATTTTATTGAGCTATTATTGGGTTATTGGTTCTGATTTCCTTTATTAGTATATTTTGAGAGGTGAGGCTCAAAGAACCCTCTTTGAGCCTCACCCCTCCATGTGGCATATTTACTCTATATTTCTCTGTCTTTGCTTTTCATAGCCCAAATATCACTGATATGTCTTTCTCATAGTTTATCCATTGTCCACTTCAGCTTTGAGACTATCTCTTCTCCTCCTCTCTCGGCATTCAAGTATTTCGGGTCTCATCCCCTAAGATCTTGATCAGTGGTATGAGAGCAAGTACGCTCTCCATCGGAACAAGGGTTTGAAGCTTACTATGGGTTCAAAGATGTTTCTACCCTCGGATATTCGTTCACCATTACAAAGAGAACCATACATAGACATAATACATCCATTGGTATGAAACATTTTCAATAATTTTACAGGGTGTCCATGCTGCCCATGGAGGTTCCATAACCTTTGCAATAGCCCATGTTGTTCTACAAACCGTTGGCCTTCTACATTTGGTACTCTCACATTCAAAAATATTTAAAGGGATTCTATGAAATCTACAGGATGTTTTAGAGGGTATACCATATCTCATTGGAATTTTTTTTTCGTTATCTCAAATGGGTATTTCACAGAATTTCATTTTGTTCCCTAGTTTTTGAGATATGTTTGTTTCAAGTGGCACATGTCTATACATAATGCAGCCCCATGTACAAAAAATTTAAACAAGTTATATAGACTCCAAAAAATGTTTCAAAGGATCTACCATAGTTCATTTCAACTACCTTTCCGTAAGCTAAAATTGGTATTTCGCAGTTTTTCATTTGGATTTCTGGTTTGAGAGATATCATCGATTGAAGAAACATATGTCTGCAAAACAATGTGCGTGCTTCTCCTAAGCTTCAACAAAAAAATTCTCACTCCCTAGGCCACCACAGAGCAAGTGTGTTATATGGATGGAAATGTCTCTTTGATATATCAAATGGGTCTTCAACGGAATTCAATTTCATCACATGCATCAGAAGCTATGAATGGATTTGCAGCAAGACATCAACTGCACCAAAGATCATGAATTTTTCAATTTTTGGATTTTTATTAAATCCTATTGTAATCATGGTTATAGGTTAACCACACAAAACCCACGGTTATGGGTCAACCACGCAAAACCCACGGTTATGGGGAAACCACACGAAACCCACAATTATGTATTGTAATCATGGTTATGGGTCAACCACAAAAAACCCACGGTTATGGGTCAACCACACAAAACCAATGGTTATGGGACAACCACACAAAACCTACGGTTATGTATTGTAATCACAGTTATGCTTCAACCACACAAAACCCACGGTTGTGGGTTAACCACACAAAACCCTTCTCTTCATTGGTAACTAGCACATTGTAATCATGGGCCTCTTTTTAGCATGCAATGATGGGGACCATCATTTTCCAAGGGGGGGGGAATGATCTGAATTTTAGGGGGCATATGGTCTAATTTTGGATGTATAAACCATAAAATAATTAAGTGGATAGGCCACCCTCTCCCATTCATCATAAAAGCAATAAATGGAGAGGTCGCCCTCTCACATCCATGGTTTTGGAATCTTCCATGTAGCCCACGGTTTAGAATACACTCATCCTTGGTATTTGGTAGCCCATGGTTTTGTTCCATGGAATGGCTTCAAGGCACATTGTAATAATATTATATAAAGGGATTTATGCATTCTCAATAAAGCAAGCTATTATTTTTGGCATCCTACCTTTCTCTTATTTTATTGATTTATTATTGGTTTATTGGTTATGAGTGCCTTTCTTAGTATAGTTTGAGAGGTGAGGCTCAAAGAACCCTCTTTGAGCCTCACCCCTCCATGTGGCATATTTACTCCATATTTCTCTATCTAGGATTTTCACATCCCAGATCTCGCTGATGTGTCTTTCTCACAGTTGATCCATTGTCCACTTCATATTTGAGGCTATCTCTTCTCCCCCTCTCTCGGCATTCAAGTCTTTCGGGTCCCATCCCCCAAGATCGGAATCATTGATATGATAGGAATAGAAGATCAAGATAGAAACTGTACAGGGGGGGCATATTTGAATCAACTATAAGACAACGTATAGATTGCAAGGCAATTAAAATATGCGCAGAGACCCCAGCGAAAGAATGAAGCATGAAGACAAGGGGATTAATCTCAGTAAGAAGATGTATGAAGGCTACACAAAACAAAAGAAATGAGAACCAATATTTTCACAGTGCGGGCACCTCTTTTCCATTGATGTCAAAGGGGGAGAAAGATCATGAAGTAGATTATGGAGCATGCAACCAACGCAGAGATGAAAATAAGCTAAAAATGATTATGAAGCATGTGATCCACATAGAAGTAGAAGACACATAGAAGAGCTCTAAGAACATGATGTGCAGATGATCCAAGTCTCATACTAACAAAGAACACAAGAGGAGTACACAAAGGGGGAGTACTACGACAAGCACAAATGAAGCTCACAACTTCATGAGATGACTATGCACAGCTTTATGAGGTGTTGACATCAATTCCAAAGGGGGAGATTGTTGAACTTTGGTTTTCATTGATGTCAACTATTGTCAAAGAGGATTCAATATATTTCTGTTCTAGTTCAAAGAAGTATATGAAATATAGTTTGAATAAGTATATGGATGCCAATATGAAGAAGTATATCCAGAAGTGCATCTAGTCTACAGAAATATGGTACAAGTGCAGGTCTCAAGTCCACCAAGTCATACTACTTCAAAGGTATATGCAAAAGACATGGTTGGACAAGGTTTAGGAGTACGCAAGCAGCTTGGAACAAGAAATGGTTGAACAAGGAAGAAATTCTCAAAATCATACAAGAATTATCAATCGGAAGAAGCTTCCAATTGTTGAAGCACACAAGAGTACCAAAAGGATGTAGTGGTTTAAGAAGTTAAGGGCACAAGTCCCACAAGTGACGATACATAAAGGGTGCAAGACCACACTATAAGTGCGCAAGTCCCATTAGAAAAAGGACCAAGTATGCATAAGACCCACAAAGAGATGACAGCTCAGCGGCGTAGAACATGACAAATAGTAGAAGCATGATCCGTGAAGCAAAGAAGAAGGAAAGCCAAAACTAACTTGTGGACATACAATTCGCGTAGGACAAGTATAAATAAGAAGCAAGTTGGAAGTTTGAAGTAAGCTTGTAAGATGTAATCTTGAATATTGGAAGATATAGATTTAGAAAGCTTCTTATTTCGGGGCATCAAGGGATCGTGGAACTATGATCCAGGTGGATATCGGTGGTGGCCCACCTCTTCCAACTGGCTCAAAACAGTCTTCTGGCAATTTTGGTAAATTACTATTTTTAGCAGTTTTTCGGGTCCTGAACTTCCGGAGCCATTTTGAGGCCCTAAACGACATTTTTTGGCGATTTGGGGGACCAAATGGTTGCCTCCGGCATACATTTGGGGGACCAAATGGTTGCCTCCGGCATACATTTGGGCCCAATCGAAAGTTGTAAATCTCGGATAGACCTTCCCAACGGGCTACCGAGCGCCCCAAACGGAGATCGTATGCAAAAGTTATGACCCCGGGAAGTTGATTGTTCAACTAACCACCTTGGGGCCGCAAACTTTATGACGGTTCATCTTCTAGGGTTAGGTTTTTGGATGTTTGGGATTCTTTCCCTCATGCTTATGATAAATAGGCCCTTTTGGCCTCTCTTTGTATTCATCTTGGCACGAATGAGCCTAGCGGCCACATCTCTTCTCAGAGATAGCTACCACCATTCTAGCTATTGTATTTTACAGTCTGTTCTATTTCCGCTATTTAATAGAATATGTGTTTACTGTATCACTGTGTTATTTGCAATATATATCTGTATATGATTATGTGTATGCTATCTTTTGTTTCGTTCCCACATAAATCCGGATCAGTGGTATCAGAGCGGTCTGCTCTTTGATTGTTTCTCGGTGCATGTCCCCGACGAGGTCAGGATACAGAGAGTTGGGTCTCGAACTAGTTTCACTTGGGGAAGACCACTCTCGCCGCCCCAAACGGCCTCCCATGGCGAAAGAAAAGAGAGACGACGGAGCAGTAGATCCTATCAAGTTGTTGCTCGAGGAAGCCCTCGCGCGACAGAGGAACGAGATGATGGATAATTTCTCCCAGATCCTTCAATGTATGCCAACAGCGGCAAATGCACCCTCAACGAGTAGCCATTTCGGAGATACGACTCCCTTCAAGGTACAAGTTAATTTTGATATCCCTTTATTTGAAGGCCAAATCGATGCCGATGCCCTAGATAAATGGTTGAATCTACTAGAAGGGTATTTCTCTGTCCACAATTTTTCCGACAGGGAAAAGATCGTCTTTGCACTCCTCAAGGCCGTCCCCCATGTCAAAAATTGGTGGGAAACTTATTGTGAGCAAAACTCATCAGACGAGTCTGGGTTGTTTGAATATTCCAATCCCACTTGGGCCTCTTTTATAGATGCCGTAAAGGAACAATATTACCCTGTTGGAAACTATGATGACCAGTACACAAAATGGACCATTCTGCATCAAGAGAGGGACCAAACGGTGTCGGAGTACACCAACAAATTTCATACCTTGCGCACAAAACTAGGTATCAAGGACTCCGAGCGGCACCTAGTACTGAAATATCGTAGTGGCCTACACCAGTACATCCGAACAGAGATGGATTTCCTGGAAATCTCTTCACTCGGATCCGCCTATCGATATGCTGTCAAAATTGAGCAGAAATTTCAGCAAAAGAACAAGCGTGACTTCGGACCTGCGCAGAAGCAGGGCAAGGGAAACTCTAGCTCGCAGAGCACGGGGCAGGAAAAGGACAACCAGTCCAAACCACAGGCGAAGAAGGGTAAAGAAAAGACAAAGAAGGACACCGGGAAGTGGTGCGAGTTCCACAAAAGCCCCTGGCACAACACTGATGATTGTCGCTCCAAACAGTCATTGGTGGCTGAGATCAAAGCTTCAGAATCAGATCCCAGTTCTGATTCTGACTCGGAACCTAATTTCACAGCTGCGCAAAAAGGGAAGCAGATCATTGATGCAGAACCCAGTGCCGTTGTTGCCACCACACAGATTCAGCCAGAGGAGCCTGAAGAGTCCGAGGCAGAGGAGCGACTTTTCCACTCACAGATGTGGGTGAAGGGAATTCCCCTACACTTTTTTGTGGACAGCGGCAGCCAGAAGAACCTGATCTCAGAAGAACTCATCAAGAGACTGGAGCTACCAATAACGCCACACCCACAACCATACACCATTGGATGGCTAAGCCAAGGACGAAGGATCCGTGTCAGTCACCAATGTCGCCTACCATATGGCATCAAGCCCTTCAAAGATGAGGTATTATGTGATGTGGCCCCACTTGAAGTATGTGATGTTCTTTTAGGACAACCATATATGTGGAAGCGTCATGCTGTATATGAATCACGACCTCGCAGTGTCATTGTCACTTTGGGAGGACAACTCTATCGGCTACCAGAGATAGTTGCACCTACCCCAAACGAGCAGGGAAGGAAGATAATCTCCCACACTGGGAAATTTTCTCTATTCGCAATTGCCACTAAAGGTGAACATCAGATCGCGGAGACATCCACAACCTCTGCAGATTATCCTTCTACTCAGCAGAAACAAGAACACAAATTCAGTGCCGCATCGCCTATTCGGGTACCTCTACAGTGCAAGGCCACGCCTTCAAGGTGCTCCTCCAAAAAGAAACCATCCACACCGGTGCATACCAAGGATACCACAACAACCAAAACTGTTGAACAGCTCCAGCGCATCCATCAACAACAATTACAACCCTCTGAAGATGTCAAAGTAAGGCAACCTTTCCACTTCAGCAAATGTCGCACCAAGAGCTTAACTCGACACACAGCTCGACATATGATAAGGGAATTAACGCAATGGAGACCATTGCTTCCTAAGGAGGGAGGATTGATCCAGGTGGATATCGGTGGTGGCCCACCTCTTCCAACTGGCTCAAAACAGTCTTCTGGCAATTTTGGTAAATTACTATTTTTAGCAGTTTTTCGGGTCCTGAACTTCCGGAGCCATTTTGAGGCCCTAAACGACATTTTTTGGCAATTTGTGGGCCCAAATGGTTGCCCCCGGCATGCATTTGGGCCCATTCGAAATTTGTAAATCTCGGATAGACCTTCCCAACGGGCTACCGAGCGCCCCAAACGGAGATCGTATGCAAAAGTTATGACCCCGGGAAGTTGACTGTTCAACTAACCACCTTGGGGCCGCAAACTTTATGACGGTTCATCTTCTAGGGTTAGGTTTTTGGATGTTTGGGATTCTTTCCCTCATGCTTATGATAAATAGACCCTTTTGGCCTCTCTTTGTATTCATCTTGGCACGAATGAGCCTAGCGGCCACATCTCTTCTCAGAGATAGCTACCACCATTCTAGCTATTGTATTTTACAGTCTGTTCTATTTCCGCTATTTAATAGAATATGTGTTTACTGTATCACTGTGTTATTTGCAATATATATCTGTATATGATTATGTGTATGCTATCTTTTGTTTCGTTCCCACATAAATCCGGATCAGTGGTATCAGAGCGGTCTGCTCTTTGATTGTTTCTCGGTGCATGTCCCCGACGAGGTCAGGATACAGAGAGTTGGGTCTCGAACTAGTTTCACTTGGGGAAGACCACTCTCGCCGCCCCAAACGGCCTCCCATGGCGGAAGAAAAGAGAGACGACGGAGCAGTAGATCCTATCAAGTTGTTGCTCGAGGAATCCCTCGCGCGACAGAGGAATGAGATGATGGATAATTTCGCCCAGATCCTTCAATGTATGCCAACAGCGGCAAATGCACCCTCAACGAGTAGCCATTTCGGAGATACGACTCCCTTCAAGGTACAAGTTAATTTTGATATCCCTTTATTTGAAGGCCAAATCGATGCCGATGCCCTAGATAAATGGTTGAATCTACTAGAAGGGTATTTCTCTGTCCACAATTTTTCCGACAGGGAAAAGATCGTCTTTGCACTCCTCAAGGCCGTCCCCCATGTCAAAAATTGGTGGGAAACTTATTGTGAGCAAAACTCATCAGACGAGTCTGGGTTGTTTGAATATTCCAATCCCACTTGGGCCTCTTTTATAGATGCCGTAAAGGAACAATATTACCCTGTTGGAAACTATGATGACCAGTACACAAAATGGACCATTCTGCATCAAGAGAGGGACCAAACGGTGTCGGAGTACACCAACAAATTTCATACCTTGCGCACAAAACTAGGTATCAAGGACTCCGAGCGGCACCTAGTACTGAAATATCGTAGTGGCCTACACCAGTACATCCGAACAGAGATGGATTTCCTAGAAATCTCTTCACTCGGATCCGCCTATCGATATGCTGTCAAAATTGAGCAGAAATTTCAGCAAAAGAACAAGCGTGACTTCGGACCTGCGCAGAAGCAGGGCAAGGGAAACTCTAGCTCGCAGAGCACGGGGCAGGAAAAGGACAACCAGATCCAACCACAGGCGAAGAAGGGTAAAGAAAAGACAAAGAAGGACACCGGGAAGTGGTGCGAGTTCCACAAAAGCCCCTGGCACAACACTGATGATTGTCGCTCCAAACAGTCATTGGTGGCTGAGATCAAAGCTTCAGAATCAGATCCCAGTTTTGATTCTGACTCGGAACCTAATTTCACAGCCGCGCAAAAAGGGAAGCAGATCATTGATGCAGAACCCAGTGCCGTTGTTGCCACCACATAGATTCAGCCAGAGGAGCCTGAAGAGTCCGAGGCAGAGGAGCGACTTTTCCACTCACAGATGTGGGTGAAGGGAATTCCCCTACACTTTGTTGTGGACAGCGGCAGCCAGAAGAACCTGAAGTCAGAAGAAGTCATCAAGAGACTGGAGCTACCAATAACGCCACACCCACAACCATACACCATTGGATGGCTAAGTCAAGGACGAAGGATCCGTGTCAGTCACCAATGTCGCCTACCATATGGCATCAAGCCCTTCAAAGATGAGGTATTATGTGATGTGGCCCCACTTGAAGTATGTGATGTTCTTTTAGGACAACCATATATGTGGAAGCGTCATGCTGTATATGAATCACGACCTCGCAGTGTCATTGTCACTTTGGGAGGACAACTCTATCGGCTACCAGAGATAGTTGCACCTACCCCAAACGAGCAGGGAAGGAAGATAATCTCCCACACTGGGAAATTTTCCCTATTCGCAATTGCCACTAAAGGTGAACATCAGATCGCGGAGACATCCACAACCTCTGCAGATTATCCTTCTACTCAGCAGAAACAAGAACACAAATTCAGTGCCGCATCGCCTATTGGGTACCTCTACAGTGCAAGGCCACGCATTCAAGGTGCTCCTCCAAAAAGAAACCATCCACACCGGTGCATACCAAGGATACCACAACAACCAAAACTGTTGAACAGCTCCAGCGCATCCATCAACAACAATTACAACCCTCTGAAGATGTCAAAGTAAGGCAACCTTTCCACTTCAGCAAATGTCGCACCAAGAGCTTAACTCGACACACAGCTCGACATATGATAAGGGAATTAACGCAATGGAGACCATTGCTTCCTAAGGAGGGAGGATTGATCCAGGTGGATATCGGTGGTGGCGCACCTCTTCCAACTGGCTCAAAACAGTCTTCTGGCAATTTTGGTAAATTACTATTTTTAGCAGTTTTTCGGGTCCTGAACTTCCGGAGCCATTTTGAGGCCCTAAACGACATTTTTTGGCGATTTGGGGGACCAAATGGATGCCTCCGGCATGCATTTGGGCCCAATCGAAAGTTGTAAATCTTGGATAGACCTTCCCAACGGGCTACCGAGCGCCCCAAACGGAGATCGTATGCAAAATTTATGACCCCGGGAAGTTGACTGTTCAACTAACCACCTTGGGGCCGCAAACTTTATGACGGTTCATCTTCTAGGGTTAGGTTTTTGGATGTTTGGGATTCTTTCCCTCATGCTTATGATAAATATGCCCTTTTGGCCTCTCTTTGTATTCATCTTGGCACGAATGAGCCTAGCGGCCACATCTCTTCTCAGAGATAGCTACCACCATTCTAGCTATTGTATTTTACAGTCTGTTCTATTTCCGCTATTTAATAGAATATGTGTTTACTGTATCACTGTGTTATTTGCAATATATATCTGTATATGATTATGTGTATGCTATCTTTTGTTTCGTTCCCACATAAATCCGGATCAGTGGTATCAGAGCGGTCTGCTCTTTGATTGTTTCTCGGTGCATGTCCCCGACGAGGTCAGGATACAGAGAGTTGGGTCTCGAACTAGTTTCACTTGGGGAAGACCACTCTCGCCGCCCCAAACGGCCTCCCATGGCGGAAGAAAAGAGAGACGACGGAGCAGTAGATCCTATCAAGTTGTTGCTCGAGGAAGCCCTCGCGTGACAGAGGAACGAGATGATGGATAATTTCGCCCAGATCCTTCAATGTATGCCAACAGCGGCAAATGCACCCTCAACGAGTAGCCATTTCGGAGATACGACTCCCTTCAAGGTACAAGTTAATTTTGATATCCCTTTATTTGAAGGACAAATCGATGCCGATGCCCTAGATAAATGGTTGAATCTACTAGAAGGGTATTTCTCTGTCCACAATTTTTCCGACAGCGAAAAGATCGTCTTTGCACTCCTCAAGGCCGTCCCCCATGTCAAAAATTGGTGGGAAACTTATTGTGAGCAAAACTCATCAGACGAGTCTGGGTTGTTTGAATATTCCAATCCCACTTGGGCCTCTTTTATAGATGCCGTAAAGGAACAATATTACCCTGTTGGAAACTATGATGACCAGTACACAAAATGGACCATTCTGCATCAAGAGAGGGACCAAACGGTGTCGGAGTACACCAACAAATTTCATACCTTGCGCACAAAACTAGGTATCAAGGACTCCGAGCGGCACCTAGTACTGAAATATCGTAGTGGCCTACACCAGTACATCCGAACAAAGATGGATTTCCTGGAAATCTCTTCACTCGGATCCGCCTATCGATATGCTGTCAAAATTGAGCAGAAATTTCAGCAAAAGAACAAGCGTGACTTCGGACCTGCGCAGAAGCAGGGTAAGGGAAACTCTAGCTCGCAGAGCACGGGGCAGGAAAAGGACAACCAGTCCCAACCATAGGCGAAGAAGGGTAAAGAAAAGACAAAGAAGGACACCGGGAAGTGGTGCGAGTTCCACAAAAGCCCCTGGCACAACACTGATGATTGTCGCTCCAAACAGTCATTGGTGGCTGAGATCAAAGCTTCAGAATCAGATCCCAGTTCCGATTCTGACTCGGAACCTAATTTCACAGCCGCGCAAAAAGGGAAGCAGATCATTGATGCAGAACCCAGTGCCGTTGTTGCCACCACACAGATTCAGCCAGAGGAGCCTGAAGAGTCCGAGGCAGAGGAGCGACTTTTCCACTCACAGATGTGGGTGAAGGGAATTCCCCTACACTTTGTTGTGGACAGCGGCAGCCAGAAGAACCTGATCTCAGAAGAAGTCATCAAGACACTGGAGCTACCAATAACGCCACACCCACAACCATACACCATTGGATGGCTAAGTCAAGGACGAAGGATCCGTGTCAGTCACCAATGTCGCCTACCATATGGCATCAAGCCCTTCAAAGATGAGGTATTATGTGATGTGGCCCCACTTGAAGTATGTGATGTTCTTTTAGGACAACCATATATGTGGAAGCGTCATGCTGTATATGAATCACGACCTCGCAGTGTCATTGTCACTTTGGGAGGACAACTCTATCGGCTACCAGAGATAGTTGCACCTACCCCAAACGAGCAGGGAAGGAAGATAATCTCCCACACTGGGAAATTTTCCCTATTCGCAATTGCCACTAAAGGTGAACATCAGATCGCGGAGACATCCACAACATCTGCAGATTATCCTTCTACTCAGCAGAAACAAGAACACAAATTCAGTGCCGCATTGCCTATTCGGGTACCTCTACAGTGCAAGGCCACGCATTCAAGGTGCTCCTCCAAAAAGAAACCATCCACACCGGTGCATACCAAGGATACCACAACAACCAAAACTGTTGAACAGCTCCAGCGCATCCATCAACAACAATTACAACCCTCTGAAGATGTCAAAGTAAGGCAACCTTTCCACTTCAGCAAATGTCGCACCAAGAGCTTAACTCGACACACAGCTCGACATATGATAAGGGAATTAACGCAATGGAGACCATTGCTTCCTAAGGAGGGAGGATTGATCCAGGTGGATATCGGTGGTGGCCCACCTCTTCCAACTGGCTCAAAACAGTCTTCTGGCAATTTTGGTAAATTACTATTTTTAGCAGTTTTTCGGGTCCTGAACTTCCGGAGCCATTTTGAGGCCCTAAACGACATTTTTTGGCGATTTGGGGGACCAAATGGTTGCCTCCAGCATGCATTTGGGCCCAATCGAAAGTTGTAAATCTTGGATAGACCTTCCCAACGGGCTACCGAGCGCCCCAAACGGAGATCGTATGCAAAAGTTATGACCCCGGGAAGTTGACTGTTCAACTAACCACCTTGGGGCCGCAAACTTTATGACGGTTCATCTTCTAGGGTTAGGTTTTTGGATGTTTGGGATTCTTTCCCTCATGCTTATAATAAATAGGCCCTTTTGGCCTCTCTTTGTATTCATCTTGGCACGAATGAGCCTAGCGGCCACATCTCTTCTCAGAGATAGCTACCACCATTCTAGCTATTGTATTTTACAGTCTGTTCTATTTCCGCTATTTAATAGAATATGTGTTTACTGTATCACTGTGTTATTTGCAATATATAGCTGTATATGATTATGTGTATGCTATCTTTTGTTTCGTTCCCACATAAATCCGGATCAGTGGTATCAGAGCGGTCTGCTCTTTGATTGTTTCTCGGTGCATGTCCCCGACGAGGTCAGGATACAGAGAGTTGGGTCTCGAACTAGTTTCACTTGGGGAAGACCACTCTCGCCGCCCCAAACGGCCTCCCATGGCGGAAGAAAAGAGAGACGACGGAGCAGTAGATCCTATCAAGTTGTTGCTCGAGGAAGCCCTCGCGCGACAGAGGAACGAGATGATGGATAATTTCGCCCAGATTCTTCAATGTATGCCAACAGCGGCAAATGCACCCTCAACGAGTAGCCATTTCGGAGATACGACTCCCTTCAAGGTACAAGTTAATTTTGATATCCCTTTATTTGAAGGCCAAATCGATGCCGATGCCCTAGATAAATGGTTGAATCTACTAGAAGGGTATTTCTCTGTCCACAATTTTTCCGACAGGGAAAAGATCGTCTTTGCACTCCTCAAGGCCGTCCCCCATGTCAAAAATTGGTGGGAAACTTATTGTGAGCAAAACTCATCAGACGAGTCTGGGTTGTTTGAATATTCCAATCCCACTTGGGCCTCTTTTATAGATGCCGTAAAGGAACAATATTACCCTGTTGGAAACTATGATGACCAGTACACAAAATGGACCATTCTGCATCAAGAGAGGGACCAAACGGTGTCGGAGTACACCAACAAATTTCATACCTTGCGCACAAAACTAGGTATCAAGGACTCCGAGCGGCACCTAGTACTGAAATATCGTAGTGGCCTACACCAGTACATCCGAACAGAGATGGATTTCCTGGAAATCTCTTCACTCGGATCCGCCTATCGATATGCTGTCAAAATTGAGCAGAAATTTCAGCAAAAGAACAAGCGTGACTTCGGACCTGCGCAGAAGCAGGGCAAGGGAAACTCTAGCTCGCAGAGCACGGGGCAGGAAAAGGACAACCAGTCCCAACCACAGGCGAAGAAGGGTAAAGAAAAGACAAAGAAGGACACCAGGAAGTGGTGCGAGTTCCACAAAAGCCCCTGGCACAACACTGATGATTGTCGCTCCAAACAGTCATTGGTGGCTGAGATCAAAGCTTCAGAATCAGATCCCAGTTCCGATTCTGACTCGGAACCTAATTTCACAGCCGCGCAAAAAGGGAAGCAGATCATTGATGCAGAACCCAGTGCCGTTGTTGCCACCACACAGATTCAGCCAGAGGAGCCTGAAGAGTCCGAGGCAGAGGAGCGACTTTTCCACTCACAGATGTGGGTGAAGGGAATTCCCATACACTTTGTTGTGGACAGCGGCAGCCAGAAGAACCTGATCTCAGAAGAAGTCATCAAGAGACTGGAGCTACCAATAACGCCACACCCACAACCATACACCATTGGATGGCTAAGCCAAGGACGAAGGATCCGTGTCAGTCACCAATGTCGCCTACCATATGGCATCAAGCCCTTCAAAGATGAGGTATTATGTGATGTGGCCCCACTTGAAGTATGTGATGTTCTTTTAGGACAACCATATATGTGGAAGCGTCATGCTGTATATGAATCACGACCTCGCAGTGTCATTGTCACTTTGGGAGGACAACTCTATCGGCTACCAGAGATAGTTGCACCTACCCCAAACGAGCAGGGAAGGAAGATAATCTCCCACACTGGGAAATTTTCCCTATTCGCAATTGCCGCTAAAGGTGAACATCAGATCGCGGAGACATCCACAACCTCTGCAGATTATCCTTCTACTCAGCAGAAACAAGAACACAAATTCAGTGCTGCATCGCCTATTCGGGTACCTCTACAGTGCAAGGCCACGCATTCAAGGTGCTCCTCCAAAAAGAAACCATCCACACCGGTGCATACCAAGGATACCACAATAACAAAAACTGTTGAACAGCTCCAGCGCATCCATCAACAACAATTACAACCCTCTGAAGATGTCAAAGTAAGGCAACCTTTCCACTTCAGCAAATGTCGCACCAAGAGCTTAACTCGACACACAGCTCGACATATGATAAGGGAATTAACGCAATGGAGACCATTGCTTCCTAAGGAGGGAGGATTGATCCAGGTGGATATCGGTGGTGGCCCACCTCTTCCAACTGGCTCAAAACAGTCTTCTGGCAATTTTGGTAAATTACTATTTTTAGCAGTTTTTCGGGTCCTGAACTTCCGGAGCCATTTTGAGGCCCTAAACGACATTTTTTGGCGATTTGGGGGACCAAATGGCTGCCTCCGACATGCATTTGGGCCCATTCGAAAGTTGTAAATCTCGGATAGACCTTCCCAACGGGCTACCGAGCGCCCCAAACGGAGATCGTATGCAAAAGTTATGACCCCGGGAAGTTGACTGTTCAACTAACCACCTTGGGGCCGCAAACTTTATGACGGTTCATCTTCTAGGGTTAGGTTTTTGGATGTTTGGGATTCTTTCCCTCATGCTTATGATAAATAGGCCCTTTTGGCCTCTCTTTGTATTCATCTTGGCACGAATGAGCCTAGCGGCCACATCTCTTCTCAGAGATAGCTACCACCATTCTAGCTATTGTATTTTACAGTCTGTTCTATTTCCGCTATTTAATAGAATATGTGTTTACTGTATCACTGTGTTATTTGCAATATATATCTGTATATGATTATGTTTATGCTATCTTTTGTTTCGTTCCCACATAAATCCGGATCAGTGGTATCAGAGCGGTCTGCTCTTTGATTGTTTCTCGGTGCATGTCCCCGACGAGGTCAGGATACAGAGAGTTGGGTCTCGAACTAGTTTCACTTGGGGAAGACCACTCTCGCCGCCCCAAACGGCCTCCCATGGCGGAAGAAAAGAGAGACGACGGAGCAGTAGATCCTATCAAGTTGTTGCTCGAGGAAGCCCTCGCGCGACAGAGGAACGAGATGATGGATAATTTCGCCCAGATCCTTCAATGTATGCCAACAGCGGCAAATGCACCCTCAACTAGTAGCCATTTCGGAGATACGACTCCCTTCAAGGTACAAGTTAATTTTGATATCCCTTTATTTGAAGGCCAAATCGATGCCGATGCCCTAGATAAATGGTTGAATCTACTAGAAGGGTATTTCTCTGTCCACAATTTTTCCGACAGGGAAAAGATCGTCTTTGCACTCCTCAAGGCCGTCCCCCATGTCAAAAATTGGTGGGAAACTTATTGTGAGCAAAACTCATCAGACGAGTCTGGGTTGTTTGAATATTCCAATCCCACTTGGGCCTCTTTTATAGATGCCGTAAAGGAACAATATTACCCTGTTGGAAACTATGATGACCAGTACACAAAATGGACCATTCTGCATCAAGAGAGGGACCAAACGGTGTCGGAGTACACCAACAAATTTCATACCTTGCGCACAAAACTAGGTATCAAGGACTCCGAGCGGCACCTAGTACTGAAATATCGTAGTGGCCTACACCAGTACATCCGAACAGAGATGGATTTCCTGGAAATCTCTTCACTTGGATCCGCCTATCGATATGCTGTCAAAATTGAGCAGAAATTTCAGCAAAAGAACAAGCGTGACTTCGGACCTGCGCAGAAGCAGGGCAAGGGAAACTCTAGCTCGCAGAGCACGGGGCAGGAAAAGGACAACCAGTCCCAACCACAGGCGAAGAAGGGTAAAGAAAAGACAAAGAAGGACACCGGGAAGTGGTGCGAGTTCCACAAAAGCCCCTGGCACAACACTGATGATTGTCGCTCCAAACAGTCATTGGTGGCTGAGATCAAAGCTTCAGAATCAAATCCCAGTTCCGATTCTGACTCGGAACCTAATTTCACAGCCGCGCAAAAAGGGAAGCAGATCATTGATGCAGAACCCAGTGTCGTTGTTGCCACCACACAGATTCAGCCAGAGGAGCCTGAAGAGTCCGAGGCAGAGGAGCGACTTTTCCACTCACAGATGTGGGTGAAGGGAATTCCCCTACACTTTGTTGTGGACAGCGGCAGCCAGAAGAACCTGATCTCAGAAGAAGTCATCAAGAGACTGGAGCTACCAATAACGCCACACCCACAACCATACACCATTGGATGGCTAAGCCAAGGACGAAGGATCCGTGTCAGTCACCAATGTCGCCTACCATATGGCATCAAGCCCTTCAAAGATGAGGTATTATGTGATGTGGCCCCACTTGAAGTATGTGATGTTCTTTTAGGACAACCATATATGTGGAAGCGTCATGCTGTATATGAATCACGACCTCGCAGTGTCATTGTCACTTTGGGAGGACAACTCTATCGGCTACCAGAGATAGTTGCACCTACCCCAAACGAGCAGGGAAGGAAGATAATCTCCCACACTGGGAAATTTTCCCTATTCGCAATTGCCACTAAAGGTGAACATCAGATCGCGGAGACATCCACAACCTCTGCAGATTATCCTTCTACTCAGCAGAAACAAGAACACAAATTCAGTGCCGCATCGCCTATTCGGGTACCTCTACAGTGCAAGGCCACGCATTCAAGGTGCTCCTCCAAAAAGAAACCATCCACACCGGTGCATACCAAGGATACCACAACAACCAAAACTGTTGAACAGCTCCAGTGCATCCATCAACAACAATTACAACCCTCTGAAGATGTCAAAGTAAGGCAACCTTTCCACTTCAGCAAATGTCGCACCAAGAGCTTAACTCGACACACAGCTCGACATATGATAAGGGAATTAACGCAATGGAGACCATTGCTTCCTAAGGAGGGAGGATTGATCCAGGTGGATATCGGTGGTGGCCCACCTCTTCCAACTGGCTCAAAACAGTCTTTTGGCAATTTTGGTAAATTACTATTTTTAGCAGTTTTTCGGGTCCTGAACTTCCGGAGCCATTTTGAGGCCCTAAATGACATTTTTTGGCGATTTGGGGGACCAAATGGTTGCCTCCGACATGCATTTGGGCCCAGTCAAAAGTTGTAAATCTCGGATAGACCTTCCCAACGGGCTACCGAGCGCCCCAAACGGAGATCGTATGCAAAAGTTTTGACCCCGGGAAGTTGTCTGTTCAACTAACCACCTTGGGGCCGCAAACTTTATGACGGTTCATCTTCTAGGGTTAGGTTTTTGGATGTTTGGGATTCTTTCCCTCATGCTTATGATAAATAGGCCCTTTTGGCCTCTCTTTGTATTCATCTTGGCACGAATGAGCCTAGCGGCCACATCTCTTCTCAGAGATAGCTACCACCATTCTAGCTATTGTATTTTACAGTCTGTTCTATTTCCGCTATTTAATAGAATATGTGTTTACTGTATCACTGTGTTATTTGCAATATATATCTGTATATGATTATGTGTATGCTATCTTTTGTTTCGTTCCCACATAAATCCGGATCAAACTAGAACAACATGATCTACCAGAGAGACAAGTGCGTACATACAAAAGAACGAAACTACTTATGGTGTGCAGAATGATGCAATTTTATCAATGACAGTTGCAAGAAGATAGAAAGGAAGAACTACAAAGAATGCACAAAGAATGCACAAGTGCTCAAGAATAGAATTACAATATCGTAGACATCAATCAAATAGTCATAAATGATATAAGATAGAGGCGCAGAGACTAAGTTGAAGTATATCTTGTAATGCCCAAAGAAAGAATTGGTGTACAATGAAGGGTGTGCAGTATGATAAGAATGATCTGATACAAGTGTGATAAACGAAAAGGTTGAATCACCAATGATGCACAAAAGGTCATAGATTATTATAGACTATTGCACTAAGACAGAAGCACAAATGTAGACTTGAGTATATCCTGTGATGCGTGAAGTAGCTTATGTGATGCACTAAGACAAAGTTGCAGTACAGTGAAGGATGCACATTATGATAAGGATGATATGAGATAAGTGTGTTAAACATAAAGGATGAGTCATAGATGATGCGCAAAAGGTTGTAGATTATCTTAGTACGGTTTCACCAAGACATAATGGAAATATATCAGAAGGTGTGCAGACACATCTGATACTAATGCATGAAGTTAGAACAACAACTTATCAGTAGATGCGTAGTATTAGTTGAAGTTGTAGAAGCATAGAAACATAAAGGCATATTGAACCAGAGTACAGACTATAGAATATGATGAAGCAACACATAGTTTGTGAAGTGCGAATTCAATTTTAATGTTGTGAAGTGATAAGTTAAGTGTGAAGTTAGGTGATGTATGTAATACGATAACAACCAAATTACGACATACAGAAGGTGCGCACAACAGAATGAACAACAGTCAATCTGAAGAGTGCACATATCAAAAGAACAACCAAGTAATATATTCTTCTTCCATATCAGGGTAGTA
The DNA here is from genome assembly GCA_027924585.1 of Larix kaempferi. NCBI lineage: Eukaryota > Viridiplantae > Streptophyta > Pinopsida > Pinales > Pinaceae > Larix > Larix kaempferi. The sequence continues at coordinate 11,477,861 of BSBM01000289.1, forward strand.
GGACGAGGAAAGGAGCAGGGGGTTGGAGATGGTAAATCAAGGAGTCGGTGCCTGTAAAACCAGGGGGTTGGTGCCTCCTTCTAGTTGGTGTTGGAGAACTTAGGAAGTTGGTGCTTCTTTGAATGTAATATTTTATTATAAGAGAACATTTTGTGGTTTTCTCCCATTTGAGTTTCCACGTAAAAATCTATGTGTTCTGTGCATTGTGCCCATGTGATGTTGAATGTTTTATTTATGGTGGATGCATAATTAAAAATCATATTAATCAGCTAAGAAGTTAAAAATTGTTCATAACTGCACTAATACTGATTCACCCTCCCCTCTCAGTATTAATAAGATTCGAACATTCCCTAAACAAAGGATGTAAATTTGGACACACCAAGCTTGTATTATAGCAGTATGAGTCATGCATCCATGCTAACATGTTCAAATAGTATTTAGGAGGAACGACACCCATGTACCCTTGAGATATAACAATCAACCACACACACTCAACAACTTATTCAAATGTTCAAATTTTCAAAGAGATGGGGATCATTTTTAGAAGTCAGTCCATAATTATCAAATGCTTTCCTCTACATCTGTGTAGCTCAGTCCCACCACAAAATTTAATTCAAATTTATTTGGCTTGAAATGAACCAAATTTAGCCTTGCAATGAACCAAGATTGGGTAGAAGTTTCTTATTTATGGCATTGCAAAAATGAGTTCTTATTTTGTGGAAACAATTGTTTCTATCTTGACCTTCTTATGACCACACATTTGGTTTAAAATTTTTAACATGCAAATCTAGTTGTTGCTCTCCAAATATTTAGTCGGCTTGCAATGAACCAAGATTGGGTAGAAGTTTTTTATTTATGGCATTGCAAAAATGAGTTCTTATCATTGTGGAAACAATTGTTTCTATCTCGACCTTCTTATGCCCACTCCTTTGGTTTAAAAGTTTTAACATGCAACTCTAGTTATTTCTCTCTAAATTCAAGCTTCCAACGCTAGATACTTCAGTCCAAAGTTCAGTTATAGTATCCATGCTTTAGCAGGCTCCATTTCTCTCTTCATTAATGTCAAATCCAAATATGTTGAGTTACAAATGCTTTAGGTCAAAGCATCGTTTTTTTTCCTGATAATGTTAAGCGATGATACATGTTTGGGTTGAGATATTATAACTTTAATTTGTGGATATTGTTATGTTTTGATGTTTTAATATCCTAATTTTGACCCTATGGAAACTCTAATTTTGAATTTTTTATATGTTGTAAATATGTTTTTCATTATTATGTTTTCTATTAGGCCATGAGACGAACTTACCATGAAAATTTTCAAAGAAAAAAAAATTATATCATAACTATTTTTCGAACAACAACAAAATGTTCCAAAGCTAATTGGGGAGGACACTGATGGGTTATGTTTTCACCAGTGAAGAAGAGTAGTGGGTTCCAATGGAGGAAATTACCTATGCCTTATGATGGTTCATAACCTAACCCATAAGGCTCATTCCTTTGATTTATTTGTTGTCCATATGCTATATTAACCTTGATTTAAGAACCTAGTTACATGAGAAGGGAAACAAAGTTGAGAACTTAGTAATCCTAAGACAAAGTGCCTAGAAGGGAAATAGAGTTGCGAACTTAGTAATCCTAAGATAAAGTGCCTATAAGGGGAACAAAGTTGTGAACTTAGTAATCCTAAGACAAAGTGCCTACATATTTTTTATAAGTAAACAACTTATAACTTTGAGGAACCAATAAGGGAGTGGAATCCTCCCTCAGTTCTCATCGATCCATGCATTCATGGAAAATTCGAATTGGGGAAGGAGAGCTTGAAAAAAAGAGTTTTTTGAAGGAAAGGAGAGCTTTGGAGAGGAAAAAAATCATCCCAACTGAAAAAAGATCCATGGAGGGATGAAAAAATGGATATGGAGGGGAATTAGACACCATTAGAGGGAAGATAGATTTCTACTTCAAATCCTTGAGAGTTGTTGGCATGTTAGGATATCCATGAGACCATAATTTTTTTCCAATAATGCCATACTAATATAAAATAAATATGGAGGTAGGTAATGACTTGGGCTTATCTTATCCATACTGCAGATAATATAGAAGAAGGGAATACCCAAGGGACTAAAGAGAAAGAGAAAGGATGATTTCTTATGTTGTATGGAGCAAGGCAAAGAGTGTCAAGCATTGTGCTAGTTGAAAGGTGGAGTAGAATCTAGTGGTGACCTTTTGGTTGATGCTTTGAAGGTTTTAGTGGCTTGGAAACTTTGGCATCCATCTCCTCACTAAGGGTAGTATATCCCAACACCAAGGTGGATTTATTTAGTAGAAATACCTGTGGTTTGGAGTAAATCAGTCCCCCCTCAGTTAGCTTCCATGTAAACATATTTAAAACAAAAATCGAGATAAGTTTCTTTATCCATTTTTCTTGCTATAGAACTTGACATGCATGCCTATAACTTTGTCATTCTTATTGTTGTAGCAATATGTTATCATGGCCATCTGTAATGAACCATGCTCGGAAATTTAATTTGCATTATTGTGGTTGATCTTTCTATCTATTTTGGAAACATGACGTTGGTTGTAAGGGTAATGAACTTACAAATATGTGAATGAGAGTTTTCTTGAAATAATATTTGATGCAATGTATGCTATGTATGTTTAACCCTATGTTTTAAAATAGAAATTGAAACGTATGCTATGTTTTGCTAATGATTTTGCATTAAAAAAAATGGTGCTTTACAAGCTTGAATAACGACATGAGGTTATTTACCTCTAAGTATTTGAGTTGGGAATTATAAACCTGTGAATTTGGTTGTTTTAAATTAATTTAAGGAACTATTAACCTCCTATGCATTTGTTTTGGTGTTTTATGTGTTAAATGTAGGGTACTCCAGTTGTATATTATAGGAGGAATCATATCCACATGTAATATACCTAAAGCTTGTAGTTATTTATTTTTCCTAAGTATAGCCTATGGAGCCAGATCCATACAGGCTTGGATTGTAACCATACCCAACTCAAGGCTTAAAATTTTAAAATAAAGGTATGTAAAAGGAAGTAGTGTCTGTCATTGTTTGGAATTTGAAGTCTAGACTCTGTAATCCAAGTAGATGAATTTCACAATTATTCTGGCTTCACTTTTCATAACTAAAAATTGTCAACATATTTCACTATCCATGGGTAGAATTTGGGTAGATTGTTCATAATTGTATTTATGTCTAAACTATGGGAAAAGTTTGTGTCTTATTGATATTTGAGAATGTATTCAATGCATATGCAATGTTTGTAGTGATTGAACTTTCCATTACATTGACACCATGGATGAAAGATCAAGAACTAATAAAATTTCTCATTTTACTTGGACATATAAGCTAATTTTTTATTCTTATATGTTGGTTGTCGAGCTTGATCTTGCAAATTCAGATATGTTGTTGTTTAGACGTGTTTGTACCCTAGTTTTATATGATATGCAGGTGTACTATACACTTACTCCAGTGGGGGGGTGTGGGGGGGCATCGCCCCCCCATGGGGGTCCGAGGGCGTAGCCCCCGAAAGAAATTTTTGGGTTGTTTCGCCAACAAATTACGGGCCCATGGTTTTGGGTAACCCGTGGTATTTTCCCATGGTATTTCCCCTTTAAAAGGAAGACATTGTAATACGACTGTGTTATGGATTGTAGCATTGTAAAGATCTGTGAGATCGTGTAAGAGAGACTGAGAGAGAGTGAAGAGGAAGTTGCAGCGGATGTGTTGCGGGTTGTATCCCTTCATTTGTTGGATGGTATAATAATAAGGACTGGAAATTTCTGTGTGCACGTAGCCCATCTTGGGTGAACCACGTTATATTGGTACCTCTCTTGTAATGTGTTTGTGTATTTATATTTGCATCTTGTTTATTGTTACTTCTCTACGATCCTGTTTTTCTAAAAATTGGTATTAGAGCCAAAGGTCTATTTGGCATATAAACTCGTAGGAAACTAGGGTTTCTGGTTCGAGTGGGAGCAATGGCGGAAGAAGGAAAGTTTAATATCGAGAAGTTTAATGGCCAAAACTACTAGTTATGGAAGATGCAAATGGAGGACTATATGTACCAGAAAGATCTATTCCTTTCGTTGGGAGGAAAAGCAAAACAACCAGCGACTATGAAGGACGAAGAATGGGAGGTTCTTGACAGAAAGGCATTGGGAACAATACGGGTGTCCTTGGCTTCGTCAGTGGCTTTAAATATCTCAAAAGAAAAGACAATGGATGGTTTGATGAGCGCATTGGGTAAGCTATATGAAAAACCCTTGGCCTCCAACAGGGTATTTCTAATGAAGCGTTTATTTAATATGAAGATGTCAGAAGGTGGATCTGTCACGTCCCCATCTTGACCCTATCATATTAAAATTGTAAATGATGTAATCTTGTTATATGATCATGGTGAGGAGCTCAAGGCCAAGTCCCCACCATAGATTTATTGATGCATATGGTTAATGTGCCAGCCCGGCACAATGGAATGGTAAATATGCATTTAATAAAATACCCACAACTAGCTATGCAATGCAACAAGAGACGGGGGCATGATTTTACAAGGAATTGGGAGGGAAAACATTCAAACCCTTGAGCCAATCAAGTCAAGCCAAGTGTCAATGAGATAACCCATCAAACTCTCAACTACCCATGTTGACTTTTCTACCCAATCATTCATTTCTCCCAAAATTTGGTTGAGGTAGTTAATGCCTTGGGAGTGGAGAGGTATGGCAGTCAATTTCGAGTATGGGAAAGCCACCAACATGGAAAAATGTGTTTGGCTTCCTTGGCAAGAAAAGAGCCATGAATTTTCCTCCCAAGCCATTACCCATCAACCAGTTTTTCCTCTCTCACATTTTTGGAGTTGCTTGGGAGTTTTCCAGCCATGTTTTCCAGGTCTTTCTTTGTTCTCTAGCTGGGAAGAGGGCGTTTTTGTGTTGCAGAACTACTGGGGAATGATGGAGTTCGATTTGGGGTTTCAATGCATCCGTTTTGGCCATTAGAAACGCCCATAACCTGTGGAAGAAATTGGGTTTCTCCCTGGGGACGATTTTCCCTTTTTACAGTTCGTTTGGTGAGCCACGATTTGGGGAAAACCCATGGCCTTTTCCCTCTCACGCAGTCTGAGCTAACTGGGCTTTACCCATCACGTTTTTCACCATTTTCCTGCATTTTCCATGCCTAGGAACTCGTTTTTGTATTGCACAATGGCTGGGAGGAAGGGAGCCACGATTTTGGGGTTTATGGAGGCCATTTTTGTCCCTTGAATGCCCAATAACGTTTTCTGAAAATGATTTTGCTCTCCTAGGGTTGATTCCCAAATTTCCATTTCGTTTTTGGTGTGCCCACGACTTGGGAAAGACCATGGCCATCTTATTGTAAAATCCCATTGCTGAAACTGGGTACCCATGCCCAGTTAGAGTTGTTGTGTGTAAAAGAAGGTTGGGGTTGAGATTTGTTTCTATTGCTTTGGCTGTGAATGAGCTGGAATGTTCCCTTTTCCTTGTAAGAATCATGCCCATCTTGGGGGTGGCAGTTGTGTTGAGAGATCTATGAACACAACTGTCCTATCGTTGGGTGGAACGTTGCAGCAACATAGCTAGTTGTTTGGGGCCATTTCACCATCAAGATAAGTGTTTATCTGTCTATGCATTTACTTCTGAAATGTTTAAATTGATGGCCGCTTTTGATATGTTGTATGCATATGAAATGTGCATGTGTGGATGAGTTTTAATTCTGTTGTGATTAAATTGTTTAAATTGTATCTGCACACTATGTTTATAATTTGTATGAAGCTAATGGTTTGGGTTGAGATTGTGTGAAATCTCAAAGATTGGCATCATGTTCCTCCCTTGCCTTGGATGGATGGGTGGGTACGTGATAGGGTCTATTGCTAATCATTTAAATGAATTTAATATGGTTACAAATCAACTGATTTCTATAAGTGTGAACTTTGTTGATGAGGTTAGGGCTCTTCTAATATTGTGTTCATTTCCAGAAAGCTGGAATGGCTTGGTCATGGTTGTAAGTAACTCTGTCTTTGGTTCAAACACGTTGAAATTTGATGATGTTGGTGTTATCCTTAGTGAGGAAATGCGAAGAAAAAGAACGTGTGAGACATTAGGTAATGCATTGACCATGGAGAGCAGGGGAAGACAAAGTGAGAGAGGAAAGAGCCAAGGTAATCGCTGCAAGTCTAAAAAGGGCAGATCTAAGTCCAGACTAGGAAATATAGAGTGCTGGAACTATGGAGAGAAAAGACATATGAAGAAAGACTGCATATCTCTAAAGAAGAAAGGAGATAGACAGTAGGAGACTACTCGAGAAGAAAATGTAGCAGGTGATGTGTTACAAGATGATTTGATTCTTGCAGTAGATAATACTAGTGATTACTGGGTAGTAGATTCAGGGGCTTCATGTCATGCTATACCCCATAGGAAATACTTTCATGATTATGTTCCAGGCGATTTTGGACATGTTTTCTTGGGTGATGATGAGCCATGTAAAATTGTTGGAATGGGTAAGGTATGGATAAAATTTAAGAATGGAACTGAATGGCTGCTAAAAGATGTAAGGCATATTCCTTTTATGAAAAGAACTCTGATCTCAATAGGGTAGTTGGAAGATGGCGGTTGTTGTCTTCGTTTGAATAAATGTGGTGGAAAATCACTAAAGGATCAATGGTGATAGCAAAAGAAGACAGGATAGGTACGTTGTATTTATGTCCTCATAATACTGGCCATTCAATCTCTTTAGCTTCCACAGACACATATACAACATTGTGGCATCATAGTCTTGGCAACATGAGTGAGAAGAGGATGCAGAGTCTCCACTCAAGGAAGTTGCTGCCAAATTTGAAGCAGGTAAGTTTGGAATTCTGTGAGAACTGTATTTATGAAATACAAAAGAGAGTCAGATTTCTCAGGGTTGGGAAACATAAGAAGAATGAAAATTTAGAGCTTGTGCATATAGATGTATGGGGACCGGATCAGGTACAATCTCTTGGTGTCTCTCATTATTATGTTATATTTACTGATGATGCAACTAGGAAAACTTGGGTTTATTGCATTAGAAAGAAATATGATGTGTTTTCTACTTTTAAGAAGTGAAAATCTTTGGTTGAGAATGAGACATGAAAAAGGTTGAAGTGTCTCAGATATGATAATGGAGGTGAGTAATGCAGCAATGAGCTTGATAGTTACTGTTCATACCATGGGATTCGTAGAGAGAAGACAGTCCTAGTAACACCACAAGAAAATGGTGTGTCAGAAAGGATGAATAGAACGATCATGGAGCATGCAAGGTGTATGAGATTGCATGCAGGGTTGCCCTTACATTTTTGGGTAGATGTTGTAAATACTGTTGTTTATTTTAAAAATAGAGGGCCTTCAAGTGATTTGGATGGTGGTATTCCAGAGGAGGCATAGATAGGTAAAATGGTAAACTACTCATTTCTGAGAACTTTTGCATATGAATCATTTGTCCATATTGTAAATATTTGATCCAGATATCACTACTCCCTCTGGATTGCCCTAAGATCTCAAGCGGTATGAGTCTCAATATCAGTATATCTCATAACAATATATACTCAAACAACTAGATCTGCATTTACCAACTGAAATATAAATGCAATCAACCACATAAACAACAGATGTACCCTGGAACCCTTTTGGGGAAAACCAGCTAACTATGGAGTTATCTTCTCTCTAGAGCCTAGAGCATATAGATGTATAAATGACAATACAATACATGATTACCTTATCTAGTAACTCAATCCCTCTTATATAGGACAGACTCTAAATTTGCATGCATCCAGTTGATGCATGCACTGAAGGAGTAAGCCCTAAATCCCAAACTGGATCTGAGTACTCTAAAGGTGCCTCTGACTAATATTCCCTCTTTGTATCTCTCTGCTTTGATCTGCTCGCTCTGAAGACTGCCCTCTGATGAAATCGGCCTCCTCTGCATGCACAACTGTGCCCTACCCTCTGGATGTCAAATGCTCGTACTGGTCTGGATCTCAATAGATCTGATCTCTGATCATCCCTAACCTTCCTCCAATGTTGAGGCAAGGCTATCCTGGAAGTCTTAGACTCTGAATCGGTCAATCCAGCTCACAACGAGCTTCTCACTCCTCAGGAAAAATGTCCTCCAAGACAAATCGGCCTCCTCCAATATCCACATAAATGACATTGTTGAGCTCTCTCAACTCACAGTACTGGGTGTCTAGCCTCTCTGGAACTGAAGGTCATTGATCTAGCTTAGATCTGACCTTCCTAGCTCTTGCAGCAACTCCTCTCTATCTCAGAAAGTCACTCCACATGTGCAGCTACGCCCTCCTCACTCTAGTAGTATCTCTCTCCAACAATGCAACTGAGTAACCTCATCTGGGGACCCCCTGCCTCTATAAATAATCTCAGCAATGAATTAGGTTTTCCAAAACCCTAATTCCTAGTGCATGCAAAAAGTCACTTTTGCATGCAGTCACTGAATGCTAACAAGTCATGCAAAGGTCAATCTCCCCTGAAGCTCCACATGCAACCCCCACTGGACTCATGCCATTGAGTAGAGTGCCTCTACTCCATCCTGATGCCTATGCAGCTAATGTACCTCCATGTAAGGCATCTGAACCATGGAGGACATCCCAAAGTTACCATAATCTAGCACTCCCTCTTAATGAAGGAAGTCCTGACACTGATGCCTGGAAGCATTAAGTCCACTGTTGCTTCCACTTAAGGACTCTGATTAATCTCCATATGTGTGGATTTAGAAGAAGCCCTCCTGTCAACCACTGTTGACTCTGCCACTGCACTCTGACTTTGAGTCTCTGCTGCTGTAACCAACTCTTAAATCCTCTGTCAAGTGGATCCACTGCTCTATAGGTCATCTTCCTATGGCCCTCAGCTGACTTAGCTCTGTAAGTCAACTCCCTTTATCTCTGAACTGACTTATCTCTCTTTTGAGCCAAGTCCATCTCAACCATGTCATACCAGCTCACTCTCTGACTGGTGCATGCATGAGAAACATGCTCATCCATCTAATATGATCCCAAGGGCTCAATCTCCTGAGACTCATCACTGTCAAGAGCATCTCGCTCATCCATCGGAACTCCAGAATCACTTCCCTGATCCTCACCACCCATCTGTTGAACAGGCTCACTCATCCTGGCCTCATCTCTACTGTGAGGATCCCACTCATCATCCTCCTCTGCATCTGAAGACGATGCACTCAACCATCTAGATGTGCCCGAAGTAGTCTGTCCATGAACCAAGTAATCACCATCAATCCTGTGACCAAATAGGACTCAGTCTACTCCTCTAGGATAGGTGAAGAATTGATCCCTCTGAAACACTATAGGGTAGCCTGCCGCTGCCAATGATGCTACTGAAAGGACACTCCCTCTTAGTCCTGGAACAAAAAACACTCATGAAACCTCCAGGAGCTCTCCACGGTCAAGAAGAAATCTCACTCTGCCCACTCCAGTAACCAAGTGGTCAACACCCTGAACATCCCGAGTCAACTGTACTGAAATATGCTCTAGGATCAGGAATGCATCTCGCACTCCTGTCATATGACTGTTGAGAGTGTTTTCCACTCTCCACCTCTGATCAACCTAAGCCTTTGGTAGGATACTATCATGTCCTGACTGAACTGTGGCCAAAGAGAATTCCTTCTCAAACCGAGAAGATAACTCATCAACCTCCTTTGCTGCTTCCACCTGCTCGTCCTTCGCTTGCTTCCCCCTCTTCTTATGCAGACACTGTCATGCATAATGTCCATACTCGTTGCAGGCGACGCATTTGATCTTGCTTAGATCCTTCTTCTATTTGCGTCTCTGTTTCCTTCCTGCTACGAGAGAGACATCCTCCTCCTCTGGAATGGAAAAGTTGAACCCTGAATGTACCCTCTCCAGGTATCCTCCTATGTGAAATCATCCCACAGGAGATCCCACTTGGGAAGGTTCTCACTGTTAAATTTTCAGAATTTTCTTCAATCTGATCTAGGATCTTAACTGAGAGAACAACATGTACATCAAATCTACAACATATCAATCATGGACACAATAATGCAAGCACACAAGAGACACAGAGTTTACTTGGGGAAAACCATAAAGGTGAAAAACCCCAATAACTTCCTCAGAGATAGATAGAGCAATGATACAACCAGAATACAAGAGATAGTCTTCTCCTAGCAGCAAAGCCTCCTCCTCCACAAGTGCGCCACTCTCCCAAGTGTGAGTGAGAGAATAGAATGTTCAAATAGAGATCTCCCGATCTCTATTTATACTAGACTTGAGTTTCCTAATAGCCTTTACTAGGTCGGCCTTAACTTAACCACATAACACAATGCTAACTGGGCCGACACCCAATAAGGTCGTCTAATAACCCTTTGACCCACATGGCCGACCCCCACTAGGGTGGTCTAACAACGCTTCGACCCACATGACTTATATAGGGCTGACCCCAACAAGGTGGTCTAATAATCCATCAAGTATAAGTTACGACACTTACAATATAAATGATGACACTTCCATATAAAGAAATAATAACATCTATATAGGAATACAAACACTTCCGTATAGAGGAATAATAACGCCTCTATAGGAATACAATAGACATATATGTGAAATGCATTCCAAAGTTACACATACATCAACACTCCCTCTTAACTAGGAAGGTATTTCTCGATACAGATCTGCTAGCACAAGTCTTCTTCTCTGGATCATCATCAACGAATCATCATCCTCGAATCATCGTCATCGTCACTGCTGCTGCTATCTCAATCAATCTCTGAATCTACTCACCATAGGAAGTTCTACAGATCTATTCCTTTTTCATACTCAATGTAGGCCCACCACCTGCAGGTCTTCATCCTCACTGGCCATACTGTGGAAATCTCAGGACTTATTACGTGCGTCACAAAACCTCGAAAGAGCATCCCAGGATGTTACAGGTACACAACTCCGATCTGTAGGATCTCCTAGGGCCATATTATATGTGACCTCACCACAAAACCTCGCAAGAGCATCCCAGGCTTTTACGAGCACACAGCTCTACCTATAGGATCTCCCAGGGACAGATTATATGTGGTCACCACAAAACCTCGCAAGAGCATCCTAGGCTGTTACGAGCACACAACTCTCCCTATAGGATCTCCCAGGGACATATTACATGTGGTCAAGGAAAAACCTTGCAAGAGCATCCCAGGACTTATTACGAGCACACAGCCCAACCTATCGGATCTCCTATGGACAGATTATATGCCATAGGACAAAACCTTGAAAGAGCATATGCCAGATATCCCAGGGCCAAATTATATGCCATAGGCAAAACCTCGAAAGACTATCTGCAGATCTCCCAGGGCCAAATTATATGTCCTCCCAAAGTAAAACCTCGAAAGAGAATTTTCCAGATATCCCAAGGCCAGATTAAATGCCATAGGCAAAACCTCACAAGACTATCTGCAAATCTCCCAGGGCCAAATTATATGCTCATCTGCACAACCTATTCCACGGCCATAAAGTATCAACTTGATACTCACCATACATCATCCTAATGTACACATGATCATCATCACTGCAACATCCTGCTGCATATCATCTGGAGCAACATCCTAAAGCTCATCATCCATGATCATCCTGATCATACACTACATCCACCTAATGCATACCAAGTATCTACCTGATACATATCATCATACATGATCCACCTGATCATACAATGTATCCACCTGATACAAAAAAATACACGATCCATCTAATTATACCTGATACATATCAACAAACATGATCTACCTGATCATACATTGTATCCGCCTGATACAAATACAGATACATGGTCCAAGCATCCAACATGATGCATATACAAAATACATACAAATGATCCAACCGATCATATCCAGCATCCAACATGATGAGTACATACATATACATATAAATGATCCAACTGATCATATCCAGCATCCAACATGATGCATACATACATATACATATAAATGATCCAACTGGTCATATCCATCATCCAACATGATGCGTACATATACATATAAATGATCCAACTGATCATATCCAGCATCCTCCTGATGCATATACAGAGCAGTAACTGGAGCATTGTCTTGATGCTCATCATCTAGTGCTTACATCCACAGCCATGTGAAGGATCCTCCTTCCAACGTTCTTGGAATGGCTTCTGCAAATGTGTCCATCACTTCTTCCTCAAAGTGTCATCAATCCGAAGAACACCAAGCCTCTCTCTGAAGTACTCGAACTTCACTCTGGCTAGTGGTTTCGTTAGCACATCTTCAATCTGCTCGTCCTTCACAACATACAAGAGCTTCACTGCTCCTCTCTGCACCATATCCCTGATATAGTGATATTTGATCTCTATGTGTTTCGACCTGTCGTGAAACACTGGGTTCTCAAACCACTTCACACAACTCTAGTTATCACAGAAGATACCAGTAGCATCCAACGGGAGATAAAATAACTCAGACAGTAGCTTCTGAAGCCATACTGCCTCACAGTTAGCTGAACAGGATGCAACATACTCTGCCTCAGCTGTACTCAGTGCTACGCAAGACTGCTTCCTGCTAAACCAAGAGATCACACCTGATTCCATACTGAAGAAACACCCAGATGTGCTCTTCCTATCTGCAGCACTGCTTGCCCAATCTGAATCAACATAACCCTGCAGGTTAAACTTTTGATTCGCTTCATACTTGAGCCCATAATCAACTGTACCCTTCAGATACCTCAGATTATGCTTTACAGCAACCAGGTGAACACTCCTCGGATCCATCAGGAACTGGCTCAATGTGTTCACTGCAAAGCAAATATATGGTCTCGTATTCGTCAGGTACATCAAGGACCCAATCATCTGACGATACATAGAGGCATCAACCGGCTCAGATGAAGCATCACATAGAAGCTTCAGATTCGATGCCATAGGTGTGACCATGGACTTGCAATCCATCATCCCGAACCTCTTCAGGATATCTACAGTGTAGTTCCCTTGTCCAAGGAAGATCCCATATGTACTCTGCCACACCTCCATACCTAAGAAATAGTGCATCATCCCTAAGTCCTTCATATCGAATTCGGCAGCAAGCTTCATCTTTGTATCTGCAATCAATCTGTCATCTCCTGTTACAAATAAGTCATCCACATATAGGAGTAGAACCACAGGATTCCCTTCCTCAACCTTTTAGTAAAGGTTGGAATCCGCTTTACTCTTGGTAAAGCCCAAACTGGATAGAAAGCTGTCTATCCTACCATACCAAGTTCTGCACATATATGACTCCCTATCATGTGTCTCAGAACCAAGTGGCTGCTCCACATACACTTCTTCTTCAACTACACCATTCAAGAAAGTTGTCTTGAAATCCATCTGGTGTATCTTCCACTTCATCACTGCAGCCAGAGCAAGTACTGATCTAATGGAAGTGTATCTGCTACAGGAGCAAAAGTCTCTATGCTACCACCTGCAACATGCTTGATCTTGTAGATCCTCTTGGAAGTCACTACAGACTCCCCTTCAGTTCTTGGGACTGCATCCCAAACATCTTCATGATCAACTGGTACTCCTTGATCATGGCATTCTTCCCAGATCCTAGGAACTTCAATATCTTCAATATTTTCAATAGATAACTTTGTTGCCGAACAAATGTTGTAGTACTTCTTTTGTAGGTGATGGTATACAATCTTTCCTACACAACAAGATAAATTGCATGATTAGAAAACATATCGTAGTTTTCAGAACAAATTCTTACACATAAAGAAATATGTCATATAGTCATGCAATTATCTTATCCAATGCTTCAATACAACATTTATCCATATGCCGTAACTTTCTAGATGCCTTCCAATATTTACCAGAACATTGTTAAGAGTGTGCACAACTCCCAACATGTCAGCAAAGAGGTTTCATTCTAGATAGGTAGCAATGGAATGTTGTATAGTGCCATAGGCCACTTACCCATGTATATTAGTAGTATACTGTTCATCATTTTCAACTATTCTAATATGCATAATACACAACCTAATTCTAGGAACATCAGTATATACATTATTGAACAATATTATTCAAACAATAAAAATATGCAAGTAATGACAATTCAAATACTTATATTTGTTTGTTTGTTGGGTTGACTCCCTCTCAGTCTTTGCTTCTTTTCTGCAACTCCATTCTGATGTGGATTGTGAGAAGTGGTCAACTCCCTCTGAATATCTGCATCCTTGCAGAAACTACTGAAGTGTGCTCCTTCTTGATCTTTGCTTCCTTGCAGGAACAACTAGAGTGTCATCCCTCTTGATCTTTGCCTCCTGGATTTCCTGTCCTTGAACTTATATCCATCCTTAATCACTATGCATGCTTATTAGTATCATTATTGTGTTATCATTTAGGTCTCATACATAATCATACATTCATTAGTATATTCTTAATACTATCAAAACACAATAATCTTAAGCATGTATAGTCATGATCATTTCAAACAAAAATAATAAGCATTTCAAGGTTTATATAGGACTCTTATGGTTAGTCATATCATAAATTAAAGTAAGAAACATAATATGCCTAAACCCATAATTACTCAAACCTATACCTTCATGATACTTCTTGTTAGTCATATCATCAATTATGGTAAGAAGCATAATATGCACACAACCATGACTATTCAAACCTATGACTTCATGAATAATCATTATCAACAACACAGCAGTATAAGATCCTAACACAAGGTAGGATTCTAGCTTGATATAAAAAAAAAACATACCTGGTTTAGCATGCTAGCTAGTTATGTCTAACATACCCGCATAATGTCTTCTGGTTCTCTTCAATGACTTGTGCTAGTAACCTGCATGTCTCATAAGTTATCCATTGTAGAACCAAGTTATACATACCTCGTAAGTAGATCTTCTTAGTGATCCATGACAATGGATGAATCTTTGTCTTCATGTCATCATGATCATATGTTCTTGAACTAGAACATGATTTGACTTTCCTAGTTTACCTTTCATGTTAGCGGAAAACATAAATCTCATACAACACCATAATGCATTAGTACAATCATAAGTGTCAACACCCTAATGAATGCATTCATAATTTTGCTAAGGTGATACGACAAGTCTAAAATCAAGATTGTTCTAACCGTAATAACATGAAGACAAACATATCATAAACTTAATCATGAAGAAATATCGAGACATACCTGGATGAGTCATACCTGTCGAGAATGCTTGTAATCTTCTTATGTAAGGCCTTAGCCTCATCTCCCTCTGAAACAGGAACTTCTTCACTTATGCAGGTGACCAATTCATCATCTTCTAGGATTAAACCAATCCACTTGATTTGTAGGAACTGGATATGGAGCTATATTAGGGTTTGTCGGAGAAACCCCAAAAATTCAAACTTTGAATTTCAAACTTCCGAAAGGATAGAAATATGCACCTTGATGAGTTAATCAAGCTGGTATATTCAGAATTTGAAAACTACAAAGTTTCACTCCTCAATTTTGCCTTTGAAACTTTCGGATTCACTGGACGTGACCCAGAACTGGGGTTTGATAAAGCCCACCCTTTTTCCCAATCAAAAGGTTCAACCCAAATCTCTAAGCTTCTATTTTTCTGAGGAGCTTCCAGCCGTGGTCACAGATTTCAAAAATTCTCATTTTTGCAGAAGCCCTAATTTTCCACTTTTCCGATCAAAGTCCTGAACTAGGGTCTAATCAAGCCCGGCCTTCTACCCAACCAAAATTTTTGATCTTGGTATCTAAATTTATATTTGATGGGTATCATTCATCCGTAGTGTCCGATTACAAAAATTCCAACTTTCTCCGAAACCCTAAATTCCGGAAGCCATGAATGAAAGTGCTAAAAAATAATTATGTTATGACAGAAATATGTACCTAATTGTTTCTGGTGTAACTCCAAACTTTTCGATCGACAGGGTCTGAAAAATTTCCTGAGATAGCTCGACCTATCATCTTTCCATCCCGACGGGTCTAACCTCAATTGGATTCTCTGAGAGAGAGTTGTGCCAAGTGTCGCAATGTGACCTTTTTATGGGATAAAATATGAGAGTGAACTTGTACGACATGCCACGTGTCACTGGTTCAACTTCGGCCTCTGAAAACATTTCCTGAGATAGTACTGTCTGTGTACTACCTGTCATTTTTTACGAAATTTTATTTGGAGCTTCCTAGCCCAAGTTATGACCTTTTTTCCAAGGTCACCTGTTTATGACTGAGATATGGACTCGAGGCAGAAACCCTATATTGTATAGATCATAGATGACAAATTACAACAAATTAGAAGTTTTCCTTTGGACAAAAGGTACATGGGGATCTTATCTTCGACCTATAAAAGTTTCATATCTGAAAAATTCTCCAAAATGGATTTATAGCGAAAGTGCTACGATGACTGGTTTTTGTTATATCAAGCCCTAGCATCGTAAGTGCAACAAGTGTCATACATGCCATATCATGCCTTCTTTCAGGCTAGCTCTGATACCATGTTAAATTTTCAGAATTTTCTTCAATCTGATCTATGATATTAACTGAGAGAACAACATGTACAGCATATCAATCATGGACACAATAATGCAAGCACACAAGAGACACAGAGTTTACTTGGGAAAAAACATAAAGGTGAAAAACCCCAATAACTTCCTCAGAGATAGATAGAGCAATGATACAACCAGAATACAAGAGATAGTCTTCTCCTAGCAGCATAGACTCCTCCTCCACAAGTTCTCCACTCTACCAAGTGTGAGTGAGAGAATATAATGTTCAAATAGAGATCTCCCGATCTCTATTTATACTAGACTTGACTTGCCTAATAACCTTTACTAGGTCGGCCTTAACTTAACCACATAACGCAATGCTGACTGGGCCGACACCCAATAGGGTGGTCTAATAACCCTTTGACCCACATGGCCGACCCCCACTAGGGTGGTCTAACAACCCTTCGACCCACATGACTTATACAGGGCCGACCCCAACAAGGTGGTCTAATAACCCATCAAGTATAAGTTATGACACTTACAATATAAATGACGACACTTCCATATAAAGGAACAATAACATCTATATAGGAATACAAACACTTCCATATAGAGGAATAATAACGTCTCTATAGGAATACAATATACATATATGTGAAATACATTCCAAAGTTACATATACATCAACACTCATGACCTATGATAGGCTGGAAAAATACTTCCCATGACACAGTCACGCCATTCAAGGCTTGTCAAACCAGCTCACTATCCTCTACCTTCTCACCAAATGTTCCCAACTCATCTCTCACTTGAGTTATCTTGGTGAGATAGGTAACCATGCTCTCATCCTTCCCCATCTTGATGCTTCTCAGCTTCTCCCTAAGAACCATCTTCCTATTTTCATTAGAGCTCTAGTACAAACTAGTCAATGCATCCCACATTTCAAACACATTGTCTTTGGTAGAGACATATGGGATGAGGTGATCCTTGATCGCATCAAGAAGGATCCTCTGAGCCTTCACATTCTTCTTGTCATACACTACTTTGGCAGTGGCATTAGACAGAACTGTAACAAGATTTGCTGTCATGATGTTCACAACATCCCATAGCTCACTCTCTTTCAGCAAGAGAGTAATACGTACCCTCCATGCACTATAGTTGGAGGCACCATCCAATCGGTCCTCCACCCTCAAACTGGTAGCCATAATCACCCAACTGAAGAAACTGTAACCCACAGTGAACAAGAGTCTCTCCTGATCACAAATATGGCAGATCTACCTCAGATCTGACCACAAACCAACTGATCTAATAGATATGACCTCTACAACCTTAGATATGAACAAGGATGTTCAGATATGGTAGATCTGGTATCTATCTCCATAGATCTACTAGATCTATCTCAATTCTAGTCACCAACACTGCAGATCTATGTGTGACTGCTCACCCTGACCCTCAATAGGGCTCTGATACCATGTAAATATTTGATCCAGAGATCACTACTCCCTCTGGTTCTCCCTAATATCTCAAGAAGTATGAGTCTCAATATCAGTATATCTCATAACAATATAGACTCAAACAACTAGATCTGCATTTACCAACTGAAATATAAATGTTATCAACCACATAAACAACAAATGTACCCTGGAACCCTTTTGGGGAAAACCAACTAACTATGGGGATATCTTTTCTCTCAAGCCCAGAGCATATAGATGTATAAATGAAAATACAATATAGGATTACCTTAGCCGGTAACTCAATCCCTCTGATAAAGGACAGACTCTAAATTTGCATGCATCCAGCTGATGCATGCACTGAAGGAGTAAGCCCTAACTACCAAACTGGATCTGAGTGCTCTGAAGGTGCCTCTGACTAATCTTCCCTCTCTATATCTCTCTGCTCTGATCTGCTCGCTCTAAAGACTTCCCTCTGATGAAATCGGCCTCCTCTACATGCACAAATGCGCCCTCTCCTCTAGATGTCAAATGCTCATACTGGTCTGGATCTCAACAGATCTGAGCTCCGATCATCCCTAATATTCCTCCAATGCTGAGGAAAGGCTATCCTGGAAGTATCAGACTCCGAATCGGTCAATCCATCCCACAACGAGCTTCTCCCTCCTCAGGAAAAACGTCCTCCTCCAAGACAACTCGGCCTCCTCCAATCTCCACAGAAATCACACTGTTGAGCTCTCTCAACTCACAGTATTGGGTGTCTAGCCTCTCTGGAACTGAAGGTCACTGATCTAGCTCAGATCTGACCTTCCTAGCTCCTGCAGCAACTCATCTCTATCTCATAAAGTCACCCCACATGTGCAGCTACGCCCTCCTCACTCTAGCAGTATCTCTCTCCGACAATGCAACTAAGTAACCTCATCTGGGGACCCCCTGCCTCTATAAATAATCTCACCAATGAATTAGGTTTGCCAAAACCCTAATTCCCAGTGCATGCAAAAATTCACTTTTACATGCATGCATGCAAAAGGTTACTTTTGCATGCAGTCACTGAATGCTGACAGGTCATGCAAAGGTCAATCTCCCCTAAATCTACACATGCAGCCCCCACTGGACTCATGCCACTAAGTAGAGTACCTCTACTCCATCCTGATGCCTATGCAGCTAATGTACCTCCATGTAAGGCATCTGATTCATGGAGGACATCCCGAAGTTACCATAATCTAACACATATTGATAAAGAAAATAAAACAAAGCTTGAAGCTAAATCCAAGAAATGTACCTTTATTGGATATGGGGTTGATGATTTTGGTTATCGCTTATGAGATTATGAAAATCACAAAATCATTAGGAGTAGAAATGTGATATTCAATGATAGGGTCATGTATAAAGATCAGTTGCAGGGAAAGAAAAAGGAAAAGGAAAACACAGAGTACACAGTACTTGATGAAATTAATGAAAATGAAGTTCCAAAGGTGCCAGAAAATCAAGAATAGCAGCAAGTACCTGAAACTCCTGCAAGTGTAAGAAGATCTACCAGGTTAAGTAGACTCTCTGAATGATACTCTCCTTCAATGTATTATTTATTGATGATTGATGTTGGTGAACCCAAATGTTATGAAGAAGCAATGCAAGTGGAAACTAGAAAGAAGTGGGAGTAAGGCATGAATGAGGAGATGGACTCATTGGTAGGAAACCAGACTTGGGATTTGGTTCAGTTTCCTCCTAGTAAAAGAGCATTGCAGAACAAATGGGTTTATAGGTTGAAGGAATAAGATGGAGGTAAGAAGCGGTACAAGGCCAGACTTGTTGTAAAGGGGTTTGCACAGAAGAAATGTATAGATTTTGATGAAATATTTTCTCCAGTTGTTAAGATGAATTCAATTAGGAAAATTTTAAGTCTAGTGGTAGTACAATATTTGCATCTTGAGCAGTTAGATGTAAAAACAACCTTTCTCGATGGGGATTTGGAGGAAGAGATATATATGCAGTAGCCACAAGGGTATGAGGTCAAAGGTAAGGAGAATTTGGTATGCAAGTTGAAGAAGAGCTTGTATGGCTTGAAGCAAGCTCTAAGGCAGCGGTATTTAAAATTTGACAGGGTTATGACAAAACAAGGTTATAGTAGATGTCATTCTGACCACTATGTTTATTTCAAGAGGCTAGATAATGGAAGATATATTATCTTATTATTGTATGTGGATGGCATGCTTGTTGCAGGGTCTAACATGCAGGATATAAATGTGCTCAAAAGGAAGTTAGCTAATTCATTTGCGATGAAGGATTTGGGTGCTGCAAAGAAAATCATTGGTATGAGAATAACAAGAGACGAGACAAATCACAAATTGGCATTGTCTCAGGGTGAGTAGATACAAAAGGTGTTGGAGAGGTTCAAAATGTAGAATCAAAAACCAGTTAGTACACCTTTGGTCAGCCATTTCAAACTAAGTAAGAAAATGTTTCCCAAGACACAGTAAGAGATAGATTACATGTCCAAGATTCCCTATTCATCAACAGTTGGAAACTTGATGTATGCCATGGTGTGCACAAGAGAATATATTGCACATGCAGTGGGAGTTGTGAGCAGATATGTGAACAATCCAAGGTAAAGAACATTGGAAGGCAGTATAGTGGATTCTTAGGTATATGAGAGGTACTACCACTCATGCATTGTGTTTTGAAGGTTCAGACACCATTCTACAAGGATATGTTGATGCATATATGGCAGGTGATAAGGATAGCAGGAGGAGCACCACAGGGTTACTGTAGGTGGAACAACAGTAAGTTGGATTTCAAAACTGCAAAAGGTTTTTTCACTTTCAACAACGGAAGCAGAGTATATTGTTGTTACAGAGGCTAGTAAAGAGATGATTTGGTTGTAGAGGTTTATGGAGGAATTGGGTAAGAAGCAGAAGGATAGAAAGTTGTATAGTGACAGCCAAAGTTCCATTCATCTTGCAAAGAACTCATCCTTCCATTCCCGGACTAAACATATACAGCTCAAGTACCATTTCATACGCTTTGTTATGGAAGATGAACTGTTGAAGCTAGAGAAGATACATACTAGCCAGAATCCTGTAGACATGTTTACAAAGGTAGTGACTAGAGAGAAATTGAGTTCCTGCTCAGTTTCAGTTGGCCTTCTAGCATGAAGGTGAAGATGAGAAATTTTCCAATTCCAAGTCTAGCAAGTACATCAGCGGTGGAGTTGCTGTGATCAATATCTAAGTGGGATATTGTTGGTTGTGGAGCCTGATCTTCCAGATTCATATATGTTGTTGTTTAGCCATGCTTGTACCCCAGTTTTATATGATATGCAGGTGGAATATACACTCACCCCAGTGGGGGCAGTGTGGTGGGGCATTCCCCCCCCCCACGAGGATCTGGGGGCAATGCCCCTGAAAGAAATTTTTGGGTTGTTTCGTCAACAGATTATGGGCCCATGGTTTTGGGTAACCCGTGGTATTTTCCCATGGTATTTCCCCTATAAAAGGAAGACATTGTAATACAATTGTGTTATGGATTGTAGCATTGTAAATATCTGTGAGATCGTGTAAGAGAGACTGAGAGAGAGTGAAGAGGAAGTTGCAGCGGATGTGCTGTGGGTTGTATCCCTTCATTTGTTGGATGGTATAATAATAAGGACCGACAATTTCTGTGTGAACGTAGCCCATCTTGGGTGAACCGCGTTATATTTTTGTCTCTCTTGTAATGTGTTTGTGTATTTATATTTGCATCTTGTTTATTGTTATTGCTCCGCGATCCTGTTTTTCTAACATTATAGGGGATTATTTTCATTTTACAAGAATCATTAGTATTTATTTCAACACATATTGGGTTGGTATTCAAGCACCAAATAGGAATCACAATCATATGATAAGATGTCCCAAAAGTGGAATATAGTGTATTTACATCCAAAAGGATCATACGAACTTAGTTTTGTAGGTTTTCTAAATATTGAGGTTTTCAATCATTTCTACAGATGATCAACTTTGCTAGAAAGACTAGAAACTATGTAAATCAAAATATAGTTTCCACTTCACTTAAAAAACATAATACCATGACAAAAATTCTTGTAGAACCTAAATGCCACAATATAATATAATTGGTTTCATCATTTCATGGATTGCATATGTTGGAAAAATTCAAACAATAGGTATGTACACAAATCACAAGTATTCTAATGAAATTAGAGAGGAGGTTCCTCTTTGTCATCTCTATGGAGGAACATATTTTTCTTTCCAAACCTCAATTTTCTACCTATTAGAAATACTGAGACAGGGGTTGAATCAGTATTGAGCACTTTTTACCATTTTAAACATTAATTATATCATGTAAACGTTAACCATTAACAATGTCATTCATCATCACATAAACCATACACAGTGCACAATATATTTAATGTGGAATCCCAAATGTGAGAAAACCACAAAATGATTTTTTAATATAATAACAATATTACATTCATAGGAAGCATCAAATTCCAAGATTCTCTAGCACAAACTAGAAGGAGGCACCAACCTGAAGGAATCTCCAACTCCCTGATTTACCAGCACCGACTGGAAGGAGGCTCCAACCTGAATGAAGCTCCAACTCCCTAATTTACCAGCACCGACTGGAAGGAAGCTACAACTCCCTATCCTTGCCCCATCCTGCCACCTTTATATGAATAAGAGAATAAATCTATCATTGTCACTATCTCTGTCACAACCTATACCTGTATCACTATCTCTGTCAATATGTACCTGTATCACTATCTTTGTCAACCAGTATCACTACCTATGTTAACTTGTCACAATCACTATCTCTGTCACAATGACCCAATCACTATCTTTTCAACTTGTATCTATGTATATATCAACATGTACCTGTATCTCTATCTATATACTTATATCATTGTCCCTTTCACAATCATTATATCTCTATCTCAATGCCACAATCACTGACTCTGACACAATGCCACTATTGATGTCACAATGCCACAATCACTATCACATTGTCTCAATATCTGTCACACTATATAAACATGTACATGCCTCAAATATATACCTATAAACAATCATCCATCAATTTCATTTGCATCCTCAACTTTTACATCATGGACGTTTTCAAAACATTAAACACTCCAAGAGATGAGCCATACGCCAAAACATAACCATGGGCTATACCAAGATAGCTACTATGATCTATGGCAAGACCATTATACAATGTTCCCAGATAATTACCATGATCTATGACAACAAATACCCAATATCTATTCCAACAAATCACCAATATCTATGCCAACAATATGCCAAGATTATCATAAAGTATGCCAAGAGAGAAGCACTAGATCATGTACAAAATTCATACCCTTTTCAAGACAACAATATGGAACCAAAATAAACCCTATATCATGTCATCACATATCCATTACAACAATCCTTCCAATGAGCCAAGAATTTTATGATTCTGATACCATATGCAAAAGTTACACAAGATTTCTTCAACCTTCTTCTCTTGAATTTTCACTATCACTGTCATTGCCAAAAACCTTGACTTCCAACAAGTATAAATCCAAACATGTAATGAATAAGAATCTGAAACTTATACCATGTGTTATTAAATATATCTACTACATATCCTCAAAGGGGAACTCTCTGAACCATCATGAATCAAAACTTATAGTGAAAGCTTACTTGTTTATAAGATGATTTATGAGTCATTCAGAAGACCTAAATTCCTGATATCATATCTCTGAAACTATAGCTAACCAATATATGAAACTTGAAAAATATATTCTTAAATATATTTCATGTATCCTCTCCAATGTACACAGTCAGAAACTCTCTGGATCAAAAAATATAAATAAATGTCAAACTGACATGTTTGAAGATTATTCAGAAACCCTAACTTCCCGAGGTCATATATCAGAAAATATAGAGAATCGTCATCTAAAAATTCTACCATAGTTTCATCAATATGTCTACGTCATCTCATCCAAAGTAAACTTTTTGAATCATCCTATAATAGACGATATAGTGAAAATTCCAAGATGACCTGAAACATATTTCACAACAAAAAACCCAAATAGAAATCATCACAAGATTTCATCTTCCACTATAATTTTGTCCTTGTTCACTTCATCTACCTCTGAAATTTGGTCCTTTACTGTTGTATGTTGAATATTCAATTTTTATTGATTGAAAATGAAAAGTTCCATCTCTTATTTATAATCCTCAAGTAGGCTCCAACTTATTTTTGCAAAAACATTTTACTCTTCCTTAAAAAAAATGATTACCAATTTTTAGGGGCTCTCAAGGGTTAGTACCCCACTTCAAGGATCCATCATTACACTTAACCAAAACTTCAATATCACTCCATATATTCTCAAATGGTCCTTATGGATTTTCCACATCATCATGCTTGGTTGACACATCATTATTTCTTGTTGGGATCCTTGCCACTTCATGTGGTCCAATGGGCCAAAGTACCATAACTTTTGGGGTCATGTGGACCAAACATATTTATTTTGGGGATACTTCAAGATTCAAACAAACTTGCTTCAGACCAACTTTAAGGACTCTATAGGGCCTTCTCCACCATGGATTATGTGACCCCAACCACATGGTCATGTGGACCCAACACCACATTTTAGGGATTTCTTCACAATTCTTTATGCCATTGGTTCAAGGAAAATGTAGGTACTTCCTTACACTTCTCATCATCATGGTCATTAGAATATTCTCTAGGGTATTTACACCACTCGTGTACAACTCAAAGTGTCTTCCTATGAGGGCCATGCGCAACCACTACACCATAAGGGGACCGCTTTGGAGTTATGTAAACTTGTGACAAGACTTCTTCTTCAAGGGATCCTTTAGGATCATTAGGGTCTTCTCTAGGGGCTTCAAGGATTAATCAAACGTTCCCAAACAATCTATATCTACTAAAACCACATTATCATTAGCAATTTGACACGAATGGAAACACCAAATATCTCTTCACCCTTTTGACATCATTGACACCCTATTTGACATCAATGGCAACTTCTTCCAACACTACCATATATTAAGATGTTGAAAAACTATCTTACATAATGACCAAAACAAACAGAAGGATCCTCTAATAATTTGTTGCATACCCTCCATGATAACAAGGGTTGGAAAACACTGCTATATGTAATTAAGACTTTAAGAGAAACTAGAGAATCAATTCATTGAAAAAGACATTGGATATGAAGCCATCATGCTGCTAGAACTTTGGTTGTCTCAATTAGTCTTTGAACACTTACCTATATCTACCTGATCTATTTATGTGTATTGAATTGAAAATATAGTGTACCTTAGTGGATCAAGCGGAACTTTTCCTTCTTTTTTCATTTTCTTCACCTCTACATCCTTGATAAGGGCCCTCCACTCCCTCTCATGAATCATGGGTGGTCGATCATATCTAGGGTTCTTTTGCAATTGAACCCTATACATTTCCCTTGCAATTTTTAAATAATTGCCAACCAATGAGAGTACCTCACTTCTATTGAAGGTATTTTTCCCAAACAGATCTTCAAGATAGTCTGTAAGGGCATTTTTCAAGTCAGAGTTTTGGGAATTCTACCTTGTGCGTATGTTGGGCCCAAAAAAATCCAACACCTTATCATTCATGTATTTATAAAAGAGGTTGTTTCTTGCATGTGGAACAATTGCATCATTGATTTAAAAATAATAATATATAATATTTATGTTTGAGGTAGATAACATGTAACAATTGAAACATTAAAAAATACTTGGGATCTTCTGCCCCTTGATTGGAAGAATATGCTCATTCACCAAAATTGTTCCTTGATGTGTCCCCATGCTTTGAACATGTGTCGTTCTAGGATATGAACACATAGCATCAGCAAAAGTTCCCCCTTCGTCATCGTGACTTGTAGGGCCTAGAGCTATGACATTCTGAGGGATCGTTTCAAGGGGCATTGAAGGTGACATACCACCCTAAGTGTGGGGAATATCAGTGAGAGGTGGAGGGGAGAAAAACCTTGCTAGTATATGTTGGCTCGTGACTGGACTTTGTGGTGTATGTGCATCACTGCTGCCAACATCGGGCTGAGGAGCTGATGCTTGCATGTGAGGCTGCAAAAATTCCTACATAAGAAGGAAAATGTTAATTCCTTTAGATAATTTAAAATTTAAAGAAATGAATATCATAATTGAACATATGTTATAAAAAATATCTTTCAAAGGTGGTGTTTACCTTATATCTATCTATAGATTGCATCCATTCCAATCTCATGAGGAAAATATGCTACAATGGCCAAGGGCTATGCAATAAAATCCAAGGGATTGTAAACCTTATTGTAGCTTAACATAGGGACAAGCATGAAGTTCTAGGTTCTAGTGAAGAAGAGAGAGTGATTGACTGAAGCTCAACTCAAGCTAGAACCACCAAGATAACCTTTTTCAAAGAAATAACTAAAGAAGAATCCATTTTAATTGAAGAAAATGCACCTAAAAATGGAGTGGACAACATAAAATTCCAATCTACTTGTAAAAATATTGAATGAGGTTAGAAAATTCATGTTTTTTCCATGCAAATCTACATCCACACTTGGGGAACCAAGAAAACAAGATAAAAAAGCACAAGCACAAGCCAAAGATGTGTGTCTAGATATACTTGGCATGTTTATGTTTTAAAAATAAAGGCCACGAGGATGATAATTGTTGGCACTCTAATATATGATCCTTTTGTGGTGTGGGAGGAAACCAAGTGGCCCATGGATACAAGAAGCAAGCCATCAACACAATCAAGAACATGAACAAGAAGAGAATTCCAAATATCTTATGTTTAAAACTATATATGGGTGTGGGAGCTAGAAGGTCTACACCATAATTTTTGGGTTCATAAGTTTTTATATAATTTACATCCCATACCTCAATCCTAGTATTTGCAGGAGGAAACTTGGAAGTAGGATAAGGACTCGGTAGTCACCCATAACTGCTTATGCACTATGTTTTCCTACACCAATAAAATCCTCGAGAACATTGTATCCATAAGATAAATTAAGAAATTATTGTTTAATATTCAATTGTGGATTCTATCCTATACTATTATTTGTCCCAAACACCTTAAGTTGTCTACCTTTAAATTATTAGAGAGAATATGGATGATTTTATGTGCTACCTAAACATATATCAGAGGGGTGAGCAAAGCGGAGATCCAAAGGAACCCTAGCACTTCAATTTCAAGATTTTGAAGGGTATTGAGAAGTTAAAGGTGACAATACATATAATGTAGACAAACCTTATCATTATCCTTTGAAACTATGTAAAATTAATATAGGGAATGACGAGTAGTTAAAGATTGCTTTAGTGGTAGACTACTAGGATAAGCAGACAATGAAAAAAATTTCTTCTTTGTTACAATAATATAAATACTTATTTCTGAATAATTTTACAGAAATAAAAGGCATCAAGGCAGTGCTAGGTGAAATTAACATTTAATTGTGCAAGGATACTAAACCAGTCAAGCGTCATCCCTATTTCCTAAATCCATGAGTCAAGGAGAAAGGGAAAGAATGTAAGATTCTTATCAAGATTTGAAAATGGGAATATAAGGACAAAAAAATGAATGAATATGGGAATATTATCAATATTTAAAAACCTTCTAGTAATAACCATGGATAAATGAATAAGGTAAATTTTGAAACATGATTTTTGAAATTACTGAATTTCCTTACATTGTGAGGCTAGAGAGGTCTCCTCTGCTAACACGATCTCCTTTACTCGATGCTTGATGGAATGAGGGATAACACAGTCTCCTCGGTCTCCTCTGCTCGATGCTCAACATAATGGGGGTTAGCATTGTCTCCTCGGTCTCCTCTTCTCGATGCTCGATAGAATGAGGTCTAGCATGATTGTCTCCTCTTCTCGAAATGAGGGCATATAGCACAGTCTCCTTTACTTGATCCTCGATGGAATGAGACTCCTCTGCTCCATTGTGATAGTGCTAGAATGGTCTCCTCTACTACATTGTGACAGAGATAGAGTGGTCTCCTAGTCGACTGATCTAGTTGGGACAGAATGGCATATTGATGTCTCCTCCCTTGGTTTAGTTGGAGCTACTTGTTAGCACTTAGATTTTATTCCGGTTGTAAGAAAATAAAACCTAAGGTAACCTATTTCAAACCAAGATTTAGGTAGAAAAACTAGCCATTTTCTCTACCAGAGAGGGCTCTCTCTTGATATATATGTGAAGGCTAAAATATACAAAGGTTCTCTTGAAATTTCTCAAAAAATATTTTCTGGTCGAAAAGGTAAACAAGAAACATTGGGCATGGAGTCGAAGCTTTCAAATGTATAATAAAATAGTAAGAGATTTTCACCATACAAATTTACACAGAGGCAAGATAGTAATCATATTACAGTCAATTTGATTTTTCAGGTGACATAGAAAGAAATAAAGACATTCCATCAACAACAGGCATCTATCCAGGATGAATCTATTGTCAACTTTGGAGAATATAATGGATATTTAAATGCAAATAAAATGAGGCATAACCAGTATGAATCTCAAGTTATTTCAAGTGCTCATTTAAATATGGAAGAAAAACACTATGGGAGATATAACGAAGAAAGTAAACATGCACATATAAAGATAAGGAGAATAACAGACTGTAAAACTGATTAACTCATGAATCTCTGATATCAAAAGATAGGTACCATCACTGTACTGCTTTTATTTCTCAAAAATAAACTTCAAAACATACTTGTTTCTCAAAAAATTTCCAACCCCTTCAACAATGATTCTCATTGTTTTTATACAAAATTTTTAGGAGAAGCTCCACATAACTGCTTCTTCTAACTAATAATTAAAAATGTTTAACTTAAAAGATAACTGTCTTCGAGCAACCCATAACTGTCTTTCAAATAATATTACAGATTTAAAATAAAATGTCTTTTTGCCACTTGGCAAAACTTCTTGAGTATCATTCTTTCGCCACATGGCGAGAGTTTTGAGTGCGTCTAGGTATGAACAGAATATTTGGTCTTTCCGTACTTCTCCACATAATTCCACTGGTCAACCGTGGGTAAGTCATAATTGGTCATTTTCTTCACCAAGACTCGCATCTCAATATGACCTGCATAAGAAACAGGAAGAAGGTTTGCACAAGTTGAAGTTAGCATATTTAAAATTTCAAATTCCCCTGACATTTTCTCCATTAAAATTTTTCCTGTGAGCATATGATCTAGCTGCTGGAAATTTCTGTGATCCATCCTGATATCAAACAGTAATCTTTTATATTCATTTGGAGGAATTAATTCACTCTTTTCGTTCCAGAAAGCTGGGAATCCCTTATTCACTAACTTTTCAAATTGCTTTTTGAACTTGATTACTTCTTCCCTTATTTCTCCTGCTTTAGCCTCGACATTCTCAACATGTGAGTATTTCCCCAAGATCCTTCTGGCCCAAGTGATGACAGAAATTCTGTTCGTTATATTCATGGCTGTCAGGTCTGCCTCAGATAGACTGTTTAAAAATGTTATTGCTCTCTGGGCTATTTCTTTCGGCTTTCTATTTAGGTTCTCCCTGACTGCTCGACAACTTTCGAAGGCATCTTTGGCTACCTTTTCTTTAATTCTTATGTAATCCAGATATGGCCTAAGTTTTTCAACCTCTTTAATGATCTGGTCCAACACCATATGCTTACACCCCTGCATAGCAGCTTGCCCTGTTACATGAGCTGCTAATCCTTTATTATTATTGCTTAATTCCTGATTTTTTGCCTGCAAAGTTTTTATTTCTTTCTCTTTTACTTCATTTTCTTCTTTCAATCTCTGTACTTCTGTCTTTAACAATTTGATTTCATTATCTTTTAAACTTATTTGTGACATTTCCTGTAAAATTCCATCTACACCGGTCTTATCCTCTTCTGAGCCTGTCTGTACTTGCTGCTGACTATTCTCTGCTAATTGTTTTCTTGTTGCTGCCAACTGTTCTTCTAAAATGAACCTTTCTTTTTCCCAATAATCCTTTTCGTCAGAAAGCTTTAACATTTTAGCAGTGACATCATTGACTTCGTTGGATAGTTCTTCTTTCTCTTTTTCTAATACTATCAATTCTGCGCCTTGAATAAGTACAATGTCTGGGATTTTTAATTTTCGTTTCAATGTTAAGATCATATCTTCCTTCTCCTTGAGCAGTTTTGTGGCTGCATCTCCATCTTTATTAGTCAAATCTATTTGCAATTTCTTAATTTGTTGTTGTCGAGACTTATTCTCCACCTTTTCCTGTCTCAACTGATTATTTAGTTTGTCTACTGAATTCTTCAGTTTGTCTGCTCTCAATGTGGCCCCCAAATAGTCTAAGTATATGACCTCTCCAGTTTGTCTATGTAACAAAATTTTATCAGGGGCATTTACTTTCGACAAGTCTATCTTCATCTCTGAGATCTTGTTTTTTGTTACAACTGAAAATTTCAAAGAATTTTCTTTGATGTTTCTGCTGGTAAATAAGCTCACCTCATTATTAGATATATTCCTGACCTTCGGAAACAATTGACTTGTTTGTTTCGCGGATTCCTGTTTATTTTTACTATGCTCATCAAATACGTCCATGATATTCTTGGGTCTATTTACATCACCCCCTACAGGGGTTTCTTCAATGTTGTACTCCTTCACTGTAACCTCCGGTATTTCATCTTCTGTCGCTTTTGCTTCTTCTGAAATTGTTGTCAACTCTTGTGACTCATTGGTTTTCAATCTTTTTTCTTTTTCCGTCTCTTCATCATCAATGATCATAATGTCCTGTATAGGTCTTTTGGACCCCACTAATGCAGTATTTATTTCGCTTTCTGTCTCCGTCGTTGCTTCTACCAATGACATTTCTTTGTCGGACGTGTCCGGAATAATTTCTTCTTTGTATTCGAGCCAGTTGGATCTGTCTGTCATCCCTTCAACAATCTGATGATTCAGAGCCTTGATACGATGCTCAATTCTTCGTTTGGATATGATATTTAATGGGTCATACTCCATAGCTGCATCTGTCTCAAAATTCATGTCTTTTAACAACTTCTCTATATATACAGCAGCGTTCTTATTCTTTATTGTGAACGGACCTAATGTGAAAGGACATTTAAAGTCCGTTGCTTGTCTGTGAACTAAAAAATTGTTATCTTCTACAATCAACTTCTGTCTTAAGAATTCCAAGGCAAAAATACTCAAAGTGAGGAAGGCTGGTAACACATAGGGTTTATGTCTGAATCCATACAATCTAACTACTGTACTATCTTTCGATAAAAACCAATCCCCTGTAGCATATTCTGTATTCAATTGCATGGATACCTGCATTTACGGCAGTACTCTAGGCATATTTTTTCCGAAAATCGTCCTAAAAATCGCTGAGAGCATGTAGTTGATAAAATTGAACATATTATTTTCCAGTAGAGTCGTGAAAACAATTTCTGGGAACTGTAATTCTTCCTGACTGGATACCATAATCATTCTCATTAAAAAGGCCTGAAACCTGAAATGTCAGTGGGTGGAAAAATTGACCATCTGGTCATGAATCCTTTCTGCTATGAATGCTTCAAAATTAAGTCGGGGAATTTGACTTTCGTCAATCCCCGACTGGACTATACTTATTCTGTACAACAGACTCAATTGAAACTCAGTTATATACAAATCCGTATCTAACCCTAAAACTACGGCCAACAGTGTCAAGACCAACTGAGTATTTTCATTAAAAAGATTGATATCTAAAGGGTAAGGGAGTTCTGAAATGCTGGTCTCTGGTCTGAGACACGTTGACAAAAACATTTCCCTATCACTCTGAGAAGCATGATGATAATTTTCAATAATCGAGACTTCAGAAAAAACCTCAGGGTCCAGGGTTTGAGGCAAATCTACTTCCAGGGCTCTAATCAATTCGGCTGGCTTGATTTCGCAAATGACTCTGGTTTTCTGGCTGTTTAAAACGACTCTTTCTTCCCGGGAGTAATTTTCGGCACACCACGAGACGAATTCTGGGAAAACAGGAAATTGGTCTGGGCAAAAGGCTATCAGAGACGACTGGTCAACCCTATGGGGGTCTATACCCTCCTTTAATAACTCAGACAACCTAATTTTTACATCGGAGACCGGAAACCTAATTAGGGTATCGTAAACATCTTCATCTCTGTCTTCTAGGGCATCTTTTGACCTAAAAATGTCTATATCTTGCACAGTCTCCATTTAAACGCTTCTTTTAAACAAAATTCCGTTTAAAAAGTGTGACAGGTCACCAGACCCTACCTATAAGTGCTCACCTTTCACCTTCTGTCTCAATCGCCAACTTCCACCAGTCTTCAGAGCTTTTCCCGGATAACGACACATGCAAAATGTCGTTATGTGGAGCCCTTTCTTTTTATTTAAGCCTTTTTAAATTAACCTCCTTGCACCTTTATGAACGCGGGTCATATCCAATCGCTGATCTTCGAGGCTTTGTTTTGGGCCGTCAGATCTTGTCTCCCTTTATTCCACCAGTGGTATCCGCGATCGAAAAGGCTGTTTCCTTTTCCGGTTTGCTCCCCGCGCGGATTAACCACCTGTTGACACCTGTTATGGCGGTTTATTCTCCGCGACCTCTTTTCCTTATATCTCGTGTGCATGTTCCTGGCTGCGGATGAAACGTTGGCCGTTGATTTGATTGAGGTATGTATTAGCCTTCCGATCATTACAAAGGATAATGCCACGTGCTACGGCCTTACCAAACCATTCCCTGTTCACCACGTGTTAGGTCCCACCTTGCCACGTAATGTATCTCTCCATATTTCCATAATGGGTGGTTCCGCCCGGCGCTATGGTGGTTTCCAATACCACTCTATCCCATACGCGGATGAATGAACATTGGACACGTGCCCTGGTGGTATTATATCCACTACCACCCACCGCTGTTTGTTGATGATCACTTTGGTGACGCGGGGGTGATATTAGCCGTAGATCTTGATCTATATAATCTCCGTCGGTGGAACTTGACCGAAGTTTAACCCTTACATATATTTGCTGGCGGACTTTATAAATATGGGTTTTTATCCTATACTTTTATATAAAAACCTTCAATTCAACCCTTTTTGTGATGATTTTTTCTCTTTTAGGACCCTTTAGCAAAAATTTTAGGTTTCCTCAGACTTGGTGTCAACAACTGGCTCCAACTGGGGATGTTATCCTCCCTGTGAGGTAGCAAAGAACATCGTAGACCAAGTGCCTGATCCATTGGA
This sequence comes from Larix kaempferi, assembly GCA_027924585.1. NCBI lineage: Eukaryota > Viridiplantae > Streptophyta > Pinopsida > Pinales > Pinaceae > Larix > Larix kaempferi. The sequence goes on from BSBM01000289.1 coordinate 11,511,048, forward strand.
CTACATTCAAACCATTTTTTTTTTTTTTTTTTTGGAATATTTACACTGTACAGGAACTTTCTTTCACTTCTATCTGTTAGGATAAATAATGTTTGAGGTGTCTCCCATTTACTGGCCCTCCAGGATAAAATTCTCCATTGCAATTTTTTAAGATAAATGCATTTTCTCCTTGGAATCCCGCAACAATATATGGACCTTTCCATAAATGCTCAAACTTTCCATGGTGATCTTCTTTTCTGGAATCCCACTTCAAAACAAAATCATTTATTTGAAAATCTCTTTCCTTAACTTTTCTGTCAAAAGTTTTTTTCATTTTTTCCCGATGCATTTGAGTCTTGTTATATGCTTTTTCTCTGACTTCATGCAACTCTATCATTTGATTTATTCTTCTTTGCATATGATTTGGTTCTTCATCAACTTCTTGTAATAATTTCATGACTGGCAATCCCAAAGAAACAGGGAAAACTACTTCTGTACCATATACCAACTGAAAAGGGGAAGTGCCAATTGCTCTTTTTGTACTGATTCTGTCTGCCCATAGAGCATATTTCAGTTTAGTGTGCCAAGCCCTCTTATTATCCTCTAGCAACTTCTTTATGATTCTTACTAAACTTTTATTTGAAGATTCGGCTAATCCATTTCCTTGTGGATAATAAGCTGTTGAGTGATTCAGATGTATGTGGTATTTGTGACAGAAATTTATCATCTTTTTTGACTTGAACGCTGTGGCATTATCTGTCACTATCCTTTTAGGACAACCAAACCTGGACAAAATATTTTCTTCCAAAAAGTTCATAATCACTGTCTCTGTGGCATTTCTGGTCGGGATGGCCTCAATCCATTTTGTGAAGTAGTCAGTAGCTGTCAGAATCCACTTATTTTGTCCTGAAGAATTTGGGTTAATTTCACCAATAAAATCTAACCCCCACTGTTGGAAAGGTGCTTCAACTGAAATAGGTTTCAATGGAAATGGCAATAATTCTCTTTTTCCATCGAAAATTTGACATTCATGACATTTTGTTATTTCTTTATACACATCGGAGTACATGCTGGGCCAGTAAAAACCAGCTCTAAGAATTTTGTTCACTGTAGCCTTCCATGAATGATGTCCTCCGCACATACCTTTATGAAATTCCACCATAATATGCTGTGCCTCATTCTCTAAAAGACAATTTAACAATATTCCTCCTGGATCTTTCCAAAACAAATTCCCATCCAATATGCAAAACTTTGCTGCTTTCAGTTTTACTGACCTTGCCCTAGTTTTTTCCATGTTCGTAGGTGCTTGGAGATTCTGTAAGACATATACGATATCTGAGTACCAGGGAGACAAAGAGAAATCTTCAATTATCTGTGACTTTGGAACATTCTCGGTCGACGTTTCAGCTAGAAAATTTATACTGAGGGAGTCTCAATTTGTTTCTGTCATCATTTTAGCTAAACCTTGACCTTTTATCAGTTTGGTGGGTTTAATGTCCAAATCATATTCCAGCAACACTGCTATCCATTTTGCTCTTTTCCCCTCAGGATCTGGTTGCGTAAGAATGTCTTTTACTGCTACTGATGAAACATGTGCTATTGTATGATAATGCAAAATATATATCCTGAAATCTTTCAGTGCTTTCACCAAAGCATAAGCTTGTTTTTCCATGATGTTATATTTTAATTCTGCATCTCTCAGAATCTTACTAAAAAATGCAATAGGTTGTTCTATACCTTTTTGATTCTTTTGCAACAATACCCCAGCCACTGTGTGTTCCGATGCATAAGTAAACATAGTGAAATCCCTTGTATAATCTGGACTAATTAACACCGGTGCTTCAGTCAATGCTTTCTTAATGTTGTCAAAGGATTTTCTTGCTTCTTCATTCCATTTAATTTCTCTATCTTTTCTCAACATTTCAGTTATATTTCTCAAAATTTCAGCGAAACTGGGAATGAACCTCCTCAACCAATTTACCCTTCCTATGAATGACTGGATCTCTTTCTTACTCCTAGGGATTCCCACCTTTTGTATTGCAGATACTCTCTCCGGATCGATCTTAATGCCTTCTTTGGATATGATGTGTCCCAATAACCTTCCCTCTTCCATGCAAAAATGTGATTTCTTTGGATTTAATGAAATCCCAAACCTTCTACATTTTATGAAGACTCTTTCCAGATGCTTCCAGTGATCAGCAGCGTTCTTTGAATAAACAGTGATATCATCCATGTATACCACCACAATTTTGTCCCTTTCATCTGCAAATGCAATATCCATAGCTCTCTGAAATGTTGCGCCTGCATTCATTAGACCAAATGGCATTTTGGCGTACATAAACGTTCCCCAAGGAGTAGTAAAAGCAGTTTTTTCTTGATCTTCTAGATGAACTTTGATTTGATTATAACCTGAAAAACCATCTAACATGGAAATTCTTTCGGCTCCCACAACTTGCTGTAAAACCTGGTCCATTTTAGGGAGTGGATAATTATCTTTCAAAGAAGCTCTGTTCAAGTTTCTAAAATCCACACACAGCCTTATTTCTCCATTCTTTTTTCTTACGGGTACTAAATTAGCTAACCATTTGGAAAACCTCAGAGACACAATTATCTTAGCATCAAACAACTTCCTCACCTCTTTTTCTATCACTGGCAGTAGCTTGGGATTTATTCTTCTTAATTTCTGCTTAAAAGGCTTTTCATCTGGTTTAATTGGAATTGTGTGCTGTATAACAGAAATATCATATTCCTTCAAATCCTCATAGCTCCAAGCAAAAACATCTGAAAACCTTTTCATTACTTCCACACTTTTATCTTCTTCTTTTCTTGGTAATTTCTTTGAAAGTTTTACCAATTTGGGATCTTTTTCAGAACCTAAATTATAATCTTTTACATCTTCAGGTTTCGGTTCAATCTTTGGATTCTTTACCACATCATTTTTATCAAATCGCTTTTCTAAAGGAATTAAACCTCTAGGGATAACATTATTCTTCAGTTGAATAATATCCTTACCTCCGATCCTTTGCTTGAATTTTTCGGTTTCCTCCGGAGAATCCACTTCATCTGGCCCCAACTCATCACCTTCTGCGTCAATAGACCTGTAATTGAACTCATCTGTCATTTCCAAAAAGCGTTTGATCTGTTGGTCATCTTCAAAGACCTGCCAATGTTTGACATTGTCTGGAATAGATGGTCTATGTATTACTTCGATATTATATTCCTTTTTAGAAAAGATGGGAGTTTTGAACGCAGCTCCTGCAGTGGCTAAAGAATCTGCTACAGTGTTGCTAACTCGGGGAATTGAGATAACATCATGTTCATCGAAAAAAATTTCCAGTAAATCCCACACTTCATTCCTATAGGACCTCATTTTAGGGTGTTTGGTCTGATAAATAGCTTTTACCTGATTTATAACCAATTCAGAATCTCCAAATATATCAATATTTTTTGCTTTCAAATCCTTCAACACATTCAATCCCAGAATTAAAGCATCATATTCTGCAACATTGTTGGTACATTCAAAATTCAATTGGTAAGAAAACATTAGAAATTCTCTGTCAGGTGTAATTATCCATACTCCTGCTCCAGCTCCTTCTCTGCTTCTAGCCCCATCAAAGTGCATCGTCCAAGTACCTTCTCTTCTGATCTTTTCTCTTAACAATCTTTCCTTCTCATTTTCTTTAGGTTCAATTAAATCAATCTTTTCTTTAGATTCAACATCATTGTACAAAATGCAAGAACCCAAATCGGTGTCTAATGCATATATGGCATGTTTCTCAGGCTCTTTTAGATCACTTACCAAATAAGCAGCTCTCTTTTCAGTATACAATCTTCTGTGTACCCCCAACAACGGAATAGTAGCGAAAGACATATCCATTTGTAGAGTTCCCTTTAACTTTAAGGCCCATGACCTGGACAATAACATACCAAACTTTGCAGGAATATCAGCAACCACCACATCCATAAGAATACCTTTGGCTGGTATTTTACTGAGATTGACTGTCAAATCTTTTATCAACCCTAAACATTTAACTTTCCTTGAATCGAAAGAAAATAAGTCATCATATGGTCTTGTGATTTCCAATCCCAAAGATTCTACTACAAGTTTGGGCATCAAATTATGAGAAGCTCCAGAATCCAACATACAGTTATGCACCACTTTATCATGAATATCCAAATTCACATAGAAGGGAGAAACTTCTTCCAAACTATTGTCTTCCATTCTTGATCCTAAACAGATATTAGGATTATCATCATCTAATTCCAAAGTGTCTATTTCCACCCGATTTTCTACCTGCATCATCTTAAAAATTTGTTCCTTGTATTCCTTGTTCTTCAGTATTTCATTAAAGGGTACTGAAATCTTGACTTTTGACATTTCATTCTGTATGTTGAAAGGAACCAAATTTTTATCACTTTCCTTCATTGGATCTTTCTTGCTATCTGGAATTACCTTGGGCACATCTTCATTTTCTTTTCTTTTAGTTTGTGGTTCAGACTGACTAGTAGAAGTTTTATCGGCATTTCTTTTTGACTTGCCTATTGGTTCTTTTCCTTTGTCAATTACAACATCTCGGCTCCTCAGATTTATCTTTCTTTGAAGGTCGTTTATGGCATTTTGATAACCAATCTGGTATTGATCACTTCCTACCTCCAAACTACAACATTCCCCTTCTGCCATGAACATATCATGCTCCTGTTTAGTCAAATACACTTCTGGATCAGAACTGCCACAGTGGTGAATATCTCCTTCAGGTATTTCGGCTTCAGCTTCTCCAGCAATATAATTTTCAGGAAAAGGAGGTCGGATTTGATCTTCTTCTGCATTCCTTGGGTTTCGTTGTTCTCTCGGCCTTACAGCTGGAACAAAAGTCCTCCTAAAATTCGGGTTTCTGATTTGAGGTTCTGCTTGTTCTTTATTTGGAGCTTTGTTATCCACTACTAATCTTTCTAGCAACTTTTCCATAGTTTTCATCATTGCTTAGAATTTTACATCTGTAGAGGAAGAAGAAGAAGAAGCTGCATTTTTATTATCTTCTCTAATTTTCTTTCTATCCATATCTCTATGTCTCATTTTTCCAGAAGCCATCATATTACCCTCAACTTCTACTGCATCTTTCATCATTATTGCCAAGGTAGTAGATCTTCTTTCTCTTAATGTGCATGAAAAATCACCTTCAAAAGCATCAGCATAATGTAACTTGGCTGCTCCTACTGGAGGTTTTATATCTGTAGGGATTGAATTGTAGACTTTCATAAATCTGGCAGAGAACTCCTGAACTGACTCAAAACCTCCCTTTTTCAGATTGTTATACTGGGTCAATACCTGCGAAGGATTTTTCTGATCTTCCCACCTTTCGATAAAAAGGGTTGTAAAGGCATCATAATTTGCAATAGATCCAGCGGCTAAAGCTCTAAACCATTTTTTCACTTCACCCCTCAAGCTTTGTGCAAACAACCTCATTTTAGCATCATCATAATCCACTTCTTCTAAATCAATAAAATCACTGAAATTATCAACATGTTGCTGTGCTGTATAATTTCCCTCATTATCAAAAGTAAAGATTCTCTGTGCATAATTTTGAGGCAAATCATGTAAAACTGCTGGCAAAACCAAAGGAGCAAATCTGGCAGTCATGGGTGGTGGATTATAAGGTGCAACAACCGCCTCCTGTTGTCTATTACCCTGTACAGGTATTCTTTGGGCTTTGGATATTTTAGGTTCTTTCCTCTCAGATCTTTGTAAATTTTCCCAAACAGATTTTAAAGAATAGTCCCACAAACTTTGTGGATCAACTTTTGTTTCTTTCAAATCAGAATCTGACTTAGTTCTAAGCAAAATCTTTTCACTTGAACCAATATTTTCTTCCTCAAACAGATGTTCTTGTAAAGAAGGGAATATATTTGAAAACTGAGAAATACCTTCTTTCGTCTTGCCTTTGAATTTCTCCGTCTTGAGGAGCTTTTCTGGATTGTCCACGCCTGAAAAGAACTGCGAACCGGGATTCCTTCTTGTAGCCACAATGTCTTTCTTAAATTACTCTCAAAACTTCTGAAAACTGTCACAAGTGAAGTCGCTAGGGAAATGTCTACAACCAACTTGTTTCAAACTTCCTTGCCCAAGAAATTTGAGCTTTCTCTGTCGTTTCTCCCAGGGAAAATTTCACTTTCGTTCCCCGACAACGGCGCCAAAATGTTAGCACTTAGATTTTATTCCGGTTGTAAGAAAATAAGACCTAAGGTAACCTATTTCAAACCAAGCTTTAGGTAGAAAAACTAGCCATTTTCTCTACCAGAGAGGGCTCTCTCTTGATATATATGTGAAGGCTAAAATATACAAAGGTTCTCTTGAAATTTCTCAAAAAATATTTTCTGGTCGAAAAGGTAAACAAGAAACATTGGGCATGGAGTCGAAGCTTTCAAATGTATAATAAATCAGTAAGAGATTTTCACCATACAAATTTACACAGAGGCAAGATAGTAATCATATTACAGTCAATTTGATTTTTCAGGTGACATAGAAAGAAATAAAGACATTCCATCAACAACAGGAATCTATCCAGGATGAATCTATTGTCAACTTTGGAGAATATAATGGATATTTAAATGCAAATAAAATGAGGCATAACCAGTATGAATCTCAAGTTATTTCAAGTGCTCATTTAAATATGGAAGAAAAACACTATGGGAGATATAACGAAGAAAGTAAACATGCACATATAAAGATAAGGAGAATAACAGACTGTAAAACTGATTAACTCATGAATCTCTGATATCAAAAGATAGGTACCATCACTGTACTGCTTTTATTTCTCAAAAATAAACTTCAAAACATACTTGTTTCTCAAAAAATTTCCAACCCCTTCAACAATGACTCTCATTGTTTTTATACAAAATTTTTAGGAGAAGCTCCACATAACTGCTTCTTCTAACTAATAATTAAAAATGTTTAACTTAAAAGATAACTGTCTTCGAGCAACCCATAACTGTCTTTCAAATAATATTACAGATTTAAAATAAAATGTCTTTTTGCCACTTGGCAAAACTTCTTGAGTATCATTCTTTCACCACATGGCGAGAGTTTTGAGTGCGTCTAGGTATGAACAGAATATTTGGTCTTTCTGTACTTCTCCACATAATTCCACTGGTCAACCGTGGGTAAGTCATAATTGGTCATTTCCTTCACCAAGACTCGCATCTCAATATGACCTACATAAGAAACAGGAAGAAGGTTTGCACAAGTTGAAGTTAGCATATTTAAAATTTCAAATTCCCCTGACATTTTCTCCATTAAAATTTTTCATGTGAGCATATGATCTAGCTGCTGGAAATTTCTGTGATCCATCCTGATATCAAACAGTAATCTTTTATATTCATTTGGAGGAATTAATTCACTCTTTTCGTTCCAGAAAGCTGGGAATCCCTTATTCACTAACTTTTCAAATTGCTTTTTGAACTTGATTACTTCTTCCCTTATTTCTCTTGCTTTAGCCTCGACATTCTCAACATGTGAGTATTTCCCCAAGATCCTTCTGGCCCAAGTGATGACAGAAATTCTGTTCGTTATATTCATGGCTGTCAGGTCTGCCTCAGATAGACTGTTTAAAAATGTTATTGCTCTCTGGGCTATTTCTTTCGGCTTTCTATTTAGGTTCTCCCTGACTGCTCGACAACTTTCGAAGGCATCTTTGGCTACCTTTTCTTTAATTCTTATGTAATCCAGATATGGCCTAAGTTTTTCAACCTCTTTAATGATCTGGTCCCACACCATATGCTTACACCCCTGCATAGCAGCTTGCCCTGTTACATGAGCTGCTAATCCTTTATTATTATTGCTCAATTCCTGATTTTTTGCCTGCAATGTTTTTATTTATTTCTCTTTTACTTCATTTTCTTCTTTCAATCTCTGTACTTCTGTCTTTCACAATTTGATTTCATTATCTTTTAAACTTATTTGTGACATTTCCTGTAAAATTCCATCTACACCGGTCTTATCCTCTTCTGAGCCTGTATGTACTTGCTGCTGACTATTCTCTGCTAATTGTTTTCTTGCTGCTGCCAACTGTTCTTCTAAAATGAACCTTTCTTTTTCCCAATAATCCTTTTCGTCAGAAAGCTTTAACATTTTAGCAGTGACATCATTGACTTCGTTAGATAGTTCTTCTTTCTCTTTTTCTAATACTGTCAATTCTGCTCCTTGAATAAGTACAGTGTCTGGGATTTTTAATTTTCGTTTCAATGTTAAGATCATATCTTCCTTCTCCTTGAGCAGTTTTGTGGCTGCATCTCCATCTTTATTAGTCAAATCTATTTGCAATTTCTTAATTTGCTGTTGTCGAGACTTATTCTCCGCCTTTTCCTGTCTCAACTGATTATTTAGTTTGTCTACTAAATTCTTCAGTTTGTATGCTCTCAATGTGGCCCCCAAATAGTCTGAGTATATGACCTCTCCAGTTTGTCTATGTAACAAAATTTTATCAGGGGCATTTACTTTCGACAAGTCTATCTTCATCTCTGAGATCTTGTTTTTTGTTACAACTGAAAATTTCAAAGAATTTTCTTTGATGTTTCTGCTGGTAAATAAGCTCACCTCATTATTAGATATATTCCTGACCTTCGGAAACAATTGACTTGTTTGTTTCGCGGATTCCTATTTATTTTTACTATGCTCATCAAATACGTCCATGATATTCCTGGGTCTATTTACATCACCCCCTACAGGGGTTTCTTCAATGTTGTACTCCTTCACTGTAACCTCTGGTATTTCATCTTCTGTCGCTTTTGCTTCTTCTGAAATTGTTGTCAACTCTTGTGACTCATCGGTTTTCAATCTTTTTCCTTTTTCCGTCTCTTCATCATCAATGATCATAATGTCCTGTATAGGTCTTTTGGACCCCACTAATGCAGTATTTATTTCGCTTTCTGTCTCCGCCATTGCTTCTACCAATGACATTTCTTTGTCGGACGTGTCCGGAATCATTTCTTCTTTGTATTCGAGCTAGTTGGCTCTGTCCGCCATCCCTTCAACAATCTGATGATTCAGAGCCTTGATATGATGCTCAATTCTTCGTTTGGATATGATATTTAATGGGTCATACTCCATAGCTGCATCTGTCTCAAAATTCATGTCTTTTAACAACTTCTCTATATATACAGCAGCGTTCTTATTCTTTATTGTGAACGGACCTAATGTGAAAGGATATTTAATGTCCGTTGCTTGTCTGTGAACTAAAAAATTGTTATCTTCTACAATCAACTTCTGTCTTAAGAATTCCAAGGAAAAAATCCTCAAAGTGAGGAAGGATGGTAACACATAGGGTTTATGTCTGAATCCATACAATCTGACTACTGTACTATCTTTCGATAAAAACCAATCCCCTGTAGCATATTCTGTATTCAATTGCATGGATACCTGCATTTCCGGCAGTACTCTAGGCAGATTTTTTTTCCGAAAATCGTCCTAAAAATCGCTGAGAGCATGTAGTTGATAAAATTGAACATATTATTTTCCAGTAGAGTCGTGAAAACAATTTCTGGGAACTGTAATTCTTCCTGACTGGATACCATAATCATTCTCATTAAAAAGGCCTGAAACCTGAAATGTCGGTGGGTGGAAAAATTGACCATCTGGTCATGAATCCTTTCTGCTATGAATGCTTCAAAATTAAGTCAGGGAATTTGACTTTCGTCAATCCCCGACTGGACTATACTTATTCTGTACAACAGACTCAATTGAAACTCAGTTATATACAAATCCGTATCTAACCCTAAAACTACGGCCAACAGTGTCAAGACCAACTGAGTATTTTCATTAAAAAGATTGATATCTAAAGGGTAAGGGAGTTCCGAAATGCTGGTCTCTGGTCTGAGACACGTTGACAAAAACATTTCCCTATCACTCTGAGAAGCATGATGATAATTTTCAATAATCGAGACTTCAGAAAAAACCTCAGGGTCCAGGGTTTGAGGCAAATCTACTTCCAGGGCTCTAATCAATTCGGCTGGCTTGATTTCGCAAATGACTCTGGTTTTCTGGCTGTTTAAAACGACTCTTTCTTCCCGGGAGTAATTTTCGACACACCACGAGACGAATTCTGGGAAAACAGGAAATTGGTCTGGGCAAAAGGCTATCAGAGACGACTGGTCAACCCTATGGGGGTCTATACCCTCCTTTAATAACTCAGACAACCTAATTTTTACATCGGATACCGGAAACCTAATTAGGGTATCGTAAACATCTTCATCTCTGTCTTCTAGGGCATCTTTTGACCTAAAAATGTCTATATCTTGCACAGTCTCCATTTAAACACTTCTTTTAAACAAAATTCCGTTTAAAAAGTGTGACAGGTCACCAGACCCTACCTGTAAGTGCTCGCCTTTCGCCTTCTGTCGCAATCACCAACTTCCACCAGTCTTCAGAGCTTTTCCCGGATAACGACACATGCAAAATGCCGTTATGTGGAGCCCTTTCTTTTTATTTAAGCCTTTTTAAATTAACCTCCTTGCACCTTTATGAACGCGGGTCATATCCAACCGCTGATCTTCGAGGCTTTGTTTTGGGCCGTCAGATCTTGTCTCCCTTTATTCCACCGGTGGTATCCGCAATCGAAAAGGCTGTTTCCTTTTCCGGTTTGCTCCCCGCGCGGATTAACCACCTGTTGACACCTGTTATGGCGGTTTATTCTCCGCGACCGCTTTTCCTTATATCCCGTGTGCATGTTCCTGGCTGCGGATGAAACGTTGGCCGTTGATTTGATTGAGGTATGTATTAGCCTTCCGATCATTACAAAGGATAATGCCACGTGCTACGGCCTTACCAAACCATTCCCTGTTCGCCACGTGTTAGGTCCCACCTTGCCACGTAATGTATCTCTCCATATTTCCATAATGGGTGGTTCCGCCCGGCGCTATGGTGGTTTCCAATACCACTCTATCCCATACGCGGATGAATGAACATTGGACACGTGCCCTGGTGGTATTATATCTGCTACCACCCACCGCTGTTTGTTGACGATCACTTCGGCGACGTGGGGGTGATATTAGCCGTAGATCTTGATCTATATAATCTCCGCCGGTGGAACTTGACCGAAGTTTAACCCTTACATATATTTGCTGGCGGACTTTATAAATATGGGTTTTTATCCTATACTTTTATATAAAAACGTTCAATTCAACCCTTTTTGTGATGATTTTTTCTCTTTTAGGACCCTTTAGCAAAATTTTTAGGTTTCCTCAGACTTGGTGTCAACACTACTAAAAGAGTTATTGATCTAGTTGGGGATATATAAGGATATTGATATATTTTCCTTAGTTTGGTTGGGATCCAACAAATAATATATTGAGCTAGTTGGGACTAATGAGATGATGGGAAAACATATTACCCTAGATTTGGTTGAGAGATAGAAAGGAATATCTTGAGATAGTAGGAGATATAAATGAAACCTAACATCTTTCCATTGGCTTTATTACGATCCAATAATTAAGAAGTTGATCCAATTGGAGATTTCAAGGTGGATAAATGAGTTAAAACTAATGCCTCAATCTAAGTATGGAGGAAGAAGGTATGGTGAATTTCTTAATATCAATTGTAGCCAATAAGAATAGGGGCTATTCAATATAATGTTGACCTTGTTAATGGACACAACTAGCAAGGTGAAGAGAATTAATGTATGGTGTGATTCCTTGAGATCAATTATAGGAAACACATAAAAGAAATGATATCATGATGATGACCTTGGATATGGCTGGGAACATAAATATGAAATGCTCTACAATATTGAAGAAATGTTCAATATTTGTACAATGAAGACTAAACCAAGGGTGAAGTTTTCTTAAGGGGCAGGGGAATGCAATACCCCATTTTGGTAGCATAATATTGTACATAGATTAATCTGTATGTATTGTGTAAATAATTTTCCTAGGATCCAAGTCACACAAACATGTTAAAAGGAACTTTATAATGTACATAATATTCATACTAATTAAGCTAAGTCATATTACCATGTAAAGTTTCCTAGTGGGAGCTCAATTTGAAGAGATGTGAATAATATGCTAATTCCATACAATTGCTCGAATGGGGGTAGTTATCTCTTAGAAGAGATGTGGATAATATGATTATTAGCAAAAATCCCATAACAAGAGGATGACATTGCATTTGATAATAATGCCAAAACCATAAGGGGAAGAATCTCTAAGATGAAATAAATCTAACCCTAACATGAATTTAGAAGTGAGCGTTCATGTTGAGTGTACATAAATAAGGGTATCCTTTCCATGACCATAACTTTTGACATATTTCTCTATTTTTCATTTTCTTTAGCTCATTTGAAAAATAATCTATAGTTGAGTCGTGATGATTTTTTGAAGGTGTCGAAATTTGCAAAAAGAAAAAATCATTATAAAGCCCCCAAAAGTGTGCCAAATTTTAGGATCCAAAAAATGTCAATATCAATACTTTTTTCTAAGGTGGACCTAGATAAGCACCTAGATTACAAGGCCAATGCACCACTAGTGAATACGATGAATATTTTTTATTTCCCTAAGTTTATAACCATGCCATGATGTAAACTCAAAAGATAGTCTAATTCAAAAAAGTGGAAATGGTTTCCATTGGAGCGTGATGAGTGGTATGATATGATGACGATGATGATGATGTCAATAATGGTTATGATTATGATGATGACGATGTCAATGATGGTTATGATGATGATGATGAGGATGATATTGCTCATGAAGATGAGTATGATGATGGTGGTGGTGATGATGATGATGAGAATGATGCTGACAAAGATGAAGATGATGATGATGGTAGTGATGATGATGATAGTGATGATGATGATGATGGGGATGGTGACGATTATGAGGATGATGAGGATGATGATGATGGTAATCATGATGATGATGATGAGACATGCATGATGAACATTGATGGAAATGAGGATTATGCAGGGATATGATTCATCCTTGAGTCTTGAAACCTTGCCATACCGTCAAGGCATGCACCTAGTCTAACCATGTCACATTCCAACGCATACAGGCACAATTTGAATAAATTTTAGTGCTGGCCTTGTTCACTAGTCACTATGTTTGACCTTCATTAACTATAGTTGAATATGGTTTGAACAAGAAGTACTAAGGTTGACCATAATTGACAAAAAATTGGCCATGGGTGACTATGGTTCACTTGTTTGGTAAGGGTTGACCATGTTTGGGCATGTTTAACTATGCTTAACTATACTTGAGTATGGTCGAGAATGTTTGAAAAAGGTTGACTATGGTGATTATGGCTTGTTTTGGTCAATCTAGTTAACTATGTTTGCATAAAACTGACCATATTTAACTATGTTTCACTAGGAATGACCTTGTTTAACTAATATAGTTGACCATAATAGTTAAAAAAAATTGGTGCTGACCAAAAAATAAATAAGACTATAGTTGACTTTTATTGTCCATGTTTGATAGTGAGTGATCATGTTTGACTATCATTGACCTTTTTTAACTATGCTTGATTATGGTCAACCATGGTTATAATAGGGATTAGCATGGTTGACTTTAATTAAACTTGGATGAGTATGGTTAACTTTAGTTATCCAAGGCTGGTCATGTTTGACCATGGTGGGATATGTTTAATCATGGAAAACCATGGTTGAAATTTTTTGGCCATGTTTAACAATACTTAACTATGGCTTGACCAAGGGATAGCATGCTATACTATGGTTAACCATGGTTGATGACACTTTGACCATGGGTGACCACGGCTCACTATGTTTGGTATGGTTTTAACATGTTTAGCTATGGTCAACCACATTTCACTATGATCACCCATGTTTGACCAAGGTTGAATATGGTTGACCATGGTTGACATTGATGAACATCATGGTATATGTAACAACCCATACATGGCTATAAATAACCTCCACGCTTGTGGTGTATATGTAACAACCCATACATGGCTATTAATAACCTATAAACATAGGTATCCAACAACAATCACTTGGTACTCCAATACTCCCATTAGTTGTAATATTGTAATACAAGTAATGTAATGGTAAACTAAAATGTTATCATTTATTCTCCTTGCATTCCTTATTCTCGTGCAACATTTCATATCATAATTTCATTCATGTTATGTGCATTAAGGATCAACTTATTCTAATTATTAACAAAGTTTTATTTTGATCTAATTAAATTAAAGAACATTAATTAATTATTAAAAAATTAATAATATATTAATTATTCAATTATTATTAGAGAAATCAACTTAATGTAGTGATTCATTTTGTAAGTGATGTTTCTAGATATCTACATTGAAGCTTTTATATTTGCATGTTGGGTCACTCTTCTTGACCCTTCATTGGGATGTGAATTGTAATATTATCTAGCTTATACATATACATTAATGTTACATTTAAATCATAAGTCACCTTAATTAATGTTATTTTTTAAGCCCTGGACACAACTGTATCTATTATATGGATGATGGGTAATCATTTAAGATTTAAATTCAATCAATCATCTATCATGAGATTCATTGGGTATTTCCCAATATTAATTTCTTCTCATAGATGCTTATTGCTATAGTGATCAATGAATTTAACCTTTCCAATGCTTGTGTGATGTTTCATGGCATCAGAAAGCTCTATCAAGGCATATTTATTCACACAAATATGTTAGTGATCCCCATGATGTTTATTGAGGTCTCTCTGCCTCAAGTATTACCATAACTAATTGGTTATGATCAAATCCAGGAACCACAACATAGATATTTTAAACTAGATTTATCTTAAAAATGGGGTGTGGATGCAATCAAAATTTTTTGTGTGCAAGGGATGGATATTTACACATTGACCATACTCAAGAGAATAATACAAGGGACATATTCCATAAATGGATCTCTATGGATTTAAGGATCAAGGGCCATAAATAATGCAATAAACCACATAACTTGTGCTCTTTAAGGGGGATCATTGACATTCAATTGATATATGGGTGTACCAATATGAATTTTTGTGCATCAAGGCTAGTATCAAGGTTTTGACCATAGTAAGGGGATAATTATTGGGAATTAGACCCTTAATGAATATTCCTATGGTATTGGGAAATTATTAGGGCATTGCATTGTAATGGGGGGCCTCTAAAATGTTTCAAAATAGGGGAGATGGTTTCCATTGGAGCAAGATAAGAGTTATGATATGATGATGATGATGATGATGATGATAGTGATGATGATAATGATGATGATGATGATGATGATGATGATGATGATGATGATGGTGATGATGATGATGATGACGACGACGACATAGATGATGGTTATGATGAGGGTGATGATGATGATGATGATGACGACGACGTAGATGATGGTTATGATGAGGATGAGGATGATGCTCATGAAGATGAATATGATGATGATGGTGGTGATGAGGATGATGGTGATGATGATGATGTCAATGATGATGACAAAGATGATGGTAGTGATGATGATGATGGTAGTGATGTTGATTATGGTGATGATGATGACGATGGGGATGATGATGACGATGATGATGATGATGATGATGATGATGATGATGATGATGATGATGATGATGATGATGATGATGATGATGACAATGATGAGATGTTCATGTCATGAATATGATGATGATCATGAATATGAATATGATGAATATGATAATGAAGATCATGTTGATGACAATGAATATGAGATTCTCTCTGTTTCAAGAATAATTTATTCTCTACTGAACAGAGCCAACCATGTGAAGGTGGAAGCTCATATGGCCCCTCCCCCCCATCCAATCACTCTCAATTCCCCAAAATCCAATTTGACATAATAAACAACATTTAACATACAACATAGAAAATTGCATAAACTTGAACAACATGTAATTAACCCATATAAGTAAATTATTTAAAGATAATAAAAGAAAGAAAAAATATAATTACTACATACCTTGTATATTTGATCATTTTTATATTCTTAATCGTCTTCTTCATCCAACTCAATATTTGACATATCATCTAATTTGGAATAAATGATGCAATTATTAACCATATCAATAATATCATCATCACCGTCACTTTCGATTGTATCATCATCACCATCATCCCCATCGCCACCATCATCATTGCCATCATCATCATCATCAACAGCATCATGAACATTTGGTTCAACTTCTTCAGGTTCTTCGTCTGACACATCTACTACATCCTTCTCAACCTATACATCATATTCTTCTTCAATATCAAGTACTTATTTCTCTACATGATACTTTACAGGCCTTCCTCTTGGATCATATCTAACAAAAAATGACCAACCTGCTTTACTTGGAACCTCTGAGTAAAAGACCTATTCACATTGGATTGGAAGAACATAGGGATCTATTCCTGGCTCAACCATCCTTGTATTAACCTTGTTAAATCCATTATTATGTTTAATAACAGTTCTCTCAAGATCATGTTCATTCATTAATAACCTATACCATTTGACATCAAACAAAACTAATTTAAATGATCCAAAGTCACACTCAAGTATATAATCCAAATATACATATTATATATTTTCACATTCTTATGGATGTATGTCACTCTTAGAGGAAACATTAATGACCTGGAAGACTACAGTTATCACACAATTAGATTTTTTCCTCTTTTCATCTAATTTTTTAATGCAAAATTTACAACCATTGCACCACATAGCCTTGTGGTGTTTCAATTGCAATATTCTAGACATGTAAAAAATGCATTGTCAATTAATAAACATATTAATATAACTTGGAAAGTATCCCATGTAGAAAATAAACACACCAAACACATTAATATGATAAAACAAAAGTTAATATCCTTGCATGTTTATCTTTCAATCCATATGCTAAATCAATTTCCCTATGTGTAAAATTAGTATCTTGATCAAGATGAGCACTTTTAACCAACATATACACCCCTTCCCATGATAACCTTCCATAATTTGTTTTACATCTTTCAATTAATACCTTCACCCAATCAAGATTGTTTGCAATGTATAAATGTAGAGCATCCCATTCTCAACCAACTATATGAAAAAATAATAATTTGTCAATAACTAAATATCATGCTAAAAGTACGATATAGACAAAAAGTACAATATACCAATAATAAGTACGATGTACAAAAAAAACTAAAGTCAAATGTACTATAAATCTCCACCATCTAATTACCTTTCACTTTACTCATTCTACATTTCCCCAATAGGTGCTCCCCTTGAATTTTCTTAATGAAGTTCACATCCCAAATGTGCCCCACTTGCATAGTTGACGCTAATATAGGAATATATTGAGTAATATACACCATGGACTGATATACCATATATCCCTCCACCATAGAACCCTCGGGATGTGCTCTTTGTCTAACCAAATCCTTCACTGATTTCAAGTGCCTCTCCACCATCCACATTGACCTTGTGTGTACAGGTACACACATTTCAATATCCTCAACTTGGTGTATGAGGTAGTATTATTATGCATTGAAGAATGCCAGAGGTAGATACTTTTTCATTTCACACATTATCTGAGGCATTTGTCTCCTCCAATACTATATATCTTCTTCGTGAATTTATTTTGACGCCAAGCATCTACAAATGATGCAAGGAAATCACATGTTTCAACAAAAACTTTATATACATTACAAGAAAAACACATGTCATTCAGTTCGACAACAAATTGAACACATATTTTGCATATAAATCGCTACTTACTTCATGTATTTTCCAACCTCATATATAACTTGTTTGACGTTGTTGTCAAAGTTGTTTGGGAGAGATAGAGGTAGACAAAAAATACAAAAGGAATGTATACCAATATATAAATATATAATATACCCAAATAATTACCTTAATGAAGGTATGCCAATCATGAGTTTTTACCCCACTAAATTTGTGTTTCTTTGTTAAGATATTATTTATGTTTGACGAAAATAATATGGGAAACTTAATTTTCCAAATGACCTATTTAACATCATTGCTTTGTTGCTCTGTCAATAATTAGGGAATGCTATTTCGATCTCCATCACTATTTGAATGAATCACACTTTGCAATGCATGATTGGCTCCTGAATGTCACTACAAATTTTGGCAATATTTTCTTTGTCATGCCTACCATCTAATATTCACCATAATGTTTCTATTACCCTCTTCCTGATATGCATTGTATCAAACAAATGAACTATTTGTAGGTCCTCATAGTAGGGAAAACTACTAAATTGTATGGGATAACTTTTCATTGCTCATGGAAGCCCATTAATGCCTTGATGACCTCTATGAAGGATAAAATAAATTACAACAATAATTGTCAATTACGGTAAACAAAATGCAATAAAAATAAGTATTACAAACAATAAAACATATATGATACATAGACAATTTGCATACCTCGACGATTTCTATTATATTCCACCTTCCATAGGTGGGGAGTCATTCTTCGTGGTTTTAATACAGTCTCTTCTTTCCCATTGAATTTTTTTTCAATGGTTTGATACCTATGGTTCTTAGAGAGGAAGTTTCTATACTCGTCAAACACCTCCTTTCCTAAACTTCTTGAATGACGAGATTTCATCTTAGGACCACTTTACCCTTTGTTTGAAGACTTGTGAGAGATAGATTATTATTATTATTATTATTATATATCAGAAAACATTTAAATTAAAACATGCACGATATCTTGATAAAATTATATACTATTAAAGTCCAGTGGAACATCACATACCACAAAAATGTGTTAGCCCCGGGGAATCGTGAATTGTCCATAAAAGTATTCCATGGAGTTGAAATTCCTTTTTCCCTATTGGCCTATACATATCATACATAGTGATGCCAACCCATAACTGAAGCAGCTCGTTGATAAGAGGTTCGATATATACATTCATATATTTAACTTGGTAATTAGCTAAATTTTTTAAAATACACGTAATTACTACCATTTGTGTTGATGTATTTGTAACTTCAGAAGATATTCTTCTATGTATTACATTTGTACTTTATTATATTCATGATGGAAATGTATTATTCCTCCAATAAAAAATGTCTTCATTTGTATTTGTAAGTGTCGCAAGTGTTGCAAGTGTCACAACTTATATTTGATGGGTTATTAGACAACCAGTGTGGGGTCGGCCCTAATTTTGTCATGTGAGTGGGTTATTAGACTTCCTTAGGAAGTCAGCCCAGCTAGAGTTAAAGGCAGGTTAAGTTGTGTATAAATAGAGAGTGAGTGTGTCTCATTCTATTCATTCACTCACTCATCCAACTCGCATTAGTTGAGAGACGAGTGTGCACAAGTGGAGGAGGAGTAGCTGTTGGAGTCATCTAGCTTTTGGGGATTGATCTTTGTGATCTTTGTATTGGGGCTTACTCTATCTCTGAGGAAGTTGCAGGGTTTTTCACCTTCTTGGTTTTCCACAGTGAAATTCTTTGTGTCCATTGTCTCTTATGATTGTTATGTTGTGCTTGTTATTCTCTTAGTATAATCCTAGATAATGCTTGAATGCATTTATCGAAAAATTAACATGGTATCAGAGCCGTGCTAAGAAGAAGACACTATGCAGCTACGGAAGCTAGGGATTATTAATATTTGGGTTTCTCTCCTCAGATCATAAAAGGCAGGAGGCTAGGCTGACTCTCTTTGGAAGGGCGCATCTTTCTGTCGAGACATAATTCAATTCTGAGCACTTTCAGTTTTTGGCCCATCACTACTACGGGAAATTAGGGTTTCGGAGAAAGTTGGAATTTTTGGAATCCGAGACCACGGCTGGATGCCCCTCAAGAAAATCGAATTTTAGAGACCAAGATCAAAATTTTTGGTTGAGAAGAAGGTCGGGCTTCATCAAACCCCAATTCAGGATTTTGATCGGAAAGGTGGAAAATTAGGGTTTGTGCAAGAGTTGAAATTGTTGGAATCTGTGACCACGACTGGATGCTCCTCAGAAAAATCAAAGTTTAGAGCACAAGATTGAACTTTTTGGCTGGGTAGAACCCCGAGCATTATCAAACCCTAGTTCGGGATTTTGTCTAGAGGATCTGGAAGTTTCAAAGGCAATTTTGAGGGGTCAAATTTTGCAGATTTCAAAATTGAAGTATACCAGCTTGATTAGCTCAGCAAGGTGCATCTTTCCATCCTTTCAGAAGTTTGGAATTCAAAGTTTGAATTTTTTAGGGTTTCTCTGGCAAACCCTAATCTAGCTCCATATCCATCTTTGAGCAAATCAAGTGGTAAGACCTAAATATTTTATTTCCATTTGAGTTTCTCATTAAGATGTCTCACCACACCAAGCTTGAGGATAAGCTTGAACGAGATGATAACTTCTGAGCATGGAAGTATAGGATTGGGTTAATCCTAGAAGAGAATGAATTGGATACCTACATAAGTGAAGAGGTTCCAGTTCCAGAGGGAGATGAGGCTAAGGCCTTACACAAGAAGAACTTGGTCAAAGCCAAGAGAATCATTGTTGATTCTATAAAAGACCATCTCATACCCCATGTGTCTTCTCTAAAGACACCTAAGGATATGTTTGACTCATTGACCAAGTTGTTTGAAGGAAAGAATATAAATCAGAAGATGACTCTGTGGAATCAATTGAAAGGGGTAAAGTTCCAGAATGGAGAGACCATCCAATCCTACTTTACTAAGGTCTCTCAAATCAAAGAACAACTTGAAGCTATGGATGAAGTAGTGGAGAATGGAGAAATTGTCATGACCACATTGAATGGCCTACCTAGGTCATGGGACTCCTTCATCCAAGGTATTTGTGCAAGAAAGAAGTTGAACTCTTTCAATAGACTATGGGAGGAATGTTCACAAGAATAAGATAGACTTGTGGCCCGAGAAGAAAAGATGGGAAATGAAGATCAAGCTCTCACAACTCACACCAAGAGAAGTAAGCCCAAGAGGGAGCCATCTCATCACAAAAACTATTTTCACCACCATCAAAGAGATAA
Source organism: Larix kaempferi (assembly GCA_027924585.1). Lineage (NCBI taxonomy): Eukaryota > Viridiplantae > Streptophyta > Pinopsida > Pinales > Pinaceae > Larix > Larix kaempferi. The sequence goes on from BSBM01000289.1 coordinate 11,531,989, forward strand.
GAAAGATCTGAGATGCTTCACATGTATTGAGAAGGGACACTTTGCCTCAGAATGTCCCAAAAGAAGAAAAGAATTCAACAAAAACAACAAGAGATATCATGCTCATGCTGCTGAGGATGATGAACCTCCCCGAAAGAAGACTAAGGAAAAAAGTGAAGACTCTTCAAGTGATGATGAATATGTTCTAATCGTTGCTCTCACAGGTATTGTTACACATGGGTGTAATGATTGGCTTATTGATAGTGGGGCTTCTAAACATATGACAGGATTCAAAGAATCTCTTATGGACCTATCTGAACATGAGTCACCTCATAAGGTGAAACTTGGGATGACTATCAATACCCTATAAAAGGAAGTGGTGAAGCCTCCTACAAGCTAGACTCTGGGAATTCTTTAAAAATGCAAGATGTTCTATATGTACTTGGACTCAAGAAGAATCTTCTCTCCATATCATCTTTGGATGCAAAAGGAATGAGATTTTCATTTTTGGATGGCCAAGTACTTATGTGGCCAAAATTTAAGACCATAGATTATGCAGTAGTGATTGGAGAGCAAGAGGGAGGATTGTACAAATTAAAGGGACAACCTAAACATGCCATGGTACATGAATCCATGGATCCAAGTGAATTTTTGCATAGAAGGCTTGCTCATGTTCACTATAGGGCACTACTAATTACAAGCAAAGCAGTAGAAGGTCTTCCTGATATCGAGTCAAAACATGAAGGTGTTTGCAAAGGATGTGCAAAAGGAAAGAACACAAAGAAGGAATTTTCAAGAAGTGAAAGCAAAGCAAAAGGAATATTGGAGATTATCCACTCTGATGTATGTGGACCAATGCCATTCATTTCTCTGAGTGGGTATGTATATTATGTTTCTTTCATTGATGATTTCTCTAGGAAGACTTGGGTTTATTTCTTGAAGAACAAATATGAAGTGTTTGATAAGTTCAAGGAATTCAAATCCTTGATAGAAAATCAAACTGATAAGAAGATCAAGATCTTTAGATCCGACAATGGCGGAGAATTCACTTCAGGGGACTTCAAGAAGTTATGCAATGATTCAGGGATTAAGAGGGAGTTGACCACTCCTTACAATCCACAACAAAATGGGGTTGCAGAAAGGAAGAATAGAACAATCATGGAAGCAGCACAAGCAATGCTTCATGACCAAGATCTACCGATGCACCTATGGGCAGAAGCAGCTAGAACAACGGTATATGTACAGAACAAAAACCACACAAGATACTTGACAATAAGACACTAGAAGAAGTCTTCTCTGGTAAGATACCAGAAGTTAGCCATCTCATAATATTTGGCTGTCGAGTATATACACATGTTCCAAAAGAAAAGAGGACAAAGTTAGATCCTTCAGGAAAGAAGGGTATATTTGTGGGGTATAGTGAAAGCTCGAAGGCTTATAGAATCTACTTTCCAGGGTTCAAGAAGATTAACATCAGCAGGGATGTGACTTTTGATGAAAACGCAACATACATCAAATCAAGGAAGGCACTTGTTAAAGACTATGAAGAACCAAGGATACCCAGAACTCAAGACACCACCATGAATGAAGCAATACCAGAAGTGGATCGTGAAATAGAAGATCCACAAGAACCTGTAGATCCACCCCGTGAGAAGAACTCTCACAAGAGGAAACCTGCATGGGCTAGAGAGCTCATCCAAGATTCAGAAAGGTCTGGTATTCCTGAGGAGGAACACAAAGAAAGGAAAAGGACAAGATCACACACCAGCTATGTTTCCTTGCTCTGTGATGTTATGAAAAAAGAACCTTCCAGTTATGAAGAAGCAGAGGAAAAGAAAGAATGGAAGGATGCCATGGTCGAGGAATACTAGTCGATCATGAAGAATGATGTTTGGGATGTGGTCCCAAGACCAGATGGGAAGTCTATTGTGACTTCCAAGTGGATCTACAAGATCAAGCATGTTGTAGATGGAAGCATAGAGAAATATAAGGAAAGATTTGTAGCTCGTGGCTTCTCCCAAAAAGAGGGGATAGATTATGAAGAGACTTTTGCACCTGTAGCCAGATGCAGTTCCATCAGAACAGTACTTGCTCTGGCTGTAGTAATGAAATGGAAGATACACCAAATGGATGTCAAGATAGCTTTCTTGAATGGTGTAGTCGAAGAGGAAGTGTATGTGGAGCAGCCGCTCGGTTTTGAGACACATGACAGGGAGTCATATGTGTGCATATTGAAGAAAGCCTTGTATGGATTGAAGCAAGCACCTAGGACATGGTATGGTAGGATAGACAGCTTCCTGTCTAGTTTGGGCTTTGCCAAGAGTAAAGCGGATTCCAACCTTTACTACAAGGTTGAGGAAGGCAATCCAGTGATACTCCTTTTGTATGTGGATGACCTGTTTTTGACAGGAGAGGATAGATTGATTGCCGACGCGAAGAGGAAGCTTGTTGCCAAGTTCGAGATGAAGGACTTGGGCATGATGCATTACTTTCTAGGTATGGAGGTGTGGCAGAGTGAAGATGTAATCTTCCTTGGACAAGGGAAGTATGCAGTAGAGATCCTGAAGCGGTTCGAGATGATCGACTGCAAGGCCATTTCCACACCTATGGAATTGAACCTGAAGCTATTGAGTGATGCTTCATCGGAGTCAATTGATGTCATGGTGTATCATCAGATGATTGGTTCCTTGATGTACCTGACGAACACGAGACTAGATATTTGCTTTGCGGTGAACACCTTGAGCCAGTTTCTGACAGATCCTAGACATGTTCACCTGATTGTTGTAAAGCATATTCTGAGGTACCTGAAGGGTACAATTGATTATGGGATCAAGTATGATGTGAATCAAAAGTTTAACCTAGAGGGTTATGTTGATTCAGATTGGGCAGGCAGTGATGCAGATAGGAAGATCACTTTGGGGTGCTGCTTCAGTATGGGATCAGGTGTGATCTTCTGGTTTAGTAGGAAGCAATCCTGCATAGCACTGAGTACAGCCGAAGTAGAGTATGTTGCAGCTTGTTCGGCTAGTTGTGAGGAAGTATGGCTAAGGAAGCTACTATCTGACTTATTTGATCTCCAGTTGGATGCTAACTGTATCTATTGTGACAACTAGAGTTGTGTGAAGTTGTCAGAGAACCCGGTGTTCCATGACAGGTCGAAGCACATCGAGATCAAATATCACTATATCAGGGATATGGTGCAGGGAGGAGCAGTGAAGCTCTAGTATGTTGCTACAGATGAGCAAATTGCAGATGTGTTGACCAAACCACTAGCCAAAGTGAAGTTTGAGTACTTCATAGAGAGGCTTGGTGTTGTTCAGATAGAAGATACTTCGAGGAAGAAGTGATGGGGCACATTTGCAGGAGCCATTCCAAGCATGGTGGTAGGAGTATCCTTCCCATGGCTGTGGATGTAAGCGCTGTGTGATGAGCATTTAGGACAATGCTCCGGTTACTTCTATGTATGATGACCAGGATGATCATGCGATGATGATATGCATCAAGACGATGCTGTGATGATGATTGGGATTATCATGTGATGATGATATGAATCAAGACAATGCTATGACGATGATCAGGATGATCATGTGATGATGATGTGCATTAGGATGATGTACTGTATGATGATGATCAATTTGATCATGAAGCATCAGGTTGATGCTCAGTGTGAGAATGATCAGGTAGATCATGAGTATCAGGATGATACTTCGAGGCCGTAGATATGTGGCAGGTTGTGCAGTAGCATGTAATATCTCCCTGGGATATCCGATAGGTTGAGCAGTAAGCTCATAATTAGTCCTGGGATGCTCTTTCGAGGTTTTGTGAGGGAGGCATGTAATCAGTCCTAGAAATTCGATAGGTTGTGCTAGGCATGTAAAAGTCCTGGGATGCTTTTTAGAGATCTTGTCGGTCGTACTAGGCACATAAATGTTCCTGGGATGCTCTTTTAAGGTTTTTCCTATTCACATGTAATAAGTCCTAGAGATCCGAGAGGTTGAGCAGTAAGCTTATAAAAGTTCTGGGATGCTCTTTAGAGATCTTGCCAGTCATGCTTGGCACATAAACATTCTTGGGATGCTATTTAAATGTTTTGTGAAAGGGCTGCATGTAATTAGTCCTGGGAGATCTTATCTATCGTGCTTAGGCACATAAAGGATCCTAGGATGCTCTTTTCAAGTTTTACAGATGCACATAATCAGTCCTTAGGTTCCACCTCTATATGGAAGCTCACAAAGATGATGAAGACCTACAAGAGGCTAGGCCTACATCCAGCATGAAAAATGGATGGCTCTGTAGAACTTCCTATGATGAGAAGAATTGATAGATAGCCCAATGATCGAGATGATGAGTACAGCAACAGTCATGATGATGATCTGTGATCCAGTGATGATGATCCAGCTCCATAATTGAAGACTTGTGGCGATATGTATTGATGACCTGTGTCTAGAGAATACCTTCCTAGTTAAGAGGGAGTGTTGATGTATTTGTAACTTCGGAAGATATTCTTCTATGTATTACATTTGTACTTTATTATATTCATGATGGAGATGTATTATTCCTCCAATCATAAGTGTCGTCATTTGTATTTGTAAGTGTCACAAGTATCGCAAGTGTTGCAACTTATATTTGATGGTTTATTAGACCACCAGTGTGGGGTCGGCCCTGCTTGTGTCATGTGAGTGGGTTATTAGACTTCCTTAGGAAGTCGACCCAGCTAGAGTTAAAAGTAGGTTAAGTTGTGTATAAATAGAGAGTGAGTGTGTCTCATTCTATTCATTCACTCATTCATCCAACTCGCATTAGTTGAGAGAGGAGTGCGCACAAGTGGAGGAGGAGTAGCTGCTGGAGTCATCTATATTTTGGGGATTGATCTTTGTGATCTTTGTATTGGGGCTTACTCTATCTCTGAGGAAGTTGCGGGGTTTTTCACCTTCTTGGTTTTCCCCGGTGAAATGCTTTGTGTCCATTGTCTCTTATGATTTTTATGTTGTGCTTGTTATTCTCTTAGTATGATACTAGATAATGTTTGAATGCATTTATCGAAAAATTAACAATTTGTACATATAAGAAAATAAATAAGTATAAGATATTATGCAACAAACAAGAGAAATGGAATGTTAGGTTAAAAAAAAACTTGTAGACAAATACCTAGAACAATCATTGCTAACATTATGTGCTCCCTCTTTATTGACATCCAAGGAGGAATGTTATTGTTGATAACAAAAATTGGCCACAGTGAGTAAATAGACCTGAGCTTTCCAAATGGATTGACACCATCAGCTGCCAATGAAAGCCTGACATTACGAGGCTCTTCTTTGAAAACTAGCCATTTTTCCTCGATGTTCCTAAATGCATAACCATCTACAGGAATTCGAAGAACACCATTTCCACTTTTGTTCCATGCATGGTAATCCATAAACTGTGCTATGATTTCACACCTGAACAATCACTTCAAATGTGGTATTATGGGAATGTGATGAAGAACCTTGCAGGCACGTTTTTTGTTAGTTGATCGGTTCAATACCTACTGATATGACATTGCAGGAATTATGTTTCCGACACATATTGTCCATAATATATAGTATGATCTTTGGGACATGCATCAATATATTGATACTCCATTCCAATATCTTTCATAATGGAAGATAAATATCTGTATGTGATAGGAAATATATTTGACACTAGTAACAGAGATTCACCTAACAATCTACGACCTAAAAAATAACTAGTTAATGTAAAGAACATTAATTGTACCAAATATTGCAAAATAGAGAAAAAAAAAGTATAAAATAATCACAATGTGATGAAACATACTTTAGGATATTTGTTATACATTTTTTTGACAAACCATATAAAATATTTAAGTTCATCAACAATAATGTAGCGGAGAGAATATTTTCTCTTGAGCCTTCATAAAGTGGTTTATTTTCCTTGTCAAGTAGAGGTATATCATGAATATCATGAAAGTTGTCATGATCCATTTGAGTGAACATGTCTTGTATCAATATATTTGTCCCATCATCTTCAACTATGTTATTATTATCATATTCTTCCATAGGATCATTAACTTGATCTTCAATATTCACTATATATTGTTAATCTTGTGCAACATTATATCTACTAGTAGTTGGCGCATTCTCCGATGTCGAGCACGTAGGGGGCATTGTCTTTATAATTCAAAACAATCAAGCAAAATTAATGTGTCAAATATGATCAATATAAAGACATATAATGAATAAATATAACTTACCAAGGGATGGTATTCATTCCTCCCTTTGATCTATCCATTTTTGCAACAATGTATTTTAGCTCTCTTTATTGAAATTCTTCTGAGAATGAAGCCCCCGTATTTAGTACAAGGTAAAGAAAATTTGTCATCACCCCATTCCCTGAAATCCTCCCACAACCTATCAAGATTCCTTTCGTTTTCTTCTGCAACAATGTTATTCGACATTCTTCCCTACCAAAATAGAGTGATGACTATCTTACAGAATGAAGCGAACGACGTGAAAGATTAAATAAATCTACTTTATGTTTGAAAAAAGGTCCTTATAACCTTTTCGAATTGTCACAATTATAGCAAAATTGTTGAAACATATATTAAATTTGTTATATTTATAAATATTGCAACCATCAGTATTCTGGTGTTTGTTAACTTAGTCAACATTGACTTTTTCAACATTCAACAGTCAAAGTGACCATTGCAAAATTTTAACAGATATCCCTTTTGCATCAAGGATTGGATGGTTGTCCTTTAGAATACCAACTATTGCACCTTAAACAACAAAGGCCAGACGATTCAAGAAAAAAAACTGATGGACCGACATTTGGACGTGGTAAGACCAACAGTTTAATAATAACCATCAGTCAACCGATGAATGTAGGTTAAATTATAAAAAAAACAAAAAAAGTAGATTTTTAACAAGTATTTTTGACGGTCTTTTTATATCGTCAGATTGTTTTTCTAAATTTTGAGACAAAATTTTATAGTGTCATCTACCAACTTCCTAAGGTATGTTTCTCTAGATAAGACCTTGTATACTTTTGGGAATGGTGGAATATCATGTGTATCCAGACTTGATCCAAAATCAGGATCCTGCAAAAGTCAATGCACAATTATTCAAGTGCACATGAAAAGACAACATAAATTCAATTAGATAATCAAAATATAAATAAATATGGACTTACTGGTGATGGAAAATTAGAACTTGTACTTGGAGCGATATGGAATGAGTTGGGATTTGAAGAATCATCCATTGGATTTATCGTTCTATTTGCCACTTTGTTTGAGTAAAAAATACAATAAATACATGTCTTTTTTCTTAAAATAAAAATTGGGAAACAAGCAACATTCTACTCTTTTTTTGCCAAAAGTTTGAGGAGAGACTTAAGCATGAGAGATTTACCATGGAAGAGTTTGGAGAGGTAGATTTCTTTGAAGAGAAATTTTGTAAGGGATCACCAAGAATATGTACAACTCTTCAGGGGAGAAATTTCGGGTAAGTTTTCCCTCAATAGATTCAAAATATGACATAAATTTTATATGTTTTTCAAGAAAATAGAGGATATAAGAATTACCTTTAATGTTGAAAACCCTTGTGTTCTTCTTTATTTAGAGTTACCTTCATTACTGAAAACCCTAGGGTTCTCCTTGCTTTCCTTATGTTTTCTATTTCTATTTCTATTTCACAATAATATTTGATTTTTGGAAATGTAAACTTATTGGTTATATATATTAGTATATGGGCTTTGGATCGCTCTTGGATTGAGATCATGATGTGATTCAATTCAAAGGAAACCTATCTTGACTATCGTTGTCAAATTTGTTTCAAAAATGATTTTGATATAATAGATGTGCACTTATATAATAGTTGCATCGATATATTTATTCTTATAAGGCACACCATTTTTGCATGTTTAAAAATTTTAGTAGGTTAATCAATGCACATCTTTCAAGATATATGTATCGGTGTGTTATCTCATGTAAGGTGTGTTGAGCCCAGAATTGGCCCTTTTTAGTCATCATTATTCATCTTTCCTGCCCCTGTCCTACACTATTTATCATGGCAATCAAACCTATTGTCCTTACCTTATCCCCCAAATTACCAAGGTATGGCTGCTCATTGTTTTATTTTATTAATGCTTATGATTGTGATAATTAAAGCTGTGCATCTCTCAAATTGTGCTAACATGTTGCGATTTATGAAGGTAGTTGAGACAAATGGATTGCAGGAAGATCGGGGCTGAACAAGTCATAAAGAAAGGGATGTTTGTTCCTTGTAGAAGGTTCCTTGGGGCTCGAATCATCAATCAAGGCACAGTCGTGACAGGGCAGCTGTAACAGAATTTGATATCTTAAGTATGTTGCTGCTTGAATCTAGCTGTGAGTTGGAAGGACCGCCACTCTTGGGTCAATTAATAACTCTCTCATATTTGGATATTTCTGCTCTGCCACGCATTGTAACAGCTAGATTATTTAGGGCGCCTGAAGATCAGAGATCTTCATGGCTGCCCAATTATGGGATTAGATGTTACGATTTGTATGTATAAATAGGGGGAGTTGCCTCGACTCAAGGGTTGAACAGCAAACAATTAATTCATTTTGTATTAGCAGCCGAGCAAAACTGTGTACTCATTCTTCTGTTAATATAAGGGGTTACTTCTGAGCTAAAGAGGGTGTTGTTCAACCAGCGTCTCTGTGTGAAGACTGGGCCCGTCTTCCACAGAGATTGCTGAGTTAAAATAGGATTTTATCTTTCTTGTTGTGTGATGCTTTGTTCTTTCCTTTGTACGCAGCAGCAATATTTATTGTGTGGGTTTCTCAGTAAAAGATTACATTTCTGTGAGATTGGTGAATGGTGTAGAATAACAGTCGACTGAGTCAGGGTTGCTTTATGCATTTCAATTTCTGTTCACACTGCCGTGTTCATCTTACAGCTGAGACGTGATCCCAGGAGCTCTTACAATTTAGCTTTCCTGTTATGTGTTGATTGATTTCCATTCTGCAATTCAATTTCTTAGAACAGTTGCTTCAATCTTTTTCATTTGAAATTCTAGAGTAATGTTCAGTTTATGCTTTATGATTCCCAGATTGATTAGATCAGACAAGTGATTGTTTTAGAATGCGAATGAGATTTCCTTTTTGCAATTGTGGATTAGATCTGATACCATTTCTTATTGATGCATAATAGAAAAGAATTGTAGTATAGCAGTTAGAAGGCAATTGGGATTGCATAGATTCTTGGGATGAACATGGATGATAGAAGATAAAAGTATTCACTTCTAATGGTTTTGTGTTTAAGCATATATTGTGCACTTATCCTTTGAAATAAAAAGACTTTCTCGGGTTGACAATAAATTTCATATGCTCTGTGTGTTTGGTAGTAATTTATCTGCATATAGAGTGCTTGACATTTTGGCGCCGTTGCCGGGGAAGGATAAAAATTAAACACTAGTCATTAGTTGCATCTGATAATCGCTTTTAGACAGTCTTTTTGTTTGTTTTTGAAATGATCTGCTTCGCATGAATACGAGGAGGGTAAAATGCGATCACCTCCCAACCCCCAAAACCCCACAAATTACTAACAGTGCAGGTGGTTCGGGTCGTGGTCGAGGTCCACCGCTGGGTAGAAGAACATTCATCGACGACCTTGTTGACAGAACCGATTCAGCTATCAGAGCTCGTCTACGGGAGACTCCTATCAGAAGAGGCCCTGCTGATCCTGGAGCGCCAGCATCAGGATCCACAGTGGAAGATACAGGAGCAGCCGTGATTCCTGCATATACCCCTGCTAAAGAAGGAATGGCTGATTCAGCTGTTACAATTGAAGAGTACGCAGCTGTTACAATTGAAGAATACGCAGCTACTACACCTGAAGAATACGCAGCTGTTACAACTGAAGAATACGCAGCTGTTACAACTGAAGAATACGCAGCTATTACAACTGAGGTAAGGAACACAGGAACGAACGAAGAAGAGGATACAGAAGAAAAGATGAATAACAGACATGAGAACGAAGAGGAAGAAGCAGTTGTACAATACCATCATGAAAATGATTCCCTGCCAGAAGAAACTATGGCTACATTGAAATTCCCAATACAACATCTAGAAGGGACAACTCCTATGAAAAACATCTCACCGTCGGTGTTGCCTCGCTTCCATGGCAAGGCGGCAGAAGATCCAGACGAATTCCTTTTTGAATTCGATATCCTCTGTCGCAGCTATGATTATGTCACAGATTCCCAAAAGCTGAAGCTTTTTCCTGCCACCCTGAAGGACAATGCATTACGATGGTTCATGAGCCTTGGGGGAGGAACTGTTGCTAATTGGAATAAGATGAAGCAAGTGTTCCTGGAAAAATATCAAGAATATTGCAACACCAGGGACAAAAGGGAGGAGTTATTCAAGATGCTACAGAAGGAGGATGAAAGTTTGGAGGATTTTGTAGAGAGGATGATGTACAATGTGCAGAGAGCTGGGCAGATGAACATGGGACTAGATGTGCTCAAGATAATCCTGCTTCGAGGGATCAGGGACGATTGTTTAGACATGTTAAATTTTCTAGGAAAGGGAGATATCTCTAAAGAACCTTTTGAGACAATTGTGGAATTATGTAAGAGATACTCCAGGGGATCTTCTAGGCATAACAAGCAGAACAAACGAGATAAGCTGGAACGTGATGTCTTCGACAGAACTCAGAAGTCATCCAATGGGGGAGCTACACGTGCGGAGATAGGCAATCTTCTTGAAAATTTTAAAACAGAAATGATGAGCTCTATCTCTTCAGAGATTGATGTCTTGAAGGCCAAGCAAAGACAGGCAGTGGAGGATCTCACACTAGGTGTGTTCTATCCCCGACGTAGAAAGACTCATCCACTGAAAGAATGCCCTCTTGACAAAATACAAGTGTGTCAGCTGTGCGAGCTGAACCATGATATGAAAGAATGTCCCACACTTCCCCAAGTGAAGGCTGTTCTGCAGGCATCAACTCCAGAAGTGGAATCAGCCTACTTCATTGCACAGAAGAAACCCTGGCAGCCTCGAAATCAAGGTATGTCTCCCGATTCATTTCCATTTTTGAATAATTTGAATAATTGGAATACTAATATGCAAAATGTGAATACACAATTCCCTTCAAATTCTGCTCAGTGGAATTCTCCTCAACCTGCGATGCAAGGTTATAACTCATGGAGTCCTTGGACACAGCCACCACATCAACCTACGTCATGGTCTCCTCGATGGAGGAACTTCCATCCTGGGAACTAGTTTCCTCAACCACCTCCACCTCAACAGTTACCGTATTCTCCTCCATATCCTCAATTTCATCAATATCCTCAATACCCACCTCAGTAGTCGCAGCTGCAGCTGCAAAATAATCCTGTTCCTAATATACCAATACGGCCTCAGCTACCTGCCCAACCTAACCCTAACCCAAATAATAAAACAGTCCATCAATTGGAGGCTCTCAATATGCCGGCCTACTCTCTCTCCCCTGTACCTTGTAATGATATTCGCCTACGGTCTGGGAAGACAATAGAACGTGTAATTTCAGAAAATATTCCACCGTCTGTGCATGACAAAGAAGAGAGTTCCCAGCATCCATTTGATCCGGTTCCTATCACTGAAGGTGCTGAGCATCCCTCAGATGGGATGGCTGAAACATTAAACGATAAATTAGATAATACGCAGCCTACCCAGCTGGTAAGGCAACCACCATACCCCGAGAGACTGATGCTTGCCAAAAATAGGGGGGCAATCTCAGTTCAATCTCCTAGGAGAATTGAAGAACCTTTATGTTAAGATCCCCCTTTTGCAAGCTCTTCAAGACGTACCTATTTATGCTAGAACTGCTCGGGACCTGTGCACTAAAAGACCGGGAAGGAAGCCCAGAGATCCTCCCACTGTTCATGTCATAGGGAATTTATCTGCTTTAATGACCGGAAAAACCCCTATAACCAAGTATGATGACCCTGGCAATCCTACTGTCACTGTACACATAGGACAAACACAGATACCCAACGTACTAGTAGATTTAGGAGCAGCGATCAATGTTATAAGAATGGAGACTGTAAAGAAGCTCGGATTCACCAATATTAGACCGAACCCTACCATTTTAGAATTGGCAGACAGATCCACCATCAGACCCGAAGGGATTTTGGACGACCTTGTCATTTCAGTAGACTCATGGGAATACCCTGCCAACTTTTTGGTATTACAACCAAAATCATAGCTGGGGGGACACCCATTGATCTTGGGGAGGCCTTGGTTGGCTACAGCTGATGCTTGCATCAGCTGTCGATCGGGATCTATGACTATATCTGATGGTATGGAAACCAAAAACCTCACCCTGTATCCTCCAGCACGGCCGAGTCTAGAAACTGAAACTTCCCTTTGGATAGAACAGGAAGAGGAGGAGGATGTTCAGCCATTATTAACAATAGGGAAGGCACTAACCTTCAAAAACGAAACAAAATACGATGCCATTAATAATTTCATTAGCGAACCTGCTTCAGTAGATAAAGAAGTTTATCAACTCCTGAACAGTACCCTTGGTAAGGAAGAACAAGAACAGCTTACGGAGGAAGCGCTAGTCAATGACACAAACATAATCCCAGTTTTGAAAAACTCGAGAAGCATTCCTATTGAGGTAGAGCCTGGAAGAAATTTGAACATCAACCATGGTCTCTCCTCAGAAGAACAGATGCGCCTAACCAATCTCTTGAAGGAACGTAAGGGGGCATTCGCCTGGGAGTATACAGACATGAATGGTATTCCTTCCAGTCTGTGCACTCATCATATTTATATTAAAAATGACTCCTGGCCTGTATGTCAACCCCAACGACGCATGAACCCCAATTTGAGGGATATAGTGAAGGAGGAAATCCAGAAACTTTTGGAAGCAGGATTTATCTATCCTATTTCAGATAGTGAGTGGGTTTCCCCACTTGTAATTGTGCCCAAGAAAAATGGTAAATGGAGAGTCTGTGTCGATTATAGGGAGCTGAACAAAGCTACACAAAAGGATCATTTTCCTCTGCCCTTTATTGACCAAGTACTTGATACCCTATCAGGGAAGAAGTTCTTCTCCTTCTTGGATGGGTTCAGTGGGTACAATCAAATTCAGATTGCTCCGGAGGATCAGGATAAGACCACCTTCACTTGCCCCTGGGGAACGTTTGCCTACAGGGTGCTTCCCTTTGGCTTGTGCAATGCACTTGCAACGTTCCAAAGATCTGTGATTGGAATATTTTCTGAATTGGTTAATGATAGTATGGAAGTCTTTATGGATGATTTTACTCCCTATGGCAAGGATTTTGAGGAAGCACTGGAAAATTTAAAGAAAGTTTTAATTCGCTGTGAACAAGCTCGCCTCTCATTAAGCACTGAAAAATGCCATATGATGATGAGTGAGGGGGTGGTATTAGGACATTTCATCTCTACCGATGGTATTCAAGTGGATCCTTCAAAAATTAAGGTGATAAAAAATATACCAACTCCTTCAACTCAGAAAGAGGTGCGAAGTTTTCTGGGACATGCTGGATATTACAGGAGATTTATAGAAAACTTCTCCAAACTTGCTTCTCCTTTGTTTTCATTGTTAATGAAGGACGCACAGTTTGTGTGGAGTACAGCATGCCAGACAGCATTTGATAAGCTTAAAGAGAAGCTGTCCACAGCCCCTATTCTAAGGGGACCTAATTGGACCATACCTTTCCACATTTCTTCAGATGCTTCTGATACTGCCATTGGAGCAGTACTAGGACAGCAGGATGGTCAAGTACCTTATGCTATTTATTATGTTAGTAAAAACTTAGCCCTTGCTGAACTAAATTATACTGTTACTGAAAAAGAATTCCTTGCTATTGTTTATTCTATTAATAAGTTTCGGCATTACATTACTGGGTATCCTACATTTGTGCACACTAACCACTCTGCCATTAAGTATTTAATGAACAAACCTGTCACTAATTCCAGAGTAACCAGGTGGCTTTTATTATTACAGGAATTTGATATTACTATTATAGATAAACCTAGAAAAGAAAATGTTGTTGCTGATTTTTTATCACGATTTACTAACAGTGATGACAGTTCACCTGTTGAGGATGCTTTCCCGGATGAACATTTATTCGCACTCTCAGCTCATTCACCCTGGTATGCAGACGTTGCTAATTATTTGGTTGTAGGAAAGCTTCTGCCCCATATGTCTAAACGAGAGAAAAGAAAAATTATTCAGCAAAGTGCCAGGTATTGTTGGCTCAAGGGCCATCTCTTTTACACAGGACCTGATCTTGAGATTAGAAGATGTGTAAGGGAAGATGATATCTTTCATACACTGAAGGCCTGTCATGATGAACCTTGCGGAGGACACTTTGCAGACAAAAGAACAGGACATAAGGCGCTGCGGATGGGCTATTATTGGTCGACACTGTTCAGAGATGCTAAAAGATATGTTCAGTCCTGTGACAGCTGCCAAAGGATGGGCCAACCTAATAAGACAGATCAGATGCCTTTACAGCCCCAAGTGGTACTAGAACCGTTTGATAGATGGGCATTGGACTTTGTTGGCCCTATCAACCCTCCTTCTAGACAGAAGGTTTACATTCTGGTGTGTACAGATTACATGACCAAGTGGGTAGAATCTGTAGCTTTGGCTAAGGCTAATGACCAGGCGGTGATTGATTTTCTGTACAGTGAAGTTTTTACCCGCTTTGGGGTACCAAAGGAAGTAGTTACCGATGGGGGACCGCAATTCATCTCACACCAATTTGAATCCTTGCTCCGGAAGTATCATGTGCAGCACAGGATAGCTTCACCTTATCATCCCCAGGCCAATGGTCAGGTGGAAAGTACTAATAAAGTTATTGAAGCAATTCTTACTAAAACAGTTAAAATCCATCGAAGGGATTGGGCTGACAGGCTTCCAGAAGCACTGTGGGCATATTGCACAACTTGGCGCAACACCACGGGGTTTTCTCCCTATGATCTGGTGTATGGAAAGAGTGCCATCTTTCCAATTGAATTTGAGATCAAGACCCTGAAAACAGCCATTGAAATGAATCTGGATGTAACAGAAGCCCATAAGAGAAGATTGAATCAATTAAATGAATTAGATGAGAAACAGTTAGCTGCAGTAGACCAGACTGTGCTGCTTCAGCAACAGAGATCTAACTGGCATGACCGATTCATCAAAAAGAAAATCTTCCGTGAAGGAGACTGGGCACTATTATACGACTCTAGATTCAAGAAGGATTTTAAAGGAAAATTACGCACAAGATGGCTGGGTCCATATTTGGTCGACAGGGTATTTGACAACGGCACTGTTCGCCTGGTGACCATTGATGAAAACTGTATACCATTACTTTCTAACGGCCACAGACTGCGACTGTATCGTAAGCCCATTTTGAAAGATGCATTCATTTCACAAATTGCTGCCGATCCAGACTATCAATTGGCACCAGAGCAGGAACTTTTCTCTACCTTTGCCAAACCTTAAACTGAAAATTGTATTTGCTGTACATAAATAATTTCTTGCTGTAGCATATAGTTGTTGTTTTTTTCTTTTTCTCTTTGAATTTGATCTCTTTGCTTGCTGTCGTCTTTCAAAAATTTTCAGGGAAGCGCCAGGAGAACGACCAGTTTGGGCTCGTTAGACGAAAATCTCCCTGTGCCGTCCTTGCTTTAAAAAAAAAAAAAAAAAAAAAAATGGCAGCTGCGACATATTTTCCGGTAGCTGCGACATATTTTCCGGCAGCTGTATATCCTTTTCCGGCAACCACATTATCCTTTTCCCTAGCAGCCGAAAAATCCTTTTTCCCGCTTGCCGTCAATCTTTTCCGGCGGCTGCAACATCAGCGGCTGCAACATCGGCGGCTGCAACGTCGGCGGCTGCAACATCAGCGGCTGCAACATCGGCGGCTGCAACGTCAGCGGCTGCAACATCGGCGGCTGCAACGTCAGCGGCTGCAACATTGGCGGTTGCAACATCGGCGGCTGCAACATCGGCAGCTGCAACCCCAGTCCCCGCGGCTGCCACCTCATCTTCCGCGCGGCTGCCACCTCATCTTCCCCGCGGCTGCCACCTCATCTTCCCCGCGGCTGCCACCTCATCTTCCCACGGTTGCCACCTCATTTACCAGCTATTGCCACTTCATTTCCCCGCGGCTGCCATCTCATTTCCCAGCAATTGCCACCTCATTTTCAACAGCCGTAGTATCCTTTTTTTTCCCGTCGGTCGTCAATCCAGCGGCTGCAACATTTCGCCGTTATTGTTTTCCGTCGACCTTAAAATCTTTTCTCCCGTCAGTTGTAAATCATCCCCGGAAACCGCGACTTCAATCTAGCGGCTGCAACATCACGTCACAACACTGCAACAACTCTTCCCGCCAGCTGTAATCTTTCCCGCCACCGTAAAACTTTTAAATTTTTTTTTTTTTCCGGCTGCCGTGAATTCTTTTTCGGTGGCCGCAACTTCTTTCCCGGTGGCTGCAACATATTTTTTTGACGACTGCAACATCTTTTTTGTCGGCCGTGCTATCATTCTTTTTGGCAACTTGCAGTGGTAACTCCCGTGTTAACAGAAGAATTGTTTCAAACATGCTAATCATGGTGCTGATTCACCTCAGACGTGCCAGTGAATTCATCATTTTGACACCGAGGAAGCGACGGTTTGTGTTTCACCGGTGGAAGAACTTATTGCCTTATCCGAGTCATCATGATCACACATCCGACTGTGCACGAATTCGGCTCCGTGACGTCATCAACTGCATGCTCCACCATTTTCCGCAGCTTTCCGACACACAGTTTTATGAGGTATGGCTTTCATTTATCACGTGATTAAGCATTGATATCATTTAAACGATATTGGTCGTACCTTCACTCGTACCCTTATTAAACCTTTCCCTCGTACGACGTAAACGCTAATAACTGCCACCTTCCCCAATTCGGCATGAAAATTTCAAACACTGTTCTGTGCTCAACTTTCCAAATTTGGTCATTCTCTCAACATCTCCGCTCAGCGATTCGTGCATCCTCTGTGCTGCAACTTCCATTCTGGGATCCGGTAATCTGTGGAATAGCAGTTTCAGTTTGCAGCCACGACCATGGGCATTCCAGTTCGCCATGAACCTTTCAATACCCGGGAACTCAGACGGAATCCGCAAGTTCTTGCCATTTTTCAAGCTATTGGCTGGGTCGAGTTCTTTGAGCGATTGGACGGATTCGATCGAGACGCAACCCTGCAATTTGCCTTGAATCTTACCAAAACTCACTCCACGGTGTGGGGGCTGTGTATAGACGTCTCTGAGGTCATTATATCCGAGGTTACAACCATCCCGATGGTGGGAAAACCTTGGTTTAACCGTCGAGTCCCTGCAACGGTTGCACGAGAACAATGTTTACTTCCACGGGAGCAAGTTGAAGCATCCAGGAGAGGGATTGCACTGAACTCACTGCCGCGGCCATGGGACTAGGTTGTTGTCTTCCTCAAGAAATACATTACCTGCGAAGGTAGATACCAAACTGTGTATAACTCTGAACTTCCTTTGCTTTCTCATCTCCGCCATGGCATTTTGTTGAACATTCCATTTTATTTATTGCACGACTTGCGTCATATGGCAACATTTGTTGAGTTTGCGAAGCACCCACTTTCCTCTCTCACCCACCATGGCCTTATCAAGTTAATTATTGTAAGAACCCTTGCCCAACATAATATAACTTGGGAACAATTTATAACCCGACCACAGCAACCTGTTCCCTTGAGGGTCATCCCATTACAGCAATTACAGGTTCCACCACAACAGGAGGACCGGAGTTCCTCCAGTGAAGTTGGGGGGAGGGATGAAATGGGAGAAGAACAACAATCGGGGGCACAGGCAGGACCATCCGGGGTGGGTAAAACCACAGAGGAAGAACAACTAGGGGCACAGTCAGAGCCATTCGGGGTAGACGAATCCCCAGCACAAGCAGAACCAGTGGGGGATGACACTGCATTTGAAGAAGAGCAAGGGGAAGCACAAACAGAGCTATTAGGTGACAATGTAGGTGAAACCTTCATGGAAAACCTAGATAACAGGACAGCTCCAACAGCAGAAGGTGAAATTGGAGCAGCATCAAATGCTGTGACAATGGAACCTGAAGATGACGGAGCTAGGGAAATGGAAGAAGACATTGAGATGGTTACAATTGAGTCTTCACCTGAGTGGGTAGGAGGAGGAGCTGTGATTGAATAAGAACAGCATGAGGGTCAAAGAAATATTCCTTTGACCTCAGTTTTGCCTCCCTATATCCCAGCTCCACAGGAGGGAACACCACAAAAGGAAAAATCACAAAAGAAAACGCCACAGAAGAGAAAGAGAGCCACTAGTGAATTTGATCTAACAGCACCTATCAGAAGGAAACGAACTCGATCTACCACAGCAGCAGAGGCAGCTAGGAAAAGATGGGCAACCCTAGAGACACAGGTTGAGCCCCCAATCCTTACACCAAGACTGATGGATGCTCCACAAAGGCCAATGGAGGAAGAACCTGGAATTGAAGGACTTTTGTATGAGAATGCAATGCTGAAAGAGGACCTCCAAGCACTTAGAAGGGAGATGGAAACTTGGAAGGAAACTTGCAGAAAGCAGGGTGAAAGAAAAATGTACACACTAATAGAGGCTGCAGACCAAGTGGAGGAATCAGTTTCTGCTGGAGCTGGAGAAAAGGATGAGCGAATACTCTGCCCCACCTGTGGATAAATCTTTGAGGAAGCAGGCCATAAAATTCTACTTAGCACTTATTCAGCACAACAGCCTATAGCCACAGTAGGGAAAGCAGTGGAAAAAGAAGGTGCTGTCACACAAGAACCAGCACTTTTAAACATCCTTGTTGCAGCTGCCACTTCCCATGATGCAAAAATTATGGAACAAGTAGAAGAAGAACATGGGATGGAGGACGCCCTGGAGATTAATAAGGAATGTATGGTAACCCCAGAATGTTTCCACGATACAGAGATTATAGAGCAGATGGGAGAAGAACTTGGAATGAAGGATGCGCTGGAGCTTATAAAGGAATATGATGAAACCCCAGAATGCTCCCAAGACACAGAAATTCTAGAAGAAGAGATACAAAGGCAGGACAGTGATAAATTGGAACAGGAAGCTGCAACACAAGAACCAGAAAACCTGAATATACTTGTCCAATCTGCCAAACAGATGGGGGAAGAACCTGGAACAGAGGAGATTCTAGAGTTTAATGATGAACTCTGGGTTGTAACCCCAGAGGACTCCCATGACACAGAACTCATAGGAGAAGAGTTGCAGCAAAAGAAGGATGAAGAGGTAAGCCAGGATGTTGCTACACAAGAACCAACACCCTTGGAAGCTGCAGCAAGAACTCCTGAATTGCTGTTGGAAGATAACCCGGGAGTGGATATCATTCCTGATATACAGTGGAGTGAAGATGAACAGGTATAGACACCATGCTCAGGTGACACCGAAATCTTGGAGGAAGGGTTGCACGATGAGAAGGAGATCCAATCTCAGCAGCAGAAGGACAAAGAAGACGCTGTTACACAAGAAACAGTGTCTCCAAAATCAATAAAGGTAGCTGCTGAAGAAGGTTTAAAGGATGTTGTTGTTACACAAGAACCAGCAACTCTCCTTTTAAAATTAGATGCGCTGGAAGACACTATCCCACAAGAACCAGTGCTTCCACCTCCTAGAGATGTCATTGAGTTGGATTCAGATTGAGGATTTCTTTTCAACTCCCCCAGGCATAGCATAATGAGACTGCAGGAAGATTCCCACTACACCAAGTGCATTCCCAGATATCAGCAAGTAGCAGTGGAAGGGAAACAGTGAGGTTGGAAGATGCTGGGTCACTTACAGAAGCCTTTCAAAAGATAGATAAGATGCATGAGTTTCCTACATTCCTTCCTCTCTTCTGGATAGAGCTCAGTTCACGATTCAGATGCAGGTTGTTGCATGAGGACATGCAACAAGGTAGTTGGGGGGAGATGTTGAGCCCAGAATTGGCCCTTTTTAGTCATCATTATTCATCTTTCCTGCCCCTGTCCTACACTATTTATCATGGAAATCAAACCTATTGTCCTTACCTTATCCCCCAAATTACCAAGGTATGGTTGATCATTGTTTTATTTTATTAATGCTTATGATTGTGATAATTAAAGCTGTGCATCTCTCAAATTGTGATAACATGTTGCGATTTATGAAGGTAGTTGAGACAAATGGATTGCAGGAAGATCGGGGCTGAACAAGTCATAAAGAAAGGGATGTTTGTTCCTTGTAGAAGGTTCCTTGGGGCTCGAATCATCAATCAAGGCACAGTCGTGACAGGGCAGCTGTAACAGAATTTGCTATCTTAAGTATGTTGCTGCTCGAATCTAGCTGTGAGCTGGAAGGACCGCCACTCTTGGGTCAATTAATAACTCTCTCATATTTGGATATTTCTGTTCTGCCACGCATTGTAACAGCTAGATTATTTAGGGCGCCTGAAGATCAGAGATCTTCATGGCTGCCCAATTATGGGATTATATGTTACGATTTGTATGTATAAATAGGGGGAGTTGCCTCGACTCAGGGGTTGAACAGCAAACAATTAATTCATTTTGTATTAGCAGCCGAGCAAAACTGTGTACTCATTCTTCTGTTAATATAAGGGGTTACTTCTGAGCTAAAGAGGGTGTTGTTCAACCAACATCTCTGTGTGAAGACTGGGCCCGTCTTCCACAGAGATTGCTGAGTTAAAATAGGATTTTATCTTTCTTGTTGTGTGATGCTTTGTTCTTTCCTTTGTACGCAGCAGCAATATTTATTGTGTGGGTTTCTCAGTAAAAGATTACATTTCTGTGAGATTGGTGAATGGTGTAGAATAATAGTCGACTGAGTCAGGGTTGCTTTATGCATTTCAATTTCTGTTCACACTGCCGTGTTCATCTTACAGCTGAGACGTGATCCCAGTAGCTCTTACAATTTAGCTTTCCTGTTATGTGTTGATTGATTTCCATTCTGCAATTCAATTTCTTAGAACAGTTGCTTCAATCTTTTTCATTTGAAATTCTAGGGTAATGTTCAGTTTATGCTTTATGATTCCCAGATTGATTAGATCAGACAAGTGATTGTTTTAGAATGCGAATGAGATTTCCTTTTTGCAATTGTTGATTAGATCTGATACCATTTCTTATTGATGCATAATAGAAAAGAATTGTAGTATAACAGTTAGAAGGCAATTGGGATTGCATAGATTCTTGGGATGAACATGGATGATAGAAGATAAAAGTATTCACTTCTAATGGTTTTGTGTTTAAGCATATATTGTGCACTTATCCTTTGAAATAAAAAGACTTTCTCGGGTTGACAATAAATTTCATATGCTCTGTGTGTTTGGTAGTAATTTATCTGCATATAGAGTGCTTGACAAGGTGCACTGGTGTTGAGTTTCTATATTTTGTGCATCGATTGACCCAATGATACATTTTTACCTGAAATTCTTTACTTAGTGTGTAAAACAATATTTCATAATTTGTGTGTTTCAATATGCATGGCGTTTATTGATCAAATATGGTTAATAAAACATCATGGAATAATAATCACAGCGAAGGGAGAAAGGAAAACACATATGAACCAAAGAACATGGCAATTATTTTGTAATTTTAATATAAAAGTAATATATTTGAATTATCTTTATGTTTAAATGATGTGTATTGGTTTATGTGTGTCATGTAGAGAAAAAAATTAAGGAAACTCTATAAGATTGTTCGTAACCTGAGTGAAGAAGAGAAAAAGATATTTAAGAAATTATTGCAAACAGAGAAAGTATGTTGATCAAAAGGTGATATACATGAAGTTTTTTTTAAAATTCTTACTAAGAATGCTTATTAACAATAATTGTTATCATGTTTCAAACTTTGTATTTTGAATTTGTTGAATGTTTTGCAAGGATGGACAAAAAGGAAATAGGATGCCCTAAGAAAATAAAAATTGAGAAGAATAAAAAAGATGATGAATTGTTCATCAGTTCAACTGGAGTGGTGCATGCTAGAATTTAATGAAAGGAGGGAATTTTTTATAAAACTTTGAGGGATATAGTGGAAAGAATGTATAGACGTACTTTTAATTTACAATACAAAAATCAATCCAATGAGCCTGAGAATCAGGTTATAACTAAACTATAGGAAACGTTTCCAAATCAGTGGGAACCAAGACAAGTGAGATTTGCAATTGGAAAAATATACAATAACAAAAAGAATCGTTTAAAAAGTATTATTGTTAAAAAAAAACTATAATATATATATATATATATATATATTAGTTCAAAATTTTACTTTGTTAATATTTTTGCTATGTTTATTTTCATATAAATGTTAATTGATTTTTTAATTGTGTTTTTTTGTTTCTCAAGAAGATTGCTAAAATTCTAAAGGAAGAACAACATGATATCTGAAAGATGCTAGTAGGGATGTCAAAAAAAGCGTACCATTCGATGGTCAAAGAAATGAACATAACCATATCGTAGGGAGAGCCATCCCAACAACGTGCATCAAACGTATGTAATCATTTATTTATTTTTAATGTTTAGAGAGTTTAATTATCGCATGAAATGCTAATTTTTAATATTTTTGTTGTTGCAGAAAAGAAAAGAAAATGGCACCCATTTAGTCCATAAGATGGGACAACAAGGAAAAAAGGGTTCATCGCAAAGTTTGTGAGTGCTTGTGTTTTTCTTTAGATTTCATATTCAGTGTGATGTTTATATTTAATTAATTTAAAATAGTACATGGATGTTTTATAATAGGTTCTAACATATAGAGAAGAGCCACCCAATCATTTGATTAACATTAAATTAATTAAGGGTTGTGAGTATGCATTGGGGTATCAAGGGCCAATTGAACAATTTATAAGTAGCTATATTGTTTTACGCCCCTTATTTTATAATTAATGGAACAATAAGAAAAATTTAATTATATATATTCTTTGTCATGGAATATGAAACTCATAGGAAACAAAGTATCGAGTGGAGCCAATAGAGGATTTATTAACACATGGCATGAGAAATAGTTTCAAAAATATGTGTGAAGTTTATGATTCACTCGTTGTACTAGTACACTTTTTCACTTATACAGTCATGTATATTATATTATCTATAAATGTAGATTTACTTATTACATTTTATTTTTATGCTTGTAAATGGAACATAAAAATGTGGAACGAAATGAAGTCAATCAAAAAAACATTTCAAATAACTCAATAGCAATATCCCTTGAATGTGATGAATAAATGAGGCATGGGAGTAGCTCGAGTGACTACAACAATTCGAGCGATGAATGATGATCAATACATTTGAATGATGTTACTACAAGTTATACATTTTGGAATTTTTAGATGTGAAAAACAAACATTTTGTTTGATGTGGACATATCATCCCTATTGGATAAGGATAAGTTATCAATAATTGTTACACTGTCAAAATGGATTTTGATTATCGAGGACATTTATGTTGTCTCATATTTTGGATTCATATTCACATATAATTAAATGAGTTTATTCTTCTACTGCATTCTCTAATGTCACAAAATGTTACATTATTGATTCAATATATGAATGATTTACATTGTGACAATAAACAAAGGTGGATCAACATGCTTATCGAAACATAAAAATTAAAATATAAAAATTAATATTATTAAAAAAAATATTTGATTTCTTGATGATTAATTCAAATGCTAAATATATGAAGGATTTACATGGTTACAATGAATATATTTGTAATCAACTCATATATCCAAATACAATAAATAAGATATAAGAAAAAATATTATTATAAGAAAAAATTGATTCTCGAATGATTAATTGAAAATTTGTAAAAAAAAAACAAAAAACTATATTTACATATCCACGGCATGGAAAAATTCAACATTAAACCATACACAATCTATTTATTTCAACTAACCAATGTGTTTTATTCATTTTCATGAACCGATGCCTACTCAAATTTTATCCACTGATGCTCTTTTACATAATAAATGCATTGGTGCTCTTTACAAAACATTAGCACCGATGCTCTTTTCAAAAACATAAGAACCTGTGTTTTTTTCCAAACTATACACAACAGTGTTTTTTGGGATAATATATGCACCGTTTAAATTTTAATACAAAATATGCAGCAATGCATATATAATACAACATCAGCACTCGTGTGTTTAAATATAAAAATACATCGGTGCTTTTTATAAAATATTAGAGGCATTGATGTTGATGTGAATGTTACATGCATCGATGCATATATAAGAAAATGCATTGATACTGATGTAATATGCACCAATGCTTATTTGTATGGTATATGTACGGGTGCATATATAAGAGAACACATTGATGTTGTTACAATATAATATAAGCATCATTGTGTCTACATTAAAATATATGCATCAGTGCATTGACAATGCCACGGGGGCTTCACTCAATAAACCGCTATAATAGCACGTTCGTTCATGGCATATGAAACAATACCCCTAATTTCACTAAATATTGGAAAATACCTTCCAAAATCGTTTTTTTAACCCCCTCCCAATATGCCTTCCCAATTTAAAAAAAACCCTATTTTCACTAGATATTGTATGTATCAATTTTTTCATTAACATTTTTTATACCCCTTTATATTTCTACCTAGTATATTGATATGATACCCCTCTTATGACCCCACATGCATTCTACAATGCACCTTGCTTCTTTCGATGTATATTGTGGATGCACATTACTTCACCCATAATGCAATTACTCAACCACATGTCATTATGATTTGAAACATCTAATGGTCTAATGAAGAGATAGGAGATCACTTTTTATATGTCACTAGAGCCAATACACATAGTACAACATTTATATTGCATGTTACAGTTCCCCAATCACTGACTAAGCATGTTGTGGGATAGGTATCCAAGCCCCTAGGGCCTGTAACAAGCTCTAGGAGGCTGACTGGACCTCCCAAGGCCTTAATAGGCATGAGTGGTTGGGTATTCAAGCCCCCAAGGCCTATTGAGGGCCTATAACAGGCCCTGGATGCTTAGAGCCTGCCAAGGCTATTGGTAACAACTAGCTGAGTGCTATTGGTAATAATTGGATGTCAATGACCATTGTCTCTCAACTATGATCGACTGGAAACCCACTTCACCAAGAAACCCCCTAGCCTCAAGCATGCCTCAAGACGCGATTTCCCTGCGTACTGGTAAGCCCGAGCCTTGCCTCAACCCGATTTCTCATCCGGTCGTGATCCTGCCATCTCCATTTGGTGGATATTTGTCACCCCTCCCATATAAAAAAGACCCCAAAGTATTTTTGTATTGTTACATTAAATTAAAAAAACCCTTTGCCCCTTAATATATAAGCAATATAATTTTTAGGTTTTCATGAATATTTAATACCTCAATATGAATGAACGTGGTATTATATTGCCTTCTAGTGAAGCCCCCGTGGACAATGCATATATGCACCGGTGCATATATAAGACAAAGCACTAGCGTTGTTACAATATAATATAAGCACCGGTGTATCTGCATTAAAATATACACACCAGTTTATTGATAATGCATATACACACCAGTGCATATGTTTATAATAGACACATCAGTGTGAATTATAAACTATAGAGCACCAAAAAAGAAAAAGAAAATATCCGCGAAAACCTCTAGGCACCCAAAAAAATTTAGTTATAGTGAACATCCATTATAACCTCCACCAAAACCTATTCTATAAAAAATGGAGGTTGTAGCAGTGGTTTTTTTTACAATATTTTCCAATCTTGTAACACTAAAAACCTTTGCAATAACCTCCTCTATAGGGTGTTTTCCCTGTAGATGGATTTGATGATGATGATGATGATGATGATGATGATAGTACCAAAGTTGATGAACATGAGGATAATGATGATCATGATGATGATTATGATGTTGGTGGTGGTATCCAATGACATTACTCATGAGCATGCCGATGTTTATTACTCTCTCTATGTTATTGGACATGTATTGTAGAACTTAAGATGATCCAAATTCATATTACATTCTAGATCATATTGACTTGTATCATGGATTGTTGTTAATATATAAACTTGATTGCCATTTATCATTTTGACTTTTCTATATATAGATATCATTGAACTTATTTCTTGTGATATTGGTATTTTCATCATATATATGTTTGACTTGTTATTTTTACTTTATTGTAATGATATTCATGGCAGGTTATTGATATGATGATATATTTGACTTTCACTTCTTTCAATGAAGGACAATGATGATTTTATCAGGATTATCTTGTAAATTTAAATATATTGGAAGTTATCAATGATTATTTGATGGAGAAATGAAAATTATGATGATATTACTACTTTGGATGAATGTTGTCCATTTGCTTTAAATTTCTTCATGAATTTTATGCTATAAATTTGAATTGTGATGTATTTTTTTGTATATTTCATTATACTATTCGAAAAATATGAAATAAATGAAATATCAGAACTGTTGAAATTAATGAAGTAGTTATAATAAAGGGGGTCATAACAAGGAAGCAAAAGTTGACACTATAAACATGAAGAAAAATTTCATTCTAATGTGGAAGCATAATGTGGCACTAATGTGAAAGAAAATATTAGCACAAAATTGGATGCAAATTTAGGTGCTAAATAGGAATCCTAATGTGGTGCTAATGAGGAAGCAAAAGAGGAAGCACAACTGTGAGCTAAAATGGAAGCCAAATATGGTAAAAATGTAGAAGCAACTTTAGACACAAAACTCAATGCTAAAAGGGAATCCAAATGTGGTGCTATTACATTAAAAAAACTATAATCCAAAATGGAAGCAAAACTAGAATCCGACAAGGAAACAAAACTAGGTACTAAATGGGAAGCTAAAAGTGGTGTTAATGCAGAGACTAAAATAGGTGTTTAATGGGAGGAAATAACTGATGGAATATTGGTTAATACTGAGAGGGGGGGGTGAATCAATATTAATAATTTTTCTTTTAACCACTTATTTAACTTTCAAAAACATGGAAAGAACAAAACAGGGATTTATTGTGGAACCCAAAATGGGTAAACCACCAAAGCTTTTCTATTATCTACAAAATTTCTTTTTACAGGTTACAATAGAATTCGATCGGCACCAACCGATCAGGATGCACCCACACCCTTAATTCACCAGCACCAACTGGTAGGAGGCTACGACCCCCTGTTTAGTCAGTGACGACTGACAAGGAAGCAACAACTCCCTTACGAAGGCACCGAACTACCCTAGCACCACCCTGCCTCCCTTATAGTATTAGTTCTTCACACGCTTCTAGGACTGCATCTCTTCCTTTGACCTAGTTTCTTCTGCGAGTTTTGAGATAAAGTACTGAGAGACTCATCTCTACAAATGATTTTGTCTTTTCAATATATACTTCTCCAAAGTTCATTTGCATTTTGAAATGACACACCTTTTCAAAACAATACAACCCAAAAAAAAAACTTTACATTTAAAATCATTTTTTTATTTTATTTATTTTTATAACTATATATGTTTTTTTTTAATTAACTCCCAAAAAAACATGATTTTACAATAAAATCCATTTTCATCAATAAAACTATATATTTTTTCAATTATTCCAAAACTATCGCTTCTATGATTTCTCAGCCACATCAGATAACTCATTCGCCACATCGACGCCATGTATGCACCCCTTTTTTTATATGTCAACCACACATCAATGATTTTCATTCACTTGGGCTCCATGTGTACCTATCTTGGATGCCACTATCATTCACCTGGACGCCACGTGTACCAAAAGGATAGGGGTCCTGATAGGTCATCTCGGGTGCTGATATGGTGATCTTCTCGTAGAGTCCATACACCCAGCACCCCCGCCTATCCTTTGCACTACGCATCCAAAGAGTTAGGGAGGATCCGCGTTTATAAAGACATACATGTCTATTTGCACAGCCAATGTGGGACTAAATCCCAAACAAAGCAAATCACAACCGTTGATTTGATAATCCAACGGTTGCTGAGTCTCAACCATGTAATTTCTTCCTTCAAGCTGCACATTTTTGTGCAGTGATTTCCGAGAGACATCCATGGTTTCAGATTCAACTTGAACACTTTCTTTCCAGCCAACCTTATACATCCCCACTTCGGTGTTGAGTGGAGTGAGATGCAAATTAATTCTACAGTGAAGATGGACCACTGTGTAAATTATTCAATAGAGAAAAATCTAGGAATAGAAACCCCAGGCACCGAAACCCTTTTTGAAGGTTTAGCGATACAATTTATGCCACCGGGACCATTTCCATTTCCAATCTTTAGAAACGCTCAATGCCTGGAACCATTGGAATAATTATAGTACTTGCAAGTTGCAATTATTTGCTTTCTGTTTATGGTTGATGGAGAATTTTGATTTATGGTTCAAGAACACTTTTGATTCTTGGTACTCTTCTTCACACATTGTATCACAAGTTATAGATACCGCAGTTTTCAGGTACACAACGAAACATGGAGAAAGATAGGAGGAGTAGCTGTGATGTATCCATTTGTGCATATTTGGGAAAACCAAGGAGTGCGAAATTTTCTTTCACATGGTCTGCATCGATCAGTAGTTGATTTTGAAGAGGACAGGCTAGTTGTAAATGTCTCGATTGGTTGGTCAAGAAGATAGAAACGTAAACGGAATATCTAATGACATCGTTGGTACTCCTTTTGTTGCTATGAGAACACACAAATAGTAATCAGAGTTTCAATGACTCGTCTTGGCTTTGTGCCAAATTTCACCCAGCGAATACATAACAGGAGGAACAACCCTCGATTCGGTTTGCATGATCTTTCCCATCTCACCTATATATTCATTCATAAGAGCTGGCAGCACAATGAAGGAAAAACAAGTCTCTGCAACAATAGCTACATTTGTACAGACAAAATTCTAGCATTTTTTTGAACCTTCAAGTTGTTTAGTAAAGTAGCAAGCACATCCTGTGGCCCAATTTCCTTTGCATTGTATCCAAATGTGTTCATAGTTTCCCTTTTACTTCCCTTCTTATGAGATTTCAACATCTTTAAATCTTTGTTTTCAAACTCTGGCATGCATAAATGGTCTCTGGCAACAAGCTTGCATTGTTGCTTCATTTCTTGCTCTTGTCATGGCTATTTGCCACTTGCCATTTATGATTGCCATCAATAACAACAATCTGTTATATATCTTTGCTGCCCTGCCACTACCATATTGAAAACAATATCCCCCTTTGGCATTGATGGCAATATCACTTCCATTTATCCCCCTTTGACATCAAGACAAAGGGCTAATAAGCTCCCCCTAACATCAATCACTATCTCCCCCTATTCAGATGCATCACATTTTTGTTTTAATTTGGAGAGGGAATTACACCCAGCTTTTTCCTGAGATGCTCAAACACATCCCTGTTCAAAGGCTTAGTAAATATGTTTTCCACTTGTTCCTGTGACGAAATATATTCAAGTATGATATTCTTGATTGCAGCTTGCTCTCTCAAATAGTGATATTTTATAGGAATATGTTTTTCCTTAGAGTGTTGGACAGGGTTTTTGGACAAGCTTATGGCACTTGTGTTGTCACAATGGATGATAGTGGGTTCTTCAAACACAATCTTAATATCTTGTAGGGTTTGTTTCATCCATTCGATCTGTGTGCAGCACTCTACTGCTACAATGTACTCTGCTTCAGTGGTGGATAGGGAGATTGAGGTCTGTTTTTTACTTATCTAGGAGACAAGTGATTCTCCCAAGAAAAAGGCTCCTCCACTTGTGCTCTTCCTATCATCTACACAACAAGCCCAATCAGCATCTGAATAGGCTCTTAAGGAGAAGAATTTCTTGCTTGGATACCAGAGTCCAAGGTTTATAGTTCCTTTTAGGTACTTGAAGATTCTCTTTACTGCTTGAACATGATTCTCTTTCGGTGCTGATTGGAATCTGGAAACCATCCCAACAGCTTGCTTGACATCTGGCTTGGAGGCTGTGACATATAGTAGACTTCCAATCATTGACCTATAGTACTTTTGATCAACATTTTGGGACTCATCTTCTTTACTAAGCTTACATCCCACAGTCATAGGTGTACTCACTGGTTTACAATCTTCAAATTGAAATTTTCTGAGCATATATTTTACATATTTAGTTTGATATATAAAAATTCCCTCATTGGATTGTATTATTTGCAAACCCAGGAAGAAGTTGAGTTCTCCAAGCATAGACATCTCAAACTCCCGTTGCATCAATTTGGCAAATTCCTTGCTCATCTTTTCATCATCGCTTCCAAATACTATGTCATCAACATAAACTTCTACGATAATCATGATATCATTTACAATTTTATAGTAGAGATTATTGTTTGTTGATCCTCTTTTAAAACCTTGTAATTGTAAGTAGGAATCCAATCTTGCATACCATGCTCTAGGTGCTTGTTTTAGCCCATAGAGTGCTTTCTTTAATTTGCAGACATAGTCTCCTTTGTCAGTCAACTGAAAACCTTCTAGTTGCTCAATGTAAACCTCTTCTTCTAAGTATCCATTAAGGAATGTTGACTTGACATCCATTTGATATACTTTCAACTTTTTGTAACTAGCAAAGGCTAAGAACATTCTAATTTCCTCCAATATGGCCACAGGTGCAAAGGTTTCTTCAAAATCTGCTCCTTCAACCTGAGCATATCCTTTGCATACTAATCTAGCTTTGTTCCTGATTACTTTCCCATCTTCATTTACTTTTTTTTTAAACACCCATTTAGTTCCAATAACATTCTTATTTTTTGGTCTTGGAACCAATTCCCAAGTTTGATTTTTTTCAATTTGGTTCAATTCTTCATTCATAGCTTTGACCCAATTCTCATCTTTGCATGCTTCTTTAATTGAGCTGGGATCAATACATGACAGTAGTTCTATCTTTGTTTGATACACAAATTTTCTTCTTGTTTGCACTCCTGCATCTTTATCTCTAATGATCTGGTCTTCAGGATGATTTTTTTGAATTATTCTGGAGGGTGTCTTGGTGTCTCTTCTAGGGGATTCTTCTTTTTCTTCTCGAGTATCTATTTCATCTTCTTGTATGTCTTCTTTTTCTTCTACATATGTTTGTGTATCAACTGGCTCCTCATCATCCTCGCTTTCATCATTGAGTATACCTTCTTGTTGTTTAAACTTCTTTGTTTTTAAATCATCTACCTTAACATCAACACTCTCTATAATCTTATGTAATCTAAGATTATAGCATCTGTATGCTTTCTTGGTAGTAGCATATCCAAGGAAAATACCTTCATCCGATCTAGCATCAAATTTTCCAAGATCTTCATCGAGTCTTTTGATGTAACATTTACTACCAAAAACCTTGAAGTACTTTATAGAAGGAACTCTCCCAAACCATAACTCATAAGGAGTCTTATTACTATTAGTCCTCAGCTATCCTCTATTTAAAATGTGTACTGATGTGCTTACAGCTTCTCTCCAATACCCATCAGAAAACTTTGCTTCATTGAGCATAGTTCTTGCAGCCTCCTGGACTATTCGATTCCTTCTCTCAGCAATCCCATTTTGCTGAGGTGTTCTAGCAGCTGAGAATTGTCTCTTAATTCCATGATTTTCACAGAAGATATCAAACTCTTTTGAGGTGAACTCACCACCATTGTCTGATCAAGACATTTGATTTTTGCCTCTATTTCATTTTCAATAAGATTTTTAAAATCTTTGAACTTGTTAAATGCTTTTGATTTTTCCTTGAGAAAAAATACCCAAGCCATTCTAGTAAAATCATAAATGAATAGCATAAAGTAAGACTCTCCTTGCAAACTTTTGGTTCTTGTAGGTCCACAGAGGTCAATGTGAACCATCTCTAAAGGTTTTGAGGTTGAATATTCTTTTGTCCTAAACCTTATTCTAGTTTGTTTCCCTAGTTGACAATGTCTACATATGGGATTTGAAGGTTTTGTAATCTTTGGCAAGTTTCTTACTGCCCCAAGGTTATTGAATTTTACTAAATTGTCAAATTTGATGTGTCCCAACCTCCTATGCCATAGCTAGCTTTCATCCACTAAATTCATATGACATTCCTCATCCAGTTTTGTATTTAGTATGTATACATTCTCAGGAGTTCTAGATGCAGTACCAACCAATTCTCCAAAGTCCTTTCTCCTAATCTCACATTTCTTAAAATCGAAGATACAAATGTGTCCTTGATCACAGGTTTGGCTGACACTTAGTAAGCTAGGTTTCATATTTTCAACCAGCAATACATTCTTAGCTTTGGCCTTTCCCACATTCACAGTGCCTTTCCCAAGAATTTTACCAGAAACATTGTCACCAAATGTAATTCTACCCTTATGTTTCTTTAAGTTCAAAAACTTGTCCTTATCTCCTGTCATGTTCTTTGAACACCCACTATCAACATACCAGGGATCTCCTTTATCTTGGATTTGTAAGGCAATAAGACATTTCTCTTCTGATGTTTTTTATCTCTAAAGCTTCTTTTGCTCGTTAATGTCCTTTCTCCTTTCTGAGATTTCCATTAATCTACATTTTCTTGCTTTATGCCCATAGTTATGACAGTTGAATCATTCCAAATATTTTTCTTGTAGAGGTGTAAATGAGTCGTAATTTCTACTCTTTGCTTGGCTAACTATTTGATTGTTTTTGAAGCTATAATTTTTACCCTTCAATCTTTTCTTCTCATATGCTCTACTATTCACAGCTTTGTGTCCAAAGTTGGAGCATGCAAAGCAGTATCCAAGAAAAATATAAGGATATTTGTTTTGATAAATCTTCTTTGGAGTTGTCTTGAGTTCCTTCTTGATGGGTGGAAGTGGTCTTCTAGAGTTATGAGCATTCCTTATCTTTTCTTCTTCTTTTTTCTTGATTGTACTACGGAGAGCTACTGCATAAGATTTTGGTCGAACTTGATTTTCCTTTTTAGAATAACCTAATCCATTTTTGTTACTCGGATTTATTTGTGCAGTTATAATTTTATCTAATATTTTAGAACTGTTTTCATATTTGTTTTGAACAAATTTTGTATCGAGTTCTTTCCTTAAGTGAATTAATTCTGCTTCCATTTTTTCACAAATTAATTGCTTTTCTCTAAGAGATTCCTCTAGCTTCTCTTCTATCCTATTTGATTCTTGAATTTTCTGTTTCAGACTGCTCATGATTTTCTTCATCTCCTTTTCTTTTTGTTCATGCTCTTCATGTTGTTCAGCTATAACCATTTTCAACTGTCTATATTTATTTTTGTATCGTTTCATTCCATTCAAAGCACTGAATAGTTATTTTTCCATGTTAACCTCTGTTTCATCTTCTGACTCTTTTTCATGCTTACTTTCTTCTAGATCACTAGATTCTTCAATACCTAGAAAGAGGACCTCATCATCACTGTCACACGCCTCAGATGAACTGCTGTCTTCTTCTTCTTCCTTTGAATAGTAGTTCTTTTTGTACTTTTTCTTATAGTCGAATTTTCCTTTTTTCTTGTATTGTTTACTCTTGTCATCTTCATCCTCAGAGTCTTTCTTGGGATAAGGACAATTGGATTGAAAGTGCCCAATTTTTCCATAGTTAAAAAATTTGAAGGGAAGCTTGCCTTTATACTTTCTTGACCCCTTCTGAAGTTTCTTGATAAAATTGGCTTCTTCCACATCATCTTCTTCATTGTGGTCGATCTGAGTGTTTTGCTTTTGATTCTTTCTTTTCTTGGTCACTTTGAAGGTTGCTTATCCTTTTGAAGTATTATTTTGTCCCGTTCTCATCTCATATGCAGTGAGAATTCCATGTAGTTGATCCATTGTCAAGAGATCAAGATCATCTCGTTCCTCTAAGGTGGATATTTTTGAGTCATACTTCATGGGCAGTGTTCTTAGCACTTTTTTAACCACTTATTTTTCTTTCAATTTTCTTCCAAGACCTCTAATAGCATTGACTACCTCATCTATTCTTAGAAAGTATTCCCCGACATTCTCTTCCTCCTTCATTTTAAGACTCTCAAACTGCCCCCTATATGTCTGAAGCTTGGATTCTTTAACTTTAGATTCACCTTTATAGATAATATTTAACTTATCCTAGGCTTGCTTGGCAGTCTTGCATCTCATAGCTTTTGCAAAAATAGTGTTTGTTAATCCACTCAAGATTGCATTTAGGGATTTGGCATTACTCTCATATTCGCTTAGTTCCTTTGGATCTGTAGGTGCTTGGTCTCCTATCTTATACACCTCTTGAGTTGCTACCCACACCTTCCATCCAAGGGACATCAGATGGCACCTCATCCTCACACTCCAGTATGCATAATTTTCTCTTGTAAAGAGTGGGGGTTTATTAGTGGCTAACCCATTTTTTTTATCCATAGTGGTCTTTGAATAAGATCTTCCTTCTGGTGGTTAAACCTGTGGTGAAGGAACCTTGCTCTGATACCAATTGATGGAATATTGGTTAATACTGAGAGGGGGGGTGAATCAGTATTAATATTTTTTTCTCTTTTTAACCACTTATTTAACTTTCAAAAACATGGAAACAACAAAACAAGGATTTATCGTGGAACCCCAAATGGGTAAAACACCAAAGCTTTTCTATTATCTGCAAAATTTCTTTTTACAAGTTACAATAGAATTCGATCAGCACCAACCAATCAGGATGCACCCACACCCTTAATTCACCAGTACCAACTGGTAGGAGGCTACGACCCCCTATTTAGTCAGCGACGACTGACAAGGAAGAAACAACTCCCTTTCGTAGGCATCGACCTGCCCTAGCACCACCCTGCCTCCCTTATAGTATTAGTTCTTCACACGCTTCTAGGACTGCATCTCTTCCTTTGACCTAGTTTCTTCTGCGAGTATTGAGATAAAGTACTGAGAGACTCATCTCTACAAATGATTTTGTCTTTTCAATATATACTTCTCCAAAGTTCATGTGCATTTTGAAATGACACACCTTTTCGAAACAATACAACCCAAAAAAAATAACTTTACATTTAAAATCATTTTTTTTATAACTATATATATATATTTTTTAATTAACTCCCCAAAAAATGATTTTACAATAAAATAATTTTTCATTAATAAAACTATATATTTTTTCAATTATTCCAAAATTGTCGCTTCTATGATTTCTCAACCACGTCAGATAGCTCATCCGCCACATCGACACCATGTATGCACCCCTTTTTTTTATATGTCAACCACACATCAATGATTGTCATTCACCTGGATGCCAGGTGTAACTATCTTGGACACCACTATCATTCACTTGGACACCATGTGTACCAAAAGGATAGTGGGGCTGATAGGTCATCTCGGGTGCCAAGCTGGTGATCTTTTCGTGGAGTCCATACACCCAGCACCCCCGCCTATCCTTCGCACTACGCTTCGAAAGAGTTAGGGAGGACCGGCATTTTTAAAGACATATATGTCTATTTGCACAGCCAATGTGGGACTAAATCCCAAACAAATCAAATCACAACGTTGATTTGATAATCCAACGGCTGCTGAGTCTCCACCATGTAATTTCTTTCTTCCAGTTGCGTGTTTTTGTGCAGTGATTTCCAAGAGACATCCATGGTTTCAGAATCGACTTGAACGCTTTCTTTCCAGCCAACCTTATATATCCCCACTTCAGTGTTGAGTGGAGTGCGATGCAAATTAATTCTACAGTGAAGATGGACCACTGTGTAAATTATTCAACAGAGAAAAATCCAGGAATAGAAAGCCCAGGTGCCAAAACCCTTTTTGAAGGTTTAGCGATACAATTTCTGCCACCAGGACCGTTTCCATTTCCGATCTTTAGAAACGATCAATGCTTGGAACTATTGGAATAATTATAGTACTTGCAAGTTGCAATTATCTGCTTTATGTTTATGGTTGATGGAGAATTTCGATTTGTGGTTCAAGAACACTTTTGATTCTTGGTACTCTTCTTCACACGTTGTATCACAATTTATAGATGCCACAGTTTTCAGGTACATAACGAAAAATGGGGAAAGACGGTAGGAGTAGCTGTGTTGTATCTGTTTGTGCATATTTGGGAAAACGAAGGAGTGCGAAATTTTCTTTAACATGGTCTGCATCGATCAGTGGTTGATTTTGAAGAGGACAGGCTAGCTGTAAATGTATCGATTGGTTGGTCAAGAATATAGAAACGTAAATGTAATCTCTAATGACATCGTTGGTACTCCTTTTGTTGCTATGAGAACATACAGATAGTAATCATAGTTTCAATGACTCGTCTTGGCTTTGTGCCAAATTTCACCCAACGAATACATAACAGGAGGAATGACCCTCGATTCGGTTTGCATGATATTTCCCATATCACCTATATATTCATTCATAAGATCTGGCAGCACAGTGAAGGAAAAACAAGTCTCTGCAACAATAGCTACTTTTGTACAGACACAATTCTGGCATTTTTTTGAACCTTCAAGTTGTTTAGTAAAGTAGCAAGCACATCTTGTGGCCCAATTTCCTTTGAAATGTATCCAAATGTGTTCATAGTTTCCCTTCTACTTCCCTTCTTATGAGCTTTCAACATCTTTAAATCTCTGGCGTGCATAAATGGTCTTTGGAAACAAGCGTGCATTGCTGCTTCATTTCTTGCTCTTTTCATGGCTATTTGCCACTTGCCATTTATGATTGCCATCAATGACAACAATCTGTCATATATCTTTGCTTCCCCTCCACTGCCATATTGCCAACAATAACAGGTGCTAAACATGAAAAAAACAATGGTGCTATTATTGAAGAAAACATGGATTCCAAACTAGGTGCTAAAGTGGTTTAAAAACATGGCACTGATGTGGAAGCAAACATGGATGCAAAACTAGACATTAAAGTAAATGCCAAAATTGGCACTAACTTGGGAAGCCAAACATGGCACTAATGTGGAAGCAAACAAGGATTCCAAATTGGGTTTTAAAGTGGATTCCAAACTTGGCGCTAAAGGGGAATCCAAACATGTCACTAATGTGGAAGCAAACATTGATTCCAAAGTGGGTGCTAATGTGGATGCCAAGATTGGCACTAAAGTGGAAGCCAAACATAGCGCTAATGTGGATTAAGAAAACATGGATGCAACATTGGACGCTAACGTGAACACCCAACTTGGAATCAATGTGGAAGCAAACATGGATTTCAAACTGGGTGCTAAATTGGTGTTAAATTAGGTGTTTAAAGCGAAGCAAATGATCTATCTTAGGTGTTATTATTGGTGCTAACCCTAGCATGACCCCCGGCGCAAACCTGGTGCTATTTATAGCACTATTTTTGGTGCTAAAGGTTGTGCTAAAAAGGGCACTAAAGGAGGTGCTAAAGAGGTTGCTAAAGCCAGTGAAACTCTTGGTGCCTTAAAAAAATGCAAGTTCACACTAGGTTTAGCATCAAATTTTCCCACTCAATTGGAAAAAAATACACTAAAATGGGACATTAAATTAGGTGTTAATTGCCAATTTTCTTGTAGTTCAAAACCTCAGTAATTTCCAATGGCATAATTGAAATTCAACTACAAGGCCAAGTAGGTTCTCCTTGATGAGATCAAGGACATGGCACCATTTGCAACTCCAAATACTGGGCAAATCATCATCAACAATTATTGAAGGTGGTTATATATACTAAACCCTAAGAACCTTCCTATTCAAAAATAGCCATATAAACTCTATTGTATCATATATTTTTATTTTGAGTTTTATAGGGCCTTAGTGAAAATCAATTATTGTCATTGAAATGCATAGGTAACTCCAAGTAGGGGTAATTTACATAGGGAGAATAATATGAGGTACCTATGGAGGTACCCAAGGGGATAATGCTATGTATTGAGGTCATGCTTACTAAATAAGACCCATATAGTGTGAAAAAAAACTATAGTAAGGCCTACTAGAAGGATCATCCTACTAGAATTTTCCTTCTCTTGAAGGTATCTAGAAGGTTCCACCTACTAGAAAGTTCATTCTCTAGAAAGTACCTAGAATGTTGGATATAAACTATATAAAGAAGTATAAGCAATGGAATGAGATGTATTGTGAAGTATTTTGGTTGTAATATTTATAGAAAGCATATAGATCGAAAAGTGATTCCTTCCATAAGGATTAGTTAATGGTGTCACCTACCTTAAGAGTCTTATCTACATTATTGTGTTTATTCTCTTATGGTTGATAGTGTGGATCTAGTTTGTTATTTGCAAATTAATTTCTATCTTCTATATTTATATCTATTAAGGAACAGAACACAGATATTGGGAAAATCATCATCGACGGGTATTTAATGTTCTTATATATATTGAACCCTAAGAACCTTCCTATTAAAAAATAGGCATTTCAACTCTAGTGTATCGTAGATTTTGTTTAGAATTTTATAAGGCCTCGATGAAAATTCCAATATTGTCATTGAAATGCATAGGTAACTCCAAGTAGATTCTCCTTGAATGTCAAGGAATTGTAACCATCTACAACTCCATTTATTGGCATGCTATCATCATTAGCCATGAACAATATCTAAAACCAATATGAAGAAAATATGAAAACCCTATTTGATAGGAAGTCACCTACCATGGAATCCTAACTATAAAATGATATGTTAAAACCCCATGAACATATTGGATCATATCAATAAATTCAATTATATATTAATTTGTTTCATTGTACAAACCAGCAGACACTTGATGATGACCCTCCTCCTACCAATTTCACTAGTTATGACTTGCATGGATGTTGAAATAAGGATTTCTATAGTTGCATGTAAATCATTCACAAGTAAAGTAACGACTTTGTATCAATGGATACCATGTGTTAAATTATTATTTCTCAACATTTCGGCCTTGGAAGCGCATCCCATCATTAGGAGATAAATTCTCGGTGTGGAAGGAAATGAGGCAGCAACAAATGATAAATAGACTATCTCTTATACCTAGTTCATGGTAATCAAATGTCGATTGAAGCATGCAAATTATTATTTATAATGTGTTAGGAACCCATGTCTTTACTTTGTTAGTATATTGTTGTTGGATGCATATGCTTTGTAATTCGTCCCGTAGTATTTGTTGATCAATAGTTTGTGTTATTGTTGTTGGCGCATATGCTTTGTAAGTCGCCCGTAGTATTGTTGATCCATAGTTTGTAGTGGCCCATGGTTTTGACCCATAGTATTGGTGCCTAGACTTAGTATATAAGTGTGTGTTGAGACCTATGAAGGCACAGTGAAGTTATTTGTATTGAGCTTGCTCATAGGAGGTTGCCCCCTCGAAGTGGCCTGTGATCAATAGAAAAGTGATTTTGAGTTCTGTCATTTATGCTATTTCGCATATTCTTATTAATTACTTGTTGCAGGTGCTTCACATCTGGTATCAGAGCACTTTCTTGGGCTCGCTGGGTGAAATTTCTGCCAAAATGTTTTTTCGCCTCTGTTGCAGGTTCGGATTTGGGAATAATCCCTATCCGCTTAACTGTGGGAAGTACTTGGGAATAAGCCCTAAAACTCATTGTGATGAGTACCACAGGAACCTAAAAGTAGCTGGCCCATTGAGAGGACCTGCCAGTGAAAAGAGCAACGACCCCTACCTAATTGACTAGTTCCCACCCGTGAGGTAAACCAAGAGCTGTCATTTGTGGCAAAGCGGTTATCAGTTTTACCTGAGCCGTGGAGTGAGGGGTACTGCCCCAATACGCAAGCCGTCAGACAACATTGGTGGCCAAGTGAAACCAATGAACTGTTAGGAAGCCGCACATACTTGGAGTCCATATCTATTTTCAGCTGAATTGTTGTTGATCACTGGTGCGCCGTTTTAGATCCAGCCGTTCAGATCCATTCTGTAAGTCGTTCCAGATCCATCCATTTTCAATCCATTCGACACCGTTTCATATCCCTCTATTTCTGATCACTTCTGGGCCGTTGCAGAATTATCTGTTCCAGATCCCTTCCGAGCCGTAGCCGCTCCAGTCTGGAAAAAAAAAAGTTTTTTCTCCATATCTCCCTTGTTTTCACTTTGTTTCCCTTGAAATTTTCGGGGAACCCCTATCATCCCATTCTTCATATTTCATTCTTGAGGACCTTATCCCCAATTCCCATTCCCAAAGCCCAAAATCCCACATTTGTCTATTTTTAGGGTTTTCCATAACTTCCTCATATTTCACCCAATCACCTTCAAATTTTACCATAGAGTTCCTTTCTGAATTCTGCTTCTTTGTTCCCCTCTTCCAAATTTTCCCATTCTTTCACCCCGCTTCTGAAATCCTCATTTTTGCTTCCCTGTCTATTTGACAGTGTCCAAAACCTAGTCAAACCCCAATTACCCTTCAGATTTTTTTCCAAGTCCAGATTTTCCTTTACTGAAGTAGTTTCTGTTTTTGTTTTCCTACCCAGTCAACCAAAAAAAAAAAAAACTACTGGTTATGGTTGTCACCCGTGCAGGAGCAAAAACCATGGAAGACGCACTTGCAGCCATCCAAGCCAAACTCCAGGATCTGGATGAAAAATTTCTCAGCCTCCATCTTGAACATTCAGCTATGAACAACAAACGACAGTCTGAGTCTTCATCAGACACTGGGTTCTCTTCTTCCAGCAATTTCCTTGGTCCGAAGCTTGATTTTCCTCGCTTCAATGGTACCGATCCAACTGGATGGATCTATCGTGCAAAACAGTATTTCAGTATGCATAATACTTTTGATGTCAACAAAGTCCCGTTGGCATCATTTCATTTGGAACAGGAAGCTCTTCAATGGTACCTTTGGTACATCAAGGATCATGAAGAGCCAAAATGGCCAGACTTTTGCCAGCTCCTTTTGCAACGATTTGGTCCTAGTGCTTTTGATGACTTCACAGGAGCTCTCACTAAACTTCACCAAATTGGCACTGTGAGAGAGTATCAAACCGAATTTGAGAAACTAGCCAACCACATTGAAGGATTGTCTGATGACTTTTACCGGAGTTGTTTTATTAGTGGTCTAAAGGATGCCATCTGCTCTGAGGTCAAAATGTTCTGTCCCAACACAATGATGGAAGCCCTAGGGTTGTCTAAGTTGGCAGAAGACAATATTGCAGCCCAACAACACTCCAAGCCCACTTTTGTTCCCTTCCAAAATATGGGTTCTCAACGACCACTTATACCGCAGGATCCTCGACCAACTCCTATCAAGCATTTGTCTGAAACAGAGATGCAAGCACACAGAGAAAAGGGGCTTTGCTATAATTGCGATGAGAAATTCACTCGGGGACATAGATGTGTTCAGCAAAAGCTCTATCTCTTGGATGTGGATTCTTTGCCTGCCTCTTAAATTGGTGACGAAGATCCAGAAACACTGGATGCTCCGCTGACATTCAGGAACCACCTATTGACCCTCCGTCTCAGGATGACCAGCCAGAGATATCTTTCCATGCTTTAGCTGGAATCACCACCCCCCAAACAATGCGGGTCAGGGGTTACTTCAAGAAGCTTCCTCTTACAATACTCATTGATTCTGGTAGCACTCATAATTTCATTGACCCTCGGATCGCCAAACAAGCTGATTGTCTTATCCATCCTTGCTCCAACTTTGAAGTCATGGTTGCCAATGGGGGCACCTTACCTTGCAAAGGGAAGTGTCGAAATGTGCGTATCTCTATGGGATATTATACCTTGCGCTCTGACATGTTTTCCTTGACCTTAGGTGGATGTGATGTGGTTTTGGGCGCTCAATGGCTACGCACACTTGGCCCTATTTTATGGGATTTTGTTGAACTGTGGATGCAGTTTTCCCTCAATGGACAAAAACACACCTTGACAGGATTACAACCAAGTTCTCTCAGCATCATCAGTTCACTTCGCATGGAAAAACTCCTCAATAAGAATTCACATGGTGTCATCGCTCAGCTCTATTCCATTCAGATGCAACCATTAGCGGTCTCCACTACTCCTTTGGATCTACAACAAATTCTGGATCGATATACAGGTGTCTTTGTTGAACCAGTGGTATTTCCACCTTCCAGGCTAGAAGACCATCGTATTCAGCTCCTTCCTGGCAGCATTCCTCCTAACATCAGGCCCTATCTCTACCCATTTCACCCAAAAATGGAGATTTAAATGCTCATTCGGGACTTATTGAAGCAAGGTATTATTCGCCCAAGCACTAGTTCCTTTTATTCTCCAGTTATTCTTGTCCACAAAAAAGATGGGTCATGGCGCCTCTGCATTGACTTCCGAGCACTTAATCA
Organism: Larix kaempferi; assembly: GCA_027924585.1. NCBI lineage: Eukaryota > Viridiplantae > Streptophyta > Pinopsida > Pinales > Pinaceae > Larix > Larix kaempferi. The sequence continues at coordinate 11,574,163 of BSBM01000289.1, forward strand.
CCTCACCATCAAGGATAAGTTTCCAATTCCTGTTGTTGATGAGCTTCATGGGGCTCACTTTTTCTCCAAGTTGGATTTTCGTTTTGGGTATCATCAATTTCGGGTTCATGAGGATGATATCCCTAAAACCGCTTTCTGCACACATGATGGTCATTATGAGTTTTTGGTCATGCCCTTTGGCCTCACTTATGTTCCTTCCACATTCCAGGCCTTAATGAATAAAATATTTCGACCCTACTTGTGGAAATTCATTCTGGTATTCTTTGATGATATCCTCATCTACAGTAAAACATGGATGAACATCTCCAGCATCTGGATCTTGTCATGCAACTTTTCTCTAACCATCATCTCCATGCCAAGCAGTCTAAATGTGTTTTTGGACAGAAGGAAGTTGAGTATCTCAGGCACATTATCTTAGCACAAGGGGTTCGCGTGGATCCTACCAAAATCGATGCCATGAACAATTGGCCGCATCCTCAGACACTCAAGAGCCTTCGTGGTTTTTTGGGGTTGACTGGCTACTACCGCAAGTTTGTCAATGATTATGGGAAGATTGCAGCTCCATTAACTGCTCTATTGAAAAAGGATGCTTTTACATGGACACATGTTGCTAGTGTGCATTTGAAAAACTAAAACAAGCTATGTGTACTACACCTGTTCTAGATATGCCCGATTTTTCCAAGCCTCTCACTATTGAGAGTGATGCTTGCGGCAATGGAATTGGTGTTGTTCTCCTTGAAGATGAACACCCCATTGCGTTCACCAGCAAAGACCTTTCAGGTAAGAATTTAGCTGCCTCTACCTATGAGAAGGAAATGATGGCTATTTTGCATGCAGTACAGAAGTGGTGCCCATACCTATTAGGGAATCATTTCTGCATCAAGATTGATCACCAGAGTCTGAAATATTTCTTGGAACAGCGTGTCTCCTCCCCAACACAACATAAATTGGTTAGCAAACTCATGGGTTATGACTATGAGATCACTTACAAGAAGGGTAAAGACAATATTGTGGCAGATGCTCTTTCTCGCACATTTGATGCCCAAGGTTCTCTTTCAGCTATTTCTATGCCTATTCCAAATTGGTTGCAATCTGTTCAACAGGGTTATGTCAATGACTCTTCCTTATCTCAAATCATCAAACGCTTGTGTAGCTAGGGTTTTACCCCTAGCTTGTGCAAATGAGCACCTACTAAGGAGAATGGACTCCTTAGTAGCAGTTCAGTAAATGTAAATTATTATGCTAAAACAGAAATATAAACTACTCTAAAACATGTGCATGAAACATAAACAACAAGATGTAAATAATGGTTTTGTATTAGTATTACCTCCAATGTGAAGGTTGGTGAAGCTCTTGCAATGTCCAAGAGGGTTGCTCCAAGCTCCAATGTGCTCCTTCTCTTTCTCCAATGGTGGAAATGGGCCAAAAGGGGCTCTCAAGGTGAAAGTGGCTCAATGGTGAGCTAGGGTTTCAAGAGAGATTTTGGCAGAGTAAGGGTATACTTGATTGTGGATGTGGAATGAGGGATCTCCATCACCTATTTATAGTTTTTTGGTGGTGGAGTGTTGGCCCATGGTTTTGGGAACCATATGGTTTAGGGCAGCTGTATAGGGTTGTTTCCTCTTTTTCCTCATTATTTTATATTTTTTATTCCCTTTTTAGAGGGATTTTGCTATTTTTGGAGGAAAAAGGGGTTTTTTAGCCTTTGTGAGGCTTTTTTGATGGTTTTATGGCCTTTTGGAGGCCTTTTAGTGGGATTTTTAGGGTTTTTAAGGGAAATATGGTAGGAAAATGGACAAATGAGCCATGTAATGAGGTAGATGAAGTAGTGAACACTTTTTTGGTGTTAACAGATTGCCCCCTGATGTGCGAGGGCAGGAGCTCATCGTATGGCCGATGGACATCATAAGTCGTGTATGGTTTTCCTGGGGTGTGGAGAAGAGAAGAAACAAACTGAAGCCCGGAACAACGATCCCGAACAAACTGCAAGAACTAAAAGTACATAACCTCAATAATGGATGAGGAATCATCTGATCATATGGACGAGGCGGGCATACCCATGCTCGTATTAGGATATAACAACATAATAATAACAATGGGGTCCAAAAAATGCGGACCTGAAATATACATGACCTCAAATATTGACTGAGGAATAATCTCAATATATGGACGAGGCGCGCATACCCATGCTCGTATCAAGATACATAAAAAGAACTGTGAGGCCCGAAAAGAGGGACCTGTAAGATACATAGAGAACCACTGTGTACATCATAAGGGTCCAGAGGGGACACAAATCTGGGACATACTGCTGGGATGACCATGTCTGAGCTGGAGAACTGATACACTGGAATGACAACAGTGCTACTGAATGTGGTACCAAAGGAACTGATGAGCTGCGGGATCAGAGTGACAAGGGGTACACTCGCAATGGTACACTGAACTGGAACTGATCTGGGACTGAACTAGGTACTCGAGGAAGCATATAACTGGATGGCTTCCGAATACAATCGCCAACGCAGCCTGAACATCCACGGGAACATACAACTGGGTGTTCCGGAGTGACTCACCAATGTGCTAGAGTCGGGGGAAATCCGGGGTCTTCGACAAATAATGGTAGGTATATAAATCCTGCGCGATTCTCAACGATGCGATCAAGGTGATGAAGTCGAGCATGTGAGAAACAACCATTCAGAGAGGCAATGATGACTCCTCTCAAAATGGTCCGTAGGAACTCATCACAAATGGTGATGGGTCCAAGGCGTAGGGACCTCTGGGCCTATCCTCTGGAATAGAGGAGCTGTCGTCGACAGAGGGAGACCTGCAACTATCAAGGCAATGATGTTTCCTTGACAGGAGCGCGAGGTGGAGAACCGAAATGTGGTAGTAATGATGGTAGGACTGACAAACTGGGGGGACAACTGGGCAAGTAGAGTGGGTGGACTCAAACTTCCTTTGTTCAGAGTATGAAAATGGGGATGATCGGGCAGCGTTTGAAATTGACTGATGGGAAAGGGATCATAGCTGTATTGGATCTGGGATTGTGACTGGGATGAGGGAGACTCAAGCTGGGGTAAAATGGCAGGAGACTGCAGAATACTCTGAACAAAGGAGACCTGATTGGGGGCGCTGTCGAGATGATCGATCATAGTGCCGGGAGGCACGGAATGACTTCTTTAAGGAATGAGAAGAAGTGTCTGTAAAATGGTACTGTCGTGTGGATTTTACGAGCCCAGGACAGTTCATGCTCGTGGGTGCTTTCAATTTTAAGGAGTCTGAAAGCGATAAGAAGACTCTGAAGTAATGGAATGGTACTGTCGTGTTGATTTTACGAGCCCAGGACAGTTCGTGCTCATGGTTGCTTTCAATTTTAGAGAGTCTGAAAGCAAATAAGAAGACTCTAGGGGGTTGCTTTTTCGTATATTTAGTCTCCAAGGCCCAAAGAAGCATAAAAGGATACAATGAAGAACTCTTCTAGCCGGTGTGACTAGAGTATTCCTTTTTCGTAATTAGTCTACCAGGTCCGGAAAAGGGGTAAACTTATACCAGATAGATGCCCTTTCAGGTACTTTAACGAGCATGAAAGGAAGCAATATTGCTCGGCGATCTTTTCATTGTTTTAGGAGTCAGAAAAGAGCTTAACAGAAACTCCCTAAGTGCCTTTTTCGTAAAGGACTTGTCCGACCCGAAAAAGGGATAAAATTATACCGAACAAAAGGAATGGCCAGGCAAGGAGGAAGTGTTCAATCAAGGAACATGTATGATGACCAAGAAGAAGGGTGAGGGGGAACACTGGTGGCCCTCCTTGCGGGGTGAATGAAATGGTGGCAAAATAATGAGACATTTGCAGTATGACAGGAGTGGATGGCTCATGTAAAAATATGGAACAATCCGATGGTGGTCGATGTGGCACGCAAACCGAGGCAGCAAGGTGTCGGGACACAATGTTGAAACTGTACTAGGTGAGAGCGAGAAATGATCTCAAGCATCATCACGAGCTCGGAAAAATGAATTCGGCGATATAAAGAGTGTCGAGAATGGATAACGGCCGATGTGGCATGCAAACCGAGGTGACTGGGGGTGTTTTGGAAAAAGACCCGAAAAATCTGGGGGTGAGAGCGAGAAATGATCTCAAGCATCATCACTGGCTCGGAAAAATGAATCTGATGATATAAGGTATATCAAAAAATGGGCTACGGCCGATGTGGCACGTAAACCGGGGCGACAAGGTGTCGGGACACAATGTTGATATTGGTCCTGGTGAGAGCGAGAAATGATCTCAAGCATCATCACGAGCGCGGAAATATGAATCCGGCGGTGCAAATGGTGCGAAAAACGGAGGTTATAAGGACTCCGGAATGGTCAAAGGAACTAACTAGGTTAAAAAAATGGTTGCAAATAAAGGTGAGCCCACCAAGCCAAGGATGCAGTGATGGGGAGAAATGATGACCCGTGGGGGAAGAATACTAGGTGTATCAAATCAAATCAAATCTACAAGTGATATGTGACCTCAAAAATGGTTGAGATCACAAGTGTGAAAAGTGAGCAGGGTTAATGACTTGCCCCCATGCTATGTGCATGGGGTTTGTGATTATGGATCACATATGTGTGGGTTTGAACAATGGGTTCATTGACGTGCTGAGATAGATGTGATGGGGAAGGTTCAAAATGATTGATCATGCCCCCTATCCCAGGGTCGAGGGAATCTATTATGCCCCTTGACTCAGAGGTGTCAAGGTGGTACTCTATAATGGCGGGGTCAAGACCGGACATCTTGGTATAGGACCAGGAAAAGAAATCACGGAATTCTTGGAAGAGGTTAGTGTATTCCTCAATCTCTTGCTTACTGCAGAAGGCTCCTAAAGTGATGAATTCAGGGGCACTCCCGGGGGCAGCGATATCAATTTGGATGACAGGTGAGATGTTAGCCATGTTACCCTCCTCGAAGGCGTCAGGAGCAGGAATAGGGTCCTTGAGCCAATCGACCTTGGTGGGAAGGAAGTCTTTGGATTCAACCGCAAATTGGGTAGCGGTGCTAGAGGAAGATGCTTCTGGGAGAAAATACGAACGATGGTGCATGTCATCCCAGGGATACTCCGGGGCAGTGAGTGCCTCAAGAATCTCCTCATCAGTACGGAAATTTTGGGCCGTCAAATCGGTTGACGTGGGAATGGTAGTGGAAGAGATCATGTAGATGGTGTTGATCTCCCCGGATGGGGGTGAAATCGGGGGGTGAATCTCCTCAATAGTGGTTGGTGTCGTCTCAAGATCCAGATTGTTCATCTCATAGAGAGCCGCTCTGTAATCTGGGAGATCGAGACAATGATGTGAGTAGTGCCCGTAAACACCGCATATAGCACAGGGGTGGTTGGTACGCAGGGATTTATCTTTAGGCTTGGGGGTAGGGTTCAGTTCGACAACCGGGATGTTGGGGTCGTCGTCAAGCATCTGCATGTGCTTCTGTAATGCTAGTAACTGTGGACACTGATGAGTCCCATGGCCTAACTCGTCGCGCAATGAGCATTTGGGAGGAGCACGAAATACTGGGGGGTTTTTTACTGTCTTGGGACGTGGTACAGCAGTGTTAGGTTGGGGACCTCAGCCCCCAGTGGGTTTGGGAGTAGGGGGAGGAGTCGTGGAGGACGAAGGGGTAGGGACACCAGGGGGTGGCTGAGTGTTAGTAGCCATGGGTTGCACTGGTTGGAGGACGACGCTTGGTGTCAGCGGGGGAACGGGAGGCGAAAGATACCAGATGAGTAATCCCAAGGTTAGCCCAGGGAGGCTAAGGGTAGCCATAACCGGGGCGCTTACTACTCCCGATGGAGGGACTAGGAAGGGGATTGTATGGATAGGTGTAACACCAATGTGGCTAGGTACCAGTGGTGGTTTAGGCAACAAGGGTGGCTGATTGGTAGTTGTTTGGCTATCGTGGGAGAGGGTACATAAGTCAGACACTTCGGGCATAGATGACGGGGGAGGAATGGATTGGAAGGTGGATGTCATCGGCGGGTCTGAGTAAACTCCAGGTCCCAAAGAGGAAACAAATTAGGTAGCAGCACTACTGACCGGTTGTTCCACCATGGGGAGAACATTTTCGGGTGCAGCAGGGGCACTTGGATCATAGTAAGTGAGTTGGTCGATCTTAACCACGCGTCCATCATGGGGGAACATCATGGTACGAAAGACAGAGGAAGCGACCGCTCGCATAGCATACATGTAGCTGCGACCGAGTAAGAGGTTGTAATCAAGCTGGGCGTTGATGACCTCGATATCGATGAGGACGGTTTTACCACCTAACTGGACAGGGACATTGGCTAGGAGACCTTGGGGCTGAGCCGAACGACCGTCGTAGGTGCGTAACGCAGTAGTGGACTGCTGGAGGGTAGGGGATCCCAAATTCTGCCATACGAATGTAGACATAACGCATGTGGAGGCACCTTCATCGATGATGCATCGATGGATGACAAGATTTCGAACGGAAACAGAAACTTGGAATGCTAAGGTGGAAGGCAGGCGTGGTTCGGACTGGTCCAAATCAAATGCCATCAAATTCGAATCATTTGGGTCAATAGCCCCAATAGCTGAGAGTAAAGTCTTGCGCTGGGAAGGGAAGTTCTTGAAGACTTCTAACGCAGACATGGCTGCGGGAGATTGGGCTAGGTCGTCTACAATGTTGTAGTTGGACGCAGTGCGCGCATTGGGGTTGTTGTTGATACGGCGAAGTGGGAAGCGAGGGGCTTTGGAAGCACCTTCTATCGGAGGTGGAGGTATACATAATGCTTGATCAGTGGGATGAGCGTTAGTGGTTTTATCAGTGGGAGGGGCTTCATAGGTGGAGCCATATTGGTTCCGGCAAGTCTGAAGGTTGACATCAGCGGAAGACATCATCAACAAGTGGTGGGTACCTGAGTCAACCATGGGTTGATCAAGAGCGGCGTATGTGATCTGTTGTTGTTGGGGTGGCGCATTGGCTTGGGGGGGTGCCAACGGCTGAGTGTTCACGACGCCTTGGGTTGGTAAGGGGTTTTGCAGCACCAAAGGTGGCTGCTGAGGTTGTGGGGGGTTGGGTTGCGCTTGAGGAGCTGCATGTCCTTGGCGATGGGAATCATCAACCCAAAGTTGCCGAGCTCGCTCCAAATGTGGGAAAGTATGTGTGTAGTGGCCATAGACCCCGCAGATAGAACAAGGATGGTTCGTTCTCAAATTAGGGTTTTTAGCCTGCTTGGGTGGGCGATCAGGGTTTTGGTTAGCGGGGGCCACGTTGTTGTTGTCTGGGGGATTAGCCGGTTGACCACCTTGGTCTGTAGCTTGGTTGTTCCCATGATTACGGCCCTTGCCGCAATTTTGTTGGCCCTGGATGCGTTGGTTGTTCTAGTTTTGCTGCGGGTTTTTTTGGGCGTAAACTTGCCCTTGAGCAGCAGGTGGGTTTTGAGGTTGTGCAGGTGCAGGAGCAGGCTGCGGTGGATGATAGGTAGGTGGAGGCTGCGCAGGTGTGGAACCTTGAGGAGGTTGCTGATATGTCTGCGGAGCAGGTTGTGGGTTGACCGCAGGGGCTGCCTGTGGCGGGTAATAAGCTGGTTGGGCTTGGGAAGGCGTAGGAGCTGGTGCAGCCTGCTTGTGGTAATAAGTGGGTTGGGCCTGAGGAGGCGCAGGAGCTGGTGCCACCTGCTGGTGGTAATAGGGATGAGGTGCGACCGGGGGGTTGTAAGCAGGGGGCGCATGACCGAAGCACTGAGGTGGACAGGTGGGCCCATGGGAGTGATGGTGATGTGTCATAGGAACATATGAGTTGGTAGCCCCAGACTGTGAGGTAGCCCACGAAAGGTCGGGGCCCGGGGTAGGATGTGCTATGGAAAAGGGTTGGGGATGCGAAGAAACCTGGCCAATGATGCCGTCTGCAACGTGGGATGCCCCCGGTGCATCGTGCTGGGAGGACTCACCGCGAGGGGCGTCAGGTATAATGGTATACAGGTAACCCGACTGGGCATAAATAAGGTCGAACTGCTGTTCCTTAAGGATGGCCTCTTCTTCAGACTGGGGTCTTTCGGAAGCTACATCCTTAGCAATGACAGGCATAAGAGACTTGAGGAACCAATCTAGGAAGATACGGTCGTCTAATTTGATCTTGCATAAGCTTCGGCGTCTACGCCACTCATGAATGTGGTCCGTGATGTGGGTAGCCGTGTTTTGTCTGCAAGATAGGAGTATTTCAACGCCCGCGTCGTAGCGGACAGGTAACTGGAAGAACTGCAGGAAGGTCAAGGAAAGGGAAGCAAAGGTGGCATGGGTCCCGTGGGGTTGCTCGATATACCACTTGGTTGCAGAGCCAGTGAAGGTGCGCTGTAATAGATGGAGGCGAATAGAGTCATCCACTATGGAGTTGGAGAAACACCATAGATGGAAGGACATGATATGGTTTTGTGGGTCCTCACTTGCCTTGCCCTCGAACTTATGGATGTTCGAGGGGAGCTTGGAGGGAATATGAGGCCACGCAGGGTCGTGTCGAATAGGGTCGTTGGTTAGTCTGGCTAGATCAGGTAGGTTGAGGCTAGCCATGAATGGCAGACTGGAAGAAGGATGTGACACAGGAGTGGGTTGGACCAAGTTGGGGCCCATGCCCCCTAGTAGAGGGGCAGGGTTGGGAATGTTTCCCCCAAGTGGGGGGACTAAGGTAGTATAGGATGGGCCTGCACCACCATGGGTATTGTGAGTCACTAGTGGAGTGGTGGTATGTATGCTAGCTACGGGAATGGGAATGGTGACCGGGATGGTGGATGTGGCCCCCATCGAGGGCATTCCCAGAGCAGGTGTGGTAACTGGTGTAGTGGTGGATGTGCCACCAATGGTCCCTACAATGAAAGGAGTGGAAGTTGCGCCAGCCATGGGGCTAGTAGGGGCAGTGTAAATGGGGTTCTCAGACTCTTCTTCAGAATCAGAGGTAAAGTAAGGGGCGTCATTATCTGGTGATGGAGTCTTATGCCGTTGACGAGTGGAGTCAAGTGACAAGGCTCTAGATCTGTGATAAGTGGTATCAAGTGATGATGATCTGTGGCGATGACGTGTGGTGTCAAGTGAATCGTGTTGTGGGGGCTCGCCCCTGAGGCACTGAGAATGTCTCGGGGACTCAATGGTGACAGATGGTGTCGAAACTCTGTGGGTTGAGGTGAGTAAAAAACAGCTCGAAAACCCTAATGCAACCGAGTGTGCAGAAGGAGAGCTCAAAAAATAAGGCACTCAGGCCAACAACCAACTCAAAACACCCACTGTAACAGCTGTGCTACAATAGGTGGAGTACCAACAAAATGGTCAGAATACCAACAAGCAGCAGGTTTCCTAAAAATAAAAAATGGTGGACTCACTAGACCAAAAGGAGGTAAGGGAGCATGAAAACACCTAACTAAAAGGTATTCTGACTCAACTAGACATATCCTTTGCAAGGTGATGAAATCCAAGTCAGACAATATGAATAGGAAAGCCAAGTGGCTAAGATGTCCCCCTACCGGGAGGGACACCGGGTAGTCAATCCTAGAAGAATGGCAACTAAGATACCCCGTTCATGACACGTCCAGAAAGGTGAATCTGCCGTTTGGTCCTTTTACTGCAATACCCCAATACAGGGATATCCCGAGAACTGCGAAAGGTAGCCCTTCGGTTACTGAATGGAGTGCGGTATTCCACTCAGGCCTCCGGAACCAGTCTCGCGACTTCAACCCTCCTAGGGGAGAGGCCCTCTAGTAAACTGGTTGTGACTGTGCCAAAAAGTACTAGGGGATTTTGGTTCCCTAATTGGACAACAACTATGTCTCAAGTGTAAGTAATTGAGGGGTGTTATTGGAAGCCTATCCCCCCGATCCTACCTAACTACAAAGATTCTTTTGTGTTCCCCAAGTGGGGTTAGAATATTGGTTGAGTTAGATAGTTTTTTAAGGCTCACTTGAATTATGTGATAGAGTGTGTGCTCGTGAGATAATGATGAACCCAAGCAGAAAGTGCCACTAGGGAGGGCAACTTTCTATCTAGCAATAACAATACAGAAATGAACTTTTAAAATGCACAACTTTCTTTTTCCAATGTAAAGTGCTGAAAATGTAAAAAAGCGATTCTGTAAATGAAATAGAAATAAAAACTGCAGAAAAATGCTGTAAGGAAGGGTGGCTGCAGGTAGGATAGAGGGCTGTGCTGGTGCAGAAAATAGTGCAGCAAAGTTCGGGGCTCAAAACTGGAAAAAATGCAGAAATCAGACCGTGGGTCTGTGGCGAAATTGAGCAGTCGGACCGCGGGTTTGAGGGAAACAGGCGCGAACAGGACGCAGGTTTTTGGCAAACAGACGCAGTCAGGACGCAGCAAAGGGGCTAAAAGTCGCAGTCAGGACGCGGGAAAGACGCCAATAGGCACCGGTGGGTTGCGGGAAAATGGCCGAAAGCCGCAGGCGGGACGCAAAAAGGACGCCGAAAGGCGCCGGTGGGTTGTGGGAAACTGGCCGAAAGCCGCAGGCGGGACGCAGGAAACACGCTGAAAGGCACCGGCGGGTTGCGGGAAACTGGCCGAAAGCTGCAGGCGGGACGCCGGAAAGAGGGTAATAGCCGCAGTCAGACCGTCCCAAACAAGCTAATAGCCACGGCCGGATCGCAGGTAACAGACTGAAAACAGATGGCAGGTCGCCGGAAACAGTCTGAGAGCCACGGTCGGGTCGCAGGTAAGTGCCTAAAAGACGCGGTCGGCGCGTGACTGTGGGGGGAAGAAACGCGGTATATGACGGCCGAAAGGGACAGCCGAACAGAAAAAAGATTTAAAAATCGTAACCAGAAATTCAAACTTAGGGGAGTCGCCAAAACTGTAGCTAGGGTTTTACCCCTAGCTTGTGCAAATGAGCACCTACTAAGGAGAATGGACTCCTTAGTAGCAGTTCAGTAAATGTAAATTATTATGCTAAAACAGAAATATAAACTACTCTAAAACATGTGCATGAAACATAAACAACAAGATGTAAATAATGGTTTTGTATTAGTATTACCTCCAATGTGAAGGTTGGTGAAGCTCTTGCAATGTCCAAGAGGGTTGCTCCAAGCTCCAATGTGCTCCTTCTCTTTCTCCAATGGTGGAAATGGGCCAAAAGGGGCTCTCAAGGTGAAAGTGGCTCAATGGTGAGCTAGGGTTTCAAGAGATATTTTGGCAGAGTAAGGGTATACTTGATTGTGGATGTGGAATGAGGGATCTCCATCACCTATTTATAGTTTTTTGGTGGTGGAGTGCTGGCCCATGGTTTTGGGAACCATATGGTTTAGGGCAGTTGTATAGGGTTTTTTCCTCTTTTTCCTCATTATTTTATATTTTTTATTCCCTTTTTAGAGGGATTTTGCTATTTTTGGAGGAAAAAGGGGTTTTTTTAGCCTTTGTGAGGCTTTTTTGATGGTTTCATGGCCTTTTGGAGGCTTTTTAGTGGGAGTTTTAGGGTTTTTAAGGGAAATATGGTAGGAAAATGGACAAATGAGCCATGTAATGAGGTAGATGAAGTAGTGAACACTTTTTGGGTGTTAACAGCTTGACCAACAACCCTTCTGTTGTACCACATTACTCTTGGGATGGTGCTTCTCTGAGATACAAGGGTCATCTGGTGCTTCCCTAGAGCACAGATCTTCAACAGGCTGTCTTCTATGAACTCCATGCTTCTCCATCGGCATGGCACTCTAGGTTCCTCAAAACGTATGAACGGGCACGGCGTAACTTCTTTTGGCAGGGCATGAAAAGGACAATTCAACAGATGGTGGCCGAATGTGATACCTGCCAGCGCAATAAGGGTGAAACAACACTCCTTCCAGGATTGCTTGAACCCTTTCCCATACCTACATGGATTTGGACAGATATTTCTATGGATTTCATTGAAGGGCTCCCTAAATCTGGTGGGAAGACAGTGATTCTCATTGTGGTTGATCACCTCTCCAACTATAGTCATTTTTGTGCTCTCAGCCATCCCTATACCGCCTCCTCAGTTGCTCAAATTTTCCTGGACTAGATCGTTCATCTTCATGGCATCCCTTCTTCCATTGTCTCGGATCGTGATGCGACTTTCACCAGTCATTTTTGGACAGAACTATTTCGCCACACTGGCACCAAACTGAAGATGAGTTTAGGGTATCACCCACAAACAGATGGTCAGACTAAAATTATCAATAAATGCTTGGAAACTTATCTTCGTTGCTTCACCTCTGAACAACAACATCAGTGGGAAAAGTGGCTCCCTCTCGCTGAATGGTGGTACAATACCTCTTACCACACTGCCTCTAAAATGACCCCATATGAAGCAGTCTATGGTCAGGCACCTCCAGTTCTTCTTCCATACACCCCCACCAGTTCACCAGTTCAGGAAGTTGACACGGTCCTTCGAAACCGTGATCAGATTCTTCGCATTTTGTGGGACAATCTTCACATGGCAAGAAATCGCATGAAGCAACAAGTTGATCAGCACTGTCCTGAGCGCACTTTTCAAGTCGGCGATATGGTTTTTCTTCATCTCCAGCCGTACAAGCAATCCTCCCTAAAACTCAAAGGGCGTCATAAGCTTGCTCCAAAGTTCTATGGGCCATATCGGATTCTTTCAAATATTGGGTCCGTTGCTTATAAATTGGAACTTCCTCCTTCTTGCCGCATTCATCCAGTCTTTCATGTCTCTTGTCTGAAGAAAGTTCTTGGCACCAACATCAGTGGACAAACGATTTTACCCAAACTGGATAATGAAGAATCCATCCTTTTGGAGCCGGAGGCCATCCTCAATCGGCGCACTCGTCAGCTTCGCTCTCGCTCTATCACAGAGGTCTTAATTCAGTGGCACGGCATGCAACCAGAGGATGCTACATGGGAACCACTCCTTCAGATTCAAAAACAATTTCCACATCTAAAGATTTGGGGACAAAGCCTTTCTTAAGGGGGAGGGGATGTTAGGAACCCATGTCTTTACTTTGTTAGTATATTGTTGTTGGATGCATATGCTTTGTAAGTCGTCCCGTTGTATTTGTTGATCAATAGTTTGTGTTATTGTTGTTGGCGCATATGCTTTGTAAGTTGCCCATAGTCACTTGTTGATCCATAGTTTGTAGTGGCCCATAGTTTTGACCCATAGTATTGGTGCCTAGACTTAGTATATAAGTGTGTGTTGAGACCTATGAAGGCACCGTGAATTTATTTGTATTGAGCTTTCTCATAGGAGGTTTCCCCCTCGAAGTGGCCTGTGATCAATATAAAAGTGATTCTGAGTTCTGTCATTTCTGCTATTTCGCATATTCTTATTAATTACTTGTTGCAGGTGCTTCACATAATGATGTTGGAAATGTTTTTTATGTGATTTATGACAAGGAACCAAGTTTTTCTTAATATCTAGCCATCATCCTTGTTAAAGTTAGTAGAGTCTTTCCCAATCTCCATGACCTCCTTAAATATTCTTTGAGTGTAATGATCTACTTTAACAATAACATGTAATATCCCTATTTTTCCTTATGTTGTTTATTGGATTCAATGTAAATACTGTGTATATGTAGTGTGTGTATTTTCCCTAGTGTGGAGCTCAAGGCCAAGGCCCCAATAGTGGATGTTTAAGGTTATTGTAGAGGCAAGTATTTGACAGTTTGATTATTCATGGGATGTTAAGCCATGAAGAAATGTAAATGATGTAATTATTAATCAATGCAATAAAATACCCATGAAGTTGGCTAAGGAGGCAACCAATGAGAAGGGGGGCATATGTATCCACTAGGGAGAGGTGAGGGGGTTATGAGATTGGTACCCATGTTTCCACATGTCCAACTGTGAACCCGTTTGACCTCCCTGTTGACATTAATTCAATTGCAGAGGGTGGTTGACAACCCTATTGCTGAGTCCGATGGAGTATGGATCATGCCTGCGATTTTGTATGGCAGGGCATGGCTCTGATTACTTGTCCTTGAAGACAATCAAGTGCCTGGGAACTCACAAAACCTATTTTGGATACCCATTGGGAGGGGGGATTCATTGAGGATTCATGCACTCACCCAGGGATTCACTCATGGATCCGCAGATTCATCCATTCACGAGCATGGTATCGAGATAGACTGCATAGCCCATCCGGGAGGAAGAGGAATGATAATCGCATCTCCTATGTGAGAGTGGAATATCACAGAACCCATTGCCATAGAAACTGCATGTGTGAGTCTAGTCTGCTCAGGATACCCATGAAAGAACCCTGAGATGAATTACAAAGCTTAAAACAGCCTAGGAAAGCCGTGAGAACACGAGATTGGGTTTGCAGAGAGTTAGACTGCGGGATAGAGCTTAGTCTACAACTCTGAGAAGGACCAGCTTGGTTAACTATGGTAGAAGGTAAATTTAGGGTTGGGTTGCTTGATAAACGTAGTGAAGGTTGTAATATCATAGAACTAGCAACTGGACCTTTCTATGCCCACCCTGAATAGCACTGGAAGGGAAGAGGCCTTGAGGGACTGTGCAACATAGAAGAGGGTCTTCCTTGTGTTGGGTGAGGTAGGTAATGTGGGTGCCATGTTTGTTGAGTGTTGATATGCCTGTATCTCTGTGGTTGAGCTCATCGGATTAGAAATACCTTCCTTGTTGTACTTATATTCCTGATAAACCCACTACAAGTTGGCTTATCATGATCAGTTTGCCTGGTATGCTTGATAAACCCAACTGCAGGATGGATTGGAATGATTTTTTTGTCTGGTGTGCTTGATAAACCCAACTGTAGGTTGGCTTAGCATGACCAGTATATCCTTATATGCTTGATAAACCCACTATAGGTTGGCTTAGAAGGGGTAGAGGCCCTGGAATGCTTGATAAACCCAACTACAAATTGGCTTAGCATTGGGATGGAACCTTGACTGTGAGAGAACTTGATAGACCTCCTTAGTGGATACACATCCCAGCTCGGGGGTGATCTCTCAGCTGAAAGAGTATAGGTTGGATAGATATCTAAGGTTGGGTAGAACGTTGCTCTCACTTAGTTAGTATCTTGGGGCAGCTTCAGTCCAAATATAAGTACTTATTTGTTACATTAAATGATGAAGTTCCATTGGTATGATATGGTTGCTTATGTTCAAGTTATTGAATGTATGCTTATATGAATTTGATTGATAGGTAGACCATGTCTAAGCCTGAGCAGAAGTTTGAGTCATGTTATATACATCATTCCATTGCATGAGTTTAACACATTATAAGTCTTGCATGTGGTAGATGTAATCGTTAGATCTAACTTCATGCACCTTACTGTTGGGTATGTTATATCTCTTCACATGGTCGCTGCGTGTACAACACGATCCCTATGGCACTAGTGATTCGCCTGCGCCGGGCGCGTCCGGAGGGGGGGGTTTAGAGGGGGGGGTAGCCCGACAGGGCCCACCCCCTTCGTTTCGGACCGTTAGGTTCCGAAACGACACGGAGGGGGCCGTTAGGCCCCCGGAGTCCGCACGGAGCGCAAAATTTTTTGGGTTGCTTTTTTCTTTTTCGCGATTTTCGACCCATTGTACTCTATCTAATTCCGGTAAAAGGAATTAGGGTTGTAACCTAATTCGGGTAAACGAATTAGGGTTTTAGATGCTGCAGAATACCATTTATTGTATTGTACATGTAAAAACTTACATTTGGTATCAGAGCATTTTTTGGGTTCAGAGGGACGCCTTTGTTTCCAAGGGTTTGGCTCGATCTTGGATTTGTGATAAACCTGGTTTCAGTGGGAGCTTTGCAGCGGTGATTTATTTATTTTTCTTTAAAGAATGGCGAGCAGTTCTAGATTCGAGATTGAGAAATTTAATGGTCAGAGATTTGAGCTATGGAAGCTCAAGATGGAAGATCTTCTGGTAGATAGAGAACAATGGATCGCAGTAGATCCAGGTACCATGCCCTCTGGTGCGGTAAAAGAAGAATGGGAAAAGCTGGAAAGGAAAGCAAGGAGCACCATTCGTCGTTGCCTTGCAGATTCGGTATTGGTGAACGTATCTGGAGAAGACACTGCAAAGAAGCTATGGGATAAACTGGGAAGTCTGTATCAGTCAAAGTCCCTGGTAAATAAGTTATTTCTGCGAAAGAAATTGTACCTTCTAAGGATGACTGATGGAGACTCTGTTTCAGAGCATCTAAACGCCTTCAATACTCTGGTAAGTCAGTTGACATCTGTTGGTATTACACTTGATGATGATGAAAAGTGTATTAGTCTATTGTGCTCTTTGCCAGATTCATGGGATAATCTAGTCATAGCTATTGGGAGTAATGCAACCACGCTAAACTTCGATGATGTGGTTGCATCCCTACTATCAGAGGAAATGAGGCGGAAATCCATAGATAGTTCAGCCAAGGATGCCTTATTTGTAAGAGGTCGCCCTGGAGACAGATCTAAAAATATATCTCTTCACATGGTCGCTGTATGTGAAGAGTCTAGTCTTCTTGGGATACCCATGAAAGAATCCTGAGATGAATTACAGAGCTTAAAACAGCCTAGGGAATCCGTGAGCACATGGGATTGGGTTTGCAGAGAGTTAGACTATGAGGCAGAGCTTAGTCTGCAACTTTGAGAAGGACAAGATTGGTTAACTATGGTAGAAGGTCAATTTAGGGTTGGATTTCTTGATAAATCCATTAAAGTTTGTAATATCATAGAAATAGCAACTGAACCTTTCTATTCCCACCCTGAATAGCACCGGAAGGGAAGAGGCCTTGAGGGACTATGTAGCAGAGAAGATGGTATTCCTTGTGTTGGGTGAGGTAGGTAATGTGGGTGCCATGTCTATTGAGTGTTGAGATGCATGTAGCTATGTGGTTGAGCTCAATGGCTTAGAAATACCTTCCTTGTTGTCCTTATATGCCTGATAAACCCACTGCAGGTTGGCTTAGCATGATCCGTTTGCCTGGTATGCTTGATAAACCCAACTGCAGGATGTCTTGGCATGATTTCGTTGTCTGGTATGCTTAATAAACCCAACTGGAGGTTGGATTAGCATGACCAGTATATCCTTATATGCTTGATAAACCCACTGTAGGTTGTCTTAGCAGGGGTAGAGACCTTGGAATGCTTGATAAACCCAACTACATATTGGCTTAGCATTGGATGGAACCTTGACTATGAGAGAACCTGATATCCCTCCTTAGTGGATACACATCCCAACTTGGGGGTGATCTCTCAACTGAAAGAGTACAGGCTGGACAGAGATCTAAGTTTGGGTGGAACGTTGCTCTCACTTAGCTAGTTGCTTGGGGCAGCTTCAGTCCAAAGATACGTACTTCTTTGTTATGTTAAATGATGAAGTTCCATTGCTATGATATGGTTTCTTATGTTCAAGTTATTGAATGTATGTTTATATGAATTTGATTGATAAGTAGGCCATGTGTAAGCTTGAGAAAAAGGTTGATTCATGTTATATACATTATTCCATTGCATGAGTTTAATGAATTATAAGTCTTGCGTGTGGTAGATGTAATGGTTAGATCTAACTTCATGCACCTTACATGTTGTGATGTATTAATTAACCCTGTGAATGAGTTATATGACTGCACCTGATCTTGGGGAAGGAAGGGGATACCCTGATGTGTTTCAGAACCCTTTATGGGTCAAGTGAGGGGAAGGTCATTACAGGAAGAAGGTTAAAGTCTTTTAAAGTGGAGTTATGCACAAATGTTCAGTTGGATAAATGACTAGGTTAGAGGCCTTTGTTATGAGTGGAATTTGCACCATTGGATAGAGCTATCCAATATATTTCCAACAGTACCAACATTGTTCCATTTGGATCTTGGAGGAGTAAGTTATGCCCTTCAGAAGTTGTTGCGGAAAGTCATTGTTGCAGGGGTGTGGTTCCGCATTCCCGCGTCCGCACTGCGGAAGGTGAGTTTCCCGATGGGAAATTTTGCATTTCCGCATCCGCAATACGGATTGTGGATTGCGGAAGTAAAAGTCACTCTAGGAATGGAATAGGGATTTTCCGCATTTCTGCATCTGCAATGCGGAATGCGGATTGCGGATCGCAATTGCAGAATGTGGATTGCGGATTGCAGATCGCAATTGTGGATTGTGGATTGTGGATTTTGGATTACGGATTGCATATTGCAAAACTTGGTGCCCCATAATAAATAACAACAAAAACATTTGGAACATCATTATAAATAATAATTCGCATGCTTCAGCTGACCTTTGATTATCATGAATTGGGTATTAGAGATAATCTATTTATATTGTGTTGTTTCTCATTTCCTTTCATGAGCACATATCTTCTGATGATGAGCTGAGATACAAAACCTAAAACATTGAGAACTAATCATTTAACACGTGGTCTCCATTGATGCAAAGATGAACACCTATGAAAGAATCAACAACACTAAAAGCGATGACTTCCAAGACACATATGAAAATCAGTGAAAGA
Organism: Larix kaempferi; assembly: GCA_027924585.1. Lineage (NCBI taxonomy): Eukaryota > Viridiplantae > Streptophyta > Pinopsida > Pinales > Pinaceae > Larix > Larix kaempferi. The sequence goes on from BSBM01000289.1 coordinate 11,592,549, forward strand.
TGCTTATAATTCAAATAAAGAAAAGACTCAATCAAAGTGATGAGAAAATGGAGAATTGCTGAAATATATAAAGTATAGAGTGAAAACAAATATAACATATTGTGTAAACAACAAAAGCAATACGAATGAAAAATTTCTAACTCTAAATAAATAAGTTTTTTGCACAGGAGTAAGAGACTACATTGAACATTTTGTTTTGATGCTTGCAAGGAAATACCATAGAAATTGAAAATATCAAATGCACTTTGAAACAGAGGGATGGAAATATGAACCCCTTGAAATTGATTCCTGGATTTGGCCAAATGAGTCATATTTTATGATAGAATATTTGAGAAAGTACATATGCAAGAAAAAAATGGATGGTATATAAAGGATGGAAATACACCCACAATCTTGTATGTTCACACTTGTAATACTATAATGAAAGTCTTTTTTGTTGAGGGACATTGACAAACAAATTTTGCATTTTGAGAACAAACAAATGACGTTTGTAAGTTTGTGGGTTGTCATTTTAGGTCTCTCAAAACTACCATATACCTCTGAACATAAGATTTGTTCTATAAACATATAATATTATGACTTATTTTTTTCATTTTAAATGTCGTTAAGGCATAGACCAGTTGGTGATAAGGTGCTCTATTAAGGTAATCCTTGTGAAATCATGAGTTCAAAACTCAGATAGCCTTGTTTTATGTGTATGGGGCCATGTGATACACTTGGAAGTATAGTGGTGGCATATTGGAATCGACCTTGTGTCACGCGAGTACATGCCCAACCTAGTTACCGATTCCCCTTGTTACAAAAAAAATCATTTTAAATAGCCTCAATGAGTTGTAAATGAACTAAGTATTAATTATGTCAATTAATTTATCTGACACGAGATCACATGAAGTGCCTTTTCTTTTCTTATGTATGGTGCTTCAATTTTCAAGTTTGGTATGTTGCTTTAAATGAAGAAATATTGAATGTGTGGATGAAAATGTGGAAATAGGACATGGGAGACCCCTGATGCCCTAGTATCTCATCATGAAGATAAAGAGTTGGTATGTGCATGGTATATGATACTATGTTGCATACATTTGCATATGTCACATACAACCGAATATCCATAACCACTCGCACACGAAAACTGACGAAGCATATAAATTAGTGGTGAAAACAGTGAACTAATTGTTGGAATATATTATATTCCTTGGAAGGTAATAATGTCTTTGTATTATGATGGAATTTATCCAAAATATTATGTAAAAGAGTAAACTATTTATCCCATATTTATTATGGATTAGTATACTCTTGATATAAAATATTATATAAAGAGGTGTTATAAAGGAAAATTATATTATCCCACAACATGCAATATGTGAGAGTAATTCCTCCACATCTGTTGGTATATAATAGAGTCAAGGGAGCCTCTTAATGTACATAATATCATATCAAAATTATACAAGAATTGTGATATCATTGTATTGGGGATATTGTGGAGTTTTTCTCTTTGTAATATTGAAGGAGATTTCTGGAGATAATAGAAGACAACCTTCTCATGGACGTAGCCCATTTGGGTGAACCATGTCTATCTGGTGTACTCTTGTCCCTTTTATCTTTCTCTTCTTTTTATGATTGATATGTTGTTGAATTCATATATAGGTATCTAGTTTAGTAGCTATGGTATTTCTCACATGATATCAGAGCCGGTTGTTATGATCTAGCACCTTCTATTGTTTTTTATCCAACACAGTTATCTTCATATTGATATTTTGTTATCTAGTCATTCCTTATTTTTGTATATTTTCCATCTAATATGGAAGCCATTAGGCTTCTCTTGAGATCTGGGCATGATTCTACATGTTTGATATTTTTTCTCAAAACCCTAACCATTGTGGAGAAGTGTTTAAGGTAAATTTGGATGGCGACTTTTAGATCACTTTTTAACACTTTCTATACATATTTTGAAGAAACAAATTGCAAATATCAGTTCCTCTCGCAAAAATACTCAATTTCAAAAAAACAATTGTCTCATTTGGAGCCTGGAGTGGCCCGGATGGTGGAGATATCGCTATTTTAAAATTACCTACTTTCCAGTTTTTTGGTGATGGCCGCGTGGACTACAGAGAAGATGTCTTTTGACAGATTGCCTAGATTTCTATTATGTTTACATAGGTGGATGCAAAACAGCTTCTCCAATTCCGAAAACAGGTTATAATAAAAATTCTAGGAAAAATCGATCGAGTTATAGTCGTTTTAAATTTTCCATTTTTATGCTTTCAGATTTTTGTTGCAGAGTTACATATCTATCCTTTAGTAGTTGTTGGGATTTGGTTTTGATGAGAAAGTTCAGTTTTTATTCATCTCTTATCTTGAAATTCTTGTCATGAGATTCTTGATCTCTTTGCATTAGGGTTTTTGTTGTTATTCATCATGTTTACAGAGGTTCTCTTGTTCCTATTTTACTTGTCTCTAACATTCTTGTGTGGAAGATGTTTTGACATTTTTTAGGGACATGGATCTCTAGTATGGTAATGGTGACATCAAGAAATGAAACTCTGCTTAGGACTTAGTTGCTTGATGGCTATATTTTCATATCTATAAGTGAAATCATTGTTTTATTTGATCAATTTTTTTGGCTCAATATTCTAACATGGTCTCACTCTTCTAATAATGATGATGTTTCTCACATGGTATCATATCTTTCTCATTATGCTCTTTCATATTTAGATGTTCCTTTTTTTAATCCAATTTTTGTAGTGTTTAATTTAACTAATTTGGACATCTTGTATATGCTTTTGGTCAGTAACTACTTGTTTATTTCGCATTAGTGTGTAGCTTATTTTATCATGTTGTTGGAGCTTGTTCCTATTAATTTGTCACTAACCTACTTGTGTGGTAGATGAGTTTTGGACATTTTAGGAGCATGCATCTCTGCTTGTTCATGATAACAACAAGAAACCATCTAATGCTCACTATTCTAACAAGTGCTTAATGGCTAAATTTTTCCATTTATGTGATATTTTATAATATGTGATCATATTTTCTCTTGCTATTTTATTTAGTAAAATCAATCTTTGAATCTATGTGATATCATGTCTTATATCGCAATGGCTTATCCTTTTTTAATAGGGTTTAGTTTCTTTATCATGTATTGTACAGATTGTATCTAGTTCCTGTGTTGATTGTCTCTAACATTCCTATATGGAAGCATTGACATTTTCAGGGCATTCATCTCGTGCATGTTAACATGAAAACAGGAATTAGCCCATGCTTAATGACTAGTCATTTCATTTTTTTATAAGTGATATCATGATTTGCTCCTAATTTGTTATATGTTGATCATGTTAAACATTTTTATCTATCTTTATATATCATGTCATGTTTATTTCGATCACCTTTTACTCAATATTTATATGGCCTTGAGCAATCTCATATTATCATTTCATACATCATGTCTTGGGCTTATCATGTTTATGCTTTACTCTTGGAAGTTCTTTGTGCAGATTAGCTCTCTGTGTACTTCACTTCCTATGTATTTGTGAAGAGTTATGGGGAATCTTGATTATGGCATCCCTTCCTATATTTAGCATACGCTTTGATTATTTGTGTTCATTCATCATTGTTCCTCATTGATCAGCTTATCCTTGGCAGCAAAGTGTGATCATATTTTCTTCTTTATCTCGTATCTTTGAAGTTGTCCTTCAAGGGGAATGTAATGTAATCTCAATCACTATATTCCAAATATAATGTAATGAAGCACAATCTTCTACTATTAATGTCATGATGATTATCTGCACGATATCATATTCGATGGAAGACAATTGGGGTCATGTATTCATGATGAGGTCTATTGCATAGTTTTATTGCATCTTTCAACTATCAGTTGAATTCCAGTTGTGATGACTATTGTGGTGTTCTAGGCATTTTGTAGTTGGATCTAGTAGCCACTATGGATTTTCCTTTAGATCTAGACAATTTGTTGTTGGATCTCTTGCCACATGTTCTAGGCATTTTGCTGTTGGATCTAGTAGCCACTAAAGCTTCTCTTTAGATCTAGGAATTCTACAGTTGGAGCTTCTTGCCACATGTTCTGTTGTATTGGCCATACACTGTTGTGGTATAGTTCATCATACAACATAGTTTAGGTGCAATTTCATGGTTCAATGAGAAGCGATTGTTATCTTCATATACTCCATGAGGTGAAGTGTGTTTTTATTCGCAACTTGTGGACATTATGGAAGTTGTCATCAAGGGGGGTTATATGTAATGCCATCTTCCTCCATTTTTGTATTCTATCTCCCAGTCATCATTAAGGGGGAGTGTTGAAATATGTAATGATGAATGAATGTATTTGGAAGGTAATAATGTCCAATCTTATGTAAAAGAGTTATCCCACATGTAATTTGTAATAATTTACTCTTATTACCTTTTATTATATAAAGAGGTGAATTACATTTATCGCACATGTGTTATGGCATTGTTCTTGTAATAAAATCTTTGCAATTTTAATGAAATATGTGTTATAAGCCAAAATCCTCTACTTTTTATGACCACTTGCATGAACCATTAAAGTTGTTGAATGCCTATCTTGTGCAATCTGAAGGTATAGAACCAAAAGGGATTTCACGAAAGGTTGTAAACTATATGATAAATCTCATGGTCCTTATCTCCGATGTTGCTAGATAAGGAATGAAATTCCAAATAGCAAAGTTAAATATCATGCTCTAGAAACCCTTAGTTAAAAGTTGATTTACTTCTGCTTTTTATAATAGCTACATTTCATTGTTTTAATTGATCAGATTAGGTTTTAAATACTACTAGACATAATTAGCACCCTTGTAGTTGCATATATTGTGCAACTCCCTCTTACGCTTGTATGAACCCTTGGGTTGATGATTAAAGTAGAGGTTTAGATGCACCATTCTTGTTGTTGTCTTATTCCAATGAAATACATTATTATTGTTGATTGAGCATTCCCATCACTTTTTGGCATCGTTTTCATGGAGGCGTTCCAAACCACAAGGGAACTAAGAATATTTTATAATAATTTTCTTTTGCATGAATGATAAGCAAGGTACATTCAGAGAAGCTTGAAACAACTAGAAGCAGACGTGTTATTGCAAGTAGGTTTCTCTAGACCAACTATTAGTTTTTTTTCTCTCAATGTTGCAAAGTAGATAATTCATTTCAAATAATCATACCCACGAACCTACAGAAATCCTAAAAATAGAAAAAAAAAAAAAAACACATTCCTTGCTTAGTATGAATGCCTAGAGCTAGGGATGAGTTTGGATAGTTATTACCAAGTACCCTTGTTTCAAACAAACCCAACCCAATCCATAGGAGAAGGGAAGAGGAAACTCCTGAAGAAATCCCTGACAATCCTGAAGTTAACTCCCCGTCTTTCCAACCTATGAGAAGAAGATGATTTGGTCTATTTGGCTCTACCACGGAAGAAGAAAGTAGTGAGTCCTCTACTGATCAAGAAGAAGAGAGAGAGAATCCAATTGTAATGTCCCCATTTTGAGCCTTGGAATTATTGGATTGATATGTAAATAATGTAAATATCTAATGTATGATTCCTAGCGTGCAGCTCAAGGCCAAGGCCCTACTAGTGAATGCTCGGATTATGAAGGCAAGTATTTTATATATTGTGTACATGTGCCAGTCAGCCATGGAAAAATTTAATAACATGTAACTACTTATAATACAAATCAAATGTCCAAGAGATGGCTATGGAAACAACTAAAAATGAGGGGGATGTGTTATCCACTAGGGAGAGGTGAGGGGTTGTGGGATCAAATCCTATGTTTCCAAGTGTCATCTTGAGAACCCATCTTGACTTCCCTTGCTAATCTTTAATTCTATTGTAAGGAGATGGTTGAGAAATCATCTCATGAATTTATTAAAGCATGGGATGACTGAAGAAATTCGTATGGCAGGTTATGGGATTAGTTTACTTGGCCCAAAATTCAGGTTTCCTCATGGGAATTCATTTCCTATCACTCCCATTCCATTGTGGGGCAACTAGAGAGAAATTCTGAGCAAGCTATGCATTCCCAGCAAGCAAAATTGCAGAAATCGCAACTTAAGAAAATGCCATGTTTTAGACTGTTAAAATCACTCATAAACTCATGTTGATCGTGAAATCAAGTGGGGGATACATACATCCAACCCATGGGGCGAATTTGAGAGTGTGAAAATCCCCAAAATAGGTGGAGATCCCAGATTTTGAAGCTCGAAAGTTGAATTTCGTGACTGCAAATTAGCATTGTTAGAAATAAAAAAATCTAGGAGACCAATGAAGTATGAGAGGGATGATAGGTTAGAATGGCTTGATAAACCCAATGTAGGAAAATATCTCTGAAGTTTTAGTAGCTTGGACCTTTCTATTCCCACCCTAAATAACACTGAAGGGAAGGGGCACCTGAGGGACTGTGTATTAGAGAAGGGGACCTTCCTTGTGTTGGGTGTGGTAGGTAATGTGGGTGCCAAGGATGGCTGAGACCGATTGAGATACCTGTAGCTTTGTGGGTGAGCTCACTAGCTTAGCATTCACCTTCATTTCCTCTCTGCATGCTTGATAAAACCAGTTGTGTGCTGGCTTAGGATGAATGTGTGTTCCTATGGCTGCGAGTGAGCCTATATAGTTCCTCCTTAGTGGATACATATCCCATCTCGGGGGCGACCTATCAACAAAAAGATAAAGTGTTGGACATAGTGCCTCTGGCTGGGTGGAAAGTTTCTCTTCCATATCCAGCTGCTCAGACAACTTCAATTAAAAGAGAAGTGTTTAATTTTTAATTTATTGTTGTGTTGAATGAGCATGAATTATTATTGTTATTATTCCTATGATGATTATGCTGGTATTTTCATGCTATGCGTGTGAGATGATTTATTTTCCATTGTGTATTTTTATTATGCATCTGCACATGCATTTAAGTGTTCATGAATTTCATAATATGGTTGTGGGGGCGACATTCAGTATCCCCATAAGTCGTTCATGTCCCCATCATTGGTCGGATTGATGGGTGGGGACATGACAAAGTGGTATCAAAGCTAATGGTTGCAACACTAGGGTTGTTTGGGCCAGAATCCACACTCACAGGAAGGAAATCAGTTGCATAGGGTGTGATGATCATATTTTGGTTAAAATCGTGGGTCTAAATTGACAGAGTTATTAACAAAGAGAAGAAATCATGATCAATGGTTATTGTTCACAACGCACCCTTAACTTGCATGTTGGATAATGGCAGGTGGGAATCCATTGAGCAAATACCTCATAGCAATGCATTTTATTTTGATTGGCAATGGCTCTAGCATTAGTCTCTCCAAATTTTATTTCTTAGTGAGCCGTTACCACTCTTGGAAATTATAAATTTGGAAGATTTGAGGTGGACCCCATCCATGCAATGTAGGAAAGTGGAGTATGACATGGACTAGCCACATTGGAAGGCATGCGAGTGGATGACGTCCACACTTTGCAGGAAGCACGGAGCAAAGATACCTAATGGTCATTGGTCGTCGATCATCAGCATGCATCCACGGGGATACAACGAAGAGAAGTTGTTGGAATCCGTACATAAAGGTCCACGGGTGAGACAAGCAAAAAATTGCGTGGTGGTTGGCGATCGTCGGTCGTCAGTGAGCATCCGGGGAGTTACCAAAATGTGCCTTAAGGAATAGACTGCGGAGAAAGGTTCACGGGGGTAGCGGATGTAATATACCTGAATTTTTGCGTTAGTATTTTAACGAATTTTCACAATAAGAAACTTTGCACAATGCTAAGATCCTTCTAACTTTAATGAAATTCCTTTCAACATTTATCGATTCATATACCATGTTAAAAACACAACATCTAAACCAGTTTTTCTATTCCACTTAGGATACTTATATGTAAATGGAAGACATTACACTATACACCATTTTTATTGATAGTGAGTTTCTTTAAACCAATTCATACTACAAGGTCAAATGCTTCATCTAACATAGTTGTAATTCACATTTGGATGTCCCTAACTTTATTTTGAACACCATAATAAATCACAATTATCTAGTAACACAAAAACACATATGTTACACATAAGATACCCATAATAGACATATAAGAGACACACCAAATAACGTGGTTCACCCAATCCACGGGCTACGTCCACAAAGAATGTCACAACTTGTATTATTATAAAAATAGAGGGGTTACCTTCCGTAACACTGTTGTTACAAAAAATTCTTTCTTCCTTCTCAAATCCTTTATCATATAGAGCATTCCAAGTCTATCTCGGAAGACAACAAGAGTTAAATCTACTAACTAGATACATGATAGTTTTCGACTCTAATATAAAGTCACACATCATGGCTGAATGGCCAACTTATAAAGGTTGTAAACAACTGCAATAGAACTTATGTTAATCTTACAAAAATACACGCCCAGTACTGACAGTTCCAAAATTAGGCCAAGGAGACAATGTGTCGAGTCTCCTTAGAGATTTCCCTCTACTCGAAATCAACATACACTTGGCAATATCAAAGCATGAAAACTAGGTTTGACTTCTTATGAAAGGCGATCCTTCTCATTGAAAGTTTCCACATGAATCGAATACACAAAGCCACAGGCACACACGGGTTGGCGTGAGGATTGGTTGATTCATTTCCTAAACTAGTCACATTCATACAATATTAAAGGACACACACACAGTTCAACATAGAACTGGGTATTACTGTAGTTAAAGATTTAATACGGATATCGTTCAGTCAAACAAATGTTAATCAACAAAAAAATTAGCAGATCTGGAAAATTATCCTTTCATTTAAGAAAATAAACTATGATCAACATGTAGAAAGCTGCAGGTCCTAGCGATACCAAGATCACTCAGATAGACACCAAGAGATGAATCTATTAAGATACATCCCTTAAAATGCATAGGTATTCGATGATCAAAGTATTAATAAAATACTAAATATAGTTGTATAGCGGATTTTGCAAAATTATTAAGGCAGAGTCGTATGGTGTCTTTTGCGATTAAAATATAGCAAAAAGCTTATACAAAAATACTGCACTATAGACAAAAGCTACAGATTTTATTCACACTTTGTCCAGAGCTCAGACCTACCAATGCGTTAGCCAGTGCTCATCTATGTTTAATAATATTTGCCACATTTTATTTTCTATAGATCATATCTACCAACGTTTTAACCCTAAGTATTTCAAAAACTGAAATCAGGACAATAAACCATAATTTTATTGATAGAATAGAGCTATCACTGTTGGGTTAAGTCATTATTCTAGAGGTTTCCAATATAGACCCAGGTTCTTAGCGGTTCGAGGAACCAACAAAACCCCTTTTCATCGACCCTTTGGGAAACAATATGCAAGCAGACTGAGGTCTCACCTGAGGTGAAGGTATGGGGAGATATGGAATCAGGTTTCCATAGCTATGTGATGAGTTGCTTAACACAGATTCAATAAACAGTGCCACCCACGCACCCAAGGGCTGCGCGATGTGGATCTTATTCAATAGTAGGCCAGCGCCACTGATAGCTGCGCTGCCTTCTTGAAACTTAACTACTTCACATAACAAGACCTTAACAACTACTATGCATCCATTATTGTCTAGCAGAATTGCTCTTATGATTTATGTACTATGACAAGCATATTATGATGCGCACTGTATAGATCCTTTTCTTTAGTGATTATCTAACCAATACATGCATTCACAGACCTAGAAATACTTGTTCATATTCCAGTCGATTACATATGCGACACTTAACATATTATTCCCACTCTCATTCTCTTGGTGAATACATATAAAAGTAAAACACATAAGCTGACAAGCATGAGTTCAAGCATCCATGGTAAGCAAATAAGGAAGTGAAAAACATATAAACAATCACACAACATAGTATTTAATGTGGTCCACGCCCAGCATGGGATGTACGTCCACAAGAACTATTTTTATATTAGTCTTTGGGGAGGGTACAGCAGTTCCAGTTTGTGCACTCAGCTGTAGACTCTCTTCTCTCTCAATAGGCCTTTGCGCACACAGCATGCAGAGCCTTTACAAAATTGTCTCTTACAGAATATTTCTCAATAACATTTGACAATAGAGAATAAACAACCCTTTCCCTTACAAAATATTCCTTATTTATAGATCATGCTCGTAGGTCATGTCTTTACAATGCATGGCAACAAACCCTAAGGTTCCCAAAATTGGTGCGGATACCCGCCACCCTGCCTGCTGTCATCGCCAGGTCACTCCACCTACTTTGGCCACCTGACTGGGCCACACACGGCTCTAACGGCCTTTTGATAGCCGTAGTCACCCCAAAACAGTTGCACTGCATCATGGCCTGTCACTTTCCGTCCCTTTAGCCTTCCTGTCATCATCGAGTTAGTGGCCTAGCTCCTTAACCACTTGCCGCCACTCCCTTTTACAGGCTGCTTCCTTCGTCCTTCACTCTACTTCTTACCCAAAATAGGTCGCTTACTCAGCTCAACCTTCTTCTATACTTCTTTACCAAAAGTAGCTGTTGCGCAGGCCCTGCGCACCTGCACTGATGCGTCAAAACTACATTTGTACTCCGAGCTGTGCATTTCTCAAAATCGTGTTTTCTGACTTCACAGCCCAAAATATGTGCAGCTCCCAAAAATGTATCCTTATCAAAATTGTTCCTACTTGGGCCATGCGCAACAATCACGTCTTAACCAGAAGTATTCCTAATCATAGAGATACTTCAAACAACTGGAAAACAGATCATGATCTATATATGATACAAAACCGATATATGCCTGGGATTGAACTCTCATGAGTTGTTCTTCCCCAGCACTTAGCAAAATGCAATGCAAAGACATTTTAAAATGAACTGTAATTCGGATCATGATATAATGATACATAACAGAGCTATGACAGGGATCGATCTTTCCTGAGTTGTCCCTTCCCCAAACACTCAGCGAAATGAGATGCAGAGACATTTCAAGATAATCTGTAACACGGATCATATATAAATGAAACACAACATAAATATGATAGGGATCGAGCTCTCGCGAGTTGTCCCTTCCCCAAATGCTCATCGAGATGAGATGCAGAGACGTTTCAAAACTAAATTACAACACAGATTCATAATATAATGATACACAACATAAATATGACAGGGATCGAGCTCTCGTGAGTTGTGCCTTCCCCAAACACTCAGCGAGATGAGATGCAGAGACATTTCAAAACTAAATTTTAACACGGATTCATAATATAATGATACATAACATAAATATGACATGGATCGAGCTCTCATGAGCTGTCCCTTCCCCAAATGCTCAACGAGATGAGATGCAGATCTAGAGTGATAAACACAGATCCAGGGATCGCATCCCTACTCTCGCCTTATACAGACCTGAAAAAAAAAAGAACAATTATATGTTAGCTCCACATATCAATACCCTTACTGCGTATTACCCCAATAGCATAAGGTTTTATCGCCCCCCCTTGCCTTCGAAAACTACCTCCTTTTAAAGGTACCAGCCCTGGCGGTGGTAAGGAGTTTGTGTGCCATTGGTGGGACAAATGGCGATGGTTAGGAACTCAGAGTGCTCTACTTAATAGAACAAGTGGTGGTGGTTTGGTGAGGGCGCTCCATTAAGGAGACAACCTCCTTAACTCTCTCGACCAAGCCCTCGTGTTCCTTCAAGCATTAATTTCTAGTTTTTTTGTTAAAAACACCCTTTCTTTTATCTTTCAGATATATATATATATTCACATGTTATTATTTCACAACTCCTTGTTTATCCTTCATGTATATATATATATATATATATATATATTTCTATATTTATCTTTCTTTATGGGTAGAGTTAGGTTATTCCCTCTCTTTAGACTATATCTATATAAAAATAAAAATTCAAGGACTATGCCCTTATTTCATGCCTACATTTATTAACTACTATATTCAAAATATTGGTTAGAGAGGCCATGCTCCCTTTCCATAATGCATATTTTATATATATACTTTTATAAATATAATATGTATGCATAGTATTAACTTATAATCAAGTAATACCAACATCTCATAGTATATCCTATAATTAAGTATACTAAATAACTTAATTAATAAGCTAAGCTTATCAAACACATCAATTAATAAGCTCAGTTTATTTTAGTTTAGGAAGTTTATTGTGCTCTCTAACACTCTTGTTGAAATGAGATAATTACTTATAATAAACAAATCAGGGTAATTTATTTGAAAATTATCCGTAGCATATAGCGTTATACTAAAGCATAGGTTATAAATGTTTCTTATTCGTTTTGTAACGGAAGAATACCTTCCTCACTTAGGATGTCTCCTGAAAGTATTAGGTTAATAATCATAGAACCAGCCATACATAATTATGCCATAGACTCCTTCATTTAGATTCTCAAGTCTTCTCTTGACCTTACCTTCCCCAATGGGTTCAGTTGTCGTCATTCAGTCGTGTTATCATTTTCAGACTCCTAGGTTTACAATTTACCACTTAGCAATTAAGCCATATAAATTACACGGTTTCACTTGTGGGGCCTTAGCCTTGAGCTCCTCACTAGAAACCAATACAATAATCAAATATACGTATAAAATAATAAGACATAAAGGAGGGATATTACATCATCCTCCCCTTAAGAATAACACCATCCTCGGTGTTCATACATTTTAGCAGTTCGTTTTCTCCTCTTGAGTCACCTTTGCTTGCTTCGTCATTTCTATTTTGACCTTCTTCAAACTTTCATCAATTTTTCACTAGTTGCTATTGATCACACCTACATTTTTTACTACAAAACCGGGATTCAAAGAAACCGTAAAAGACTTATCATCAATTCCATAATCAAACTCAGAAACATAAATAATGAGCCCTTTATTGCAACATAACATTTGCAATTCATGGAATATCTTTTATCCTTTTTTTGCGCTTTTATTATCACAAGCACACAAAAATCCAGCGCTCCAAGAATGTAGACTGTTTTTTTTTCTAAGTAAGAGGATTTTTATATTATATTTAAAAAAGAGGAGTTACAGAAATGGACAGACTGACTAGAGGCTATGACCTATCCAACAACCCAGACCAAACAAACCAAACCTTATAGACACAAGTCCTTACAAATATTTTTCCATTCGGAGCCATGATACCAGAGGAAAATCTATAGTTATGAAATTCAGAGCAAACATCAAAAACCTTAGAGATACAAACCCTAACAAAACTACCCAGCAACCCTTAACTACAAAACCAAGAAATCTCTTGATACAAGCTCGCAAGCCAGAACCAAAATTATAATCTAAGCTATCGTGGTCATCACTTTTCACCGGAAACATGATTTCGCTCCTAAGGTGTTATGTGGAATTCTGCCCTACGGATAAGTCAAAATTCCCTTAGGCTAAAGTAGACTTTAACTAACTCTAGGCTAAGAACAGACAAAACAAATGCTACCTTGAATCCCTAGATCTAACAAACATCTCAGGATTAAAATGCTGAAGGGGATAGAAGGAGTTTAACTGACCTTATATCCAAACGCTTGTTTTTGGTATTTGCTCCAAGCTCCAAGTCCTCACAAGTAAACCTGTTAAAGTGGAACCAAAACACAAGTATGCACTATTCTCTAGCAACCTGAAACATGAGTTAGGATCTAAATCTATGAAAGATACAAATCATATCATTAAAACAATATTAACACAAATGATTTGGGAAAACAAGACAAGTTATTCCATTACAACTTGAAGATTACTTACAAAGGGTGCTTGATGTCCAAGCCAATCCTCCAACTCCAAGTGTCTTCTCCTCTAGCTATCTCCACAATGCTGTAAGACCATAAGTTTGGTGCTCTCAAGAGTCCTTCCCCTTTTTCCAATGGCATGCCTCTCTTTTATAGTGAATGGTGAGGTTAACCAACAAGAGAGATGAGTGGATCTAAGGAGAGATAAGTGGATCAGAGTTTCTAATCGAAGGAGATGAGTTGAGATCGAATCAAGGAACCCAATCTTCCATTATCTTCGAAAATCCAAGATCCCACAAGCCAAGGGCAAAAAACTATTAAAAGGGTGCCGCGCTTTGCAAATGCTACAGGACGCGGCACTGCCGCGCTTTGGGGAAAAAGCAGAACGCGGTAGTGTCTAGTGCCGCGTTTTGGGAAGATGACAAGGCGCGGTAGTGTGTAAAAATAAAGTCTAAGGTGGGTCAAAACTTGCCAGGGTGGATTCACCTTCAAGGTTGACTCATCATCTGTCTCTTCTGGATGGTTTAAAACAGTAGGGAAAGTGTCGTCAACTTGTTTTGTGATGGGGATGCGACACTGTGAAACATTGAGGTATAACAGATGCCCCCTAAAGTGTGAGGTCAGAAGGGACTGATGGCCGAAAGACTTTACGAATATAAAGTGCAGAGATAGCATCGAGGAGAGCGACACGGAGCTGAAATGGAAACAAAGTGTTAGATATACCACCGAGGCGGGCATTCCCATGCTCAGAAACAAATGACTCAAAGCATGGCTGCCGACCAATACATTGCAGATCCATGAGTACTGAGATAATGTAAACTGTGGACAGATCATGGCTACTATGAACAATCGTAGATCCATGAGACAATAACGATACAGCCACGACCAATACAATAAGTGGATCTGTGTGACAATACAAGAGACATCTCCATCGCAGCCTGGACGCAGTCAAGATACAGCGATGCGCCCAGGGTCTTCTACCCGATCGCATAAAGATACGAATCTAACCATGTGATTACAAGATGTTGAAGTCGAACATGGAAGAAACCATTTGATTACCGGTCAATGATGTGGACCGTTAACAAATGCGAGGGAGATCACCAATAATGACAATGATTCCCAAGGTATCAATAGTACATCTCAACGAAATGCGAATAAATGAGTTGATGTCGAGCATCCGAGAGATTGCTTGATCAGAGGTCAATGAGGTGAACCTACTGTCAAACACGAGGAAACCTGCCATTGAGGCATGCAGGTACCAAGGTACTAATGGTTGATTTCTAAGTCCAATTCCTGGATAGTGATTTGGTGTCGACAGGAATAGACTTGTCGAAGGTGGGCCATGATGATTCCCACATCATCGACACGAAATCGGCACATATGATAGGATGATGGAGTAATGGAATATGTACTGACACAGCGGAGGCCTGACACGGTGAATGACTCGATACAATGCAACCCTTTGAACATATAACGGCATGTAACAATACTTGGCAGCAGGGATTACTGATAAATAGAGGATAGACACCGGATGAGTGGACTCGTGGCCAGGGAGACGACCCATGATGATGACTATGACTCAATGAAAGACGGATACCCAAATATAGACAAGAGATGGACACATGCCATGTTCAAAGGTAATGACTGACAAGCTGCCATAGATAAACTTGACTTGTTCCCCCATATTTCCCCGACATGATGGACGAGTACCTCTTTCTTGTTTTACGAGCTTGAAGAGGATAACAGATGCTCGGTGTAGCTCATCTTGTGGATGAGTCCAATCTCACATGTTTTACGAACCTGAGAAAGGAGGGGTTCGTCCCAAAGCAGGTCCTTCGATGTTAATGTTTTAACGAGCCCAAGGAAGGAAAACTCGGTAGTTTTTCATATTTAGAGAGCCTGAAAAACTTTAAAGGAAGCTCCATAATGTACTTTTTCGTAAAATTTAGTCTCTCGATCCCGAAAAAGTGTAAAATGATTCCCGAGAGAACTCTCCCAGCCGAGATTGACTGAGGTATACCTTTCTCGTAAATAGTCTAGACGGGCTGAAAAAGGGGTAACCTATCACCGAATAGACGACCTTTCAAATACTTTTACAAGTGTGAAAGAGTCAAGATCACTTGGCAATCTTTTCAATTTTAAGGAGTCTGAAAAGAGCTTAACTATGGACTCCTATGGTCTTTTTCATAAATTTTAAATTATTCTGGTCCGAAAAAAGAATAAAATACAACCAGGATAATACTTTCCTCATCGTTTAACGAGCATGAGTAAAGCTGACCGTACTCGACACCGTTTACTTGCGTTTGACAAGCACGACACAGGTGTGAAAGCGCTTGGAATCTTTTTCAAGTTTTAAATCCAGAACACGAAAAAGATAAAGTGGGCTCAATATGAAGGTCAAACTACGAACAAATACCAGTATGAATGCATCCCATTTCTACCGCAGATCCTGTCAATGAATGCTCAAAAATCGGGCATTAGTAATATGAATAAGGGTTTATTAATTTGAAATAGTAATTAATTAATTAAAAAATATGAAAAAATGCTATATAAGGCATGGTAAAAATAGAAATTACTATTCATTTGTGATTTTCACCCAAAGGAGTCATTTTTACCTATTTTGGAGCAAAATTTCAAGGATCGATACCGAGAGTTCTGGGACACCATTTTGACCGCCGTCTGCGCCAGGTAAGAGTGCTTGAGCCCCTCTTTCAATTTATGCAAGAAATTTTTACTTTCACCAGGGGAAAATTAATTTTTTAGGAAGCCCTTTTGGGCAAAAATCGCCTGCCGTACTGCCGCGCGGGTCCCCTATCGAAAAACGCGGCACTGTTGAACAGTGCCGCGCTGTAGCCCCAAAATTAGGCGCGGCACTGTGAACTGCCGCGCGGCAGGGTGCCCTCCAGGCGCGGCACGTGCGAAAATTAAGTTTGAAAAATCAAATTTTCCTCAAATTTTTGCTGGAAGTAAGTTGTTAAATAGTCACTAATTACTTTGTTTGCCTTTTTGCAGGGATTTGCAACTTATTTGAAGCAAAATGGTGAGTTGGAAAGAGAGAGAACACGAAACGGACGATTTTAGGGCCGAAAATGACTTACCAACCGTGACCGCATTGCGAGAATGTGGTTTGCTAAAGTTTTTCAAGACCAAAGGGATCTGCCAACAACCTAAGCTTCTTACTCACCTTGTTCAATTGTGGGACCCCGATATCGAAGCTTTCCGAGTGGGAGAGCATGTGCTTGAAATTCAACTTGAAGACATCTACTTTCTCACGGGCCTCTTGAAAAGAGGGGCCCAGCCGAATCTTACCGGGTACAGTGCTTCGGACTCAAGCACGGATGATTTGATTGCTCGATATTGTCAGGCGGGTTCGAGTAAGAAGAGTGGGAAAGTGGCCATAAAAGAGGTCACAAATATTCCTTTTAAAACCTTGCTATTCACTATTACACGTGCAGCAGGAAGCGTGAGCCCACATCAGGCAACCCGCACACAGGTAAATCTCGCAGCAGAGTGCATGGGAGGGACAGTCTTCAACTGGTGTGAGGCAGTGTTGTCCCACATGAAGGAACAGGTGCACAAATGTAGAACCGGGAAAAATACCCAGTTTGGCTATGGGAGTATCTTGGTCACTTTCTTCCTGGCAAGGGTGCCATTACTGCGTCCACAGATATCTATGCATCCTCGTCCACCTACTGAGCCATGGATGGCTCGATGGAGCGACTACGCCGGGCGCCTTGGAGGACTTCAGCGGCTAGCCTTTGGAGAGGACTTTTTCTCTTGGCTAGAGGAGCAGATAGTCATGATCGACGACTATCCCTATTCAGGGGTAGATTTCCGTGAGGATATTGACCTGGCTTTGCCAGAAGATGATGACTGGGACAACTCTGGTATGGCCTTCATGGATATGTAATTTTTGCTTTTAAATATTTAATTTTTAATGCTTTTTTAGAATGTGTAAAAGACTTCTAATGTATATTCGCATGCATGTTGCAGATCGTGGACCACAAAGGCCAGCTGGATATTCTCCACTACGTCGTGGCGGTGTAGACCGTCAAGCTGATCCTGTCGAAGAAGAAGATGAGGACGAGGCAGGGGGTGTCCGGGACATTGAGAGGAACCTGCAGGGATTGACTCATGGTATCCCTGCCATGCGGATGGATGATGTCCCTTACCCCCTCCAGCGTCATACTGTAGGTGTACCTGGTCGTATCAGTCGACTTCTTCGCAAGGTGGTTCGAGCTGTGATGTGTTACCACCAGCGGCGGGAGGAGTCCGATGAGGGACGTGATAGGTCTCCTAGATCTCCATAGATGGTCTTTAGATCTTTTTGCGGCATGTACACGATATGTAGGCTTTGAGGGCCAATTTTTTGTATATGGGATTTAATCCCCAATTTTGTCTTTGACACAAACTTTATGTATTTTGGAAAAAACACTTTTATATACAGTGATATGGACCTACTTATGATCTAAATATTTACAATGACTTGTGCATTTTCATTTTTTATGATGTGTTTATGTATGGGCGAGATGCCAATCTAAAATGTAATTAGCCAATGAATCGGCAATACAATTGAATTCTCTCGGTATGTGTTGATATGTGATAAAATCAAATGACCGTTCCAAGAGACGTACTCTTCGAAATAAACGAAGTAATGTAGGATCGCGAACTGTGTAAACACGGTTTAGATGAGAAACCACGAGTTGGGAGTCTAAAAGGACCGATAAGGAGTCAATCCCGAGTGAAGCAACCTCTGTCAAGAGACCGATGACTGCATGGTACTCTGCGATATTGTTGGTTGCGGGACCTAAACAAATAGCTCCTGAATAAATCAACTCGCCAGTGGGGGAATAAATCACCCATGCTGCGGAAGCGAGATTCCGGGTATGTCGGCTTGCACCGTCAGCGAATCCAAAGTAGGTAGACATCTGCGCATAAAGGCACGAGTGAAAGTAAGAGTAGATATATAAGATCCACGCGCACACTAAAAATAAAGCAAAAAGCAAACTAAGTACATTATGTACAAGAAGTAACCCGCGCGGGGTAACCTCATGCGTAGAAACGCTTGAGGTATAGCCCGTTGCGGGGCCGTGCCAATGGCGTACCATCACAGTCGACTAGTTCATAGGCTCCTTTTTCTAAGACACGTTTTATGATGAAGGGGCCGTACCAAATAGATTCAAGCTTACCTTTTCCAAGTTTATCATGCATCTGATCATATGTAAGTACGAGGTCACCCTCATTGAAGATCCGAGGTTGAACGGATTTGTCGTGTTGAGCTTTGACGCGTTTTTTGTGAGCTTCATTAGCCAAAGCGGCGTCGCGGCGGGTTTCATCTAGCTTGGCTAGGTATAGAAACCGTTCTTCTTCGGAAGTAGTGTGTGGAAGTAGCTCTATGGTTATCTTGAGTGATGGAATTTCACATTCAATCGGGAGAATGGCTTCCAGGCCGTACACCAACTGAAATGGTGTAAACCCAGTAGCACTTTTCACTGAGGTTCGGTACGCCCACAGTGCTGAGAACAGAGCTGAGTGCCAATTGGATTTTTGGGTACCCACAATGCGCTGAATCATTCGTTTCAGGACCTTATTGATGGCTTCAACTTGGCCATTAGCTTGTGGGTAATACGGGGTTGAGTTTTCATGGCGAAAACCCAGTTTGGCACTTAGTTCTTCGATCATATGATTCCTAAAATGGGAACCATGATCGGTCACAATAGACTGTGGGACACCGAATCTAGCTATGATATGATTGAATATGAACTGCGCTGATGTTTTGCCGTCTTCAGCATATGTAGGCATCGCTTCAGCCCATTTTGTAAAATAGTCCACAGCTACTATGACATAGCTATGCCCCCCGGCTGAAGTGGGCTTACAGTGCATAAAATCAATGCCCCATTTGGAGAAGGGGCCGACGGCAATGACAGGATGGAGTGGAGCAGGGTGCGAGCGTGCTTTGCTATGAAAGAATTGACATGGCGGACACTTCTTGACTGTTTCAATGCAGTCTTTGAAAATCGAAGGCCAGAAGTATCCCGCTCGCAATATTTTCTGGGCCGTAGCCATCCCAGAGAGATGACCACCACATGCTCCAGCGTGGCAGTCATTAAGAACGCGCTCCGCCTCATCTAAGGTCAAACAGCGTCGAAGGACAGTGTCGACACCACGTCGATACAAAGTATCGTTCACTATAAGGTAATATTTTGCGTGATGTCTGATACGTCGTCGTTCATCGCGGGTGAGATCAGGACGGAAGCGTTGGGTTTGGAGATATAAGAGAATATCCCCATACCACGGATCAGACGTGCTAATGAGGAACAATGATTCGTCGGGAAGAGAATCAATGGGCTCGGATTGCTCGGTAGCACGGGGCAAGTGACAAATTAACTCAGCGAAGACCAGAGATTTCTTAGACTTGGCTTTGACAAATTCCAAGTCAAACTCTTGAAGGATGACAATCCAACGGGAGTACTTGCCCCCAAGCACTTGTCGTGTGAGGATATAGTACATTGGATTGAAATCGGCGATGACGGTGGTCCGGCGGAGTAAGATGTAGTGACGGAATCTCTGGACAGCAAATACTGTTGCCAGAGCCAGCTTTTCAACATGTGAGTAGCGAGTTTCAGAGTCGAGAAGACTCTTGCTGAGATAGTACACCACATGCTCTATGCCGTTGTGATCTTCCTGGACTAACACCATACCAATGGTGGAAATCGAGGCTGCGAGATAAAGGATGTAGTCCTGTGTGTAATTGGGGGGTTGAATCACAGGATCTTTGGTTAAGGCTGCCTTTAAATTATCAAAGGAGCGTTGGGCTTCATCATCCCATATGAAGGGAACATTCTTCTTGAGAAGCCGCATGTAGCCTTTTGTTACCTCGGACAGATTACAGATAAAACAGCGTAGAAAGTTTGCATGCCCTTGCAAACATTGAAGTTCTGGAATATTGGTAGGTGAAGGCAGGGCTATGATAGCTGCTACCTTTGCGGGATCTAGACGTATCCCGTCTTTGGAGACTATGAAGCCCAACAGTTTTCCGGCTTCTACACAGAAGACGCACTTATGCGGGTTCAACGTATATTGTAGCGCCGGCACCTTTCGAAAATGGCACTCAAGTGATCTGGATGTTCTTCCCGAGTTCGAGAATGAGCGGGAAGGTCATCGAGATATGGCTCTACGATATGTTTGATGTCATGAAATGCGTAGGACATCGCCCGTTGGAAAGTTGCTCCAGCATTTTTGAGGCCAAAAGGTAACTTCCGATATGCAAAGATCCCCCAAGGGCAGATAAAGGCCGTTTTGTGCTGGTCGGCTGGGAGGATATCGATCTGATTATAGCCAGAAAAGCCATCCATAAATGAAAAAATAACACTTCCGGCACAGTTATCGATGATCTGGTCGATAAACGGAGTTGGGTAGTTGTCCTTGGGACAAGCTTTGTTCAAATCACGGTAATCAACACAGACTCTGATCGTTCCCTGTTTCTTGGCTACAGGGACGATGTTGGATACCCATTCTGTCAATGGGACAGGATAGATAAAACCAGCACGCAAAAGTTTTTCAACTTCTGCTTTAATGGCGGCTGCCTTACGAGGATGAACGGTTCGGAGCTTTTGCCGAACAGGTCGGGCGCCAGGGAAAGTTGGAATTTCATGGACCACAATCGACGGGTCGATTCCTGGCATCTCTTCATAACTCCAAGCGAAAACATCGCGGAAAGTTTTAAAGTAGGCATTATAGAACTTCGTCTCGAGAGGAGTACATGTTTTGCCAATGTGTACATTTTCCACGATACCAGGCTTTACTGAAATGTCGATGGGAGTGGTTTCCATAAGATTGGCCAAGTTTCCTTCAGAAAATACTTCGTCGAGGGAAGTGGGGAACTTGGTTTGAACCATCCCAAGTGAAGCACTGGATTTGGTATCAGGCTCAAGTGACTGAATGGTGGGGAATGAAGATCGATGATGAAAATCTCCCCATGGTGGCTCATTACCGCACATAACCTCTATGATTGATTCGTCGGTGGGAAAAATCAAGTTGAGAGGATCAAACAATGGTGGGCGTGTATGAGTTTCAGTCGAGAGCTGTGCCACTATGTGATCAGTAGAACAGTCGACCCAATCTGTGGCTGATTGGATCGCATCATATGCTGCAAGGTTTCTGTTCAAAGGCATGGAATTGCCATAGCCTTGGATCTGAGTAGGACTCGGGATCACCCATGAATCATCGGACGGGGTGACATGTGATGAAATCATGTTAACTGGTTGAAAATGGGTTCCCAGCTCTGGAAAAACTCCAATGAGGGATGAATCCTTCATGAGACCAACACCTATGTCTTGGAATCGGTACCGAGGTTGATCCAATAACGGAACGGTATTGGCGGAGTTTGGATGGGAGTCTGGGATACAGTAATCCAATTGATCAATAGTGACAATTTTCCCTTCATGAGGAAATTGTACAATCCGGAAGACTATAGATGCTATGGCAGTCATGGCATAGAACCAGTTCCGACCAAGTAGGAGGTTGTAATCCAAAGGTGCATCTACGACTTCGATGTGTACGGATACTGTTTTGCCCCCCAGTTCAACATCGATTGAGGGGACGAGTCCGTATGGTTGAAAACCATGTCCATCAAACGCTCTAAGAGTAGTGGGAGAAGTTGTGACCTCAGGCGAGCCGAGGGCTCTCCAGCAGTTCAAAGACATAATCGACGTGGAAGCACCCTCATCTAACACTGTGCGGTGGATAACATTTCCACGGATTTTCGTATGCACCTGGAAGGCTAACTGGTGAGAAAGCCTAGGTTTAGCGTGCTCCAAGTTAAACATGATGGAGTTTGAAGTATCTGGGTCCAATGCCCCCAGTGCTGAAAGTAGGGTTCTACGCTGCGTGGGGCAGTGTTGGAGAACCTCGAGAGTTGACATAGCGCAAGGTGCTTGAGCCAAATCTTCAACAATGTTGTAGTTTTGGGCAGCTCGCGCATTCGGATTGAATGTCGCTTTTCGTATGGTGCCCTTGGGTGGGCGTAGCACTGTATCCATAAGTGGTCTCTCGATATGGAGATGACCATTAGGGGGGGGAGTAGGAATCGGATCTTCAACAGGAGACTTTCCTTTGGCTGTCTCCGATTGTTTGGTTGAACTTGGAGGATTGTCATACGTCTTTGAACGAGTGGTGATATTAATATCCTCATTACTTGTCATTAGGATCTCGCGGTTTGTGGACGTCTCTCCACGGGAAGGATTGGTCGGGTTTCCCCCTTGTGGGGATTCTTGGGCAACCATTTGCTGTTGCTGTTGGGGGAAAGGGTCAGTTAGCACTGCCGGTCGAGAGGACCCTTTAACGAACTTATGGACCTCGTCCTTGTAGGGACAGTCACGCGTATAATGATCATCTTGACAAATCAAGCAGGGAAACTTAGCTTTCCGACGTGGTTTTTGGTCATTCTGGGTAGGTTGTGGTTTGGGGTTCTCCTGCTGGTTCTTCTTAGGTTTACCACGATTGTTTTTCTTCTTTCCTCCGGATGGTTGTGATGTAGATTGGACTGCATTCACTTCAGAGGAAACAGCAGGAGAGGTGGAAGCTTTTGAAGCGGCCTGGGTAAAAGCGGGGGAAGCAGAAGCTTGTTGCCCCGTCGAGTTGGTAGCAGGCTGAGCCTTAACTGAACCAACGATACCATCAATGGGTGGTTCAGTAGTAGGCTTTGTAGGATCAGTGTGAACGCGGGAAGCATGTGGAAGAAGTTCATGTAAAGTACCGGATTGAGTATATACTAAATCCATGTATTGTGCTGCCGAGATGGCTTGTTCTTCCGTAACTGGTCCGCGCATAGCAATATCTCTGGCTATGGGAGGCAAAAAGGATTTTGTAAACCAATCAGCAAGTAGCTGATCTGGGATAGGTGCCTTTATTAGCCTACGGCGTCTTCGCCACTCGTGGATGTGATCCGAGATGTGTGTGGAAGTGGTTTGACGCAGTGAAGTTAGCAATTCTGTTCCAGTCTCATACCGGATGGGAAGCTGGAAATGTGTCAGAAACTGCATAGCCAAAGTGTTGAAATCATGAAAAGAGTGCTGTGGCAGCTCGATATACCATTTTGCTGCCGTTCCGGTAAGCGTACGTTGGAAGAGCCGAAGTCGGATGGAATCATCCATCAAGGAGTTGGATGAACACCAAAGATGGAAGGTCATCACGTGGTTCTTGGGGTCTTCCCCGGGCTTAGCATCGAACTTGGGAATGTCCGATGGTAGTTTGGCTGGGATAGGTGGCCAGTGAGGTTCGTGCCATATAGGATCGTTAATAAGCCTCGACAAATCAGGTAGATCAAGTGTGGCCAAGAAGGGAAGTTGACGGTTGGTCTGCGGGTATGAGTAATAACCATGTGGTGCAGAGAACCCTGGAGGGCCCTGGATAGCATGCTGCTGTGTGTTATACCCATATGTATTTCCCGCGGGATACTGCTGGAAGTTCTGCGGATAGTAAGCCATCTGGTTAACCGGTTGATTGTAAGCAACTGGTTGGTAAGTGTTCTGCTGAGTGGGTATAGTACCCTGAGGCTGTTGAAACCCAGGAATGGTTGCTGTTCCTTGTTGGGGAAAAGTTCCTTGGAATTGTTGTGTTCCAGGGATGTTGCCACCATACTGTGTAAGTGGAGGATTTCCCATAGCAGGGTTGGGGGGTGGCTGCGACGGTGGTGTCCATGGAAGACTCGTTCCTTCTTGAGGAACGAGTGGGAATTGAAGTGACGGGTTCCATGGAGTTGTAGCAGCCGAAGGGTAAGGGAAACCAGAATTCAAGTTGGGGGAAATCTGAGATTGCCCCCCAGCTTGGTTCCAGTTTCCAAAAAGTGAGTACCCCCCACTCTGTGGGATTTGATGATCCCAAGAAGGAAGCATGCCTGACGGGGGAGGTTGAGAAGAAAGTCCGGTTGGAATACCGGCATAAAGTTGCCCACTGCCAGGTGTGCTGTACATACCGTACTGAGCAGAAGCTGCTGGTTGGGAAGTTTGTTGGATCAAGCCAATAGGTTGTCCGCCAGCAGTTGGGTTGGATGGCCCTATATGAGGAGGCTGTAGACTGGGAACTGGGTTCCCAGTAAAAGGTTGTCCTCCAACTGGTTGGGTTGATGGCCCACCAGTTGGAGGTTGTTGAATGACAATGGGGTTTCCAACAAAAGGTTGTCCCCCAGCTGGTTGGGTTGATGGCCCACCAGGGAGGGTTTGTATGTTGGAGTTAGAGACCATTGCAGTCGGTTGTCCACCTCCTGAAATAGTATAAATGGTGGCTGAAGGTGTTCCTCCGGTTGAAACGGAAGATCCAACAGTATGACTAGGTGTTCTTCCGCCGCTAGCCAAATATGATAGCATGGATTGGCCAACGGCGCCAAAAGTACCGATTAGCGGAGGAGGTCGTCCGTATTGGACAGGTGAGGACGGAGAAAAAACTGGGTTATCCCTCATAGAATGTGCACCAAACATTGGTGATGACAGCAAATGTGGGGAATTTATCCCAGGGGTATCGGCGTCATCCATAACATGTTCAATGATAGGAGGACCAACGAGAACTGGGTCCGAGTTCATATCCTGAAAAAGATTTTGGGGATCCGGCAGGAACCTAGGTGTAGTAAAATCCGAAGGTCCTGAGCCGTCTGCAAAAGAGTGATGAAATTCCGTGCTAGACGGGACGTTGGGATCCCTATAGTCAGAAGGACGAGAAACAGGGGGGTATCTAGACGCTGTCGAAAGCATTTGCTCTGTGTTGCGTCTAAATTGTGCCGATGCTAACGGAGAGTTCGCTAGGCTAACCATACTAGACTGGATGGAAGCCATGATTTCGTGTCCCGGTGAGATGTTGGGTAGATGAAAAGTGCGAGGTACGTTGCTAGAAGAACTTGTCTCTTGAGGATGAACACTGGGTGACGTAGTAATAACAGGCGGAAGTTCCGTCTGGGAAGTAATGAAGCCATAATCAGGTTCAAAAGGTGTGTCAGGTAGACGAGTATCTTCAACGATCTCAACGTATCCGCCTGGGACTGAAATTAGGCCAGGTATATCCTGGTCGGACCCTTCTGTGGTGCCAATAGATCCGTCTATATCATCATGAAAAGTGTCTGATGGACGGGAAGTGTTGGCATCCGGTAAAAGGATGACCTCTGGTCTAGTACTCTGAGTTGTGCTAGGTTCAGCTGCTGTAACTGTGTCCACTGTTACAGATAAATCTGGAATGACAGTGGGTGAGGTGACAGTGGAAGCCTCAGACATGCTAGTGGTCATAGAAGTTGCAATAGATTCTGAGACTGTGCTGTGTGTGGTAGTTACGGGCGTAACTGAAGATGTTGTACGTATCGGCGGTGGGATGTTGCCTCGACCAGCACCGCGGCCAGGAGGAGCAGGAATGCGTGATGCAGGCGGACCAGAAGTCCGTGGCGGTGGTGGTGGTGGAGGGCTTAGGCCCTGTTGTCTTCGTGATCTTCGTGGTTGATCTGACATGATGACAGGAAAATGAAAATCGGGGGCAGTACCGTAAACAAAGAACTCAAAAACTCTAATGCAGCTGAGTGTGCAAAAGAGGAGCTAGAAAAAGCAAGGCTCACAGGCCAAAAAAGCAAGCTCTAAAATCTATACTGAGACCGGTGTCTCAATAAGTGAGCTAATCAACAAAAATGGCCAGAATGCCAACAAGCAGTCCCTACAAAGAAAAAATGACCCTCTACAAAGATGAGACGCCAAGCAAACTCCTAACTAAGAGCTGGAGACCTCAACAGGCTGTATCCTTCGCAAGGTGATGAAATCCAAGTCGAACAATACAACATGAGAGACCGATATAAGAAGGATATCCCTCTACCGAAAGGGATCCTGGGTAAAAGAGCCCTAGTAGAATAGATACTAAGCCACCTCGTTCATGACACGTCGGAAAAGGTTTTGGGCACTTCAGCCTTCCGAAGAAGACAGCGATCGATGTTGCCTTAGGGCTAAGTGGAGTGCGGTATTCCACAGAGTCCGTCCGGTTCTCAATCTCGCGGCCGTTTAACCCCTGAACAGTTGGAAACAGTCAGGAGGCCCCTCCACAAACTAGCTGTGACCGTGTCAATAAGTACTAGAGGATTTTAGTTCCCTAAAGACAACGACTATGTCTCAGATGAAAATGACAAGGGGGAATTATTTTGATGCCTATCCCCGGTGTCCTACCTAACTACCAAATTCTTTTGATTTCCTCAAGTGAGGTTAAAGTTGGTTTAATTAGGGTGATTAATTTTAGTGGCTGTCTTTACTCAATCGGGTAGTGGACGTGAGACTTGATGGTGTTATGACGACTCAAACCATGCAAATGAGAATGAATCATAAACAAGCCTTTGTCTTCGATGAAATCTAGCTAAGGTAAAGATAGAGGTTCTTCGATCCAATATGCATAACAACTTTCACAAGCAATCAAAGTAAAAGATTTTTCTTTTCTTTTCGATTTATAAACAAAGCCAAACTGAAGTAACTACTCTTTTCAATGCACTGATTTTACAATCTATAATGCTTCTATAATGAGAATTTCTATGGCAAAATTAATGGTTCATTTCCCTATGCAAAATATTACTAGACTTTTCCAATTTAAACAACAAAATTTGCTCTCAACCAATGATCTTTTTAATGTATGAAAATGATAATGACAATATGACTGTAAAACTACAGTGTTCAGTAACAGAATATAGTGGTGTTGAGTTGGTTGTGGGGAAAAAGTCAAGTCAAATGCAATCAAATTGAAAAATGACCAATATGTCAAAAGTGCCACTTAATTCAATCAATCAATCAAACTCACAAACTAGGTGATAAGCAGACCATACAGACTGGAAATTAACCAGGATGCTAACAGGCAACAGTAAAGACTATCTGAGGCAGGGAGAAACTCAGGAAACCAAGCAAAAACTAAAAAAATTTACACACTTGCAGACACTACCGCGGGCTATAGCCTGCCTGAAGCGCGGCACTATGTAACTGCCGCTCTGGTATTAAGGGCTAGGACGCGGCACTGTGTAACTGCCGCGCTGGAAGTGGTTAAGAGGGCGCGGCACTGTGGCAAGAGGAAAAAAAAACGCAACTGGAAAAGAAAAAATCAAGTTTTCAGGGTTGTTGCTAACCCAGGGGACTCAGTAATTAAACAGGGAGATAAATACTGCGAGGAGGGGTGAATAAGGGTCAAAAAAGACCAAAATTCAAGCTGGTTTGAAGTGCAACAAAAAACTCACAATTCAAAGATAAATGACTGTGAATTAAATCAATCAAGCAGTAATCAAAACCAGCGGAGTCGCCATTCTTGTTATGTGGAATTCTGCCCTACGGATAAGTCAAAATTCCCTTAGGCTAAAGTAGACTTTAACTAACTCTAGGCTAAGAACAGACAAAACAAATGCTACCTTGAATCCCTAGATCTAACAAACATCTCAGGATTAAAATGCTGAAGGGGATAGAAGGAGTTTAACTGACCTTATATCCAAACGCTTGTTTTTGGTATTTGCTCCAAGCTCCAAGTCCTCACAAGTAAACCTGTTAAAGTGGAACCAAAACACAAGTATGCACTATTCTCTAGCAACCTGAAACATGAGTTAGGATCTAAATCTATGAAAGATACAAATCAAATCATTACAACAATATTAACACAAATGATTTGGGAAAACAAGACAAGTTATTCCATTACAACTTGAAGATTACTTACAAAGGGTGCTTGATGTCCAAGCCAATCCTCCAACTCCAAGTGTCTTCTCCTCTAGCTATCTCCACAATGCTGTAAGACCATAAGTTTGGTGCTCTCAAGAGTCCTTCCCCTTTTTCCAATGGCATGCCTCTCTTTTATAGTGAATGGTGAGGTTAACCAACAAGAGAGATGAGTGGATCTAAGGAGAGATAAGTGGATCAGAGTTTCTAATCGAAGGAGATGAGTTGAGATCGAATCAAGGAACCCAATCTTCCATTATCTTCGAAAATCCAAGATCCCACAAGCCAAGGGCAAAAAACTATTAAAAGGGTGCCGCGCTTTGCAAATGCTACAGGACGCGGCACTGCCGCGCTTTGGGGAAAAAGCAGAACGCGGTAGTGTCTAGTGCCGCGTTTTGGGAAGATGACAAGGCGCGGTAGTGTGTAAAAATAAAGTCTAAGGTGGGTCAAAACTTGCCAGGGTGGATTCACCTTCAAGGTTGACTCATCATCTGTCTCTTCTGGATGGTTTAAAACAGTAGGGAAAGTGTCGTCAACTTGTTTTGTGATGGGGATGCGACACTGTGAAACATTGAGGTATAACATCAGGATAGAGCCGAAAAACAAGAGCATAGACCAAACCCAGTTGTAGTAAAGAAACAAAAAAGGACTTCGCCCATCAGCCAACACTCTACCGAATAATGAATGGAGCATTAGACAAGCACCCCAGGGGGGGAAGCTAGAGGAAGAATATGTGATAGGAGGAGGCCGAAGCTCCATCGCTTAGAGAAGAAAGTCCAACTTCCAATTCACATCCAAGGACTCGTCCAAGATGCGTTGCCCCATAATCAATTGGGTGTTGTCATTCCTTACCTCATGTATGTCTCTGATAGCATAACCAACTAGATTTTTCATCATCCAGTAGAGTGAAATAGAACACTCATACAGACTGACATGCCCAACCATGTTTCCTGGATCCATGATCCAGTGTTCCATCTTCTTGCACTCAGTCATCATAGTTTCTATGTTGAGCTGCTGCCACCAGTACTTCTCAACTCTATGAATTTCCTGTTGATTAGCCAAAGGGATGTTGAGTTCAAATAATTTCACGTCCCTTCTAGCTCGCTATTGAGCACGTGAAAGACAACTTCCCGGAACCCCCAAAGAGACAATGAATCCTCTTTGGGTTATGACCAACATCGGCCTTCCATTCCTCAATACCCTTGTTATATCCAGAACCCTCCATCCTCTTATTGTCACTCTTCTCTATTAACAAACAGAGAGCAAGCACTTGCATGCATGAGAACAAAAGATGAATACGATCTTTGCTACCACCTCGTCGCAGCATATAAACGGGATCTCCACCCTCGTCCATGATGAGCCGAGTATGCCCCATTAAATACTAGGAGTACTTGGGATGATGCTCACATTGATTCCCACCTACGCCATTAAAAATTATCCTCATCATTTTCCCAGCCATCGTACAGCAACTTAACTTCGAAAAGATTGACAGAATCCCAACAACGAGAATGACAAGACTTTCCCTTCCTCTTCCTTTGAGGGAGGGAGTACACCAAAGGCCGAGACGGGCGCTACATGTTCCGATTAGCCTTAGCCTGATGTCTCCTTGCATGATTAGCATGAAAGGTAATCATATCCTAGTCCTGAATATCTCTACAGCTGTCTCGAACCGCCATATCTGTCAATCCTTCCCACGAGCAGGCACATATGACCATGCGATCTCTTCTCCCACTGTTGGAAAGCATATTTGCCAATTTATTGGCATTTCATTTGACATGGGAAAAATTTAGAGCAAGACCTTGGGTGAACAACGTGGAGAGAGTGTCCAGTTTTCTTTCTAACCTCCACGACGATGCAACCTTAGAGCTAGGCTTGCCACGCTGAACCTCATATGCCATATGGAGGATGATCATTGAATCACCCTCCACGATAAGAGGGGTCCATTTCTTAAGGTGTTCCATAAGGATACCCTACAGAAGACTGTCCAACTCACCAGCATTGTTTGAGTCAACCCCCAGAAATCCCAATTTGAAGCGAAGTAATTCTCCTTCGTTGTTTCTGAAGACACAACCAAATCCTGCCGAGCCAGGATTACCCTTAGACGCACCATCAAAATTAAGTTTAAAGAAGTCGGGCAGAGGAGGCGACTAGGTTTCAGGGCTAGCTCTGGCCCGAGGAGAGCGATTAAGTCTGTCATTATAGGGAAGTGCGCTCAGAATGCACTAGTTGCAAAGAATTCGAGACTCACTTTCGTTTGCCCCAATTCTTGCTTTCCCAGGTCTGAAGTTTGATAGTTTCCAATATTTTGTTATGGGTAGATATCCAAACTCTGTCAATGGAATTTGCTTTGTTTCTGAAAATTATTTCATTGCGTTCTGTCCAGATCGCCCAAGAGAGGAAATACGGGAAAATCTACGAAAGACGATTCACCACCCGATTTTGGAAGGGATCCTTAGACCAGTCACAAATGGAAAGAACAGGGTCGTTGCATTGTATGTCAGATCTCCTGAAGATCGTCGCTCCACGATCCCATAGAATAGAAACAAAAGAGCACGAATCCAAGAGGTGTGACATGGTTTTCTCAGCCACACAACACATGACACACTAGTAAGGGCCTAACAGACCCCGCTTTTGTAAATTTTCACCAGTCAAAATGCATTTTTTCAAAACTTGCCAAATAAAATCAAAATTTTAGGCCAAATGTTTGCTTCCCAAATATTCTTCCATTTAGGGACCGAATCAAGAAGATTGAAGGCCATCCAGATGTTGTAAGCCTCTTTAATGGAGAATTTACGATCAAGCCCATGACAAAATGGGAAAAGGAAAGTTTGAATCCATGTTGCAAGGCCCTTACATTATACACACCTGCCTTGGTCATGAGGCATATCTTCTGATTGATTCAGAAGGTAACCCCTTGCGCAACCCCCGTAACGGGTTGTACCTCAAACGCTTTTACCCATAAAATATTTTGGACACCATAGTCTATACTGTACAATTTTGTTTCTTTTTTCACTCTCATCTTTCAAAACATTACATTTTGCTTTTTTCTGCATTACCACAGATGGATCCTATCCCACTTTACTATGTTGGCTTTGCCGATGGTGCAAGTCATTGGTCTCCAAATCTCACCTCCGCAGCTTGGGTACTCTATTCCCCCTCAGATGAGTTGATTCACCTCGACGGAGTGTGTATAGGTGCTACTACAAATAACCAAGCTGAGTACGATGCTGTGATTGGTCTCTTGACCGCTGCCCTCCAGATGGGTATAAGTCACCTTCACGTCTTCCTTGACTCCCAGGTCCTTGTCTCCCAACTCAAAACTTGTTACCATGTACGCGATCCTTGCCTCTTTAGAAAGTTCCTACGCACTAAACAAATTATTAGACAATTTGAATCCATTATGTTCACTCATGTCCAAAGAAATCAAAACAGTGTGGCAGACCAACACCAGACCAAATGGCTAACAACATTCTATATTGGCACGCCAACCAAACCATGTAGGACATCAACCATGCATCAACATAACATCATATAGGCATAAAAAAACCATAGAAACAACAAAATAATCCATCATAATATTGCATCCACGTTCATATCATAAAAAATGCCTCCACTGGAATATATAAACATAACAATTGCATCCACGTGCAACAAAACATAAAAACATCGACAGATGTGCATCCACGTGCATACATGACTATATCATCAAAAAATGAATCCATGTGCATAAATATATATATCATATAGTCATAATGTCAAAGAGTGCCCTTAAGACCCAAATATACAAAAATACATCAATTGTATACGAACAAAACATACAAAAAATATCCCCACATGCTCATCAACATTTGGGGGCAGGTCACGGATGGTCTAGTCAGAATACCCTCCTCGGTCGATGTCCTCATCATCACCTGCCTCTGCGGCAGACTCGTCCTTTCCTCACTCCTCCTCTGGCTCCTCTAGATCCTCCTCCTTCGGATCCTCTTCCTCATCTACAGGAACGTCTAGCAAGTCTCGAGCCCTCCTCTCTGCTGCCAAGACAACAACCCATCTCATGATCGATCTCCAATCTCGTGGAGCATCGTAACACAAATCCAAGATCTCCGAGTCTAACTCTCGCCAACCATCATCTGCTATATCGCTCAATAAGCGATCAAATCCAACCCATAAGGTCTCCAGGTCCACATCATCCTCCCGTCAACATGCGGCTCCTCGCGCAGGTGGGACAGGTGGAGCTACGATCACCATACGACCCCTCCGGGCCTGATGACCATCTGGTGGAAGTGGTCCCACATCTGCAACAACCAACATATAGAGGTCAACATCATCTAACATCTTTAGCTACCATCATAAAATAACAAGCAAAAAATACAATATGATGTGCTAAGAAGAAACAAAAACAAACACGTACCTTCAATCCCCTAGGCCTTCCCAGGAGGCCACAGAAGCTCAATGTCCCTCCAGTAGTCCATCCCCCGATACGGATAGTCATCAATCAAAACTGGTATCTGCCACCACTGACTGAAAATATCTGTGGCAAAAAATTGGCCCACATCCCCACCACCACGGTGGCGCATCATCTCTCTCCATCATACCATCTGCAGCTCTGTCACACCTCCATCTCGGATAGGAACACAGGGTCGTAGCAAAGGCACCCGCTCAAAGAATAAACAACATAGAAAGGAAGCTAGCTAAAATACCCCCCCATCTGCCTCACCTTGCTCAGCTCGCGCTGAACGCAGGCAAGGAACATCTGACCCCATGCAAAATAAGTCCCCAATAGGACTCGCTCGATCAGCTGCATCTACCCTCCCGACACACGGTTGGGTGCCAATGATCCCAGTACTCACACCACGCATGCTGCGACCACACGAGTCACCGGATCCCACAAATATATGACCAACATTGCATTCTGATGCACACAAGCAATCGAAACACAATACCTCCACACCATATCCTCTATCTCCACATCCCCTCTCCTCCAAGGCTGAGTGTCTGTAATCATCCCAAAACGTGGCAACCCAGTCAAGAAATACACATCTACAAAGGTGAGATCCAATCTCTTACCTTGAACAATAAAATCACTAATGGTCAGGTTCCAAAACCCGATCAACCTGTTCAGCAAATAAGGTGTTGAATGCATGAGAGGAACATGTGCAAACTTTAGCAGCCCACCCAGTGCCAAAGTAGCCTGAACACGATGATCTCGATGGATGATCCTCATAAGGTCATCTGGGATCTCATGCTTCCTCCAAGACTCCCTCGGACTCCTGAGCATCCTGCCAAACACACAAGAAAATATCATTAGAAACATATCACATAAAATCCTCATTGTCCCCCAGCAATGATCCAAATCGCGGCTGTGGGGCCCACAGACGTGATCCCAATCGCGACTGTGAAGGCCACAACTGCGATCCTAATCACGACTGTGAGAACCACAGTTGCGATCTCGATCGCGACTGTGGAAGCCACAGTTGCGATCTGGATCGCGACTGTGGAAGTCACAGTTGCAATCCTGATCGCGACTATAAGAGACATAGTTGCGATCCAGATCACAGCTATGGGAGACATAATCGCGATCGAGGATCGCGGCTGTAAGAGCCACAGGCGCGATCCGGAGCACGCAAAAGGCCTCAAAAGCCGCGATATACCTCATTGGTCACCCAACGTGACTAGTACACCGCCCCCAAAGACCCAATTTCCCCCCAAAATTAAATAACATCAAAGTTAAGGGCTAATAGAGTTACCTAGAACTCGCGAAATGAAAATCCAATGATTGGTTCTCCCACAAATGATGAAACGGCCCTGGCTCACTCAAATCTCCTATCAAAATCAACAGTGCAAATGACACGTGTCACTATGGGTCCACTTCCTATTTATAGACATTTGACCCATTTTCATTTCACCATTCCGGAGTCATATAGAGTCCGTTCTCTGAACTGTCGATACCATTGGATTCAGCGCAGCGAGAACTTCACGATGGTCAACTCAGTTTTTGCATTTCATCGGCCCCTTTTTGGGGAATTTTTTCACACGCCTCTTGTCGCCTTGATTTGCATGCCACATTGGTCGTTTTTCGTTTTTGACGAGTTTTATATCACCGGATTCAATTTTCCATGCTCATGATGATACTTGAGATCATTTCTCGCTCTCACCACCATATTTTTCATGCATTTTTTTTCACATGTCCGTCGTCACCTCAGTTTGCGTGCCACATCGGCCGTTGTCCATTTTTGACAAGTTTTATATCGCCAGATTCAGTTTTCTGTGCTCGTGATGATACTTGAGATCATTTCTCACTCTCACCACCATATTTTTTGGGCATTTTTTTGCCACGCCCCTCGTCAACTCTATTTGTGTGCCACATCTGCCATTGTCCGTTCTTGACGAGATTTATATCGTCAGATTCAGTTTTGCGTGCTCGCGATGATACTTGAGATTGTCTCTCACTTTTATCAAAAACATTTTGACATTGTGTCCACACACATTTCCACCTCGATTTGCGTGCCACATTCGTCGTTGTTGGATTTCATATATTCATGCATCACATCTCATACATGAGCCCTCTGCTCCATCCATACTGCAATTATGACGTTGTTTTTCTATCATTCATCAACCCGCAAGGAGGCCCCATCAATGTTCCCCCTATAACTATTCTTGGTCCCTATACTTGTCCCTTGATCGAGCACTTCCTCCTTGCCTCACCATTACTTTTGTTCGGTATAATTTTATCGCTTTTTCGTGTTGATCAATTCCTTTACGAAAAAGGCACTTAGGGATTTTCTATTAAGCTCTTTTTTGAATCCTAAAACAATAAAAATATCGCTGAGCAATCTTGCTTCCTTTCATGCTCGTTAAACATATTTAAAAAGGGCGCCTACCTGGTATAAGTTTACCCCTTTTCCGGACCTTGTAGACTAATTACAAAAAAGGAATACTCTAGTCACATTGGCTAGAAGAGTTCTTCATTGCAATATTTTATGCTTTTTCGGGCCTTGGAGATTAACACATGAAAAAGAACCCCCTTGGAGTCTACTTACTGCTTTCAGACTCTCTAAATTCGAAAGCAGCCTCGAGCATGAACTGTCCTAGGCTCTTTCAATCCACGCGACAATACCATTTCTTGAGCACACTTTTATCCCTTCTTTGAGCTCCTTAAACCATGAAGGACCCAACGGTGCCTCTAGGTGCCATAGCAAAGCATATGTAATCAAACCATCATGGCAGCATCCCCAATTTGGTCGCCTTTGTTCAGAGTATTCTACGAAATGTCACCTTGAGAATTTCCCGATACCATAAATCAGTTTGGCCCATTGAGTCTCTCCCATTGTAGTACTTACCCCTCATCCCTTAAGCTATTTTCCCCGTACCTAAAGTTAGTTTCCAGGTCATCCATGTCATCATGCTCTGAACAAAGGAAGTTTGAGTCCCCCCACTCTATGACCCGAGTTATTCCCCATCCCCACAATATGTCGGTCCCACCTTCAGTACTATCAC
Source organism: Larix kaempferi (assembly GCA_027924585.1). Lineage (NCBI taxonomy): Eukaryota > Viridiplantae > Streptophyta > Pinopsida > Pinales > Pinaceae > Larix > Larix kaempferi. The sequence continues at coordinate 11,628,457 of BSBM01000289.1, forward strand.
CTTTTGGTTTTACACCTCGCGCTCCTATTAAGGAAGCATCACTGCCTTGATAGTTGCAGGTCTCCCTCTATCGACGCCAACCAATCTATTCCAGAGGATAGACCCATAGGTCCCTGTGCCTTAGACTCATCACCATTAGTGGTGAGTGCTTACGGATCATTTTGAAAGGAGTCCCTAGTGCCTCTCAAAATGATTGTTTCTCACATGCCCTACATCAACACCTTAATCGCATCGTTGAGATCCATGCAGGGTATCGGTCCTTTCTGTTATTAGTCAAAGACCCCGGATGTCACCTGACTCTAGCACATTGGTGAGTCTACTTTAGGAAAGACCATTTATATGTTCCGTGGATATCCAGGCTGTGCTTGGCAACAGTATTTGTAAGTACCCCAGTTGTATACTTCTTCAGGTACACAATTCAGATACAGTTCAGTGTACTTTTGAAATTCTGACTCACAGTTATTGAATCAATCCAGTTGTTGGATACCTTCAAACACAACAGTTCATCAACCCTTCTGACACCACATTCAAAATGGTTGTTTCCTTTTTCTAGTGTATCATCTCTTCAGATCAGTGATGGTATTGAACATGAGTATATCCCATCTTTGTGTCCCCTCTAGACCATTATGATGTACACAACAATTCTCCATGTATTGTTCAAGTCCCATTTTTGGGCCTCATTGTTATTTATATTTCTTGATACGAGCATGGGTATGCCTGCCTCTTCCATATATTAAGATTATTCCTCATTCACTATTGAGGCCATGTATTTTTCAGTTTTTGCAGTTCGTATGGGACCATTGTTCCAGTCTCCAATCAGTCTCTTCTCTCCTCCAAAACCCCAGGGAAACGACAAAGAAACTATGATGTCTATCGGCCATACGATGAGCTCCTGCCCTCACACATTAGGGGGCAATCTGTTAACACCCAAAAAATGCTCACTATCTCATCTCCCTAGTCACATGACTTATTTGTCCACTTTTCCTACCATTTTAGCCTCTAAAACCTCAAAAAACTCTCAAAAGGACACCAAAAAGGCCAAAATCCATCTTTTTCTCCTCAAAAAATACCAAAAACCCTCCAAAGGGGTCCAAAATTCCCAAAAATCAATTAAAAGGGAATAAAATTCAAAAAAAGAAAAAAAAGAGGGAAAAGAGGAAAAGAAACCCTAAACCATTTTTACCAATACCATTGGTTACCTTAAACCATGGTTGTATTCTCAATCACCCAAAAGCTATAAAAAGGTGATAGAGGCTCCCCATTAATCATCCACATTCTTGCCTATCCTTATGCTACCAAATTCATTCTTGAGATCTTAAGCCCATCATTTGTGCTTTGATCCACCTTTGGAATGAACCCTTTTGGCCAATCCCCATTTTCATTTGAAGAAGAGAAGGAACCATTGGAGCATTGGAGCAACTCATCCCTACAGCTGCTCAAGCTCAACCAACCTCACCATTGAGGTAATCTTTCATTTATAAATCTATTTTTTTGTGAATAAAATTTGTTTTACATGGAAGATCTGAATTTTTTACTATTTACTGTAAAGTTTAGTATGCACATGTTAGATTAGTTTTTACCTTTTGCATTAGCGTTTTACTGTTTTATTCAAACTGCTACTACGAAGTTAGGTGCTCATTTGCACAAGCTTGGGTGAAAACCCAAGCAACAGACATAATGATCACTTAACCTCATATCTTATCTTTCACCATTTTAAACACAATGTTTGTTTAGTTATACGACTTTTCTTCGTACACGCTAACACCATGTAAGTAACAACAAATTGTTTACATATATATTTGCATACCTTTATAAAGATAACGACATACCTTTATAAGGGTGACTGCATATCTCTTTATTATATGGCGTTCATATGCTAAGGTACAAGTTTACTTGTATTAACACATATTAGTATTATACTCAATATCACATGAAATCCATATACCAAAATGAAATAGATTATCAAGGTGTCCATATAACGTATACCTCTATCTCATAAATCTCGATCACATAAAAGTATAATTTTTTATAACCACCACTCATAGTATCCCAACATCCATACTAATGATCATTGGAGTAAGAAATATATAAATGAAATCATACATTTTCATCATATGCATCCTATTAACTACTTAGAATACACATGTATAATTCTTAAGTAATAATAACCATTATCCTTTTGTTGAACTTACAAGCAAGGGTACAAGCGTGCTCCAATGTCACACATTAGTATTATACTCCCTTATGCTATACAATCACATGCCAGAAAGACAAGGGGACTCCTAACAATTATTCTCCTTTATAACTTGGTATCTTCAGACAAGGATATAATAACAAAGGATACTCATTTGTGGAAGTACATTAAGGCGAAGAACATGAAAAATCCTTCTCAAGGTAGTAAAGAAGACAATTTCCTAGTCATAGAAAACTTCGCACCAGTATAATGTCCAAGTGAACCAATTAAATTTAATTCCTTTGTGAAAAGAATCTAGATACCTTAGTCTAGCAAGGCTATACTTCTTGTGAAATATTAGTGTAGCATATGTATCAGACCCATAATTCCTCATTGATACCTTTGTAATGTAATAGATTTTGTATTAAAGAACAAAATCTTATCATCAACATAACTATGCTTCTTTCATAACTAAAAGAATATTAAATACATCAGTTAGATACTTATTCACATTGAGTCCTCTTGCAGCATGTCTTTTTACAGAAAATACTATTAATGTCAACAACATTATTAATTTATAAACTTTAAAGTAACTTTATATATAGAAAAGAACTTGGTCATTCCTAACATAGTCGGAACGCTAGACCATCCCAATTAATCAAAGCTTAATGGACCTTTAACATATATAATTACCTTTAATCAAAACTTAATGGATCTTTTAACAGATCTAAGTTGATTACATTTTCCATCTGAATCTCATATTTGGAAATATTGATGATTGGGTCAATCAAATTCGAATAATTATATAAAGTCAACAAAATGTGTCAACCGTACTCACTCAAATAAAACGATTTTGAAATTGAAAGGTATCAACTCTCAAGAATAACAAGAAATGTAGGGAAAGGTAATAAACATTTAAATCGAACTATCAAGTCAACATAATTAGGAGAGTCCTTAGCAGATAAACTTCACCTTTAAACAACTAGGATGACTTTCAATACACTCTTTTACTCTACCTTACAAGTACTTATTTCATAAATCCTTAACTCCAATAGTCTAACTATTTTAATCATTTTTAAAGAGTACTTTCTTGTCATTCAATGAAACTAATTGTAGAGTATGAGGGGATATTCATCGTCTAGTATTTATCAATAAAATATCATTCAAATAAATAATGAAACATAAACAATGCTCGCATATAGACAATGATATGCCATTATAACGCTTCAGCAAATGGAACATACTTACATGCAATTCAAAGACGTCTTGTCGATTACCTCTTGTCAATCCTTGGAAATAAAATTTTATGTTTGTGTCTTATAGGTGGAGTTCCTTTTCTAGTTCGACTAAATTATATTCTGTTTCCCCGACTAAGCCCAAATAAGCCCAAGTGTTTGCAACCTGTGCTCTGATACCACATGTAACATACCCGAATTTTCACGTTAGTATTTTAATGAATTTTCAAAATAAGAAAACTTTGCATACTGCTAAGATCCTTCTCACTTTAATGAAATTCATTTCAACATTTATCGATTCATCTACCATATTAAAAATACAAAATCTAAACCACTTTTTCTATTCCACTTAGGATACTTATATGTAAATGGAAGGAATTACACTATACACCATGTTTATCGATAGTGAGTTTCTTTAAACCAACTCATACTACAAGTTCAAATGCTTCATCTAACATAGTTTTAATTCACATTTGGATGTCCCTGACTTTATTTTGAACACCATAATAAATCACAATTATGCAGTAACACAAAAACACATATGTTACACATAAGATACCCATAATAGACATATAAGAGACACACCAATATAACGTGGTTCTCCCAATCCATGGGCTACATCCACGAAGAATGTCACAACTTGTATTATTATAAAAATAGAGGGGTTACCTTCCATAACACCGTTGTTACAAGAATTTCTTTCTTCCTTCTCAAAGCCTCTATCATATAGAAAATTCCAAGTTTATCTTGGAAGAAAACAAGATTTAAATCTACTAACTAGATACATGATAGTTTTTAACTCTAATACAAATTCATACATCATGGCTGAATGGCCAACTTATAAAGGTTGTAAACAACTGCAACAACACTTATGTTAATCTTACAAAAATACACGCCCATTACTGGCAGTTCCAAAATTATGCCAAGGAGACAATGTGTCGAGTCTCCTTAGAGATTTCCCTCTACTCGAAACCAACATACACTTGGCAATATCAAAGCATGAAAACTAGGTTTGAATTCCTATCAAAGGTGATCCTTCTCGTTGAAATTTTGTACATGAATCGAATACACAAAGCCATATGCACACACAGGTTGGCATGAGGATTGGTCGATTCATTTCCTAAAGTAGTCACATTCATACCATTAGTGCCAGAATTTGATCCTAGACTACAGAGGGACAAGCCAACACCATCTCAACAATCTCAAGATAAACAATGAAATAGGATTTTCTGGGTTTAGGGTTTAATGGTTTGTGTTACAACGTAATTTTCCACCTTGTGAGTATCAGCATTCTTTGTCCTATAGGATCCATTTCACTGACTCAGATCCACTTTATATCCTTCAGACACTATTTTCCCTATTTTTTCCCTCATACGCTAGCTGCATCATTACAGTGGGCGTACCCACGAGTTGCATCACTATAGCCCGCGGGTAGCATGTAAAATGGTAAAAATCACTAGTTTATTACTTTTTACTCCCAAAAAGCGGTTATTGGGTGACCTTTGATATTTGGGAGAGAAAATCTCATCCTATTTAACCAAAGCTCATTTCCAGTAGTCCCCCAGACAGCTCCATAAAAATTTTCTCTGAATATCTCTGATCTCTCTAGGGATGGCCTTGGGAGCCATCATAGTCGAAAACAAATAGGAAGGGATCGCCTGCAAGACAGCTTTAACAAGAACCAGGCGGCTAGCGAAATTTAGGGGTCGAAGGGTCCAATTAGACAGTTTTTCCTCATTATATCAAGCAGCTCCCTCCAAGACTCCTGACGAACTATGGAATCAACCAAAGGGGCACCCAGGTATTTAGACGGAAGGGAGCTCTTTTGGAAGCCCAAAATCCTGCAGATGTTTCACCTAGTAATCCAAGGAGTATTGAAAAAAAAGACTTGCGATTTCTGACCATTAACCTCAAGGCCAGAGGCTTTTCCAAAGTTATCAGGACAAATACGAATATCCCTCGCCTCTTGGATAGACAGGTTCCCAATAATCATGGTATCATCAACGAATTGATGATGGGTCTGACATTCCACTCTAGGATGAATGATAAGCCCTTGCAAATTGTGGTTTCCTTGCATAGATTTAATTGTTCTCCCCAAACCTTTAGCCATGATGATGAAGAGGAAAGGGGAGAGAGGATCCCCTTGAAGAATCCCTCTAGAAGGTTTAAGAATACCCAAGGGAACCCCATTAAGAAAAATGGAGGAAAAGGAGGAAGAAATCATATTCATAATCCAGTTGATCCATATTTCCGAAAAACCGAAAGCATGCATCATTGCCTTCATGAATTTCCAATTCAATTTATCATAATCCTTGGCTATGTCGAGTTTAAGCATCATTCCCAGAATTTTTTCTTTCTTGAGAGAATGGAGAACCTCATGGACCAAGATAATACCATCCATGATCAGCCTACCTTCAACAAACCCAGACTGCTAAGGGGAAATAATGAAGGGAAGAATAGGCTTTAACCTGTTAGGAATAACTTTTGTAACAATCTTATAAATCACATTGCAAAGGGATATCGGTTGAAACTTATCAGGGGAGTTCGCACCCTCACTCTTGGGAATAAGGGAAAGGAAGGTCACATTAAAAGTTGGGAGGATTTTCCCAGAACATCTTGAGGATTCCACAATTTTCCAAACCTCCGTCTTTACGAGATCCCAAAAGTGATGGAAGAAATTGGTTGTGAATCCATCAGGACTAGGGGATTTCCCATCTACCATCTGTTGGATAGCGTCCTCTACTTCAGTCAAGGAAATTGGTCGCATCAAGATACCATTTTGCTCCTATGAAACCAGGGATGGGAAGTTTTGAGGGATTGACTCAAAATGTCTTCTTCGGTCCATAACATTTTTCAGTCATAATATCCTGAAAAACATTCTGGAGTTCCCCTTCAATCTCGTCACTAGTTTCAAGCCTATCCCCCGCCCTGTTTTTAAGCTTGAGGATCCGGTTTTGCATACGATTCTTAATAATTGAGCAATGGAAAATTTTGGTGTTCCTTTCACCATCATGAAGCCAGTTAGTTCTCTCCAGTTTTGGTGTCACGGAATTTCCTCCTGCTTGTCCCTCTCTAAAAGCTTATTGTAAACAGTAGTTTCCTCGCTATGCAACTCCGAAGTGTATCCTCAGTGCATGCCACTTTTTTGGATTTCCTCCAATCGGGATTCAAGGGCTTGTTTATCCTTGAATATGTTTCCAAATTCCTCCTTATTCCATTTCTTGATTTTTCCTTTAAGCACTTTCAATTTTTGTTGAAATTGGTACATACTCTGGCCCTCTCCAGAGTTCATCTCCCCCCACCATTGGTTTACCTTCTCTTTAAAATACGGGTGACCTAACCAAAAATTCTCAAAGAGGAAAGGTTTCTTAAACTGAGATCCCAACCCACTCCACTAGAGTTTGATAGGCCAGTGGTCCGAGCCTGGTGCAGGGAGAATGGAAGTAGCGATTTCACTTCCCGACTCCATCACCGATTTAGAGACAAGAAAATGATCTAACCGGGACACAATGTGACAGTCACCCTTCCTTTTGTTATTCCAAGTGAATTGTCCTTCCCTCGAGATCATATCAATAAGCTTCAGGTCCTCAATAGTGTTTCTAAAGTGGACACACTCGTCTTCAAGGTGGCGTCTTCCTCCTTTTTTCTCCTCTAAAGAAGAGATAAGGATGAAATCCCCACCCACAATCCAATGCTAACCTAAAACCATCTCTCCCAACCATCTCAGAGAATCTAAGAAGGAAATTTTATCCCCCGGAGTGTGGGGACCATAGAAATTGGTGAGGACGCCTGAGACCCGAAAACCAATTACCTAAAACTCGGTAGAGAGAAAGTGGTGATTCCCAAGGAAACCCGAGAGATTGAATTTTATCGAGTCCCAAAGAATACCAATCCCTCCACCAAAACCCTTGGCATCTATACCCATAACTTTGCAATTTTTCCAGTTCTTTTTACATTTCACCTATAAATGAATCATTGAGCATTTTGTATCTTGAAGAAACAAGATGGTAGGATTCGTTCTCTTTATCTTCTTCCTAAGGTTTTTAATCTTTCGCTGGCCATTAAGCCCCCTTATATTCCAAGAAAAAATCTTCATTAAAACAATTAAAGATTACAGACCCAAGGCATCCCTCATGGTAGGGTACTAACCTATTTCAACCAACTTCAAACCTGCAACTACTATTCGTTGCCGATTAGATTTCAGGCCTAGATTGTTGGTATTCTCTTCATTTTTTCTCTTATGATATTTCTAAGATCCATGGCTGATACCTAGGCATTTGGATTCCCGAACTTTGAGGATATCTTCTTTCAGAAGGGTCACTTGCTCTTGGGGCACATAACCTTTTTCAATGTCTGCACAAGCCTGTTCAATTCCCTCCAGATCCAGATCCCCGATTTCCATATCTTCGGTCTCTTCTCCAGCATCCCCCCTCGATAACCTCGATAAGGGTTTCTTCCAACCCCGGTGCCATAGAGATGGAAGGACCAAAAGATTGCTCTTGATTCTAAGTACCAGACATTCCTGGGGCGGGATAGAATTTTTATCCTCCTCTTTCTCTTTGAGGGAATCAAAAGGATTAGAAGTCATGATCTTCTTTGCACCTTCCATAATTTCTTGCTTTCTCCCTCCCCATTTGCGACTCAGAACCCTAGTAAACCCGGGATCCGTGTTCTCAACTGCACTCTTGGGTGAGGGTTTTGGCTTGTTCAAGGGATAGTATTTGTAAAAGTGGCCTTTCTCATGACACCTACGGCATCTGAACAAAATTTGTTCATAGTCCAGGGGTTGGATCCATTCCTCGTCTTCCCATACCATCTTGATCGCTTTAGGAAGCTCCCGCGAGAGATCCATATAGACACAGATCCATGCATAAGCAATATAGCGTTGGGATTTTGTTTGTTCAGAGATATTTATAAAAGTAACCAGATTGTTTCCGATGTCCTCCAATATTTTAGCCTCCCAATATTCACTCGGAAGAGAATAGAGTCTGATCCAAACTGGTGCAATCTTCATGTCTTCCTTTTCAGGGAAATTTTTTTCTTTCCACGACCTCAGAAAGAGGCCAGCAGAATAGAAAAAATAAGGGCCTTCATCAAGAACTTTGTTTCTATCATCCATATTCAGGAAGGAAAACGTAAAGAAACCCTTGGACCCTAACTGGAGATCGTAATGGCCTTTGGGTTTCCAAGTAGAATTAATCCACCAAATTATGGATTTTTCAAAGGGTAACACCCTAACAAACTTCCCAATGAGAGCATGATATTGCAAATACTGAATGTTATCACGCAACGTACTAGATCTGATTGTCATTGATGGGATTGAGGTTGTTTTGGGTATGCATTGACCCAGCCTCCTGCTCCGTGGGGATTTGCAGAACTTATCACTTGCGATTTTTTTCCAACACCACCCATACCTTCTAGCAAGATCGAGATCCCACCAACCCGAAAGTCCGCATGCGAAGAGACCTAAGGGGTAGGATCTCTCCCCCCCCACAGTTTCAACCATGAACACCGTCAATCCTCCCTCCTTCAGAAATCGCCAAAAACCCTAGCTCTCTCCTCCCATTACCAATACACATTTGGTAGTCCCGAAAAGTTCTTACACTTGAATAAAGAGTTTTTCTTTCTCCCAAGAATGTAGACTGTTAACTTAATCAAAACACATCATTCACTTGATCCAGGAAATTCTTGCCTAACACTTTAGTGCTCACGCAACAATCATTTCTCTCATGCATACTAAGCAGTGTCCTCCCTCCTGCATATGCATTCTCTTTATAGTTTTCCTAGGTCTTTATAGCCAGTCGATTCCCTTAAGAATCCCGACGGCTATCAACTCCCTGATTTCTAGTGAGTGTTTCAGTGCCATTAATGCACTCTTACACTTGTTTTGATTCTCTTGCAATTAACATTCAGTCTTGTCTCCCACTCTTGGATGCCTGATTTCCTCTTTTAGCATTTGTTGTCCCTTTCCTCATCCTTTTATTAAATTAAATAATTGTTTCGTCTTATTACATCATGTAACCATACGGTTACTTTGACCAATTTTTGATCTAGTTCTTTATTCAATAATAAATAACAATAGTAAAAAGAATAAATAAAATTTGCAGTGTGGATCTTACTTTGACCATGCATAATATATTACGCTCTTGTCTTTCAACAAGTTCCACCGACTTTTGACCATCTGCCAAATTCCCTTCTTAGTATAACAAAAATCAAATTTTGTACAAAAATATTTTCCATAAGCATAATAATCATAAAATTATCCTCCATACTACAATATCCATACATGATCATCTGAAATAAACATCCTCTTGTGGTTCCTTATTTTAATCCTTACGACATGGTTCACCAAAAGCAAGATACAAAATAATTTTCTTGGTACATTAATTCCTAGGGAAGTATATATGTGCATTGTTTACAAAAAGAACTACAATAGATTTCTCAACCACTTAAAACTTCAGGATAACCTCTTTTCTTACTACGCAGGATTACATAATGCCTTGAATACGAAATAACATTCTTCCTTTGATGATTAATGGACATTGTTAACACCCAAAAATGCTCACTAGCTCATCTCCCTAGTCACATGACTTGTTTGTCCACTTTTCCTACCATTTTAGCCTCTAAAACCTCAAAAAACTCTCAAAAGGCCACCAAAAAGGCCAAAATCCATCTTTTTCTCCTCAAAAAATACCAAAAACCCTCCAAAGGGGTCCAAAATTCCCAAAAATCAATTAAAAGGGAACAAAATTCAAAAATATATTCAAAAAAGGAAAAAAAGAGGGAAAAAGAGGAAAAGAAACCCTAAACCATTTTTACCAATACCATTGGTTACCTTAAACCATGGTTGTATTCTCCATCACCCAAAAGCTATAAAAAGGTGATAGAGGCTCCCCATTAATCATCCAAATTCTTGCCTATCCTTATGTTGCCAAATTCATTCTTGAGATCTTAAGCCCATCATTTGTGCTTTGATCCACCTTTGGAGTGAACCCTTTTGGCCAATCCCCATTTGCATTTGGAGAAGAGAAGGAACCATTGGAGCATTGGATCAACTCATCCCTCCAGCTGCTCAACCTCAACCAACCTCACCATTGAGGTAATCTTTCATTTGTAAATCTATTTTTTTTGTGAATAAAATTTGTTTTACATGGAATATCTAAATTTTTTATTGTTTACTGTCAAGTTTATTATGCACATGTTAGATTGGTTTTTACCTTTTGCATTAGCTTTTTACTGTTTTATTAAAACTGCCACTATGAAGTTAGTAGGTGTTCATTTGCACAAGCTTGGGTGAAAACCCAAGCAACAGTTTTTGGCGACTCTGCTTTTCTTTGAACCTTTGGTTAGATTTAGATTTGTTCTTGTTTTTGTTGTTATTTTACTTCAATATTGTAGATATGATAAACCCTTAAGCCTGCACCTTGTAGCCCAAGCCCATTGTTGTTTCTGCAAGGCCTATAAACCCCATTTTTCAGTTTCGGCTTTCGTTTTCAGTGATTGTTTTTCGTGCTGTCGATCGCAAGTTTCCCCCCAGAGATGCGATCTAGATCGCGCCTGCCGAGCCTAAAATCGCGATCCGATAGCACTTGTTCACCCTAAAACCGTGATATATTAACCAGATCTGCATAATCAAACTGCGACTCAGATCGCGCTTACCTAGCCTAAACCCGCGACCCAAATCACGCCCATTCGTCTCAAACCTGCGATCTGCAAACCATATTTGCACAACCTAATTGCAACTGTCTAGTCCATAACCGTGACCCTGATCGCACCTGTCTTCCCCAAACCTGCGATCTAACACTCGACTTATGAGTTCCGACCGCGCCATTTAGCCTCATAACTACGATCCAGATCATAGCTTGTTGCCTCACAGCTGTGACCCAGATTTCCTCTGTTATCCTCTTAGCCACGATCCAGAGTGCGATATTTCCCTCGATACCCGCGACCTAGATCCCAAGTTTTGGATCAAAACTTGCGATTTGTTTTCTGAGTTTTCTTGCCCATTTTTGGCCCATATTTTTCTGCACCTTTTCTAGCCACCTGTTCTGCTTGCATCCCCAGCTATCCCTTTTATTTTTCTATCATTTACTTTACTATACCACTTTACAGGTTTTTCAGTAGTTTTATTGAAAAAGAAATTTTTTAGCATTTACAGTTAAATTTTAGCATTTGCAATTAAATTCAACACTTACATTTGATAGATTGTTTCCCAAGCGTGGAATTTTGTTAGATACATCATTTCACTTGCACACAATCTGTCACCATAATACAAGTGAGCCTTAAAATCCACTTAACTCAACCAACCTTCTAACCCCACTTGAGTAACATAAAAAGAAGCTTGTAGTTAGGTAGGACAGGAGGGATAGGTATCCAAATAACACCCCTCGGTCACTTTTCAATTGAAACATAGTTGTTGTCTGTTAGGGTACCAAAATCCCTTAGTATTTTTGACACAGTTATACACCAATTTGTCGGAAAGGCCTCTCCCTTAGGAGGGTCGAAGTAGCAGGACTGGTTCTGGAGGCCTAAGTGGAATACTGCAATCCATTCAGTAATCGAAGGCTACCTACTCGTTTTTTCTCGTTGTACCACCCTTGTGGGAGTACAACGACGATAGAATAGGAGCTGTAGATTTACCTTTCTGAACGTGTCATGAACGAGGTATCTTAGTAGCCATTCTTCTAGGATTCCTTTACCCATTGTCCCTCCCGGCAGGGGGACATTTATCCATTTGGTTCTACTTGTCGTATTGTCTGACTTGGATTTCATCACCTTGCAGAGGATACGTCTGGTTTGAGCTAGCATACCTTTTAGTTAGGCGTTTGCATGCTCTCTTACCTCCCCTTGGTTTAGCGAGTACACCATTTTTTTATTCTAGGAGCCATTTGCTTATTGGTATTCTGACCACCTTTTCTGGTCACCCTGATTACTGTAGCACAGCTGTTACAGTGAGTGTTTTGAGTTTGTTGTTGGCCTGAGTGCCATATTTTTTGCGCTCCCCTCCTGCACACCCTGTTGCATTAGGGTTTTTGATCTTTTTCACTCACCACTACCTACTAGTTTTAATATCCGTATGTCACCATTGAGTCCCCAAGACGTTCTTGGCATTTCCGGGGTGAACCCCCACAGTACGGTTCACTTGACACCACTCGTCACAGCCGTAGAGCCTTGTGACTTGACTCCACTCGTCACCAGCATAGAGCTTCGTCACCCAACTCTGACGCCCCTTATTTCACATCTGAATCTGAGGCAGAATCAGAAAACCCTACATACACAACATCGACTATCCCCATGGCTGGAATTACTTCCAACCCATTCTCCGTAGGGACTATCAGTGGAGCATCCACCACCACCCCTACCACCACAATGGCCACTACTACAACAACTACACTGGGTATGCCCTCAATGGGACCCAAACCTACCATCCCCATCACTATTCCAATTCCAATAGCTACGGGAGTCAATCCCACCCCATCCGTTGCTCATGTTACACTTGGACGCACAGGCCCCTCCCACACCAACACCACACCTTTGTTTGGGGGTCACATCCCCGTCACAAATCATATTCCCTTTGGGGGAAGCCTCCTGCTCAACAATGCTACCACCAACACATATGCCCCAGCAACCATGTCATATTCTTCTTCCATTTTTCCATTTATGGCTAGTCTCAATCTCCCTGACCTGGAAAGCTTAACAAACGATTATATTCGACATGATCCCACATGGCCTCACATGCCTACCAAACTCCCATCAAACATCCCTAAATTTGAGAGAAAGGCGGGTGAGGATCCCCAAAACCAAATTATGTCTTTCCATCTATGGTGTTCCTCCAACTCCATAGTTGATGACTCCATCAGCCTACGCTTGTTGCAACAAACCTTCACTGGCTCTGCAGCTAAGTGGTATATTGAGCAGCCTCACGGGACCCACCCCACTTTCACATTCCTTGCCTCGACCTTTCTGCAATTCTTCCAGTTACTCGTCCATTATGACGCAGGAGTAGAGATCCTATTATCTTGCAGGCAGAACATGACTACCCACATCACTAATCACATTCATGAGTGGCATAAATGCCATAGTTTATGCAATATTAAGCCGAATGACCGTATTTTCCTAGATTGCTTCCCAAAATCTCTCCTTCCAGCCATTGCTAAAGATGTGGCATCTGAATGATCCCATTCGAAAGAAGAAGCCATTCTCAAAGCCCAGCAGTTTGATTTAATCTATGCCCAATCTGGCTACCTATATACAGTTTTACCTGATGCCCACCGCAGCGATTCCTCCCGGAATGACGCGCCGAGGGCATCCCATGCCGTCGACGGCATCATTGGCTGTGTTGTGTCACACAACCAACCCTTTTCCATTATGAGCAATAATAATGGCCCCGACCTTTTGTGGGCCACATCTCACTCCAGAGCTACAACTTTGTATGCTCCCATGACACACTCTAACCACACTCATGGAGCCTCATGTCCACCATAGTGTTACGGTAATGCACAGTCAGCTTATGCACATCCTACATATTATCACCAATAGGCCACTCATGCTCCTGTTCACTCACAAGCCCCATCGACTTATTACCCTCCACAAGCAGCGCCTGGAGCACCACAAACTCCAGTCTCTCATACTTACCAACAACCACAATCAGCACCTAGACCACCCCCAGCCCCACTTTCTTATTATCCACCGTGGCCTGCTCCAGCACCTGTGCAACCTCAAAACCCCCCCACTTCCCAAGGTAAAGTGTATGCACAGCAAAACCAACCACCAAAACAAAACACCCAATGCAATCAAGGAGGTCAACAAAATCGTGGAAGAGGACGCAACCGCGGGAACAATCAACCTAAAAACCAAGGAAATCAGCAACCTAATCCTCCAAAAAACAACAATGCTGCTCTCGCCAACCAAAACCCTGATCATCCATTGAAACAGGGTGAAAACCCTAATTTAAGAACAAACCATCCATGTTCCATATGTGGGGCATATGGCCATTACACACACTCATGCCCGCATTTGGAGCGAGCACGTCAAATTTGGACTGATGACGCCCAACGCCAAGGACACGCGGCACAGCCAGCGCCACCTCCTCAACCACAACCCATGGTGTTGTAGAACCCTTTACCGACATAAGAAGTGGTCAACACCCGTCCGATAGATCCCCCACAAGGATCTACGACACCACAACATCAAGTCACTTATGCTGCAACTTATTACCAACACATGGATTTAGGTACTCACCATCTATTAATGATGTCATCGGCTGATGTACACCTCCAAACAAGCCGAGACCAATATGGCTCAACCCCTGAAGCCATACCCATTGATCAAGCCACTAATGCCCTTCCAACTGATCATCCATTATGCATACCTACTATACCGCTAGAAGGGGGCCCTAAAGCCCCTAGCTTTCCCCTACGACAGATCAACAATAATCCTAACACTCGTGCCGCCGCAAATTATAATATTCTGGATGACTTAGCCCAGTCCCCCGTTTCTATGTCTACCCTGAAAGTCCTAAAAAACTGTCCTGCAAAGAGAAAAATATTTTTATTCGCCATTGGTGTAATAGACCCTTCTGACTCACGAATGATGGCATTCGATTTGGACCAAGCCTAACCACATTTTCCTTACACACTAGCATTTCAGGATTCTGTATCCATTCGGAACCTTGTGATTCATCGGTGCATCATCGATGAATGTGCCTCCACTTGTGTGATGTCAACATTTATCTGGTAGAAACTTGGATCTCCTACACTACAACCATCCACCACCGCATTACGAGCTTATGATGGCCATTCAGCTCAACCACAAAGCCTCTTGACCAACGTTCCCATGCAGCTATGTGGAAAAACAATCCTTATCAATATAGACATCATCAATTCCCAACTTGATTACAACCTCTTACTTGGACGAAGTTACATGTAGGCCATGAAGGGTTTCGCTTCATCCGTCTTTCACACTATGATGTTCCCCCATGAAGGACATGTAGTCAAAATTGATCAACTGACATACTATGATCTTAATGCCCCCACCGCACCTGAAAATGTTCTACCTATGATTGAACAACCCGTTCAGAGCACACCCACATCGTTCGTCTCCACAGTCGGACCCAGGATATACTTAGATACACCCATGACTTCCACATTCCAATCCATTCCACCCCCTCTGCAGACAGTTGAGATATCTGATTTGTGCACCCTCTCGCACAATACACAGGCACCTAACCAACAGCCCCCTTTACTGCCACAACCACCCTCAGTGCCAAGTCATGTTGGAGCCACACCCATCCACACTATCCCGTTTCTATTTTCCCCTTTAGGAGCAGTTATCACCCCAGTAATGGCTACGCTCAATCTTCCAGGGTTAACTTTAGTACTACCTGTGTGGTACTTGCCCTACCCAAATCCTCCCCCAACACCAACTATCATTTTACAAGTTGTCCAACCTATCACTGTAACGAACCGACCACCTCCTGGAGTGAGAACTGCAACAACATCTAGTAATGCACCCCCTTTTCCCCGTCACACTGGGGGCATAGGCCCACAAACTTACTCTACTCCACTTGCGACCTACACCGCCCCACCTACTGCAAAACTCACAAAGAACCCCCTGACATTTCGTGCTCCCCCAAATGCTCTTAGTGCGATGATTTGGGCCATGCTACCCATCAATGTCCACAACTACGAGCACTTCAGGAACACATGCAAATGTTAGATGACGATGCTAACATCCCAGTTGTTAAACTTGACATTACCCCTCAGCCTCATGATAAATACCTGCATACCAATCACCCTTGTGCAATATGTGGTATTTATGGCCATTACTCACATCACTACCCCGATCTCTCGGATTACAAGGCAGCTCTGTACAAACCGAATAATGCCGACCTATAGACATCCCCTCCTCTTATTGAGGAAATATATCCCCCAACATCTTCCTCCTCGGAATAAATCAATACCATTTATATGATTTCATCCACCAGTGCGCCTCAGCCAACAGATTTGACGATACAGTGCTTCCGCAATGATGAAGAAATACTCGAAGCACTTACCGCACTCGACTACCTCTGGGATGCTATGCACCATCGATCATATTTCATCCCTGAGGCATCTACCTCATCCATGACAAAGCAATTCTCCATTGAATCCAAAGATTTCCTTCCCACCAAGGTTGATTGGTTTAAAGATCCCATCCCATCTCCTGATGCCTTTGAGGAAGGCAATATGGCCAATATTTCACCCATCATTAAAGTTGACATCTCTACCAAGCCTGGAACACCTAAACTCATTTATTTAGGTGCATCTTGGACCAGGATGAGGTACAAGCTTACAAGAAGCTCTTCCAAGAGTTTTGCGACGTCTTTGCATGGTCCTACACCGAGATGCTAGGTCTAGACCCCGCTATTGTAGAACACCACATTGACACTTGGCCCAACATATAACCCGTTCTCCAAAAACAGCACCCCATCCACCCATCTAAGCTTCCTGCCGTCAAAGTAGAAATTGAGAAGCCTTTTACAGTTGGGTTCATTTATCCCATCGCCTATACCACTTGGGTTTCCAACCCGGTACCAGTCAACAAAAAGCAAGGCACTATTTGTGTTTGTACTAACTTCCGCGACCTAAACCAAGCTTGTCCTAAAGACAACTTCCCCACACCATTTATCGATCAACTTATCGATGCATGTGCAGGGCATGAGACACTATCTTTCATGGATGGTTTCTCTGGATATAACCAAATTCATATTCTCAAAGAAGATCAGTACAAGACTGATTTCACCACCCCATTGGGCACTTTTGCTTATCGAGTTATGCCTTTCGTACTTAAAAACGCTCTCGCAACCTTCCAGTAGGCCATGACATATTGTTTTCATGACTTGATTAACATCATCTTGGTCTACCTTGATGACCTGACAGCCCGATCCAAAAAATGGTCCGATCATCTAAACGACCTCCGACAAGTGTTTCTTCGTTGTCGCAAATACCAAATCCGCTTGAACCCACTCAAGTGTGTATTATGCGTTCCGATGGGCTGATTGTTAGGTTTCATCATTTCACATAAAGGAATCATAGTCGATCCATTAAAGGGCCAAGCCATTCTATACCTACCATTAGCACACATGATTCGACAGTTACAGATACTTCAGGGGAAGGAAAATTTCTTCTTTTGTTTTGTTCCCGATTATGCCACGACGGTTCATCGTTTCCTTCATTTTCTCCGTACCCACATCCCTTTTATGTGGGACGACCAAAAGCAAGAATATTTCAAAGACCTGAAGAAATCTCTTACACATGCCCCATTGATATCCCCTCTGGATTTCTCAAAAGACTTCATCCTTTACGTTTCGGCATCCGATCATGCCGTTTCTGGAGTTCTTATTCAAGAAGATTTCGCCCGTCAAGAGCACGCCATTTATTATGTGAGCCAGACATTATCGGGCCCACCACTACGTTACTTGTATGAAGAGAAACTGGCCCTCTCCATCATCTTTTTAGTTCAAAAGTTGCGACATTACATCCTCATAAGCCATACTACAGTTTTTGCAAACTCTAACCCCATGGTCTATCTCTTGAACCGTCGCCTTCTGCAAGGCCGCATCGCTAAATGGGTCATTATCCTACAAGAGTATGACCTGACTTTCAAAACCCCTAAGAGTACAAAATCACTTGCACTTTCTCAACTCATAATGGATTTACCATCCCTATCACCATCGCCCTCAGTCACTACTAATCTAACTGATGACCATTTGTTCACCATCTCGTATGATGATCCTTGGTACGGTGACATTTTCGTTTACCTCTGCACATAAAAGTTTTGACCCAATGTTGACCATGACGGACGCCGTCGCATCCGTCACCATGCTTCCCATTACCTCCTCCTAGGCGATGTCCTATATCGATGTGGTGTTGACACTATCTTATTTCCTTTCACGAGAAGAAGCATAACAAGTTCTCAATGATTGTCATAGCGGTGCCTGCGGAGGCCATTTTTCGGGAATGGAAACTTCCCAAAAGGTGATCCGTGCAGGGTATTTTTGGCCCTCACTATTTACTGATTGCATCACAGTGGTCAAACATTTCCAAAATTGCCATCTCTTTTCCCCCGAGGCAAGAACACCCCTCGCCCCCCTTCATCCAGTCGTCACCATTGGTCCTTTTTGCAAATGGGCCATCGACTTCATAGAGTGTAATCCTGCATCAGTCGACGGCCATAAATACATCATTGTTTCCGTCGATTACTTTACCAAATGGGCAGAAGCCATGCCTACTTTCAACTGCAAAGCCGACACTGCAACCCGCTTCTTCTTTAACCATGTTATTACTCATTTTGGATTACCTAAGCAACTCGTCTCAGACCATGGTTCTCATTTCGAGGACTCTATCTAGCGAGAATTGTCAACCCTCCTCAAATTCAAACATCAATACGCCTCCCCCTACTACCCCCAAGGGAAAGGCCAAGTCGAAGCCATTAACAAAATTTTGAAGACAATCCTCCAGTGCACTGTCAACCGACATAAGTACAATTGGAATCATATGTTTTTTCCCGCACTATGGGCTTACCGTACCTCCACTAAGACCGCCACCGATTTTACCCCTTTCCATTTGTTTCACGGCGTGGAATCTGTCCTCCACATTGAGTGTCAGATCCCAACATTGCATATCACCATCGAACTCCTCCCAGATACCTCACCGTTTGAACAATGCTTACTCCTATTGGAGCAAGCTAACGAGGATCACCATGCATCCCTCCAAACCATTGAAGCCACAAAAAAACACTCCAAAGCCGGCTACGATAAGCACTTTCACCCAAGATCCTTCCGTGAAGGAGACCTTGTACTCGTTTACGATCAAGCCCATGACAAAACGGGAAAAGGAAAGTTTGAATCCATGTTGCAAGGCCCTTACATTATACACACCTGCCTTGGTCATGAGGCATATCTTCTAACTGATTCAGAAGGTAACCCCTTGCGCAACCCCCGTAACGGGTTGTACCTCAAACGCTTTTACCCATAAAATATTTTGGACACCATAGTCTAAACTGTACAATTTTGTTTCTTTTTTCACTCTCATCTTTCAAAACCTTACATTTTTCTTTTTTCTGCATTACCACAGATGGATCCTATCCCACTTTACTATGTTGGCTTTGTCGATGGTGCAAGTCATTGGTCTCCAAATCTCACCTCCGCAGCTTGGGTACTCTATTCCCCCTCAGATGAGTTGATTCACCTCGATGGAGTGTGTATAGGTGCTACTACAAATAACCAAGCTGAGTACGATGCTGTGATTGGTCTCTTGACCACTGCCCTCCAGATGGGTATAAGTCACCTTCACGTCTTCCTTGACTCCCAGGTCCTTGTCTCCCAACTCAAAAATTGTTACCATGTACGTGATCCTTGCCTCTTTAGAAAGTTCCTACGCACTAAACAAATTATTAGACAATTTGAATCCATTATGTTCACTCATGTCCAAAGAAATCAAAACAGTGTGGCAGACCAACACCAGACCAAATGGCTAACAACATTCTATATTGGCACGCCAACCAAACCATGTACGACATCAACCATGCATCAACATAACATCATATAGGCATAAAAAAACCATAGAAACAACAAAATAATCCATCATAATATTGCATCCACGTTCATATCATAAAAAATGCCTCCACTGGCATATATAAACATAACAATTGCATCCACGTGCAACAAAACATAAAAACATCGACAGATGTGCATCCACGTGCATACATGACTATATCATCAAAAAATGAATCCATGTGCATAAATATATATATCATATAGTCATAATCTCAAAGAGTGCCCTTAACACCCAAATATACAAAAATACATCAATTGTATACGAACGGAACATACAAAAAATATCCCCACCTGCTCATCAACATTTGGGGGCAGGTCACAGATGGTCTAGTCAGAATACCCTCCTCGGTCGGTGTCCTCATCATCACCTGCCTCTGCGGAAGACTCGTCCTCTCCTCACTCCTCCTCTGGATCCTCTAGATCCTCCTCCTTTGGATCCTCTTCCTCATCTACAGGAACGTCTAGCAATTCTCGAGCCCTCCTCTCTGCTGCCAAGACAACAACCCATCTCATGATCGATCTCCAATCTCATGGAGCATCGTAACACAAATCCAAGATCTCCGGGTCTAACTCTCGCCAACCATCATCTGCTATATCGCTCAATAAGCGATCAAAGCCAACCCATAAGGTCTCCAGGTCCACATCATCCTCCCGTCAACATGCGGCTCCTCGCGCAGGTGGGACAGGTGGAGCTACGATCACCATACGACCCCTCCGGGCCTGATGACCATCTGGTGGAATTGGTCCCACATCTGCAACAACCAACATATAGAGGTCAACATCATCTAACATCTTTAGCTACCATCATAAACTAACAAGCAAAAAATACAATATGATGTGCTAAGAAGAAACAAAAACAAACACGTACCTTCAATCCCCTAGGCCTTCCCAGGAGGCCACAGAAGCTCAATGTCCCTCTAGTAGTCCATCCCCCGATACAGATAGTCATCAATCAAAACTGGTATCTGCCACCACTGACTGAAAATATCTGCGGCAAAAAATTGGCCCACATCCCCACCACCACGGTGGCGCATCATCTCTCTCCACCATACCATCTGCAGCTCTGTCACACCTCCATCTCGGATAGGAACACAGGGTCGTAGCAAAGGCACCCGCTCAAAGAAGAAACAACATAGAAAGGAAGCTAGCTAAAATACCCCCCCATCTTCCTCACCTTGCTCAGCTCGCGCTGAACGCAGGCAAGGAACATCTGACCCCATGCAAAATAAGTCCCCAATAGGACTCGCTCGATCAGCTGCATCTACCCTCCCGACACACGGTTGGGTGCCAATGATCCCAATACTCGCACCATGCATGCTGCGACCGCACGAGTCACCGGATCCCGCAAATATATGACCAACATTGCATTCTGATGCACACAAGCAACCGAAACACAATACCTCCACACCATATCCTCTATCTCCACATCCCCTCTCCTCTAAGGCTGAGTGTCTGTAATCATCCCAAAACGTGGCAACCCAGTCAAGAAATACACATCTACCAAGGTGAGATCCAATCTCTTACCTTGAACAATAAAATCACTAATGGTCAGGTTCCAAAACCCGATCAACCTATTCAGCAAATAAGGTGTTGAATGCATGAGAGGAACATGTGCAAACTTTAGCAGCCCACCCAGTGCCAAAGTAGCCTGAACACGATGATCTCGATGGATGATCCTCATAAGGTCATCTGGGATCTCATGCTTCCTCCAAGACTCCCTCGGACTCCTGAGCATCCTGCCAAACACACAAGAAAATATCATTAGAAACATATCACATAAAATCCTCATTGTCCCCCAACAATGATCCAAATCGCGGCTGTGGGGCCCACAGACGTGATCCCGATTGCGACTGTGAAGGCCACAACTGCGATCCTAATCACGACTGTGAGAACCACAGTTGCGATCTCGATCGCGACTGTGGAAGCCACAGTTGCGATCTGGATCGCGACTGTGGAAGTCACAGTTGCAATCCTGATCGCGACTATAAGAGACATAGTTGCGATCCAGATCACAGCTGTGGGAGACACAATCGCGATCGAGGATCGCGGCTGTAAGAGCCACAGGCGCGATCTGGAGCACGCAAAAGGCCTCAAAAGCCGCGATATACCTCATTGGTCACCCAACGTGACCAGTACACCGCCCCCAAGGACCCAATTTCCCCCCAAAATTAAATAACATGAAAGTTAAGGGCTAATAGAGTTACCTGGAACTCGCGAAATGAAAATCCAATGGTTGGTTCTCCCACAAATGATGAAACAGCCCTGGCTCACTCAAATCTCCTATCAAAATAAACAGTGCAAATGACACGTGTCACTATGGGTCCACTTCCTATTTATAGACATTTGACCCATTTTCATTTCACCATTCCGGAGTCATATAGAGTCCATTCTCTGAACTGTCGATACCATTGGATTCAGCGCAGCGAGAACTTCACGATGGTCAACTCAGTTTTTGCATTTCATCGGCCCCTTTTTGGGGAATTTTTTCACACGCCTCTTGTCGCCTTGATTTGCATGCCACATTGGTCGTTTTTCGTTTTTGACGAGTTTTATATCGCCGGATTCAATTTTCCATGCTCATGATGATACTTGAGATCATTTCTCGCTCTCACCACCATATTTTTCATGCATTTTTTTTCACATGTCCGTCGTCACCTCAGTTTGCGTGCCACATCGGCCGTTGTCCATTTTTGACAAGTTTTATATCGCCAGATTCAGTTTTCTGTGCTCGTGATGATACTTGAGATCATTTCTCACTCTCACCACCATATTTTTGGGGCATTTTTTTGCCACGCCCCTCGTCACCTCGATTTGTGTGCCACATCTGCCATTGTGCGTTCTTGACGAGATTTATATCGTCAGATTCAGTTTTGCGTGCTCGCGATGATACTTGAGATTGTCTCTCACTTTTATCAAAAACATTTTGACATTGTGTCCACACACATTGCCACCTCGATTTGCATGCCACATTCGTCGTTGTTGGATTTCATAAATTCATGCATCACATCTCATACATGAGCCCTCTGCTCCATCCATACTGCAATTATGACGTTGTTTTTCTATCATTCATCAACCCGCAAGGAGGCCCCATCAATGTTCCCCCTATCACTATTCTTGGTCCCTATACTTGTCCCTTGATCGAGCACTTCCTCCTTGCCTCACCATTACTTTTGTTCGATATAATTTTATCGCTTTTTCGTGTCAATCAATTCCTTTACGAAAAAGGCACTTAGGGATTTTCTATTAAGCTCTTTTTTGACTCCTAAAACAATAAAAAGATCGCTGAGCAATCTTGCTTCCTTTCATGCTCGTTAAACGTATTTAAAAAGGGTGCCTACCTGGTATAAGTTTACCCCTTTTCTGGACCTTGTAGACTAATTACAAAAAAATAATACTCTAGTCACATTGGCTAGAAGAGTTCTTCATTGCACTATTTTATGCTTTTTCGGGCCTTGGAGATTAACTCATGAAAAAGAACCCCCTTGGAGTCTACTTACTGCTTTCAGACTCTCTAAATTCGAAAGCAGCCTCGAGCATGAACTGTCCTAGGCTCTTTCAATCCACGCGACAATACCATTTCTTGAGCACACTTTTATCCCTTCTTTGAGCTCCTTAAACCATGAAGGACCCAAGGGTGCCTCTAGGTGCCATAGCAAAGCATATGTAATCAAACCATCATGGCAGCATCCCCAATTTGGTCGCCTTTGTTCAGAGTATTCTACGAAATGTCACCTTGAGAATTTCCCGATACCATACATCAGTTTGGCCCATTGAGTCTCTCCCATTGTAGTACTTACCCCTCATCCCTTAAGCTATGATCCCCGTACCTAAAGTTAGTTTCCAGGTCATCCATGTCATCATGCTCTGAACAAAGGAAGTTTGAGTCCCCCCACTCTATGACCCCAGTTATTCCCCATCCCCACAATATGTCGGTCCCACCTTCAGTACTATCACCTTTTGGTTTTACACCTCGCGCTCCTATTAAGGAAGCATCACTGCCTTGATAGTTGCAGGTCTCCCTCTATCGACGCCAACCAATCTATTCCAGAGGATAGACCCAGAGGTCCCTGTGCCTTAGACTCATCACCATTAGTGGTGAGTGCTTACGGATCATTTTGAAAGGAGTCCCTAGTGCCTCTCAAAATGATTGTTTCTCACATGCTCGACATCAACACCTTAATCGCATCGTTGAGATCCATGCAGGGTATCGGTCCTTTCCGTTATTAGTCAAAGACCCCGGATGTCACCTGACTCTAGCACATTGGTGAGTCTACTTTAGGAAAGACCATTTATATGTTCCGTGGATATCCAGGATGTGCTTGGCAACAGTATTTGTAAGTACCCCAGTTGTATACTTCTTCAGGTACACAATTCAGATACAGTTCAGTGTACTTTTGAAATTCTGACTCACAGTTATTGAATCAATCCAGTTGTTGGATACCTTCAAACACAACAGTTCATCAACCCTTCTGACACCACATTCAAAATGGTTGTTTCCTTTTTCTAGTGTATCATCTCTTTAGATCAGTGATGGTATTGAACATGAGTATATCCCATCTTTGTGTCCCCTCTAGACCATTATGATGTACACAACAGTTCTCCATGTATTGTTCAGGTCCCCTTTTTGGGCCTCATTGTTATTTATATTTCTTGATACGAGCATGGGTATGCCTGCCTCTTCCATATATTAAGATTATTCCTCATTCACTATTGAGGCCATGTATTTTCAGTTTTTGCAGTTCGTATGGGACCATTGTTCCAGTCTCCAATCAGTCTCTTCTCTCCTCCAAAACCCCAGGGAAACGACAAAGAAACTATGATGTCTATCGGCCATACGATGAGCTCCTGCCCTCACACATTAGGGGGCAATCTGTTAACACCCAAAAAATGCTCACTATCTCATCTCCCTAGTCACATGACTTATTTGTCCACTTTTCCTACCATTTTAGCCTCTAAAACCTCAAAAAACTCTCAAAAGGAAAAGGCCAAAATCCATCTTTTTCTCCTCAAAAAATACCAAAAACCCTCCAAAGGGGTCCAAAATTCCCAAAAATCAATTAAAAGGGAATAAAATTCAAAAAAGGAAAAAAAAGAGGGAAAAGAGGAAAAGAAACCCTAAACCATTTTTACCAATACCATTGGTTACCTTAAACCATGGTTGTATTCTCAATCACCCAAAAGCTATAAAAAGGTGATAGAGGCTCCCCATTAATCATCCACATTCTTGCCTATCCTTATGCTACCAAATTCATTCTTGAGATCTTAAGCCCATCATTTGTGCTTTGATCCACCTTTGGAATGAACCCTTTTGGCCAATCCCCATTTTCATTTGAAGAAGAGAAGGAACCATTGGAGCATTGGAGCAACTCATCCCTACAGCTGCTCAAGCTCAACCAACCTCACCATTGAGGTAATCTTTCATTTATAAATCTATTTTTTTTGTGATAAAATTTGTTTTACATGGAAGATCTGAATTTTTTACTATTTACTGTAAAGTTTAGTATGCACATGTTAGATTAGTTTTTACCTTTTGCATTAGCGTTTTACTGTTTTATTCAAACTGCTACTACGAAGTTAGGTGCTCATTTGCACAAGCTTGGGTGAAAACCCAAGCAACAGACATAATGATCACTTAACCTCATATCTTATCTTTCACCATTTTAAACACAATGTTTGTTTAGTTATACGACTTTTCTTCGTACACGCTAACACCATGTAAGTAACAACAAATTGTTTACATATATATTTGCATACCTTTATAAAGAAAACGACATACCTTTATAAGGGTGACTGCATATCTCTTTATTATATGGCGTTCATATGCTAAGGTACAAGTTTACTTGTATTAACACATATTAGTATTATACTCAATATCACATGAAATCCATATACCAAAATTTAATAGATTATCAAGGTGTCCATATAACGTATACCTCTATCTCATAAATCTCGATCACATAAAAGTATAATTTTTTATAACCACCACTCATAGTATCCCAACATCCATACTAATGATCATTGGAGTAAGAAATATATAAATGAAATCATACATTTTCATCATATGCATCCTATTAACTACTTAGAATACACATGTATAATTCTTAAGTAATAATAACCATTATCCTTTTGTTGAACTTACAAGCAAGGGTACAAGCGTGCTCCAATGTCACACATTAGTATTATACTCCCTTATGCTATACAATCACATGCCAGAAAGACAAGGGGACTCCTAACAATTATTCTCCTTTATAACTTGGTATCTTCAGACAAGGATATAATAACAAAGGATACTCATTTGTGGAAGTACATTAAGGCGAAGAACATGAAAAATCCTTCTCAAGGTAGTAAAGAAGACAATTTCCTAGTCATAGAAAACTTCGCACCAGTATAATGTCCAAGTGAACCAATTAAATTTAATTCCTTTGTGAAAAGAATCTAGATACCTTAGTCTAGCAAGGCTATACTTCTTGTGAAATATTAGTGTAGCATATGTATCAGACCCATAATTCCTCATTGATACCTTTGTAATGTAATAGATTTTGTATTAAAGAACAAAATCTTATCATCAACATAACTATGCTTCCTTCATAACTAAAAGAATATTAAATACATCAGTTAGATACTTATTCACATTGAGTCCTCTTGCAGCATGTCTTTTTACAGAAAATACTATTAATGTCAACAACATTATTAATTTATAAACTTTAAAGTAACTTTATATATAGAAAATAACTTGGTCATTCCTAACATAGTCGGAACGCTAGACCATCCCAATTAATCAAAGCTTAATGGACCTTTAACATATATAATTACCTTTAATCAAAACTTAATGGATCTTTTAACAGATCTAAGTTGATTACATTTTCCATCTGAATCTCATATTTGGAAATATTGACGATTGGGTCAATCAAATTCGAATAATTATATAAAGTCAACAAAATGTGTCAACCGTACTCACTCAAATAAAACGATTTTGAAATTGAAAGGTATCAACTCTCAAGAATAACAAGAAATGTAGGGAAAGGTAATAAACATTTAAATCGAACTATCAAGTCAACATAATTAGGAGAGTCCTTAGCAGATAAACTTCACCTTTAAACAACTAGGATGACTTTCAATACACTCTTTTACTCTACCTTACAAGTACTTATTTCATAAATCCTTAACTCCAATAGTCTAACTATTTTAATCATTTTTAAAGAGTACTTTCTTGTCATTCAATGAAACTAATTGTAGAGTATGAGGGGATATTCATCATCTAGTATTTATCAATAAAATATCATTCAAATAAATAATGAAACATATACAATGCTCACATATAGACAATGATATGCCATTATAACGCTTCAGCAAATGGAACATACTTACATGCAATTCAAAGACGTCTTGTCGATTACCTCTTGTCAATCCTTGGAAATAAAATTTTATGTTTGTGTCTTATAGGTGGAGTTCCTTTTCTAGTTCGACTAACTTATATTCTTTTTCCCCGACTAAGCCCAAATAAGCCCAAGTGTTTGCAACCTGTGCTCTGATACCACATGTAACATACCCGAATTTTCACGTTAGTATTTTAATGAATTTTCAAAATAAGAAAACTTTGCATACTGCTAAGATCCTTCTGACTTTAATGAAATTCATTTCAACATTTATCGATTCATCTACCATATTAAAAATACAAAATCTAAACCACTTTTTCTATTCCACTTAGGATACTTATATGTAAATGGAAGGAATTACACTATACACCATGTTTATCGATAGTGAGTTTCTTTAAACCAACTCATACTACAAGTTCAAATGCTTCATCTAACATAGTTTTAATTCACATTTGGATGTTCCTAACTTTATTTTGAACACCATAATAAATCACAATTATGCAGTAACACAAAAACACATATGTTACACATAAGATACCCATAATAGACATATAAGAGACACACCAATATAACGTGGTTCTCCCTATCCATGGGCTACATCCACGAAGAATGTCACAACTTGTATTATTATAAAAATAGAGGGGTTACCTTCCATAACACCGTTGTTACAAGAATTTCTTTCTTCCTTCTCAAAGCCTCTATCATATAGAAAATTCCAAGTCTATCTTGGAAGAAAACAAGATTTAAATCTACTAACTAGATACATGATAGTTTTTAACTCTAATACAAATTCATACATCATGGCTGAATGGCCAACTTATAAAGGTTGTAAACAACTGCAACAACACTTATGTTAATCTTACAAAAATACACGCCCATTACTAGAAGTTACAAAATTATGCCAAGGAGACAATGTGTCGAGTCTCCTTAGAGATTTCCCTCTACTCGAAACCAACATACACTTGGCAATATCAAAGCATGAAAACTAGGTTTGAATTCCTATCAAAGGTGATCCTTCTCGTTGAAATTTTGCACATGAATCGAATACACAAAGCC
The DNA here is from genome assembly GCA_027924585.1 of Larix kaempferi. Classification (NCBI taxonomy): domain Eukaryota; kingdom Viridiplantae; phylum Streptophyta; class Pinopsida; order Pinales; family Pinaceae; genus Larix; species Larix kaempferi. The sequence continues at coordinate 11,656,894 of BSBM01000289.1, forward strand.
ATATGCACACACAGGTTGGCATGAGGATTGGTCGATTCATTTCCTAAAGTAGTCACATTCATACCATTAGTGCCAAAATTTGATCCTAGACTACAGAGGGACAAGCCAACACCATCTCAACAATCTCAAGATAAACAATGAAATAGGATTTTCTGGGTTTAGGGTTTAATGGTTTGTGTTACAACATAATTTTCCACCTTGTGAGTATCAGTATTCTTTGTCCTATAGGATCCATTTCACTGACTCAGATCCACTTTATATCCTTCAGACACTATTTTTCCCTATTTTTTCCCTCATACGCTAGCTGCATCATTACAGTGGGCGTACCCACGAGTTGCATCACTATAGCCCGCAGGTAGCATGTAAAATGGTAAAAATCACTAGTTTATTACTTTTTACTCCCAAAAAGCGGTTATTGGGTGACCTTTGACTCTCCATTTTCCCAAGAAACACCTCGATGTGTCCTTTCACTTACCTTTGAGAGGACTATATATTGAGCACATATGGCTTATGGATGAGAGGAGAAAGAAGAGCAAGAGAACTCTAGTGGATTTTTGCCCTATCTTGAGTCTACACTCATTGATACTTGTAGTTGTGAACCCCTTATGTTCACCTTCCAAACTCCTACCATAGTTTGAGTTTGCCATTCATGGAGGATTGAAGTGGTGGAGGCACAAGTGGATTGATCCAGATCTTGGTTCAGATTGGTTGCCAACAAGAGGTCGTATCATATTGTACTTCTTCTTGTTTATTAATAGGAATACTCATATTCTCGTCCATTAATGTTGTGAATGTTGTTTATTCTACATTGGGTTGCATTTACTTATAATATCATGGACCATTGCTATTGATGATGTTAATGTCATTTATATATTATATGTACTTGTTGTATATTGGCTGTCAAGACTAATTTGGAGATTCAAGTGCACGGATTGAAAGCTCCAACGGGGATCTACATCAAATGTTTGGATTGAGGTTGGTTACATTCTTCATTATCTTAGCATTGTCATTTATATAGCGTAGTACTGAGAATTGAGTTAATTTCTGGTAGTCAGTTGTCTGTTGTGGTCTACCCCAAGCCATAGTGAGTTTTCTCCAATACAGAAATGGTGGCTCCACTGGGGAAATAAGAGCGATGGTGCATATACTCCCAAGGCCTTTCACTACCACACATGGACTCCATAATAGCTTCATCAGAAGGAAAATTATCATCAAGGCAGTCGTGTGAACAAGATGAGTTGGCTTCCCAAACTGGTAGCGTAATGAGATCTTCCTCGACTGTCTGAGAAGAAGAGAGATCCAGTTCTATAGTGACTTGTTGAATATGTTGTTAAGCAAGCTCAGCTACAGATAGTGGCATAGACATCTCGATGTGCGTAATGTCTCCAGACATAGAACTCATGGATGGTAAAGTCCATGGATCAATACAATAGGAAGTCCAGAATGGCATACTATGCAAAGGAGGAGATGCATCGTTAGGAATGGTTCCGATGAAGTTCACAGGTGCAGGAACTCTATAAGTTCCCATCAATGAAGGGTACATACCAACACCTATGTTCCCCGTTGTCGGCTGAGAATCGGTAGCTTGCGGGACTATGGATCCTGTGGATGCTGTGGAAGGAGTGTTAACGAAATCCAGCTGATCGATGGTCACAATCTTGCCTTCATGGGGAAAGCAGATAACTCTGAATATAGTGGACACGACAACCTTCATAGCGTACATCCAATTCTGACACAATAAAAGGTTGTAGTCGATGGGCGCATCAACCACCTCGACTTCAATGGGCACAGATTTACCTCCCAAGTAGACAACAAGGGAAGGGATAATTCCATGCGGATTAAATGAATGACTGTCAAATTCAGTGAGCGTGGTTCTAGACATGAGTAGAGGAGGAGAGCCAAGATATTTCCAACAAGTTAACGACATTACTGACGCGGAAGCACCTTCGTCAACCATAGTACATTTGACAAAATTATGAAGGCACGCCACCTGGATATGAAAAGCCACGTGGTAAGGTAAGCAAGGTTGAACATCAGTAGTATCGAACTTGATAACACTGGGACTTCCCCCATCCTGAATTCCTAATGCACTCAAAAGCGCATGCTTTTGAGAAGGACAGGCCTGCAAGACTTCAAGAGCCGACATGGTACACGGATTTTGGCCCAAATCTTCCACAATTGAGTAGTTATGGGCAGCTCGAGCATTATGATTATGCGTAGAGCGCTTAAGAACACCTTTCGGTATCTGCAGCATATTAGAAGGCTTCTCAATATGCAAGGAATTGTCAGGAGGAGGGGGAGGCTCACTCCCCATATTAAGTTGTGGTGCACCATAATATTTTCCACCTTGTAAGTATCAACATTCTTTGGCCTGCAGGATCCATTTCACTAACTCAGATCCACTTTATATCCTTCAGACACTATTTTTCCCTATTTTTTTCCTTGTACACTAACTGCATCATTACAATGGGCGTACCCCCGAGTTGCATCCCTATAGCCCACGGGTAGCATGTAAAATGGTAAAAATCACTAGTTTATTACTTTTTACTCCCAAAAAGCGGTTATTGGGTGACCTTTGACCCTCCATATTCCCAAGAAACGCCTCGATATGTCCTTTCACTTACCTTTGATAGGACTGTATATTGAGCACATATGGCTTATGGATGGGAGGAGAAAGAAGAGCAAGAGAACTCTAGTGGATTTTTGTCCTATCTTGAGTCTACACTCATTGATCCTTGTAGTTGTGAACCCCTTATGTTCACCTTCCAAACTCCTACCATAGTTTGAGTTTGCCGTTCATGAAGGATTGAATTAGTGGTGGAGGCACAAGTGGATTGATCTAGATCTTGGTTCAGATTGGTTGCCAGCAAGAGGTCGTATCACATTGTACTTCTTCTTGTTTATTAATAGGAATACTCATATTCTCGTCCATTAATGTTGTGAATGTTGTTTATTCTAAATTGGGTTGCATTTACTTATAATATCATGGACCATTCCTATTGATGATGTTAATGTTGTTTATATATTATATGTACTTGTTGTATATTGGCTGTCAAGACTAATTTGCAGATTCAAGTGCACAAATTGAAAGCTCCAACGGGGATCTACATCAAACGTTTGGATCGAGGTTGGTTACATTCTTCATTATCTTAGCATTGTCATTTATATAGCATAGTACTGATAATTGAGTTAATTTCTGGTAGTCAGATGTCTGTTGTGGTCTACCCCAAGCCATAGTGTGTTTTCTCCAATACAGAAATGGCGACTCCACTAGGGAAAACATCCATGTTTGGATATTTTTTAGCATTAGTCCTTAATTAGAGTTGTTGTTTGTCGAAGCTCTGTGTCACTAATTGGCCATTGAGATACACTATAGAAAACTTGCTCTTTCTGAGCCATTGGACTCTTTTTTTTCCCATTTTCCTTTCCTTACCCGCAGGAAAGCTTTTCTCTGCCCACGTAAACCCTCCTCTGTTTACTCTACTGCTCGCGGGTACCCGTAAGTTTTCCTTCAACAGTAGCGTAAAACTCTGGTTTTGGTTGATTTATGAATTTTGGTTGTTGATGGGTTGGCTTTGGATGATCCTGAGTCTTTGTTGGCCTGTTTCTTGACTGTTCCATGCCTTGGTTGTGACCATAACTCTTCTTTTCTCTTGGTTGAGCCTTGTTGGTTTTTTCACCCATCTTTGGATTTAGCCTTGTTGGTTTTTTCCTTTTGAGCTTAGTCCTTTAGCTGAGTCTTACTGTTTGGTATCTGCTGGGTTGTCTTAGTGATCTCCTTGGCATATTAGTGACTAGATGGTAGGATTTTGCTTGCATTTTTAATTTCTTTATATTGAAAAATACAAAAAATACATATAGCTTTGCATTTTCCTTTTGCTTATAAGAGAAAATACAAAAAAAAAATTTACTTTCATGTACTGCATCTTGCATTGAGTGCTTGCTGCCTTCATTTAGGTTTTGCTTGTGCATCGAAGATATAAAAGATTGCATTTTTATTTCGAAACCGCTGGGTTGATTTTGCATGCTAGTGACATTGTTTTATTTGATAGATGAGTCTAGGATTTGACGATTTTGCATACTATTGAGTCATACACATAAATAGTTTCATGACCATATCCCTTGAGTAACCACAGCCATTAAAATTAACGCTTAGTCTTAAAATTGATTAGAACGATTTTATTTATAGGGTACACCAACTAGCATAGGTTTAGAGTCTTGGAATATATCATTTTGAGTTAACAATCCAAGACTACTAGACGAAACATTAGGTGTCTAAACAGGGAGTGGAGGAATCCATGGTATATATTGGTGTTCTCAGGAAGCTCTACTCAAACCAGAGTTAAGCACGAGGTCACGGGAGGTTGGTTGAGGAGATATCCCTCTGATACCGGCTGAACGTGGGAGATATTTCCAGGATTTGTTCGTATCCGGGGACTCTTGGGGGATTTGACCCTCATTGAGTTTCGAGCTCAGCTACCCTGCCCATACAATGGATCCCACCTGTGACTGTCCCCCTGAGCATTGGTTATATTGCGGCGACCATAGTTTCCTTACCTAGGTATCGCATAGGGTACTTGCAGTGGTTATGTTGTTTGTGTCCTGAGTCAGATAGGGATTGGACAACACAGTTGTTTGTTGCCGAGGGTTACGACCCTTTGCACGCAGTGAAGCCTGGGTGTCTCTATAACAGATTTTGTTACCTTCGGCTATAGTTTGGGAGTCTCAAGCCTCTCCTAGGACAGACATAATGGCTCTAGTGTCGGGAGCTCATTTAGCCACTCTGTTTGTCTGCTCTTGGCTATAGTTTCTCTAGGTGTGTGCTTTTGATTTACTGTTTTTTATCAATAGTTGGCCTTTAGGGGATGTTTTGATTTTAGAGTCTCTTCAGAGATATCGTGGCACGGAATCCTGCTCTCCGTCGATCCCGTCGGTTGGATGGTTTGCAACCCACCGAACTTTCATGTCGCGTTGCTAAGGGACGTCGGCGAGCTCCCTCCGAGTCTTCAGATTCTTATGAGACATACATCCAAGACATCATGACCGTTGCACACTTTGACATGGGATAAATCCCTACTAGTCCATCGGGTAGAGTTGAGCACACTTCAGACACCCCTACTCCTCGTGAGGCGTGGGGAGGTGATCCACCTGAGACGCAACCTAGTTGGTTTGGTCTGGATCCACCTGAGGACGACCCGTTCGATCCTTCATATCCACATAATTATTTATACAGGATGCCATAGGTCCATGATGATACAGGACCTACGGTCAACCCTACCACATTCTTATATGGTATGCCAGATTACACCACAGTTGATCCTTACACTACTTTTGGTAGCCATGTTGGCGCTGTTCATGGTGTTAGAAACATTGCACCCACTGGGGGCAATACCCTCGCCGGGGGCACCATGTTGTCCACTCACACACATAGTATGGGGACTGATCGTGTTCCTCCAAACAATGCTAATGTTGGAATATGACCGCCTCCTAGGGCTATCCAACCTAATAGGAACATTGTTCGAAACACGACTTGCCATCCACCACCTAACACACATATCGCTACCCATCAACCCAGGACCACTTTCGTGGATGTTAATGCTCCTCCTAACCACGAGGGTGGACATATACTACACACTTTTGCGTCCACCACCACTACTAGTAATACTAATGTAGGAGGTGGGAATATATTTTATCTTCATGGTCATAACGCCACCATTCCTTCTACTAGTAATACCAACGTTGGGGTTGAGAATAATTCTCATGCTTTGGGTCACCACACGACTACTCATGCTAATCCTAATCCTGGGGGTGGGAACATACCTCACCATTATGGTCATTACAACTCGGTTCCTGCTACGAATAGTATGTATATGCCCCATACTTATGGTGGAAACCCTTACTACAACACAGTCGGTGTTGGCCACCAGTTCAACCCACCTCAATACAGTGCCCAAAATACTTATATACCTTCTTACTCTCATATGGGTCAGGTCGGAGGAGGTTATCAACCTTATGGCCATGGTCAAGATTATGGTCTGTCAGATCCTCATTATCAAAAGTTTAATGCTCATGGTCAAGCTTTTGGTCCACCTTATACTTCGGTTCCTTTCAACCAACCTTTTATGGGAGCTTATAATCAAGCTTTCCAGCCACAGCTCCTGTTCCTTGCACGTTTGAATCTTTCGGATCTTTCGAATCTCACGAATGATCTGGTGTGTCATGACCCCAATTGGCCCTTGGTCCCTACCAAGATCCCTTCGTACATTCCTAATTTTGAGGGGAAAGGTGGTGAGGACCCGGGTGATCATGTCACAATGTTTCACCTTTGGTGCTCCTCCAACTCGTTGAATCACGATTCCATTAGATTACGACTATTTCAACGCACCCTCATGGGGGCAGCTGCGAAGTGGTATGTTGAGTTTCCTGGAAACACTTATAGGGGATTCAATGAGATCGCTTTGGTTTTCTTGGACCATTTCCAGTTGTAGGTTTGCTATGATACTGGTACTAAAATTTTGTGTACCTTCCGTCAGAATAAAGCCACATATTTCTGACCACGTTCAAGAGTGGCATTGGCAGAAGAGATTAGTGAAAGCCAACATTCCTCCAGAATTTCTGTTGGAATGGTTCCTCAAGTCCTTAGTCCCATATATTGTCAAGGATGTTTCGATGTCCGGCACTGTGACTGAGAAACAAGCCATCTTGAAAGTCCAACAGTTAGACCTACTATACTCTCAGTCTCGCATTTTGTATGACATTATTCCTGACGCACCACGAACACGCCATGAGCCCAAGTTAGTTCCTGGAACGGATGCCGATGGCATCGTGGGATCCGCAGGTACTCGCCCTGTAGATTTGGTGGCCAATCAAATGCAAAATTTGTCGCTAAACCAATCTACTCCTGGACAGGTTCACACCTTATCCACTTCCACCGCGTCGTCTGATGTACACAATGTGCAATCAACGAAACTGTTAGGTAACCAACAACCTGGTGGTAAGAAAAAGGGGAGAAACAACCGTAGGGGTGGAAACAATGGGAATAAAAATAATAGCAATCGCAATACCCCTCGTAAAGAGAATGCCAATCCTCCTCGAGAAGGCAGAAATGCTGGTGAGGACTGTAAACCTAGGCGTAAGGTGAAGTTTCCTTGCAAGCTCTGTGGGGAAGACCATCTTACTCACTTATGTCCTCGAATCGAAGAAGCATCGAAGCATTTGGCACAGAGCCCAGCTGTGTTAAAGGATCCCCTTCCTCATCATCAAAGCATGGCTTCGCATGCTCCCACCATTGGTTATGGACCTATTGAGACGGCGATGTCTTCTTCCAATACTATTGGTTATGGATGTGTGAATATAGTTCAATCGGAGGTTAGTGTTGCCACTCGTCAACGTGATTATGGTGCACCACAACCTAATATGGGGAGTGAGCCTCCCCCTCCTCCTGACAATTCCTTTCATATAGAGAATCCCTCTAATATGCCATGGATACCGAAATGTGTTCTTAAGTGTTCTACGCATAATCCTAACGCTCGAGCCACCCATAACTACTCAATTGTGGAAGATTTGGTCGAAAATCCGTGTGCCATGTCGGCTCTTGAAGTCTTGTAGTCCTGTCCTTCTCAAAAGCATGCCCTTTTGAGTGCGTTAAGAGTTCAGGATGGGGGAAATCCCAGTGTTATCAAGTTCGATACTACTGATGTTCAACCTCGCTTACCTTACCATGTGGCTTTTCAAATCTAGGTGGCGTGCCTTCAGAATTTTTTCAAACGTACTATGGTTGACGAAGGTGCTTCCATGTTAGTAATGTCGTTAACTTATTGGAAAGCTCTTGGCTCTCCTCCTCTACTTGCATCTAGAACCATGCTCACTGCATTCGACGGTCAGTCATTTAAGCCGCATGGAATTATCCCTTCCCTTGTTGTCTGCTTGGGAGGTAAATATGTTCCCATTGAAGTCAATGTGGTTGATGCCCCCATTGACTACAACCTTTTACTGGGTCGGAATTGTATGTACACTATGAAGGCTGTCACATCCACTGTATTCAAAGTTATCTGCTTTCGCCATGAAGGCAAGATTGTGACCATCGATCAGCTGGATTTCGTTAACACTCCTTCCACAGCATCCACGGGATCCATAGTCCCACAAGTTACTGATTCTCAGCCTGCAACTGGGAACATAGGTGTTGGTATGTACCCTTCATTGATGGGAACTTATAGTTTTCCTGCACTTGTGAACTTCATTGGAACCATTCCCGACGATGCATCTCCTCCTTTGCATAGTATGCCATTATGGACTTCCTATTGTAATGATCCATGGACTTTACCATCCACGAGTTCTACGTATGGAGACATTACGCACGTCAGGATGTCTATGCTGCTATCTGTAGCTGAGCTTTCTTACTAGCATATTCAACAAGTCACTGTAGAACTGGATCTCTTCTCAGACAATCGAGGAAGATCCCGTTATGCTGCCAGTTTGGGTAGCCAACTCATCTTGTTCACACGACTGCCTTGATGATACTTTTCCTTCTGATGAAGCTATTATGGAGGCCATGTGTGGTAGTGAAAGGCCTTGGGAGAATATGCACCATCGCTCTTATTTCCTTCCCAACCTCGAGCTCGCCGAACAGGAAAAGTTTAGGATGACTCTAGCAAAGATGGTCGGTCACCCTATGACTCTTTTAGGGTCGCATGATATTTTGCGGAGGGGAATATGGCTAATATTTCCCTAACTATGTCGATCAACATCTCTAGTACTCCCGGAAAGGTTGAGAATGTCTACATCAGTAACGATTGCACTATAACATCCTGAAAATACCAAAATAATTTTTTTTTATAATAGCAATAATTATCAAGGTCATTTAATGCGGAACATACAAATTAACTCGAATTCTTAACTAAGATAATTAATGATGATGATGTGTCATAAATCTCAAATAAATATAATTGTAATTGCTACTTCAGATATAGGCGGATGATAAACTCCTTAACGAAAGATCTTTGTATGATTATGTAGACGAGTACCGTTTACCAATTTGTTTAAGTTCTTGGCTAATATTATATGCTATTACAGTTTGTACCGCTTTGATATTCTTGATGGAGTGCTGACAGTTTGTTTGTTTGTTGAAGAAGGGATCCTACGAAACACCCTAGAGTTTACTTAGCTACGTTTAGCTAAGGCATTTGAATCTTGTTTCCATGTGCAGACCACGGGTAAGAAATCCTATAAGACAGCATATGTTAAGAGTACTTATGTTTTTCAATTCATCGTCAATGTAAACTGTTAAGTACTACCTTGCGACACCAGTAACTGAAGGTATGGATACAAGGATTCTGCTCCTAGTTTAAGTACTGTCTTACGAAGCTCCTTACTGTTATCATTCCATGTTGTTCAAGAGTTCTGTTATGATGCTACATTTAATGTCATAAGACTACTGTCATTAATAATAAAACTACGATACTTATATCTTATTAAGTATGCTTTTATGAAGCTTGTAGAAATAATGTTTACACCTGTGATCTATCATCATTCTTAGTGTCTACAGGACTTAGATTACTCTATGTTGTGTAATTATCATTTCAATACACAGTTAATACATATAAAAGGTATAGTGGCTAGTGCTTGTATAAGAACTTGGTTGTAGAGTGTATCTCGTCACGCTTAAACTATACTAAAGATACCATAGCCTTGCCCTACATGGCCATAATAGCAAATTTATTGTAACTATAGTATACATATGCTATTATGAAACTTCATTCTTTGCTTATATATAACTATGGAAATGAAATAGATATATATCTTATAGCTACTATTTATTTACATATTGCATGGCATGTTATTCCATTATTTCGATACCAATTTAAAGTTTGGAATTATATAAAATAAACACTACATATTACCATGTAATATGATATGGTTTTTACTATACAAAGATATGAAAAGAAAAAGCAATATTGTGCTTTTCGATATGAAATTCTAACTATACCTTTTGCAGCATAGGATATTATCCTATACAGACCACAAATACGATATAAACAACCTTATAAATATTGTGGCTTAAGTGATAGTTTGACAATGCGGTAAGTATGAGCTCGTTTCCTAAGTGTTAATAACATATGTTATTGTATTTGCTCAAGTCTCGACATTGAAGTGATGAATTGACAGAAATTAACTTTCCAGCTGCAAGTTGACAGAGATTATGGTCATGTATTAAATGTTATGAATGAACTCCTTAGTGGAATGTGTGGTTGTCATACCACGTAATCCCTCCACGTGAAATTTGATTTTTATTGTAACTGGGAGTTCTAGCTGGCGAGGTTGCTATGTCGCCTCTCCTCCACGCTGTACACAATAAAGTTCCTTGGCATGCAGGGTTGGCAACTCCGTGGTTGTTGTAATTTAATGAGGTATTAATGCGAGGTTGCTCGGCTTTAAACGTAGCACTATTGGCTCTTTTCTATCCGTCGATCACTCCATATCTTGGTCGTTGGTTTGTGTAACCCTAACTTGTTGTATGTAGTGATAGAAAGTTTCTCGGTCTTTCATTGCAACGTTGAGTCGAGGCCGAGAGGCTGCCAAATTTTAGGGTTGAGAGAGGTTCTCTTCCAGGGTTTAAACCCTGTGACTTATGAGAGGTAAAATTGTAATAGTTACTGGTTTGGATTCATGCCATAGAGCCATGATGCAGTAATGTGAAGCGTAGTTATCTGTCAGCTGATGAGTGTGGTTTGTAATTCGTCTTTCGGCTCTTTCAAAATCGTGGTAACGTCTTCTAGATTTCCTGCGTGTATAAAAGTTGCAACCGACCTCTGGTTCCGTCGTTAATGTTTGGAATAAAACTCTACAGGGTAAGTAAGTAAATGATTATATGCGATAACGTAGATTTTGCATTTTATATGTGTTAACAGGCTTTTGACCACTCGCATTGTGCTTTGGTAGGTGCTCTCTTTGTTGGAAGGTTTCTATGCAACGGTTTTGGAAAGGAAAGCTACTACTGCTTCTTGGTAAGCTCCAGTGGTTCTTAGAAAGCCTCGTAGGTGCCTTGATGTGTTTTCTGTGTGCCGAGATTTGGAAAGCTTCGATTGTTTCAGTGATGGCTGCAAGCAAGGTTTTAAGCTTGTCTTGTTTTTTTTTATACTGTATAGAGGGTAACCTCTCAGTATTTTAAGTTACCTCTTGGCTATTTAATGTCTGGTTATGTTATCGATAAAGACTCCGAACCTTCGTTGGTTCTACTAGATGTCTTAAGGGTAAAAACCTTGTACAGTTCTCATTGTTTCACGATTCTATTTTATGTTTTTGGTTGATAAGGGCAAGTCTTGTGTACTGTGAAACCTTGACAGGTTCAAAGTGTAATTTTCGATTATAGTTTTAAATGCAAGAACAAGAACCAAGGGTTCTCTTTGTACTTCTAAACTATGGTTCTTTTTTCTTTCAAATAAAACGATAAATTTTTTAATGACAATGAGAACGATGTGTAAAATATATGTTGCATTTTTTCCGAACCACAAGGGTTGTTTTGGCCTAGGTTTTTAAGTTTATATGACAGTGTAAAAGAAAAATATGCCTATAATCCATGCTCGTTGATGTTAATCTTGTTTGGAAAAATAGATGAAGTAGTTTTTCTATTAAAATGTTTTTCGAGAGGGTTAGGCCTCCATGTTCTAGTTTCGATGTTACAAAGGATACCTTACCTGAAACCTCCGAATTCTATCGGGCTTGTGCTAGGGTTTGTACCCAAGACTTAATCATTGAAAAGATAATTTTGATCATGTGTATGTTTAAATGCTAGGGTGTGAGCCAATGTTTAAACATGAATATGTAATTGTGCCTTCGTCTAACTGTTAGATAATTCTTAGATAGTAAAATTACCATATATAAAAGAATAGTATGGTTCTGGAAAGTAATGTCTAGGGTTTAATAAGTTATAAATGTTATCATTCTTTGAATAATGTCTACAGTTTGTCTTTGAGATAGAAAATATGATGTATAAATACAGAATAAGGGTTTGTAGTTTATTAGGTTTTGATACTACTGTAATAAACATTTGATACTTGAAATCAAAGCAGGAAATTTAGTGAAGAAATAAAACATGTATAATGATGAGAAAACTATATAGTGTTTAATTCTTGCAGCTGCTATAATTCTTGATAATGCTATTACTTAGAAATGCTATTACTTGGAAATCATAAAATGTTTAATTTTAATTTTATTTGCTTGCTATCTTAAATGAATAGAGATAAGAGAAAAATATATGACTATACAGAAGTTAGACTATGTTTTCTTTCATGTAATAACAAAAGAGTTCTATATTACTATCAATGCTATACAGTAATTTTTACTCTATTTAAATATAGGGTAGAATTGTAAACATAACACTTACTGTAATTATTTGTCCAATCAATGGCAATCTGCCTATCTCTCTTCTATCATTTAATTTGCTTCTCTATACTAGAGAACTATGCAGATAACAACATGGGAAAAATATAGAGATGTTTATCTAATCAATAATTTACAGACTTTATCATTCAGAATCAAACATAGATCATAAATAAAATAAATTCTTTTACAAAACAGGGTTTGTTAATTCTACTAAAAAGAAACATTGAACTGTAAACAAAATAGGAATAGAAAAACCTGGTTAACTGTAGAGAAACAAATAGCCCAAGGAGCCTGTTCCACCCAACCAAGTCCTGAAGACAGCCAAGTTACTTTCCTGAGGACCCCCGAGCCTGTTCACTGAACCACCAGGAGGAAGAAACTTAGAAGCTTAGGACCTCCACTTGTAGTAACAATAGTTATCCAGTCTTAAAGACTTAGCAGTCAAAGGGACCTGGACTAGCACCTCTGGTTCTCCTTCTCAGAATAATTTGCAGACTTATAGTTGCACTCTCACATAGCCTCCCTATTCGAATCTCTCAGTGATCACCTGATGCACTTGAGGAATATTTCTGTAGAAAATATTGTGTAAGAGCTTCCTGCTCAATTCGAATTTTCCTTATGTAGGCTTCCTAGGTCTTTTAGTGGTTAACTGGTCATTTAATGAGTTTCCTACTCACTCCCACCACCTGGGGGATAATGCCACATTTTTAGGGATAGTTGTCCCATAACCAATAGCTAGTGGTGAAGTGCAATTGATGCCATATGTCCCATGCCTTCTAATAACTTCCATTCCTCCTAGTTGGTCAGTGAACACTCATTTAACAGTTCCCTTGGGTGTTTGTATCCTACTTTAATTTATTAAATAATAATAATCAGTAATTACATTCATCCTTGACCAAACTTGGTCATAATTACAAAACTTTGTAATTAAAATTTAACATAAAGTATTTTTCCAATAAAATAATATTTTCAGAATTTGGGTAGGTTAATCACTCTCTGAGTGTTCCTAAAACAAAGTTGGGTATGCTGCCTGCATACTACTCTCCAATTCCTAGGTTGCCTCTTCTGGGCTAAGGTGCTTCCATTGCACCTTCACTTTCCCAATGGTACGATTCCGGAGCACAGTTTCCCTCCTTTCGAGGATACAGTCCGGTTCCACCTGAAATTTGTCGCCTTGTCCCACCTATACATCATTCCAGTTTACAACATGAGTAGCATCGTGTACATACTTCTTTAAAAATCATATATGAAAAACATTATGTATTTTTAAATTTGGTGGAAAAGCTGGTTGGTATGCCACTAGTCCAACCTTGGACCATATTTCAAAAGGACCACAATACCTGGGTGCCAACTTGGCATAGCTTCCCAATTTCAATGAACTCTTTTTCAGTCTTACCTTGAAGAACACATGTTCACCAACCTGGAACTCTTTATGAGTCCTTTTTAGATCTGCTTGACTCTTTTGCCTATCTTGGGTAGCTTTTAAATTTTCTTGTACCTGTTTCACAATTAGTTCCAACTCTTGCAACAATTTAGGTCCTAAAACAACTCTATTTACTAGGTCATTCCAAGAAACAGGTGTATCGCATTTCCTACCATAAAGAATTTCAAATGGGCTAAATCTGGCTGATGCATGATAATGGTTATTATATGCAAATTCTGCTAAATGCAAGTAGTCTTCCCACTTACTAGGCTAATCCTTAACATACATTCTCAGTAAGTCTTCCAAAACTTGATTCACCCTTTCTATCTGTCCATCCGTTTGTGGATGAAATGTTGTGCTGAAATTTAAGGTTGTATTCAACCCTTTAAACAAAGACCTCCAAAAGTTTCCAGTAAACTTAGAGTCACGATCTGAAATTGTCACTTTCAGTATACCATGTAGTCGAAAAATCTGCTTCATGAAGATTTCTGCAATTTCTGGAGCCTTATGAGTAGTCTTCACATATATAAAGTGTGCGGCCTTGATAAGTTTGTCCACTACCACCATGATAGAGTCATTTTGTTTCTGATTTTTGGGTAGTCCAGTAATAAAGTCTATGCTTATCACTTCCCATTTCCAGCTTGGTATAGGAAATGGCTGCAACAATCCAGTTGGATGTTGATGTTCAACTTTCACTTTTTGACAATCCAAACATTTAGCTATGTACTCTGCTATTTCATCTTTCATTCTGGGCCAATAGTATTCTTTCCTTAGCATAGTAATGGTCTTCTGATAACCTGGATGGCCAGATTAATGGCTTTTGTGCATCTCATTTAAAATCATAATTTTTACTTCTTGTAGGCTAGGTACATACAATCTGTTTTTTTATAACAATAGTCCATTTTCCTTCATACTGTAATCTGTCATAGAATTTTCAGAACTGTTATTTGCTATCTTTTCGTTTAATTTTCTGTATTCTTCATCCGTTTCACTGCTTTCAAGGATCTGACTTTCTAAATCTGTTGAGTAAGTACTGATGGCTTAAATAAAATTTAGTTTTTCTTTACGACTCAATGCATCTGCAACCTTGTTCTCTTTCCCTTTAATATATTGAATTTCGAAATCATACTCACTTAGAAAAGTTAACCATCTAGTTTTTCTAGTGTTCAGATTTGCCTAATCTAATAAATATTTCAAACCCATGTTGTCTGTCAATAAGGTAAATTTTCTGCCAATAAGGTGGTGACGCCACATTTTTTAAGCATGAATTACTGCTAATAACTCTAAATCATAAGTAGAGTAATTCTTCTCATGTATTTTCAGCTTTCTAGATTCGTATGCCACAGCATACCCTTCTTGTGTTAGGACTCCACCGAGTCCGTCATTACAAGCATCTGTGCAAACTATAAAATCCTTATTAGGATCTGCTATCCTCATAATAGGTGTTGTAGTCAATAATTCTTTTAACTTCTTAAAACTGTCTGTACATTTCTGATCCCACACAAAATTCTTCCCTTTCTTCTGCAATGAAGTTATGGGGTTTTCAATCTTCGAAAAAACCTCTATAAATTTTCTGTAGTATCGAGTAATACTCATAAATGATCTTACATCCGACACATCCTTAGGAACCATCCAATCATTAATGGCTGTTATCTTGTTGGGGTCAACTAAGATTCCTTCTTTAGAATTTATGTGTCCTAAATACTGAATTTTGTCCTTGTGGAAGTCACACTTACTAAACTTATCATATAGTTGATGATATCTCGGAACTTGTAAAATAATCTGTAGATTTTCATCATGCTCTTCTTTGCTTTTAGAATACACTAAAATGTCATCTATAAACACAACAACAAACTTATCTAAGTATTTGTGCAGAATATTGTTCATCAAACACATAAATACAACCGAGGCATTAGTCAAGCCAAATGGCATGACTACAAACTTGTAATGTCCATATCGAGTTCGGAAGGCTGTTTTGAAAATATCCTCATCCTTAACCCACACTTGATGATATCCTGACCTTAGATCAATCTTTGAAAATATCGTTTCTCCACGCAGCTGACCAAATAGATCGTCTATGCGACGCAACGGATATCGATTCTTAATTGTCATCTTATTAAGCTGGCGATAATCTATGCACAGTCTTAGGGTTCCATCTTTCTTCTTAACAAATATAACAGGTGTTCTCCAAGGAGACACGCTGGGTCTTATATAATTCTTATCAATCAGTTACTTCAACTGTGATTTCAATTCGTTTAATTCTAGCATATTCATCCTATATGGAGCTTTAGAATTTGGTACTGCTCCTCGTATTAACTCGATGGTAAAATCTAAATCTCTTTTAAGAGGTAATCCTGGAATCTCCTCAGGAAAAACATCCTTGAAATCCTTTAGGACAGGTATGTCTTCTAATTTCAGTTTGCCTTCTTTACAAATAAACTCATCATTTACTACATTTACTGCAAACAATTGACATCCTTTCCTAACTGCCTTCTTAACTTGCATTGTTGAAATCTGTCTAAGGGTTACCTTTCTTGGAATACATTTTATTTCTACAGTTTCTCCTTCATCATTTAAACATGTAAAACGTTTTTCATAACAGTTCAGAATGACATGATGGGCTTCTAATCGGTCCATTCTGATTATAATATCATAGGATTCTAAAGGTAAAATATTCAACTTGATTTGGGTCTTTAACTGGTTCATGGATAAAGCACAACTTTCAATAAAATCTAATACTTTTCTCTTTGTTCCAATTGCCAGTCTAACTAACCAATATTTACTGAACTTTTTTTGTTTTCAATTTAAAACTTTCCACAATATATGGTGATATATAACTTAAGCTAGCACCTGGATCAATCAAAATAGTAACAGGATGATTTTGTAGCATACCTTCAATCTCTACCATAGAGATTTGATGATCTTCTTGCCTGTTGTCGAGTGTTGCGTTAATTCTGGGCATCTCCCTCGCCAAGTCTCCAACAGTAGGTTTCGACTGAATAGAGTGAATGTTGTTACCTATCCGCTTCCTCTTGGGACATTCTGATGCATAGTGAGGACCTTGACACTCAAAACATTTGATAGGTGCCTTTTGTTCATTGGTCCTGGTATTATTGGGAGCATTTATGGGTGCTATAAAATTCTGCTGGTGGCTGTTTCTAAAATTATTTCCTTGAATATTCCAATTCTGAAAATTTTTCTTTTGGAAACCGAAATTTCCACTGAACCGGAAATTTTTCTTTTTTAGCTCAAAATTGTTGGGTTTATGACTTTTCCAGTTTGACATTCCTTCTCTTTTACGATTAGTGTCATAACAGAAAACTGCCTTCCTCATAGCCTCTTCCAAGGTCTTTGGATTGTCATACTCAATTATGTCCTTAATATTGAAAGGTAGACAACTCAAGTATCTTTGGATCTTCAGTTTTTCTTCTATGAGGTATGTCACATATCTCAGTAAGTTCAGAAATTTACTGTTCATTTCCCTCATGTTCATACTTCCCAGCTTTAAATCGTAGAATTCTTTGGATTTTTCTTCATAGTATTGTTCAGATAAAAACTTCTTATTGAAGTATCGTTTAAAAGTACTCCAGTTTACATCCTTATCCTTGATTCCCTTTACTCTTTTGATGTCCTGCCACCAAATGTCCGCTTTTACAGTCAAGTTATATATAGCCATTTTTGCTTTCAAGGATTCTGAATAGTTATAAATCTAAAAATATTTCTTCATGCCGGATAGCCATGCTTCATCTGTCTCGCCCTTCTCAGTTTCTCCATTGAAAGTTGGAGGTTTAATCTTTTTGAACTCCCCAAAAATCTGCTCATATTCTTTATGGCTTTTCCTTCTGGGTTTGAAATATTCTTCACTGCTATCGCTTGAATAGTTATGTTTCTTTTTACATACTTCAATAGCATCTCCCGATGATGTTGAACTGTTGTTCACATCATCGGTTTTCATTTTCTTACTTTTGTTACCATGAGGCAGATCTTCAACCTTGGAGATATCTTCATTTTCTCTCTCTTGCTCATCAATTGGGCACTGTTCAAACAACACTTGGTTTAAGTCTTCTTGTGCCTTCAAAATTCTTCCATTGTCTTGTTTCATAGATCTACTTTCTGCCTTTAACTCCTGAAACGCACGTAACAATTCTGACAAATTGTCATTCAATTCACCGTGGCCTTCTTCTGCATAATGTTATCCCATGCTATGGATGTTCGGTTGAAATTTGTCTTCTAAATGTTCAGCTGAGTTTTCCATACCTGTAACTCAAAATAATTTATGTATAAAACAATAATTTTAATTTTAATTAGTAAGATTTTCTGCTGTAATAAAATTTTATGTTGCATGTTCTTGGACCTTTCTCAAGCCTAGAGTTTGAACATGAGCTCTGATACCACATGTAAAATCCCGAAAATGCCAAAGTAAAAAAAAAATTATAATAGCAATAATTATCAAGGTCATTTAATGCGGAACATACAAATTAACTCGAATTCTTAACTAAGATAATTAATGACGATGATGTGTCATAAATCTCAAATAAATATAATTGTAATTGCTACTTCAGATATAAGTGGATGATAAACTCCTTAATGTTCGGGTACACAGGGTACTACCAAAGGACCGAACACCAAGAGCAACCACTTCACACAAACAGATCACAGATCAACACACCAATGTTTTGACGTGGTTTAAACCCTCTTAAGGGAAACACTCCATGGCCCCGGCCAAATAGCTTCTATGGGACAATTTATTATGCAAAGAAAGAAAGTTACAAATGAGCTTCTCATAATCGATCAACTAAACAATGACCCTCCATGCTCTTTAAATAGAGATCATGGACCAATCGGGTGTTAAGCCATGGATCAAGGTTAGGTTTGATCTAAGAGAAGTTGAGCTGTCGGATCACTCTATGTCGGGAACATATCGTGACTGTCGGATTAAGTATTTACAAATACATACTAATGCATACTAAAGAAACACACTATCCCTAAAGGATATATTACACAAGTTGATCTTAACTAACTCCTAAGTGTCTAAATATCCTAACATCCCCCCTTAAGAACAACTTGGGATAGGATTGAACGATTTACAAAAGTGACACTATTAGGAGAAGGAAGGAGGAATTAGATCCTATCCCCCCTTAATGACAAGTTCCTGAACTCCTAACATAGATCGAAGTTTAGAAAACTTCGCTTTTGTAAGAGACTTGGTGAAGATGTCTGCAACTTGATCATCTGTAGGGCAAAAGAGCACTTCAAGAACATGATCATGAACAAGATTTCTGATGAAGTGCATATGTAGCTCAATGTGTTTGCTGCGTTGACGTAGAACTGGATCGTTGGCAAGCTTGATGGCACTTTGATTGTCGCACCAAAGTGGAGTAGGCTGCTACTGCTCGAATCCAAACTCTAAAAGGATCTGTCGAAGCCATAAAGCTTCATGACTGGAATTAACTGCTGCTCGATATTCTGCCTCTGCTGAAGAAAGAGCAAGAGCTTGTTGTTTCTTACAAGCCCAAGTAATAGGTCCAGATCCGAGACTGAAAACATAACCTGCAGTAGACTTTCGATCATCAGGATCGCTGGCCCAATCTGAATCAGTGAAACCAACCAACAAAGGTTTCCCCCCTATAATGTAATGAATCCCAAACTGAATTGTACCTCGAATATATCGAAGTATTCTTTTAGTTTCTTTCCAGTGACTTTCATGAGGTGTCTGCATATAATGGGCAACACGACCAATGGCAAAGGAAACGTTAGGACAGGAATGAGTCAAGTATAAGAGACTACCAACAAGCTGACGAT
Source organism: Larix kaempferi (assembly GCA_027924585.1). Classification (NCBI taxonomy): domain Eukaryota; kingdom Viridiplantae; phylum Streptophyta; class Pinopsida; order Pinales; family Pinaceae; genus Larix; species Larix kaempferi. The sequence continues at coordinate 11,676,500 of BSBM01000289.1, forward strand.
ACAAGGTGGCATCGACTTCAGGTGAATTACAAGTGGAAAAAAGTTTGACTCCAGACTGGAAGGGAGAAGGGGCTGGTGTACAATATTCCATGTGAAAGCGACGAAGAAAGTCACAAGCATACTAAGACTCGGAAAGAAAGATTCCTTCTTTGGTTTGCAGGACTTGGAGACCAAGAAAATAATGCAAATGTCCTAAGTCTGACATTTAAAATTTTGTTTAAGACTGGATTTCACATGGGTTATAAGCTTAGGGTCACTACCAGTAAGAATAAGGTCATCAACATATAGAACAAGTATGATGAGATGGTTTCCTACTTTCTTGGTATAAACATTGGGGTCAGAATGACATCTAGAAAAACCAGTGTCAAGGAGAAAGTTATCCATTTTGGCATACCAAGCTCTTGGAGCTTGCTTAAGGCCATATAAGGATTTCTTAAGGCGACAAACAAGGCTAGAGTTATTCTGAAAATAGCCAGGAGGTTGTTCCATGTAAATTTCCTCCTGTAAATCACCATGTAAGAAGGCATACTTGACATCCATTTGATGGACTTCCCAGTTGTGTAAGGCTGCAAGGGAAAGAACAAGGCGGATGGAGTTCATTTTTGCGACGGGAGCAAAGGTTTCATTGTAGTCAATCCCTTCAACTTGGGAAAAACCTTTGGCAACTAAACTTGCCTTAAGTCTTTCAACACTTCCATCTAATGCATACTTAGTTCTGTAGACCCATTTACATCTGACAAGTTTTCTTCCTTTTGGAAGAGGTACAAGATCCCAAGTATCATTCGCCATTAAGGAATGATATTCTTCATCCATGGCTCCATGCCAATCTGGATTTCCTGAAGCTTCTGCAAAAGTTTATGGATCATGATTCTCGGAAACTTGAGACAAAAGAGAAGAGGCTCGCTGAAACTGAGAACGTGTTCGATGTTGATCTCTAGGATCACTGGCAAGATCACCAGCTGCTTCACATGTTGAACGGACCCATCGAGGAAGCACTTGTGCTGGTGCAACTGGAGGAACATGAGCAGGTGGAGGTGGATTTTCATCCTCACTGTCATTATCAAAAACTGGAGTTGGAAACCTGTCAAGGAAGTTGGAAGAAGAAGAAGAAGGCACAAACTCCAAATCAGGCTCGCAGGCCAAAGATGGCACAATCGCCGAGTTAGGCTCGCAAGCCAAGAGATTTTCATCAAATTTAACATCTATTCTAATGATTATATCATGAGAATGTGGTTGAAGAAGTCTATAACCTTTTACATCTTCAGAATATCCAACAAATATGCAATTTTCACTTTTAGGCTGCAATGCTTTCCGTTTTTCATCTGGAATGTGAGCCCATGCTTCACTACCAAACACACGGAAGTGACTTACATCAGGTTTAGTTTTACTCCATGCTTCTTCCGGTGTTATACCTTGTAATGCTTTAGTGGGGGTGCGATTAACTATGTAATTTGCACAATTAATGGCTTCAGCCCAAAATTGAAGACTTAGTCCCTTGGATTGGATCATACAATTAGCCATTTCTTTTAAAGTGCGGTTCTTCCGCTCAGCTACACCATTTTGTTGTGGTGTTTATGGAACAGTGTGCTATTGTTGGATGCCTTGTTCAGTGCAGAAAGTAGTGAACTTATTGTTAACATATTCTCCTCCATTGTCAGATCTTAACTTAATAATTTGATGACCAGATTGTTTTTCAACAAGGTCCTTGTAGGCCAAGAACATGTTAAATACTTCGCTCTTAAGTTTTAGGAAATAAACCCAAGTGCGTCTGGTGTAATCATCAATGAAAGTTAAGAAATATTTGAAACCAGAAAAGGAAGTAGATGGAAGAGGACCACACAAGTCACTATGCACAAGCTCCAAGGGAACCGAGGCATGCCAAGAGGCACATTTGTCAAAACTGTCCCGATGATGTTTTTCGAGTACACAACCGAAGCAAACACCATCCCTACAAGATACCATCGGAAGACTTGACACCATATTTTCTTTACATAGTTGTTGCAATGAGCGATAATTTAAGTGACCAAATCGCTCATGCCAAAGTTTGCTCAAGTTATCACTATGAGCAACAAAAACTGAAGGGAAAGGTGATGACCCAAAGTTGTTAAACTTGTACAACCTGGTAATATCATCAACAATTCCGGTAGCTAGGACCTGTTGAGGATCTTTAAAATCCTTGATTACAACTTGGTGAGGTGTAAAGGTCACAGTTTTACCTTCACCAGAATGAGTGATCTGATAGACTGATAACAAATTGCAGGAAATTCTTGGAACGCATAGTACATCACTAAAATGACAATTATCTACTGGAACTGTTCCAGCTCCTACAACACTTAGAGATCAATCATCACCAACAAATATTTGTTTGGTGTTACATTCATGCATAGTAGAAAAGATGGCTTGATCCTTAGCCATATGATAAGATGCTCCAGAATCAATGAGCCATTCATTTGAAGTAGAAGAAGAAGATGCATTATAAGAATAACCAGAAGCACAAAATGCATGTCCATGAGAGGCAGATTCTGAAGACGAATCTAGGCTGATGTGGTGCTTCTTCATTGCTACTTCCAAGGATGCCATCTTCTTGAAACACTTAGATTCATCATGATTATCTTTCCCGCAATAGTTGCAATGATGCTCAGTCTTCTTTCCTTTTGGCTTGGATCCTTTGTCATTTCTTAAAGAAGGAGCTGACTGAGAGGGTTTTGGACCCTTGTTTGACTTATTATTGCTAAAATTTTGTTTCTTGGAAGGCTTGGACTTTTCTTTCTGTTGGGACAATAAGGCTTTCCCAGATGTATCTGCATTGTTGATTATTCCAAGATGAATGAGTTTATCTTGTTCTCTAATCAAGAAATCGCAAAAGGATTCAAGACTAGGCTCTTGATAGCTAGCTACATTCAAGGATGCTTTCATGGAGTAAAATGTAGATACAAAAACATAATATGCAGGTCCAAGTTTGAAAAAAATATGATAAATAATCTTGAGAGTTTAAGAGTTTTGTACTTAGATAAATAATCTTGAATGCATGAAAAGTCACTTGGATTTAAAGAAATCAACTCATTTTCGAGTTGGTGACCTCGAATTTCATTGTGTTTACCAAACACAGATTCCAACTTGTCCCGAGCAGCATTAGGTTCATCAATTCCAGATATGTGGAATCGCAAATCAGTAGATATTGACATCCCAATCAATCCATGAGCTTCATCACATCTATTTGCCCATTTTATTTTCTTATCATCATCAGTGGGTTCTTTTTCTTTCCCTGAGGTAATTCTGAAAAGTCCCCTACTTCGTAGAACATCCTCCATACAAGATTTCCATGAGAAATAGTTGGAATTGTTAAGTAGAATATCACAAGGGACGTCCATATTTGTAAATTAATGACTGTAAAAGCAGAAACCAATAGTCTGGATGTGAAGAGCTCGAAACAATAGGCGGTTTTAAAAAAAATGGCATTGAAAATTGACTCTATATGATGAAGTTATGCTTGAACAAAGAAACTGTTGAAGATGTCCCCAACTGTGACGTGGTAGCTAGAGAATGTCCAGCAAAAAAAAATAACCCCCCTCTTCCCAAGATGAACCTTTTGACAATCACTTTACAAGAAAGTTGCTTTAAGTGAACCACTTTTGTAAAATAAGTGATTTCACTTTTACAATGATATTACTTTTAAATAGTGCAACAATAAAAAAAACTTAAGTGACTCACTTGTATTTTTATTTTTTTATTATTTAAGTGAGATGCACTTTTACAATAAAATAACTTGAAAATAGAAATTGCATGCACTTTTTCTTTTAAAAGTAACTTTCTAAGACTTGAACTCAAGACCTATTAAGGAATAAAGCAAATTTGAACCAAGTGAGCTAGATTAAAAGGTACGTAAAATATGGGAATGAGGAAGGGGGCTTCTTTTTTTTTCCATTCTTACTCGGTTTGCGTGCTTGCCCTTTTTCCTGCAAAACAAACAACAAATCGAAACAAAAAAAACTTTTCCACACTTGTGGAGTTAGATCTTGTTAGCTTGCTCGAAAAATCTACATTTTCTCTTTGTTTCTGATTTGCCGAGATCGCGCAAGGTGCACGGCAAAGAGCGTACGCAACCGAGAAAAACCCTTTCACTTTCTGTTTCTGATTTGCCGAGATCGCTCAAGGTGCACGGAAAAGACCATACGCAGACGGAAAAGCAACAATCCGAACCCAAAAAAAAATCTAACAGTAAAAAATGATGAAATATGAGATTTTTTCCTTTTAAAAAAAGAAAATAAAAAAATGCGTCACTGTAATATTATACCTTCAGATCTGATGAAATACGCATTTATGGAGCAATCGGGAACCGTTTTTTATCAAACGAAAACTATTTCCTAATGGAAATGATGCTCCGGACACAATGGACCACCTACCATAGCCCATAAATGCACAAAAATACCAGAACTAGAAACCCTTTCGAGTTTCGGCAACAGCAGTTCAAGATCTAGATCATAACCGGAAGCGGCACTTCATAAAAGCTCTGATACCATGTTTGGGTACATAGGGTACTACCAAAGGACCAAACACCAAGAGCAACCACTTCACACAAACAGATCACAGATCAACACACCGATGTTTTGACGTGGTTTAAACCCTCTTGAGGGAAACACTCCACGGCCCCGACCAAATAGCTTCTACGAGACAATTTATTATGCAAAGAAAGAAAGTTACAAATGAGCCTATCATAATCGATCAACTAAACAATGACCCTCCATGCTCTTTAAATAGAGATCATGGACCAATCGGGTGTTAAGCCACGGATCAAGGTTAGGTTTGATCTAAGAGAAGTTGAGCTATCGGATCACTCTATGTCGGAAACATATCGTGACCGTCGGATTAAGTATTTACAAATTCATACTAATGCATACTAAAGAAACACACTATCCCTAACGGATATATTACACAAGTTGATCTTAACTAACTCCTAAGTGTCTAAATATCCTAACACTTAACGAAATATCTTTGTATGATTATGTAGACGAGTACCGTTTACCAATTTGTTTAAGTTCTTGGTTAATATTATATGTTGTTACAGTTTGTACTGCTTTGATATTCTTGATGGAGTGCTAACAGTTTGTTTGTTTGTTGAAGAAGGGGTCCTACGAGGCACCCTAGAGCTTACTTAGCTACATTTAGCTAAGGCATTTGAATCTTGTTTCCATCTGCAGACCGCATGTAAGAAATCCTATAAGACAGCATATGTTAAGAGTACTTATGTTTTTCAATTCATTATCTATGCAAACTGTTAAGTACTACCTTGCGACACCAGTAACTGAAGGTATGGATACAAGGATTCTGCTCCTAGTTTAAGTACTGTCTTACGAAGCTCCTTAATGTTATCATTCCATGTCGTTCAAGAGTTCTGTTATGATGCTACATTTAATGTCATAAGACTACTATCATTAATATTAAAACTGCGATACTTCTATCTTATTAAGTATGCTTTTATGAAGCTTGTAGAAATAATGTTTACACCTATGATCTATCATCATTCATACTATCTACAGGACTTAGATTACTCTATGTTGTGTATTTATCATTTCAATACATAGTTAATACATATAAAAGGTATAATGGCTAGTGCTTGTATAAGAACTTGGTTGTAGAGTGTATCTCGTCACACTTAAACTATTCTAAAGATACCATAGCCTTGCCCTACATGGCCATAATAACAAATTTATTGTAACTAAAGTATACATATGCTATTATGAAACTTCATTCTTTGCTTATATATAACTATAGAAATGAAATAGATATATATCTTATAGCTACTATTTATTTACATATTGCATGGCATGTTATTCCATTATTTCGATACCAATTTAAACTTTGGAATTATATAAAATAAACACTACATATTACCATGTAATATGATATGGTTTTTACTATACAAAGATATGAAAAACAAAAGCAATATGTGCTTTTCGATATGAAATTCTAACTATACCTTTAGCACCAAAGGATATTATCCTATACAGACCATGAATACAATTTAAACAACCTTATAAAGATTGTGGCTTAAGTGATAGTTTGACTATGCTGTAAGTATGAGCTTGTTTCCTAAGTGTTAATAACATATGTTATTGTATTCACTCAAGTCTCGACATTGAAGTGATGAATTGACAGAAAGTAACTTTCTAGCTACAGGTTGACAGAGATTACGGTCATGTATTAAATGTTATGAATGAACTCCTTAGTGGAATGTGTGGCTGTCATATAACGTAATCCCTCCACGTGAACTTTGATTGTTATTGTAACCAAGAGTTCTAGATGGAAAGGTTGCTATGTCGCCTCTCCTCCACACTGTACATAGTAACGTTCCTTGGCATGCAGGGTTGGCAACTCCGTGGTTGTTGTAATTTAATGAGGTATTAATGCGAGGTTGCTCAGCTTTCAACGTAGCACTATTGGATCTTTTCTATCCTTCAATCACTCCAGATCTTGGTCGTTGGTTTGTGTAACCCTAACTTGTTGTATGTAGTGATAGCAAGTTTCTCGGTCTTTCATTGTGACGCTGAGTCGAGGCCGAGAGGCTGCCAAATTTTAGGGTTGAGAGAGGTTCTATTCCAGGGTTTCGACCTTGTGACTTATGAGAGGTAAAATTGTAATAGTTACTGGTTTGGATTCATGCCATAGAGCCATGATGCAGTAATGTGAAGCATAGTTATCTGTCAGCTGATGAGTGTGGTTTGTAATTCGTCTTTCGGCTCTTTCAAAATGGTGGTAACGTCTCCTAGATTTCTTGTGTGTATAAAAGTTGCAACTGACCTCTGGTTTCATCGTTAATGTTTGGAATAAAACTCTACAGGGTGAGTAAGTAAATAAATATATGTGATAACATAGATTTTGCATTTTATATGTGTTAACAGTGTTTTGACCACTCGCATTGTGCTTTGGCAGGTTCTCTCTTCGTTGGAAGGTTTCTATGAAACGGTTTTGGAAAGGAAAGCTACTACTTCTTCCTGGTAAGCTCCGGTGGTTCTTACAAAGCCTCGTAGGTGCCTTGATTTTTTTTTTTTGTGCCGAGAATTGGAAACCTTCGATTGTTTTCGTGATGGCCGCAAGCAAGGTTTTAAGCTTGTCTTGTTTTGTTTTATACTGTACAGAGGGTAACCTCTCAGTATTTTAAGTTACCTCTTGGCTATTTAATGTCTGGTTATGTTGTCGATAGAGACTCTGAACCTTCGTTGGTTCTACTAGATGTCTTAAGGGTAAAAACTCTGTACAGTTCTCGTTGTTTCACGATTCTATTTTATGTTTTTGGTTGATAAGGGAAAGTCTTGTGTACTGTGAAACCTTGACAAGTTCAAAGTATAATTTTCGATTATAGTTTTAAATGGAAGAACAAGAACCAAGGGTTCTCTTTGTACTTATAAACTATGGTTCATTTTTCTTTGAAATAAAACGATAAATTTTTGAATGACAGTGAGAACGATAATGTTAATCTTGTTTGGAAAAATAGATGAAGTAGTTTTACTGTTAAAATGTTTTTCAAGAGGGTTAGGCCTCCATGTTCTAGTTTCGATTTTACAAAGGATACCTTACCTAAAAACTCTGAATGTTATCGGGCTTGTGTTAGGGTTTGTACCCAAGACTTAATCGTTGAAAAGATCATTTCGATAATGTGTATGTTTAAATGCTAGGGTGTGAGCTAATGTTTAAACATGAATATGTAATCGTGCCTTCATCTAACTGTTAGATAATTCTTAGATAGTAAAATTACCATATATAAAAGAATAGTATGGTTCTGGAAAGTAATGTCTATGGTTTAATAAGTTATAAATGTTATCATTATTTGAATAATGTCTATAGTTTGTCTTTGAGATAGAAAATATGATGTGTGAATACAGAATAAGGGTTTGTAGTGTATTAGGTTTTGATACTACTGTAATAAATATTTGATTCTTGAAATCAAAGCAGGAAATTTAGAGAAGAAATAAAACATGTATAATGATGAGAAAACTATACAGTGTTTAATTCTTGCAGCTGCTATAATTCTTGATAATGCTATTACTTATAAATGATATTACTTTGAAATCATAAAATGTTTAATTTTAATTTCATTTGCTTGCTATCTTAAATGAATAGAGATAAGAGAAAAATATATGACTATACAGAAGTTAGACTATGTTTTCTTTCATGTAATAACAAAAGAGTTCTATATTACTATCGATGCTATACAGTAATTTTTACTCTGTTTAAATATAGGGCAGAATTGTAAACATAACACTTACTGTAATTATTTGTCCAATCAATGGAAATCTGCCTATCTCTCATCTATCATTTAATTTGCTTCTCTATACTAGAGTACTATGCAGATAACATCATGGAAAAAATTTAGAGATGTTTATCTAATCAATAATTTACAGACTTTATCATTCAGAATCAAACATAGATCAACAATAAAATAAATTCTTTTACAAAACAGGGTTTGATAATTATACTAAATAGAAACATTGAACTGTAAAGAAAAATAGGAACAACAAAACCTGGTTAACTGTAGAGAAACAAACATCCCAAGGAGCCTGTTCCACCCAACCAATTACTGAAGACAGCCAAGTTACTTTCCTGAGGACCCCCAAGCCTGTTCACTGAACCACCAGGAGGAAGAAACTTAGAAGCTTAGGACCTCCACTTGTAGTAACAATAGTTATCCAGTCTTAAAGACTTAGCAGTCAAAGGGACCTACACCAGCACCTCTGGTTCTCCTTCTCAGAATAATTTGCAGACTTACAGTTGCACCCTCACATAGCCTCCCTATTTGAATCTCTCAGTGATCACCTAATGCACTTGAGGAATATTTCTGCAGAAAATATTGTGTAAGAGATGCCTGCTCAATTCGAATTTGCCTTATGTAGGCTGCCTAGGCCTTTTAGTGGTTAACTGGTCATTTAATGAGCTTCCTGCTCACTCCCACCACCTAGGGGATAATGCCACATTTTTAGGGGTAGTTTTCCCTTAACCAATAGCTAGTGGTGAAGTGCAATTGTTTCCATCTGTCCCATGTCTTCTAACATCTTCCATTCCTCCTAGTGGGTCAGTTAACACTCATTTAATAGTTCCCTTGGGTGTTTGTCTACTACTTTAATTTATTAAATAATAATAATCATTAATTACATTCATCCTTGACCAAACTTGGTCATAATTACAAAACTTTGTAATTAAAATTTAACATAAATTATTTTGCCAATAAAATAATATTTTCAGAATTTGGGTAGGTGACATGCACTCCTGGGGAGATTGCTATTTACACTTATTTGTTTACAGAACTCCGGGAAGCTTTCGCCTGGTCATATGAGGAGATCCCAGGAATAGACCCCCGCATTGTTGAACATGAGATTAGAATGTATCCTAACGCTAAACCGGTTTGACAACGCCTACGTGTTGTGAACCCTAGGAAAGCAGCTGCTATCAAGGAAGAGGTGAAGAAACTACTCAAAGCTGGTTTCATCTACCCCGTTCCCCTTACCGAATGGGTGTCAAATCCCGTTCTTGTGGATAAGAAGCAAGGAACGATCCGTGTATGCACTGATTTTAGAGATTTGAACCGTCCATGTCCGAAAGACAACTTCCCCATGCCATTCATCGATCAGATCTTGGATGCTTGTGCGGGAAGCGAGATTTTTTCATTTATGGACGGATTTTTAGGCTATAATCATATTCAAATCTAACCTGAGGACCAACATAAGACAAATTTCATTTGTCCTTGGGGAACATTTTCATATCGAAAAATTCCCTTCGGCCTTAAAAATGCTGGAGCTACTTTTAAGGCATGTCCGTCCCCGGCAGTAGGCTGAAGGTGACTTGGTCCTCTTATATGACCAAGATAAAGAACCCCTGGGGGAAAGAAAGTTCAATCCCATGTGCCACGGTCCTTACATCGTGAGGCGTGTCTTGGAAGAAGGAGCCTATGAGTTGGAAGACTATGAGGGGACTGTCTTGAAGGAGCCTAGGAATGGGCTCTACCTCAAGCGGTATTACACTTGAACCTTTGGTTCAAGCTAATACTTTTGTATGCTACTGTATAGTTACTTCTATACATAGTTTAGCTTTCTTTTAGTTTTCGGGTCTGCTAATTCGCTTCCGTTTGATTGATAGATGTCAACAGAATCTCCTATGTTCTTAGGGTTCGCGAATGGTGCTAGCCATCATATGCAGCAGCTTGCTTCTACTGCCTGGGTTTTTTTTTCACCTGACCACCTAGTTGTGTCTTCAAGAGGTGCTTGTCTCGGTCCTACATCTAACAATGTGGCCGAGTATGGTGCCATGATTGATCTACTTCGGGATGCCATTTCACATGGTATCTAGTATTTAGAAGTCCACCTGGATTCACAACTAGTTGTGTCTCAGTTGAATGGGCAGTACCGCGTGCGAGATCCTACATTACTATGGAAATTCCTAAGGGTAAGACTCTTGGAACGACATTTTGTTTCAATTACATACATACATGTTCCGAGAAGTGTTAATCATATATCTGATGCATACGCTAACTATGTATTAGATTGGCATTTGTCACATTCACCATGAAGCACACAAATAAAAGAAGACATTCACACATTTGTACATACACACATGTAGTAGAATCGAAGAACCAAAGTTTTTTATAAATAATATTTCCAAAATGGTAGTGTCATGATACAAAAATGGAGCCCGTAGCCCTCAAAAATATACATATCGATACAAAAAATGAGACCCTGAGATATCTACTCCCTACGAGGAGGCCTAGCTGCAGCCCCAACAGGATGTGTCTCATAGAAGTACTGTACTGCATTTTCTATCCACTGCAACAGTCGTACCCATTTACCCAGCACCCCCACTACCTAGCGCTGCATAGCCTCTGGAAATTGCACCACCTCTGCCTGTGGTACCCTAGTAGTCATCCGTGATATGTTGGACCGCAAAGTCTATAGTTTTCGCTCTGCTGTAGCACCTGCCATCTCATCACCCCTGCCCCGGTGGCAATGTCTCGGGAAGCCATCGGGTCTCACTGGGCCCTTGTCTGCGAGCAAACAGACAAACATCAATACATGATACTACCCCCAAAAATATTTTTACATTTACATCTATAATAAAAAAATCCATAAAAATTTAATACACAAAAAACCTAAAAAGAGTACTCATCGATGTCTCCGAACGTTGCATCTAGTGGGAGTGGCATGTCTTGGTCCTGCTAGAAGTCTATCCCTGCATAGGGGTAGTCATCTATCGCTATGACCTGTCGATCCCACTAGTTAAATAAATCCTCTGTATATGGTGATGCCTGACGTCCAACACCCTGTCGCGTCAAGAGCTCATCCCACTAGGTCATGGTTGCATCGCAGAGACTATGAGGAGGGACCTCAACCCTCGGACTAAGCCCCGAAACCCGCTCAAAGAAGAAGCTGCATAAAATACTACCATACCCAAATTTTTTCGCATCCCCCTGCTTGCACTTTGCCAACTGGGTCTTCATGGACCCTATTAGCATAGTACACTAGTCAAATATCATAGGTTGCATGCACTGTGATGCATAGAACATAACTGGCCTCGATGCCTAGTGAAGAGCTTTGGATCCAATGATTCGCACTAAAGTTGCTACGAAAACCTTCATACTCAGGTTGACTATGGCTCGGATGGGCACCTGACTTCCCATTGCCTGAGTATTTGGAACACAATATCTCTCTATGTAGTCGGGGATAGTGAGCCCACCACCCACAGTCCGAGATCGAAGACTAGCCACCTCACCTCGGCGGGACAAACCTGTGATGAAATAGATATCTTCCACCTCAAGTGAAAGTATTTTCCCATCTAGGTTGAAGTTCTGTGCATCAACATCCCAATAGTCTATCAAACAGCAGAGAAATAGGTTTTGGGCCCTCAAATCCCCTATGCTCCAAAATTTGTATAAACCACATGCTTGTAGCGCTTGCTGTGCAGGCAGATCGTTACGAATGGCCTCATCCACTAGGTCATGTTCTCTCTCTCTCCAGTCTAGAACCATCCTGGAAAGAGAAAAACCCAAAGATTTGGTCAGTTTTGCTTAAAAAACTCAATTCACGACCGTACCCATGGGTAGTTGTGCTCACAGAGGCAGGTACCTATGGTCAACGTGTGCGCTGACTGCGCGTACCCAGTCCTACCCACGACCCACATTGTTATAGCCCGTGGGTAGCACCGTGACCATGTAGGGCATGACCAAACAAATTTTTTAATCGCTAAAATTTGAAATAAAAACATTGAAATGGAAGGTGGGGATGAGATTACCAACCTGCTCTGGATGGTTCGATGATCGGACACCTGTAGCTCCCGGAATTAGGAACTGAACTTTGAGGTGAAAAATAACGACAAAACTCCAAATGGGTGAATAGTAAAAATGAATTGTAAATTGTAAATTTTTGTTACTATTTATAATTTTCAAGACCCACTTGTCTATAGTTTTCGCCATTTAATGTTGTTATGGACTAATATAACATCTTGGAGTAGCATTTTTTACCAGATCTCTTCGGCGGAAGTTGTTTCCAAGCATTTCACACCTACAACAGGTACGTTTCACACCTGGCATATAGGTTAGATGCCATTTTCACATGCATTATGCATTTGACCTTTTGACCACTTTCACAAACCCTAGGTGTGACCCCGCTTCTTAACTGAAACCAAAACTTCACACTGCTATAGAAGATTCGTTATGTGGTGTTGGGATTTTTTGAACATGGGTACCCTAGTTAGAACCCCTTTGTGCATTCTGGTGCCCATGTCGTTGTTTGTCCTTAGGATTGGGAGTCCTTTGTAGTTACGCCATGACATTGCGATAAAGACTCATACTCTACTTTGTCTTATGCTGGCCATCTCCCTTAAGGACTCCCCTCAGTTATATCATGTTGTGATTGCATTGCATCATCCTGTTTGCCGCTTGAGTCTTGTATTGGCTCCCAATTACTCAGTTGTTAGCCTAGCGCCTGAGCACTTTTCCCTGTCGAGCCTTGCAGAGCTTCCATTTGTCCTTCACAATTTGATGACCTTTTGACCCTGAGGGAACACACCCCCGAGTGTCCACATCCTGCATACACTTCCTTGCATTGATCATAGGTATGTTCCACTTCTTGGGACTAGTTTGCTCTCTCTTTGACACTCGTTCCCTCACTTGTTTTACTATAAGCAATTTTATTCTTTTTCAAGCTTTTCCCAAGTATGAAAAAAACCAAAAAAATCAAATATTCCAAAACGCCGAACGGGATTATGGTTACTACTTCTAGTTGGAAGTTGTTGTGTCGCCTTTGAACAGAGCATTCATTCCACTCCGTACATTATGAGTTGGGACTATAGTTGGACCTTAGGAGCTGTTCTTGTTTCTCAGTTTTCTCGACCGATTCGTTAAGCTTCCAGTCATTATGGAGCCCTTTGTGGTGCCTCTTACATCACACATTCTATATCAAGTCTATGCTGCCTAAGTCTATCCATCTGCTCATGCTCTTGTTCAAAGGAAGTCCTGAAACCAGAGTCGGCCACTCCTCAGATCTCTTGACTATTGCATGTCGGCCATCCTTATTGAGTCAGTATGTTTCACCTGAGCTCTTCCAAATCTTTCAGCGTAGCTAGTACCTTATGCTGGTTGATGGGGGATACCCTAATGACCTCCTTCCAGTGAGTCTCGTTCCGTCGACTTCAACCCATTTATTCCGGGACTTGAGGCTTAGAGTTCGGTCGAGTACCTTGAGGATTGCAGTCATTAGTGGCAGGTTCTCTCGCCATCGACAGTTTTGGGAATACATCAATGTCCCCTGATCGATGGATTCATCCTATTGTTCAACTTCAACACATCTATTCACACTTCGATGATTGTGCTCTGTGCCTTGATGCCCATTTTCATTATTGGTGGGTTATCTCGCGTTTGTTAACGGTATACATCATTGACCGGTAATCAGACGATGTCACATCAGGTTCAACCCCAACTCCTTTATTCACTTGATGGGACTTGCACCATCAAAGACTTGTGTAGAAGACCGCAAGAGATAGTGGCATTCAATATGCTACTTATGACTATGACTTTACATCTGAGATATAACCTCTTAGATATCAGCAGTTTGTAGCTCCAGTTTTCACCAGTTGTTTCCTTTTCAGCAGGAGACCATATCTTATTGTAGAGGGATCATGGGTATGATCACTTATAACATGTATTCATTATGTATTTCCTATTCATGGCCATTGTATCAGATTGTTGTACTATACCAACATGTATTCAAGATACTATTGTATTATGACGAGTGAGCTGCTCCTTCCACTTGTGTCTCCATCACTCCACTTTTGAGATTTATAATGTATTTCGTCCATCGTAGCATTAGTCTCTGACCTCACACATTAGGGGGCATCTGTTACAATGTAATTTTCCACCTTGTGAGTATCAGCATTCTTTGGCCTACAGGATCCATTTCATTGACTCAGATCCACTTTATATCCTTTAGACACTATTTTCTCCTATTTTTTCTCTTGTACGCTAGCTGCATCATTACGGTGGGTGTACCTACGATTTGCATCACTATAGCCCGTGGGTAGCATGTAAAATGGTAAAAATCACTAGTTTATTACTTTTTACTCCCAAAAAGCGGTTATGGGGTGACCTTTGACCCTCCATCTTCCCAAGAAACGCCTCGATGTGTCATTTCACTTACCTTTGAGAGGACTATATATTGAGCACATATGGCTTATGGACGGGAGGAGAAAGAAGAGCAAGAGAACTCTAGTGGATTTTTGCCCTATCTTGAGTCTACACTCATTGATCCTTGTAGTTGTGAACCCCTTATGTTTACCTTCCAAACTCCTACCATAGTTTGAGTTTTCCATTCATGGAGGATTGAAGTGGTGGAGGCACAATTGGATTGATCCAGATCTTGGTTCAGATTGGTTTCCGGCAAGACGTCGTATCACATTGTACTTCTTCTTGTTTATTAATAGGAATACTCATATTCTCGTCCATTAATGTTGTGAATGTTGTTTATTCTACATTGGGTTGCATTTACTTATAATATCATGGACCATTTCTATTGATGATGTTAATGCCGTTTATATATTATATGTACTTGTTGTATATTGGCTGTCAAGACTAATTTGCAGATTCAAGTGCATGGATTGAAAGCTCCAACGGGGATCTACATCAAACGTTTGGATCGAGGTTGGTTACATTCTTCATTATCTTAGCATTGTCATTTATATAGAATAGTACTGAGAATTGAGTTAATTTCTAGTAGTCAGCTGTCTGTTGTGGTCTACCCCAAGCCATAGTGAGTTTTCTGCAATTCAGTTTGAAGGTTTCAATCTCAAGAAAGAAAGGAAATCAAACTTAAGCAAGTTACTAAATCATGTTATCCATTAGAGAACTGAAATTATAAATCTTAAAAAGAAGATATAAACCATTACATTCATAATCACACATTCTAGTTTTATCAATAACACATAAGCATTCACTGAATTAAAAACCTTAAAACATAAATGAATTCATGTGTTAAATGACCAAATTGGTTAGAAATAAAAACTCAATCAAACAGTATAAAATGGCTTATATCACATATGTATTAATCTCAGTTTTAATGACTTACATGAGAGTCTTGCAAGATTTTCATATCACTGTACAATAGCTTCTTGAAAACAAAAAAATCGAACCTTGATACCTCTTCTTTTACTGCTTTTATCCACTTACAAAAAGAGTAGTTTGTAACTACTTTTAGGTTTTAGTCTCAAAACAGTTACATAGTCTTCGAGTCTTTAACAAGGTCTCTTAACTAAAAACTTAATTATTTTAAGATTACATATTTAATACAAAATAGGAATGCATTAAAAACAAACTATGCACTAAGTAGCCTTTCCGGTAGCCTCTACTAAAATAGAAATCCCTTCCAGCGCATGAGTCTTTTTGTTATGCTAAGGCTGCTCAGCTTCCAAATCTTTGATCTTATCTGGAAAAAAGATTGTTCTTCTCATTCATACTCTGCACCTGTTTGTTTAAGTCATCAACTTGAGCCTCTGCTTCCCTTTTTCTCTTCAAAGCTTTCCTGGCAACAACAATCAATTCTTGATAACGAGCATTAACTTCTCCCAATTCCTCCTTTAAATGCTTATTGGTCTTTGTAATCCTGTCATTTGACTCATTGGGGAATGATATTTCTGCTTAATGTTGTTCCTAAACCTTTCTAAGATTTTCAACCTCTGAGCATTTGTTTACCTCACCTGGCAAGGTAGAATCTTGAGATATGGAAGGTGGTATATCCAACTTTCTAAGTATTAAATCTTCTTCATATTTATCTTCTGCTATTCTCTCTGCAATTACAAACTCATCTTGTTCCATCTTAAGAATGATTTCTTCTTCTTCAACCTTGTTTACTTCTTCATATGTCTCTTCCACCTTTGAATCATTGTGCTGTATGCTCATTTGGTGAGAACTTGATTTATCTTTTTCTCCTTCATCGTCATCAGTCGAAGAACTTTGAACTAAGGTTATTTCCTCTGTCTTTTGATTAAAAAATGAAGCTTTTTCCATATTATTCTTCGTGGTTGATCTTGTTCTATACTTCCAAGTTGATTCCTTCAATTGCAAGAGGAGATTTGCATCTGCTTGTAAGTTTTGAACCTACAAACATTCATTCCTTGTATTTTCTGCAGAATATGGCGTGACTGGGTTCTTATTTATGCCTTGTTCTGATGTAATTTGACCTATGGCTTGTTCTGCTGTAACTGGACCTTGAAGTTGTTCAGCACTAGAATTAATTATCTCCTTCATTCCTTGATTTACTTGACAATGTTCTGGTTCATCTTCAAATGCATTAACATGTTCCTCCTTTTCAAAACTTTTGGGTTTTTCCTGTGATAAAAACTTCTCAGAAATATCCTCTATCAGAACTCCCTTCTTATATTTTTTACCTTTCTTTTTAGACCTTTTCTTATTTGTGCGCTCATCCTTTTCAGCTATAAATCCTGACCAATATATAAAATGCTCCCAGGTCTTCTTTTCCTTTTGTAACACTATTTGAATGATCAGCTTTATAAGTCCATGATGGAATATAGATCACCTTGTATTCTCAAGATTCTCTTTCACCTTATTTGACATTTTTTGGATGCTCTTATACAAGAAGTAGGACAAATTTACATTACAGTGCAATTTAAGATGCATCAAAAACCTGACGTGGTATTTAAAAACCATTGAAAACCTGCCCTCACATGTAATGTAAGCTTGTATGATGCCAATTACCTCCCTCCATTCTGGTTGAAAACAAGTTATATGACCTCCATTGCTCCAATTTAAGCTTTCATTACCTGGTAATAAGAAAGGATTTGGGTCAAATTTGAAAGGAACGTTTTTGAACCACAATTCCCCGTCCATGGCGAGACTAGTAGGTTCAGAAATTAGGGCTTGTGTGAGTTGAAATAATAAGTTTTTGAACTTAATAATATCTTCAGTCGAATTCTTTGCAAAGTAAATCGAAACTTCTTCATTAAACCCATTAATTTTCTCGAAGAAATTTAACCATCCAGCTTCTTTAAACACATCTGCACATTTCGGGAATTTCGCAACCCAATGCATGTCCATTGTCTCTACCCTGTTTACTTCACCACTTCTTCCCATCACACAAATGTAAATTTCTTAATCGAGCTTCTAAGAAAAACACAGATGACAAATGTTCAAATATTAAAACACTAACCACGTTCAGCAACAGGTGTCCTCAGCTTTGCATTTTGCGATCCCCAAATTGACTTGTGAAAGTTCAAACCCCGATTTCTCTTAATGATAGAATGTAATGGAACTTGAAAATTTCATAATTCTTTAAAACGTGTTTTATCATATTGAATCATCATAACACAACCAATCCAATCATCATAACTCAAAGGAACCATTACCGAGCATCAATAACCACGATTTTTCATCATATTGGATTCTTGTAGCACATTAGGGGTTTGTTTTACAGTTTGCGCTAACGAAATCTTTTGATATAACAAATTGTACAAATGCTCTTAGGATAAATGCTAAACCTTGGTTATAAGCTTTATAATGAAGCTAAAAAGAGTATAGTTGAAAACTTTGAGAAAAATACCATGCTACATAAGCCATTTAAAAGGTTTTGAACTAAGGAAAATGAAAGCAATAAAAAATTAAATAAAAATTAAGAACAAAATAATAAAAATCATGGATTAATAAAAGAAAATAAAGTTCAAACAAACCTAAGGGAAAAACATAAAAATGAGAACAATCTTAGCATTAACATCTGGCTCCTACTGTGGGATGAAATCCTCCTTGTGAGGTTTCAAGAACTCATAGACCAGTGCCTTTCTGCTACCTGAAATTGCTGCTTTATTGTGCAAACTTCCATTGGGTATGGAGTCTTATTTCACACCGGTATGTACAATGAGTGTGACACTATTCACCTTCAAGAATTATAAAAATGTTTGAGGAACCGTCCATTAACTGGAGTAGACAGGTCCTCACCTTCCAAAGTTTGTAGTATGAAAGTGTTATTTTCTAAAATCTTTGAAATCATGAAGGGACCTAGCCATAGATTGTCAAACTTACCATGCTGACCCTTTTGGTCTCTCCTCGCATCCCATCTGAGCACCATATCACCAAGAGAGAAAGTATTTTATTTTACCTTTTTATCAAATCCTACTTTAATCTTCCTTGTGTATGCATCATCTCTTTTTGTTATAGCCTCACGTTCTTGCTTCAATTCAATTAATGAAAAAATTCTTCTTTGAATATCATTGGGTTCTTCTTGACTATCTTGAAAAAAATTCATTACTGGAATTCCTAACTGAATAGGGAAAACTGCATCAGTACCATACACCAATTGGAAAGGATACATACCTATTGCTTTCTTAGTAGTTATCCTATCTGCCCACAATGCATACTTTAGCATTGAATCCCATGATCTCTTATTTTGATTTAACAACTTTCTAATACTTTGAATAATGTTCTTATTTGATGACTCTTCCAAACCATTACCCTGCAGATAGTAAGGTGGAGAATGCCTCAAATCAATCCCATTCTGTTCACAAACACTTACCATGGCTTTTGACTTGAAAGCAGGTGCATTATCAGTCAACAATTTATGTGGATAGCCAAACCTACTCAAAATATTTTCCTGTATAAAATTCATGATAACTCCTTCAGTTGCTTTACGTGTTGGAATTGTCTCCACCCATTTTGTGAAAAAATCAGTACCTGTAAGTATCCACCTATGCTGTCCACTAGATGTAGGGTTAATTTCACCTATAAAATCTAATCCCCATTGTTGAAAAGGGGAATCCACTGCAATAGGCTTTAATGGTAGAGAAATGAGCTTCTGCCTCCCAGCAAACCTTTGACATTGAACACAAGCCCGCACCTGCTGATACACATCTGAAAATAAAGAGGGCCAGTAATACCCAGACCTAAGAATTTTGTATGCAGTAGACTTCCAATACTTGTGACCCCCACAAGCAACCTCATGCATTTCTGAAATAAACTCTTTCACTTGTGATTTTTCTAAACATCTAAGTAAAATTCCACCTGGATCCTTCCAAAACAACTACTGATTAACCAAGCAATATTTTGTGGCCTTTAACTTCAATGATCTAGATGCCTTCCTATCAAAATGATCTGTACATTTCAAATGCAATAAAAAATAAACAATATCAACATACTGTTAGAAAAACAGGATCGCGGAGCAATAACAATAAACATAAATGCAAATATAATCACACATACACATTACAAGAGAGACACAGGATATATCGTGGTTCACCCAACTTGGGCTACATTCACACTGAATTTGCCAGTCCTTATTATTATTATCGTCCAGCAAGGTGAAGGGATACAACCTGCAGCACAACCGTTGCACTTCCTCTTCTCTGTTTCACAGTCTCTCTCCTGATCTCAGAGATCTTTACAATGCATAAGACCTAATACATCATCATCCCTAGCCATATTACAATGTCTTTATTTTATAAGGGAAATACAATGGGAAAATACCACGGGATACCCAAAACCATGGGCCCGCAAAACAGCTGGCGAAAAAATAGCCCCAAAAAATTTTCTTCGGGGGCACTGCCCCCAAACTCCCCAGCCAAGGGGGATGGTGAACCCCGTGGGGGGGCGATGCCCCCCCACACCCCCCCGCTGGGGTGACTGTACAGTCCACCTACATATCATATAAAACTGGGGTACAAACACGGCTCATACAATATCATCTATGAGACTAGAAGATCTGGCTCCACAACCAACAATCTCCCACTTGGAGACTGATCACAGTAAATCCACCACTGCTGCACTTGTTGGACTTGGACTTGGAAAATTTCTCCTCTTCACCTTCATGCTAGAAGGCCAACTGAAACCGAGCACGAACTCAGTTTCTATCTCTTCACTACCTTTGTGAACATGTCTGCAGGATTCTAGCTAGTATGTATCTTTTCCAGCTTCAACAGTTCATCTTCCAGAACAGAGCATATGAAATGGTACTTGAGCTGTATATGTTTAGTCCTGGAATGGAATGCTGAGTTCTTTGCAAGATGAATGGCACTCTGGATGTCACTATACAATCTGATATCCTTCCGCTTCTTACCCACTTCCTCCATAAACCTCTGCAACCAAATCATCTCTTTACTAGCCTCTGTAATGGCAACATACTATGCTTTTGTTGTTGAAAGTGCAACAACCTTCTGTAGTTTTGAAATCCATCTTACTGTTGTTCCACATATAGTAAACACATACCCTGTGGTGCTCCTCCTGCTATCCTTGTCAACTGCCATATCTGCATCAACATATCCCTGTAGAATAGTGTCTGAACCTCCAAAACATAATGCCTCAGTGGTAGTACCTCTCAAATACCTGAGAATCCACTGTACTACCTTCCAATGTTCTTTACCTGGATTGTTCATATATCTTCTCACAACTCCCACTGCATGTGCAATATCTGGTCTTGTGCACACCATGGCATACATCAAGCTGCCAACTGTTGATTGATAGGGAATCTTGGACATGTAATCTGTCTCTTCTTGTGTCTTGGGACACATTTCCTTACTTAGACTGAAATGGCTAGCCAAAGGTGTACTTACAGGTTTTGCATTCTGCATTCTGAACCTCTCCAACACCTTTTGTATGTACTCACTTTGAGACAATGTCAATTTGTGACTTTTCCTATCTCTCGTTATTCTCATATCAAGGATTTTCTTTGCAGCACCCAAATCCTTCATCGCAAATGAATTAGCTAGCTTCCTTTTGAGTACATTTATATCCTGCATGTCAGACCCTGCAACAAGCATGTCATCCACATACAATAACAAGATAATATATCTTCCATTGTCTAGCTTCATGAAATAAACACAGTGGTCAGAATGACATCTACTATAACCTTGTTCTGTCATAAACCTATCAAAATTTAGATACCACTGCCTTGGAGCTTGCTTCAAGACATACAAGCTCTTTTTCAACTTGCATACCAGATCCTCCTTACCTTTGACCTCATACCCTTGTGGCTGCTGCATATATATTTCTTCCTCCAAATCCCCATGGAGGAAGGTTGTTTTTACATCTAACTGTTCAAGATGCAAATCTTCTACTGCCACTAGACTTAAGATAGTCCTAATTGAAGTCATCTTAACAACAGGAGAAAATATTTCATCAAAATCTATACCTTTCTTCTGTGCAAACCCCTTTACAACACGTCTGGCCTTGTACTGCTTCTTACCTCCTTCTTCTTCCTTCAACCTGTAAATCCATTTGTTTTGCAATGCTCTTTTACCAGCAGGCAACTGAACCAAATCCCAAGTCTGGTTTCCTACCAATGAGTCCATCTCCTCATTCATGCCTTGCTCCCACTTCTTTCTAGTTCCCACCTACACTGCTTCGTCATAACATTCTGGTTCACCAGAATCAGTCGTCAATAAATAATACATTGAAGGAGAGTATCGTTCAAGGAGTCTACTTAACCTGGTAGATCTTCTTACAGTTGCAGGAGTTTCAGGTACTTGCTGCTGCTCTTGATTTTCTGGCACCTTCGGAACTTCATTTTCTTTAATTTCATCAAGCACTATGTACTCTATGTTTTCCTTTTCCTGTTTCTTTCCCTGCAACTGATCTTTATACATGACCTTTTCTTTGAATATCACATCTCTACTCCGGATGATTTTGTTATTCTCATAATCCCATAAACGATAACCAAATTCATCAACCCCATATCCAATAAAGGTACATTTCTTGGATTTAGCTTCAAGCTTTGTTATATTTTCTTTATCAATATGGACAAATGCTTCACAACAAAATGTTCTCAGAAATGAGTAGTTTACCTTTTTATCTGTCCATGCTTCCTCTGGAATACCACCATCCAAAGCACTTGAAGGTCCTCTGTTTATTAAATAAATAGCAGTATTTACAGCATCCGCCCAAAACTGTAAGGGAAACCCTGCATGCAGTCTCATACACCTTGCACGCTCCATGATCGTTCTGTTCATCCTTTCTGACACACCATTTTCCTGTGGTGTTCTTGGGAATGTCTTCTCTCTACGAATCCCATGGTATGAACAGTAACTATCAAACTCCTTGTCGTAATAATCACCTCCATTATCAGATCTGAGACAATTCAATCTATTTCCTGTCTCATTCTCAAACAAAGCTTTCCACTTCTTAAAAGTAGCAAACACATCAGATTTCTGTCTAATGCAATAAACCCAAGTTTTTCTAGTTGCATCATCAATCAATGTAACATAATAATGAGAGCCACCAAGAGATTGTACCTGAGCCGGTCCCCATACATCTGTATGCACAAGCTCTAATTTTTCATTCTTCTTCTGTTTCCCAACCCTAAGAAATCTGACTCTCTTCTGTTTTCCATAAACACAGTTTTCATAGAATTCCAAACTTACCTGCTTCAAATCCGGCAGCAACTTCCTTGAGGGGAGAATCTGCATCCCCTTCTCACTCATGTGGCCAAGCCTATGATGCCACAATGTTGTATCTGTTCCTGTGGAAGCTAAAGAGATAGAATGGTCAGTATTATGAGGACATAAATACAACGTACCTACTCTGTCTCCTTTTGCTATCACCATTGATCCTTTAGTGATCTTCCACCACTTTTCTCTTAACGTAGATAGACAGTCTCCATCTCCCAACTGCCCTGTTGAGATCATATTTCTTTTCATAGCAGGAATATGCCTAACTTCTTTCAACAACCAATCAATTTCATTCTTAACTTTTATCCATACCTTACCGATTCCAACAATTTTACATGGCTCATCATCACCCAATAAAACATGTCCAAATTCGCCAGGAACATACTCATGAAAGTATTTCCTATGGGGTGTAGCATGACATGAAGCTCCTGAATCTACTACCCAATAATCACTAGTATTATCTAATGCAAGAATCAAAGCATCTTGTAACACATCACCTGCTACATTTGCTTCCTGGGTAGTTTCCTTCTGTGCATCTCCTTTACTCTTTAGAGATTTGCAGTATTTCTTCAGATGTCCTTTCTTTCCACAATTCTAGCACTCTATCTTTCCCAGTCTGGACTTGGATCTTCCCGTTTTAGACTTTCCACGATTACCTTGGCTCTTTCCTCTGTCCTTTTTTCTTCCCCTTCTCTCCATGGTCAACGCATTACCTGATGTCTCACCTGTGCTTTTTCTTCGCATTTCCTCGCTAAGAATAACACCAATAACATCATCAAATTTCAAGGTGTTTGAACTAGAGACAGAGTTACTTACAACCATGACCAAGCTATTCCATCTTTCTGGCAATGAACACAAGATTAGAAGAGCCCTAACCTCATCATCAAAGTTCACACTTACAGAACTTAGCTGATTTGTAACCGTATTAAACTCATTTAAATGATCAGTAACAGATCCACCTTCAGACATCTTCATATTAAATAAACGCTTCATTAGAAATACCTTGTTGGAGGCCGAGGGTTTTTCATACAGCTTACCCAATGCGTTCATCAAACCCTTTGTTGTCATTTCTTTTGAGATATTGAAAGCCACCGACGAAGCCAGGCTCAACCGTATTGTTCCTAGAGCCTTTCTGTCAAGAACCTCCCATTCTTCGTCCTTCATAGCCGTCGGCTGTTTTTCTTTTCCTCCCAACGGTAGGAATAGATCCTTCTGGTACAGATAGTCCTCCATTGGCATCTTCCATAACCCGAAGTTTTGGCCGTTAAACTTTCCTTCTTCTGCCATTGCTCCCACTCGAACCAGAAACCCTAGCTTCCTGCGGGTTTAACTACCAAATAGACCTTTGGCTCTAATACCAATCGTTAAAAAAACAGGATCGCAGAGCAATAACAATAAACAGAAATGCAAATATAATCACACATACACATTACAAGAGAGACACAGATATATCGTGGTTCACCCAACTTGGGCTACGTCCACACTGAATTTTCCAGTCCTTATTATTATTACCGTCCAACAAGGTGAAGGGATACAACCTGCAGCACAACCGTTGCACTTCCTCTTCTCTGTTTCACAGTCTCTCTCCTGATCTCAGAGATATTTACAATGCATAAAACCTAATACATCATCATCCGTAGCCGTATTACAATGTCTTTATTTTATAAGGGAAATACAATGGAAAAATACCACGGGATACCCAAAACCATGGGCCCGCAAAACAGCTGGCGAAAAAAAGCCCCAAAAAATTTTCTTCGGGGGCACTGCCCCCAGACCCCCCAGCCAGGGGGGATGGTGAACCCTGTGGGGGGGCGATGCCCCCCCACACCCCCCCGCTGGGGTGACTATACAGTCCACCTACATATCATATAAAACTGGGGTACAAACACGGCTGATACAATATCATCTATGAGACTAGAAGATCTGGCTCCACAACCAACACATACCATTCTGATTCTTAATATTTATCTGTAATCTGCTCTTCATTTTTCTTCATCTGCAATTCCTCTTGAGTTGGCTGATTTGCCACCAAATGGATATGCAAAGCCTCACAATTTGAATCGGCTAACAACTTTTCTAAACCATGTCCTTTGACTAACTTTGTAGGTCTGATCTCAACCTCGTATTCCATAATTTTTGCAATCCATTTACCTCTCTTACCCTCACTATCTGGCTGGGTTAAAATATCCTTAATAGCAGCATTGGGTACATAGGCAATTGTCTTTGAATGCAAAATGTAAATTCTGAAAACCTTTAAGGCTTTGACAAGTGCATAAGCTTTCTTCTCAAGTGTACTGTACTTCAATTCTGAGTCTCTAAGAGTTTTACTGAAAAAGGCTATTGGCTACTCTAAACCATCTGCATTCTTCTGAAGTAGAACAACAACTAAAGTGTCTTGGGATGCAAAAGAGAAAGTAAAGAAATCTTTTGAAAAATTTGGACTTACCAAGACTGGGGCTTCTGTCAAAGCTTGTTTAATCTTCTCAAATGAAGCTTTAGCTTCTGCTGTCCATTTCACCTCTTGATCCTTCCTCAGCATGGATGTAATGTGTTTAATAGTTTCAGCAAAATTTGGGATAAACCACCTCAGAAAATTGATTTTCCCAATGAATGATTGAACATCTTTTTTACTTCTTGGGATAGTAATCTTCAGAATGGCTTTGACTCTCTCAGGGTCTATTCTAATACCATCAGCTGAGACAAGATGTCCTATAATTTTTCCTTCCTGTACAGGAAAATGACTTTTTGGGGTTCAATGATAGCCCAAATTTCCTACACTTATGAAATGTTTGCTCAAGATGCTTCAAGTGCTCATCATCTGACTAAGAGAAAACAATAATATCATCCAAATAAATTACAACAAATTTTTCCTTTTCACCTACAAATGCTATATCCATAGCTCTTTGGAATGCCACACCTGCATTCATCAATCCAAATGGCATTTTATCATACATGAATGTACCCAATGGGGTAGTGAAGGATATTTTCTCCCTATGATCCGGATGTACATCTATTTGATTGTACCCTAAGAATCCATCAACCATAGAGATTCTCTGAGATCGCGCCACTTTTTGTAAAATTTGTTCAATTTTTGGCAATGGATAATTGTCCTTCAAAGAAGCTCTATTAAGATTCTGGAATTCTACACATAACCTAATATCCCCATTCTTCTTTCGAACTGGAACCAAGTTTGCAACCCATGATGAATATCTGAGTGGAACAATTATCTTTGCATCTAATAATTTTTTTAACTTCCTTCTCTATAACTGCCAGCAGAGCTGAGTTAATTCTTCTCATTTTTTGTCTAAAGGGTTTCATATTTGGTTTTAAAGGTACCTTGTGCTGAATAATACTCGTGTCATAAGTTATTAAATCTTCATAACACCAAGCAAAAATATCAACAAACCTCTTCAACAATGCAATGTACCTATTTATTTGCTCAGCTGGAAGGGACTTAGAAATCTTCACCATTCCTAGCTGCTCCTCCGTACCAATATTACAGCTCATGATATTTTCTTCTGAAGATTGCATTGACGGTTTCAGCAGAGTGTCATCTTTGGAAAAAATTCTCTCAAGGGGGACCAGACCCTTAGGAATAAAATTTCCCTCCATTCAACAATTTTGTGATCAGCAATGGTATTCTCTATGTATGCAGCAGTGTCATCTGTCTCCTCATCTTGATCTTGATCAATTAAAGAATTGGAAAATTCTCTAGCTAATTCCAAAAACTTTTTAATCTCCTCATCATCCTCAAAAAATCTCCATTGTTTTATATTGTCTGGCACTGAGGATCTATATTTAACTTCAATTAGATATTTCAACTGAGTATGCTTTGGAATCTTGAAATGTGTGGCTTCCAATTCTAATGAGTCAGCGGTCTGATTCTAATCTATGGGAATGAAAGTAATATTGAATGTTATGAAAAAGTTATCAATCATATCCCAAACCTCGTTTCTATATACTTTCAACAAATCCTGCTTTACCTGATATTTTCCCTTCACCTGTTGAACAACTAACTCAGAGTCGCCATAAACAGAAAGTTGTTGAATTCCCAAATCCTTTGCATCCCTTAAACCAAGTATCAATGCCTCATATTCTGTTGTGTTGTTGGTGGTAACAAATTCCAATTTATACATCAAACTAATTACCTCTCCACCAGGAGAAATCAAAACAATGCCAGCTCATGCTCCTTCTTTACATGAAGAGCCATCAAAATACATCTGCCACAACTCATCTTTTTTTTCAATAGTAGGTTTGACTGATTCCTCTTTTTCTACCTACAGTACCCCAATTGTACTCTCATCACTAAAATGAAGCATACAAGAGCCCAATTCTTCATCTACTGAATAAAGAAGATGATTAGTAGGATTCTTATCATCTGTGACTATGAAAGCATACTGTAATTCCATGTACAATCTTCGATTCTCTCCACCAAACACTGGAATTGTTGCATAAACCAAGTCCATTTGTAATGTACCACCTACTTTCTTTGCCTAGGACCTTGAGAGCAGCATGCCAAACTTAGGGTATATGTCAGCAACTACTACATCCATTATAACACTCTTCATTGATAATTGAGAAAGATTAACTACTAGATCCTTTATTACTCCTAGACATTTCATAGCTCTAGAATCAAATGCAAATAAATCATGATATGTCTTGGTGACACTCAAACCAAGGGCATCCATGACTCCTTTAGGCATTAGGTTATGTGAGGCTCCAGAATCTAGAAGGTAGTTGTGAATCATTTGGTCATGGACAGTCAAAGTTATATAAAAAGGTGGAGGAAATGTTGAAACACTTTCAGGCTTTTCAGATGAAGCAGAGCCAAGGATTATTGTTGGATGTTCTTCCTGTAAATTTACTGTATCTAAAGGAGAAGAATTAGTTGGAACATTCAACAACTTGCATGTTGAATCTCTAAAACAAGGAGTCTTCATTAATTCAGTCAATGGCACTGGAACCTTGATTTTGCACAGTTCATTCTCAAAGTTAAAAACTTGTGTATTTTTGTTGATTTCTTCAACTTCTGCTGCTTTAGTCTGATCACTATGGTCTTGTTTCTTTCCTTGTATTTGATCAGGAAAATGTCTAACAAGTGGAACTATTTTCTTTTTTGGAATTTGAGCAACTTGTCTAGGACCTGATCTCAAATTATAAGACTTTTTTGGATCAGTCTAACATACACTAGTTGAAATATGAGGATGATAATCACTCCCTTCCTGATAATCATATGAATCATAATACTCAGAATTCTGATAGCTGCATTCAGTTATAAAACCTTTAGATGATAATTCCCCAAAATAGTTTAAATTCTGATTTGAATCATCCTCGTACTGCACATCTTCCACCTATTCAACTTCTTCTATAAAATTATTTTGAAAAGGGGAAGGAACTCTCTGATCTTCATTTTCTCTCCTCTCCCTCTGAATATCATTGTTTCTCCTTTCCCAAGGAATGAATCTTGGAACAAATGGTCTTCTAAACTGGTTAGGATTTTGATTGGGATTTCTTTCTCCATCTTGAAAAGGTTTATTTGAGTTCTTCTCCAACTCCAACCTACTCACTTTTGCAGTCAAGGTTTTAATTATCTTACTCATCTCATCTATTTGACTTTCTTCCTTGTTTGATGTAGAGGCTGTAGGCATTACTACATTCTTACCCATTTGATCATGAATTTGATGTTCTGACTGATCCTTAAGTCTATTAGAAGCAAAAATGTTGGATTCCACCTCTAGAGCAGCTTCTTGCATATTTAGTAATGTTATAGGTCTCCTTTCTCTCA
The DNA here is from genome assembly GCA_027924585.1 of Larix kaempferi. Lineage (NCBI taxonomy): Eukaryota > Viridiplantae > Streptophyta > Pinopsida > Pinales > Pinaceae > Larix > Larix kaempferi. The sequence goes on from BSBM01000289.1 coordinate 11,705,199, forward strand.
GGTGCAAAGAAAAATCATGATCAAATGCATTTGCATATGTCAGTTTAGCCAACATTTCTGAAGGTTTAATTTCCACTGGAATTCTGCCATACATTTTATTGAAGCGTTTCTAAAAGTCATCTATAGTTTCATCATGTTTTCTCTTTAAAGCTGCAAATTCAGTAATATAATATGTGTGATCCTGTGTATCCCCCCATTGTCTCATGAAAACATTATGTAATTCTTCTATAAGGGTTATTGAGTTTTCTAGTAGTTCTCTGAACCATTTTCTAACATCACCACCCAAACTCTGCACAAACATTCGCATCCTTACATCCTTTGCTTCTATATTTTGATTATCAGCATAACTAAGGAATACATTCCAGTGTTCCTCTGCAGTTGTTTCTCCCAGTCCATTAAACCTAGGTAAGTATTTTTTATAATCTCCTCCCGGAAGAGCATTTAAAGGTTGTGGAAGCACTAAGGGATCATACCTAGCTGCTACCATTCTATCCATCATATCAAGTTGTTGTCCAGCCATCTTGGAAGTAGTCTGATTGGTTGAGGACAAAGTTTTATTAGTTTTAACTGAACTGAGCTGAATGGCAGGAATATTAGCTTTAGAATGAAACAAGGGAAATAACTCAGTTTTGAGATTTTTAGGAGACAATGGATTGGTAAAAATATGAATATCTACCTCTTCTATTTTTGGTTCAGAATACAGAAATGAAGGCTAAAACTGAGGTTGACCAAGAGAAAATAAAGATGGGGAAGATTTGGATCTTCCAAAAGAAGGGTTATGTGACTCTTGTTTAGATTTCTTCAAGATATTTTCTGGATCTGACACCCCTGAGTGTAATGGTGAAGTCGGCTTCCCTCTAGTCCCAGACCTCTTGGAAGCCACTGTGAAATACTACTTTGGTGAACTGTAGTCTGAAATAGAAATTTTCAGATTCTTCCCACCTCAAAACCAGAACAATAAAGATATCCCAGGGAAGATAAAACTTTACTTCCTTCCCCGGCAACGGTGCCAAAGATGTTAGTGCCAAAATTTGTTCCTAGACTACAGAGGGACAAGCCAACACCATCTCAACAATCTCAAGATAAACAATGAAACATGATTTTCTGGGTTTAGGGTTTAATGGTTTGAAGGTTTCAATCTCAAGAAAGAAAGGAAATCAAACTTAAACAAGTTACTAAATCATGTTATCCATTAGAGAACTGAAATTATAAATCTTAAAAAGAATACATAAACCATCACATTCATAATCACACATTCTGGTTTTTATCAATAACACATAAGCATTCACTGAATTAAAAACCTTAAAACATAAATGAATTCATGTGTTAAATGACCAAATTGGTCAGAAATAAAAACTCAATCAAACAGTATAAAATGGCTTATATCACATATGTATTAATCTCAGTTTTCATGACTTACATGCGAGTCTTGCAATCTTTTCATATCACTGTACAATAGCTTCTTGAAACCAAAAAAATCGAACCCTGATACCTCTTCCTTTACTGCTTTTATCCACTTACAAAAAGAGTAGATTGTAACTACTTTTAGGTTTTAGTCTCAAAACAGTTACATAGTTAAGATCACTTCGAGTCTTTAACAAGGTCTCTTAACTAAAAACTTAATTATTTTAAGATTACATTTTAATACAAAATAGGAATGCATTAAAAACAAACTAGGCACTAAGTATCCTTTCTGGTAGCCTCTCCTAACATAGCAATCCCTTCCAGCGCATGAGTCCTTTTGTTATGCTGAGGCTGCTCAGCTTCCAAACCTTTGATATTATCTGACAAAAGCTTGTTCTTCTCATTCATAATCTGCACCTGTCTGTTTAAGTCATCAACTTGAGCCTCTACTTCCCTTTTTCTCTTCAAAGCTTTCCTGGCAACAACAATCAGTTCTTGATAACGAGCATTAACTTCTCCGAAGTCCTCCTTTAAACGCTTATTGGTCTTTGTAAGCCTATCATTTGACTCATTGAGGAATGATATTTTTTCTTGATGTTGTTCCTGAACCTTTCTAAGATTTTCAACCTCTGAGCATATGTTTACCTCACCTGGCAAGGTAGAATCTTGAGATATGGAAGGTGCTATATCCAACTTTTTGAAGATTAAATCTTCTTCATATTTATCTTTTGCTATTCTCTCTACAATTAAAAACTCATCTTGTTCCATCTTAAGAATGATTTCTTCTTCTTCAACCTTGTTTACTTCTTCATATGTCTCTTCCACCTTTGAATCATCGTGTTGTATGCTCATTTGGTGAGAATTTGATTTATCTTTTTCTCCTTCATCTTCATCCGTCGAAGAACTTTGAACTAAGTTTATTTCCTATGTCTTTTGATTAAAACTTGAACCTTTTTCCATATTATTCTTCGTGGTTGATCTTGTTCTATACTTCCAAGTTGATTCCTTCAACTGCAAGAGGAGATTTGCATCTGCTTGTAAGTTTTGAACCTGCAAACTTTCATTCCTTGTATTTTCTGCAGAATATGACGTGACTGGGTTCTTCATTATGCCCTGTTCTGATGTAATTTGACCTATGGCATGTTGTGCTGTAACTGGACCTTGAAGTTGTTCATCAGTAGAATTAATTATCTCCTCCATTCCTTGATTTACTTGACAATGTTCTGGTTCATCTTCAAATGCATTAACTTGTTCCTCCTTTTCAAAACTTTTGGGTTTTTCCTATGACAAAAACTTCTCAGAAATCTCCTCTATCAGAACTCCCTTCTTATCTTTTTTACCTTTCTTTTTAGACCTTTTCTTATCTGTGCACTCATCCTTTTAAGCTATAAATCCTGACCAATATATAAAATGATCCCACGTCTTCTTTTCCTTCTGTAACACTATTTGAATGATCAGCTTTATAAGTCCATGATGGAATATAGATCGCCTTGTATGCTCAGGACTATCTTTCACCTTATTTGACATTTTTTGGATTCTCTTATACAATAAGTAGGGAAAATTTACTTTACAGTGCAATTTAAGATGCATCAAAAACCTGACGTGGTATTTAAAAACCATTGAAAACCTGCCCTCACATGTAATGTAAGCTTGTATGATACCAAGTACCTCCCTCCATTCTAGTTGAAAACTAGTTATATGAACTCCATTGCTCCAATTTAAGATTTCATTACCTGGTAATAAGAAAGGATTTGGGTCAAACTTGAAAGGAACTTTTTTGAACCACAATTCCCCGTCCATGGCGAGACCAGTAGCTTCATAAATTAGGGCTTGCATGAGCTGAAATATTAAGGTTTTGAACTTAATAATATCTTCAGTCAAATTCTTTGCAAAGTAAATCGAAACTTCTTCATTAAACCCATTAATTTTCTCGAATAAATTTAACCATCCGGTTGCTTTAAACACATCTGCACATTTCGGGAATTTCGCAACCCATTGCGTGTCCATCGGCTCTACCCTGTTTACTTCACCACTTCTTCCCATCTCACAACTGCAAATTTCTTAATCGAGCTTCTGAGAAAAACGCAAATGACAAATGTTCAAATATTAAAACACTAACCACTTTCAGCAATAGGTGTCCTCAGCTTTGCATTTCGCGATCCCCAAATTGACTTGTGGCAGTTCAAACCCCGATTTCTCTTAATGATAGAATGTAATGGAACTTGAAACTTTCATAATTCTTTAACATGTGTTTTAGCATATTGAATCATCATAACACAACCTATCCAATCATCATAACTCAAATGAACCATTACCGAGCATCAATAACCACTGTTTTTCATCATATTGGATTCTTTTAGCGCATTAAGGGTTTTTTTTACAGTTTGCGCTACCAGAATCTTTTGCTATAACAAATTGTACAAATGCTCTTTGGATAAATGCTAAACCTTGGTTATAAGCTTTATAATGAAGCTAAAAAGAGTATAGTTGAAAACTTTGAGAAAAATACCATGCTGCATAAGCCATTTAAAAGGTTTTGAACTAAAGAAAATGAAAGCAATAAAAAAAAAAAATCAAAACCATGGATTAATAAAAGAAAATAAAGTTCAAACAAACCTAAGAGAAACACATAAAAATGAGAACAATCTTAACATTAACACATACAATATTAAAGGACACACAGAGAGTTCAACACGGAACTGGGTATTACTGTAGTTCAAGATTTAATACGGATATCGTTTAGTCAAACAAATGTTAATCAACAAAATAATTAGCAGATCTGGAAAATTATCCTTTCATTTAAGAAAATAAACTATGATCAACATGTAGAAAGCTACCGGTCCTAGCCATACCAGGATCGCATAGATAGACACCAAGCGGTGAATCTATTAAGATACATCCCTTAAAATGCAGAGGTATTCGATGATCAAAGTATTAATGATTATGCAAAATGATTAAGGCAGAGTCGCCCGATGTCTTCTGTGATTAAAATATAGCAACAAGCTTATACAAAAATATTTCACTATAGACAAACGCTATAGAGTTTATTCACACTTTGGCCAGAGCTCAGACCTACCAATGCTTTAGATAGCGCTCATCTTTGTTTAATAATATTTGCCACATTTTATTTGCTATAGATCATATCGACCAACGTTTTAACCCAAAGTATTTCCAAAACTGAAATCAGGATAATAAACAATAATTTTATTAATATAACAGATCTATCATGTCTTAACCAGAAGTATTCCTAATCGCAGAGATACTTCAAACAACTGGAAAACAGATCATGATATATATATTATACACAACTAAGATATTTCCGGGATTGAACTCTCATCAGTTGTTCTTCCCCAGCACTCAGCAAAATGTGATGCAGAGACATTTTAAAATGAACTGTAATTCGGGTCATGATATAATGATACAGAACAGATCTATGACAGGGATCGAGCTTTCATGTGTTGTCCCTTCCCTAAACACTCATAGAAATGATATGCAGAGACATTTCAAGCTAATCTGTAACACGGATCATATAGAAATGACACACAACATAAATATGACAGGGATTGAGCTCTCGTGAGCTGTCCCTTCCCCAAACGCTCAAGGAGATGAGATGCAGAGACGTTTCAAAAATAAATTTCAACACAGATTCATAATATAATGAAACACAACATAAATATGATAGGGATCAAGCTCTCGTGAGATGCCCCTTCCCCAAACGCTCAGCGAGATGAGATGTAGAGACTTTTCAAACCTAAATTGTAACACGGATTCATAATATAATGATACATAACATAAATATGACAGGTATCGAGCTCTCGTGAGTTGTCCCTTCCCCAAACGCTCAGCGAGATGAGATCCAAATGTAGAGTGATAAACACAAATACAGGGATCGCATCCCTACTCTCGCCTTATACAAAAAAAAAAGAACAATTATATGTTAGCTCTACATATCAAGACCCTTACTGTGTATTACCCCAATAGCATAAGGTTTTATCGCCCCTCCCTCACCTTCAAAAACTATCTCCTTTTAAAGGTACCATCCCTGGCGTTGGTAAGGAGTTCATGTGCCATTAGTGGGACAGGTGGCGATGGTTAGGAACTCGAAGTCCTCTACTTAATAGAACAGGTGGTGGTGGTTTGGTGAGGGTGATCCATTAAGGATACAACCTCCTTAACTCTCTCGACCAAGCCCTCATGTTCCTTTAAGCATTAATTTCTAGTTTGTTTGTTAAAAACACCCTTTCTTTTATCTTTCAGGTATATATAACATATATATATGTATATAGCCTTTTTAATCATACATTCACATGTTATTATTTCACAACTCCTTGTTTGTCCTTCATATTCATATTCATATTCATATTCATATTCATATTCATATTGTAGTGTCCCCTCCTACCATACAGCAGGATAGAGAGGACGTGGTACACAATCCGGGCAATTAGCCCCAAAACGTTGGAATTAAAATCATTGATGCAAAGACCTGTATCTATGCATACTATGGAAAAACGACTGTAATCAAATCAATGTTGTTGATCTCTAACACACATTCAAGATTCTGTGACAGCCATGAAGTAAAGATCTGTGCAGAACTATACAAGATCATATGGAAATGCATAAACTTTTAAAAACACAGCAGAAGCAATTTCGTTTAATACATTCACATACATTCATAACATTCATCAAATGATAATTGCCAATTTACACAAGAGAATACTTATCTCAATAAGGCAGTCCCAAGCAACTGGCTATGCAACTGCACCACCCAACCATAGGCCAGTGTGCTCCTTAATCTCTCAGCACCACTGCCACCCCCGAGCTGGGCATGATCTCTACAAGGAACCAGGGAACAGCAGACTCACACATAGCCAAGCATACACCAAAATGAGCCAAGCCAATCTACAATTGGGTTTATCAGGCTGCTAGGAGATGGAAAGGAAGAATTGCTAAGCTAGTGAGCTCAACTACAGAGCTATGGGTACCTCTCTCAGATCTATCTAGCTTGGCACTCACAATGCCTACACACCCAACACCAGGAAGTATTCTCTTCACTGCCATACAGTCCCTCAAGCCATACCTTCCTCTCTAGTGCTCTCAGGGTGTGCATAGAAAAGTAGCCAGCCCTCTTAATCTTCTTGAGAGGATACTCCCTACACTAGGTTTATCAAGCCAATTCTGTCCACTACCATTCCAGTTTCTTGCTCATGGGTTCCAAACAAAACAGGGATGCACCTAACAGCAACCTACACTTGTTGAGCATGAGAAAACGTTTCCAACAGCGGGATGCATGAGATGGGGTTTCCTGCACTTCAGAAAAACGTGGGTAGACTCAAAACGTATTGGCACTTTGGAAATTCGACTGGGGAAACAAAACCCATTCCAGAAAAACGCCCTAGGGCCAAAAACGCCCTCACCCTCGATCCCAATTCGCGTCCCTCCTTCCCCAGCTGTTGCACAATCCAAAAACGAGTTCCTGGGCATGGAGAAACACAGGGTTATGGTGGAAAACGTGAGGATAACTTCCTGTGAGCTCAAGCTGCGTGAGAGGAAGAACGTAATGCATGAGGAATGGCCTTGGGTAGCATTTCGTGGGGGTTTTCTTGCCCAGCAAGCCAAAAATACGATTTTCAGGTTGGTAGCTTGCCCATGCACGAAAATCTGACTGCCATACCTCTCCCATCCCAAGACATTAACTGCCTTAACCAATTTCTTGGAAAAATTAAATGATTGGGTACATGAGACAAAATGGGTAGTTGATGGTTTATGGGTTTCCCCATTGACACATGGATTAACACCATTGGCTCAAGGTTTTGAATAATTTCCCTCCCTTTTCCTTGTAAAGTCATGCCCCATCTCTTTTGTTGCATTGCATAGCCGGTTGTGGGTTTTTCCATTAAAATTCGTATTTACATGGTGTCTTATTTACATTGTGCCCATCTCGCACAAGAACCATGGGCATCTATTTTTAATTGCCGATTCATGAAACGCTAAATCGATGGTGGGGCCTTGGCCTTGAGCTCCTCACCATGATTAAATTACAATATTTACATCATTTACGGTTTAATACAAAGGGGGTCAAAATGGGGACATTACACATATATATATATATATATATATATATATATATTTAATATGTTACTATATTTATCTTTCTTTATGGGTAGAGGTAGGTTATGCCCTCTCTTTAGACTATATCTATATAAAAATAAAAGTTCAGGGACTATGCCCTTATTTCATGCCTACATGCATTATTTACTATATTCCAAATATTAGTTAGAGAGGCCATGCTCCTTTTCCATAATGCATATTTTATATATATACCTTTATATTATATAATATGTATGCATAGTATTAACTTATAATCAAGTAATACCAACATCTCATAGTATAGCCTATAATTAAGTATACTAAATAACTTAATTAATAAGCTAAGCTTATCAAACGCATCAATTAATAAACTTAGTTTATTTTAGTTTAGGAAGTTTATTGTGCTCTCTAACACTTTTGTCGAAATAAGATAATTACTTATAATAAACAAATCAGGATAATTTATTTGAAAATTATCCGTAGCATATAGCGTTATACTAAAGCATAGGTTATAAATGTTGCTTATTCGTTTTGTAATGGAAGGCTACCTTCCTCACTTAGGACATCTCCTGAAAGTATTAGGTTAATAATCATAGAATCATCCATAAATAATTATAGCATAGACTTCGTCATTTAGATTATCAAGTCTTCAGGCTTGACCTTACCTTCCCCAATGGGTTCAGTTGTCATCGTTCAGTCGCATTATCATTTTCAGTCTCCTAGGTTTACAATTTACCACTTGGAAATTAAACCATATAACTTACACGGTTTCACTGGTGGGGCCTTGGCCTTGAGCTCCTCAATAGAAACCAGTACAATAATCAAATATACCTATAAAATAATAAGACATAAAGGATGGCTATAACAGCGGATAATAGTTCCGCGGAGGTTGTTGATCGACGATAGTCAGACGTCGGTTGGTGGCAGTCGGACAGTGGTCCACGGTAGTTGGACATTGATATTTAGTCGGTGATCAATGATGCGCATTTGCAGGGTTGTCGAAATGTGTCTTAAGGAAAATTCCGCAAGGATAATTCCACGAGTGTTACAAGGAATAGGTTCGCAGGGGTTTTTGGTCATTGGAAGTCGGATGTAGCTCGTTGGTTCGTGGGGGTGCAAATTTATCTCCCAAGAAATATTCTAAGAGGTATTAGCGACGCCACTTCAGAGTTCCACTGCGGGGGTTTCCAATATGTAGTTATGAGAAGGGCCAACAAGATAGGTCTGACCCCGCAGTGGAAAATAAGAAAATATATATATATATATATACATATAGCCCAAAAATTGTTTTGGCCAAACAAGAGCATTTTAGCTTAGAATTTGATGAGACCAAAAGCATTCGAACACCATTGACAAAGGTCATGGAAACATCAGTTAGAGGCCTGAGTCCATCTTGCTCTGATTTGAACAAAATTTCAAAATATCGACTTTCATAAATCAATGTCTAAAGACTCATTGGATGCTCGATTTGGACCAAAATTGATATGGTGCAATCATAGACTAGCTATGCAGCTAAATCCGGAATCTTGGGGCCAAATTCCAAAGGGTTTGAGGCCAGGATGTGAAAGAAGGCCAAAATTCACTATTCTAGAACACTTTTGGTGGATTTTGGAAAACTTGTTGGAGCTAAAAGTGACCCTAGATGTTGAAACGAGAAAAAGTATTGAACTTTACATTTTATCTACTCATCAAGATGGAAAACTTTTGTTAGATGAAGTTTTTCCAGAAATGCTTATTTTATGAGATAGCCAATTTTGGTAAAAAATCTAAAGTCTGGGAAAAAGTGAAAAACTTAAAAGTAGTCAAACTAGGAATTTTGTAGAAGTTGACTAGAGCATCGGATCAACGATTGAAAGTTTATGAGTAATCCTTGTTATATGTACTAAATATTCCTAATAGAAAATTATTTCTATTTCTTGCTATATTTTCTTCTGTAGGCGGCTAAAGTTGGTCTCCGAAATTAATGGCACCTATAAAAACAGTGCATAATTGGGCTGAATTAGCATTTTCGGGAGCACGTAACTTTCAACACGTAATTATTGTTGTTTATTTTGGTTAAAGGACAAAAGACAATAGAAACATGGATGAAGATATTGATGATGTTGCATGTGACCAAAATTCTTGTGAAGAAAGGTTGGAGCACAAATCTATGATCAAGAGGTTGGTGGAAGGACTATGTAGTCCTTGGTAAGAGGCCAACTAATCAATAACATCAAATATGTTGATGGCAGTCATGCAGGTGATGTTTTATTTATTTTGATTGCATAAGTATCAAAAGAGGATAGGTAAGAATCCCTTCAACCATATTTCAAGCATCTTAAGATGGTACACGCAATATTGAATGTGTTTATGTGAATGACATTCCACCGAGCATGGTGAGGTATGGGGTAGTAAGGGAAAGGAGCCTTATACAATGTGACTGTTTAAAATTTTGAATGCATTTATAAGAAATAAGAGCATGCCGTGTGTGAGACCATAAGGAGGTTGGGTTGTGAAGCTTGCAATGCTCGACAAGTATTCCATGAACTTCCTATTGGTGTCAATCAAGGATGAAACCTCTTTGCCAACACGCAAGGAGTGAGTGAACTCCTGATGTTGTGTTTGGGTGAAGAAGGAAGGCACCCAGATAGTAACCAAGTGATTAGGGATATGGTTGGGCATTGTGTTGAAGCATTGACTAGGATACCCAACTTACCATGGTAAGACACCTATGTAGGCACAAAAATGTTTTAGAGAAATGTCATAGTGCATTAGGTGCATTGAGTATGTGTATATTAAAATAATTTGTAAATATTGTTCATTATACATGCATATATGCAGGTATATGTGTTAATATGCATTGTGTGAATGCATGGTTATGGTATACATTTCATTGCAATTAGATAAGAGATGAAATGATAGCATTATTGATAATGCTAAGATCCTTTCATGAGATGCTATGGATGCAGGGAAAGAATTGCATGAAGGAGGTAGTCATGTTTGATGGAGTACTAGAATGCTCTGTTGAGAGGACATAGTTGCATGAAAATATATGACTACATCGCAGGTAGAATTGTCTTGAACGTGGAAATGTGTGTGAGTCCATAATAAAGGCTGGAATCTACCATGTGCAAGAGCCAAACATTATGAGAAGGATCTCATGGTTTTCAAATATGAATTTTGTATCAAACATATTTGAATTTTTTTTATTTAAATTAATGAGAATGATCTCATGGTTGCAAAATCTAATTTCTGTAGGAAAATAGATTTGTAAATTTCAGATTTGAAACTTTGATAATAACTGCTAATGGTTGTATGGCTAATCTAGAATGGTGTGAAGACAACATTTTGTAGGTGTATTTCCAGGTTATGGTCGCAAGTGTAAAACCATAAGGTACATAGTGCTTCCACTTGCAAGATACAAATAATATGAGGATGGCCTCATGGTTAAATAAATCTAATTTATGTAGGAGACGGAATTGTGAATTCAGATTTGAATTTGATTATTAATATTATTGATTATTTGGTTGTTTGTGAATTGTGTCTGGAGGACACATTGCAGGAAGACCATGTGATATGGATTGCAAGAGTTAAACATCATGAGAAGGACCTCATGTTTGGGAATCTAGTTTACATATTTTAAAAAATTGAGAATTTCTAAATGAAATTATTATGATAAATATCTCATGGCAATGAGATGGAACATGTATTGCTTCAGCTTTAAATTTTTGTTTAAAATTTTGATGATATCTCATGTGAAATGCATGCTTGTATGTAACGCGAATGAGATGGTGAAAATATGTCAGTGGGGAAAATGTTGGCTGCCAAAGATGAAAATGTAAAATAATTCCAAGAGTGGCTTGGGTTTGAGAAACCCTATAAATATTCCTTGCATGTGCTTGTCTCTCCACAGTGTTATTAAATCCAATAAGAGCATGGGTGCTCGGAAGGCTTGCATGGGTATTGGTAACCTTTCTACGCTCACACTGAAGAGCACTAGAGGAATGGGTACGCCCGAGGGACTACGTAACAAAGAAGGTACCATCCTTGTGTTGTGTGAGTGGGTATTGTGGGGTTGCGCTAGCCTGCAGTCAAGTGAGTTACCTATGGAGTTCCTGGAGGGAACCACTGCTTTGCATAGGAGAAGGAGCCATGTAGTTGTATTTTTTTTTCTATTGCCTGATAGTGTTCGGGATGCTTGCATGGTTTTGTAGGCACAACAGATCCCATTATTTCATCTAATAATGGGAGCCCCAACTCTTATCTTTAAAAGTAATTTTCAATTCCCTTACTCATTTTTGGGGTTGTTATGGTTTTGTCATGTGTTTGATTTAGTTTTCATGTTTCAATCCAACTAAACATCTTCCCCTCAAAAACTAATGGATTTTCGTGTATTTTTGTGAGTTGCGGAAAGCATGAATTTTATTCTAAATTTGTCCTTTGCGCAAACCGCAATTCTCAATATGGAAGCTTGTTTATTCGGATTTGAAATTTTCTTCTTTCCACTACCTACAACCCACAAATGCGGATTGCAGATGTCGAAAATGGTTTTTGAATAAAATGGGTTATTCTTTTCTGCATCCTGCAACCCACAATTGCGGACTGCGGATTGCGGAAAGAGTTCCAAAAAAATAAGTTTGTACTTTGTGTTTCCGCAACCCGCAATGTGGATTGCGGAAAGTGTTTGAAAAATCAATCTGCGCTTTGCATTTTCACAACCCGCAATTGCAGATAGCGGAATGCGGAAAGAAAATTGTTTTTAATTTTGATGTTTGCGTCCCCGCAACCCACAATTGCGGATTGCGAGAAATTTTCGCATTTATTTTTAGAGTTGTGTTTCCGCATCCTGCAACCTGCATTGCGGATTGAGGAAAGGATGTACATATTTGCAAAAAAAAAAATCCGCAACTCGTCTTCCGCATCTTGCATTTTAGATCTTAGCCATTGATTTTTCTTAATCCTACGATCCAGATTTCATCCTACGAATTTGCTAAATATGCCAATTTTCTCTATTTTTTTTTACCATTTTCAATTTCAATAATTTCACCTGCAACAAGGGTTTTTACTGTTAGTTTTTACCAGGGTTGTTTCCTACCATTTTTGTTGATGTATTTGTAACTTCAGAAGATATTCACTTTTATATTGTATGTATTACATTTGTACTTTATTGTATCCCCAACGGAGATGTATTATTCCTCCAATTGGAAGTGTCGTCATTTGTATTTGCAAGTGTCGTAAGTTACATTGTAAGTGTCGTAACTTATATTTGATGTGTTATTAGACCACCTTGGTGGGGTTGGCCCTGTATGAGTTATGTGGAAGGGTTATTAGACTTCCTTAGGAATTCATCCCATTTAGGGTTAAAGGCAAGTTAAGTTTGTTATACCTCTATATTCCATAGTGTCGCATCTCCACCACAAACAGAGTTGACGACACTTCCCCTGCTGTTTGAACCACCCAGAAGATGAGTGAACCTTGAAGGTAAAAGGTAAATCTACCCTGTCAAGTTTTAACCCAGCTGAGACTTTATTTACTCACACTACCGCGCCTTGCTCAGTTATAGGCGCGCGGTACTACACACTACCGCACTATGATTTTTTCCCAGAACGCGGCAGTACCGCGTTATGCTCAGACCATAGGGCGCGGTACTCTTTTATTAGCCTTTTTTCCATGGCTTGTGGGATTTTGGATTTTCGAAGATAATGGAAGATTGGGATCCCTAATTCGATCCCAACTCACTTTCTGTGATTAGAAACCTTGATCCACTTATCTCTCCCTAGATCCACCCATCTCTCTTGTTGGTTAACCCTACCATACACTATAAAAGAGAGGCATTCCATGGGGAAAGGGGAGGAATCTTGAAGTACCAAACTTATGATCTTGCAGCATTGTGGAGATAGCTAGAGGAGAAGGCACTTGGAGCTGGAAGTTTGGCTTGGACATCAAGCAACCTTTGTAAGTATTCTTCAAGTTGTAATAAGATAACTTGTCTTGTCTTTCCCATTTCATGTGTATTGTGCAAGTCTTTAACATGAAATGTATCTAATCTGGATTTGAATCTAATCTTTACATTCAAGGTATTTGGAAGCTTGCATGTTTGTTTTTTGGTTGATCTTAACAGGTTCTACATTGGAGCTTTGGATCAAGAGCTAGAAGCGGGACAAATGTCAGTTTGAAAGGTATGTCTTATCTCTCATTTGCTTCTGAATACATTTAATCTTGCTGTAAAAGTTAATTCAGGAATTTCAAGGTAGCATTTGTTTTGACTTGTTTCTTGCTTTAGAGCTAGTTTAAAGTCTGCTTTAAAGTTAAGAGAGTTTTGACTTATCCGTAGGGAAAAATTCTACATAACAAGAATGGCAACTCCGCTGGGGATGATTTCTGTTTGATTGATTCAATTCACTGTCATCCATCTGCTGATTGTGATTTGTTTTATTGCACTTCAAACCAGTTTGAATCTTGGTCTTTTTTGACCTTTATTCACCCCTCCTCGCTGTATTTTTCTCCCTGTCCGATCACTGAGTCCCCTAGGTTAGCAACAACCCTGAAAACTTTATTTTCGTTTCTCAAGTTGCGCTTTTTCTTTACCTTGCCACAGTACCACACCCTCAGAACTGCTTCCAGCGAACTGCTTCCAGCGCGGTAGTACCGCATTCTCTGCCTTAGTACCAGAGCGGTACTGTCACAGTGTTGCGCTCCAGTCAGACCCTGACCCGCGGTAGTGTCTGCAAATTTTTAAATTTTTTATACTTGCTTGGTTTCCTGAGTCTCTCTCTGCCTTAGGTAGTGTTTACTGTTGCCTGTTAGCATCCTGGTCATTTTACAGTCTGTGTGGTTTGATTATTTTCTTGTTGTGAGCTTCATTTGTTTGAATTAGTGGCATTTTTTGACATATTGGGTCATTTTTCCAGTTTGATTGCATTGGCTTGATTTTTTTTCACCACAATCAACTCAACACCACTGTTCTCCGTTACTGAACCCTGTAGCTTTTACAATCACATTATTTTTATCATTTTCAGTAATTAAAATATTATTACTTGAGAGCAATTTTGTTGTTTAAATTGAAAAAGTCTAGTATCATTTTGCATTAGGAAATGAACCATTGATTTTTCCACAAGAATTCTCATAGTTGAAGCATTGTAGATTGTAGGATCAGTGCATTAAAAAGAGTGTTTATTTCAGTTTGGCTTTGTTTACAAAAAGAAAAGAAAAAATCTTTTACTTTGGCTTTTGATTGCTTGTGAAAAATTTCATGCATATTTGATCGAAGAAACTCTATCTTTCCCTTAGCTAGATTTCATCGAAGACAAAGGATTATTTTTTATTCATTCTCATTTGCATGGTTTGAGTCGTCATAACACCATCAAGTTTCACGTCCACTACCTGATTGAGTAAGACAGCCACTAAAATTAATCTCCCTAATTCAACCAACTTTAACCTCACTTGAGGAAATCATAAGAATTTGGTAGTTAGGTAGGACACTGGGGATAGGCATCAAAATAATTCCCCCTTGTCATTTTCATCTGAGACATAGTCGTTGTCTTTAGGGAACTAAAATCCTCTAGTATTTATTGACACGGTCACAGCTAGTTTGTGGAGGGGCCTCCTGACTGTTTTTAACTTTCAGGGGTTAAACGGCCTCGAGATTGAGAACCGGACGGACTCTGTGGAATACCGCACTCCACTTATCCCTAAGGCAACATCGATCATTGTCTTCTTCGGAAGGCTGAAGTTCCCAAAACCTTTTCCGACGTGTCATGAACGAGGTAGCTTAGTATCTATTCTACTAGGGCTCTTTTACCCAAGATCCCTTTCGGTAGAGGGATATCCTTCTTATATCGGTCTCTCATGTTGTATTGTTCGACTTGGATTTCATCACCTTGCAAAGGATATAGCTTGTTGAGGTCTCCAGCTCTTAGTTAGGAGTTTGCTTGTTATCTCATCTTAGTAGAGGGTCATTTTTCTTTGTAGGGACTGCTTGTTGGCATTCTGGCCATTTTTTGTATCAGCTCACTTATTGAGACGTCGGTCTCAGTATAGATTTTAGAGCTTGCTTTTTTGTTCTGCGAGCCTTGATTTTTCTAGCTCCTCTTCTGCACACTCGGCTGCATTAGAGTTTTTGAGTTCTTTGTTTACGATACTGCCCCCGATTTTCATTTTCCTGTCATCATGTCAGAACAACCACGAAGGTCACGAAGAATACAGGGCCAAATCCCTCCACCACCACCACCGCCATGGACTTCTGGTCCGCCTGCATCACGCATTCCTGCTCCTCCTAGCTGCGATGCTGGTCAAGGCAACATTCCACCGCCGATACGTACAACATCTTCAGTTCCGCCCGTAACTGCCACTCACAACACAGTCTCAGAATCTATTGCAGCTTCTGCAACCACTAGCATATCTGAGACTTCCACTGTCACCTCACCCACTATCATTCCATATATATCTGTCACAGTGGACACAGTTACAGCAACTGAACCTAGTACAACCCAAAGTACTAGACCAGAGGTCATCCTTCTACCGGATGTCAACACTTCCCGTCCATCAGACACTTTTCACGATGACACAGACGGATTTGTTGGTACCACCGAAGGGTCCGACCAGGACATACCTGGCTTGATTTCAGTCCCGGGTGAATACGTTGAAATCGTTGAAGATACTCGACTTCCTGACACACCTTTTGAACCTGATTATGGATTCATTACTTCCCAGGCGGAACTTCCGCCTGTTATTACTACGTCACCCAGTGTTCATCCTTAGGAGACAAGTTCTTCTAGCAATGTACCTCGTACTATAGATCTACCCAACCTCCTTCCGGGACATGAAATCATGGCTTCCATCCAGTTTAGTATGGTTAGTCTAGCGAACTCTCCATTAGCATCGGCACAGTTTAGACGCAGCACAGAGCAAATGCTCTCGACAGCTTCTAGATATCCCCCTTATACTCGTCCTTCTGACTATAGGGCTCCCAACATCCCGTCTAGCACAGAGTTTCGTCACTCCTTTGCAGACGGCTCAGGACCTTCAGACTTTACTATACCTAGGTTCCCGCCGGATCCCTATAACCCTTTTCAGGATATGAACTCGGACCCAGTTCTCGATGGTCCTCCTATCATTGAACACGTTATGGACGACGCTGATACCCCTGGGCTAAATTCCCCACATTTGCTGCCATCACCCATTTTTGGCGCACATTCTATGAGGGATAACCCAATTTTTTCTCCATCCTCGCCTGTCAGATACGGACGACCCCCTCCGTAAATCAGTACTTTTGGCGCCATTGGCCAATCCACACTATCATACTTGGCTAGCGATGGAAGAACACCTAGTCATACTGCTGGATCTTTCGTTTCGACTGGAGGATCACCTTCAGCCGCCATTTACACTATTTCAGGAGGTGGACAACCAACTGCAGTGGTCCCTAACTCCAACATACAAACCCTCCCTGGTGGGCCATCAACCCAACAGTTGGGGGGCAACCTTTTGTTGGGAACCCCATTGTTAGTCAGCAACCTCCTCCCATAGGGTCATCAACCCAACTAGTTGGAGGACAATCTTTTGTTGGGAACCCCGTTCCTGGCCAACAGCCTCCTCTTATAGGGCCATCCAACCCATCTGCTGGTGGAAAACCTATTGGTTCCATCCAACAACTCTCCCAACCAGCAGCATCTGCTCAGTACGGTATGTACAGCACACCTGGCAGTGGGCAACCTTATTCCGGTGTTCCAACCGGACCTCATTCTCAACCCCCCCCGTCAGGTATGCTTCCTCCTTGGGATCCTCAAATCCCACAGAGTAGGGGGTACTCACTTTTTGGAAACTGGAACCAAGCTGGGGGGAAATCTCAGATTTCCCCCAACTTGAATTATGGCTTCCCTTACCCTTCAGCTGCTACAACCCCATGGAACCCATCACTTCAATTTCTACTCTCTCCTTAAGCAGGAACGAGCCTTCCATGGACACCACCATCGCAGCCACCCCCCAACCCTGTTATGGGAAACCCTCCACTTACACAGTATAGTGGTAACATCCCTGGAACACAACAATTCCAAGGAACTTTTCCCCAACAAGGAACAACAACCATTCCTGGGTATCAACAACCCCAGGGTACCATACCCACTCAGCAGAACACTTACCAACCGGTTGCCTACAATCAACCGGTTAACCAGATGGCTTACTATCCTCAGAACTTCCAACATTATCCCGCGGGAAACACATATGGGTATAACATTACCTGATTTGTCGAGGCTTATCAACGATCCTATATGGCATGAACCTCACTGGCCACCTATCCCAGCCAAACTTCCATCGGACATTCCCAAGTTCGATGCTAAGCCCAGGGAAGACCCCAAGAACCATGTGATGACCTTCCATCTTTGGTGTTCATCTAACTCCTTGATGGATGATTCCATTCGACTTAGGCTCTTCCAACGTACGCTTACTGGCACGGCAGCAAAATGGTACATCGAGCTGCCACAACACTCTTTTCGTGATTTCAACACTTTGGCTATGCAGTTTCTGACTCATTTCCAGCTCCCCATCCGGTATGAGACTAGAATAGAACTGTTAACTTCACTACGTCAAACCACTTCTACACACATTTCGGATCACATACATGAGTGGAGACGACGCCGTAGGCTAATAAAGGCACCTATTCTGGATCAGCTACTTGCTAATTGGTTTACAAAATCCTTTTTTCCTCCCATAGCCAGAGATATCGCTATGCGCGGACCGGTTACAGAAGAACAAGCCATCTCGGCAACCCAGTACATGGATTTGGTATATACTTAATCCGGTACTTTACATGAACTTATTCCACATGCCTTCCGCGTTCACACTGATCCAACGAAGCCTACCACTGAACCCCCCATTGATGGTATTGTCGGTTCAGTCAAGACCCAGCCTGCTACCAACTCGACGGGACAACAAGCTTCTACTTCCCCCGCTTTTACCCAGGCTGCTTCAAAAACAACTACTTCCCCTGCTGTTTCCTCCGAGGTGAACGCAGTTCAATCTACGTCACAACCATCCGGGGGAAAGAAGAAAAACAATTGTGGTAAACCTAAAAAGAACCAGTAGGAGAACCCCAAACCACAACCCACCCAGAATGACCAGAAACCACGTCGGAAAGCTAAGTTTCCCTGCTTGATTTGTCAAGATGATCATTACACGCGTGACTGTCCCTACAAGGACGAGGTCAACAAGTTCGTTAAAGGATCCTCTCGTCCAGCAGTTTTAACTGACCCTTTCCCCCAACAGCAACAGCAAATGGTTTCCCAAGAAACCCCACAAGGGGGCAACCCGACCAATCCCACCCCCGGAGAGACGTCCACAAACCGTGAAATCCTGATGACTAGTAACGAAGAGGTTCATATCACCACTCGTTCAAAGACCTATGACAATCCTCCAAGTTCAAACAAACAATCGGAGATAGCCAAAGGAAAATCTCCTGTTGAAGATCCGATTCCTATTCCCCCCCCTACCGGTCATCTCCATATCGAGAGACCGCTTATGGACACAGTGCTACGCCCACCCAAGGGCACCATACGAAAGGCGACATTTAATCCGAATGCGCGAGCTGCCCAAAACTACAACATTGTTGAGGATTTGGCTCAAGCACCTTGCACCATGTCCACTCTCGAGGTTCTCCAACACTGCCCCACGCAGCGTAGAACCCTACTTTCAGCACTGGGGGCAATGGACCTAGATACTTCAAACTCCATCATGTTTAACTTGGAGCACACCAAACCTAGGCTTTCTCATCAGTTAGCTTTCCAGGTACATACAAAAATCCATGGAAATATCATCCATCGCACTGTATTAGATGAAGGTGCTTCCACGTCGATCATGTCTTTGAACTGTTGGAGAGCCTTAGGCTCACCCAAAGTCACGACCTCTCCTACTACTCTCAGGGCGTTTGATGGACATGGTTTTCAACCTTATGGACTCATTCCCTCAATTGGTGTCGAACTGGGGGGTAAAACAGTATCCGTACACGTTGAGGTCATAGATGCACCATTGGATTACAATCTCCTCCTTGGTCGGAACTGGTTTTACGCCATGACCGCCATAGCATCTACAGTATTCCGGATTGTGCAATTTCCTCATGAAGGGAAAATTGTAACTATTGATCAACTGGATTACTGTATCCCAGACTCCCATCCAAAATCCACCAACACCGTCCCATTATTGGATCAACCTCGGTACCGGTTCCAAGACATTGGTGTTGGACTCATGAAGGATTCATCCCTTATTGGAGTTTTTCCAGAGCTGGGAACCCATGTTCAACCAATTAGCATGATTTCATCGAGTATCACCCCATCCAACGATTCATGGGTGATTCCGAGTCCCTCTCAGGTTGAAGACTACGACAACTCTATGCCTCTGAACATGAACCTCGCAGCATATAACACGATCCAATCAGCCACCGATTGGGTCGACTATTCTACTGATCACACAGTGGCACAGCTCTCGGCTGAAACTCATCCATACCCACCACTTTTCGATCCTCTCAATTTGATTTTTCCCACCGACGAATCAATTATGGAGTTTATGTGCGGTGATGAGCCACCATGGGGATATTTTCATCATCGATCTTCATTCCCCACCATTCAGCCATTGGATTCTGATACAAAACCCAGCACTTCACTTGGGATGGTTCAAACCAAGTTCCCTACTTCCCTCGACGAGGTATTTTCTGAAGGAAACTTGGCCAATCTTATGGAAACCACTCCCATCGATATTTCATTGAAGCCTGGTATCGTGGAAAACGTACACATCGGCAAAACATGTACTCCCCTCGAAACAGAGTTCTATAGTGCCTACTTCAAAAAATTTCGCGATGTTTTTGCTTGGAGTTATGAAGAAATGCCAGGGATAGACCCCTCGATCATGGTCCACGAAATTCCAACTTTCCCTGGCGCCCGACCTATTCGGAAAAAGCTTCGACCCGTCCATCCTCGTAAGGCAGCCGCCATTAAAGCAGAAGTTGAAAAACTTTTGCGTGCTGGTTTTTCTATCCTGTCCCATTGACAGAATGGGTATCCAACATCGTTCCCATAGCCAAGAAACAGGGAACGATTAGGGTCTGTGTTGATTACCATGATTTGAAAAAGGCTTTTCCAAAGGACAACTACCCAACTCCGTTTATCGACCAGATCATCGATAACTGTGCCGAGAGTGTCATCTTTTCATTTATGGATGGCTTCTCTGGCTATAATCAGATCGATATCCTCCCATCCGACCAGCACAAAACGGCCTTTATCTGCCCTTGGGGGATCTTTGCATATCGAAAGTTACCTTTTGGCCTGAAAAATGCTGGGGCAACTTTCCAACGGGCGATGTCCTACGCATTTCATGACATCAAACATATTGTAGAACCATATCTTGATGACCTTCCCGCTCACTCTCGAACCCGGGAATACCATCCAGACCACTTAAGTGCCATTTTCGAAAGGTGTCGTCGCTACAATATACGTTTGAACCCGCATAAGTGCGTCTTCTGTGTAGAAGCCGAAAAAATGTTGGGCTTCATAGTCTCCAAAGACGGGATACGTTTAGATCCCGCAAAGGTAGCAGCTATCGTAGCCCTGCCTTCACCCACCAATATTCCAGAACTTCAATGTTTGCAAGGGCATGCAAACTTTCTACGCTGTTTGATCTGCAATTTGTCCGAGATAACAAAAGGCTACATGCGGCTTCTCAAGAAGAATGTTCCCTTCATCTGGGATGACGAAGCCCAATGCTCCTTTGACAATCTAAAGGCAGCCTTAACCAAAGATCATGTGATTCAACCCCCCAATTACACACGGGACTACATTCTTTATCTCGCAGCCTCGACTTCCACCATCGGTATGGTGCTAGTCCAGGAAAACCCAAATGGCATAGAACATGTGGTATATTATCTTAGTAAGAGTCTTCTCGACTCCGAAACCCGCTATTCACATGTTGAAAAACTGGCTCTGGCAACAGTATTCGTTGTCCAGAGATTTCGTCACTACATCTTACTCCGTCGGACCACTGTTATAGCCGACTTCAACCCAATGTATTATATCCTCACACATCAGGTGCTTGGGGGAAAATACTCTCGTTGGATTGTCATCCTTCAGGAGTTTGACTTGGAGTTTGTCAAGGCTAAGTCCAAGAAGTCTTTGGTCTTCGCGGAGTTGATTTGTAACTTGTCCCATGCTACTGAGCAATCCGAGCCCATTGATTCTCTTCCTGACGAATCATTGTTCCTCATTAGCACGTCTGATCCGTGGTATGGGGATATTCTTTTATATCTCCAAACCCAACGCTTCCGTCCCGATCTCACTCGCGATGAACGGCGACGCATCCGACATCATGCAAAATACTACCTCATAGTCAATGATACTCTTTATCGGCGTGGTGTCGACACCGTCCTTCGACGCTGTTTGACCTTAGATGAGGCGGAACACGTTCTCAATGACTGACATGCTGGAGCATGTGGTGGTCATCTCTCTGGGATGGCTACAGCCCAGAAAATACTGTGAGCAGGATACTTCTGGCCCTCAATTTTCAAAGACTGCATTGAAACAGTCAATAAGTGACTGTCATGTCAATTCTTTCATAGCAAAACACGCTCGCATCCTGCTCCACTCCATCCTGTTATTGTCGTCGGCCCCTTTTCCAAATGGGGCATCGATTTCATGCACTGTAAGCCCACTTCAGCCGGGGGGCATAGCTATGTCATAGTAGCTGTCGACTATTTTACAAAATGGGCTGAAGCGATGCTTACATATGTTGAGAACAGAAAAATAGCAGCGCAGTTCATATTCAATCATATTATAGCTAGATTCGGTGTCCCATAGTCTATTGTGACCGATCATGGTTCCCATTTCAGGAACCATATGATCGAAGAACTAAGTGCCAAGCTGGGTTTTCTCCATGAAAACTCAACCCCGTATTACCCACAAGTTAATGGCCAAGATGAAGCCATTAACAAAGTCCTGAAACGAATGATTCAGCGTATTGTGGGTACCCAGAAATCCAATTGGCACTCAGCACTGTGGGCATACCGAACCTCAGTGAAAAGTGCTTCTGGGTTTACACCATTCCAACTGGTGTATGGCCTAGAAGCCATCCTGCCGACTGAATGTGAAATTCCATCACTCAAGATAGCCATAGAGCTACTTCCACACACTACTTCCGAAGAGGAACGGTTTCTATACCTAGCTAAGCTAGATGAAACCCGCCGCGACACTGCTTTAGCTAATGAAGCTCACAAAAAACGCGTCAAAGCTCAATATGATAAATCCGTTCAACCTTGGATCTTCAATGAAGGTGATCTCGTACTTACATACGATCAAATGCACGATAAGCTTGGAAAAGGTAAACTTGAATCTATGTGGTACGGCCCCTTTATTGTAAAACGTGTCTTAGAAAAAGGAGCCTATGAACTAATCGATTGTGATGGTACGCCATTGGCACGGCCCCGCAATAGGCTATACCTCAAACGTTTCTACGCATGAGGTTACCCTACGCGGGTTACTTGTTGTACATAATGTACTTATTTTGCGTTTACTTTCTTTTTGGTGTGCGCGTGGACTTCATGCATCCACTCTTACTTTGACTCGTGAATTTATGCGCAGATGTCTGCCTACTTTGGATTCGCCGATGGTGCAAGCCGACATACCCGGAATCTCGCTTCCGCAGCATGGGTAATCTATTCCCCCACTGGTGAGTTGATTTCTTCAAGAGCCAATTGTTTAGGTCCTGCAACCAACAATATCGCGGAGTACCATGCAGTCATTGGTCTCTTGACAGAGGTTGCTTCACTCGGAATTGACTCCTTATCATTCTTTTTAGACTCCCAACTCGTGGTTTCCCATCTAAACCGTGTTTACACAGTTCGCGATCCTATACTACTTCATTTATTTCAGAGAGTACGCCTCTTGGAACGATCATTTAATTTTATTACATATCAACACATACCGAGAGAATTCAATTGTATAGCTGATTCATTGGCTAATTACATTTTGGATTGGCATCTTGCCCACACATAAACACATCATAAAAAATAGAATGCACAAGTCATTGTAAATATTTAGATCATAAATAGGTCCATATCACTGTATATAAGAGTGTTTTTTCCAAAATACATAAAGTTTGTGTCAAAGACAAAATTTGGGACCAAATCCCATATACAAAATTTGGCTCTCAAAGCCTACATATCGTGTACATGCCGCAAAAAGATCAAAGGCTATCATCTACGGAGATCTGGGAGACCTATCGTGTCCCTCATCAGACTCCTCCCGCTGCTGGTGGTAACATACTACAGCTCGAACCACCTTACGAAGAATTCAACTGATACAACCAGGCACACCTACAGTATGCCACTGGAGATGATAAGGGACATCATCCATCCTCATAGCAGGGATACCATGAGTCAACCCTGTAAGTTCCTCTCAATGTCCCTAACACCTCCTGCCTCGTCTTCATCCTCCTCCTCGTCAGGAACAGCTTGACGATCAACACCACCACGACGTAATGGCGAGTACCCAGCTGGTCTCTGTGGTCCACGGTCTGCAACATGCATGCGAACATACATTAGAAGTCTTTTACACATTCTAAAAAAGTAATAAAAATTAAATATTAAAAAAAAAAGAAAAAATACATATCCATGAAGGTCATACCGGAGTTGTCCCAGTCATCATCCTCTGGCAGTGCCAAGTCGATGTCCTCGCAGAAATCTACCCCGGCATAAGGGTAGTCATCAATCATAACTATCTGCTCCTCGAGCCAGGAAAAGAAATCCTCACCAAAGGCCAAGCGCTGAGGTCCCCCGAGACGTCCAGCATAATCACTCCATCGAGCCATCCATGGCTCAGTAGGTGGACGGGGGGGCATAGATATCTGCGGGCGCAACAGTGACACCCTCGCCAGAAAGAAGGTGACCAGGATGCTCCCATAGCCAAATTGGGAATTCTTTCCAACCCTACACTTGTGCACTTGTTCTTTGAGATTGGCCAACACCGCCTCACACCAGTTAAATACTATTCCCCCCATACACTCCGCTGTGAGATTCACTTGTGTGCGAGACGCCTGATGCAGACTCACACTTCCTGCTACACGCGTGATGGTGAACAGTACGATTTTTACAGGAAGTTCTATAACCTCCTTTATGGCCACCTTCCCGCTTTTCTTACCCGAACCCTGACGGCAATATCGAGCAATCAAGTCATCTGTACTCGATTCTGAGGCTGAGTATCCAGTAAAGTTCACCCGGGATCCTCTTTTCGAGAGGCCCGTGAGGAAATAGATATCCTCGACTTGAATTTTGAGAACATGCTCTCCCACTCGGAAAGCTTGAGTGTCGGGGTCCCACAATTGGATGAGATGAGTGAGAAGCTTGGGTTGCTGACGAATCCCTTTTGTCTTAAAGAACTTCAACAAACCACATTCTCTCAATGTGGTCACGGTCAGTAAGTGATTTTCAGCTGCAAAATCATCCACTTCGTGCTCTCTTTCTTTCCAGCTTACCATTTTGCTCCGAACAAGTTGCAAACTCCTGCAAAAGGTCAGGGAAAACATTTAGTAACTATTTAGCAACTTAGTTTCAGCAAAACATTTGAGAAAATTTGATTTCTTAAACTCAAAAATCACCTTCATCGCGCCTGGGAGAAACTCTGCCGTGCAGTACTGTACAGTGCCGTGCCTCTGTTTGGAACTACAGCGCGGTATTGTTAGACAGTACCATGTTTCTCGATAGAGCCCCCACGCGGTACTGTGAAGGGCGATTTTTTCCCAATAGGGCTTGCCCAAAAATCAAATTTTTCCTAATGAAATCAAATAATTCCTACATGAAATGAAAGAGGAGCTCAAGAGCTCTTACCTGGCGCAGGCGGTTGTTGAAATGGTGTCCTGGAACTCCCGATATGGATCCTTGAAGTTTTGCTCCTCAAATGGGTAAAAATCTCCTCTTTTGGTAAAAACACAAATGAAATGGTAATTTCTATTTTTAACCATTCTTTATATAGCATTTTCATTTATTTTTTAATTATTATTTTAAATCGTTAAAATAAACCCCTTTTCACATTGCTAATATCCATTTTTTGAGCACTTATTGACAGGATCCCCGGTAAAAAGCGATATATTCACACTGGTGTCGATTCATGATTTGACCTTCATTTTGAGCCCACTTTATCTTTTTCGTGCTCTAGATTTAAAACTTGAAAAAGATTCCAAGCGCTTTTACACCCGTGTCGTGCTTGTCAAACTTAAGTAAACGGTGTCGAGTACAGTCAGCTTTACTCATGCTCGTTAAACGATGAGGAAAGTATTATCCTGGTTGTATTTTATTCTTTTTTCGGACCAGAATAATTAAGAATTACGAAAAATACCACAGGAGTCCATAGTTAAGCTCTTTTCAAACTCCCTAAAATTGAAAAGATTGCCAAGTGATCTTGACTCTTTCACACTTGTAAAAGTATTTGAAAGGTCGTCTATTCGGTGATAAGTTACCCCTTTTTCGGCCCGTCTAGACTATTTACGAGAAAGGTATACCTCAGTCAATATCGGCTGGGAGAGTTCTCTCGGGAATTGTTTTACACTTTTTCGGGATCGAGGGACTAAATTTATGAAAAAGTACATTATGGAGCTTCCTTTAATTTTTTCAGGCTCTCTAAATGCGAAAAACTACTGAGTTTTCCTTCTTTGGACTCGTTAAAATTTTAACATCGAAGGACCCACTTTGGGACGAACCCCTCCTTTTTCAGGTTCGTAAAACATGTGAGATTGGACTCATCTATGAGATGAGCTACACCGAGCATCTGTTATCCTCTTCAATCTCGAAAAACAACAAAGAGGTACTCGTCTATCATGTCGGGGGAATATGGGGGGATAAGTCAAGTTTATTTATGGCAGCTTGTCGGTCGTTACCTTTGAACATGGCATGTGTCCGTCTCTTGTCTATATTAGGTATCCATTTTTCACTGAGTTATGGTCATCATCATGAGTCGTCTCCCTGGCCACGAGCCTACTCATCCGGTGTCTATCCTCTGTTGTCAATAATCCCTGCTGCCAAGTCCTGTTACATGACGTTATATGTTCAAAGGGTTGCATTGTTTCGAGTCGTTCATTGTGTCAGTACATACTCCATTGTTTCATCATCTTACCGTTCGTGCCGATTTCATGTCGATGATGTGGGAATCATTATGGCCCACCTTTGACAAGTCTATTCCCGTCGACACCAAATCAATATCCGGGAATTAGACTTAGAGATCAACCATTAGTACCTTGGTACCTGCATGCCTCAATGGCAGGTTTCCTCGTGTTCGACAGTAGGTTCACATCATTGACCTCTGATCAAACAATCTCTCGAATGCTCGACATCAACTCATTTATTCGCATTTTGTTGAGATGTACTTCAGATACCTTGGGGATCATCCTCATCATTGGTGATTTCCCTCGCATTTGTTAACGGTTCACATCATTGACCGGTAATCAAATGGTTTCTACCATGTTCGACTTCAACACCTTGTAATCACATGGCTAGATTCGTATCTTTTGCGATCGGGTAGAAGACCCTGGGCGCACCTCAGTATCTTGATTGCGTCCAGGTTGCGATGGAGATGTCTTTTGTATTGTCACACAGATCCACTTATTGTATTGGTCGTGGCTGTGTCATTATTGTCTCATGGATCTACGCTTGTTCATAGTAGCCATGGTCTGTCCACAGTCTATATCATCTCAGTACTCATGGATCTGCAATGTATTGGTCGGCAGCCATTCTTTGAGTCATTTGTTTCTGAGCATGGGAATGCCTGCCTCGGTGGTATATCTAACACTTTGTTTCTGTTTCAGCTCCTTGTGGTTCTCCTCGATGCTATCTCTGCACACTATATTCGTAAAGTCTTTCAGCCATCAGTCCCTTCTGACCTCACACTTTAGGGGGCATCTGTTATACCTCTATATTCCACAGTGTCGCATCTCCACCACAAACAGAGTTGACGACACTTCCCCTGCTGTTTGAACCACCCAGAAGATGAGTGAACCTTGAAGGTAAAAGGTAAATCTACCCTGTCAAGTTTTAACCCAGCTGAGACTTTATTTACTCACACTACCGCGCCTTTCTCAGTTATAGGCGCGCAGTACTACACACTACCGCGCTATGATTTTTTCCCAGAACGCGGCAGTACCGCATTATGCTCAGACCACAGGGCACGGTACTCTTTTATTAGCCTTTTTTCCATGGCTTGTGGGATTTTGGATTTTCGAAGATAATGGAAGATTGGGATCCCTGATTCGATCCCAACTCACTTTCTGTGATTAGAAACCTTGATCCACTTATCTCTCCCTAGATCCACCCATCTCTCTTGTTGGTTAACCCTACCATACACTATAAAAGAGAGGCATTCCATGGGGAAAGGGGAGGACTCTTGAAGTACCAAACTTATGATCTTGCAGCATTGTGGAGATAGCTAGAGGAGAAGGAACTTGGAGCTGGAAGTTTGGCTTGGACATCAAGCAACCTTTGTAAGTATTCTTCAAGTTGTAATAAGATAACTTGTCTTGTCTTTCCCATTTCATGTGTATTGTGCAAGTCTTTAACATGAAATGTATCTAATCTGGATTTGAATCTAATCTTTACATTCAAGGTATTTGGAAGCTTGCATGTTTGTTCTTTAGTTGATCTTAACAGGTTCTACATTGGAGCTTTGGATCAAGAGCTAGAAGCGGGACAAATGTCAGTTTGAAAGGTGTGTCTTATCTCTCATTTTCTTCTGAATACATTTAATCTTGCTGTAAAAGTTAATTCAGGAATTTCAAGGTAGCATTTGTTTTGACTTGTTTCTTGCTTTAGAGCTAGTTTAAAGTCTGCTTTAAAGTTAAGAGAGTTTTGACTTATCCGTAGGGAAAAATTCTACATAACAAAGTTAAATTATAAATAAAGAGTGTGACTCTCTCATTCTATTCATTCACTCACTCATCCAACTCACATAGTTGAGAGAGAGGAGTGTGCACAAGTGGAGGAGGAGCAGCTACTGAAGACATATATATTTTGGGGATTCATCTTTGTGATCTTTATATTGGTGCTTATTCTATCTCTAAGGAAGTTCCGGGGTTTTTCACCTTTATGGTTTTCCCCGCTGAAATGCTTTGTGTCTATTGTCTCTTGTGTTTGATATGTTGTACATGTTGTTCTCTCAATTACGATCCTAGATCATTTTGAATGAAATTATTGAAATTCTAACATGGTATCAGAGCTAGCCTAAAGGAAGGCATTGTATGGCATTTACAACACTTGTTGCACTTGCGACAAATTGGAAGCTAGGGCTTGGTATAGTAAAAAACATTAATTATGGAACTTTCTCTATAAATATGTTTTGGCAAAGGTTCAGGATCTAAATTTTTTACAGGATGGAGATCAGACAAGGATGTACCCTTTGTAAACATTTCAGCCTCAGATTTGTTGTACTTTGTGAGATATGATTCGTACAAGTTAGGGTTTCTGCCTCTTCCAGAATGCATCCCTAAACAGGTGACCTAGGCACAAAGGTCATATATCGGGATAGGAAGATCCAAATGGAATTCCATAAAAAGTGGAAGTTAGGGCATGGAATGTAGCTTCACAAGTCCAATTTTCAGAGGCCTAAGTTAAAACAATGACATGTGGCACTTTGTACAAGTTCTCTATCTTGTTTCATCCCAGAAAAAGGTCATGTTGTGACACTTAGCATATCTCTCTCATGGAGAATCCATTGGAGCTCAGATATGTGGGGTTGGAAAGTTGATAGGTCATTCCACCACAAGATGAAGTTTCATACCTTGAGGATCTGAAATTCCAGAGATGCACCAGAAACAATATGGCATATATTTTTGTCAAAAACATAATTGGATTATGAGCACTTTCATTTTGGGTTGTCACTGCCGTGGGAAATTAGGGCTTTTGACAGCAATGGAATTTTGGAGTGATATCAGCATAGGATTGCTCTCCTCAGAAAAATCGAAATTCAGAGACCAAGATTGAATTTTTTGGTTGGGTAGAACCCTAGGATCAATCAAACCCTAGTTCGGTTTTTTTACTAGAAAACCAGATTTTGACAAAAGTTGCAGATCCGAAATTCGTAGGTCAATTTTGGAGGGTCATTTTTTGGAGTTTTCAAAATCTAAGCACACCAGCTTGCTCGCCTCATTCAATTACATATCCCTGTCCAGTCAGAAGTTTGAAATTCCAATTTTGGATTTTTAGGGTTTCTCTGACAAACCCTAGCCAGCTCTAAATCTAGTTTCAGCAATTCAAGTGGTAAGACCTAAATCTTTTATTTCCATTTGAGTTTCTCCTTAAGATGTCTCACCACACCAAGCTTGAAGGGGCTGATAACTTCCTAGCATGGAAGTATAGGATTGTGTTAATCCTAGAAGAGAATGAATTGGAAATCTACATAAGTGAAGAGGTTCTAGTTCCAGAGGAAGATGTTGGCAGGTGGGTTGATGAGTCAGCATCATGGCATCGCAGATGCTGCACAAGGCCAAAGGTATCGCAGATGAAGGAAAGCAGCACACAAGGTGACAAGTACCTTTTGCATTTTTGGGTCATTTGGACCACGTCATGTGTAGTTTTGGGTCATTTGGACCGCGTCATATGTAGTTTGGGTCATTTTGACCGCATTATGTGGGATTTTGGGTTAGTTTTTGTAAAGTTTGTTAAGTAGTTAGGCGGTTTCCTAAGTGGACCACAATGTAAAGGCACAAGCCTATAAGTAGATGTAGGTTTGTAAGTGTTGAGGTAGATATTTGGTAAGTCTTGGTAGCGAAGGGATATCTGAGAGATTGAAGAAACTGGAGATAGCTGAGTTGAATATCTTGTTGTATCTGGGTTTTTGCAGAGATAAATATGATGTGACAGAGTTTTTGAGCAGAATGCTTGTGTATCTTCTGTTTATATGTGATATGAATATATGAATGATGTAATGTTTCCTTGCTGCGATTAATGCCTTACTATTATATATGTTGCAATAAGGGTTCTGTCAATGATAAGATCTATTGAATGATGTCGTGATTATGCTTAAATGTCTGAGTGAATACCTAGATCTATTTCTGAATGTTGCAATAAGTTAATCAATTGATGCACAACATCCTCCTTCATTCGACGAAAACATGGTTCTGTCAACTCTCCCTTGAACATCTCAGGTGAGACCTCATCTGCTCCACAGGTTTTGCTGGACGAGTAAAACTTGTCTGGGCCGATGCTTAGGGAGATCGTAGTTGCTTGGGTGTCGACAGCGTGAGGAACCCCTGTCAACTGGGTTTGTTTCAAAAAATGGTTCTATTGCTGGGACCGTAGCGCGAAGTGAAAGGAGGATATGTTGTGGCATCCGACAAGACCGGAGATCCAAGATTGGTTCGACCTAAAGTTGTGGGCGTTCGCTAAAAAAGAAAATAAGAACCCTGCGTTGTCGGCATATTGGTGGTTGGCAAAGTACATTCACGACGGTCCACATGAATATTTTGTCTACACGTTCCCAATCATCCTGTATGAGTGGTTATCAAAATTAACCTTCCAAAAGAGGAACTTCCAAGGTGGTGAACCGATGGCCTGGACCCTAGAACTGATCTAGGAGCTGGAAGAAGTCGACAACAAAGCATCGCGGGCCGTTGAGGTTTGGGTTGACAGTATAATGGAAGGATACATCACTGAGTTTGTGGTTGATACAATAAAGTATTATAGTGAGGCAGAAAGGGAATTCTTCAACGGGCCAAGGGGTAGGTTTCTGTTGTCGCTACAGTTGTCCATTAAAATGCTCACTTGCGAAAAGGGCATACTGAAGATGCACCTAGACCAATAAGAACCCTGGTGGGAATAGGCTGTGGATACCACGACAGCAAGGGGTCGTACATGGAATGACAAGGGTAAATGGGTACAGGTTATAACGAAACTGTGAAGGAAGTCGAGGAAGAGAGTGGTCTTACAAGGGGAGGAGCAAGGTTTCGACAGGAAAAGAGGCAGAGAACAGGAGAAGGTCCTACTACAATCGAAACGCAAGGCCGCTAAGGAAGACCACATGGGACAAAGTGACCTCACAGTGCCAACAAGGACAACTAGGCTATGCCCAGGATAGAGGCAGGACCAACCCCTAGTAGCAACTTACCCACACCTCCGCTCACTATCTCTCAACCAGTAAGAAATACAACTTTGACACCACCATGTTCATCAAGTCAACAGAAATTAATTGCTAGTAGCTCAGCGACTATAGGAAGGAATCCCAGGATGGCGGGCGAAAATGAAAAGCTACCGTTGTTCCATGGAAATGGAACAGATAACCCTGAGCAATACTGGTTCTTATGTGAAGCAGTATGGACTATAAAGCAAATTACTGATGATAATGCCAAGAAAGGACAATTGGCGACAACTCTTCAAGGTCGTGCATTAGACTTGTTCATGAAATTTGTGCAGGTTCCTCTAGGTGCTCCAGAAAAGATGCTAGATGAAGTTCGAGCTAGATTGATTACAGAGTTCCCAAAACCCAAATCTAAGGAATAGTATATTACAGAACTGGAATAAATTAAGTAGTATCCCACTGAAATTGTATGGGATTTTGACCAGTGGTTCAAAACATTGATGGCAAGGGTCAGCTTCGACATGAGCAATGTCGAACACAAAGAATGGTTCATCGCGGCATTTCTCCCCCACATTTGACTACCACTGATGCAACAGAACATTACAACACCGAGTGAAGCCCTGGAAATCGTGATGCGGTTAGAAGCTTCTCCGATTGGTGAGAACGCCGCGGGTATGTCACAGATTCAGACATAGTTGGCTAATTTGACAATACAACTGCAAGACCTTAAGAAAGGTAAAGAACCGTGTGAAGAAGGTTGGTGTGCACGATGTCGCGAAGAGGGGCATACTAAGGATAATTTCCCAAACTTCCGCAATTATCTGGTTTCAAGAGCACCGAATCCATTGAGTGGTGGCGGTATGCCGCGGTGTCGCATCTGTCAGGTTCATGGGCACCGCCATGAAGAGTGTCAAAACATGGAGAAGATGGTCACAAAATCGATGAATCTCTATTGTACCTTTTGTAAGTCTGTGGGACATGAAGACAAGGACTTCTGAGCATATGGGTTACTTCATGAACAAACGTACGATGCATTCTATGTGAAGGACGACCAATGTGCAGTACAACCACCGCAACTGTAGCCGCAGGTGGCTCAGGCGCTACCTCAACCACAGGTGCAGTTTGTACCGCAGCAGCAACCAAAACAATTTATGCCACAATATGCTCCGATGCAAATGGCTCCACCGCAGCCACAGTACGTTCAGTAGCCCCAGTATGTGCAGCCCGAGAAGTATGCGCAACTGCAACTGAATCCTATGCAGCAATAGTTCAATCAACCACAATACCAGCAGTAAGGGGGATTCCGTGGAGGATTCTGCGGGGGACGCAGTGGAGGTTTTGGTCAAGGAGGAGGACGAGGAAGTCGAGTAACTGTCAAGTGTTATAATTGTGGAGTGTTGGGACACTACCAGTGAGATTTCCCACAATTGCAGACACAGTGTACGTTTGTTTTGTTACTGATCACACTGTGGAAAAATGTCCGCAGTTGATTGCACGATGGCAAGAAAGAAATGTTCAACAATTGTAGAACCAGAATCAAGTGCAGCAACTAGTGCAGAATCAAGTGTAGCAACCGCCGCAGAACCAGAACCACCATCCAAATCAGAATTCCAACCAGAATGTGAACCAACCTGGGAATCTGCCACTGAACCAGACTCAAGGTGCAACTATTGTTGTAATTTATGTGGAGCCGAGGATACAAGATGTTGTTGTTGCAGTTATTACTCAAGGAGGTGTGAAGACAGGCGAAAATGGTTCGCATCCTCTAATCCAGTTAGCTGGAAAGAAGACAGTACAACTTGATATCGATGCCAAGCGTGATACATTCTTTCAAGCATGACATGTGATGGGTAGAAATCCTGGTAAATAAGTTATTTGTGATATGCCCCCTATTTTTTATTCAACATCGGAAGCAGGACCGTCACGTCAGTATGTAACACTGTAGCACTTCTTGGAAAGTTGTTTACTGGAAAGAGACCCCGATGCTCTGGCTAAGATCGAGAATCTGTTGCATTGACCGACTCCGAGATGGAAGGAATCTGCGATGAACTCCCTGCATTGGGGATTACGAGGTCGATTCAGTTATTCTGGATCTTGGCTCGGATGTCAACATCCTGACCAAGCAGGCCTGGCAGAAAATGGGGAGCCCAATGTTGAGTTGGTCCCCTGTATAGCTGCGACAGGCTAATCAGGCTAAGGTGACACCGATTGGGAGAGTTTCGTGCCTTGTCATGGACATTGAGGGAATGAAGACATATGCATATTTTGATGTCATTGAGGTTGTTGAAGGTGGAAGCTCCTATCCCATGTTGTTAGGGATTGGATGGGCTAATGATAGTGGATCAGTAATTAACTTTAAGAAGCGGATGATGACTTTCGAAAACCATGACCTCAGAGTCATCGCTCCATTGGATCCGGCTGAAGTACACAGGTATTTTGAATCGGTAAAGGATGAAGTTCCCAGCAGATGGGACCATGCACACACTATCTCAGAATATTACATTCATCCGACTGTCGATAGTGAGCGTGGGTGGTGCAGCTCCATCTCTACATCTTCCGACTCGGAGGACGCTTTAGAAAATTGGCAGAATCGCTTGCATGAGGTGCCACTCTGCAAGTGTGGGTTAGTCACTCATTATGTTGGGTTGCAACTGAAACTTTTGCACTGTCAGTATACGAAGGACTGCCCAGATTTTCTGCTTTCCTCGTGGCATTTGAGGGAAAGGTCTCAGAACCACAGCGATGTTGGCATTGGAGGAAGCGCTGAAGGCTGCTCCAACACGTTGGTGGGCGACACATAAGAAGTCGATTGATGGGTGGTCGCAGTGTCAGAGATTGATGACGGTTCACTTTGGAGACACTGAAGTTTACCACACAGGGAAGTACGATGGACGAAATGACCCTGGTAGTCATTTGATGGAATGTCAGATGTTGTGGGAATAACGACCAAGGGATGAATGGGTCCATGCCTTTGTCCATACTCTGGACAAGATGTCGCGATCATGGTATACTGCGGCTGAATTGTGAGGGAATATTACCACTTGGCTAGATTTGACAGTGTGTTTTACTCATACCTTCAGCTCCGCGGATGCCAACCCGGACGTCCATAATGCTTTGCAGCTTATCCACAACGTGGTTCTGAAGGTTGTTCTAGTAGCATATCCTGCGGATCTGCATACGCACTGCAGGATGCAGTTAATGATGGAATGTTATAATATCACCGGTGGGCCAGAAGATGGTGATGATCCGTGGAATGTCAATATTCTGGAATTCGAAGGCAGTCGCGATGTGGTAGCACCTGATGTACCAACTGATCCGATCAGTCATCCATTGAAGCTCAGGAAGGTCAACATTGGGACAGAGGAATGTCCAAATTTTGCAAATGTTGGGGACTATTTGGATGACGAGATGATCGGGAAGGTTACAGACTTGTTGCATGAATTCCAAGACTTGTTCCCTATGAAGTTTTCTGAGATGAAGGGAATCTTGGGGGATTTGGGGGAGATGAAGATCTTGTTGAAACCAGATGCAAAACCAATAAGGCAGCGACCATATCGACTAAATCCGCGCCATAAGGAGAGGGTAAAAGTAGAACTTTACCGCATGTTGGATGTCGGCATTATTGAAGCAGTTGAGGAATCAGATTGGATTAGTCCTATGGTGGTGCGGGACAAGAAGATAGGTGAAGTGCGAATTTGTGTCAACTTGCGGAAGCTGAATGACGCATGTCTGTATGATCCATTTCCGACCCCATTCACTGATGAGGTGTTGGAGGGAGTAGGTGGCCAAGAGATGTATTCTTTCACAGATGGGTTCTCTGGCTATCATCAGATCAAAATCACGAAAGAAGGCCGCCACAAGACAACATTTGTGATAGGATGGAGCTATTTTTAGTACACGGTGATGCCATTTGGGATGAAGAATGCACTGGCGATATTCTCTCGGGTCGTTGTTGTTTCTTTCCGGGATTTCATTCAGAATTTTTTGCAGGTGTACATGGATGATTAGAAAGTCTATGGATTAATCAGAGATCATCTGGAAAATATGCGACTAATGTTGGAGCACTGCCGACAGCATTAAGTATCACTGAACTTGTAGAAGTGCATGTTCTGTGCACCATTTGGGATATTACTGGGTCACATTGTTTGCATGCAGGGATTGTTGGTTGAACCAGCAAATATTGTGCTCCTTCTGAGCTTAACACTACCGACTAATGTCAAGCAGTTGAGAGCGACGTTGTGACACACTAGGTATTATTGCAAGTTCATCCGGGGTTATGCAACAATTACGGCCCCTATGGAGAAGTTATTGAAGAAATATGCAGTATTTCAATGGAGCCCTGAATGTCAAGTTAGTTTCGAGATGCTGAAGGCTAATATGACTTCAGCACCGATACTAGTCTTTCTGGACTGGAGCAAGGAATTCCATGTCCGCTTCGATGCATCATCGATTACGCTGGGAGCAGTGCTCGCACAACTAGGGGAAGGGGATCTGGATCACCCAATTTATTTTATGATTCGGAAGTTGTCGTCTGCAGAGAGGAACTATACAACCACCAAGCGGGAAGGTCTGGCGATGGTATATGCGCTGCAGAATTTCAGGCATTACCTATTGGGTAATCATTTTAATATGTTCACAGACCACTCTGCATTGAAATATCTGGTCAATAAGCATGTGTTGGGGGGGAAGATATGTCGTTGGCTACTTCGCTTTCAGGAGTTTGATTTTGAGGTGATTGTGAAGCCATGACGCTTGAACGCAAGGCCAAATCATCTGTCGCAGATTGAGATAGGAGAGGAATCAACCAACATTGAAGACAGGTTGCCTGATGCGCAACTGTTTAAGGTTGAAGTAGTTGATGAATACTATGAAGAAATAATTCAGTTCCTGGTGACAGGAACCGCACCGGAAGGGTTCACCACCAGTCAGAAGAAGCAGCTAGTAGTCAAGGCTACAGATTTCTAGCTGATCGCAGGACAGTTGTACAAACTGGGATCAGACAAGATCTTGCGGCGCTGTGTCTTGCCTCATGAGCAAGCGCAGATCTTGTCAAAAGTATGTGCAAGAATAGCTGGTGGGAACTATGGTGGTCATGCGACTGCCCAGAAGGTGCTTTGCGTAGGGATTTGGTGGCCCACGCTTCACAATTATGCGACAGATTATGCGAGGACCTGCGATGTCTGTCAAAGAACAGGGAAACCCTTTAGGA
Source organism: Larix kaempferi (assembly GCA_027924585.1). Lineage (NCBI taxonomy): Eukaryota > Viridiplantae > Streptophyta > Pinopsida > Pinales > Pinaceae > Larix > Larix kaempferi. The sequence continues at coordinate 11,741,961 of BSBM01000289.1, forward strand.
GTGACGAGATTCCATTGAAACCTCAAGTGACATTGCAACCATTTGATAAATGGGCAGTGGATTTCGTGGGCCTTATCAACCGACCTGGGAAGCGCACTGGTGCAAGATACATCATCACAGCGACAGATTATTTGACACGATGGGTGGAGGCTGCACCAGTCGTAGATTAAACCGCTGCAATAGTAGTGCATTTCTTGTTCGACAACATTATCACTCAGTTTGGCTACCCAAAGGTATTGATGAGTGATCAGGGAAGTCATTTATTCAATTGCACTGTCAGTGCATTGACAGCGGAGCTACAGATACAGCATAAGAAGAAAACACCATATCATCCACAGGAAAATGGTACAGTGGTAGCTTTCAACAAGATCTTGGATCATGTGCTGACCAACGTTTGTAATGCGAACCACGACGACTAGGATTTGAATATTCCAGCAGTTTTGTGGGCATATCGCACCACTTGTAAGAGTTTGATAGGACAAACACCATTCAAATTGGTGTATGGGAAAGAAGCGATTATGACTATGGAGTACATTGTTCTGAGTCTGCGCATCGTGGAAACAACAGGCATGTATGATGAAGCGGCATTAGGAGAATGTCTGGTGCAGCTTGAGGAAGATTGGTTTATTGCATGTTTTCATTAGAGCGTAGAGAAGGATTGGAAAAAGGCTTGGAATGATCGCCATGTCAAGAACAAACAATTTCAGCAAGGTGACTTGGTGCTACTATACGACAGCAAGTTTATGAATCATCCAGGGAAATTGCAGATGCATTGGATTGGTCCATATCGCATCAGTAGTATAACTTCAGGAGGAGTAGTACAGTTGTAACAGTTAGATTGAGCAATTCTCCCAAAGTTGGAAAATGGTATCAGATTGAAGCCCTACAGGATGGGCTTGGATCAACACAATGCCTGACTCGCATCGGGAAAAAAACAAAATAGTGCAGGATGCTCGGTGGTAGGATGGTGCACCAGTAGGAAGAGAATGCGTAAGTGGGAGTGGTTGTATTGCAGGACGGGAGTAGGTTTGTGACAGTTGCAGGGTCACGACCCCATCAACTTAGAAATCAATACAGATCATTAGCCAATGGGACTTTTTTTGTTTTTTACAGGTATGATTAATAGTCGGCCTGGATTGGCGCTGAAATAAGGCACGGTTGGCACATGGAACACACCGTGGCAGCATGGCCGCTGGAACTAGGGGTGATGGTTCACAAGTTTTGGCATGCATGACAGTTGGTGGGAGTATGGTCACCACTCCTCCCGTCAGCAGTCTGGTCTACACATGCAATAAACAGTAGGATGGCATGACCAGCACCTTACATGAATGGGTTTATGAATGATTTTTGAGGAAGATGTCCGGACAAGGGGCACTGCATAAATACAGGAACCAAAGGCTAGTTTCACAAAGTGGTATCTACCAGATGAGAGGAATTCATGCTGCAAGAGGGTCAGGCATCTAGCTAAGTTAGTAATTCCAAGGAGGCGGTGGAAATGATCCATTTCATTTCGTGTGGTAGCACACCAGGTGCGCTAAGGGCCCAAATGACGAGCATGCATGAGCACCTGGAGCAAGAAGCATCGCGGAAACTTGGGTGTTACAAAGATGAAGTCTCATCCAAGATGTCTAGGAAATTAGTGGTAGTTCTAAGCTTCGTGGTCCCTGCGACCATAAAGATGACGGGAGTGGCATCCCCCTGGTCCCGATAGTACGTGATCACCAGCGTGAAACAGATGTGCCAGAGTAGTTGGCCTGTTTCTCCCCTCGACGTTGTTCGTCAACCTCTCCTCTATCTGCACCAGGTTCCCAGAGACTGGAGGATGAGTTTGAGCAGTACATGATAGCAAGCTGGAGGATGACCATTTCGAGTGAGAAGTACATGACAGTGAGTCGACGATCATTGTAGGAGTAGGATTCGTATACAACAATGAGATCCAGACAGTAAGAACAGTTGCAGAGACATAGTCCAGCCATAGATGAGTACGAGTACACCATGTCCAGTTGATGTGGCTCGAGGGAGAGCCACAAGATTGTGTTGGGGGCCTGTTGGCAGGCGGGCTGATGAGTCAGCATAGTGGCATCGCGGATGTTATGCAAGGACAAAGGTACCGTGGAAAGAGGAAAGCAGCGCGCAAGGTGACAAGTACCTTTTGCAGTTTTGGGTCATTTGGACCGTGGCATGTGTAGTTTTAGGTCATTTGGACCGCGTCATATGTAGTTTGGGTCATTTTGACCGCATTATGTGGGATTTTGGGTTAGTTTTTGTAAAGTTTGTTAAGAATTAGTTAGGTGGTTGCCTAAGTGGACCACAAATGTAAAGGCGCAAGCCTATAAGTAGATGTAGGTTTTTAAGTGTTGAGGTAGATATTTGGTACATCTGGATAGCGAAGGGATATATGAGAGATTGAAGAATTTAGAGATAGCTTAGTTGAATATCTTGTTGTATCTGGGTTTTTGCGGAGATAAATATTATGTGACAGATTTTTTGAGCAGAATCCTTGTGTCTCTTATGTTTATCTCTGATATGAATATATGAATGATGCGATGTTTCCTTGCTATGATTAATGCTTTACTGTTATATCTATTGCAATAATGGTTCTGTCAATGATAAGATCTGTTGAATGATGTTGTGATTATGCTTAAATTCTTGAGTGAATACCTAGATCTATTTTTGAATGTTGCAATAAGTTAATCAATTGATGCACAACATCCTCCTTCATTCGGCGGAAACATGGTTTTGTCAACTCTCCCTTGAATATCTCGGGTGAGACCTCATCTGCTCCACAGGTGTTGCTAGACGGGGTAAAACCTATCTGGGCTGGTGCTCAGGGAGATCGCAGTGGCTTGGTTGTCAACAGCGTGAGGAACCCCTGTCGACTGGGTTTGTGTCAACAGGAGATGAGGCTAAGGCCTTACATAAGAAGAACTTGGTCAAGGCCAAGAGAATCATTTCAGATTCTATCAAAGACCATCTCATACCTCATGTATCTTCTCTAAATACACCCAAGGAGGTGTTTGATTCCTTGACCAAGTTGTTTGAAGGGAAGAACATAAATTGGAAGATGACATTGCGGAACCAATTGAAGAGTGTAAAGATCCAAAATGGAGAGACCATCCAATCCTACTTTACTAGGGTCTCTAAAATCAAAGAACAACTTGAAGCTATGGATGAAGTAGTGGAGACTGTAGAAATTGTGATGACCACTTTGAATGGCCTACCTAGGTCATGGGACTCCTTCATCCAAGGAATTTGTGAAAGAAATAAATTGATTTCTTTCAGTAGACTATGGGAGGAATGCTCACAAGAAGAAGCTAGACTTGTAGCTCGAGAAGAAAAGATGGATAATGAATACCAGGCTCTCACAACACACACCAGGATGAATAACATCAAGAGGGCGCATCCTCATCACAAGAAGAGTAAACACCACTACCAGAATCAGAGTAAGAACCTTGGAAGGTCCAAGAAAGATCCTTCTCAAATTCGATGTTATACTTGTGATGAGAAGGGACACTATTCCATAGATTGTCCTAGGAACAAAAGCAAATCCCACGAGAAGAAGAGCAACAAGAAAATACATCATTCTCACACTGCAAAGGATGATGAACCTCCAAGGAAGAGAACTAGAGAAGAAAATGAATATTCTTCAAGTGATGAAGAATATGTATTGTAATGAAGAAGAAGCTACTGCAGAGTTGGACTCTAGAAGACAAATAATATATGGAAGAACCTCTCATCCATTTTTAGCATTGGTTAAGGTGCACACTATCAGAGACTCTAGTAGTTCCTACAAGGAAGCAAAGATTGAGAGTGATTCCACCCAACAACCAAACAAAGATAAGTATTTGAATTGTTATTTCCTGTATAGATGATTACATCAATGATGTTGTTCAGTCATGTACATACTTATGTTCCTAGATTTAGGATGTATATTATGCATTTTAGAAAAGTTGCATTAATGAACAAGATACTACTAATATGCAAGTAATGGGTAAGTGGCCTATGGTACTATAAAACATTCCATTGCTACTTATCTAGAATGAAACCTCTTTGCTGACATGTTGGGAGTAGTGCACACTCTTAACAATGTTTTGGTAGAGATGGAAGGCATCTAGAAAGTTGCCGTATGGATACGGGATATGGATGAATGTTGTATTGAAACATTGGCTAAGACAATTGCATGACTGTATGACATATGTCCTTATGTGTAAGATTTTGTTCTGAAAACTATGAGAATTTTCTAATCATGCAATTGAATTTGGCTTGTGGGAAAGATCCTGTACAATCAACTACAAAAGAGGGACAACGACATTTGTTCCAGCGATGAAGTTCAAGAAAACTACCTATTGAAGATATTGAAGAATATGAAGTTCCCAGGATGAGTGATGCAGTAATGGAAGGATTCCATGATCAAGGAGTACCAGTCGATCATGAAGAATGATGCTTGAGATGTGGTCCCAAGACCAAAAGGGAAGTCTGTTGTGACTTCCAAGTGGATCTACAAGATCAAGCATGTTGCAGATGGTAGCATAGAGAAATACAAGGCAAGTTTTGTGGCTCTGGCTTCTCCTAGAAAGAAGGGATATATTATGTAGAAACGTTTGCACCTATATCTAGATACACTTACATCATAACAGTACTTCCTCTGGCTACAGTAATGAAGTGGAAGATACACCAAATGGATGTCAAGACATCTTTATTGAATGGTGTAGTCGAAGAAGAAGTGTATGTGGAGAAGCCACTCGGATTTGAGACACATGACAGGGAGTCACATGTGTGCAAATTAATATCCTTGTACGGTTTGAAACAAGCATCCAGGACATGGTATGGAAGGATTGACAGCTTCCTGACTAGTTTGGGATTTACCAAGAGTAAAGCGGATTCCAACCTTTACTACAAGGTTGAGGAAGGAAATCCAATGATACTCCTACTGTATGTAGATGACCTTTTTATGAGAGGTGAGAATGGGTTGATTGTTGATACGAAGAGGAAACTTGCTGTTGAGTTTGAGATGAAGGACTTGGGTATGATGCATTACTTTCTAGGTATGGAGGTGTGGAAGAGTGCAGATGGGATTTTCCTTGGACAAGGGAAGTATGCAGTAGAGATCCTGAAGCAATTTGGGATGATGGATTGCAAGGACATGGCCACACCTATGGCATCAAACCTGAATCTATTGAGTGATGCTTCATCAGATTTGGTTGATGCCATGATGTATTGTAAAATGATTGGGTCCTTGATGTACCTGACGAACACGAGACCAGATATTTGCTTTGTTGTGAACACATGGATCCAGTTCCTGACGGATCTTAGACATGTTCACTTGATTGTTGTAAAGAATATTCTGAGGTACCTAAAGGGTGCGGTTGGTTATGGGCTCAAGTATGATGTGAATCAAAAGTTTAACTTGGAGGGTTATGTTGATTCAGATTGGGCAGGCAGTGCTGCAGATAAGAAGATCACTTCGGGGTGTTGCTTCAGTATGGGATCAGGTGTGATCTCTTGGTTTAGCAGGAAGCAATCCTGCATAGCATTGAGTATAGCCAAAGCAGAGTATGTCGTAGCTTTTTCGGCCAGTTGTGAGGAAGTATGGCTTAGGAAGCTACTGTCTGATTTATTTGATCTCCAAATGGATTCTACTTGTATCTTCTGTGAAAAACATATTTGTGTGAAGTTGTCCGAGAACCCGGTGTTCCATGACAAGTCAAAGCACATCGAGATCAAGTATCACTATATCAGGGATATGGTGCAGAGAGGAGAAGTGAAGCTCCTGTATGTTGCGATGGATGGGCAGATAGCAGATGTGTTGACTAAACCACTAGCCAGGGTGAAGTTCGAGTACTTCAGAGAGAGGCTTGGTGTTCTTTGGATCGAAGATACTTCCAAGAGGAAGTGATGGGACACAGATGCAGGAGCCTTTCCAAGTATGGTGGTAGGAGGGTCCTCCCATGGATGTGGATGTAAGTGTTGTGTGATGAGAATTCAGATGATGCTCTGTATGATGATGATCTGTATGAGCATGTGCATCCAGGTGATGCACCGTGTATGATGATGAGAATTCGGGTGATGCTCCAAGGTCGTGGCTGTAGATATCTTGTCAGGTTGTGCGATAGCATATAATAGCGCCCTAGGATATTTGTAGATACTCTTTCGAGGTTTTTCCTATGGCATATAATAGCTCCCTGCGAGATCTGGTAGATGCTCTTTGGAGGTTTTTCTTAGAGGGACATATAATAGCTCCTTGGGAGATCTTGCAGGTTGTGCTTCGCACGTAATCAGTCCTGGGATGCTCTTTCGAGGTTTTGTCCATGGCATATAATAGCGCCCTGGGATTTCTTGTAGGTTGTGCTTTGCACGTAATCAGTCCTGGGATGCTCTTTCAAGGTTTTTCCTGCTTGCATATAATAGCGCCCTGGGAGATCTTGCAGGTTGTGCATCACACATAATCAGTCCTCGGATGCTCTTTCGAGTTGCAAGATGCACATAATCATCCCTGAGATTCCACCGGATTCCCCCCTCGCAGAGATGATGAAGACCTACATGGAGGCTAGGCCTACATCCAGCATGAAAAAGGACTAGCTTTGTAGAACTTCCTATGACGATAAGAGTTGAGAGATAGAACCAATGATCGAGATGACAAGTACAGCAGCAGTGACAATGATGCTCTGTGATCCAATGACGATGATCCACCTCCAGTATTGAAGACCTGTGCCTATATGTATTTATGACCTGTGTCAAGAGAATACCTTCCTAGTTAAGAGGGAGTGTTGATGTATTTGTAACTTCAGAAGATATTCACTTGTATATTGTATGTATTACATTTTTACTTTATTGTATCCCCAACGAAGATGTATTATTCCTCCAATTGGAAGTGTCGTCATTTGTATTTGCAAGTGTCGCAAGTTACATTGTAAGTGTCGTAACTTATATTTGATGGGTTATTAGACCACCTTGGTGGGGTCGTCCCTATATGAGTTATGTGTAAGGGTTATTAGACTTCCTTAGGAATTCGGCCCAGTTAGGGTTAAAGGAAGTTTAAGTGAAAGTATAAATAGAGAGTGTGACTCTCTCATTCTATTCATTCACTCACTCATCCAACTCGCATAGTTGAGAGAGAGGAGTGCGCACAAGTGGAGGAGGAGTAGATGCTGAAGACATCTATATTTTGGGGATTCATCTTTGTGATATTTGTATTGGTGCTTATTCTATCTCTGAGGAAGCTGCGATGTTTTTCACCTTTATGGTTTTCCCTAGTGAAATGCTTTGTGTCTCTTGTATCTTGTGTTTGATATGTTGTACATGTTGATCTCTCAGTTAATATCCTAGATCATATTGAATTAAATGATGAAAAACTAACAATTTTCGTCAGCACAGGTTGGTTTTCTGTCTATTCCCATTGGTTGTTTGCGGATTTTCTTTAACTTCAAACTTATTTTTATTGGTTTTATTTTATTTATCAGAATTACCAGTCTTCCACCATGTTGATAAATACCTGTTCCAAGACATCCCAGAAAGACTTGATAAACAAGGACCCTAATTTTTGCATTCTCACTGATACCAACGATAGAGTATCTGAAACCTATCAGCTGGACTGGTCACGAATTTGTGCAATCTTTGACAACAAATATTTGTCGAAAATCCAGGATAACCAGTCTATTTATGAGAAAATCAGGGATTCTCAATTACATGCTATAGAAACTAGACCATCCATCCTCCCATACACTGATGTCGTGAAATGGATAATTGATCACGCGGACCCTAAAGACCGTTCTTTCAATGATAATGAAAGGTCCCAAGTGGCTTCTTTCTACTCGAAAGTTTTTGTTAGAGCATATGTTTTTAAGATGGCCACACAATTGCTCAATGTGGCTTTCCTAGATTCTGTGAAAACCCGTTTTAAATTTGATGAGATGATAAAATCCTGGATGAACAACCCGGCCAAAATCATACTCAAAGTCAACAACTCTTACCCCATTTCATGGTTCAAAGAACCCTTTTCTCTCCTAGCTTCCATGTTGTGCAGGTTATACGGCTTACCCATTTGTTCTGTGTTTAAAGCTGAATGGGCACTTGTAGCTCATTACCTTCTCACAACAGTGGAATCATTTAATTGGGACCAAATATTGTTAGTTGAGTTGAAATCAGCAATAGAACGTTACCAGAAAACACCGACCTCAAAGAAACCTCCTTTTTCTATTCGGCCTATGTTATTGATGTGTTATGTTCAACATTACAGTTCCCTTCCATGGGATGGAATTGGACCTTATAAGCACCTCTTGTTCACATATATTGTTCAACATTATGGGAAAACAACTATGTTCCTTTGTTGTATGAAAACTGTGATCATTTCTTTGGAACAATTTATTACAAGATATTCAAAGAAGATGCACCTGCATTCTCTGCTCATGCCAGAACACTCATCCCCACTATTGGTGATTGGTATGTAGGAGAATACTTCTCCTATGTCAAGGTTTGGGGAAGTAATACAGTTCATTTGTTGCCAAGGATAGTCCTAGATAGATTGTTGCTTGAAGAAATTGCTTACCAAACTGTTACAGATGGAGTATTCCTCAAGCTAACTAGACCTAACATAAAAGGATGGCCCAAATTTCCATTGAACCCCTGGTCATCTAGAACTCAACACATGCTGCAGTGTTGGGGAATAAAATTGCTTCACTAAAGATGGGAAAATCTCCCAAAAGGATGCATGACCCTAAGGCATTCCTGGCCAACCACTTTTCCCAGAAACATATGAATACTACGTATGCTCATGACACTGCCCCTGATGATTCCATTTACCAGGGACTCAATTTGTTTCCTGAAGTCCTAATTAGGGATAAATATAAAGAAGAACAATTTTTTATTCTCCAATATCAACAAGAACTCAATTCCAAGGTTTTGAGTTACATTAAAATGGAACTATCACTGGAGGAACATCCCAAAAGGGACAGAGCAGAGAAAAATGCACAAAAGGAAATTACTCCCTTGATGATAACTTACCCAGATGAATGTAAAGGCAAAGGCCTTGTGGAGGATGTTCAACAGGTCAAGAATATTTTGATTCAATCAATTGATGAGCTGAAGAAGGAACTGGCACACATGGCTTCAATGGTTGATACTCAGGTGATTGCTACAGGTACCCTACCCAAAATACAGAAGATTCAATCCTCTGCATCTCAAATACCTACATTGAATATTGAAGACAGTGATGTAGAGGATGAAAGGATTCCTCTTTTCCCGGATGTACCTGTTATACAAGAAGTCATTGTAGTCTCCCATACTATTGCTGATTTGCTTGATAGCATTGTGATGGATGATACTACTTCAAAGATTCATTTTCCTGAAATTATCAACACTTCTGTTACATAAACTCCTTCATCCCCACTCACTTCGGTTGAGCTTCCTTCCACCTCATTTGTTGAGGTTACACTACCATCATCCACCATATCTGAATTATTTGTTGCATTAACCTCCATCACTACTTCACAACCAACCTTTCCAGTTTCACCTGCCACCTTACCACCAATAGTTACTGAGATGCAGTTTCCAACTGTTTCTCTGCAACCACCACTTACCATTTCTCCTACGTCCCTTCCTGAGGTTGTCACTGCGAATACTTCTCCAGTTGATGTACCATCAGTTTCTACAATCACCCCTTCTCCTCTATCTACCTCCCAAATCACCATGTCCATCCCAAATTCTATTGTTACCCAAACAGCTCCATTAGTTGCAATGTGCAATATTGCTACATCCTCAACTGAGTTGATAGCTGATTCTGAAGATGATGCTGTGGTTTCCCTTGGGAAATACTTTTACAGTAGATCAGCCAAATCAGTGGTGAAAAGAGGTAATAAAAGAAGCAAGGAACCAACTATGCTGCAAGAACCTGTCCCCAATCAAATAATTTGGGAAAAACAGTCTACTGACATCCAACATGAGGCATTAGACACTGCTGCAACAATGGGAGCATTTGCTAGAACCAATTATGATTCAGTGACTTCATTGAAAAAAGAGATTGACATCAAGAAAGAAGAATTGAAGAAGCTCCAGGAGCAGCACATCAAAATTAATGAAGAGTATAAATTTGAGCTCCATGAATTAAGGGATGAGTATGAAATTCAGCTCAAGGATCTGTGAGAACGTAACACTTCTCTCCAAGATCAACTGCATGATGCACAAGTCCAAAATACTAGAAATATCAAGAAGATAGCAATACTGGAACAACAGCTGAAGGATGCAGTTGCCAATGCAGGCACTTCTTCTTTTCCTAGATTCTCTAAGGAATATTTCAAGGATTTGTACTTAGAATTTAATGAGGAGCATAACAAGCTTTTGGCTGAGTTGTTTAGTTCCCTGAATAATATTCAGGAAACTTATAATGTTTTTGAGAAACTTTCTGTTATTATTGAGCAGCATATTGATAAAATATAACAAGCTTCCAAGGCTATTGAAGACATTACTGATTGGCAAAGGTATATTAAGGATAATCCTGAGGATATCCTAGTCTTGAATGGATTCAAGTTCAAGAGAATAAGAACATATTTGGATGCCTGGAAAAATGCTTGTGAGATGGTTGAAGAAACAAATAAGAAGGCACAAGCAATTTGTGGAAGAAGATGGTATGTTGCAGACAACATCTTGGTCATGCTACAATTTCCCACTCTGGACCTCATTGAGAAGGATTTCCCACCAAAGCTGATGATTGAGCAGGTGGATAGTAGGTGTGCGCAGATCAAAGAATAGATTCAGCATCTCGAGCACATACAGATTTTGTAAGTTGACAAATTCATCAAGCAACCTTTCAGTCTGGAGAACAAGATCCACATCTCTTCTGCGTACTTGGCACAAATTAAGAAATAATGAGATTGAATCTTTGACGTGTGATTCTCAGTTAGGAATCGAGTTGGTTGAGTATCCTGATGTGGACGAGATGTTAGAATTTTGGGCCAAGTGGCAAGGCGCCCTTGGCCATTCTTAGATTAGATTGATTTTGTAATCCTTGTTTTATGGCAAGTCCACCCTTTGTATCTTTATTGTAATTATTATTCAAAGGGTAGAGATCTCATGGGGGAGGGGGGAAATCACCGAAAGAGGACTGGAGATACTCTGTTTCATTCAAGACTTTGTAATTTTTTGTAGGCCTATTGATATAGAGTTAGTTTTCTCTCGCTATCTCTTTTGTTTTAATTTATCAAATATGTTTGATGGATTTTGATTTTTGCTTCAGCTCATTATTTAACACTGTTTTTTTTTTTGCAATCATAATTAATACATTGATGTGCAGTTTAGATTTGTCTTGACTTATGATCAATGTGTCTTATGTGTTAAATGAATTTATTTATTTAAACCATTTATCCATTTATGCAAATGATAAACATATATTATAAAATTAATGCCAATTTTTCAATTAGCATGTTCTAACAGGATAATCGTGCATGTGCTTCAACCCTTAAGCTACAATCATTCAATTTTCATTTTTTGGTTGTGTCTTAAGCTAATAAGTAATGATCCACTTTACATGTCTGTCAATTGGAGAAACGCTTATTAATTTTCAGATCAGGTTATCCTGCACACCAAAACACATTCCTTTAATTTAGATCTAACTTAGTTTAGAATTCCTTTAAAGAAAGCATTACTCACTTTTAGAGATAGAACACTTTTGATCTTTCCTCACAGGAAGACAGATCCACCAAGATCGAACCACTTAAGTGCCATCGAAGGCCTCATATCCGTGGGATTCAACCATACCAAACAGTCTGGGGATAGAACTTCGCTTGCGAAGAGTTGTTTGAATCCTTTCAGATTGGGTTGTCACCCTCTGTTGGTATCCTTGGACAACATTCCAGCACTTACATACCTAGGGCTTCAACAAATGGTGCTAGAAGGAGGGCTTGAAGCAATACATGCCTAAACAAAATTCAAATAGACCTCCTCCAGTAAGAACACCGGTTGTTACCCATAGCCACATGCAAGCATCAACATCTGCAGAACAACCAAGGCAAGATCTAACCGCGATTCCTGCTACCCCTGTGACAGGGAAGGAAACTAGAAGGGCCGAATATGTTTTTATATCACCCACTAGGGGTCCCCTCACACTTGAACAATTATTGAAAATTTCTTCCGATAGTGTTGCTCGATTACAACAAAGGATAGAAGAAGATTGTAATATCATACTAGCGACAATTCAACATCATCAAATCAACGATCCGCAAACTAATAATCAAGACAATCAACATTCAGGTGACCAAAATACTGAACACCACAATTCACCCTGCCACCAACTTTTCCCTGATTTCCAAATCGAATCTTTGTTCGTATAAACAGAAATAGATCATCCCAACGTTGCAACAGGTGGACCACCACCGACACCTCCTTCATCATCATCATCCTCATCTGACGAGTCATTAGACAGTGAGTCGTCCTCCAGTTCCTCTTCAGAATACATACCCATGGCAGAAGGCCAAAAAATACCCTAGCTGGACCAGGATGTTGTATTCATTGTTGGGGAACAACATAGACTTCCTAAGAACCCTGAAAAGTGGCTTCCTAAGTTTAACCCTGATGATAAATCATCTACATTGGACCACATTAAAACTTTCATGTAGGCCATCATACTTAGGAGTGTCATACATTAAGATGTAGTTTGTAGATTGTTCCCTTACACCTTTGATGGAAAAGCATCCACTTGGTACTTTTCCCTGGAAGGCCGATCCATTTCTTCTTGGGATGACTTTGAAAAAATGTTTATCTAGAAATTTGGAGATGAAAAAACCACCGAGAACCTGGTCATAGATTTGTCTTCAATGAAAATTAAGGGGAAGGAAAGGGTTAAATATTATAACCAAATATTCTCCTACTTAAAGAATAGGATCCCTACCACTGTTCTTCCTGCAGAATAACTTTTGGTTTCCTACTATATTAAAGGTTTACCTATTCCCATTGCTATGTGGGTCAAACGAGCACACACAGATAACTTGCAGGAGGCTTTTGCTGAATCCATCCAGGTGGAGAAGGATATGTTTTGCTTAAAGGATAACCCTGACACTTCATCTGGACAACCTTCTACCTCCCGCAAAAAGATAGAGAACCCTCTAAAACCTATAGTGCAAAATAAGGATCCTTTTGAAATGAACGACATGAAAAAATTTCTTCAAAAGATCTCGAATGAAGTGGTAGACTTAAAAAAGAAAAACACTGAAAACCAGACTAATAATAGGTGATTCAATAGACCACCTTTCCAGAGACCTTAACAAACCCAACAGAATCAAGTCCCACCTAATCCCGATGAGGGATTAAACTCTGAAGAAATTCTTTCAATTTTTAAAGCTTTGGTTTCAGAATCTCACAATTCTCCTGATCACCCTGATGAAAACCCACAAGAGAATCGGGATCCTGAACCACCAGATGAAGAAGAGGACCAGCAGCTTAGCACTATCAATTAATTTTCAGAACTCCCTATGGTAGAGGAGGAAGATGAGCCTAAGGTTTTCTTTAATGTCCAACATTCTTATAATACAAGGAGAAAAGGACAATATACACAGTAAACTTCCCCTTCAACATCTGCCCCAAGCAGAAGCAAAGCAGCAACACAGAAAGAAACTGTTATTCCTGAAATTGAAGATAGCTTAATTGATGACTTGAAACGAGTGAAAGCCAACATATCTCTTTTTGAACTATTGAAAATCCCTTTCATGAGGGACAGTCTTCCCAAAAGAATGATTTTCAACAAACCCAGGGAAGTTCAGAACAACAATTTAGAGATATATCCTAAAACCAGTAGCCAAAATCCTGCTGGGAAGAAAACACCTCCCTTCTTGCTCACTTTTGAGATTTTTAATAGGAATGACCATAAATGCATGATACACTCAGGGGATTCGTCTAATGTGATGCCTTTTTCTGTCTGTAAAAAGATGAATGCTTCTTGGGAACCTTTCCCTTCTCAAATAGTTCAACTTGATCGATCCAAAGTTAGGGTAGTGGGGGAGTTAAAGAATGTTCTTCTCACACTGTCTGTTGATCCAAGAATCCACCAGAATATCAACATAATTGTGGTTGATATAACCGAGATGTATGGAATGTGGCTGGGCAGGGATTGGTCAGAAAATATTAAAGGCTATTTTGCTAATGTCTGGTCCCATTTGTGGCTTCCTTATAATAGAAGTCCTAATATAATCAAAATAAGTAGAGAACCATCATGAAACAAATTGTGACTGATTTGAATGATTCTTGTGATCCTGCTGCATATTTTAGCTCACATATAGAACACTATACCTTTGACACATTTTTCAGGGATTTGCCTGCAAATGTATCACCTACTGAGAATGCTCAAAACCAATCCCAGATTGTTAATCTTACTTTTGTCCCATTCTCGGGTTCTGTTGTACATAATGTATATAATTTTAATACTAATTTTAGGATAGATTCAATTGCATGGACTTTGTTTTTTTATGGCTATATATCTAAAGATGGAGCTGGTGCAGGATGTGTCTTAATTGACCCAAAAGGGACCAAAATAATGATTTCCTGCAGACTTGAATTTGAGTGCACCAATAACATTGTTGAATATGAGGCCCTGGTTCAGGGAATCGGGAAGGAAAATGACATGGGCGCTCAGGTAATTGAATGCTATGGGGATTCTGAGATTATAGTAAAATAGGTGAGAAATAAAATCCATTGTTTATCTCCTCATTTGATTAATTATCATAAACTTGTAAGGGATATTACTAATTCTTTTTCTGCATTCAATATTAAGTCAGTCCCTAGGTCCCATAATTTTGATGCAGACTTGTTGGAAAACATTGCATCTATATTAATTCCTCCAAAATTTTTGTCTCCTAACACTTTCTCTATCGATTTGATGTACAGACCTTCCATTCCTAACAATGTAACTAGTTGGAAGGTGTTTGATGATGACCAACAGATCTTAGATTTTCTCACATCCCAGGATACCTTTCAAGACGTGGCAATAGATGAGCTTGAGCATGAGAAGTCTTTATCTGATCCTAGCTACCGTTCCAATCTCATTCCCAAGTCAGTTGTCAATCTGGAAAAATACTATGATCTGCAAACAAGTTCAAACATAAGACAAACTGCAAAACTCAAATCTCATCCCTAAATTATGAGCCTGTCAACCTAGGAACTGAACAAAACCCTCGGTTAATCAATCTAGGGGTTGAATACTCTCCTGAGGAGAAGAAAGCTTTCATCAAACTGTGCAGAGAGTTCAAAGATGTGTTCACCTGGACATACGATGAGGTCAAAACCGTTGATACCAATATCATGCATCACAACATACCCATGAATTTTGATGTAAAACCTTACTAGAAAAATTTGAGAAAGATGCATCCCAGCCTAGAACCATCTATCAAAAAAGGAGCTTGAGAAGCTGCTAGAAGCAAGAATTATTTTCCTGTCATACACACATAGTGGATTGCAAACTTTGTACCAATTAGGAAGAAGAATGGAGAAATTAAACTGTGTGTTGATTTCGGGAACCTAAATAAAGCATATGAAAAATAAAATTACTCTCTTCCCCCCATGGAGCATATTTTACAAAAGGTTACAGGTGCTGAGATGTTCTCTCTCCTTGATGGCTTCTTAGGATATAACCAAATCCTATTTTCTCCCGCTGATCAATTGAAAACAACTTTCAGAACCTCTTGGGGAACTTTTGCCTATAGACGAATGCATTTTGGATTGATAAATGCAGGTGCCACTTTCTAGAGAGATATGGCCATAGCTTTCAAGGGATTAATGCATAATTATGTTGTTGTTTATTTAGATGACATCAATATTTATTCTAAAAAGAGTCATGAACATTTGTCTACTCTTAAATAGGTATTCAAGCATTGCAGAAAATATGGAATTCCATTGAATCCGAAGAAATCTATCTTTGCAGTCACTGAAGGTAAGTTTTTGGGTTTTATTGTTTCAAAATGCGACATGATCATTGACCTGGAATGCACAGAAGCTATTGCGAAGATCGGCCTCCCCAGTTCGCGAAAATCCATGGAATCATTTTTAGGTAAGATCAATTTTGTTACAAGATTTGTTCCAAATTTTGTGCAAATTGTCAAACCATTACAACAACTGATTAAAAATGATGTGCAATATAAGTGGTCTGATGAACAAAGCAACGCCTTTGCTGAAATTCAGAAGGCCATTGCGGAAGCTCCCGCTCTAATGTCTCCCGACTTCACCAAAGATTTTATTTTATACACGTTTTCTACTGACTTTTCCTATGCAGTTGTTCTCATGCAGAAACATCTAGATGATGTTGAAATTCCTATTTCATTTATGAGCTCCACGTTCAAAGGTACCAAACTAAACTATTCCCAGATTGATAAACAAGCCTATGCGGTCTATAAATCGGTAAAACATTTTAGACCATATCTCTTGAAATCTCGGACTAAGGTTATTGTCCCCTATGCAGCAATTGAATTGAAATCTCGGACTTAAAGTCTACTTTAGGTTAAAGTAGACTTTAACTGACTCTAAACTAAGACAAAAATATAACAAATGCTACCTTGAATTCCTAGACCTAAACAGACATTTCAAGATTAAACTGCTGAAAGAAACAGAAGAGATCTAACTGACCTTCAATTCAATTGCTCGTCCTAATGGTTGCTCCGATTTCCAAGTCCTTGTGAATGAACCTGTCAAAATGAAACCAAGATACAAGCACATACGATTCTCTAGCAACTTGAAATATGAGTTAAGATCTAAATCTATAACAGATACAAATCATCTGATTGAAACAAGATCAACATACATGATTTGGGAAACAAGACAAGTTATGTTTTATTACCAACTTGAAGTCACTTACAATGGTTGCTTGATATCCAAGCCAACTCCCAGCTCCAAGTGCTTTCTCCTCTAGCTATCTCCACAAAGATTCAAGATCATAAGTTTGATGTCTCCAAGAGTCCTCCCCTTTGCTCATGGAATGCCTCTCTCTTATAGTGTGTAGTAGGGTTAACCATCAAGAGAGAAGAATGGATCTTGGGAATGTTTAGTGGATCAGGCCCACTAATCTGAGAAGGTGAGTTAGGATCGAATCAAGGATACCAATCCTAAAAAATCTCTTGAAGATCAAGATCCCACAAGCCATGGCAAAAAGGCTAAAAAAGGAGTATCACGCCTCTTAAACTGAGCATAGCGCGGTAGTACCGCGTGGCAGAGAAAGAGCATAGCGCAGTAGTGTGGACTGCCGTGCACCTAAGCTGGAGAAAGGCACAGTAGTGTAGGTATATGAAATCTCATCTGGGTTGATTCTTGATAGGATAGGTTTGTCTTCAAGGATCATTCATCATTTTTCTCTTCTGGGTGTTTTAAGCAGTAGGGGAAGTGTCGTCAACTATTTTTATGGCGAAGGTGTGACACTGTGAAATATGGAGGTATAACAGAGTTGGATGAAAAACGGGCTCACTCGATGACATCTTTGCAGGAGTACGACCTCGAGATTAGACCTACGAAAATTGTGAAAGGCCAAGGTTTATGCTTTCTCATTGCTCAATCCAATGACCCTTCACAGCAATAAATTGAGTGAGATCAAGAGGAAAATACGTCAACAAGTTATGTTAATCTCATTACGACTCAAACATCTGAATGGTATGATGACATCAAGTTATTCCTAACCCATGGGTTTTCTCCCAAGACCCTTGATTTTAAAAAACATAGATCTTTAAGGTTAAAGGCTGCACCATATCAGTTCATTGATGGTGTATTGTTTAGGAAAAACTATGATGGTGTGTTTCTCAGATGTTTGGAGAAAGCTGAAACTGACAACATTCTATTGGAATTTCATGCAAGACCTGCAGGAGGACACTTATTAGGAGAAACTATTTCCCATAAGATCTTGAGAGCAAGCTAATACTAGCCAACTTTATTCAAGGATGCATATGCTTATGTCAGAAAATGTGAAGCATGTCAGAAGTGTGCTGGAAAAGTTAAGAAGCCTGCATTTTCCCTCTAGCCAGTTACAGTCCAGTTTCCATTTCTAAAATGGGTCCTGGATTTTGTTGGACCTATTAACCCTTCCTCCTCCTTACAACATAAGTACATCCTGACAACCATGGACTATTTTACCAAGTGGGTAGAGGCAGTTCCTCTCAAACAAGCCAATACAAACCAAGTGATATCCTTTCTTGAAAGTCAAATAGTAACTAGGTTTGGTGCACCCAAGTTTTTGGTGTTTGACAATGCATCTTATTTTTCCTCCATCGACCTTACCCAATATGTGTGAAATTGAAGCACATCAGATCTTATTGAATAAGAAAATCAATTACAACAGATACATAAAGAATAATATGTGTAAACTGTGCAAAATACTTGCAGCAGTGCTCTATTGAACTCAAAAGTAGAATACAATACAATGTGCAGTCACAATGACTGAATAGTCCAAGCCAAGCAATTCAAATTAACCAAGGAGGTCAATCAAATAGCCTGCATGGTGTAGCTTGTCTCCACTAGGAGTTGTCATCATCATATCAGTGGTGTCATCAATGCACAAGTAACGGTCAACCATGGTGTCAAACTGAGTCTAACTGAATGTAGGTAGGTGTAACTGGCGCATGGAGCACTAATGTAGTGAAGGAGAATCCAAGGAGGATGCATGAGGAGCTGACTAGAGTCAGAACTGGAAATCTAGTCTCACCGGAGGTCCAACAGAGTGTTTCAGTTAGTTAACAAGTCAATCTAGCCTTAAATCAAGGAAAGATCCACAAATTACTCAACTAATTGAGTGTGTCACTGGTGGTAGGTGAAGAGGGGCACCTTTCACATGTGGTAGGTGAAAGGTGGGTGCATCCCTGACTAGGAGGGATAAGAATTTATGGAAAGAAGCTCTCGAGGCTATCAAACTGGGTACTAGGTGTTGGGTGACACCTCACTGATGACTGGGATGCATGCAAATGCATGACTGCATGCAAAATGCATGCAAACATAAAAAGTGATGATGAGATATCCTAACACCCCCCCACAAGCTATACTATGATGGTAAAAAATAAAGGATAGGGACCTGGTAACTGAGACCAAAGTTCACCCCAATACAAAAAATAATCCAAATAAAGAACAGTCCATGAACCAAGGAAATGGAGAAAACCTCATGGGAAAAACCCCCCTTCAAAATGGACTGTAACACACCAAAATATTTAACTGCTCCAAACTCAAGTAGATATGTCTGGAGGTATCTTACTCTTGGGAGTAAATGGATCATGCTCCAAAAACATGTTCTTGAATTATCCATCAGTGGATGCAAGCGAATATGGAGACTTTATAAACTTGCTCTTCAGACCGAAAATGGTGAAAACAAATCTGAAAATATGAATATGATCCTGGGGCCTATAATTCGAACCAAGTGAGGTAGGAATAGCTCCAATTGGATAAAATAGCTCTTGAAACTTGAACTTCATATCAATGGAAGTTAAATCAGCACCAAGATTTGAGAGATGGTTTCTTGAGATCTCCTTTGAACCAACAGGGGTGAGATCAAAACCAAAATAAGAAAAAATTGCATGAGACTTAAATTCAAGCGAATGGTAGTGCTCTTCATCTTCAATAAAACTCTGAGAAATTGTTCCAATGATCGAACAGAAGTATGTAGGAAGCATGTGATCAAGGAGAGCGAATGCTTCACCTCCAAAATCATATTTTACCTCCAAAACATCAAGTAGATCATCATTCTGCATACTGGAAAACTCATGTGAAAGAGAGGATTCAAGAACCTCTTCGGAATCTAGAGTATGAGCTGGTTTATCTTTCTCAGAATTCGAATAGAAGACAGTGAGAAAATGAGTGTTGAATCTACAGTTTCTTCTTCATCTTGAACAATGGTTGAGACCGAGACATAATCGGAGAGAACACATAAGGAGGTCTCACTTGGATTGTTCTCCAAATGGCTAGCATGATCCTCTTCTCCCTGCTTTCCAAATTCTCTATTGAGTTGGGCCCATAGATCTCTTGGATTTTCAGGAGTTGTACTAAGGTAGTGCATACAAGGAAACATAGCAAGACATAATGTCCCAAAATATATGTCACAATCATTGAGCCAATCATTCTCCTCTTCATCGGAATCAAAATATCTTGTAATACCAATACACATATCAAAAAGACATTGTCTCTTCAAGCATTCTATCAACTTTCGTTTCCATTCATCATAGTTGAATGGAGTAAGAATATTTTGTGAAGAAGAAAATTCCATCTCTGCAATAGCAAATGCAAATGGAGGAAGTAAGAAACCTGCAAATCACAAACAAACATGAACCATTAGGTCGACAACCTACACTTTTCAATTTGCATCACACCCGGCATAGGAGATCAAGAAAGCTTGAATATCTAATGATCAATATCCAGTAATTATGTGGAAACTTTCGGCTTACGGTGCAGAATTGGAAAAATGGCATGAAGTGCAGAATATGCATGGAGTGAAAAATCACTAGTGCAGAATCACCAGTGCAGAATCTCTGGTGTAGAATCGACATACAGTGAAGAATCGATATACAATGCGGAATCGGCATACAATGCAGAATCTACATACAGTGCAGAATCGGCATACAGTGCAGAATATGCATGCAGTGCGGAATCTACTGCAATGTGAGAAAAATCACTCAATCTTCATGAATAATCCCTTCAGAAAAGAATTATTGTCCCTGCCATGGCTCTGATACCATGTGGAATTGAAGCACAGCAGATCTAATTGAACAAGAAAATCAATTACAACAGATGCATAAAGAATATATGTAAATTGTGCAAAAGACTTCCAGTAGTGCTCTATTGAACTCAGAAGTAGAATACAATACAATGTGTAATCACAATGACTGAATAGGCCAAGCCTAGCAATTCAAATTAACCAAGGAGTTCAATCAAATAGCCTGCATGGTGTAGATTGTCTCCACTAGGAGTTCTCATCATCATATCAGTGGTGTCATCAATGCACAAGTAACGGTCAACAATGGTGTCAAACTGAGTCTAACTGAATGTAGGTAGGTGTAACTAGTGCATGGAGAACTAATGTAGTGAAGGAGAATCCAAGGAGGACGCATGAGGAGCTGAATGGAGTCAGAACTGGAAATCTAGTCTCACTAGAGGTCCAACGAAGTGTTTCAGTTAGTTAACAAGTCAATCTAGCCTTAAATCAAGGAAAGATACACAAATTACTCAACTAACTGAGTGTGTCACTGGTGGTAGGTGAAGAAGGGCACCTTTCACATGTGGTAGGTGAAAGGTGGGTGCATCAATGACTAGGAGGGCTAAAAATGAATGGAAAGAATCTCCCGGGGATAGCAAACTAGGGACTAGGTGCTGGGTGACACCTCACTGATGACTGGGATGCATGAAAATGCATGACTGCATGCAAACATAAAATTTATGATGAGATATCCTAACAATATTCCCTTGAAAAAGGGATAAAACTGAAATATTATGCCAACTACTATCCACAAGGAAATGGACTGGTTGAGTCTTCCAACAAAAACCTGATCAATATATTAAAGAAGATAGTAGCCACCCACCATAAATATTGGCACACCCAACTGTATAATGCTCTTTGGGCAAACTGTGTCACCCCAAAAGCAGCCATTGGAAACTCCCCTTACTATTTGGTCTACGGTAAGGATGCCATCTTACCATCCAACCTTATGATTCCTTCACTACAGTTAGCACATTCAATACAAGAGGATGATTCTTCCCCAGTCCAGTAAAGGATTCATACATCACTTAAGTTGGAAGAGGATAGGGGAAAATCCAAGAACAAGTTGTATTATCACCAGCGACTAGTGAAGAGATGGTTTGATGAGAAGTCCTCATCTGATAGGGAGTTCACTGTGGGATATTTGGTGTTAAAGTGGGATAACCATCACAAAGACAAGAATGATTACACCAAATTTCAGCGCTTATGGTTAGGACCATTTATTATTACATAAAATCTTGGTCCTAGTACTGTCTGTTTACAAACACTGGAAGGTATTTCAGAAACCTGTCCAGTGAATGTCCAGCTGCTCAAAAAGTACTTTGTTTAGAGGAGCATATTGGCTTACCTGTACAAAAGTGTGTTTTGGTTTCTTTTATTTCTTTGTTTTGTTTATTTTTCTTTTACATTTTGTTTCCTTTTTTAATAATGTCCACACATTTGGCATAGGTTGTTGGTCAGTGTGTCTCAGATTAATACAGTTTGAATTTTTGGGATAGCCTTGTTAGTTTTACTTTACTTAGCCCATATATGAAGATGTCTTTCATGAAATTTAATAGCCATTCTTTTGCAGATATTTTAATTGATAATTTCCCCACCTTAATCACTATCTTTATAGGTGTTTCATTTTGTTAATCGAAGTTTTAAAAGTGATTAGGTTTTCTTACCCTATGTTTCATTAGTTATTGGAAGCAAACCCTTATAGCCTAATCAACTTTCAGTTGTTCTGGATCCCATTCTGATTACCTTGAAAATTAAAATGCATTCTAATAACAGTGAATTGCAAGATGGGGGGTCTTATCACAAGCCATCCCATTACATTCATAGATGCTGAGTGAAATGACATCTCCACATCTGGTCACCAAGCTAGGGAGGTGACTTTAAGCTACTACTGGAATGTGGAAGATCCTATTAAGGGTCGGTCCATTCATGATCCGCAAACATCAGTGAGAAAAATTCCCACAAGGTGGTCACCAAGCCATGGTAGTGTCTTGTAATTTACACACCAATAAATTTTGTTTCTTTTTCATAAAACAACTTGGTGCATTCAAGGATAGGGGGGTCTTATCACAAGCCATCCCTACCATGATCATGAACTTTATGTTGTACTGAAATTATCACCATATGGTTACCAAGCCATGATAGTTGCTTTTAGTGTCAAAAGCTAAAAGACAAGGAGTATCCTTATAGAGCTAGCTTGTTCAGTTTCTAGATGAGGTTTGTGAATGGCATTGCCAAAATATGATTACCAAGTCAAGGAAATGGCCTTGTTTCAACAAAGTCTTATTTCTATATTTTTATTTAAATAAATAAATAAAAAGAGAGAGAAAATAAAAGAAAATAAAAAAGGAGTGTATATATTTTCACATTGCACGTACTATTAACAAATGTTTAATAAGTCAAGGTGATTCATGATTTGGTGATCTGGAATGGCTGTAATTTTGTTCTAAGGTTTATCATAAACTTCCCTCCTATGTTTGCATAATGGTTGAGAGTTACTTCTTTACTTCTAGGCTACCTTTTCAAATAGTCATCATCATTAATGGATTTTGGATGGGAACATATCAATCATATGATTTAACTCTGTCGTTTGGTTGTATTTTGATGAAAACATTTTGTAAGTTACAGGATGAAACATCTTTTAAGTTGACATATTTCTCTCATAACTAAGGATTGACTTTACAGAGATAACTGCTTCTCCCCGCCAGTCACCATTTTTTGTAGGCACAACAGATCCCATTATTTCATATAATAATGGGAGCCCCAACTCTTATCTTTAAAGGTAATTTTCAATTCCCTTACTCATTTTTGGGGTTGTTATGGTTTTGTCATATGTTTGATTTAGTTTTCATGTTTCAATCCAACTAAACATCTTCCCTTCAAAAAATTATGGATTTTTGTGTGTTTTTGTGAGTTGCGGAAAGCATGAATTTTCTTCAAAATGTGTCCTTTCCGCAACCCGCAATCCACAATCCACAATGCGAATTGCAGAAGCTTGTTTAATCGGATTTGAAATTTTCTTCTTTCCGCAACCTGTAACCCACAAATGTAGATTGCGGATGTCGGAAATGGTTTTTGAATAAAATGGGTTATTCTTTTCCGCAACCCGCAACCCACAATTGCGGATTGTGGAAAGAGTTCCAAAAAAATAAGTTTGCACTTTGTGTTTCTGCAACATGCAACCCGCAATGCGGATTGCGGATTGCGGAAAGTGTTTAAAAAATAAATCTGCGCTTTGCATTTCCGCAACCCGCAACTCGCGAACATTCTTTTTAATTATGGCATTTGAGTCCCCGCAACCAGCAATTGCGGATTGCGGGAACTTTTGGCATTTATTTTTAGAGTTGTGCTTCCGCAACTTGCATTGTGGATCACAGATTGCAGAAAGGATGTACATATTTACAAAAAATAATTTCCGCAACTCTTCTTCCGCATCTTGCATTTTAGATCTTAGTCGTCAATTTGTCTTAATCCTACAATCCATATTTTATCCTACGAATTTGTTAAATATGCCAATTTTCTCTATTTTCTTTTACCATTTTCAATTTCGAGAATTTCACCTATGACAAGGATTTTTACTATCGGTTTTTACCAAGGTTGTTTTCCTGCCATTTTCACCAGCACATGTTGGTTTTCTATCTATTCCCATTGGTTGTTTGCGGATTTTGTTTAATTTCAAACTATTTTTTATTGGTTTTATTTTATTTATCATAATTACCAATCTTCCACCATGTCAAGAAATACCTGTTCCAAGACAGCCCAGAAATACTTGATAAACAAGGACGCTAATTTTGTCATTCTCACCGATACCAATGATAGAGTGTCTGAAACCTATCAGCTAGACTGGTCACAAAATTATTCAATCTTTGACAACGACGACCTGTCGGATATCCAAGATAACCAATATGTTTATGAGAAAATCAGGGATTATGATCATTACATGCTATAACATCTATACCAGCCATCCTCCCATACACTGATGCCTTGAAATGGATAATTGATCATGCAGACCCTAAATATCGTTCTTTCAACGATAATGCAGGGTCCCAAGTGGCTTATTTCCGCTCGGAATATTTTGTTAGAGCATATGCCATTAATCCGGCCACCCAATTGCTCAATGAAGCTTTCCTCGATTCTGTGAAGACTCGGTTTAACTTTGATGAGATGATAAAATCCTGGATGAAAAACCTAGCCAACTTCATACTCAAAGCCGACAACTCTTACCCTATTTCGTGGTTCAAGGAACCCTTTTCTCTCCTAGCTTCCATGTTGTGCAGGCTATACAGCTTACCCAATTGTTCTGTGTTTAAAGCTGAATGGGAACCTGTAGCTCATCACGTTCTCACAACAGGGAAATCATTTAATTGGGCCCATATACTGTCAGTCGAGTTGAAATCAGCGATAGAACATTACCAGGAAACATCGGCCTCAAAGAAACCTCCTTTTTCTATTCGGCCTATATTATTGATGTGTTGTGTTCAACATTACAGTTCCCTTCCATGGGATGGAATTGGACCTTATCAGCACCTCCTATTCACATATATTGTTCAGCATTATCGAAAAACAACTATGTTCCTTTGTTGTATGACATATGTGATCAGTTCTTTGGAACAATTTATTACAAGACATTCAAAGAAGATGCACCTGCCTTCTCTTCTCATGATAGAACACTCATCTCCACTATTGATGATTGGTATGTAGGAAATCCTTCTCCTGTGTCTGGGTTTGGGGAAGTAATATAGTTCGTTTGCTGCCAAAGATAGTCCCAAATAGATTTTTGCTTGAAGAAATTGCTTACCAAACTATTATAGATGGAGTATTCCTCAAGCTAACTGGACCTAAAAGAAAAGGATGGCCCAAATTTCCATTGAACCTTGGACCCCTGTTCATCTAGAACTCAACACATGCTGCAGTGTTGGGGAAGAAAACTACTTCACTAAAGCTGGGAAAATATTCCAAAAGGATGCATGACCCTAAGGCGTTCCTGGACAACCACTTTTCCCGAGAACATATGAATACTACCTATGCTCATGAGACTACCCCTGATGATTCCATTTACCAGGGAGTCAATTTGTTTCCTGAATTCCTGATTAGGGATAAATCAAAGAAGAACAAAGTTTTATTCTCCAATATCAACAAGAACTCAAGTCCAAGCTTTTGAGTTACAGTAAAATGGAACTATCACTGCAGGAACGAGACAAAAGGGACAGAGCAGAGAAAGATGCACAAAAGGAAAGTACTCCCTTGATGCTAACTTCCCCAGATGAAGGAAAATTCAAAGGCCTTATGGAGGTTGTTCAACACGTCAAGAATATTTTGATTCAATCAATTGATGAGCAGAATAAGGAACTGGCACACATGACTGCAATGGTTGATACTCAGATGATTGTTGCAGGTACCCTAGCCAAAAGATAGAAGATTCAAGCCTTTGCATCTTAAATACCTACATTGAATATTGAAGACAGTGATGTAGAGGATGAAAGGCTTCCTCTTCTCCCTGTTGTACCCTTTATACAAGAAGTCACTGGAGTCTCCCAGACTATTGTTGATTTACTTGATAGCATTGTGATGGACGATACTACTTCTAAGATTCATTTTCCTGAATTTATCAACACTTCTGTTACATCAACTCCTTCATCCCCACTCACTTCGGTTGAGCTTCCTTCCACCTCATCTGTTGAGGTTACACTACCACCATCCACCATATCTGAATTATTTGCTGCATTAACCTCCATCACTACTTCACAACCAACCTTGCCAGTTTCACCTGTCACCTTACCACCAATAGTTACTGAGATGTAGTTTCCAACTATTTCTATGCAACCACCACTTACCATTGCTCCTACTTCCCTTCCCGAGTTTGTCACATCGACTACTTCTCCAACTTCTGTACCATCAGTTTCTGCAATCACCCCTTCTCCTCTATCTACCTCCCAAATCACCATGTCCATCCCAAATTCTATTGTTACCCAAACAGCTCCATTAGTTGCAACATGTAATATTTCTACATCTTCAACTGAGTTGAAACCTGATTCTGAAGATGATGTGGTTTCCCTTGGGAAATACTTTTACAGTAGATCAGCCAAAGCAGTGGTGAAAAGAGGTAATAAAAGAAGTAGAAAACCAACTATGCTGCAAGCACGTATCCCCAATCAAATAATTTGGGCAAAACAGTTTGCTGACATCCAGTAGGAGGCATTAGACACTATTGTAGCAATGGGAGCATTTTCTTGAGCCAATTACGATTCAGTGACTTCATTGAATAAAGAGATTGACATCAAGAAAGAAGAATTGAAGAAGCTCCAGGAGCAGCAGATCAAAATTAATGAAGAACATAAATCCAAGCTTCATGAATTAAGGGATGAGTATGAAAGTAAACTCAAGGATCTGCAAGAACATAACACTTCTCTCCAGGATCAACTACAGGATGCACAAGTCCAAAATATTGGAAATATCGAGAAGATAGCAGTACTAGAATAGCAGCTGAAGGATGCAATTACCAATGCAGTCGCTTCTTCTTTTCCTAGATTATCTGAGGGAGAGTTCAAGGATTTGTTCTTACAAGTTAATGAGGAGCATCACAAGATTTTGGATGAGTTATTTAGTTCCCTAAATAATATTCAAGAAACTTATAATGTTTTTGAGAAACTTTCTGTTATTCTTGAGCAGCATATTGATAAAAGGCAACAAGCTTACAAGGATATTGAATACATTACTGATTGGAAAAGGTATATTAAGGATAACCCTGAGGATATCCCAGTCTTGAATAGCTTCAATTTCAAGAGAATAAGAACATCTTTGGATTCCTAGCAGAATGCTTGTGAGATGGTTGAAGAAACAATTAAGATGGCACAAGCAATTTGCTGAAGAAGATGGTATGTTGCAGACAACATATTGGTCATGCTACAATTTCCCACTCTGGACCTCATTGAGAAGGCTTTCCCACCAAAGCTGATGATTGAGCAGGTGGATAGTAGGTGTGCGTAGATCAAAGAACAGATTCAGTAGCTCGAGCACATATAGATTTTGGAAGTTGACAAATTCATCAAGCAACCTGTCAGTCTGGAGAACAAGATCCACATCTTTCTGCATACTTGACACAAATTAAGCAAGAATGAGATTGAATCTTTCACATGTGATGCTCAGTTAGGACTCGAGTTGGCTAAGTATCCTGATGTGGACGAGCACTTAGAATTTTGGGCCAAGTGGAAAGGCGCCCTTGGCCATTCTTAGATTAGATTGATTTTGTAATCCATGTTTTATGGGAATTCCACCCTTTGTATCTTTAATGTAATTATTATTAAAAGGGTAGAGATCTCATAGTGGGGGAGGGGGGAAATCACCGAAAGAGGACTGGAGATACTCTGTGTCATTCAAGACTTTGTAATTTTTTGCAGGCCTATTGATATACAGTCAGTTTTCTCTTGCTATCTCTTTTGTTTTAATTTATCAAATTTGTTTGATGGATTTTGATTTTTGCTTCAGCTCATTAATTAACATTGTTTCGTTTGCAATCATAATTAATACATCGATCTGCAGTTTAGATTTGTCTTGACTTATAATCAATGTGTCTTATGTGTTAAATGAATTTATGTATTTAAATCATTTATCTATTTCTTCAAATGATAAACGGATATTATAAAATTAATGCCAATTTTTCAATTAGCATGTTCTAACAGGATAATCATGCATGTGCTTCAACCCTTAAGCTACAATCATTCAATTTTCATTTTTGGTTGTGTCTTAAGCTAATAAGTAAATATCCACTTTACATGTCTGTCAATTGGAGAAACACTAATTAATTTTCAGATCAGGTTATCCTGCACACCAAAACACATTCATTTAATTTAGATCTAACTTAGCTTAGATTTCCTTTAAAGAAAACATTACTCACTTTTAGAGATAGAATACTTTTGATCTTTTCTCACAAGAAGACAGATCCACCAGGATCCAAACACTTAAGTGCCAGCGAAGGCCTAATATCTGTGGGTGTCAACCATACCAAATAGCCTGGGGATAGAACTTCTCTTGCATAGAGTTGTTTGAATCCTTTCAGATTGGGTTGTCACCCTATGTTGCTAGCCTTGGACAACATTCCAGCACTTACATACCAGGGGCTTCAACACATGGGTATTGGTAACCTTTCTATGCTCACACTGAAAAGCACTAGAGGAATGGGTACGCCCGAGGGATTGTGTAACAGAGAAGGGGTATCATCCTTGTGTTGTGTGAGTGGGTATTGTGGGGTCATGCTAGCATGTAGTCAAGTGAGTTACCTATGGAGTTCATGGAGGGAACCACTGGTTTGCATAGGAGAAGGATCCATGTAGTTGTATTCTTTTTTATATTGCCTGATAATCCCAGTAGACGTGTTGTCTTGGCGAGGGTTGTTGTATGCATGATAAACCCAGTATAGGTGTGATCTTAGCATACTAGTTAATGAAATGCCTGGTAAACCT
Source organism: Larix kaempferi (assembly GCA_027924585.1). Lineage (NCBI taxonomy): Eukaryota > Viridiplantae > Streptophyta > Pinopsida > Pinales > Pinaceae > Larix > Larix kaempferi. The sequence goes on from BSBM01000289.1 coordinate 11,771,106, forward strand.
AGTCAACGTACTAGCTTGGAATTGGTTATTTGAATGTTGTGGAGCAACCAGCGTGTTGGCACAACATTTGTATTATATGTGTGCACATGTGATCTAAGGCTTGCATAAACTTGGTCATGTTTTGATGCATGCCCTAAAGAGAAATGGAAGGGGTGGGTGCGCTCAAGGGTCTGTATAGAAGAGAATAGGTACCATCCTTGTGTTGGGTGGGTCAGGTCTTGTGGGTGCCATAGTTGTTTGAGTAAAAAATGGGATACCTGTGGAGCCAAAGGAAGATGCTTATGCAGATAAGTATTTGGTTTATTTTGCATCTTCTTGTTTATTTAATGTGAATGTACATGTGTATATAATTTGGATATGGCTTTGAAAATCCTATTAAGGGATGGATCCTATAAAAAAAAATACATTTGACATGTGAATTAACTAATTGTTTGAGCATAGGTATTGTTGGATGCAAGGACCTTGAAGGAATCTTAAGGATGCATTTGGACATGTGCATGTCCTAAAAATCTTAGTATGAGAAGCTAAAGATTGGAAAGGCATCCAAGGGATGTTGATGAAGAGAAACAAAGGCATATGTTGAGCAGCTGGAAGCGAAAGAAATAATTTCCAGAGGTAGTGGAATCGTGTGAACACAGAGGACGGTGTTATTCTAAGGGGGGGGGATGTAATGTCCCCATTTTGACCATTGGAATTATTGGATTGATATGTAAATAATGTAAATATGTAATGTATGATTCCTAGCGTGGAGCTCAAGTCTAAGACCCCGCTAGTGAATGCTCGGATTATAAAGGCAAGTATTTTATATATTGTGGACATGTGTCAATCTGCCATGGAAAAATGTAACAACATGTAAACATTTATAATACAAATCAAATGCCCAAGAGCTAGCTATGGAAGCAACTAAAAAAAGTGGAGGGGTTATCCACTAGGGAGAAGTGAGGGGTTGTGGGATCAAATCCTTTGTTTCCAAGTGTCATCTTGAGAACCCATCTTGACTTCCCTTGCTGATCTTTAATTATGTTGTAAGGAGATGGTTGAGAAATCATCTCATGAGATTAATAGAGCATGGGATGACTACAAAAATTCGAATGGAAGGTTATGGGATTAGTTTAATTGGCCAAAAATTCAGTTTTCTCATGGGAATTCATTTCCTATCACTCCCATTCCATTGTGGAGCAACCAGAGAGCAATTCTGAGCAAGCTATGCATTCCCAGCAAGCAAAAGTGCGGAAATCACAAGTTGAGAAAATGCCATGTTTTAGACTGTTAAAATCATCCAGAAACTCGTGTTGATAGTGAAATCAAGTGGGGGATCCATAGAGCTGACCCCTGGGGCGAATTTGAGAGTGTCAAAAGCCCAAAAATCCGTGGGAGAACCCAGATTTGGAAGCCTGAATGTCGAATTTCGTGGCTGCAAATTTGCATTGCCAGAAATCAGAAAATCCAGGAGACCGTTGAAGTCTGAGGGATGAGAAGTTGGAATGGATTGATAAACCCAGTGTAGGAAAATATCTCTAAATTTTTAACAGCTTGGACCTTTCTATACCCACCCTGAATAGCACTGAAGGGAAGGGGCGCCTGAGGGACTGTGTAGCAAAGAAGGGGACCTTCCTTGTGTTGGGTGTGGTAGGTAATGTGGGTGCCAAGGCTAGCTGAGACCAGCTGATATTCCTATAGATCTGTGGGTGAGCTCACTAGCTTAGCTTTCACCTTCATTTCCTCTCTACATGCTTGATAAACACAGTTGTGTGTTGGCTTAGCATGATTGTGTGTTCGTATGGCTATGAGTGAGCCTGTATAGTTTCTCCTTAGTAGATACATAGCCCAGCTCGGGGGTGGCATCTCATAATAAATATAAAGTGTTGTACAGAGCGCCTATGGCTAGGTGGAACATTGCTCTTCCATATCCAGTTGCTTAGACAACTTCAATTAAAATATAAGTTTTTAATTGTTAATTTATTTTTTTGTTGAATGAGCATGAATTATTATTGTTATTGTGTCTATGATGATTATGCTGGTATTTGCATGTTGTGTGTGTGAGATGATTTATTTTCCAATGTGTATTTTTATTATGCATCTACACATGCATTTAAGTGTTCATGAATTTTGTAATATGGTCATGGGGGCGACATTCAGTATCCCCATAAGTCGTTCATGTCCCCATCGTTGGTCGGATTGATGGGTGGGGACATGACACCAATGGCAGATGAAAAACAACCTATAATATTTGACTTTCCCATTAGGGGATTCAAAGATAATGAGGAAAAGTTGAAGAAATTCAATCCAGCTACCTTACCCAATTTTCATGGCCTAACATCTAAAGTTATAGATACCTTCTTATTTGAATTTGATGTGGTATGTACGTAGAACCTATAACTATACCCTAGATGCCAAGGAAACCAAGTTCTTTCCATCTACTATGGAGGAATCTGCCTTGTGATGGTTCATGAGCTTAGAATCCAATAGAATAACCTCTTGAGATCAAATGAAGGACAACTTCATAGTAAAATACAGGGACTATTGTAATGTTAGGGAAACTAGGGATGATATTTTCATAATGCAACAGGGAGAGAAAGAATCAATAGAGGACTATGAAGAATGGTTTCAACTTAGCTACAAGAAATCTCATACTTGCACTCTAGATAATGAGTTCCACAAACTTGCACTCCTTAGGGGAGTTAGGGAGGAACTTCTAAACACCTTGAACCTCTTGTCCAATGGTGACAACTATCAACGGGACTATGATGAAATCAAATAGATATTTATAAATCATTATAGGTCTACACGAAATAAGCCCACGGGAAGAAACCTTTCCTTCCAAGCATCCAAACCCTCTACTTCCACTTTTACCAAATCATATATAGGGAACTTTCTAGATGACATGAAATCAGATATCCCACACTCTTTGGCTGATCCAGGTGGATATTGGTGGCCACCCACCTTTCCAACTGGCTCAAAACAGCTTTATGGCAATTTTGGTATTGTACTATTTTTAGCAGTTTTTCGGGTCCTGAACTTCCGGGGCCATTTTGAGGCCCTAAACGACCTTTTTTGGCAATTTGGGGGGCCAAATGGTTGCTTCCAGCATACATTTGGCCCCACTTGAAAGTTGTAAATCTCGGATAGACCTTTCCAACGGGCTACCGAGCGCCCCAAACGGAGATCGTATGCAAAAGTTACGACCCCGGGAAGTTGATGTACTAACTTACCCAAACGGGGCCCACATGACTTTTGGTGCTTCACCTCCTAGGGTTAGGTTTTTGGATGTCTAGGGTTTTTGACATTCCTGTTTATTGTAAAAGGCCTTGAGAGCCTCATTGTAACCATCTTCTTGCGAAATGAGCGCAGCCGTCACATCTCTTCTCAGAGATAATCCGCCACCATTCCAGCAAGCTTGTTTTCCGCTGCATTTTACAGTTCTAGCTTATTTCCTTAATGAATAGAAAACCAGTTTTACTGTATCTCTGTTATTTTGTGTTAAGCATCTGATAATAATCTGTATTCATTTCGTTCTGCTCATAAAATCCGGATCAGTGGTATCAGAGCGGTCTGCTCCTTGTCGTCTTAATGCATGTCCCCAACGAGGTCAGGGTACAAAGAATTGGGTCTCGAGCTTGTTTCTCTTGAGGAAAAAAGCTCTCGCATGCCCAAGCGACCTCTCATGGCAGGAGAAAAGAAAGATGACGGGACAGGAGATCCTATCAAAATGTTGCTTGAGGAAGCCCTCACGCAGCAGAGGAACTAGATGATGGATAATTTCGCGCAAATCCTTCGGCGACTACCAACAAGCGACGCATCTTCCTCGAGCGGAGGCGCCGCCCCCTTCAAGGTACAAATCAACTTTGATATCCCTATATTTGAAGGACAGATAGACGCAGATGCTGTAGATAAGTGGTTGAATCTACTAGAAGGGTATTTTTCTGTCCATAACTTTTCGAATAAAGAAAAGATTACTTTTGCGCTCCTCAAAGCCGTTCCCCATGTCAAAGATTGGTGGGAAACATTCTGCGAGCAAAAGGACACAGAAGAAGCCTCATTATTTTCAGTCACGGCCACCTGGGAATCCTTCAGGGATGCTATTAAGGAACAATACTACCCTGTTGGAAGTTATGACGATTTGTATACCAAATGGACCACACTGCGACAAGAAAGAGACCAAGCAGTGCCAGAGTTCACAAATATCTTCCATACCTTGCGCACCAAGCTGGGTATCAAAGATTCAGAGCGACATCTGGTGCTCAAGTATCGCGGTGGTTTGCATAGATACATCCAGACCGAAATGGAATTTCTGGACATCTCTTCCTTGGGCGCGGCTTACCGATATGCCGTCAAAATCGAGCAGAAGCTCAAACAAAAGACACGGCAATTTGGGCCTGGGAACCCTTCACAGCAAAAGACAGGAAAGGGCGGCCCCAAACCACAGAATAAAGGACAGAGCAAAGATGGACCGCATCAGGACAACCAGTCCAAGCCGCAAGCAAAGAAGGACACCGGAAAAACAAAGAAAGATACCGGGAAGTGGTGCGACTTCCATAAGAGCCCCTGGCATAACACTGTTGATTGCCGCTCAAAGCAGTCGCTGGTGGCCGAAGTGAAAGCATCTGAATCAGATGCGGGTTCTGACTCTGAGTCCGAACCAGAAAGGGGAAGACGGATCATCGACGCGGAACCCAGTGCCACCGTTGCCACCACCAAGCTCCAGCCTGATGAACCAGACGAGCCAGAAGAAGGAGAACGCCTCTTCCATTCACAGATGTGGGTAAAAGGCACCCCGCTGCATTTCATCGTTGATAGCGGTAGCCAGAAGAATCTCATCTCAGCAGAGGTCGTCAAGCGCCTGGCCCTGCCGACAACGCCGCACCCACAACCCTACACCATTGGATGGCTCCGCAAAGGAAGCGATCTTCGCGTCAGCCAACAGTGCCGACTGGCATACGACATCAAGCCCTTCAAGGACGAGGTATTGTGTGATGTTGCTCCTCTCGAAGTTTTGGATGTTCTTTTGGGCCAACCTTATTTATGGAAACGTCATGCTGTATATGAGTCTAGGCCTCGTAGTGTTATTATTTCTTTGAACAGGAAATTGTACAGGATACCCGAGGCAGTCCCTCCTAGTGCTATTTCCTTGATCTCTGCCAAGCAATGCAGGAAGGTCATCTCTCAGACAGGGAAATTTGTCTTCTTCGTGATTCGCTCTCAAAGTGAAAGAAAGATCGCAGCCACATCCCGGGCCTCCACGACTGATCTATCCACACAACAAAAACAAGTGGATAAGGTGGTGGAAGGATACTCAGATATCTTCTCCTCTCCGACCGGGGTACCTCTGCACTGCCAGGTCAAGCATCCCATCGATCTGACCCCAGGCGCACCGCTACCCAATGGGCCAGTCTATCGCCGCTCTCTGTTGGAAAACGAGGAGATCAAGAGGCAGATCCAAGAATTGCTCCACAAGGGGCACATCCATCCCAGTTCATCACCTTGTGGGAGCCCAATCGTGCTGGTGCAGAAGAAAGATGGGACCTGGCGACTCTGCATTGATTACCGGGCCCTGAATAAAATCACAGTCCATAACCGGTACCTGATTCCTCGAATCGACGACCTCCTTGATCAGCTCACGGGGGCCAAATACTCAGTAAGTTGATCTGAAGTCTGGCTACCACCAGGTCCCAATAGAATAGACAGATGTATGGAAGACTGCCTTCAAGTCAAAAGAAGGTCTTTTTGAATGGCTGGTCATGCCTTTTGGTTTGACAAATGCTCCAGCAACTTTTATGAGGATGATGGACGATATCCTACGACCTTTCACCAACAATTTTGTAGTGGTGTATCTGGATGACATCCTCATCTACAGCAAGACTTGGGAGGAACACTTGCAGCATATTCAACAGGTTCTGCACACCCTGCGGAAGCACAAACTATATGCAAACTTGGAAAAATGCTCCTTCGGCATGGACAGGGTCCATTACTTAGGCTACATCGTTGATCGACATGGTGTGCATGTGGATCCAGCCAAGATCCAGGTCATCCGTGACTGGCCAGCCCCAACCACACTCACTGAACTTCGGAGCTTCTTGGGCCTCGCCAATTTCTATCGCCGGTTCGTGCTGGGATTCTCTCATATCGCATGGGCCCTCAACCAAGTGACCAGGGGTGGTGGTAAGGCAAAATTTGTGTGGGGCCTGTCCCAACAACAAGCCTTTGATGACTTGAAGAAGCATTTGTGCTCATCGCCGGTACTCTCATTACCGAACCTGCAACATCCCTTTGAGATCGAGACAGATGCTTCAGATTATGCTGTCGGTGTCGTTCTCACTCAACACGGCCACCCCATGGCATATCATAGTGAGACACTATCAGCTGATGTCCGCAAGTACCCTACCTATGACAAAGAAATGTACTCCATTGTACAAGCCTGCCGCCAGTGGAGACATTACATTCTCGGGAAGGAGACAGTCATCCACACTGATCACAAGCCACTACAGTTCATGCAGACCCAAGGAAAGTTGCAGAATGACCGCCATCAGAAGTGGTCAACATATTTACAGCAGTTCCACCTCAACATCAAATATAAAACAGGGAGTACCAACCGAGTTGCTGACTGCCTCAGTCGACCTCTAGTCGCGGCACTTACCACGGTGCTAGACTCTTGTGGCCACGAGACCTCCGGATGGCCTCACCTCTACGAGACAGACCCTGACTTCTCCGCCACCTATCAAATGTTGGGCACCAACTCTGTGGTTGCTAATTTCCATCTTCAGGACGGGTTGTTGTGTCATCTGTGCCATCTCTACGTTCCATGAAGCGAGCGTGCGAATCTGATTTGGGAAGCTCACTATAGTCGGGTGGCAGGACACTTTGGCGTCGAAAAGACAGTGGCAGTGTTGCAGAAACATTTCTACTGGCCGAAACTTCGACAGGATGTCGGCAAGTATATCAAGTCCTGCACCGCTTGCGCTATTGCCAAACCGACCACTAAGAAACAGGGCCTATACACCCCTCTGCCTACTCCTGACAGGCCGTGGGAATCCATCTCAATGGACTACATGTCGGGCCTCCCGTCCACCAAGAGGGGAAACGACTGTGTTTTCGTGGTTGTTGATCGCTTTTCCAAGATGGCAATTCTAGCCGCTTGCAAGAAGAACATCACAGCAGAAGCCACTGCCAAGCTCTTCTTTGAACGAGTATGGGTACATTTTGGTATCCCACAGACCATTATCTCAGACCGTGACAGTCGGTTCCTCATCTCATTCTGGTCAAGCCTCTGGTCACTGCTGGATACCAAGCTCACCAAATCCACTGCCTTCCACCCCCAGACCGATGGACAAACGGAGGTCATCAACCGGATGGTCGTACATATCCTACGCATGTACAATTCAACACACCCCCGCACATGGGATGAGAGTCTCCCCTATGTCCAACATAGCTACAACCGAGCCCTGCATAGCTCAACTGGCCACAGCCCCTTTCAGGTGGGGTTGGGATTCCAACCATTGGGCCCCATGGATGTTGCACTTCCCCTTGCGACCACCTCGGCCGACTCGTCCCCAGAAGCTGACAAAGCCGCCCGGTTCATTGAACGGATCCAGCATATCCACCAAGAGGTTCAGGATATTCTACAGAAGTCTAATGCCAAGTACAAGCAGCGCCATGATCAACATCGGGTTCCACATAAGTTTCAGGTGGGCGACAAAGTTTGGTTTCATTTGCAGAAAGAACGCCTTACAGGGCCCCATCGAAAGCTTCGCCCACTCCGTTATGGGCCGTACACCATCACCAAGGCGGTGGGTGACAATGCTTTTGAGCTCAACATTCCCCCCTTCCTGGGTCTGCATCCAGTCTTCAACGTGGCTCTCCTTCGGCCATATTTCCCACCACTATTAGACACCTCAGAGATAGCAGAGAAGTTGACACCAACAGAGCTCAACCCTGACTGCCTACAACAAGCATCCAGTGATCATATTGCAGACACACAGATCAAGGGCACTCGACATCAAAGGATCCAGCTTTATCGAGTTGTCAAAGCAAGGCAGCTCTTGCACCAAGGCAAGTGGCTCACCCGAGGCCAAATTCAGCAGAAATTTCCTCATCTGATGGGGGAAATCAACGCAATGGAGACCATTGCTTCCTAAGGAGGGAGGATTGATCCAGGTGGATATTGGTGGCCACCCACCTTTCCAACTGGCTCAAAATAGCTTTATGGCAATTTTGGTATTGTACTATTTTTAGCAGTTTTTCGGGTCCTGAACTTCCGGGGCCATTTTGAGGCCCTAAATGACCTTTTTTGGCAATTTGGGGGGGCACATGGTTTCCCCCAGCATACATTTGGCCCCAGTCGAAAGTTGTAAATCTCGGATAGACCTTTCCAACGGGCTACCGAGCGCCCCAAACGGAGATCGTATGCAAAAGTTACGACCCCGGGAAGTTGATGTACTAACTTACCCAAACGGGGCCCACATGACTTTTGGCGCTTCATCTCCTAGGGTTAGGTTTTTGGATGTCTAGGGTTTTTGACATTCTTGTTTATTGTAAAAGGCCTTGAGAGCCTCATTGTAACCATCTTCTTGCGAAATGAGCGCAGCCGTCACATCTCTTCTCAGAGATAAGCCGCCACCATTCCAGCAAGCTTGTTTTCCGCTGCATTTTACAGTTCTAGCTTATTTCCTTAATGAATAGAAAACCAGTTTTACTGTATCTCTGTTATTTTGTGTTAAGCATCTGATAATAATCTGTATTCATTTCGTTCTGCTCATAAAATCCGGATCATTGGCATTGCAAATGGATACCATAGAGGCAAGAATGAAAAAAGAGGAATAAGATAGAGCCTTGGCTATCTTCTATCCTGATTGTAAGTAGAAGCATAAAAAGAATGAGTGACCACTAAACCTAATGCAATTTAGTACCAAAAAATTGAATGTTGTGAAATCTTCTCTAATAAGCGCCCCACATATGACTATCCCTACCTAGGGTCTCTTAATGCCAACCTTTACGAGCCACTAACAAAACCTCTCTGCTACATAAACCCTAGGATACCAGGCTACCAAGACCATTCCAACAACCTTATGGATAGTCACGGTACCAAAATTTCCAAGGGAAACAACCTTATCAAGCATATGGACAACCACCTTACCAACAACCTTATAGTCAACCATCATTTCAGGCAACCTATGGAAACCAACTTCTGATGAAATCACATGGGTAGCATCCTTATCTTGTGCCTAAATGGGCACCTGCTGGGAAAAATCAATGGAAAAATATCCAACCAGTACCTCCTACTTATGGGAAAACTTTTCCTTCCATGGGATGGATGCCAACCAACAATAGTTTTCTCTTATGACTCCTCTAGTGACTAACCACAATCATCCACAAGCCTAAAATCATGCCCCTTCAGCACCTAGGCCACCTCTTCCAACACAACCAACTCCATATCCCAACAATAGGAAACCTCAACCTGTATACAACAGTGAAATAACTAACTATCCAACACACTCTCTAAACGTAGTACAAGCTAATGAGCTAAATTTACAATCTCAAAAAATAGTGACACGACCTGCTACATCCGGTAACGCATAAAATTCAAACAGACCCAACTCTCCTGAAATGAATCAAATTCTTGATGAACAACCTTAGATAGAGGAAAGTAACATAGGGGATACCACTCGCGTAGGCCATTAAAGATATTCCAATCTATAACCAGTATATCAAGGACACCTGTATAAAAGGGCTAGGGAGAAAGAAGAAATACCATGCCACCATCAATGTAGTGGGAGAACTCGCAATCTTAATGCTAGGAAAAATTTTAAATCCAAAATATGTCAATCTGAGTAGTCATGTAGTAGATGTACACATTGGGGGAAACTTAATACAAAATATTATGGTTGACTTAGGTGCAAAAATAAACGTGATGACCAAATACATTATGCTGAGAATAAACATTCAATATCTCCTAAGGCACATGACTACTATCCTACAACTAGCAGATACTTCTATCCGTAAGGGTATGCTAGAAGATATCATGGTTTCCATAGATTCATGGAAGTACACTGTTGACTTCATTGTCCTGCACACAAAAGCTAAACTTAGTGGATACCCCCTCATACTTGGAAGACCTTGTCTTGCAATAGCCGATGCACACATTAGTTGTAGACAAGGAGATATGACCATTGCAAAATGGATTAGAAAAGAATATCTTGAACCTCTATGCACCATCCAAATATTATCTAGATACCAAGACCCCTCTTTGGGATGTGGGAGAACAATTTTTACCAACCTATCCATCATGTGCTAACCATAGATACTTCCTTAGCACTCAGATAGCCACAAGAAGATGTAGTCATTTCCAATTTCATACAAAACATCATGATAACAATGCTATTTTTCTAGGGGATCAATTTACACTTCAAGAGTTGGAGATCGTAGGACTAGAGGAACCCATGTGGAAGAATCTATTCCTTATAGAAGAAACACAAATGTCTACCAAAACAATAGAAGTTTCTCCTGACAAAACATTAAAAATCAGCAACCATTTACTTCCAAAACAAGAATAAAAATTGATCCACCTCCTTATCAAATACCAAACAGCTTTTGCATGGAGTTATCCTAACATTAAGGGATTCAATCCAACCATTTTCCAACATAATATATATATCAAATAAGATGCAAATCCTATTAGACATCCTCATAGAAGGATTAACCCAGCTCTAAAATACATTGTTAAGGCTAAATTACAAAAACTTCTTGATATTGGAATCTTATACCCTATTCCAGACAGTGAGTGGGTATCACCATTAGTGATTGTCCCAAAGAAAGGAAGCAAATGGAAAGTTTGCATAGACTATAGAGAACTGAACAAAGTTACAAAAAAGGGCCATATTCCATTTCCATTCATTGACCAAGTACCTGACACTTTAGCAGGGAAGAATTTCTTCTCCTTTTTAGATGGCTTCAATGGATATAATCATATTCAAATCCACTCAGGAGACCAAGACAATACCACATTCACTTGTCCCTGGGAAACCATTTCCTACAGAGTCCTCCCTTTTGGACTTTGGAATGCTCCATCTACCTTCCAAAGGGTATTGTTGAGCATTTTTGTTGATTTTATCCATGACCGCATGGAGATATAAATGGATGAATTCACCCGCTATGGAGATGAATTTGAAGAATCCCTCACCAACTTAGAAAATGTTCTTAAGAGATACATTGAAATGAACATTTACCTCAGCAATGAGAAATTCCAATTGATGATGAATGAAGAAGTATTTTTAGGTCACTATGTCTCTGCTAAAGGAATCACACTTGATCCTACAAAGATACAAGTCATAATTAACTTGTCTCCACCTCAGAAACAAAGACATGCTAGGAGTTTCATAGGAAAATCTGGATACTATAGGAGATTCATTCAATATTATATCAAAATCATTGCTCATATGTTCTTGCTACTAACAAAAAATGCAAAAGATAGTGATTGCCAAAAAGCATTTGACCATATCAAAGAAAGGACTATGGAAGTTGTTGTCTTGCAAGGAACTGATTGGTAAATTCCTTTCAACATCCACTCTAATGCATCAGACAAAGCAATTGGTGCAATTTTAGGCCAAGAGAAAGACAAAAATCCTTTTTCAATCTACTACATCAGCAAAAACCTTACAGGAGCAAATCTGAACTATACAGTCATATAGAAGAAATTATTGGTAGTAGTATACTCAATCAACAAGTTCAAACACTATATCACTGGATATCAACTATTTTTCCACACTGACTATTTATCAATTAGATATTTAATGAATAAATCATATGTGATTTGTAGGGTGATCATATGGATCTTACTTTTGCAAGAATTTGACATAACAATCTTAGACAAACCTAGAAACATAATGTTGTAGCATATTTTTCATCTAGACTGATTCATGTTGTAGATAAAGAGTTGGTAGATGATACATTCCCTAATGAGCACCTTTTTTCCATTTCTACGCATACTCCATGGTTTGATGATATAGCAAATTACATAACTACTAGAAGGTTCCCTAGACATTTCACTTACAAAGAAAGATGCAACATAGTGAGGAAAAGTGTTACATTTTTATGGATTCAAGGATACCTTTTAAGCAAGGAAGACCACATCCTAAGGATATGCATCCGAGAAGATGAATTCCATGACATTATTCATGCTTGTCATAGTGAACCATGTGGAGGACACTACATAGGTAAGAGAAAATCATACAAAGTTCTACAAATTGGATATTATTGGCCAACGTTACACAAGGATGTAGCTTATATTTCAAGTTGTGATGACTGTTAGAGAATGGGTAAACCAACACAAAGAGATGAGATGCTTCTCCATCCCTACGTAACCATAGAAGCTTTTGAAAAATGGGGGATGGAATTCATAGGACCTATTGACCCCCCATCCATCATTAAACATCACACACTAGTATGCACTGACTATCTAACAAAATGGGTGGAAGTAAAGGCATTAAGGTTAGAAAATGAAGAATTAGTTGAAAATTCCTAACAAAAGAGATATTTACAAGATTCGGATCCCTATAGAACTTGTTACTAACAGGGGTACCCAATTCACATAGAATATGATAGAATACATCCTAAGACTCAATAAGGTGAAACACAGACAATCAGTATCTTATCATCCACACGAAAATGGCCAAGCAAAAGTCACCAATAGAGAGATAGAGAAAATATTGACAAAAACAGTCTAGATTCACAGACGAGATTGGGAAAATTGAATTCGTGAAGCAACATAGTCATACAAAACCACATGGAAAACAACCACATGTCTAACACATTATGAGTTTGTTTATGGAGAAAGAATCATGTTGCTCATTGATTTTGAACTCAAAACATTGAGAACAATAGTAGGGGTTGACATGGACCTACCAATAGCATAAAAAGAGAGATTACTCCAACTCATCCAACTAGATGAACTCATAAAACATACCCTCCATCACACATGAGTCATCCAACATCAAAGAAATCTGTGGCAAGAAAAATTCATCAATACCAAGGACTTCAAGGAAGGAGACTAGGCCCTGCTCTATGATTCAAAATTCAAATATTTTAAAGCAAAACTAAGAACCAGATGGTTGGGACCTTATCAAATTGACATCATGTATGACAATGGATCTGTCAGAATATCAACCATAGATCAAGATCAAGTATCAATGCTAGTAAATGGCCATAGATTGAAACTTTCTAAGAAGCCTCTCAACAAGACATAATTCACTGAGACATTGAAAAATATAGAACTACATCTCATAATAGGGAAGCAATGCCCTTCCTAACTTAAGTCATCTTGAAAGTCAGAATAAAGTAAAAAATAAAATAAAAATAAAAAAGAGAAAATACTTGGATGAAAACTTCTCCTAAATTGTCTCAGACACGTTAGAAAAATGAAAACCTCATTTGAGGTGGTATGTCAACCTATAGAAGCAATACAAAATCTCAAGAGAAAACCTCTTTTGGGGATATTAAGAAAAAAGAGAAAGAAAAAAAACACAAAAAATTATTAGTTTTACTAATAATATGCAGGTCACCTCACAAAACTTATAAATAACACCTCTCCAAAACTTCTATTATGGACATAGCTACCAAAGAAGACAACCTACAGGATTTCTACAAGATGTAGAACTTCTACAATATTTTATCAAACACCAAACACATCATCCCCAACAGCAGAATCAAGATAGTAAGTTATCTAAAGGTTAATCTACTACTCATCCAAATACCTAAATTAAAAATATTATATATGTTTTAGCTAGATTGTATACCATTATTTATCAACTTGATGAGGACATCAAAATAATTGAGTTGGGGGAGAGGAAATTTCATATGCCACATTTCTTCTATATGCCAAATTTTGTGCATATTAAAAAGTAATCCTTACACATGCCAAAAGTCACATGAAAATAGAATGACCACATGCCATATCATAAAAATTTGATTGGTTCAGAAAAATGATAAGATCACCAAGTATTGAAAAATAAGGGATTTGACGGCCATCGTAAACCACCACTAGATATAAAAACCTAAAAATGTGATCATTGAAAAAATAGATATATATGGGATAGCCACAAGAAATCACTCCATTTGAGCAGGAAAATAGGATGAATACACAAGTGGGAAATGATGAAGAGATCAAGCGGTTGGAAATTTTTTTAAATAAAGGAGCTATAATGATAAAGAATGTGGCATGACATACACACTCAATGGTTATTTCTCACCACCTGAAGCATGGACCAGCATTCGTAGACCTCAAATTAATCGAGTCTCAAAAAAGGGAGTTCGTAGCAGGAAGATAGAACCAAGCGGATTTAAAACCAAGTAATTCGAAGACCTTTTGTAGTGAATTTATCTTAGTACTCTCCTTTTGTTAGAATAATTACCATTCCCAAATTCCCTTACTGGAAATATAAGGAAGGGTGTAGAAATTACTAGGAGGTTTTTCAAAAGAGATCCAACAAACCATGCAAAACTATTTAGGAACCCCAAGGCCATAGAATATTTTTCAGGATGTAGGATGGGTTCAGTATTTTCAGAAGCTAGAAGGGTATCCTGAGGGGTTGACGGAGGAATTTGATAAGAATATGAAGAAGGTATATGATGATACATGTAGAACATTGGTAAAATGGGTTTCAATCAAACTCAGCGAGGAAGTCCTCAACAGATTCACTAGGATTCCAAAAGAAATCAAATGGGACAAAGATGATAGAGAGCTCGTGCAAAAGGACAAAAATTATTTCTTTTGGTTCACTGAGAGATACGAAGAATTCATGGGAAGTGTGAAGAGATATTCACTTCCAAAACCCTATGGGGAAGTGGCTTTGATCATCATGAAATACATAACCTTTGATGGAAGGCATGCCTATCACTTTCACATTTTGAATCTTTTAAGGAACCTTATATGGAAAGGATTAGGGAATAACATCACCCTTCCATGGTTCCTATTTAAAACCCTTTCCTCTATGAGTATTAAGTTCCAGTTAGGGAAGCTGGATGTCCTATCCCATCACGGGTTGGTCAAATTGATAATTTGTTATACATTGGCAAGGGAATACACTCCCCTTTCATGGGGAACATTTCTAAAAATAAATTATGACAATGAAATGCAGGTATTTCACAAGAGGGATGAGCCACATCTTGAAGACCAAACGACTGCAGAAGTGAAAGCATATCAAAAGGAGGTCCAAATGGCACCATCTACAAGTAAACAAGGAAAAACCAGTCGCATGTCCTAGAGGGCTAGGCCTAACACCAAGAGAATAATAGAACCGGGGACCCAAGAACAACCTAAGAAAAATGGAGAGAAGAAAGAAGTGAAAGATATCTTGATTCATATGAGGGAACCAGAGAAGACCCCTCACAAAAGAGGGTCATCAATATCTAGAAGCCAATATAGCAAAGGAGGTACCCATAAGAGAAGGAATCTAGAGAAATAGGGTTTATACATTATAGTACAAATTTCAATTTTAGATACAGGCTCCCCTCGTAATCAACAAGCCTTAGACGCAGACCAGCCAAGCTTGGAGGAAACTTTTCATAAGAAATAGAAAAATGTAGAGAAAATGGAGATCCATGAAGATATGCTTGATTCCTCCCTGAATGATAAATATACAAGCATTAAACTCCACGAATTACTAAATGAAAAAGATCAAGAAATTTCAAATCTACATAATTAGTTAAAAGAACTAGAGAAGGAAGTTCTAAAATGGAAAAAATCTCCCATACTGTGGAGGATTTGAAAGCTTCCAACGCTTAAGGGAATTAGGAATATGAGATGCACCCATTGGAGGAAAATCTCCAAGTTACCAAGCTGCAATATTTGGAGGGAAAACAACAAATAATTGAAGAAAACCTCCTCAAACAAGAATTACAGAGTTGTGAAGCTGAATTGAAAGATGAAATCAAGGAGAAGGCCAAAGTGGAGGAGCAATTAAAGAAAAGTTTCAAGATGATGCAGGAGATAATCCATTGTAGAACACCTTCAAGGTTATACTCAATATTTCTAAAGGAAGGTGGTTATGGTATCAACTTAAAATAATACAAGTAGTACAATTAGAGCACTTGGACACTCCCAAATCTTTTAGAGATACATTCCAGGGAGTAGGAGAGTTAGGCAAGGATTATCTTAGTGAATTCTATTTGCATGAATTTTTAGCCACACCCCTACAAATGGTTACCAAACCCCTACATAGGGGATGTACAATTGAGATCTTTGTGATCATGGATCTCTAATAAAGACAAGAGATCCACCGAGATTCTCCACTACTTTGAAACTGAAAAAGACACCTAACTATGGATCAAGGCAGAAGATCCTATTGTCAATCAGTCCTCACATATCACTAGTTGCTAATTCATGATGATGAGATGGCACCAGTCCTAAAGGAAAGACAAAATTATGCCATAACATGTTTCAAGGACTTAGTAACAAGGGAAAACAAAAACATAATCATACAGCTAAATGCCAAAAGATGGAAGGACATTCCTTCTAAACTAAAACAACTTGAGCCGTACGTTCACCATCTAACTTGGAGAAGGAACTCTTTAGAGCCTATTTGTATGTTCCCACTATGGAATAATTGGGATTACATTGGATTGGCCTGAGATTCACCCCACCACTCATTTTATCTAGTGTCAATCAATATTGGAGTGAGGAGGAGGAGGAAACTAATTAGGAGTATATTAGAAAGGACAAAGAATTATACCAAGCAGGGGCAATGACCAAATGCTATGCTTGCAAACTTAGACTAGCAGAAGAACTTGAGCCCACGGAGGAACTAGGATCAACGTCTTCATTGCACATGGACATGCAATAGCGTAATTGGGGGGAGATGATGGATCCCACTTTTGGGTAAGAAAAGGCATTTACTTTCTCCATTTTTTCAGTTATTCAGGGCCTAAAAAGAAGTATCATGGTACCAAATTGATGAACAATGTGTACATTCTAGTTAGGATTATAGAAAGATTTCAATTTATCTATTTAGATGTTGTAGTCTTTTCTTTACTTAAATAAGTTTCATATGTTGATGTATATGTAACTTCGGAATGTATTTCATATATATGTATATTGTATTCCTATAGAGATGTTATTATTCCTCTATAGGGAAGTGTCGTCATTTATATTGTAAGTGTCGTAACTTATACTTGATGGGTTATTAGACCGCCTTGTTGGGGTCGGCCCTGTATAAGTCATGTGGCTCGAAGGGTTATTATACCACCCTATTGGGGGTCGGCCATCTGGGTCAAAGGGTTATTAGACCACCAAGTGTGGGGTCGGCCCGGATTAAGTTAACCATGGGTTAAGCTAGACATGTAGGCCCCATTAGTTTATTGGTCAGGACAGAACAAGTATAAATAGAGATCGGGAGATCTCTATTTGATCATTCATTCACACACTTCTCTCATTCAGAAAGTGGCGCACTTGTGAGGAGGAGGCTCTGTTGCAAGGAGAAGACTATCTCTTGTATTATGGTTGTAGCATTGCTCTATCTATCTCTGAGGAAGTTATTGGGGTTTTTCACCTTTATGGTTTTCCCCAAGTAAACTCTGTGTCTCTTGTGTGCTTGTATTATTGTATGCTGTAGATTTGCTGTACATGTTGTTCTCTCAGTTAAGATCCTAGATCAGATTGAAGTAAATTCTTAAAATTTAACATGGTATCAGATCTAGCCTGAAAGAAGGCATGATATGGCATGTATGACACTTGTTGCACTTACGATGCTAGGGCTTGATATAGCAAAAACCAGTCATCGTAGAACTTTCGCTATAAATCAATTTTGGAGAATTTTCCGGATCTGAAACTCTTACAGGTCGAAGATCAAATCCCCATGTACCTTGTGTCCAAAGGACAACCTCTAATTCATTGTAATTTGTGATTTATGATATGTACAATATAGGGTTTCTGCCTCTTCCAGATCTGAGTCAAAAACAAGTGACCTTGGGAAAAAGGTCATAACTTGGGCTAGGAAGCTCCAAATGAAATTTTGTAAAAATTTACAGGTAATACATGGACTTTAATATATTAGGAAAAATTTTCAGAGGCCGAAGTTGAACCAGTGACACGTGGCACGCCGTACAAGTTCACTCTCTTGTTTTATCCCATAAAAAGGTCACGTTGCGACACTTGTCATAACTCTCTCTCAGAGAATCCAATTGAGGTCATACCTATCGGGATGGAAAGATGATAGGTCGAGCTATCTTAGGAAACGTTTTCATACCCTTTGGATCGAAAAGTTCGGAGTTACACCAGAAACAATCAGGTACATATTTTTTTCATAACAGAATTATTTTTTAGCACCTTCATTCATGGCTTCCGGAATTTAGGGTTTCGGAGAAAGTTGGAATTTTTGTAATCGGACACTATGGCTGAATTCTACCCATAAAAATAAAAATTTAGAGACCAAGATCAGAATTTTTGGTTGGGTAGAAGGTCGGGCTTGATCAAACCCTAGTTTGGGACTTTGATCGGAAAAGTGGAAAATTAGGGCTTCTGCAAAAATGGGAATTTTTTAAATCTGTGACCACGCCTAGAAGCTCCTCAGAAAAATAGAAGCTTAGAGATTTGGGTCGAACCTTTTGATTGGGAAAAAGGGTGGGCTTTATCAAACCCTAGTTCAGGGTCACGTCCAGTGAATCCGGAAGTTTCAAAGGAAAAATTGAGGAGTGAAACTTTGCAGTTTTCAAATTCTGAATATACCAACTTGATCAGCTCATCAAGGCGCATATTTCTATCCTTTCGGAAGTTTGAAATTCAAAGTTTGAATTTTTGGGGTTTCTCTGACAAACCCTAATACAGCTCCAGATCCAATTCCTACAAATCAAGTGGATTGGTTTAATCCTAGAAGAGGATGGATTGGTCACTTGCATAAGTGAAGAAGTTCCTATTTCATAGGGAGATGAGGCTAAGGCATTACATAAGAAGATTACAAGCAATCTCGATAGGTATGACTCATCCAGATATGTCTCGAGATTTGTTCATGATTAAGTTTATGATATGTTTGTCTTCATGTTATTACGGTTAGAACAATCTTGATTTTAGACTTGTCGTATCACCTTAACAAAATTATGAATGCATTCATTAGGGTGTTGACACTTATGATTGTACTAATGCATTATGGTGTTGTATGAGGTTTATGTTGTCCGCTAACATGAAAGGTACACCAAGAAAGACAAATCATGTTCTATTTCAAGAACATATGATCATGATGACATGAAGACAAAGATTCATTCATTGTCATGGATCACTTAGAAGATCTACTTACGAGGTATGTATAACTTGGTTCTACAATGGATAACTTATGAGACATGTAGGTTACTAGCACAAGTCATTGAAGAGAACCAGAAGACATTATGTGGGTATGTTAGACATAACTAGCTACCATGCTAATCCAGGTATGTTTTTCCTATATCAAGCTAGAATCCTACCTTGTGTTAGGATCTTATACTGTTGTGTTGTTCATAATGATTATTCATGAAGTCATAGGTTTGAATAGTCATGGTTGTATGCATATTATGTGTCTTACCATAATTGATGATATGACTAACCAGAAGAATCATGAAGGTATAGGTTTGAGTAATCATGGGTTTAGGCATATTATGTTTCTTACTTTAATTTATGATATGACTAACCATAAGAGTCCTATATAAACCTTGAAATGGTTATTATTTCTGTTTGTAATGATCATGACTTTACATGCTTAAGATTATTGTGTTTTGATAGTATTAAGAATATACTAATGAATGTATGATTATGTATGAGACCTCAATGATAACACAATGATGATACTAATAAGCATGCATAGTGATTAAGGATGGATATAAGTTCAACGACAAGAAATCCAAGAAGCAAAGATCAAGAGGGAGGACACTCTAGTTGTTCCTGCAAGGAAGCAAAGATCAAGAGGGAGCACACTCCAGTTGTTCCTGCAAGAAAGCAAAGGAGCACACTTCAGTAGTTTCTGCAAGGATGCAGATATTCAGAGGGAGTTGACCACTTCTCATAATCCACATCAGAATGGAGTTGCAAAGATTCAGAGGGAGTCCACCCAGCAACCAAACAAAGATAAGTATTTGAATTGTGATTTCTTACATAATGTTATTCAATGATGTATATGCTTATGTTCCTAGAATTAGGTTGTGTATTATGCATATTAGAATAGTTGCATTGATGAATAGTATACTACTAATATACATGGGTAAGTGGCCTATGGAACTATAAAACATTCCATTGCTACTTATCTAGATTGAAACCTCTTTGCTGACATGTTAGGAGTTGTTCACACTCTTAACAATGTTCTGGTAGAGATTGGAAGGCATCTAGAAAGTTACGGGATATGGATAAATGTTCTATTGAAGCATTGGCTAAAATAATTGCATGACTGTATGACATATTTCTTTATGTGTAAGAATTTGTTCTGAAAACTATGAGATGTTTTCTAATCATGCAATTTAACTTGTTGTGTAGGAAAGATCGTATACCATCACCTACAAAAGAAGGACTACAACATTTGTTCAAGCAACAAAGTTATCTATTGAAAATATTGAAGATATTGAAGTTCCCAGGATCTGGGAAGAATGCCATGATTGAGGAGTACCAGTCGATCATGAAGATGTTTGGGATGAAGTCCCAAGACCTGAAGGGGAGTCTGTAGTGACTTCCAAGAGGATCTACAAGATCAAGCATGCTGCAGGTGGTAGAATAGAGACTTTTTCTCCTGTAGCTAGATACACTTTCATTAGATCCGTACTTGCTCTGGATGCAGTGATGAAATGGAAGATACACCAGATGGATTTCAAGACAGCTTTCTTGAATGGTGTAGTTGAAGAAGAAGTGTATGTGGAGCAGCCACTTGGTTCTAAGACACGTGACAGGGAGTCATCTACGTGTAGAACTTGGTATGGTAGGATAGACAGCTTTCTATCCAGTTTGGGCTTTACCAAGAGTAAAGCGGATTCCAACCTTTACTACAAGGTTGAGGAGGAAATCTAGTGATACTACTTTTGTATATGGATGACCTGTTTATTACAGGTGAAGATAGATTGATTGCCGACACGCAGCGGAAGCTTGCTGCCGAGTTCAAGATGAAGAACTTGGGGATGATGCACGATTTTTTTTTGGCATGGAGGTGTGGCAGAGTGCAGATGGAATCTTGCTTGGACAAGGGAAGTATGCAGTAGAGATCCTGAAGAGGTTCGGGATGATGGACTGCAAGGCTATGGCCACACCTATGGAATCGAACCTGAAGCTTCTGTGTGATGCTCCATCTGATCTGGTTGATGTCACGATGTATCATCAGATGATTGGGTCCTTGATGTACCTGACGAACACTAGACCAGATATTTGCTTTGTGGTGAACACATTGATCCAGTTCCTGACGAATCCCAAAGGTGTTCACCTGGTTGCTGTAAAGCATATTCTGAGGTACTTGAAGGGTACAGTTGATTATGGGCTCAAGTATGATGTGAATCAAAAGTTTAACCTGCAGGGTTATGTTGATTCAGATTGGGCAGGCAGTGTTGCATATAGGAAGAGCACTTCTGGGTGTTGCTTCAGTATGGGATCAGGTGTCATCTCTTGGTTTACCAGGAAGCAATCCTGCGTAGCACTAAGTACAGCCGAGGCAGAGTATGTTGTAGCCTGTTCGGCTAGTTGTGAGGCAATATGGATTCGAAACTGTCTCAGTTACTTGATCTCCCGTTGGATGCTACTAGTATCTTCTGTGATAACCAGAGTTGTGTGAAGCTGTCTAAGAACCCAGTGTTTCATGACAGGTCGAAACACATAGAGATAAAATATCACTATATCAGGGATATGGTGCAGAGAGGAGCAGTGAAGCTCCTGTATGTTGCGACGGATGAGCAGATTGCTAATGTGCTGACAAAACCACTAGCTAGATTGAAGTTCGAGTACTTCAGTGAGAGGCTTGGTTTTCTTCGGATTGATGACACTTCGAGGAACAAGTGATGGACACATTTGCAGAAGCCATTCCAAGCATGTTGGAAGGAGGATCCTTCACATGGCTATGGATGTAAGCGCTGGATGATGAGCATCAGGACGATGCTCCATTTACTGCTCTGTATATGCATCAGGAGGATGCTGGATATGATCAGTTAGATCATTTATATGTATATGTATGTACGCATCATGTTGGATGTTGGATATGATCGGTTGGATCATTTGTATGTATTTTGTATATGCATCATGTTGGATGCTTGAACCATGTATCTGTATTTGTATCAGGTGGATACATTGTATGATCAGGTGGATCATGTATGATGATATGTATCAGGTAGATACTTGGTATGCATCAGGTAGATGTATGATATGATCAGGATGATCGTGGATGACGAGCTTCAGGATGTTGCAGTGATGATGATCAAGATGATCATGTATACATAAAGATGATGTATGGTGAGTATCAAGATGATACTCTATGGTCGTGGATCAGGTTGTACAGATGAGCATATAATTTGGCCCTGGGAGATTTGCAGATAGTCTTTTGAGGTTTTTTCTATGGCATGTAATTTGGCCCTGGGATATTTGGCAAATGCTCTTTCGAGGTTTTTCTCTGGGAGGACATATAATTTGGCCCTGGGAAATCTGCAGATAGTCTTTCGAGGTTTTTCCTATGGCATATAATCTGGCCCTGGGATATATGGCAGATGCTCTTTCGAGGTTTTGTCCTATGGCACATAATCTGTCCCTGGGAGATCCTATAGGTAGATTTGTGTGCTCGTAATAGCCTGGGATGCTCTTGCGAGTTTTTTCCATGACCACATATAATTTGTCCTTGGGAGATCCTATAGGTAGAGTTGTGTGCTTGTAACAGCCTAGGATGCTCTTGCGAGGTTTTGTGGTGACCACATATAATCTATCCCTGGGAGATCCTATAGGTAGAGCTGTGTGCTCGTAACATCCTGGGATGATCTTGCGAGGTTTTGTGGTGAGGTCATATATAATATGGCCCTGGGAGATTCTACAGGTCAGAGTTGTGTACCCGTAACATCCTGGGATGCTCTTTCGAGGTTTTGTGACACACATAATAAGTCCTGAGATTTCCACAGTATGGCCAGTGAGGATGAAGACCTGCAGGTGGTGGGCCTACATCCAGTATGAAAAAGGACTGGCTCTGTAGAACTTCCTATGACGAGTATATTCAGAGATTGATTGAGATAGCAGCAGCAGTGACGATGACGATGATTCAAGGATGATGATTCGTTGATAATGATCTAGAGAAGAAGACTTATGCTAGCAAATCTATATTGAGAAATAACTTCCTAGTTAAGAGGGAGTGTTGATGTATATGTAACTTCAGAATGTATTTCATATATATGTATATTGTATTCCTATAGAGATTTTATTATTCCTCTATACGGAAGTGTCATCATTTATATTGTAAGTGTCGTAACTTATACTTGATGGGTTATTAGACCACCTTGTTGGGGTTGGCCCTGTATAAGTCATGTGGGTTGAAGGGTTATTAGACCACCCTATTGGTGGTCGTCCATGTGGGTCAAAGGGTTATTAGACCACCAAGTGTGGGGTCGGCCAAGATTAAGTTAACCATGGGTTAAGCTAGACATGTAGGCCCCATTAGTTTATTGGGCAGGACAGAACAAGTATAAATAGAGATCGGGAGATCTCTATTTGATCATTCATTCACACACTTCTCTCATTCGGAAAGTGGTGCACTTATGAGGAGGAGGCTCTACTGCTAGGAGAAGACTATCTCTTGTATTATGGTTGTATCATTTCTCTATCTATCTCTGAGGAAGTTGTTGGGGTTTTTCACCTTTATGGTTTTCCCCAAGTAAACTTTGTGTCTCTTATGTGCTTGCATTATTGTATGCTGTAGATTTGTTGTACATGTTGTTCTCTCGGTTAAGATCCTAGATCAGATTGAAGTAAATTATGAAAATTTAACAGCATATATGATACTGATGGGGTTGATTGCTAGCAGCACCTTCTTGAAACAGGATTAAACTGACACTTTTTAACATCTGAAGATCACAAGCCCATTTTTGTTCAAGAACTCGATCATCATAACAGATCACTCTCAGTTCTAAGTTTTGATGAAATTCAGCTCTAATTAAAGAAGCCCTCGTTTTTGGACCAACTTGTTTTATTTCAATGCACATTTCAAACAAAGACTCAGTAGAAATGCATTCACTTTGGTGCAGAAATTGGTGTTCGAAAATACACAACGCTCACATCAGATGGAGGCCTAGTCCCCAAAGACCAAGTGTGGCCTAGCAACTGCCACCTTTCATGATCTTGTGCATGAACACTTACTTCACTTGCGCATTTATCTCAACGCATGGAACATTCTTTTGAAGTAGAATAGAAGTCTATGTTCATATGATATATACTTGATATATTTAAACTAGTTAGATGGCTCGAAAAAAGCTAGTGCCCACTTTGATATGACATTAGTATTTTCTGTAATCATGAATTCTTGAGAGAAGTTTTATATTGTTCACACTTTTCTACATTTTTATGACAAGTGATCTTATTCATATAACTATCTGAGTTTCGTAGTGTTCATGTCTTTCCTTGGATCAGGGCCCATCCAATGTGAAGTGCAGGAACTTGTTTATTAGACTAGAATTGGAATATTCATAAGTTTATTTAAAACATAGTACTTGTTGTAGTTTCCCTGCAAATTGTAGAAATTCTATGTTGTTAAAGTAAAGCATTATTTCCAGACTATTTATGAAAAGAATAATTGATTCTTGTTTCATGCACTTTCATATTTAAATTTATTTCTTTCACATCAGATCTTGTTTTATGTATCTGGTACAAGATAGAATCCTCTACATGTTATGACCACTCACATGAACCATTAAAGTTATTGAATGTTTGTCTTGTGCAATATGAAGGTAGAGCACCAAAAGGGATTTTAGTAAAGGTTGTAAACTAGATGATAACTCTCATGGTGCTTGTATCTTATGTTGCTAGATAAGGAATGAAATGCCAAATAGGAAAGTTAGATCTGATGCTCTAGAAACCCTTAGTTAAAAGTTGATTTGCTTCTATTTTTTATAATAGATAAACACTTCACTATTTTGATTGATTAGATTAGGATTTACATACTACTAGACATAATTGGCTCCCTTGTAGTTGCATATATTGTGCAAGTCCCTCATAAGTTTGTACGAATCCTTCGGTTGATGATTAAAGTACAGGTTTAGATGTAGCATTCTTGTTATTGTCTTATTCCAACGAGATACAGTATTAATGTTGATTAATCAATCCTCTCACTTATATTGATGAGGATTCTCTTAACATGGTATCTAATAAAAATAAAGTGTATAATCCTTGTAAGTATTGTGAAAAAACCAACCACCATGAAAATATTTTCTTTAAACAGAAACATGAACTCGCTAAAGTCAAAAATAAATCCTCCGACTAACAGTCGGTAGCCTTGTGTTCCTATTATGTTCAACCTAGTCAACCTTATTTTATGGAATGGATAATGGATTTTGGTGCTCTAATCATATGACAGGTACAACTTCTTTATTTACATCTTATGACACTAATAGGCACACATCATAGAAAGTTTCATTTAGTGATGGTGAATATATTTCAGTAGTGGGATCCGGTAATGTTAAAGTTCCTAGTGGTACATTGGAAGATGTTTTTCATGTTCAATGCATGCCTATCAATTTGATTTCTATATATCGTTCTTGTCAGAAAGGTTATAAGTTTGAAGCTTGGATACATAAATCTGTTTTAAAATATATCAAACATAACTTCAAAAGTGTTTCTTCCTATCATGTTGATCATGATGTTGGTTTATATAATTATACTTGTTTTAATTCATGTAAAAATCAACTTTTATATTCCTATGTTGTTCATGTTGATGAATAAAGTAATTATGGAATGAAATAT
This sequence comes from Larix kaempferi, assembly GCA_027924585.1. Classification (NCBI taxonomy): domain Eukaryota; kingdom Viridiplantae; phylum Streptophyta; class Pinopsida; order Pinales; family Pinaceae; genus Larix; species Larix kaempferi. The sequence goes on from BSBM01000289.1 coordinate 11,797,009, forward strand.
TACGTCACTTGAATTATGGAAAAATGCAAATGATGTTTAAAATTGTACTTCGCTTGCCTTCAATTTCTTCCACTAAAGGTGTTTGTGTAGGTTGTCTGCTTGGTAAACATCATAAGGAAATGTTTGATAAAGGTAAATATTAGAGTGCTAAAGATCACTTGCAACTAATTCATAGTGATATTTTTGGTCCTCTTGAACCCCCTTATTTGTCTCATGCAATCTATTTTCTTACTAATTATTTTAGTAAAAACTCTTGGGTTTATTTTTTGAAACCTAAAAGTGAAACCTTTGGTATATTTCAAGAATTAAATCCATGACTGAAAATGAATCTAATAAAATTATTAATACTTTGAGAAGTGATAATGGGGGGGAATTCACTAAAAATGAATTCAATGCATATTTATTTAAGAATGGAATTCAACATCAAAAGGTTGTTCCTTGAACACCTCAACAAAACATGATAGCTTTAACGAAAGAATAGGAATTTGGTTGAAATGGTTAGATGTATGCTTTATTCCAAAGGATTACATAAATTTTTTTGGGATTAAGGTATTTGTTGTGATAACTATATTTTGAATAGAGTCCCTACCAAAGTAGTTTTCCAAGTTACTCCCAAAGAAAAATGGAATGGAACTAAACCCGATATTAGTCACTTTAATATTTTTGGTAGTGAATGTTGAGAACATATTCTAGATGAAAAATGGAAAAATTTAGAGCCCAAGTATTACAAATGTATTTCCATTGGTTATTGTGAGGATTCCAAAGTGTACATGTTGTTTGATCAATCTACCGTAGGTGTTGATATGTTCAATTCAATGAAGTTTCTCCTCCACCTGATTTTGTTGAACCTCATGTTACTTTGAATTTGTATTCATCTTATGTTGCTCCTATATATGTTTCCCCATCCTCTCCTTCTATTCCTACCCTTTATCCTAGTTCATCTTCTTCTTCAAGTGATCCACCTGAATGTTTCGAATATACTAGTGTGGTTCCTACCACTACTCGTTCCTATTTCAGTTCAAAAAACTCTTGAATCCACAAGTTATGAGATTGGTATTCCTTCCAATACTTGTCGAACTAGATTTGAATTTGCTCGTATTGGCCACTTACGATCCATCTACATATGCTCAAGATAAAGATAAACCTAGATGGTATACATCCATGATTGTTGAGTATAACCATTTAATGAAGAACAAGACTTCGACTCTTATTCCCCTTCCTCCTGGAAAGAATTTAGTTGGATGTAATTGGATATATAAGACAAATTTTACTGTGGAAGGATGGATTGAAAAACATAAAGACCAATTAGTAGCAAAAAAAAATTTCGTCAAGTAGGTATAGACTATACTGAAAATTTTGCTCTGGTTTCTAAAACGAACACAATAAGCACCATACTTTCTCTTACTGCATCTTATCAATGAGAAATACACCAAATGGATGTTAAGAGTTCCTTTTTGAATGGTGGTCTTCATGAATTTATTTATATGCAATAGCCATGTGGTGTTATCACTACTGAAACTTTAAGTTTGGTAGGCAAGTTAAACAAGTCTTTATATGGTATTAAACAGACACCTAGAGTCTGGTATGAGAAAATTGATACTTATTTCTTGAAGAATGGTTTCAAACGATGTATATCTTATCCAAATTTGTATGTTAAGAACTTTGATGATGATGTCCTCATTGTGTCACTTTATGTGGATGATCTTATCCTTATTGGAGACCATCTTTCATTTATACATGATATGGAGAACAATATTAAGAATTAATTTTGAATGACAGATTTAGGCCTATTCCCAACACTTGTGCACCCCATCAATACATAGTGTGAATACATATAAATCAAAATGTGGGATTCCCATGTCCCAATTCTTGTGCATTTCTATCATGCACAAGTTCTCCCAAAACAATACCTCAAAGTAGGATCTGTACAATATCCTCCAAATTATTTCAGCCAAGTGTGGAATGCAAGGATCCCATAACTGGCGCATACCATCAATGAGCAAAGTAACACAAAATTTTACATCAAGGTGGGGGATGCAAGGATCCCACTCTCTAATGGGAATCCTCCCAAACATCATAAGTACAAAATATAGATTATCAAAGTACATATCAACATCATACAAATGTACATCAAGAAGGTGCCTCATAAAAGGATCATGAAAGTGGTTGTCCATCCAAGCAAGTACGCCACCATTTTCCAAGTGCACACAAGCATCAGGTGACCAATAAATCTGCTCCAATGACATAGGTGAGGATACCATGTCCTATAATGCTAGTCCAAAAAGAATGGAAGAAGCTTCAAAATAATCATCCATTTGTTCTTTCATCCAAGAAGTGAATGAAGAACCTCCACCAAAATTTGAACCAAGTAAGGACCAAGAAAAACGACACTTCAAGTGCCTCAAACAAGTCTCATAAATACATCCATGAATGTGAGAGTCATCAAATGAGATCAATGGATGCTTACCCAAGGAGGTGTGGAAGGTATCAAGTAATTCATCCATGTTTCCTTTCACCCAAACATTGGATGAAGGAACTCTCCCATCAAGTAAGAAACAAAGAGAACAATGGGCCTTCAAGGGGATCAAAGGAGTACCATATGTACAACCATGAATATGTGTATCATCATAAGGTAACAAAGGATGTTTCTTCCTATGTAAAGAAGAAGGTGCTCTAGTCATTTCGTCATCAAAAGGAGAGATATGATTTTCATACTCCTCATGTAGCACCATCAAAAAGAAACCTTTCACCCATACTTCATTACGATGAATGCTGCAAAATGTGGAAGTGTAGGATGTAGGAGAATGAACCAACTCACCCATATGATCAGAAAGTGTGAAAGATTCATCATGTGAAGGCTCCATAGGGGTAGTATCATGGACCAAAATCTCCTTACTGCAACCCTCATCCATCAGGCTAATGGATGCATCAACTCCATAAAAGGCTGGTCCATCACACAAGAGTTCTTATGACTCCTTAATGGAGGAATGATTCGCTCCATGAAGAAGCTCAGTTTCACTTTGGTAGAGAGTATGTGCTTGGAACTCATTGTCTTCATCCCAAAACTTCTCAATCACATGCATGTCATATTTCACCTCATGAACCACCATCTCATGAGGTTCCTCCATTAAATTTTGAGTACAATCAACCATAAGAGACTGGCTGATTGAAATGAATGATCTTTGCAACTTTTGGTGAAGTTTATCTATCTCTATCTTGGATTCTTGGAGGGCACTTTGAGTGCTTCTCAAATAATATTGGGTGGCCATTAACTCATCATTGAGCTTGCAAATATGTTCATCATCCTTCAAAGATGCTCCCTGCAACATGTGAACAAGCTCATAAAAATAATCTCTGTTAGAAAGCATATGTGAAAAATTATCTTGGATGGTAGTCATTTCTTTCTGGATCTTCTCCATGGATTCAAGGAAAGATTAATTTTCCAATGAAGCATCTCTCCAACAAAAATATGACACTGAAACATGTGTGTCATGGAGAATGTGTAAGGCCTCCTTGATCTTCATTTTGCTCATGCTGAGTGGCCTTTCAAAAGGACAAGGTTGAGAGCGAACCTCCTCATCATCAATTGATGGGTCAACCTCATGAATCTCTTGTGGTGAAGTGAGATTGATTCTATGATCTCTTCCTTGAATGCAAGGATTTCATATTCTTCAAATTCAGCGGGTTTTGTACTTGTAGTAGCCTTCTCAAGTGGTATCTCTATGTCACCAACATAGAGAAATGGGCATCCATCAGTAGATGTCTCCTCAAAACTTAGGCACTCATCAGTAGATACCTTTTCATGGAATCCATCAGTAGATGCTTATTCAGAACCTGAACAACCAACAGTAGATGCCTCTTCTTGGAACCATTTAGCAGTGACTTTGTGATCAAGAACTAGATGATCCTTAGTAGAATCAATGGTGTCTTCTTCATGCTTACAACCCTCCTCAGTAAGGATTGTACCTTCATCTTCTTCATATGGTTGATGTGTAGTTTGTTTTTTCTCTTTAGTTTCCTTAAGATCAATATATTGTAGACTCTTTTTGAAGTAGATTCAAAAATTCTCATCAAATATGAATCACATGCATCCAACGAAGCTTTAGATATTGTTCTTCTCTTTTGACAAGTAGGTTGATCTTTGAATGTGGAACATGCAAATTTTTGTTTTTCATCATTTAATTCAATATGATCTAGGATCTTAACTGAGAGAACAACATGTACATCATATCAAACACAAGAGACAAGAGACACAAAAAATTTCACCGGAGAAAACCATAGAGGTGAAAAACCCTGCAACTTCCTCAGATATAGAATAAGCACCAATACAAAGATCACAAAGATGAACCCCAAAAGACAGATGTCTCTAGCAGCTACTACTCCTCCACTTGTGCGCACTCCTCTCTCTCAATTATGTGAGTTGGATGTGTAAGTGAATGAGAAAATAGAGTGGTGAAACCACTCTATTTATACTTTAACTTGACCTCCCTTTTACCCTAACTAGGTCGACCCCTTAGGGGAGTCTAATAACGCTTCCACTTAACTCATATTGGGCCGACCCCTCTAAGGTGGTCTAATAACCCATCAAATATAAGTTACAAAACTTACAATAAAACTTGCAACACTTGCAAATACAAATGACGACACTTCCGATCGGAGGAATAAGACATCTCCGTCGGGGATACAATAAAGTACAAATGTAATAAATACAATATACAAGTGAATATCTTCCGAAGTTACAAATACATCAACACTTTTCCATGCATATGTCTATAAGAATGACCATAATTTCTCCTTCCAAATATGATCTAATGGGAGATACTTGTAGAAGGTAACTCTTGGACATTTTCTTCCTCATACTGTCTGCAGTACTCTTCGTATTGCTCATCATAGTCATCATCATACTGCTCATAAAAGTCATCAACATAGTAAGAATATTCTTCACTGAACATGGACATGGCTGCAAATTCATCAAATTGAGAATCTTATTTCCACATGAGTAGAGGAAAGAGTATGATACCACTGTAAAATCCCTGATCTGATCTCATAGGATATCAACTCAAATTCAACTTTAAAAATCAGGAAATTGTATGGCAGTAACTAGTTCACAAAACTAGACAAGATGAAACTAGTCTTGGTTAGTGATTAAGCCACCCAAAGCTTGACTAATGGACACTTTTGGATCTGAAAAATGTACTGGGGAGCGTGTAGAAGCAAGGAAAATAGCATCAAGGCCATATTCTGAGTTCTAAGCACAATATAATGGGGCCATTTATGTTTCGAACATCAGCCAGGCTGAAGTCTACTCCAAGGTTGCCTGGGCACACCTACATATGCCTAATAAACTCTTTCACTTACACTTGAAATAAAACATAGGTGGATGACAGATAATAACCCCCTAATATACTACTAGACAAATTTCACAGAGGTTTTGGGAGTGTTTGGATTCAAGGGGAGAAAGAGAGCTAGGATGGACTGCTCAACTAGTTTGTTTCCAAACTCTTCCAAACAGGCTGAGAGGGTCATGAAAAATCAGTATGAGGATTGGGTTGGATTCATTAATTTATTAAGTACCTGTAATAAATTACATAACATAAAGTATATAACCAGAGGCTATTTCATTAAAGTTACTGCAAAACTAGTCATGAATTCATACCCAACGAGCTAGTCTTGAAATATACAAACACAATCAGCCTCTAAGGCTCTCGAATCTCTAATTTTGGACTTAGTATGGATTATGCAGGCCATTAAAAACCTACAGCAACCTTCATAAATTAAAATGGGTTCACAGAGCTCTAATATCACAATTCCTAGAGAACCAGTCAATTAAAATGGCTCAATGAGCTAGTCTTGAGAGATCTAGATGCAAATAACCTCCAATGCTTTTGAATTTATCATTTGAAGCACAGTATGAATTAATATGGAATATAGTATAAATAATAAAAAAATTCAATATCTTTATACATCAACATATTAGAATTGCAACCTCAGTTTTATCAATGAACCTCAAATATAATAAATCTCGCAATACATGAATGTGGATGTCTTCTAAACAAAAAGGAGAGAAGGATCCTCCAATGGATCTGCTATGATGATGAATATGGAGCATATATATTCTCATGTAGGGCGTACCAAGCTTCATGGATTCTCACAGGGAACATTCACCAAACTAGATTGAAAAGCAAGGGCGCGTTCTTCACAGCTGGAATCCCCGGATCTAGTAAAATGGCCATAACTTGCTCATCCGGACACCTTTTTTTATGAGAAAAGAAGTGTTTCATATTGGAAACAATGCTACGTATGCAATGGAATAAGTATCAATGTCCATAAATTCTCAAAAATGTCAAAACAATAACCTCCATTTCGGTCCTCCAACAATGTTCCTACTGCATGAAGGAGTTGAACCGCACAACAAGAACACCAACCAATGGATCAGAATTCAAGACCTACAATATACTCATTGATGAAGACTGGATTTCATCATCCTTTTAGTAGAATCATGGGGCACATCTCCCATCTAGGTCTAAGGGCACATCTCCTAGGTCAATGAGGCAAAATTGCACTCAATTCAAATCACAAATGATCAAAAGATGTGAAATGGAGTTGTAATCCTTCTTTTATAGATTGAGGTGACTTGTTGAGCAAGTAATATAGGCTAATGCACCCTCATGGAGTGGATAAGGTTTCTTTTCTTTCTTCTTTATCTTTTTCCTTCCTTTCTTATTTGCTTTGCTTTGTGCTTTAACTTTTTCCTTGCTTTCTGCTTTGCTTTTCTTTCTGTTTTTTCTTTTCTATCCTTCTTTTCTACCTTATCCTATTTTTCTACTTTGTCCTGTTTTTTCTTGTTTTTCTACTTTATCTTGCTTTTCTTCCTTTGTCCTACTTTTCTGCTTTGTCCTGTTTTTCTGTTTTATTCTGCTTTTCCTGAGCTTTGTTGCTTATTATGCTTTCTTCTCATTTTCCTACTGTCATTGCTTTGACTGCTTTATCTTTTCTTGTCTTGCAAGTTACCTCTTATTCAACCTTATCCTCTAAGGCACACTTGTGGAGCATTATCCGCTTTATTCCAAAATAAAAATATATAATTAATAAAAATTACTTCTACCAAGTGCATTTCAAACTTAGGATAAAAATAAAATTAAAATTCCTAACTAGTTAATGCCTTAACTTCATACTTAACCCCAAGTGCATGAAATTTCCTCCTCAACCCAAGGTATTGGTTAGGCTAGGAACTCCTTCCACTAATCATCAATGAGGGCACATGACATAAAACCTCTAATGACTATTTGCACAATTTGTCAAAAACATTGCATGCAAGGTATCCATACAAACACTTTGCATTGAGGGATTTAATCAAACACTTTGCATGCATGAAAGCTACAATCAGTGAAGCATTTAGTTAAACACTTTGTATGCATGAAAGCTACAGTCAGTGAAGCATTTAATCAAACACTTTGCATGAATGAAATCTACAATAATTAAAGCATTTAATCAAACACTTTGCATGCATGAAAGCTACAACCATCAAGGCATTCAAACAAACACATTGCATGCATAAAAGCTACAACCATTGAGACATTTAATCAAAAACTCTGTAAAGATTAAATATACAGCCCTATCTACTACCATAATTAAATAAGGGGTTTGGTAATGATTTGCAAAATTCCATAGTCAAACTCTAGGACAATCCCCACATGGTTCCTAGGGAATTCGGAAAATTCTCTAGATCACAGAATTTGATTCTTAAAACACTTTTTTTAACTCAAATTGGGGGATATATGCTCTTATGGTACAAATACCCCTTGAAGTTTCTCTGAAATGCAACAGAATGGTCTTAAAACCTAATTTTCTAAAATCTAGCATAATTAAAACCTCTAATGACTATTTGCGCAATTTATCAAACACATTGCATGCAAGGTAGCCATACAACCACAAATAATAACATGCCATCTAGAATTTCACAATTATATATCTAAGCTTTTCAAATACCGATAGTAATGATAATACATACCATGGACAAAATTCATTTCATAAGTAGAAATTAAAAACAAGAAATAACAATTTTGATAAACCTTCTTGCATGCCCTCATTGAACACTTTTGCTTCAATCCCTGCATAAAAAATTTACTTCCACAAATGCCATACAAACTATTTGGTTACTTGAAATGTTAGCTGAAGTGAAATGTACAAAAAACTCAATAATTAACCACATATTTAAAAAAAAATCAGCTAGCAACTTAGAGTAATTCTTAATGAAATGAGAACTTATTTCAAATAGATGAAAACATAATGCATCAAATTGAACAAACTAAGAAGTATACCTGAAACTCATATGATTTGCTATCTCTCTAATAGTTCCACTTGTCAACTCCAAAGACCAATTGGTTTCACAATTATCTATCTAAGCTTTTGAAATACCAGTAGTAATGATAATACATACCATGGAAAAAATTCCTTTCATAAGTAGAAATTAAAAACAAGAAATAACAATTTTGATAAACCTTATTGCATGCCCTCATTGAACACTTTTGCTTCTTTCAAGGATAAATGTGTAGAATGAAGCAAAGAATAAAAGAAGGAAGAAAGAGGAATTTAAGTTGCAATAATAAAATATTTTCCTTCAATCCCTGCATAAAAATTTTACTTCCACAAATTCCATACAAACTATTTATTTACTTGAAATGTACAAAATACTCAATAATTAACCACATATTTATAATGTTTCCAACTAGCAACTTAGAGTAATTCTTAATGAAATCATAAATTATTTCAAATAGATGAATAACATAATGCATCAAATTGAACAAACTAAGAATTATACCTGAAACTCAGTTGATTTGCTATCTCTCTGAGAGATCCACTTGTCAACTCCAATGACCAATTGGTTTCCACCCAACCTTATCCAAGGAGAATTTCTCTCTAAAACCCCTAAGTTGAATGAGCTCACAATAGTACCCAATGAAACAATAAAGATATCACAGACATTCTTAGGATGATAATTTTCTCTTCGTCTCAACACCACTCAAGCATAGCTCAACCAACTAAGATAACCCGAATATCTAGTTCAGAAATTCCAGATCCATTTCAGCAGCATCTGCTTTCTCTTCGTTTCTCCTCCGTACCATGGAGGTCCTTATGTATTTATATCTTTGAGAGGGGTAACACTTCACCTTCTCATGCAATTTATCTTTTTATAAATTAAAATATTTTGTATTATTCACCACCCTCCACTAAGGTGGCAATCCCACATTTTTTTATTTTTAGTTAATTAAATAATTATCTTAATATTCACCACCCACATGTGTCATCTTTGGGTAATTTCATTTTATTCATTATTTGTAATTGGATATTTCTCCTTTTCGATTAAAAGAATATTAAATTTAAAAGTCCACCAAAAGTGGGTAAATTTTGGAGCTAAATTAATTCAAGGTTTAACCTAGGTGGGCTTACTTGGTTGATTTATTCCCTTGGGAGGTGTTTTTCTACTAGAAAATAGGGATTTTTCACCCCTATTGTGCACCTCTCCATACTTATTAGGACTCCAGGCCCTTGTACTTAGGAATTTGTGTCCTAGTATATTCAAGACTCTATGCCCTAATGAAGATCCAAGACTATGCACCTTTATCTTTCAAATATTTAGGACATCACACCCTAATATTTTCCATAGACATAAGACTCCACGTCTTAGTCTCTCATGGATTCAGGACTCTGTTCCCTGCCTCCATGGCTTCTCATCTATTATGCCACCCCAAAATTTTACGTTTCCCTCAAAGTACTAAGCCCATACCCATCTGATGGTCTTGTTGGCAAGGTCTGGTTTCCGTATACATGCATGCATCATACCTTCATAGATTAGAGCATCAATTAAAATTCATAATGAATTAACTTAATCACATTTTACCCAAATTTTTACATGACCTTCCCGTTCAATTTTTCTCTAATGGAATGGCTTCCACAATCATCTTTGATCTGAACATCCTTTTCGACAAGTAACTAATTTCCCTGCCAAATCCTACTCATTGCAAGGTTAAGCATGCATAATCATATAAACCGTATATCATCAACAAGATCATAATCAACTATATGTTCTGCACAACAATGATCATCCATATGTCACAATCATATATCATAATCCATGTCATTAACTAGATACAAAAAAAGAAACATACATGTAACATGTTCTTAATCAATATTGATATGGTACACACAATTAAAGATATAATCATCCATGAGCAAGGATGCAACCATGTATATAATATATGCATATATATCATAGTTCACTAGTATAGCATATAAAATCCATTAAAAATGATCCTCCTTGTGTGTCACAAAACTATTCTAGCCGTGATGGGACAACGCATACTCCCCCCCCTCTTGGGATAAACTTGGCCTGAATTTTAAGTAAACAAAAAAGGAAAGTTGAAACGCATAGTAGAAGTGTCCTCCCAAATAGCGGAACTAAGACTGTACATGTCCCATTGGACCTTTACTCTGTCCATAATGCGACAACTGAGCATTCAAGTGTGTTCATCCAATATATATCAAGTTTGAATTCCAAGTTAACACACGTTGATACCATTATAAAACCACAATCCATTTCAAGCCACTAACCATCAAAAATTCTTTGTCAGTCACAAGGTATCAACCAACAATGAACTATGCAAACACTTAGATATCAGAGCTTGTTCCAAGCATACTTACTATCGCGACCAAGCATAATATGAAAAACTTAATATAATTATAAGGGCTACCAACAACCGTTTCAATAGTTAATCAATTTTTTATGGTACAAATTGTAGTCACGGATATAACAGTAACTTCTGCAATTGAGCTTTGTAATCATATATTCATGGTAAGGCTATTAACTCCTATGCTCACATAGATATGATAGTAGAATATGGTTTCCCATTGACATGCAATGTCTGACTGCAAAATAAAGAGATTGCCATTCAACATATCCATCCATAGCATTGACACTTAACTAGAAGCAATTTGATCTGGATTTTATGAGCAGAATGAAATGAATACAGATTATCATCAGATGCTTAACACAAAATAACAGAGATACAGTAAAACTGGTTTTCTATTCAATAAGGGAATAAGCTAAAACTGTAAAATGCACTGGAAAACAAGCTTGCTGGAATGGTGGCGGCTTATCTCTGAGAAGAGATGTGACGGTTGTGCTCATTCGCAAGAAGATGAATACAAAGAGAGGCCCAAAGGGCCTATTTAGCATAAGCATGAGGGAAAGAATACCAAACATCAAAAAACCTAACCCTAGAAGATGAACCATCATAAAGTTTGTGGCCCCAAGGTGGTTAGTTGAACAGTCAACTTCCCGGGGTCATAACGTTTGCATACGATCTTTGTTTGGGGCGCTCGGTAGCCCGTTGGAAAGGTCTATCCGAGATTTACAACTTTCAACTTGAGCCAAATGCATGCCAAAGGGAACCATTTGGCCACCCAAATCGCCAAAAAATGTCGTTTAGGGCCTCAAAACGGCCCCGGAAGTTCAGGACCTGAAAAAACTGCTAAAAATAGTAAATTACCAAAATTGCTAGAAAACTGTTTTGAGCCGATTGGAAAGGTGGGTGGCCACCAATATCCACCTGGATCAATCCTCCCTCCTTAGGAAGCAATGGTCTCCATTGCGTTGAGTTCCCCCATCAAATGAGGAAATTTCTGCTGAATTTGGCCCCGGGTGAGCCACTTGCCTTGGTGCAGGAGCTGCCCTGCTTTGACAACTTGATAAAGTTGGATCCTTTGATGTCGAGTGCCCTTGATCTAGGTGTCCGCAATATGATCATTGGATGCCTGTTGCAGGCAGTCAAGGTTGAGCTCTGTTGGTGTCAACTGCTATGCTATCTCTGAGGTGTCTAATAATGGTGCGAAATATGGCCGAAGGAGAGCCATGTTGAAGACTGGATGCAGACCAAGGAAGGGGGGAATGTTGAGCTCAAAAGCATTGTCACCCACCGCCTTGGTGATGGTGTACGACCCATAACGGAGTGGGCGAAGCTTCCGATGTGGCCTTGTAAGGCGTTCTTTCTGCAAATGCAACCAAACTTTGTCACCCACCTGAAACTTATGTGGCACCCGATGTTGATCATGGCGCTGCTTGTACTTGGAATTAGACTTCTGTAGAATATCCTGAACTTGTTAGCGGATATGCTGGATCCGTTCAATGAACCGGGTGGCTTTATCGGCTTCTGGGGACGATTCGTCCGAGGTGGTCACCAGGGGAATTGCAACATCCATGGGGCCCAATGGTTGGAATCCCAACCCCACCTGAAAGGGGTTGTGGGTAGTTGAGCTATGCAGGGCTCAGTTGTAGCTATGCTGGACATAGGTAAGACTCTCATCCCATGTGCAGGGATGTGTTGAATTGTACATGCGCAGGATATGTACAACCATCCGGTTGACGACCTCGGTTTGGTCGTCTGTCTGGGGGTGGAAGGCAGTGGATTTGGTGAGCTTGGTATCCAGCAGTGACCAGAGGCTCGACCACAATGAGCTGAGGAACCAACTGTCATGGCCTGAGATAATGGACTGTGGGATCCCAAAATGTACCCATACTCGTTCAAAGAAGAGCTTGGCAGTGGCTTCTGTTGTGATGCTCTTCTTGCAGGCGGCTAGAATCGCCATCTTGGAAAAGCGATCAACAACCACAAAAACGCAGTCATTTCCCCTCTTGGTGGACGGGAGGCCCGACATGTAGCCCATTGAGATGGATTCCCATGGCCTATCAGGAGTAGGAAAAGGGGTGTACAAGCCCTATTTCTTAGTGTTCGATTTGGCAATAGCACAAGCGGTGCAGGACCTGATATACTTGCTGACATCTTGTCGAAGTTTCGGCCAGTAGAAATGTTTTTGCAGCACTGCCACTGTCTTTTCGACGCCAAAGTGTCCTGCCACCTGACTATAATGAGCTTCCCAAATCAACTTCGCGCACTCGCTTGATGGAACGCAGAGATGGCCCAGACGACACAACAATCCATCCTGAAGATGGAAATTAGCAACCACTAAGTTGGTGCCCAACATTTGGTAGGTGATGGAGAAGTCAGGGTCTGTCTCGTAGAGGTGGGGCCATCCGAAGGTATCGTGGCCGCAAGATTCTAGCACCGTGGTGAGTGCCGCGATTAAAGGTCGACTGAGGCAGTCAGCAACTCAGTTGGTACTCCTTGTTTTATATTTGATGTTGAGGTGGAACTGCTGTAAGTATGTTGACCACTTCTGATGGCGGTCATTCTGCAACTTTCCTTGGGTCTGCATGAACTGTAGGGGCTTGTGATCAGTGTGGATGACTGTCTCCTTCCCAAGAATGTAATGTCTCCACTGGCGGCAGGCTTGCACAATGGAATACATATCTTTTTCGTAAGTAGGGTACTTACGAATAGCATCTGATAGTGTCTCACTATGATATGCCACGGGGTGGTCGTGTTGAGTGAGAACGGCGCCCACAGCATAATCTGAAGCATCTATCTCGATCTCAAAGGGATGTTGCAGGTTTGGTAATGAGAGTACCAGTGATGAGCAAAAACGCTTCTTCAAGTCATCGAAGGCTTGTTGTTGGGATAGGCCCCACACAAATTTTGCCTTACCGCCACCCTTGGTTACTTGGCTCAGGGCCCATGCGATATGAGAGAATCCCAGCACGAACCGGCGATAGAAATTGGCGAGGCCTAAGAAGCTCTGAAGTTCAGTGAATGTGGTTGGGGCGGGCCAATCATGGATGACTTGGATCTTGGCTGGATCCACATGCACACCATGTCGATCAATGATGTAGCCTAAGTAATGGACCCTGTCCATGCCGAAGGAGCATTTTTCCAAGTTTGCATATAGTTTGTGTTACCGCAGGGTGTGCAGAACCTGCTGAATATGTTGCAAGTGTTCTGCCCAAGTCTTGTTGTAGATGAGGATATCATCCAGATACACCACCACAAAATTATTGGTGAAAGGTCATAGAATATCGTCCATCATCCTCATAAAAGTTGTTGGAGCATTTGTCAAACCAAAGGGCATGACCAACCATTCAAAAAGACCTTCTTTTGACTTGAAGGAAGTCTTCCATACATCTATCTGTTCTATTGGGACCTGGTGGTAGCCAGACTTCGGATCAATCTTACTGAAGTATTTGGCCCCCGTGAGCTGATCAAGGAGATCGTCGATTCAGGGAATCGGGTACCGGTTGTGGACTATGATTTTATTCAGGGCCCGGTAATCAATGCAGAGTCGCCAGGTCCCATCTTTCTTCTACACCAGCATGATTGGGCTCCCACAAGGTGATGATATGGGATGGATGTGCCCCTTGTGGATCAATTCTTGGATCTGCCTCTTGATCTCCTCGTTTTTCAACAAAGAGCGGTGATAGACTGGCTCATTGGGTAGCGGTGCGCCCGGGGTTAGATCGATGGGATGCTTGACCTGGCAGTGCAGAGGTACCCTGGTAGGAGAGGAGAAGATATCTGAGTATTCTTCCACCACGTTATCCACTTGATTCTGTTGTGTGGAGAGATCGATCGCGAAGGCCCTGGATGTGGCTGCGATCTTTCTCTCACTCTGAGTGTGAATCATGAAGAAGACAAATTTCCCGGTCTAAGAGATGACCTTCCTGCATTGCTTGGCAGAGATCAAGGAAATAGCACTAGGAGGGACTGCCTCGGGTATCCTGTACAATTTCCTGTTCAAAGAAATAATAACACTACGAGGCCTAGACTCATATACAGCATGACATTTCCATAAATAAGGTTGGACCAAAAGAACATCTGAAACTTCGAGAGGAGCAACATCACACAATACCTCGTCCTTGAAGGGCTTGATGCCGTATGACAGTCGGCATTATTGGTTGATGCAGAGATCGCTTCCTTTGCGGAGCCATCCAATGGTGTAGGGTTGTGGGTGCAGCATTGTCGGCAGGGCCAGGCGCTTGACGACCTCTACTAAGATGAAGTTCTTCTGGCTACCGCTATCAACAATTAAGTGCAGTGGGGTGCCTTTTACCCACATCTGTGAATGGAAGAGGCGTTCTTTTTCTTCTGGCTCGTCTGGTTCATCAGGCTGGAGCTTGGTGGTAGCAATGGTGACACTGGGTTCTGCGTCGATGATCCGTCTTCCCTTTTCTGGTTCAGACTCAAAGTCAGAATCCGCATCTGATTCAGATGCTTTCACTTCGGCCACCAACGAATGCTTTGAGCAGCAGTCAACAGTGTTATGCCAAGGGCTCTTATGGAAGGCGCACCACTTCCCGGTATCTTTCTTTGTCTTTTCGGTGTCCTTCTTTGCTTGTGGCTTGGACTGGTTGTCCTGATACTGGCCATATTTGCTCTGTCCTTTATTCTGTGGGTTGGGGCCGCCCTTTCCTGTCTTTTGCTGTGAGGGGTTCCCAGGCCCAACTTGCCGCTTCTTTTGTTTGAGCTTCTGCTCGATTTTGACGGCATATCGATAAGCTGCGCCCAAGGAAGAGATGTCCAAAAATTCCATTTCAGTCTGGATGTATCTATGCAGACCACCGCGATACTTGAGCACCAGATGTCGCTCTGAATCTTTGATACCTATCTTGGTGCGCAAGGTATGGAAGGTATTTGTGAACTCTAGCACTGCTTGGTCTCTTTCTTGTCGCAGTGTGGTCCATTTGGTATACAAGTCGTCAGAACTTCCAACAGGGTAGTATTGTTCCTTAATAGCATCCTTGAAGGATTCCCAGGTGGTCATGACTGAAAATAATGAGGTTTCCTCTGTTTCCTTTTGCTCGCAGAAATTTTCCCACCAATCTTTGACATGGGGAACGACTTTGAGGAGCACAAAAGTAATCTTTTCTCTATTCGAAAAGTTATGGACAAAAAAATACCCTTCTAGTAGATTCAACCACTTATCTACAGCATCTGCGTCTATCTGACCTTCAAATATAGGAATATCAAAGTTGATTTGTACCTTGAAGGGGGTGGCGCCTCCGCTCAAGGAAGATGCATCGCTTGTTGGTAGCCGCCGAAGGATTTGCGCGAAACTATCCATCATCTCGTTCCTCTGTTACGTGAGGGCTTCCTCAAGAAACATTTTGAAAGGATCTCATGTCCCGTCATCTTTCTTTTCTCCTGCCATGAGAGGTCACTTGGGCGTGCGATATCTTTTTTCCTCAAGAGAAACAAGCTCGAGAACCAATTCGTTTTGCCCTGGCCTTGTTGGGGACATGCATTAAGACGACAAGGAGCGAACCGCTTTGATACCACTGATTCAGATTTTATGAGCAGAACAAAATGAATACAGATTATTATCATATGCTTAACACAAAATAACAGAGATACAGTAAAACTGGTTTTCTATTCAATAAGGGAATAAGCTAAAACTGTAAAATGCAGCGAAAAACAAGCTTGCTGGAATGGTGGCGGCTTATCTCTGAGAAGAGATGTGACGGTTGTGCTCATTTGCAAGAAGATGAATACAAAGAGAGGCCCAAAGGGATTATTTAGCATAAACATGAGGGAAAGAATCCCAAACATCGAAAAACCTAACCCTAGAAGATGAACCGTCATAAAGTTTGCGGCCCCAAGGTGGTTAGTTGAACAGTCAACTTCCCAGGGTCATAACTTTTGCATACGATCTCTGTTTGGGGCGCTCGGTAGCCCGTTGGAAAGGTCTATCCGAGATTTACAACTTTCGACTAGAATTACATGAGTTCCAAAGGCAACCAATCTGCCCCCCAAATCGCCAAAAAAGGTCGTTTAGGACCTCAAAACGGCCCCGGAAGTTCAGGACCCGAAAAAACTGCTAAAAATAGTAAATTACCAAAATTGCTAGAAAACTGTTTTGAGCCAGTTGGAAAGGTGGGTGGCCACCGATATCCACCTAGATCATAATTCCTAAGGTATGTAACTACATCTTGAACTATTTGGCATTGTCCTTCATAAAAATTGTTTATATTGCAAAATGGTTAACTAACCTAAAAAACTTGTTAATAGGTTTTTTTTACATCCACATCACTCAATTGTAGTAAGAATTAGAATATGTAATATATCAAATTTTATACATACACATAAAAACGACTTATCTAAGTGGGTAATTCACTATAAACCCAAAACAATAATAAAAGGTGTTGGAAGCAAAAGAATAACTTGAAAATTAAAAATAGCATGCATAAACCATTGAAGTATCTATCATTGTGGTGGTTAAAGCGCTTTCATTGGTAGAGTTCGACCCCCAATGATTTGGATAATATTAATGGCATTACCAACCACACTTGTCGGGGTTTTAACAATGCAATTGTCATACCCAAAGTGCATATTAACATTTACAACCACCCACTAGAAGAATTAATAATTACACCATGTCCACTACCACATTTCTTACACCAACAGAGATTGGTAGTAAGAGGGTCACAATTTCACCAACATATACAAAAATTTGACACAATTGGACACTACATATATCCATCACAGATCTTGTGTATAACACTTAAAAGGGGATGGGTATCTAAAATCCATACCTACAACAAGATATGTTTATAGGCATCCATCTCATATAATTTTCCCAATGCAATCTATGAGATAAACTCTTGCAAACTATGAGGAATTTAATAAATTTGTGGAATTAAGCATAACTTCAAACCTTACTTAACATGGTGACTCCATTCATGTATACAAAAGAAATTATGGATTTCACTTGGTTTCCAAAAGAAATAATAAAAACAACAAGAGCCACGAGGTGGCATTGTCCCCAACATTGCCACATGCTCTTGCGAAAAAAAAAAGAAAGTGAAACTACTTTAGCAAGAGGTGTTAAATAAGATCAATATAGAATTTCTTGCCAAGTTGTAATTAAAGTTTATCATGTACTAGTTTATTTTTGTCAAATAAACTAGTTTGTATTGAACTTATCATGTGCTAGTTTGTTGTTTTAGGGAAGAGATATTCGATGAACTTCTTCCACATAAGGATATCAAACAACACAGAAGTTTACCTTCTAACAAATCAAGTTTGAATAAAGGTTGGGTGTCAAAAATGGGGGACCCCTAGAGATCTTATTGTTTATTTAGGATTTATGATTTCCATTATCTGATTATGTTAGAAGTAGCTAGGAGTACATGGAGGGTGATGGCCATGCATATCATCAATAGAGATCATGCCTTAGTTGAACTCTCACACTTGAATTCATTCCTAGTTGTTAGAGATGTGATGGTGCAAGTGGATAATATGTTTCAAAGTAAGAGTTTAATGATATAATAATTTGTTTACTACATAAAAATGTTTGTCTTTTACATGAACTTAATCAAATTCAAATTAACTTTCATTTATTAATTAAATTCAAATTAACTTTCATTCATAACAATAATGAAGTATATTTACCGAAACTCAATGCTCAATTGAAAAATAGAGATAATATTTATATATATATTTATTAATTAATTTATATTATTACTTATATTTATCTTTTCTATTTTAAATTTTATTTACTCTTTAGTGAATTGAGATATCTTCCTTTATATTCAGTGATATCTTTTCTAATTATCCAATTCCAGAAACCAAACAATTATATCTATTTTAACCATATATTATTTTACATATCAAGTAAATTCTAAATTAACTCACTTGCAAGATTCTAGACTAACTCATAATCATATTGTATCATAAATAAAGGATCTTTATGCAATTTGAAAACGACTTACTGTAATGATCAATTAGGTTTCTTTTATGATTCTAAGTGTTCTTTACTTATTCTGTTACATTAAAATGAACGTGCCATAAAGTTTATTAACATAATAACAAAAAAATGACGCCACTGTAGATAACTTACATAGACAACTCAAATGCACAGGGATATTCTGTTACATTAAAATGAAGACGACATAAAGTTTATTAACATAATAACAAAAAACTGATGCCACTGTAGACAACTTACATGCACAGGGATCTTGGCTTTTTAGTCAGTGGCAGTCATGGCTTCTAGATTAAAGAAAATTGTTTGTCTCACATCACATCATAGTCCTTCTATTCGTTCGGAAGCTTGAGGCAGAGAGGTTAATTGTACTAACCTCGGAAGAGAGGAGTCGCAGGAAATTTCCACAAGCTTTGACGAGTTCCAAAGTTGGATATGAGTGGTGAGCTATGAATGTTTGCAGTTTCAGGTTCTCAGCTAGTTGATAACTTGGTATGTATTCTGACCAATGAGACAAAATAAAATAAAGAGTCATTCAAGAGGTCTTCTTTGCGGCCCTAAATTTTAAGTCTCTTGTATTGAATAGTAAAGGTTTAACCAATAAATCAATTTATTGAATTAATTCCAAGGTGTGATCTTATTTGGATAAAAATTTAAGCCATGAATCAGTAGTAGATTTTAAAGATCTAATGCTTATTCAATTTGTGGAGTGAGAATTAAGGTTTACATAGATGTTGTGCACAATATTTGATAATTAGTTTTCTTAGTAGAAAGTTAAACTCCAAATTCTATCTAGTCCAGCGGAGAATGTTCAGAAGTACTTGCCTTGAAATGAACGTCGTGGAAAATTTAAATTATGTATCGGACGTTTTTTATTCCAGGCACTGTTTTACATGCAAAAAGTTTTATTTCTAATTTTTGTTTACTTCCACAAAGAATTGAACTTGATTCGACTCGTAAATCTCTGCATTCGATGGACAAAGATCTTTCGTAACGTATCGACTTCTTTAAGCTGAGACTAGCGATCTTTCTTTAGAGTTATGATTCTCTGTATTATGAAACCACTAGAGATCACTCGGAAGGCCTTAATTTTATTTCATCTTCATTAAGCTGAGACTAGAGATCTTTATTTCACATTTATTTGCATATAGAGCGTGACTCAAGCTTTAAATCTATATTTATGGCTGACACTAACGATCTTCCTTTAAAGTTGTAACTCTCTGGATTATGCATATAGAGATCTTTCGTAAAGTCTTGATTCTGTGTCGGCTTCATTAAGCTGAGACCAGACATTTGCTTTCAAATTTATTTGCATGTGCACCATGATTCAAGCCATGCTTTAAATTTATGTTGCGCTTAATAGGTGAGCCCACAGGTGAGTAGATACAGAGGACTCTCTTGTTGGATTTAGAGACGTCTAAATCAATAATTAAGTTGGACATAAGTGCATTATGATTATGACATCAAATACTGTCGAAAGATTACATTTATGTAATGATTAAAACATGCCAAACAATGTGATTAATTAAGTCATGGCATTATACGTATTTAAATAAGGATTTGGATACAAATACATATAGAATAATGTTAATCACTTATAATTGTTAATGGACCGATTATAGTTGATTAAAATAATAGCAGTAATAAATTGAGCTAAATAAGGAAATCAGAATTTATTCTGATTTATTTCAGTTTTTCTGAAGTTTCCCGATTTGAAGTTTTTTATAAAATCGGAAACTCCGGATTTCTTTTCAGACTTGTTTCCCAAGTATTAGCTAAATTTCAGCAGCCCTAGGATTAGAATCTTTTTCTTTGGCACTGCTATAAAGGGATGAGTCTCCAAGGCTTGCAATCAATCAAGAAAAATTGTCTGCTCCATTGAAGACAGGATACTCTCCAGAGAAAAGGATTGCAAGTTCTTGGAAGGATTCGAGAGCCAACAACTCAAGTCAAGACCAGAAGCTGTCCGCGACCTTTGAAGATGGAAAGTAAGTTCCGCTGTGCATTAAACTTAATTTCTAAGTTCCGCTGTGCATTAAGTTTAATTTCTTGCATAGGAGTAGATCTTGGTTAGGGTTTAAAGCAATTAGTAAAACCCAACAAGTGGTATCAGAGCCTCCCTTATGTAAGAATTGCTGCGTGTGAGCCTCTTGTTAAATCTCATTATTAATTCAGAAATGAATGAATGTTTTTCCCAGAATTTATATTATGATTGTACAGAGCGTTTTCTCAGAATTCATAGTATAAATCTATATCGACTTCTTGATAGTCTCGGTCTTTAATTCAGAAAATTGGAAGGCATTTCAGATCCTTGACTAAATGCCATTGAAGTTTAAACATATTGAATCTCTGCATCTTTTCTCCTAAACTGTAATCGATCTACGTTCTGCCTGATTTACAAGCTCGGTATATTCACTTGGCCTATCACAGAACCTCTGTATCTAATCCCAGTAATTGACGGGCGTCTTAGTTCTTATTTAGAGAAATATTTATAAATTTGAAGCCCGATTTTATCTCCAGAGTCTAGTACTGCCGTCGATCTAAATTTCCTGAGAGATAAAACGCAGATTGAATCTCGATTTCATTCCCAGAACTTAAAATTTCCGTGATCTATTTCTTTCCTAGTTTTTAAGTATCAATTGGTGATCCAATCTCTCGCCTGAATCAATTGTTGTAGTCGATCTATTTCAGAAACTCTGGATCAGTGTATTTCTTTGGTAACTTCAAATTTTGATTAGAAAATGTACACTCTGTATTTTTCTTTTGATCAGACCGGTGGTGCAATCTATACCCTTCTTTTGACAAAGGTTAAAAAGACAATACCCTGGAGAGTGCGATCCGTACGGATTGTTTTGACCTAATTTACTTAGCATGCGTCTACTGAAAGAGAAATCGCAGATTCCGGTCTGCATCTTCCTTTTACAACAACTCGCCTAAAACCTGGATCATGTCGTTTTGATTTGAATCTAAATCTTAGCGTTTGATTGTAATTTCATAGCATCCCCATTTCCAGAGTATGACGTTTTCAACTTCCAGATTATAACCTTTGAATCGCGATCTCTGTAAAATCTGTGTTGATTATTTAATGGTGTTTCCAAAAATTCCAGAATTATTGATGCGAAAGTTTAACAGCTGATGGTTGGTTAATTTAGGAATAATCCAGGGTATTAGCTATGGCAGGAATATGGTTTTAAAGAAATAAATTTAATCAAGCACTTCCTTTTTTACTGAGAATAAAAGGAATCAGAAGATTAACTTTTGGAGGAACAGTGTGCTTTATTTAATTTAAATATTTTTTAGACAGTAGTTATGTACAGTAAATGTAAATATAATTATGTACAGTACAAGAATTATCTAAATTACCATGACTATCCATAGACGACGACAATGCATTGGCATCAATACATTATAGTAATAAGGGAATGCATGAATTTTAACAGCTTGAAAAGACAATATGTATTTCATTTTGGAAAGTAAGGATGGTATTTACAAAATATACGTATTGGCAATGTTTCAATACTGCTTAATACGTTGAAAACAGAATATAGGTGGGCTTATATAACTACTGGCAATGTTTCAATATGTACGCCCTTGGAAACTCTGTATGACAGAGGGATCTGTCTTCTTTTTTGTCTTGCTCATTTGTTGGAGTGAATGCATTTAGCATCTGTATGTTGGTTGGAAAATGATTTGTTTTACTCTCTGTATTTTCCCATTGGAATATGAAAAACGTTCGGGTATTTCTCTTACGGCTGAAAAATGTTTTTTAGTACTCTGTATTTTCCCTTGGGAAGATTAAAAACGTTTTGGTAATTCTTGTATGGCCAGAAAACGATTTTAATACTTTGGATTTTCAACTGTTAAGATTGATGATTTTAGGCATAATTTTGGAATCTAACTAAAGGCGTTTTATACATGTATTGTTTTCGCATGAGTCAAGCATTGATGTTCGCAAAACGAACCGCTCTGTGTAAGACGATTGCAAGGATGACTCATGACAAGCTCAATGGACGTGGGTGTTAGCTTTCCCAAAGGAGGGTTGGCACCTGCTAAGTTGTTTGGTGCATAAGGGTGATGTTTAACAAATAAGTTGCAACACACATATGCTGGCAATGTCTAGAAAAT
Source organism: Larix kaempferi (assembly GCA_027924585.1). NCBI lineage: Eukaryota > Viridiplantae > Streptophyta > Pinopsida > Pinales > Pinaceae > Larix > Larix kaempferi. The sequence continues at coordinate 11,819,782 of BSBM01000289.1, forward strand.
CATTTGGGGCTTGGTGCACCAGGTCCGTTAGTGACCTGCCTTCCCCACTTGACTGGCCTGGTCGTTAGCAAATGGATATGTCAATCTGGCCCAAAGGCGGAAAAGACAATAAGGTAATGATTGCGCCCAAAGGTGTTTTTCATTATTGAGTGGTGTTTTGGCTAAAAGATTCAATGGAGCACATAATTTAATTTGGGCCTTTAGATAGATTTTAGAATTATGATTAAAGATCAAATCGTGATGCATAATGTCTAATTTTTTCCTTTTGTTCTTCAATTTTCAGATCTAAACATAATGTCAAATCTAAGTCAAATTAAGCCCCTCATGGGGAACAATTTCAAACAGTGGGAAGAAAAGCTGAAATTAGTCTTAGGGATCATGCAATTGGACACTGCACTGAGATTTGATCGCCCCAAGCCCAATAAAGAGGGTGAAGAAACTCCCCAAGAGAAGGCTGATATTGATAGATGGGAGCATTCAAATCGCATGTGCATAATGGTGATGAAGCAAACGATCCATGAGACTTTTCGGGGCATAATACCTGATACAGAGACCGGCGCTATTAAATACCTTAAGGCCCTTGAAGAGAAATTCACAAAGAGTAAAAAGACTGAAGTTAGTACACTCTTTGTGAAGTTGGCAACAATAAAATACAAGGGAAAAGAAGGGGTTAGAGAGCATGTTATTGAGATGACAAGACTGCAACGTGCTTTAGTTTGTTCTGAAGTTAATTTAAGTTATGTATCTAGATATACTTGGTGGATAGATTCAGGTGCAACGACTAACATCAGTATGTCGATGCAGAGTTGCCTAAGCCATCGCAAGCCAAATGAGGCAGAGCGCTACGTTTACGTAGGAAATGGCAACAAAATTGAAGTGAAAAGCATAGGAAAATTTAGATTATTATGTAAGACAGGATTTTATTTAAGTTTTGATGCTTTAGTGGTTCCATCTTTCAGAAGGAACCTAATTTCTATATCTTATTTGGACAAAAATGGTTATGTATGTTCATTTGGTAATGGAAAATTCAGTTTGTGTCAAAATTCTAAGCTTCTTGCTTCTGGTATCTTGTCTTCTTATGATAATCTTTATTTTCTAGATATAGACACTTCACATTCAGAGGCACTGCATGTAGATAATAGAAAACGTAAATTAACTTGCGAGAAATCTCCAACATTATGGCACAAGCGATTAGGACATATCTCTATGAAAAGGATAGAACGTCTTGTGTCTAATGATATTCTCCAACCTTTAGATTTTACAAACTTAAGTGATTGTGTGAATTGTATAAAGGGAAAACAAACTAATAAACGTAAGTATGATGCAAAAAGATGTAATGATGTCTTAGAATTGATTCATACGGATATCTGTGGTCCTTTTCCAAAAGCTACAAGAAATGGTCACCGTTACTTTATCACATTCATAGATGATTATTCAAGATATGGTCATATTTACTTAATAAAAGAAAAGGCGGAAGCATTAGACGTGTTCATAAAGTTCAAAACGGAAGTTGAGTTACAACTTAACAAACGTATAAAGTCCATTCGTTCTGATCGTGGTGGTGAATACTACGGTCGTTATGATGGATCAGGAGAACAACGTCAAGGTCCCTTTGCAAAATACTTAGAGGAATGCGGAATTGTGCCTCAGTATACATTGCCAGGTTCGCCTGCAATGAATGGTGTTGCTGAACGGCGAAATCGCACCCTTAAAGACATGGTGAGAAGTATGATTGCTCGTACAACTCTACCTGAGAATTTGTGGGGAGAAGCCTTAAAGACTGCAGCATACATACTTAATAGAGTGCCTACTAAAGCAGCTAACAAGACCCCTTACGAGTTATGGGTTGGGCGCAAGCCTAGCTTGAATCATTTGAGAGTTTGGGGATGTCCATGTGAAGCTAGGCCTTATAAGCCAAATGAAAAGAAACTGGACGAAAGGACCATTAGTTGTTACTTTATAGGCTATTCTGAACGATCTAGGGGATACAAATTCTATAATCCAACAGAACATACAGTTTTCGATTCAGGAAGTGCGAAATTTTTTGAGGATAATGAGTTTGTGGGGGGAGATATGACAAAAGATAGTATTTTTGAAGAAGAAGAGACGAATGCGAATGAGACTATGGACCAAAGTCCTGGTTTTGTTCAAATTCCGATTGCGTTTAGAAATGAGACTATGGACCAAAGTCCTGGTTTTGTTCAAATTCCGATTGCGTTTAGAAATACATCTTCTGACAATATGCAAACTTCATCATCACAAATAACTCAGTTAGAAACTCAACATGGAATAGAGAACACAAATGGACCTGAACCCAACCCAAACCTTGACATTGACATGACAAATGTTGATGGCCTAGGGCCTATGGGAGATTCAGATATTGATAATGATGTTCCTCCTCCTGTTGAAGATCAAGTTGTAAATGAACCTCAAGAAAATCTAGTACCTGTGCCAATTAGGAGATCTACTAGAGAGAAAAGATCTACACAATCTAAGGATTATGCATATCTTCAAGAACATGAGTTTGACATTGGCATGTTTGAAAATGATCCTGTTAATATCAAACAAGCTATGGAAAGCTCTAACTCTCAAAAGTGGATTAATGCCATGAATGAAGAGATGAAATCTATGTATGACAATGACGTTTGGGATATCGTTCCGTTGCCTAAAGACAAGAAACCCGTTGGTTGCAAATGGATATTTAAGACTAAGCGGGATTCTAAAGGCAATGTTGAAAAATACAAGGCACGTCTTGTTGCGAAAGGTTTCACACAGAAAGAAGGCATTGATTATAAAGAGACTTTCTCTCCAGTTTCATCGAAAGACTCTTTAAGGATTATATTGGCGCTTGTAGCACATTATGATTTAGAACTTCATCAGATGGATGTAAAGACGGCGTTTCTCAATGGTGACATTGATGAAACGATCTATATGAAGCAGCCAGAGAACTTTGTATCAGGTGATGCAGGGTCTATGGTTTGCAGACTTAAGAAATCTATCTATGGGCTAAAACAAGCATCTCGACAATGGTATCATAAATTTCACAAAATTGTTAGCTCATTTGGTTTTGAGTCTAACATAGTAGACGAATGCATATACCTTAAGTTCTGTGGGAGTAAAATTATTTTCTTGGTTTTATATGTAGATGACATATTGCTTGCCAGTAACGATAAGGACATGTTGCATCAAACTAAGAATTTTTTATTTAAGAACTTTGAAATGAAAGATCTTGGTGATGCATCATTTGTTCTAGGGATTGAAATACTTAGAGATAGATCTCAAGGTATTCTAAGGTTATCCCAGAGGAACTATATCGATAATATTCTAACAAGATTTGGCATGGAAAACAGCAAACCAGGAGATACCCCTGTATCAAAAGGAGATAAGTTTAGTCTAAAACAATGTCCCCAAACTGACTTAGATAAAAACATCATGAAAGATATTCCCTATGCCTCAGCCGTGGGTAGCATCATGTATGCACAAGTATGCACGCGTCCAGATATTGCGTTCATCACTGGAATGCTAGGGAGATATTTGAGTAACCCAGGTATGGAACACTGGAAGGCAGCCAAGCGAGTGTTGAGATATCTAAAGAGAACAAGGGACTTTATGCTCACGTATCGGAGATCGGAACAGCTCGAGGTCATTGGATATACTGATTCTGATTTTGGAGGATGTGTCGACAGCATGAAGTCAACATCAGGATACATATTTATGATGGCAGGCAGTGCCGTGTCATGGAAGAGCGCTAAGCAGTCATTGGTAGCCTCCTCCACTATGGCAGCTGAATTTGTTGCATGCTATGAAGCATCTAATCATGGCGTATGGCTGAAGAACTTCGTCACAAGTCTGAAAATTGTGGATTCTATTCAGAAACCACTCAAATTATTATGTGACAACAATTCAGCAGTGTTATACGCAACCAACAACCGAAGTTCGTCAAAGTCAAAGTACATCGATATTAAGTTTTTGGTTGTAAAAGAGAGAGTGCAGAATAATGAATTATGTATAGAACACATAGGTACAGACTCCATGATTGCTGATCCTCTTACTAAAGGATTACCACCCAAGAAGTTTCACGAACATGTTGCCCGTATGGGTGTAATATCTATTTAGGATAGTTAGAAAATGTGGGAGTCTGAATATGTTTTAAGTTTTGTTTTTGATGTTCTATGTAATGCAATTGTAAACAATTTTGATGATATATACAAGTTGCATTCAGTTTCGGTTTCATTATTTCTTTCTTTAAAGTTTAATTTTTGACCTCATACAGTAAAGTAAAGGTGACTCAATTAGAAATAGGCACGTATAATCACACTTGCGTGTAATTTCTAAACTATATGTCCAAATCAGATTCATGTCATTCAGTTATGTTGGCAGCGTGATTTATGTCGGTTTAGTTGCGAATAAATGTGACAAGTGCTGCTTAAGTCCTTTGTTAGCATAATTGATGGACGGAATTGTTTAAGAAATACGATAAGAAAGACAGAAAAGTTGCATGCAATAAAGTTAAGGATATATAATCAAAAGGTTGCACTTGTCCATGTGGGAGATTGTTGGATTTAGAGACGTCTAAATCAATAATTAAGTTGGACATACGTGCATTATGATTATGATATCAAATACTGTCGAAATATTACATTTATGTAATGATTAAAACATGCCAAACAATGTGATTAATTAAGTCATGGCATTATACGTATTTAAATAAGGATTTGGATACAAATACATATAGAATAATGTTAATCACTTATAATTGTTAATGGACCGATTATAGTTGATTAAAATAATAGCAGTAATAAATTGAGCTAAATAAGGAAATCATAATTTATTCTGATTTATTTCAGTTTTTCTGAAGTTTCCCGATTTGAAGTTTTTTATAAAATCGGAAACTCCAGATTTCTTTTCAGACTTGTTTCCCAAGTATTAGCTAAATTTCAGCAGCCCTAGGATTAGAATCTTTTTCTTTGGCACTGCTATAAAGGGCTAAGTCTCCAAGGCTTGCAATCAATCAAGAAAAATTGTCTGCTCCATTGAAGACAGGATACTCTCCAGAGAAAAGGATTGCAAGTTCTTGGAAGGATTCGAGAGCCAACAACTCAAGTCAAGACCAGAAGCTGTCCGCGACCTTTGAAGATGGAAAGTAAGTTTCGTTGTGCATTAAACTTAATTTCTAAGTTCCGCTATGCATTAAGTTTAATTTCTTGCATAGGAGTAGATCTTGGTTAGGGTTTAAAGCAATTAGTAAAACCCAACATCTCTCACTCAATCCACATAGGTACAGAGGTAAAATAATCTTTCATAAGCAAAGATAGAGCTATAATAAATATACACATGTATTGGAGTCTTGATACTCTTACCACAAGACCGTGTCTCTTCCAATTAGAAAGATGACATATTCTTTATAGCATTGAGCAATCAATTCTGAATTCCGCTCCATGTAGATCTCCCTCAACGTAGAATAAGCACCTATGCCCGCTTCGGGCTCTCCAGCACAGAGTATACATTTTTTAACATAACCATCAATGCAAGCAAAAAATTCCCACGAGCTCCTCAACCCAGGGCATAGAAACAATATATCGGAACTGTTCCCCTCAGATATCCTCATTTTCTTTTATAAAGACTTAAAAATACGCTTTGACTGACTGTCATTTTTTTGGAGAATATCAGGACGGGATCTCAATACAAAAGGTATTTCATCTCCATACTTCTCTATCCAGGGTTCTGCTATCCCAGAGGTATTCATATATTCAGATACATAATCTCTACTGACCTCTATGTACTGCGTTGTGTAGAATCATAACCTCTAGTCTCTTTTAGTGAGTCGTGCAAGATAGGGAGGCATGTATGCTTGGAATGCATGAAGCGCAACGCAGAGGGAGGCATGTGAACATGCAAGAGAGAGGGTAGGTGAGTAGGGAGAGGGATCCATGTGCACTTCGATTGCAACTGCACCTTGATTGTAGCTACTCAATAAATGATAATCCAGCGAGTACCTTGAAGAACTGACTGCCTTGGAGCGCCCCAAATTTAATGCAATAACTGATTGCCTTGGAGCGCACCAATTTTAATGCAATGGTCCCCTCCCGGGAAGTCATCCGGCCGCCCCCTCCCTGTAAGGGAAAAACGATGGATGACATCATCCACTGTACCAATCAAAATATAAACAAATAACTTTTGAATAATTTTGATAATATAACACATTACAGAACTATAGATAAGAGGAAAAATTTATAGCTTATTTATAACTTCTAGCTGCAAAATAATAGGTTCTTGGTGATACATATATGATCCCCTTCGGGGACATAATAACATAAAATTACTCAAATATGTGTATCATGTTTCCACTATATATCATATAAAAAAATGCATCATGGAAAAGGCAAACATGATTTGAGCCTAGCCCAAATCTTTAAATGGTTTTACTTCATATAATCATCTAAGCATTAAAAAACTATGCCTGAAATTTTTAAATGAGTTTTGGGTGCTAAATCAATATAAGGATTTCAATCAATTATCCATGGTTCACGGGGAACTCAAAAGATGCCAACAAAATGGTTTATAAACAAATTTCAAAATCTATATGAAAGACATTTACCCCTCCACCTCTACCCAAAGCCATGAACTCTTTGGCATGGAGGTCTCACACAAGGTTGCATTTTATTGTTGATGCATCATATTCTCATAAGGCCAAATCTAATAGTAAAGAGAGTTTGGGCATGCAAAGACCTCTTTTAAAGGTGAACTAGCCACTAATCCAACTATTCAAGAGGAAATTTGTAGAAAGTCATCCATTAGAGGGGAAACTTCAAACACATACATAGGCTTCTTTTCCAAAAGCGTTGAGTAACAAGCTAGTGTAATAAGAGGAATTTCATAATAGAAATTCAATAAACCAAAAGAATAACTCTAGAAACAAAAATAAACCTCAGATCAATCCCTAATCCATTTGAAGTAAAACCTACCCTAAATTGTACTAGGGCACACTAGAAAAACAAGTAAATAAGGTTTGGCCACATGAAAAAAAAAGTATCACCAGACCATTGCAAGCATAAGCAATCCTAAAATCTGTTTAGAGTTAATGGGTGTTGGAATTCACCAACCTAAGAACATATAACAAACCAAAATAAAATCAGGTCCCTTTCATATTCAAGATCTAAACCACACATTTATTTTGTGTTTTAAAAAACTAGATTAAAGCTTACCTTGACTTTGAGCTAAAGAAATCACAACTGACACAATGCATACAACTAATAGTAACCATGGCACTAAGAGCTCATCTAAGGCTACTTATGGTCAAGAACTTGAAATCAATTTTCTATTAATCTCATGTCAATTATCTAAGCTCAAATGGAACTAAGTTCCATCCACATTAGAGGTTTTATCTCTAATGTATTATTCTTTTAACCCTCACAAGCCAACCAAATTTCAAGAAAGTCATGTATCAAGTTCATATACAATATGAATTGTTAATGTTGTCATGCACTCGACAATAGTTTAGAGAAATACAAAATACATAGATTCAATCCTCATAATTTATCTAAATAATTTAGTTAACTACAATTCAACCAATGTTAAATGGTGGTCTATACAACCAAAAAAATTGCCAAGAGGACTGTTCTAGCTTTCCTTGACCCAACTATATGAAGTGTCATTTAAATGTGGTAGACTTAATTCTCCTAAATCCAACTAGAAAAATAGACCATCAACTCTTCACAACAAAATTGTCATAGTTTCAAGCATTTCAAAATTAACTTAATTTTACATCAATCAAGCACACACACAAAATATGGGAGTATAAATAACTGGTTCTTTTTTACTAATTTATTCCAATGATGAAACTATTCGAATCAATTCATATCACTCGATGGTAGTCATTATACAAATCTTAGTTTTATTCATTTGTAAATAAAGTAAATAGTGCATTTAGATCTCAAACAAATTCATGTTATGAATCTTTATTCCTCTTGATGCCAAGTACACATAGTCAACCCTTCTTAATCATGTCCACGAGGTTTCATCAAAATAATTTCTTCACTATAGGAAGAATTACTTAACTCATGGATATATGGTAGTATGGATTCCACACCCAAACTTATATAGCAAAACACAACTTTCGAACTTTCCTTAAAATGGTTTCCACAATCATTCACACATACAAATCATATAATCCTCTGCTCTACTAAGTGGGGCATACCCTAACTTAGTATTTGAGTAATTTCCAGTTGTCTGACGAAAAACACTAGCCCAAAATGAATATTTAACAAACACACAAACTCAAATTAGAGAAGTCATAGGGATTTCATTCTTAATCATTAAGAAGATATTCACAAATCATAATTTAATTCTTTAATTTAATGCCATGCTTTACTTGTGAACCTACATTCACAGTTAAAAGTGACATACCTCAAGATAACTCACATTAAGTTCCATCTAGCATAGATAATTAAAATTCAAAATTAACATGATGAACTCAATCATCACAATAATTGCATCCCGACCTTGCACTTCGTACACATAATCAATGCACACATATTAAGTCATCATACCATAGCCCATATTAATTCATGATTTTACTTGGTATGCATGATTTCAGCCAATAAAGATGGTTTTTTAATCCATACCATGTCGATAATGACACATTAACCATATAAGAAAACACACATATATCCATTACCCATCAAAGCTATTCATAAACTCGGCTTTAACCCCAATTACTCAAACATGTCCTTTCATAGCATCTATTTAACTTCTTTAACATATTTCCAACATTTATCTCAACACAAATACAAAGAATGTAAGAAAGTATTCATTCTTCCAACAAGTTCCTAAATGACTTGAATAATAACACATGCAACCATCATGCATTCAAGTCAACATACACAACAGTTCAGCATGCATGCAAAATCGGTATTCATAGATCAATGTACCAACAAGCATATATGCACATTAAGTCCTAGTGTTGTGGCTTGCTCTCATACCATATGTAAAGTCCCACCTTATCAACTTAACAAAACATAAAGATACAAAGACCCCATTGGACATTTAACACTCAAAATATAAAATTTTATGTATGATTAAACTCATCTTGTGTAATTATAATCATAAAGGTGTTAAGATAAATATAATACTATGAAAGCTAATTTGTCAAAGGACTTACACAATCCATCAATTACACAACAAGAAATTAACATAAGAAATAAGGGACAAACCTGAGGAATAATTTTCTTCAAGTTTACAATGAATTATTCTTAAATATTTTTATATTGTATGCAACCAAGCATATGAACAACAACCATGGAAACAATCCCTCCAATAGTATAAAACTATTGTTTATGATAATAATTAAATGAATACTCGTATTTCTAAATCAAAATAAAAGAGGAAAATGTGAAACCTTTAGATGTTATTGAGAAATTTAATCAAACATTTTGCATGCATGAGAGCTACAATCATTGAGGCATTTAATCAAACACTTTGCATGCATAAAAGCTACAGCCATTGAAGCACTTAATCAAACACTCTGTAGACATTAATACTACAACCATGTCTACTACCATAATTTAGTAAGGGGTTTGGTAATGAATTGCAAAATTGGACCGTCAGACCCCATGACAATCCCCACAAGGTGCCTAGTGAATTTGAAAAACTATCTAGACAACATAATCAGATTCTAAAAACATTTATTTTGAAGTCAAATCAGGGGTTACAAGTTTTTATGGCATGGCTACCTCCTGCAGTTGCTTTGAAATGCAATAAAATGGTCTTAAAACTCAATTTTCTAAAACTCAACATAATTAAAACCTCTAAAGTCTATTTGTACAATTTGTCAAACACATTGCATGCAATGTAGCCATTACAACCACAAATAACATAATACCATCTAAAAATTTACAATTATCTATTTAAACTTTTCAAATATCATCATGGCTACCTCCTCAAGTTGCTCAGAAATGCAATAAAATGGTCTTAAAACTCAATTTTCTAAAACTCAACATAATTAAAACCTCTAAAGTCTATTTGTACAATTTGTCAAACACATTGCATGCAATGTATCCATTACAACCACAAAAAACATAATACCATCTAAAAATTTACAATTATCTATTTAAACTTTTCAAATATCACTAGTAATGGTAATACCTACTATGGAAAAAATTATTTTCATAAGCAAAAATAAAAACAAGAAATAACAATTTTAATAAACATTCTTGCATGCTCTTACTAAATACTTTTTGTTTCTTTCAAGGAAAAATGTGTAGAAAAATTATTTTCATAAGCAAAAATAAAAACAAGAAATAACAATTTTAACAAACATTCTTGCATGCTCTTACTAAATACTTTTTGTTTCTTTCAAGGAAAAATGTGTAGAATTAGGCAAATAATTGAAAAATGAAGAAAGAGGAATTTTAGCTCCAATGGCATAATTTTTCCTTTCAATCCCCACATAAAAATTTACTTCCACAGATGCTATACAAACTATTGGTTACTTTAAATGTCAATTGAAATGAAATGTATCAAATACTCAATAATTAACCACAAATTTATAATGTTTTCAACTAGCAACTCGAAGTAATTCTTAAAGAAATAAAAAAATATTTCAAATAGATAAATAACACAATGCATCAAATTGAAAATTATACCTAAAACTCAATTGATTTTATTTGGTTACTTTAAATGTCAATTGAAATGAAATGTACCAAATACTCAATAATTAACCACAAATTATAATGTTTTCAACTAGCAACTCGAAGTAATTCTTAAAGAAATAAAAAAATATTGCAAATAGATAAATAACACAATGCATCAAATTGAAAATTATACCTAAAACTCAATTGATTTGCTCTCTCGAATAGCTCCACTTTCCAACTACAAAGACCAACTAGTTTTTCACCCAACCTTATCCAAGGAAAACTTCTCATCCCAAAACCCCCTAAGCTATATGAGCTTACAAACAATACTCAATGCAACATTAGAGAGATCACATGCATTCTTAGAAAGATAATTTCATCTTCCTCTCAACACCACTAAATCTAAATCAACTAGCAAAGCTAACCTAGATATCTAGTTCAAAAATTCTAGAGTTATTTCATCCCCCGATACCTTGGGGGTTCTTATGTAGTTATAGCTTTGAGAGGGGTGACACTTCACATTCTCATGTAATATTTTTTTATAAATTAAAATATTGTGTTATTCACGACCCTAAGAGATAGCAATCCCACATTTCTTATTTTTAGTTAATTAACTAATTATCCTAATATTCACCACCTCCATGTGTAATTTTTAGGTAATTTCATATTATTCATTTTTCGTAATTAAATATTTCATATTTTCGATTAAAATAATATTAAAGTTAAGGGCCCCTCAAAAGTGGATAAATTTTGGAGTTAAATTAATTTAAAGTTTAACCTAGGTGGGCTTATCTAGTTGATTTATGCCTTTGGATGGTGTTTTATGTTGGAGAATAGGAATTATGCAACCCTATTGTGCACCTCTCGAGACTTAGTAGGACTCCATGCCCTTGCCTTGTACTTAAGACTCTATGTCCTAGTAGATTCAAGACTTCGTGCCATGATGAAAATCTAAAACTCCACACCTTGATGTTTCAAAGATTTAGACTGTGCGGAACCTCCAACAATTAATTAATGAAAATGCACAATATATCAGAAATAACAGAACACGGAATAGATTTATTGATCGCAGGCCACTTCGAGGGGGCAACCTCCTATGAGTAAGCTCAATACAAATAACTTCTCGGTGCCTTCATTGGCCTCAACACGTACTTATATACTAAGTCTATGCACCAATACTATGGATTAATACCATGTAACATATAATACTATGGGACAACTTACAAAGCATATGCGTCCAATACTATGGATCAATACCATGGAACATATAATACTACGGGATGACTTACAAAGCATATGCGTCCAACAACAATATACTAGCAAAGTAAAGAGAAGGGTTGACATGGGTTCCTAACATCCCCTCTCCCTTAGAAAAAGCTTTGTCCACAAAGCTTTAGATGTAGAAATTTATGTTGAATCTGAAGGAGTGGTGCCCATGTAGCATCCCCTAGTTGCATTCGGTGCCACTGAATTAATACCTCTATGATAGATCGAGAGAGAAGCGGACGCCCTTTGAGTGTCAGGGAGGATTGCTTGGAAGGTTGTAGACGAAGAAAAACCATATCAACTGCTTGAAAAGAGCGCTCAGAATGGTGTTGATCGACTTGTTGTTTCATGCGAATTCTTTCCATGTGAAGATTGTCCTGTAAAATGCGAAGAATCTGATCACGGTTTCGAAGAACCGTGTCAATTTCCTAAATTGGTGTACTATTGAGGGTGTATGGAAGAAGAAATGGTGGTGCCTGACCATAGATTGCTTCATATGGAGTCATTTTAGATGCAGTATCATACCACCATTCAGCAAGAGAGAGCCACTTTGCCCAGTGAGGTTGTTGTTCGGAGGTGAAGCAACGAAGATAAGTTTCCAAACATTTATTGGTAATTTCAGTCAGACCATCTGTTTGTGGGTGGGACCTTGAACTCATCTTCAGTTTGGTTCCCATGTGGCGAAATAGTTTTGTCCAAATATGACTGGTGAAAGTTGCATCGCGAGTGCGGACAATGGAAGAAGGGATTTTGTGAGGACGTAAGAGTTGGTCCAGGGCACAAAATTGACTATATTTGTAGAGTCGAGCAACCACAACCAAAATCATTGTCTTCCCTCCAGATTTAGGGATCCCTTCAATGAATTCCATAGAAATATTTGTCCAAATCCGTGTAGGAATGGGAAAGGGTTCGAGCAATCCCAGAAGGAGCTGGCAAGTATCACATTCAGCCACCATCTATTGAATTGTCCTTTTCATTCCCTACCAAAAGAAGTTACGATGTTCCTGCTCATACGTTTTGAGGAACCCAGAGTGCCCTGCCAATGGAGAAGCATGGAGTTCATAGAAGACAGCCTATTGAAAATATGTGCTTTGGAGAAGCACGAGATGACCCTTGTATCTCAGGGAAGTACCATCCCAAGAGTAATGTAGTACAGTAGAAGGGTTGTTGGCCAACCGTTGGATGAGTTGAGATAAGGAGGAGTCATTGACATAGCCCTGTTGAATAGATTGCAACCAATTTGGAACATGCATATAAATAGCTGAAAGATAAACTTGGTCATCAAATGTGCGAGAAAGAGCATCTGCCACCAGATTGTCCTTACCCTTCATGTAAGTGATCTCATAGGAATAAACCATGAATTGGCTAACCGATTTCAGATGTGTTAGGGAGGAGACTCGTTGTTCCAGGAAATATGTCGACTTTGGTGAGAAGTCTTGATGCAGAAATAATTCCCTAATAGGTACGGCTACCATTTCTGTATTGCATGCAAAATAGCCATCATTTCCTTCTCACATGTCGAGGCAGTTAAATTCTTACCTGAAAGGTCTCCTGAAGGCAGCAATCCCACTGGTTTAGCAAAGATACCTGCATATCTATCCAAAATGTGTTGTAGATCCAAAGGAGTAGTGGAGACCATTGATGGGTGCATCTGAATGGAATGGAGTTGAGCGATGACACCATGTGAATTCTTATTAAGGAGCTTTTCCAGGCGATGTGAACTGATGATGTGGAGAGACCCTGGTTGTAAGCCCGTAAATGTGTGTTTTTTTTCTATTAACTGAAAAATGCATCCAAAGTTCAATAAAATCCCATAAGATGGGGCTAAGTGTGCGTAACCATTGAGAGCCCAAAACCACATCACATCTCCTAAGGCCAAGGCAAACATGTTAGAGCGTAGATTATAATATTCCATAGAGATACGCACAATGCGACACTTCCCCTTTCAAAATAAGGTGCCCCCATTGGAAATCAAGACTTCAAAGTTGGAGCAAGGATGGACAAACAATCATCATGTTTGGCGATCCGAGGGTCAATAAAGTTATGAGTGCTACCAGAATCAATGAGTATTCTAAGAGGGATATTCTTGAAGTAACCCCTGACCCGCATTGTTTGTGGGGTGGTGACTCCAGCTAAAGCATGGAGAGATATCTCTGGGTGGTCGTCCTGAGATTGGGGGTCAACAGGCGGTTGTTAAATGGCGACATTATCATCGATTGTATCTAGATCTTCTTCACCAAGTTCAGAATCAGGCGGAGAGGCCACATCCAAGAGATAGAGCTTTTTCTCAACACATCTATGTCCCCGAGTGAATTTATCATCACAATTATAACAAATCCATTTTTCTCTACGTGCTCGCGTCTCTGCTTCAGGCAAATGCTTGATAGGAGTGGTCGAGGAGCTGGCGTGATGGGAGGTCGTTGGGAAACCATATTTCTGAATGGAACAAAAGTAGATTTGGAGCGTTGTTGGATTGTGATCTTGTCCTCCGCCAACTTAGCCAACCCTAGGACTTCCATCATTGTGTTGGGACAGAACATTTTAACCTCTGAGTGGATTTCATCCTTGAGACCACTGATAAAACAACTCCTATAGAATTCATCAAACAATCCTTTTGTGTGATTGGCCAGTTTCTCAAATTCTGTCTGATACTCTCTCACAGTGCCTATTTGGCGAAGCTTAGTGAGTGCTCCTATGAAGTCATCAAAAGCACTAGGACTAAATCGTTGCAAAAGGAGTTGGAAAAAATCTGTCCAGTTTGGCTCGTCATGAGCTTTGATGTACCAACAGTACCATTGAAGGGCTTCATGTTCCAAACGAAAGGATGCAAGTGGAACTTTGTGGACATCAAAAGTATTATGCATACTGAAATATTGTTATGCCCGGTATATCCATCCAGTCGGATCAGTACCATTGAAGCGAGGAAAATCAAGCTTCGGCCCACGAAAATTGTTGGAAGAAGAAAACTCAGTGTCTGCAAAAGATTATGGTTGTTGTGTATTGTCATGGCTGAATGCTGACGATGGAGGCTGAGAAATTTTTCATCTAGATCTTGATGTTTGGTTTTGAGGGCTGTAAGTTCTTCATCCATGATTTGTGCTCCTGTGCGGGTGACAACCATAACCAGGAGTTTTTTTTTATGAATGGGTAGAAAAACAAAAACAAAAGCTTCTTTAGTAAAGGAAAATTTTGATTTGGGAAAAACTATGATGGATAATTGGGGTTTGACTAGGTTTTGGACACTTTATGATGGACAGGGAAGCAAAAAATGGGGATTTTAGAAGTGGGGTGAAAGAATGAGAAAATTTTTCAAAGAGGGACAAATAAGCAAAAATAGGAAATGAACACTATGGCAAAATTTGAAGGCGATTGGGTGAAAATCGAAGAAGTTATGGCAAACCCTAAAAATAGACAAATGTTGGATTTCGGGCTTCAGGGAGTGGAATTTGGGATAGAGTCTTTAGGAATAAAATATGCAGAATGGAAATTCAGAGGTGTCAGTGAAGCTTCAAGGGAAATGGAGTTAAAACAAGGAAGATATGGCGAAAAAACGGAAACTTTTTTTCCAAAATGAATCTGAAACAGCTCGGAATGGATCTAAAACGGTTGGATCTGAAACAAATTTCAGAATGGATCTGAAACGGCTCAGAATGGATCTAAAATGGTTGGATCTGAAACGGCTTTCAGAATGGATGTGAAACGGCTCGGAATTGATCTACAACAGCTCTGGACATATGTAATCTACGATTTATTAGCTGGCAATAGATATGGACCCCAGGTATGTTCAGCTTCCTAACAGTTCAAGGGATTCACTCTGCCACCAATGTTGTCTGACGGCTTGCGTATTGGGGCAGTACCCCTCACTCCATGACTCAGGTAAAACTGATAACTGCTTTGCCACAAACGACAACTCTTGGTTTACCTCACGGGTGGGAACTAGTCAATCAGATAGGGGTCGTTGTCATTTTCGTTAGTAGGTCCTCTTAATGGGCCAGCTACTTCGAGGTTCCTGTGGTACTCCTCACAATGAGTTTTAGGGCTTATGCCCAAGTACTTCCCATAATTAAACGGATAGGGATTATTCCCAGATCCGAACCTGCAATTGATAGGAACAAATACAGATGCGAAAAAAAAAATGGCAAAAATTCCACCCAATGAGCCCAAGAAAGTGCTCTGATACCAGATGTGAGGAACCTCCAACAATTAATTAATGAAAATGCACGATATATCAGAAATAACAGAACACAGAATAGATTTATTGATCGTGGGCCACTTCAAGGGGGCAACCTCCTTTGAGCAAGCTCAATACAAATAATTTCTCGGTGCCTTCATTGGCCTCAACACGTATTTATATACTAAGTCTATGTGTCAATACTATGGATTAATACCATAGAACATATAATACTATGGGACGACTTACAAAGCATATGTGTCCAATGCTATGGTCAATACCATGGAACATATAATATTATGGGCTAATACAAACTATGGATCAATACCATGGAACATATAATACTACGGGATGACTTACAAAACATATGCGTCCAACAACAATATACTAACAAAGTAAAGAGAAGGGTTGACACGGGTTCCTAACATAGACCTCCACACCCTAATATTTTCTATGGACGTAAGACTTCACATCTTATTCTCTCATGGATCCAGGACTCCACACCTTGCTCTCCATGGCTTCTCATCTATTATGCCGTAAACTTCATGTTTCCCTCAAAGTACTAGTTGTGAGCTCATACTCATCTGATGGTCTTGTTGGCAAGGTCTTGTTTCCCTAGACTTGCACACATCACACCCTTATAGATTAAGAACATCAATTAAAATTCATAATGAATTAAGTTAATCACATTTTACATTTTACCCAAATGTGTACATGACATCCTCGATCATTTTTCCTCTAACAAAATGTCTTCCACAATTATCTCTAATTTGAAATTCCTTGCCAACAAGTAACTAAGTTCCCTACCAAATCTTGCTCCTTACAAGGTTAAGCATACATAATCATATAAATCATGTATCATCAATAAGATCATAATCAACTATTTGTTCCGCATAGCAATGATAATCCATATGTTACAATCATATATCCTAATCCATGCCATTAACCAGATGCAGAAAACAAACACACACAACTTATTTTTAATCAATATCAATTCGGTACACATAATCAAAGATAAAATCATCCATGAAGAGGGGTGCAACCATGTATATAATATATGCATGTATACCATCATAGATCCATCATAAACCTGGATCTATCAAGCACCGAGAGGGATCCAATTTCTTGAGGTGTAATTTTTTTATTTTAAATTTTAAACTCAATAAATTTGATCCCTTTCTTGCTTGATAGATCTGAATTTACATTTTAATTTTTTATTTTATAAGCCAACATGGATTTTTTTAATTATTTTTTATTTTTGGTAATGTAACGTTACATTATGTTACATTACATTACGTTACCTTACGTGACAGTATCTCCCCCATACTAGGTTGTATAGCACCTCGTTCCTCTCGGCGCAATTAGTGCTCACTAGTGAAGTGACCCAACCAATTCCATAACAAATAAGTCTAGAATACAAAATTCATCAAAAATCATCCTCATGTGTCACAAAACTATACTAGCCATTTCTCTTTCCACCACGTCTCTTTCTCATTGTTTCATTTATGCTTGTCAAGGAGAGTTCTCAATATGGCAAACGCTGGCAAGAGAGTTCGTCCACAAACTAGAGCATCTCCTTCAGGAAGGAATGTGCAGAAACATTGTCCTTTCAACTCCAAAAAATGGTATAGGACGTTTATGTTCCAGCAAGGCTGAGGAGCTAGTTCTTCATATATATGGAATTGCAGGCTCCGAAACGAAACCAGGCCACAAATGAGAAAATTTAGCATGGCCTTTGTGTATTTGGGCAACAAGTCAACAAGAAGGATTTGGGAAACAAATGAGAAAATTTAGCATGGCCTCTGTGGATTTGGGCAACAAGTCATCATCTGATTCTTCTGGAATTGGATTTCGAAGACAGGAAAATGTTCTTTCCTTACAAATTCAACCATACATCGATCAAGGAGGTGGAATTTGGGGAGCTGGTTCAAAAGACATGGAAGGAATTCAAAAATTCCTCAAATGATCCTCCATCTTACTACCTGGTTAAAAAATTAAGTCATTTGAAATCGGTAGTTCTAAAATGGGAGAGGAAGCAAAAAAAGGAACAAAAATTAGAACTTAGATCGATTGAGGAGAACATCTCCATGATCCAAAATCAAAGTTTGATGGGGCTATCATATGACCAAAACAAAAATATTCTACAAGAGCTGGAACAACGCAGACTCAATTTACTTCTTCGGGAGGAAGAGACCCGGCGGCTCAAAAGCCTAGCATTATGGATTTCCCTAGGAGACAAAAACAATAAATTCTTCCACAAGTTTGCAAAATGCCGAAGAATTTAGAACACTATTTGGTCTTTAAAAAACAGAAAATGGGAACTATATCAGTAAACATTCGGAGCTACTTGAGGAGGCAGAAAAACATTTTATGAAATATTACATTGATCTGGGGTCCTGTGTGGTGGGTGAACAGATAAAAGTAATCAGGGAATTTCCACAACTATTTCTCAGATCATGAAGGAAATGAAATTATCATGCTGGTTACACTCTTAGAAATCCACAATGTCCTACAGAAATTTGCCAAAGCAAAAAGGGTCGGTCCCGATAGTTGGACTGTGGAGATTTTCATAGAATTCTTTGATCTTATGTGACCAGATTTGCTTGCTATGGTGGAAGGCACAAGAATCTCGGGCAGAATCCCTGTGGCTTTAAATTCTACTTTTATCGCATTGATTCCAAAGACATCCATCCAGGAATATTTTGAGGACTTCAGGCCTATCTCCCTCTGTAACTTGGCCTACAAAGTCATAGCAAAGGTCATTGTAAACAAAATCAAACCGATTCTCTCCAAAATTATCTCAAAAGAACAATTTGGTTTCCTTGAGAACCGACAGATACTGGACGCAATTGGAGTAGCGCAAGAAACTTTTCATAGTATTAAAACTCACAACCAAAAGGCATTGATCCTATAGTTGGATTTATCCAAGGATTACGACAAAGTCAATTGGAGTTTCTTAAGACTAGCCTTGATTCAAATAGGTATCCCATGGAAAGCCATGAAATGGATAATGGCTTGTGTATCATCGATGAGTTATGCAACCCTACTAAATGGCAGCCCTTCAAAATTCTTCACATGCCCCTAGGGCCTGAGACAAGGCTGCCCACTATCGCCGCTTCCATTTTTTATTGTGATAGAAGGTTTAAGTAGACTCATGCTACACACTAAAGAAAAAAATCAGATTTCCAATATAAAGGTAACAAAAAATTTGGCAGTCACACATCAGTTATTTGTGGATGATGTGATGTTGTTCAAGCGAGCATGCAAACAGGAGTGGTCCACCATCAAAGAGATACTTGACATGTTCTGTAAAACTTCTGGTATGATCATTAATGGAAGGAAATCGTTCTTCCTACAACATAATTTGGACTTGCAGCTGAAGGAGGACATAACAACTATTTTTCCATATATTTTTAAGGATCTTGTGGCAGAAACTAATTACTTGGGATACTATATTAAACCAAATGCATATAACAAAAATGACTGGTCCTAGCTCCTTAAGTGGTTTGATAAACACACTCACTTGTGGTGCTGGAGGTGGTTGTCTATAGGAGGATGCCTCACACTGGCGAAATTTGTCCTGCAAAACCTTGGGGTTTACTGGTTATCTTTATGCAAAATCCCTAAATCGATTATGACTGGTATCAGAAGGAAAATTCACAATTTCATTTGGTCAGGAAAGGACACCCATAAATTCCATTCGGTCGATTGGAGGAGGATGGATTCCCCATACAAAAACGAAGGTTGGTCCATCAAGAACATTTACCTCTTCTCAACTGCTCTGCTGGCAAAGAATCTGTGGTGTGCCCTCTCGGTCGAAGGTCTTTGGGGCTCGATCGTAAAAGATAAATATCTTCACGGATAAGCAATTACTATTTGGCTTTGATTAGGAAAAAGGACTCCAAAAGGAACTTCCAACATATGGGCTAGCCTCCTATCTGTTGGGTATGTTATATCTCTTCACATGGTCGCTGCGTGTACAACACGATCCCTACGGCACTAGTGATTCGCCTGCGCCGGGCACGTCCGGAGGGGGGGGGTAGCCCGACAGGGCCCACCCCCTTCGTTTCGGACCGTTAGGTTCCGAAACGACACGGAGGGGGCCGTTAGGCCCCCGGAGTCCGCGCGGAGCGCAAAATTTTTTGGGTTTCTTTTTGCTTTTTCGCGATTTTCGACCCATTGTACTCTATCTAATTCCGGTAAAAGGAATTAGGGTTGTAACCTAATTCGGGTAAACGAATTAGGGTTTTAGATGCTGCAGAATACCATTTATTGTATTGTACATGTAAAATAAACATATAATGAAAAAGGAGCTATGCGGCTCTAAGTTTTGTTGGTTTTTTCCCGGTTAAGGGTTTCCAGGTGAAAATCTCTGTGTAATGTGTGTGCCATTGTGTATTTTCTGTAAATCCTTAAGAATCGATATATGTTTGTACTTCACTGTTAAGGTTTAAAACTTACATTTGGTATCAGAGCATTTTTTGGGTTCAGAGGGACGCCTTTGTTTCCAAGGGTTTGGCTCGATCTTGGATTTGTGATAAACCTGGTTTCAGTGGGAGCTTTGCAGCGGTGATTTATTTATTTTTTCTTTAAAGAATGGCGAGCAGTTCTAGATTCGAGATTGAGAAATTTAATGGTCAGAGCTTTGAGCTATGGAAGCTCAAGATGGAAGATCTTCTGGTAGATAGAGAACAATGGATCGCAGTAGATCCAGGTACCATGCCCTCTGGTGCGGTAAAAGAAGAATGGGAAAAGCTGGAAAGGAAAGCAAGGAGCACCATTCGTCTTTGCCTTGCAGATTCGGTATTGGTGAACGTATCTGGAGAAGACACTGCAAAGAAGCTATGGGATAAACTGGGAAGTCTGTATCAGTCAAAGTCCCTGGTAAATAAGTTATTTCTGCGAAAGAAATTGTACCTTCTGAGGATGACTGATGGAGACTCTGTTTCAGAGCATCTAAACGCCTTCAATACTCTGGTAAGTCAGTTGACATCTGTTGGTATTACACTTGATGATGATGAAAAGTGTATTAGTCTGTTGTGCTCTTTGCCAGATTCATGGGATAATCTGGTCATAGCTATTGGGAGTAATGCAACCACGCTAAACTTCGATGATGTGGTTGCATCCCTACTATCGGAGGAAATGAGGCGGAAATCCATAGATAGTTCAGCCAAGGATGCCTTATTTGTAAGAGGTCGCCCTGGAGACAGATCTAAAAATAAGTCTTCAGGTGGTAGATCTAAATCTAGAGGGAGATCTAAATCTCCAGGACCTTCTGTAAGAAAATGCTGGAAGTGCGGAAAAGCTGGGCATTACAAGAAGGATTGTAAATCGAAAATTACTGATAAAAGTAGAGGACCTAATGACGCTCCATCCGGAGATGGGAAAGAATCTACAGAGGAAGGAGGAGATGTGTATCTGGCATCTTCAAGTACACATGCAGAGCATGATTCGTGGTTGATTGACTCAGGGGCATCTTATCATATGACTCCCCACAGGGAGTGGTTTTCTGAATACGAAAAGTATGATGGAGGAGATGTATTTCTGGGAGACAACTCGGTAGCGAAAATCATAGGTCGAGGAAAGGTCAAGCTACTGCTCAAAGATGGAAGGGTTAAAACTCTTCCCGGGGTTCTGCACATTCCAAAGTTGGCTAGAAACCTTATATCTGTAAGTAAAATGGATGATGCAGGTGTGAAAACTCTATTTGAAAAGAACACATGCAAAATGGTTCGAGAGTCATTGGTGCTGATGAGGGGAGTTCGGATTGGAACTCTATACAAGTTGTTGGGAAGCACCTTCAAAAATGGATGTAACAACACTATTGTTTCTGAGGGTAAAAATGAAGGAGACAGAGTCCTTACTGTCTCTAGTGAGAAGACATCGCTATGGCATCGAAGGCTGGGACATATTGGAGAAAAGGGTCTTCGACTATTACAAGGTAAAAGTATGGCTGAAGGCATGTCTGATTTCACATTAGATTTTGATTTCTGTGAACATTGCTTATATGGTAAACAGAATCGAGTAAGATTCTCATCTGGTGTTGTAAGAGCTAAAGGAATCTTAGAG
Organism: Larix kaempferi; assembly: GCA_027924585.1. NCBI lineage: Eukaryota > Viridiplantae > Streptophyta > Pinopsida > Pinales > Pinaceae > Larix > Larix kaempferi. The sequence continues at coordinate 11,841,919 of BSBM01000289.1, forward strand.
TTAATACACAGTGATGTTTTTGGACCTGTGCCTGTTCCATCACTTGGTAAATCTGTGTATTATGTTTCATTTATAGATGATTTCTCAAGGAAAACTTGGATTTATTTCCTGCGTAAGAAATCTGAGGTTTTTAATAGATTCAAAGAATTTAAGGCTCTTGTAGAGAATCAAACTGAGAAGAAAATAAAAGTACTCAGAACAGATAACGGTGGAGAATTCTGTGAAAGTGAATTTGAGGAGTTCTGTAAAACGTGTGGAATAGCAAGGAAAAAGACTACTCCATACACACCTCAACAGAATGGGGTTGCAGAAAGGATGAACAGGATATTGATGGAAAAGGCAAGGAGTATGCTCAGTGGTGCAGGGCTAGCACAACAATTCTGGGCAGAAGCTGTTGACACTGCGTGTTACCTAGTGAATAGGACACCCACATCAGCGTTGGTTGACAAGACACCTCATGAGGTTTGGACTGGTAAGAAACCCTCTCTCTCTCATCTCAGAGTGTTTGGGTGTGATGCTTTTGTACATGTTCCAAAGGAGAAAAGGAGCAAGTTGGATAATAAGGCGGAAAAATGTATCTTCATTGGTTACAAGGATGGAGTGAAAGGTTACAAGCTGTGGAACCCAGTAAAAAGGCAAACAGTTTACAGTCGAGATGTGATCTTCAGAGAAGTTGAAAGCACTTCCAGGATTGAGGATGTACCAAAGGAAAAGGATTCAGAGAAGCTACACTTTGATATCAAGGATGAAAGAGGTGACTCTTTTGAGGAACCAGATTCGTCTGAATCAGATGAGGAGGCAGAATCGTCTGAATCAGATGAAGAGGCGGATCCACAGACTCCGGTATTGAGGAGATCTGACCGAGAAAGAAGGCAAGTTGAAAGGTACAGTCCCCCTGATTTTCGTTCTAATTTTGTGTTATCTATTACTGATGATGATCCTAGAACTGCTAAAGAGGCAATGGATTCAGAAGATAGTAAACTATGGAAGAAGGCCATGATAGAAGAAATGGATGCCTTGGACAAAAATGAGGCATGGGATCTGGTTGAGTTGCCAGAAGGAAGAAAGCCTATTGGAAGCAAATGGGTATTCAAGAAGAAGTTAAATGCAGCAGGTAAAGTGGAGAAGTACAAGGCTCGACTAGTTGCGAAAGGTTACTCCCAAATTGAGGGCATCGATTTTGGTGAGATTTTTTCACCTGTTGCAAAATTGACTTCTATTAGATTTCTTTTATCTATTTCTGCTGCTTTTGATCTTGAAGTAGAACAGATGGATGTAAAGACGGCTTTCCTACATGGAAATCTTAATGAAGAGATCTATATGAAGCAACCAGAACGGTTTGTGGTGAAAGGAAGAAAGGAGCTTGTCTGTAAGCTGAAAAAGTCTCTCTACGGTTTGAAACAATCTCCCAGAATGTGGTATCAAAAATTTGATACCTATATACTGGGACTTGGTTTCTCAAGAAGCAAAGCTGATCACTGTGTTTATTTTAAGCTAATTGGTGATCATTTTATTTATGTAATATTGTATGTTGATGATATGTTGCTAATTGGAAACAACAAAGAAATCATCAAGGATGTCAAGAATCAGCTGTCATCTGAATTTGACATGAAAGATCTTGGTGCTGCAAATTTCATTTTGGGCATGGAAATAAAAAGAGATCGTGAAAACAGGAAACTCTGGTTAAATCAGAGGAAATATGTTGAAACGATATTGAAGAGATTTAATATGCAGGAAAGCAAACCAGTGAAGGTGCCCATTCCTGTAGGTGTAAGGTTATCTGCAGAACAGTGTCCCACTACACAAGAAGAGGTAGAGGACATGTCTCATGTTCCATATGCTAGTGCAGTTGGCAGTCTGATGTATGCCATGGTCTGTACTAGACCAGATATAGCCCATGCAGTGGGAGTTTTGAGTAGATACATGTCAAAACCAGGAAAGGAACATTGGACTGCAGTAAAAAGGGTCTTCAGGTATTTGCGTGGCACTACAGATTCTGCAATCTGCTACCAAGGAAGACCCGGTCTAAACAGAGAGATAAATATACAAGGATTTGCTGATGCTGACTGGGCTGGAGATCTTGATCACAGAAGATCTACAAGTGGCTACGTTTTTAATCTATTTGGAGGAGCAATCAGTTGGATGAGTAGAAGACAAGCTGTAGTTGCACTCTCAACTACAGAAGCTGAATACATGGCAGCTACCCATGCAAGTAAGGAAGCTGTATGGTTGCAAAGATTGTGTTCAGGTATTGGCTTTGTTCAGAATGCAGTAAAGATTGGCTGTGATAGCTCAAGTGCAATATTTCTAGCAAAGAACCCTGCTTATCACTCAAGGACAAAGCACATTGATGTGCAGTACCATTTCGTCAGAGACATGGTTGAACAAAACAAAGTGTTGCTGGAGAAGGTTGACACTTTGGTAAATGTTGCAGACTCTTTGACAAAGTCTGTGAGTACTCAAAAGTTCTCTTGGTGTAAAGAGAACATGGGCATTGTTGCCCTGAATTGTTGAAGTCATAAATTTCTCCTGTATGTGAAGAGAACAACAAGTGGGAGAATGTTGGGTATGTTATATCTCTTCACATGGTCGCTGCGTGTACAACACGATCCCTACGGCACTAGTGATTCGCTTGCGCCGGGCGCGTCCGGAGGGGGGGGTAGCCCGACAGGGCCCACCCCCTTCGTTTCGGACCGTTAGGTTCCGAAACGACACGGAGGGGGCCGTTAGGCCCCCGGAGTCCGCGCGGAGCGCAAAATTTTTTGGGTTGCTTTTTGCTTTTTCGCGATTTTCGACCCATTGTACTCTATCTAATTCCGGTAAAAGGAATTAGGGTTGTAACCTAATTCGGGTAAACGAATTAGGGTTTTAGATGCTGCAGAATACCATTTATTGTATTGTACATGTAAAATAAACATATAATGAAAAAGGAGCTATGCGGCTCTAAGTTTTGCTAGTTTTTTCCCGGTTAAGGGTTTCCAGGTGAAAATCTCTGTGTAATGTGTGTGCCATTGTGTTTTTTCTGTAAATGCTTAAGAATCGATATATGTTTGTACTTCACTGTTAAGGTTTAAAACTTACACTATCTGCATATCAGATTATCTCAGAATGGGTAGTGTGGAATCCTGGTGATGGGTGTAACATCCATCTGGGGCTAATCCGATTATAGGAGGTCTCGAAAACTTCAGATTACTCATTTGAGTTGATATGTGCACTTCGGGTTTGTGGCTATTATACTTTACAGCATGCATCCTCGGCAGTTCCAAATGTCTCTCCCTTTCACTCTTGGATTAGTGCTTGACAACTTGGTCTACAGGGTACTATGGCATCAGAATGGACAAGGTATATACTTGGACTTTACAGGGGAAAATTCAACTTTCCAGAGATTCCGACAAGCTTATGTGGTCATAGAACACATCCTCGAGAGTTTTGACAACTTGGTTGGCATATGAGACTTTCTTTGATTGTTCTAGATCGGATATCACTTGGTGGCAATCGACCTGTTGGAATTGGAACATACCAAAGAAGATTAAAATCTTCTCATGGCTGGCAATAGATTATAAATTATTATTTTGGGGTAATCTGCAAAAGCGTGGATTTATCAGGACAAACATTTGTATTTTATGCAAACAGGGAGCGGAATCTGAAATACATCTTTTTGTTACCTGTCCTTATGCTTCTCAGGTTTGGTGGGTGCTCTGACTATCCTTCACAAGCTTGCCAGATTGGACAAGTCTTACTCTATTGGAAAGCTTGCAGATTTGGTATAAGTCAAACCACAGTTTTGCTGAATTGGCTTGTTTTGTTTTCTGGGAAACTTGGAAGGCCAGAAATCTAGGTACTTTTGAAGACAAACTCTTACAGCCATCTTGGGTAGCAGGTAAGACAATCGCAACATTCAAAGGGTTTATGGGTTCCACTTTGACCCAAACTTTACATTCAGTCCCACTAAGTAAACTGCCTCCAATAAAACTCAGCGGGACTTTTGGGAAATTCGATGGTGCTTCCCAAGATATGGCCAAATGTTGTGGTGCAGGTGCGATAATTGTTTTGGATAACCATCGACATTTTAACATTTGGATGAACTGTGGCCCTAGAACCAACACAAAAAACGAAGTTTGCGGCCTTTGGATTCTACTATACTTTGCCAATATCAGAAATCTGGACCTACTTCAAGTTGCAGGGGATTCACAGGTTGTTGTCAATTGGATTAATGGGAAAGGCTCGATTCATGTACTTGCTCTCTCTCCATGGTTGGACAGGATTCGTCTTCTCCTGCAAGATCTGCGTGGGACCCATTTTTTCCATATCTTCCGTTCAGATAACTCTCAAGCGGACACCCTTTCGAAATGGGCCCTTTCAGCGGAGGAAGGAAAACTCTATTTTGAATTTTGGGATGATGATCTTCTCAGAGACTCGGGCTGGTTTGGTCTTTTTGCTCTTTGAGCAGCATCCTTAGGTCGACTCTTTCTGTGAAAATCCTCACAGCAGATCTAAGAGATGATGTATAACTCACAAGAGTAATTATGATTAAGCAGGAAAATAGAAGAAGAGTGAACAATACAGTATAATGAGCAACAAAATAATATGGTACAATAGAACTCAGATAGAAGCAATAATACTTCACACACACTAGATTATTAATCACAAATGGACATATAAATAATACAATGCATGAGGAATTCGAATGCCTAAGGTGGCAATTCGAATTAGCCTTCATGGAGTGATCAAAGGATCACTGGAGTGTCATCGGAGCACAACTAGGTGTCTTCATGATCATCGGAGCGCAACTGGAAGTCTTCATCATCATCAGAGGAGTCATCAATGCTCAAGTAACTGTCAACCATCAGTCAAACTAACTCTGGTAGGTGTAACTCAGTGTAACTAAGTGTAACTAAGTGTAACTGAGTGTAACTGAGTGTAACTCAATGTAACTAAGAGTAACTCAGTGTAACTGACTGTAACTGAGTGTAACTGAATGTAACTGACTGTAACTGAGTGTAACTGAGTGTGACTGATTGACAACTGGACTGGTAGGTGAAGAAGGGCGAGTTGCTCCCTAAAATCAAGGAAAAAGGGTGCACTAAGCAACTGGAGGGCTAAAACTGAATAGTGAGAAGCTCCTTGGGGCTGGCTAACTGAGGGCTAGGTGCTGGACTGATGACTGGGATGCATGCAATATGCATGCAAACCCTAGAATGCATGCAAACCCTAAAAGTTCATGCATGACTGAAAATGTAAAGGATCAAAACACTGGTGGGACTAGGATGGAGTATAGGAATATCCAACACTTTCTCCTCCTTCTTGACATGATTTTTGTGGGATTTTCTTTGACCTTATGCTGGTCGTTTTGTCATTACTTTTCCATTTCTGCTCTGTATCTTCTAGGCTGGGGGCAGCCTGGTGACTATTGTATGGTCTGCTAGCTTTCTGTGTTTTTCTTTTAGGTCTGGCTTGGGGCCTTAAGCCATCGGTTGGCTGCTGATTACTTGTTTGACTATGCAGAGGATAATGTTTTCTGCAATCTCTCATATACTTTATTTACTTATAAATAAAGTATAGCTATTTTTTCTGTGTGAAAAAAAAGGACAAGAAAAACTCACATAGGCAAGCTAGATTCAAGGAAAAGGCCCTGGAACTGCTGGAGAAACTTGTGGCCATCAGTAAGGTCTTTGATGAGGAGCAGAGAGAAGATGCTTTCAAACTGCAAATTTACTACTGTCTGGATATTTTGGTGAATGATGTCACCAGACACCAGCCTGGAGTTTTTGTGGAGGAAGAATTGAACCCAGCAAACAAGTAGTTCTCTCCTGGAACCTGAATTTTTGCAACTGTTATCGGCGCTGTCAGCATTTGAATATATGCTTTCATTTTTGTCTGTCATAGTTTTTAGCATGTAGAATCTGATGTCTAAGTCAGCAACTGGTTAAAAAGAAATTGGATTTTGGATTTTGCTTTGCATAGATCTGGACATTCATAGGCAGAAAGGGCAAGTGTGTCCAGTATGACATCTTTTGTGGGGGTACCTACTCTCCTGTTAATGTTGTACATGGTGCTCTTATTTCAATATATCAATGCAATACTGTAATAAGCTCCTGCCTAGAATTATTCGCTAAGCTAGATCCAATGTAAGACCAATAATAAAGAAGATATTAATGGATATAGAAGAAATGCCATCACTAACAATTTTTCCACTTTCACGTCTTTATCATATGGTCTAGATAGAACTTGTGAGCTGAAACTTTGTAGGTAAGCATCAAAGTTATAGCACCAAAAAGGGAATTCCCATAATCAGCAACAATCATTAGAGGACAGCTGCAGGGTAGGATGCTAAGGAGAGTCAGAAGAATCTGAGAATGACGTAGTCAGCAATAATGCCTGCTTTCCTGTGTCACATTGAGCTCATTGCCTATGTCAGAATGTTTCTGGTGATCTGTTCTGTCTCTTTAGTGTTTCCCTAAGTTATGTTTAACAGAGTTAACAGTAAAAAGCTGTTTTGTGACTAGTGGAATTTGGGTAGCTGGCCATATTCAGGCTACCATTTTGCATTTTTATTTTGCTTTATGTATATATTATAAATATAAATCCTAGATTTTTTCTTAATTGGAAAGAAAGGCATTAGAACATGTTGCGCTTCCAAAATGCATTTTGCTCTTCTAAGCTTATTATCCATATTTTGAGAGAACATTAAATCCCCTGTTGACAAGTTAAGAAGATGAACCTTTTCAATACTCATTGGTAAAAACAATAGGAAGAATTCTTAGGCAGGATCAGTGCAGAGAGGCTACGCTCATTGGAACATAAAAACACACTAATTCATTGACAAGAATGGCAAATTAGGCAGAATTGATGGCTTTATGGATGATTATCAAAGTGGCCAACATCTTTGGTCTGGTGGACGTCAAAGCTTTTGGTGATTCTCGCGTCACTATCAAATGGGCTATGGGGGAATACAAACTACAGGTGACCGCTCTATATCATTGGTGTGTGAGAATCAAGAATGAATTTCTGCATTTTCATGCCATTTCACTGCAGCATATCTTCAGGGAGAACAATAAATTGGCGGATGAACTTTCAAAACAGGCATTGGAAACAGATGAAGGTTTATTGATATGGGAGGAATTCCATAGTTCTCAGCTGGAGTCCAATGGATCTATTTACTTTATGGAGTAAGATTGATATTTAGATTCTAGAATATGTTAATGTGAATGATATCTCAGAGAGAACAGTATGTTTTATTTTTGAATTTTTGAAAATTTTGAAAAGACTGATTGAGTTTTGGATTCAATCCAGAACTGTGCTTATATAGCAACATCGTTGTACTATTTGATTTATCTATATAAATAACAATAGTACGTTTTTTTTTTTCGCTGAAAAAAACAAGAAGATGAACCTTTTCAATACTTGGTAAAAACAATAGGAAAACTTGTTAGGAAGGATCAGTACAGAGAAGCTACGCTCATTGATACACAAAAACACACTAATTGATTGACAAGCATGCAAAATTCATATTTTTCCATGTAATCTGTTGTATCAAATCTTACAACTTTGCTAATCTATCCAGATTGAGTGCATTTCAATGAATATCATGCATATATAATATACATCAATAATCAAAGTCTCTGGGAAAGCTAAAAGCTACTTCTGAGTGACCTATACTGAAACAATGTTTCATGATATTCTTTGAAATTAATGACAAAAGATGTACACTCTGCAAGAGCCAGCAATTGCGAGCTTGAACCTTGATGTCACCTTCCTGTGAATTATAAAAGAATAAAAAAATGATAGCTATTACAACATGCGGCAAAGCTAAAAGATTTTCAGCTGTTTCCCCTGTCAGGGCTAGTCATACATTATTGGTGTGAAATTTGCCAGATAGATGAGCACCTTGAATAATTATTTTACAAGAGTCATGCCTTCTTTGCTGAACGTTATGACAGAGGGCAAGAATTCGCATTTTTGTGTAAATATTGAGGCCAACCTCCATTCAAATGCTGATCCATAGGTGTACTTAGCTTCTCTGGGTGGTGAATTGTGATTAGGTATTAGTCAAAGTATAATAATGCTAAGAAAGCACAATAGTCTTCAGCAATGCATCTATGTCACTCTGCCATCTTCACAAAGACTACAAACTTGACTGCAAGATATGTTTTATCAATTGTGTCAATGACACTGATCCTATACCAAAACAGCATCATGGATTCACATGTCTGCAAGAACCAACCAAAAGAGTACAACAAAAGTACTTGAGATTCTGAGAATAAGGAGCCCGAAAATGTTCAGATGCTAAAACAAAAATTTGATGAATGGTAAGACTTAATCAAATTACTCCACAACTGTTTATGTTTGTAATCATAACTTTCATTCATAATCCAAAAGGCTGAAGTTGGAAGGCATAATATTGTTTCCTTGCAATATCAAAGCTACTTTTACCATGTGGAAGAACTTCTTAAGGTATTCTACCAACAAGAGGAAATAACAATTGGAAATAACCATGGATTACCTGCAATATCTTCTTGTCTTAACCTGTCCACTTCCAGAGGCCCTGACTTGTGAATTTTGCCTACAACCTCTGCAACGACAAGGTGCATCAGAAAAAGTCCAGCAAACAATATCGCAATGATAAGCATGATAAAGACACCATTCCATCCCCTTGCTGAAATGTAACCAGTCAACAGTGGCCCCAAAGCTGCTCCAACAGACCCAGTACCATCAATTATTGCAGTCACAGTTGCTAAAGCACGTGAGTTTCCATTCAATGAGCTATGGGTACCCAAATCAGCTGAAACTGCTGTCGTAATTAGAGAGTATGGCCCATTTACAAACAAGCCAGCAACCATCATTAATGGAACATTGACATAAATTGATAAGTCCCCGTACATCCGATACAAAATTAGTATGGGAATGGCAGAATACAGGAAGATAACTGAGGTAATGGCCCGGGATTCAAGCCTATCTGAAATGTGACCAGCTAGAATTCCTCCCAGCACTCCCCCAACATCGAACAGTGTAGAAAGGTTTCCAGCATTCTTGTCAGACAAATACTTTCCAGCAATGGCTGAAAGATCCAAAAATAGCCAAAATAATACAGATTAGTGATTTTTCAGAGTCAATATTGGTTCAGATTGGATAATTTACTTCCTATACTTTTCTAGATCAACAGTGCCAAGGCTTATGGAATTTTTAAAATAAAGCTGCTTTAAGTATTATGAACCCAAAGTTAAACTTCAGAATGAAAATGAAAAGAAAGGGGCTGTAGGCCAAATTCAAAAAGAGTAGACATCATAGCATTGTCTCAAATCACACATAAGAATAAATCAAGCAGGTTTGACTATATCTTCTACATATACAGAGATCGAAAACTAGTTTTTTGGTTCTAAATACTGATACAATTCTGAGCAGTGATGTAAATGTCATAGAATGTTTATAGGTTCAGAGGATTTAAGTATTTTACCTGTATGCCTTATGTAGAAAGGCAACCAGTACAAAAATGTGTAAGCTACAAGCTTTGAGAAGAAAAGGCATAGTGCATATGAAGCCACTCCTGGAATCATCCATGCTTCGAGAAAACCAACCGCAGTAGTAGCACTCGACTCAATTGAAGCTATTCTAGACGACTGAAGAAGGCTATCTTCCTCACCATCAGCTAAGAGTTCTTCTCTGTCAAGCTTAACATTCACATCACCGCCATGCTGTTCTCCCTTAGATGGATCAATCACTCCATTTACATCACAACCACAAGAGTCAACTTTAGATAATTCAATCAAGACTGTAACATTTTCTGGGGAACTGCAGAATTCTGAGGGAGCTGACACTTGTTTAGGCAATCCATCTTTCTGACCTCCGATCAGGTTTTGATCCTCAACACGTATCCTTCTGTTATCAATCTCATCTATGGACGAAAACCCAGCATCCTCAGGGCCTACAACCAAAAAGAGGAAAACCATGATGCCTGCCATAGAAACAAGAATTCCAGGAAGAAGGAAGGACCATCCCCACCCATATTGTAAAACAGCTGCAGCAATCAGGGAGCCACCGATGTTACCAATTGATGTGTGAGAATTCCAAATGCCCATAATGAGGCCTCTCTTCCTCTTCCCGGACCAATTGCTGACAACAGCAACAACAGAGGGCCAACCAGTAGCTTGGAACAGCCCTTGCACCATTTGCACTGACAAATAGAAGATGAAGCTGTGGATGTTCCACCAGTATCCCATCCCAAACAGTGCCACAAAAGTGCCACTCCCAATCATGCCCACGGTAAGAAAAATGCGCAGATTAACCCTATCTCCGAGATGCCCAGCAAAATACATCCCTATTGAATAAACTAAAAGGAATGCAAGGTCGATCTCTCCAAGCCGGGCTGTTGCATTCTTCCCACTAAAGGGAGCCCAATCAGCTTTCAACACCCCCTTAACAATGCTAATAGGCTTCCTAGAAGCATGAAAGCAGGCATATGCTATGAACGTGATGATTAATACAGACGTTTGATAAACCCTAATGGTTAAATTGAAACCCTTAAAACGTCTTAAAAACCTAACGCCCGGAGGCTCTGCTCTCACAATGCTCTCTTCAACTGAATCCATTTACATTAATCAGATTGGTACGCTAAATAAACACCAGGGATTTCTCAAGAGTTGGAGCATACATTGATCTGGAAAAACTTACAAAGAGCAGGGGCATTTCTGCTAACTATAGATATGGAGTTTTTTAAATTTTGCAGAGAGAATATTTATTGAACGCGTGATATGCTCGCAACATTTTGGGATCGCAATTTCAGTTTAGTTTTTTGGATCCGAATGATAAATAGAAATCAGATATCTTGCAGATAAAAATATGTACCTTTGTTCTGTTCTACCAATAAATTTGGGCTCATAACACCTTCAAATTTCAGAAAGGAACACAATTGAATTTGTATTGACCAAAACGCAAACTACTTGCCAATCCAACAATCCAACGAAGGTGGACATGAGAAACTGTCGCGGACTGTGATTAATTCTAAACTCGATTTGTCCTGCTCTACCAATAAATTTGGCCTCGTATCCCCTTCAAATTTCAGAAAGGAACCACCATTTGAATTTGTGTTGACCAATACGCAAACAACGAAGGTGGACATGAGAAATTGTTGCGGACCGTGATTAATTCCAAACTCGATAATTATTGGATAACTAAGTAGCAGCTTGTCGAAGCACATAATGCCTCTTACCTACCATTACACCTTTGACCGATACAAAGAATAAACACTCCAAACACAAGAGCTCTGGGATCGAATCAACCCTATAACCACATACCCACGCCTCCATTTTGATCATTTCTTAATGTTTATAGACTTAGAAAGAAAGTTTAATATGTGTATTATTTATACTAAAGTACAATAATGTATTAAGGATTATTAATGTCCATGTTAATGTATTAAGGATTATTAATGTCCGACATGGTTCAAGTGAACTTAATAACCATCATCATGGTAATCATATTTTTTAAATGTTATCACATTGAGTTTAAAATTGGTTGAGAACCATATAACATGTCACTAAAATCCATTTAAAAAAAACAGTCTTTAGAATTATTTTATATTTCTGGTTTAGTTATCAATTCCAAAATCAATTCATTAGATTTTATATTTTTTAATTATCATTGCATTGAGTTAAAAATTAAGTTAAAATCATATAAAACACCACCCAAAACTTATTTAAAAAAAAACAGTATTTAGAATCATTCTATATTTGTTTTTCTATTAATTTATTCCAAAACCAATTCCCCTTCACAAATCATAAAAGGTTTTAGTGATCTATTCCATCAGCTATCTAAATTAATTTTAAAGAATATTTAATTATTTAATGATATATTCCATAATCAATTTTCTATGCACAAATCATAAAAAGTTTTAATGTTAAACCACCTCATTAAATAAATCTATTTCTTTATTAATTAAATGTTTGTGAAGGATTCCTTTATATTTAATGATGATGACCATATTCCATGATGCTCTCCTTACATTTTCATCCCTAAACTCAAATCTTTCTCCACAATAGCCTAAGTTTATAAATAAGTGGGGGACATTTTATTTCATGCATTAGTCATGAAAGTATGTAAGCTTGTTGTAAAATCATATCCCAAACCAAATTATGATTGAAAGAAGCATAATTTATTTAAAAACTATTCATCACTTTTATTAATAACTCTTAGCATAATATAATTTTGTTTATTATTATTTACCTAATTTACTTTAGGTACTAATTACATTGTTTCTCTCCTCACGATGGGTGTCACACTTGTGTGGAACACTTATGATCATCTAGAGGACTTCCATCTCGGCAAGGCACACACCTCCCACAGCGTGGCGCCATAATGTTCCAACCACCCCGATTGGTCATTTGCTAGTTGATCAATTACGAGAATCGCATTTGTAATATTCTTTCTTTTGCATAATAATATTACCTTAAGTAGCTATTTGGTTGGGGTCGTGGAGTGTTTCCCTCTTTAAGGGTTTAAACCACGTAAAAACATTGGTGTGTTGGTATGTGATATGTTTGTGTGAGCGGCTGCTAAAGTTGTTCGATCTTTTGGAAGTATCATGTGATAGTGAGATATGGTATCAAAGCTCTTATGAAGTTATGCTTTCGTTGGTGATCTAGATCTTGAACCAATGTTGTCAAGGTCGTGAAATTATTTATGGTTCTAACATGTTTGTGCATTTATAGGCTATGAGAGGTGTTCCATTACGTCCAGAGTGTCATTTCTAGTTGGAAACACTTTTCGTTTCACCGAAAAAGGTTTATGTTTTCCCAAGATATGACCATTTTATCAGATCCGGAGGTATAATGTTTACAGTTATGCATTTAAAAAAACAAATATCATATTCTTTCAGATGTCTTCCTCTTTTTGTTTTATTTATAATTTGCTACCTTTCAATCTTCATATTCTCTTTGTCGTGCACTTTGTGCGAACTTGTCAAATAAAAAATAGAGTGGAAAGGGTTTGCTTTGTTGTGTATGCTCTTTGTCGTGTGCTTTGTGTGAACTCAATAAACCAAAAACCGTGAGAAAACTTGCATTTTCGAGAAGGATAACCAAGGACTAACGCCAACTATGAACATTTTAGTTTCATAATTTTTTTTTTTGTTTTTGGGTGGTTTTTTAAAGTGTCTTGCGGGCAAAAAGGCACGAGTTTTTTGGGTAGGCACGCTCTCACAACAACAATGATGACAACAACAACGACAATGACGACAATGATGACAATGACGACGACGATGACAGCTGCAACAACAAAAACAACCCCATTCTCCTCCATAATATCACTAGATCTTTTGCTTAGTTCACTTGGTTAAAATTTACTTTAAAAAGTAAGAGGTATTGGGTTCAAGTCCTTTTCTTTGTTACTTTTTGTAAATGTTCATGTAACTTTAAGTTATAAAATAACGATATCGTAAAAAGTGCTTCCCACTTGTTTTATAAAAGTGGGTCACTTCTTTTGAAGCAACTTATTTGTAAAAGTGAGTTTATAGGAAAGTTAGTTAGGGGGGATTCTTACTGCATTTTTTGCTCTCTACCATGTGGATCATCATTTGCCTCTCGCATGGCCCCTTGGTTCCATTTTATGCCTTTCTTATAAAGGGCATAACTTCCTCATCCGGAGTCCATTTTTAGTTCGTTTTTTTAAGACACCTATTTTTTTGAGATATTTGCATCCATACCATTAGTTTCTATTTTTGAATCCTACATATACCAATATGGCAGCCCCATGTGATATTATGCTTACCAATTCCAACTACTTCTCATAGAAATCCCATATGGAGGATGTCCTACAAAGTAGGGGACTTTACTGAATTACCTCGGGGAAAGAAACTGAACCTGGTGATGATAATAATAAAATAAAATGGGAAACAAATGTGATGAGGCTTGTGGATTAATCAGAACGTCCAATTCTAATGACTTGCGAATTTATTTTCGAGGAATTGATGATTCAGAAATTGCTTGGGAAAAGTTGGAAAATGTGTTTGGTAAACACAATGAAATTTGAGGTCATTGACTTGAAAATTAGTTGATTACTTTATATCCAGGTGATTTATCTTGCATACAAGACTTTTTTGTCTAAATACAATACCCTTAGACTCTTACTTGATGAATGCGTCATAAAAAGGAAAGACGAGCAATGTATTTTTCATATTCTTTCCAATCTTGGACCTACCTATTTTGTTTTTGTATCTACCTATTACTCCATGAAAGAATATTTGGGTCCAATTCATTATAAAAAACCCTCTTGAATCTTTTTGTGATTCCCTAATTAGAGAGCAAGATAAGCTCATACATATTGGAGTAATAAGCAATGTTGATACCTAGGGCTAGCAAGCACGGGCGGAGTTATCTTCGACTCCAAGGGGAACAAGCAGATAGAGTTTGCCTGGGGCATCGAAAGAAAGACTAATAATGGAGTGGAATGGCTAGGCCTTGTCAAAGGTTTGGAGCTTGCTAGAGATTTGGGAATTGAGGAATTGGTGGTTATAGGTGATTCTCTAATTGTCACTAGAGAAGCTAGAAATATTGTTAAAAGTTGGAAGAGCTCCTCCAAAAAGATGCACTCTCTCCTTAACAACATTGCAAAGGAATTCAAAGACGTCAGCTTTCTCCATGTCTTGAGAGGCCTAAATAGGCAGGAAGACATCATGGACAACAAAGGTGTTGGGCTCACCTACGGAATGTTATAGTGTGATCATGTCTCATTCAAAAATATTTGGATTCCCTAACCTCTTCCCTCCTTATCCTAGAACGAGGGTCTTACTCTTAATTACGGTTTTAATGATCTCTGGTTTCCATACTCAAATTTGTTTTGGGATTTTAAACATGATCTCTCCCTGCCCTCCGGATTCGTCATGGATCCTTGCACACTCCTCTCTTAATTGTTGCCGGACAGACCCACTCTCCTTCCAGATGGTCAGCATGCGAATATTTGAAAAGGTTTTAAATCGTGAAGGGATGGCCATTTCCCTCATCAACTCTTGCTCTATTTGATTTCGTCTTCTTAGCACAATTTCTTGTATAGTCCATATTCGCGACCTCTTTGTCTGGTGTGGGGGATTTTGCATTACCATGAAGCACCTTATCTCTAGGTCTTCTTCTCAGGATGGTTATGAGGTTTATGTGAATTGTTTGCATTGTAATAAACCCATTAGAATCCCATTCGAAGCTTGCAAATGTACTCTTCTGTTGGCCGAAGCTAATAATTGCGTTCTGATGGATGACGAGCAGGTTAGCTCCCCTGTGCTTGGTCTTTGCCATGGACAGGTCGGGACTGAGCGGACTCTTGGTCATGGTCATAGGCATGGAAAAAAGCATGATTTTGGGGAAATTATGAAGCACATTCATGATCTAGAAAATCAAATCCGTCTGGTCAGAAATGAGAACTTAGAATTTAAGAGGGCTCTAACCCGACTCTTCTCCCTGGATCAAGCGAATCATATGGAGGTCAAGCATCAAAACAAAAAATTGGTTGAGAAGGTTGAGCACCTGGAAGAAACTCTGGGACTCTTTTATCTTCACAAGGCTCGCAAGGACGCAAATTTCAATGTTGTGAGCAACAAAATTGAAGAACTTGGAAGGAAGCTAGAAAAGCTTAAAGATGATATGGCTCATTCTGGTATTCAAGTAGTCACCAGCACAATAAAGAATGGGAACACAGATTCTGAAGGCGTTGTCTTGGACATTTTTCTTCTACCATAGCATTTCGATGGATGGCTACTCTCTGTTTTGGTTACGTTATGCTTCTACCTCTTTTTTTTGGATTCTATAGGCTGGGATTACTCTGAATGTTTAGCAGCACTTTTTTTTTAGAAACCTCCAATTTCCATCTTTTTTTTATAAGATAGGTTCTAGTCATGTTCTATTTTTGCATCCTTCTTCTTGGACAATATGTAAGGTGTTATAGCCTCCATAGACTAGGGAAATTCCACAACAGTTATAAGCTTGAGAAGGATGAACAAGGCATTATGGATGCTATCCTTCTTTGGAAGCAATCCTTCTTATTTTCTCTGTAATTTCCATTTTATATATAATCAAAGTTACTCAACTATTTCTGTCAAAAAAAAAAAACAATGTTGATACATCTAAGAAAGTCTTACTGGCACAACAAAAAGAGAAATCCAAGCATCTCAAGAAGTAACATCCTCGCAATAATAAGCAAAACAAGGGTCCCAAACCCTCTCATCCAGCTCATCCTTCAAAAAATGACAAAGGAACCAAATCAAAAGATAAGAAGAGTGAGATTCATTGCAAATTTTGCTTGAAAGATAATCACGATGAATCAAATGTTTCAAGAAGATGGAAACCTTGGAAGCAGCAATGAAGAAGCACAACATCCACCTTGACTCATCTCCAAAATATACATCTCAAGGACATGCACTTTGTGCTTCTGGTTTTTTATTTAATGCATCTTCTTCTTCTTCTTCTTCTTCAAACGAGTAGCTCATTGATTATGGAGCATCTTATCATATGGCTAAGTATAAAGCCATATTTTCTAATGTGAATGAATGTAACACCAAACAAATATTGTTTGTGATGACAACTTTCTTAGTGTTGTAGGATCTGGAATAGTTCAAGTAGAAGATGGTAAGTTTAGATGTACTATGTGTTCTAATAATTTCTTGCAATTTGTTTTCGATCTATCATATTACTTATTCTGGTGAAGGTAAAGACTATAATGTTCACACCCCACCAAGTTGTAATCAAGGATTTCAAAGATCCTAAGCATGTCCTCGCCAATGGAATTGTTGATGATATTATCGTTTTGTACAAATTTAACAACTTTGAGTCATCACCTTTTCCCTCGGTTTTTGTTGCTCATAACGATGACTTGAGCAAACGTTTTCGTGAGCGATTTGGTCACTTAAATTATTGCTCATTGCAACAACTATGTAAAGAAAATACGGTAAGGAATCTTCCGATATTATTATAGGGATGGTGTTTGTTCCAGTTGTGTACTAAAAGAAAATCATTGAGATATTTTTGACAAACATGCCTCTTGGCACGCCTCAGCCCCCTCGCAGCTTGTGCATAGTGACTTGTATGGCCCTCTTCCATCTACTTCATTTTATGGTTTCAAGTATTTCTTAACCTCCATTGATGATTACTCCATACGCACTTAGGTTTATTTCCTAAAACTTAGGAGTGAATTATTTGACATGTTTGTGGCCTACAAGGCCCTTGTTGAAAAATAATTTGATCATCAAAATCTTAAGTTAAGATATGATAATGGGGGAGAACATGTTAACAACAAGTTCACTACTTTTTGTATTGCACAGGGCATCCAATAACAACAATTGTTCCATATACACCACAACAAAATGGTGTAGATAAAAGGAAGAATCACACCTTAAAAGAAATGGGTAATTGTATACTCTAAGCTTGACATGTCCCCAAATTTTGCATTGGGTCACAATGGCCTAAGCCACTTGACCATACTCATGATAGTTTGTCAAATTGGTGCTAAGGGTCAAATAATTTCCAAGCATGATGTCCAAGTTAGTAATAATGTAAAATTAGATCCAAATGGGCAAGGTGGGTCACATTAAGAGCAAATCCCCAATTCAAATTTTGTAATTTCCCCATCCAAATAAACTATCATGGAGGAAATATTCCACTAACTTACTAGTTCCCTAGTTTGGGGGTGGAAGCATCAAAAGTTGGAGTAAGGGAGCTACAAGACCCAAAATGAAATTAGACTTACAAATTCACATTAAATGGGTCAAATAAATAATAATAAAAGAAAATAAGGTGGCATTGGACCATGAGGGCACATAAGAGGTTGTGGGACCCACATGTGGCAAGATTCCCCACTACACTTGGCATCATTCTCTCATCAATTCGAGTTCAAGGTGAAGGGTAACATACTTGGGGAATTTGAATAGGTATTATTCATGGCATGAATCATGTAAGGTCGAATTAGAGTGGAAGAGTAACTCCCATGGAAGAAAACGAGGCATCTTAGAAGAATTGTGACACTTGGAGCTAGATTCCCTAACTTCTATGACAACAATGTTGAAGATTTTATGAAACTTATGACAAGGTTCATACCTGATTGATGAAATATGACATATATGGCATGTCAGGGATAAAAATAGCCTCCAAGAGGGCACACAAGGGGATTTATGGCAGCCAAGGTTCCCCCATTCGAATTGATGGAAGATGAGGGCTAGGAAGTGTTGGACAAGTGACATTCTTGGGAATCTCTCCCTAATTCAAGTTGGGATGATGCTCTTGGAGGGAATTCGAGATATGGAGGCCTTGGGAGGTTAATAAAATACAAGAATAAAGAAGTAGATCATCTTTTGATCATTTCTCATTTGGAAAAATTTGGAGAGCTTAGCTTGTCCTTGCATGGTGGATGTTCATCCTCCCTACCTTAGAACCAATTTCGAGGGTGAAAGATTCCCATCCAAGTTGGTTTATGGAGAGGCCATTCAGACCTATGAACATATATTCATGGAGATGTTTTTATGCAGGTTCAAACCCCAACTGAGTTCGATTTCATCTTATCTCATTCTTCTCTATGCCTATTCTACTATCTTTCTCTCAATGTCATGTAAATTTGCAAGGGCACACTTGTTGTTGCATATAGTTAGTGAAGGAATGTTATTTCGACTTCATGTACATGTTAGCTGCTCTATATCTCTGTAATAATAATATCCTCAGAGCCACAGCTCGAAACATTATGTATTTCAAGCGATATTTACATTCAAGGAAGAGATTCAATCCATTTTCCCCATAGCATTTGCATAGTGATTTTGGAATGATATTATACCTATTTTATATCAGAGTTTGTTGAGTTATTTATCATGTTATGAGCTTCATATTGAATTTAATTTGATGTCCCAAATTATGTGTGTATACCTCTGAAGTGTTACTATGGTTTATGAAGAAATTCAAGACTCCTTGCCCACCAATTAGACCTAAAAAACTAGACTCTAGAAGTTGTTGTTCATTAGGAGGCCTATTCGACCCTAAAAGCAAATCTATTGCTGCAAATATATTGTTCCTAATTTCCTATAACAGATCCAAGTATCCTACCAAGAATTAGTTAAATCCATATAGTGTTTGGAAGAGCATCTAATGGCAAACCCAGGGGGGATCTCCACTTCTCAAATTAACTAGTCTTGTTCCAAAACTTCTTCCCATGCAATTTGTAGACCATGGATGGGTATATCAGTTGTTTATATGTCTAATAGGTGTGTTAATATTTCATATGCCCCATCAAGTCCTTCCTCCCCGAATTCTAAATCATTTGGAGGTGTTTGGAACCAGTTGTAAACAAAACCTTAGAGTCAAAACAAGGTGAATCCAAGGAATTTCCCTTGAAGGGATAATACAGTGGTATCAGAGCATGGTCCTTCAACCTATGCATTAATATCATACATTGAAGAATAATTTTCATCCATGTATTACTATTATTATGACTACTATGAGTACAATGCTTATGAGCAGTATGAAGATGACTGTGAGCAATATGAAGAAGAATGTGAATGGTATGAGGAAGAGGTGCCATCATGCAACACTTCTTACAATTTCATAAGGAACCAAGGTTATTATTATGACCCTATGTATGATGAATATGTATGTGATGAACCACCAAAGGATAATTCTATGAATGAATTACAAAGATTGAGAGCAACATGTAAAACCTTGCCCCAACAATATCAGGCATATCTTGATCTTTATAAGGGAAAGACACAAAAGGTCGTTCCTTTTGAAGACTTTGCTTATTGGGTGTTTGAAAATAGGCCCAAAAATGAATATGTGGAGTTAGTGAAGAAAGGTCTATGCCCTTCTTGCAAAATACCTTGGAGAGCAAGTCATATATGTTTGAGTGAAAAGGAGGAGCGAAATGAGGAGACCCATGAGCCACCTAGTTCTGAAGGTGGTGAAGTAGAACAAGAATTACATGAAGAGGATCGAAATTCACTCCCAAGTGACTCTGAAAAATATGAAGAAACATCACATGAGCATGAAGAAGACTCCATTGAAAATATTGAAGATCATTCTGAGACACATTCTACTTTGGAGATGAATCAAAGAGCAGCCATTGATGGATGCTTGAACTATGAAGGAGTACCTACTGATGGGTGCTCACACCTCTATGTTGGTGACATAGAGATAACTTTTGAAAGTGTTGTTGCAATCCCAAGTTACATTAAGCATGAAAATGAAGGCCTTGCAATAGTTGAAGATGAACCAAGATCAACTTCCCCATCACCACTTGAGCTTCATGAAGTTGGTCCAAGTAAGAAGGAAGAAGATGAGGAGGTTCATTTGCAAGAGCCTCATTTTCTTGAAGGGTCCTTGAAGATGGCTGAAAAGAATATTCAAGTGGCCTTGAAAACTCTCCATGACACACATGCATTGGTTTCAAAATTTTGTTGGTGTGTGGAGGAGAAATATTCCCTTGAAGACATGGAGAAAATCCAAAAGGCAATGTTGGACACCAAAGGTAATCTTTTGAATTTGCTTTCTGATAGAGATTATTTAATTGAGATTTTTGGTTTGTATCATGGAATAAATTTGAAGGATGCATAAGAGAATGACAAGCTCTCAAATGAGTTGTAGTCCACCCAAAATACACTCCAAAAATCTATGGTGCATATTGAGCAACTTCAAGAGAAGTTGCAAAGGTCCTTTACACCCTCCTACATATCAGACAATCCTTCAATGGATGAAATAATTTATGTTACAAAGGAGGAACCTCATGTGATGGTGGAACATGAGGTACATGTTGATATGCAGGTGCTTGAAGAAGCTACACTCAAACAAGAAGGAAGACAAGTACTTGTTTTTGCTCAGAGGGATTATGAGTTTCCTCATGGCGAGAGTTGCAGAGCCTTGAAGGAGGCAATGATCTCACAATAGTTGGACCAGCCAATTATGGAGAAGATAAATTAAAAATTTGGATGGGTAAGAGTTGCAAATATTTCAGGTTGGTTCACAATTATTCACCCCTACTTCTTTTTCAGCCACATCAATTGGGGATGAAAATTGGGTGAAAGGTTTCTTTCTAATGGTGCCACATGAGGAGTATGAAACTCCTATCTCTCCTTTTGATGATGAAATCACTAGAGCACCTTATTATTTACATTTGAATCTGCATCTTTTTTTACCTTATGATGATACATATCTACATGGATGCACCTATGATGTTCACTTGAGTCACTTGAAGTCTCATGATTTTCCTTGCTTAGTTCAATTGATGTTGGAGGAACTTCATCCAATACTTGGGTGAAGAGATATATGATTGGAGCACATTTGTATTGGAAAAAACATCCTTTGTTATTTCTTGATGATACAAATATCGATGGATGCACAAATGGTGCTTCTGTGAGCCCCTTAAAGGCTCATTGTTTTCTTTGCTCCCTATTTGGTTCAAATTTTAGTGGAGGTTCTTCATTCACTTCTTGGATGAAAAAACACATGGATGATTATTTTGATGAATCTTACATCCTTTTGGAGCAACATTATAGGACATGGGATCCTCACCTATGTCATTGGAGCATATTTTATTGGTCACTTGATGCTTGTATGCACTGGGAAAATGGTGGTCTACTTACTTGGAGGTACAAGCACTTTCATGATTATTTGATGAGGCACCTCCTTGATGTACATTTGTATTATGTTTTATGTACTTTGATGATCTATATTTTTTAATTATGATGTTTGGAAGGATGCATACAAGGCAATGGGATCTAGGAATTCTCTTTCCTGATGGTATGGGTTGGAGAGCACTCCTAATTCTTGGAGTGAAATACAAGCAATGGGACCCTGGGATAATTTTTAGTCTCCTTGGTTTCAATTTTTGGGGGAAACAAGTAGTATGGGAGATTGAGTCACCACTTGAGTAGGTGATTGTAATCAGAGTAGTGCAACAACAAGCATGGTGGTTCCTCTCTAAAATTTTCATGGAATTTTGAAGACTCAAAGTTGGGAAACTCAGTGGCAACTTCAAAGAATTATATAGTGAGAAAAATGGTTGAAATTTCAAAAAGGGTTTCCAAAATATGAAAGAGGTAAAGATTAATTGTGCACACTTTGTTTTGATAGATTTAATTAATCTTTTGGTGTTTAGTGGTGATGTCACAGGAGATATCAATATGAAAAATAAAACACACATCTCCTTACTTTTGGAAACACACAATTACAGTACATGAGTGCCACTACTCAGAGTTTTGGAAGCAAAGTCTTGGAAAAAAAGTAGTTCAAAATCCATGTTTGAAATTGCTTGAGGACAATCAATATTAGGAGGGGAGCATTTTCCATGTCCCCAAATTTTGCATTGGGTCACAATGGCCTAAGCCACTTGACCATACTCATGATAGTTTGTCAAATTGGTGCTAAGCGTCAAATAATTGCCAAGCATGATGTCCAAGTTAGTAATAATGTAAAATTAGATCCAAATGGACAATGTGGTTCACATTAAGAGAAAATCCCCAATTCAAAGTTTGTAATGTCCCCATCCAAATAAACTATCATGGAGGAAATATTCCACTAGCTTACTAGTTCCCTAGTTTGGGGGTGAAAGCATCAAAATTTGGAATAAGGGAGATACAAGACCCAAAATGAACTTAGACTTACAAATTCACATTAAATGGGTCAAATAAATAATAATAAAAGAAAATAAGGTGGCATTGGACCATGAGGGCACATAAGAGGTTGTGGGACCCACATGTGGCAAGATTCCCCACTACACTTGGCATCATTCTCTCACCAATTCGAGTTCAAGGTGAAGGG
Source organism: Larix kaempferi (assembly GCA_027924585.1). NCBI lineage: Eukaryota > Viridiplantae > Streptophyta > Pinopsida > Pinales > Pinaceae > Larix > Larix kaempferi. The sequence continues at coordinate 11,864,685 of BSBM01000289.1, forward strand.
TAACATACTTGGGGGATTTGAATAGGTATTATTCATGGCATGAATCATGTAAGTTCGAATTAGAGTGGAAGAGTAACTCCCATGGAAGAAAAAGAGGCATCTTAGAAGAATTGTGACACTTGGAGCTAGATTCCCTAACTTCTATGACAACAATGATGAAGATTCTATGACAGTTATGACAAGGTTCATACTTGATTGCTGACATATGACATATATGACATATATGACATGTCAAGGATAAAAATATCCTCCAAGAGGGCCCACAAGGGGAGTTATGTAAGTAAACTAGATTGCCCCATTCGAATTGATGGAAGAGGAGGGCTACGAAGTGTTGGACAAGTGGCATTATTGGGAATATCTCCCTAATTCGAGTTGGGATGATGCTCTTGGAGGGAATTCATGCTATGGAGCCCTTGGGAGATTAATAAAATACAAGAAGGAAGAAGGAGAGCATATTTTGATCATTTCTCATTTGGAAAAAATTGGAGAGCTTAGCTTGTCCTTGCATGGTGGATGTTCATCCTCCATGCCGTAGAACCAATTTCAAGGGTGCAAGATTCCCATCCAAGTTGGTTGATGGAGAGGCCATTCATACCTCTCAACAGAGTTTCATGGATATTTTTTGATGTAGGTTCAAACCTCAACTGAGTTCGATTTCATCTTCTCTATGCCTATTCTACTATCTTTCTTTCAATGTCATGTAAATGTGCAAGGGCGCACTTGTTGTTGCATATAGTTAGTGAAGGACTATTTTTTTGACTTCATGGACATGTTAGCTGCTATATATATATGTAATAATCATATCCTCAGACACATCTTGAAACATTATGTATTTCAAGTGATATTTACATTCAAGGAAGAGATTTGAGCCATTTTCCCCATAGCATTTGCATAGTGATTTTGGAATGATATTATACCTATTTTATATCAGAGTTTGCTGAGTTATTTATCATGTTATGAGATTCATATGAAGTTACTTTGAAGGCTCAAATTATGTGTGCATACCTCTGAAGTGTTACTATTCTTTATGAAGTAATTCAAGACTCCTTTCCCACAAATTTCACCTAAAAAACTAGACTTTAGAAGTTTTTATTCATTAGGACGCCTATTCGACCCTAAAACCAAATATATTGTTGCACATATATTATTCCTAATGTCCTATAATATATCCAAGTATCATACCAATAATTAGTGAAGGTCGTACAGTGTTTGGAAGAGAATCTAATGGCATACCTAGGGGGGCTCTCCACTTCTCAAATTAACTAGTCTTGTTTTGAAACTTCTTCCCATGCAATTTGCAGACCATGGATGGGTATATCAGTTGTTTGGACATCTGATAGGTGTGCTAATATGTTCTATTCCCCATCAATATTTTCCTCCCCAAATTCAAAATCATTTGGAGGTGTTTGGAACCAGTTGTAAACAAAACCTGAGAGTCAAAACAAGGTGAATCCAAGGACTTTCCTTTGAATGGATATTACAAAGCTAAGGGACTAAGTCTTCAATTTTGGGTTGAATCCATAAATTGTGCAAATTACATAGTTAATCACACCCTCACTAAAATTTTACAGTGTATTACACCAGAAGAAACATGGAGTAAAATTAAACCAGATGTAATTCAATTCCGTGTGTTTGGCAGTGAAGCATGGGCTTATATTCTTTATGAAAAATGGAAAGCATTGCAGCCTAAAAGTGAAAAGTGCATATTTGTTGGATATTATGAAGATGTAAAAGGTTATAGACTTATCCATCCACATTCTCATGATATTGATTACTAGAAGAGATGTTAAATTTGATGAAAATATCTTGGCCTACAAGCCTAGTTCAACGTCTGTGCCATCTGTGGCCTGCGATCCTAATTCGATGCTTGTGCCATCTTCTACTCCCAAATTTCATGACAACATTCCTACCACGGTTTCTAATGATGAAAGTGAGTATGAAAATACACCTCCTCTTGCTCATTTTCCTCAAGTTGCACCAACACAATCACTTCCTTGATGGGCTCATTCAACATGTGAAGTGACTGGTGATCCTATAGGTGATCCCAGAGATCAACGCCAAACTCATTCTCAATTCCAGTGAGCCACCTCTCTTTTGGCTCAAGTTTTAGAGAATAATTATCCAGAGACATGTGTAGAAGCTTCAGTGAATCCATATTGGGATGTAACTATGGAGGAAGAATATCGAACTCCAATGGCGAATGATACTTGGGATTTTGTACCTCTTTTGAAAGGAAGAAAACTTGTTAGATGTAAATGGGTCTACATAGCTAAGTATGCATTAGATGGAAGTGTTGAAAGATTGAAGGAAAGGTTAGTTGCCAAAGGATTTTCCCAATTTGAAGAATTAACTACAATGAAACCTTTTCCTCTGTCGCCAAAATAAAATCCATCCACCTTGTTCTTTCCCTTGCATCCTTACATAAATGGGAGGTCCATCAAATGGATGTCAAGTCCATCTTCTTGCATGGGGATTTGAAGAATAAATTTACATGGAACAACCTCCTAGCTATGTTCAGAATGAATCTATCATTGTTTGTCACCTTAAGAAATCCTTATATGGCCTTAAGCAAGCTCCTCGAGCCTAGTATGCCAAGATGGATAGCTTTCTCCTTGACACTGATTTTTCTAGATGCCATTCTGACCACAATGTCTATACCAAGAAAATAGGAAACCATCTCATCATCATTATTCTTTATGTTGATGACCTTCTTCTTAGTGGTAGTGACCACAAACTTTTAAACCATGTGAAATCCAGTCTTAAGCATAAATTTGAAATGACTGAGTTAAGAAATTTGCATTATTTTCTTGGCCTCCAAGTCTTGCAAACCAAATAAGGAATATTCATTTCTTAGTCTAAGTATGCTTGTGACCTTCTTCTTCGCTTTCACATGGAAGATTGTAAACTAGCCCCATCTCCCTTCCAGTCTAGAGTCAAACTTTCTGCCACTTGCATTTCACCTGAAGTAGATGCCACTTTGTATTGTTAGCTTGTTGGTAGTCTCTTATACTTGACTCATACTTGTCCTGATGTTTCCTTTGTTGATGGTCTTGTTTCCCTCTATATGCAAACACCCCATGAAAGCCATTGGAAAGCAACAAAAAGGATACTTCGATATATTTGAGGTACAATTCAGTTTGGGATTCATTACCATTCAGGGGGAATCCTTTGTTGGTTGGTTTCAGTGATTCAAATTGGGTCGGCAATCCTGATTATTGAAAGTCTACTACAGGTTATGTTTTTAGTCTTGGTTTGGGACCTGTCACTTGGGCTTATAAGAAACAACAAGCTCTTGCTCTTTCTTCAGCAAAAGTAGAGTATCAAGCCATAGTTAATGTCAGTCAGGAAGCTTTGTGGCTTCAACAAATCCTTTTAGAGTTTGGATTCAAGCAACAACATCTGAATCCCCATTGGTGTGACAATCAAAGAGACATCAAGCTCACCAAAGATCCAGTTCAACATTAGTGAAACGAACACATTGAGATACATATGCACTTCATCAGAAAGCTTGTTCATGATTGCGTTCTCGAAGTGTTATTTGCCCTATAGATGATCAAGTTGCAAACATCTTCACAAAGTCTCTTAAAGAAGCGAAGTTTTCTAAACTTCGATCTATGTTAGGAGTTCAAGAATTTGTCATTAAGGGGGGATAGGCTCTAATGCCTCCTTCCTTCTCCTATAGTTTCACTTTTGTAAATCCTTCAATCATATCCCAAGTTGTTCTTAAGGGGGGATGTTAGGATATTTAGACACTTAGGAGTTAGTTAAGATCAACTTGTGTAATATATCCGTTAGGGATAGTGTGTTTCTTTAGTATGCATTAGTATATCCGTTGGAATCTGATTTTTAGATTTTAGATTGGGTATATACGGATATTCATACAAGAAATTAATTGTGCTAATTGACAATGGAAACACCCATACTTTTATCCATAGGCATGTGGCAGAAGACACCCATTGCTATATCCACCCCATTTCCAATTTCCGAATCCTGATAGCCAATGGGGGTACAATGAATTGTGGTGGCCGATGTGAGAATTTCAAACTATAGATGGGGGACTACCACCTAAAGACTCATTTTTCTTCTACTAACATGGGGGGATGTGATATTATTTTGGGAGTTGAATGTCTCTGGACCTTAGGTCCCATCACCATGGATTTCCACAAATTTTTTCTCCACTTGACTCAAGCTGGGCACACCCATTAATTTCAGGGTATTACTCCAAGTTCACCTGAAATTATCTCTTCCCACCACATGGAGAAACAATTGAAGAAGGGCCACTCAGGTGTTATTGCTCAATTTAATGCCATCTAAGTTCTGGAACCCCCCAGATATCACTCCAAATTGCAAAAATTTCTCTCCAAGTACCAATAGGGTTTTAAGGTGCCTAAGGATTTACCACCACCGCATGGAGAACATGACCATGTCATTACTTTAATTCTTGTTATTAAAGCCCCCAATGTTTATCCTTATTGCCACCCTTTTTTGTGGAAGAATGAAATTGAAATGAGCATTCAAGAATTATTGTCTGTCGGTGTTATCCATCCTAACGCCATCCCTTATTCTTTGCATGTGGCTATTGTCTTAAAAAAGGAAGGTTATTGGCGCACGTGTCCTAATTTCAGAGCTCTCAATAAAATCACCATTAAAGACAAATTTCCTATTTTGGTCATTGATGATCTCTTAGATGAGTTGCATGGTGGTAAATTCTTCACCAAACTTGACCTTCATTTGGGCTACCATCAAATGTAGATGAAAGAGGAAGATATACCCAAAACAACTTTCCACACTCATGAAGGTCATTATGAGTTCTTGACCATGCCCTTCGGCCTATGCAATGCCCCATTCACTTTTTAGAGTCTCATGAATAATATTTTTTTCCCCTTCCTCTACCATTTTGTCTTGGTTTTCTTCGATGGAATATTGGTTTATAGTCCCACTTGGAAAAGCAACCTCCATCATGTTTCTTGTACTTTGCACTTATTATAGGACCAATAATTATTTGTGAAATGTTCCAAGTGTGATTTTGGGGTGACTGAGGTTGAATACTTGGGCCATATTGTGAGTTTGGATGGGTTTCAGATGGATCTAAAGAAAGTGGAATCTATGAAGAACTAGTCGTGCCCCAACACTCTCAATAGCTTGAGATGATTTCTTGGCCTTATAGGCTATTACGTAAGTTTGTGGAAAACTATGGGAAGATTGCATCTCATCTGATAACATTGCTAAAAATTAATTCATTTTCCTGGTATGAAATAATGGAGCAATTTTTCTTATCCCTCAAGGATGCCATGTGTACTACACCTGTGCTAGCCATGTCGGATTTCACTAAGTTCTTTGTCTTATAATGTGATTCCTCTGGCCATGGACTAGGAGTTGTTTTATCCTAGAAGGGACGTCCCTTGGCCTTCACTAGAAAACAACTCTATGATAGAAACTTGGGAAAATCCACCTATGAGAAAGAAATGATGGTTATCCTTCATGTAGTTGAGACATGGCGCACCTATATAATCGATCGACATTTCAAGATCAAGACAGACCATCATAGTCTCAAGTATTTCCTGCAAGAATGTCTTTCCTCACCCGAGCAATATAAATGGGTTACTAAGATGTTGGGCTATGATTCTGAGATCATCTATAAGAAGGGTGGCAACAATGTGGTGGTTGATGCCTTGTCTAGGCAATTTAAAGTGGAAGGTTCATTCGTTGCCTTATCCTTTCCAATTCCAAGATGGTTCGATGAAGTGCAACATGAATGGTTGGTCTAGGAAACAGTTAACCACCTCATTAAATAGCTTCAAGAATAATCGAATCCTCCACCCGGGTATACATAGAACCAAAATATTTTGAGGCATAAGGAGCACCTCTTTCTCACATTAGATTCAACATTGAAACCAAGAATCTTAGAGGAATTACATTCATCACCCATAGTAGGTCACTCAATATTTCATAAAAATTATGAAAGAATTAAGCACTCTTTCTTCATGGAAGGCATGAAAAAAGATATCCATAACTTCATTGCTACCTGTGACATTTTCCAATGACATAAAGGTGAAATAGTGAAGTCACCAGGGACTTTACAACCACTCCCCATTCCTAATCATATATGGACAGACATCTCTATGGATTTCATCGTGGGGCTTCCTAAGCCAGGGAATAAAACAATAATTATGGTGGTAGTAGATCGTTTGACCTATTGGGTGTGTTATATTCTTTGCATGTAAATCGATGTTCAAACTTGATAGTCGATTGGTTGCAAGTCAATTGGAATTGAAATTCGAAAGGCAGTGGAATTTTGGTCAATGGGTCAACTAGTATAGTTGATTGGTCAATGATCACAACTGGTCGATGGGGAAATTTGAAAAGCACAAAGCAAGAAATGGATTCGACCAACACTTGGACAACAAGAGGCTCAACGGGTAGTCGACTATGGTTGACTCAGTCAAGTTGGCTATATAAACATAATAACTACATTCAATTAGGAAGTTATGGACCACCATTAATGAGTAATTATCCATAACTAACTTGGGTACCATAAGCTAGTGTATGTATTGCATCTATACATACGTTGTAAGGTAGAAGTCTATGTACGAGGTATGATACACAAGAGATGAGAAGTATTGCAATGTATCGACTAGACTATTTGGTACTATACAAGTGTAGTGAATTTATGCTTGAACTATAACGATCTTGTAAATGAATGTTGTAAACACTGGTAAAGAGTGTTGCTTATAGATGAACAATAAATCTCACTGGTTTGTTGGTTTCCCTAGTAGAGGGTAATTTAACTGTACTATGTGTGACTGTATTTTGTGCCATTGTTAATTTTTTTATATGTTTAACTATAAGAATCATCATGCATGCTCATTGTAATAAGTATTAGACCCCAACAGTTGGTATCAGAGCTATATTTGGATTTAAGGGGATGCCTTTATTATTGAGGTTTTGGCTTGGTCCTAGATCCATTAATACCTAGTTTCAGTGGGAGTTCTAGAATGATTGATTCATAGTTGAGAATGGCCAACAGTTTAAGGATAGAAATTGAAAAGTTTAATAGGCATAATTTTGAGCTTTGGAAGCTTAAAATGGAGGATCTCCTTCTGGATCAATAACAATAGGTTGTTGTCGACCTCGGAACCACACCAACAGGTATGTCGAAGGAAGATTGGTAGAAAATTAGTAGGAAAGCAATGAGTACAATTTGAATTTGTTTAGTAGACTATATTGCTGAATGTATCGGAAGAAGACACTGCAAATAAGTTGTGGGAAAAGTTGGGGAACTTGTACCAGTTGAAATCTATGGTTACCAAGTTTTTCATTGGAAGAAGTTATATCTTTTTAGGTTGAATGAGGGCAACTCGGTTACAGAGTACTTGAACACGTTCAACATTGTGATTAGTTAGTTGTTATTCGTGGATATTAAAATCACAGAGGAGTATAAATCTATCAGTCTATTGTGTTATTTTCCAGACTCATGGGATAACCTAGTCATGGATATTGGAATCAATAATACCACATTGAAGATTGATGATGTGGTTGCATTTCTCTTGTCAAAGGAGATGAGATGAAAGAACATGGAGGGTTTGAGAGGTCTATCGATATCCATAGGAAAAGGAAAATCCTCCGGTAGAATATCAAAGTTGATGGGCATATCCAAGACCAGATCTAAATCCCTTGGTACAACAACAAGAAAATGATGGAAATATATAAAATTTGAGAATTGTAAGAGAGATTGTAAGTCGATAGAAGTAAACAAGAGTAAAGGATCTGAGGAAGTAGATTTTACTGGAAGTAAGCCTTTGAATGAAAGGGGATGTGTATTTGGCCTTGAAAAGTACACAGTCAGATCATGATTCTTGGTTGATCGAATCTAGTGCCTCATTTCATATGACACCACATATGAATCATGGTGAATGCTGAAAAAAAATTGAGCATGGAAAAGAAAGAGGATGAAGCAATTGATGGTGATGGTGTAGTCACCATGAAGACACATGAAAAAAATTTAATGGAGCAATATGCATGTAAAAAGGCATATGGTTGTATGACTTGGTATGGCATGCATACCCCTGGTAACTCACTGGTAAAGTTGGGAGAAAGACCTAGGTGATAGGGGGGTGTATGTGAGATTCTTCGGTTAAAAATTTGAGGGGGGTTGGTGATTAATCCAAGTCAAGTTTAAAGGGGGGGATTGTTAGGGTTAACCTTGAATCGGGATTGAGTCAAAGGTGGTTAGCTCTAGCACATGTTTTTGGGCACATGTTTTATTGTAGCCCATGGTATTAGCCCAAGGTATTGCATGTAATGAAGCCTATAAAAGGCTTGGCATACTCCATTGTAAAGTGGCATGGAGGTGAGCGGGTGAGCTCACTTGGCCCAGATGGCTGGTTTTGGCCATGTAATGAAGATCTTCATTGGGTGCTGTTTTCCCCGCATGGGGTTTCCAGGGTAAATTAAGTGTCTATATTAATGCTTGCTTGCTTATTGCTAATTTTCTCTTGCATATCATTTATTATGCTCGTTTTAATCCTAACAAAAAGAAGCAAACTCGATAGCAAGTATACGAAATGTATTTTCATCATATATAAGGATGGAGTGAAGGGGTATAAGTTGTGGATTTGGGTCACGAGGAAGATAGTTCATAGTAGAGATGTGATCTTCATAGAAGTAGAAGGTACTTCCAAGGTTGAAGAGGTTAGAAGAGAAAAGGAATCAGAAAAGAAAGAGTTTGAAATAAATGATGGAAGCTTGGGCTCAAATGAGTTGATTGAATCCATTGAAGAGGTGGAACAACAAAATCCATTCTTCAGGAGGTATGGTTGAGCAAAGAAACAACCCAAAAGGCATATTCCACTAGAAATTTTCTCTGCTTTTGCATTATCTTCCATTGAAGATGATCCCAAGATGGTAAAGGAAGCGATCGAATCGACAGAGGGTAAACTATGGAAAAGGGCCATGGAATAAGAAATTGAGTCCTTGAGAAAGAATAAAACATGGGATCTGGTTGCATTACCAAATGAAAGGAAACCCATCAGAAATACATGGTTATTTAAGAAAAAGATGAATGCAAGAGGAAAGGTCAAGAAGTGAAATGCTCAACTAGTAGCAAAGGGATATTCCCAAGCCAAGGGGGTCAATTTTGGTGAGATTTTCTCTCATGTTGCTAAATTAACTTCCATAAGGGTACTAATGTATTTATTTGCAACATTTGATATTGATATAGAATTGATGGATGTAAAGACACAATTTATTCATGGTGATCTTGAAGAAGACGTTTATATGAAGCAACTTGAAGGCACCTTGAAGGTTTCATAGTGAAAAGAGAGGAGGAGCTGGTATGCAATGTCAAGAAGTATCTCTATGTTTTAAAGCAATCTCCCAAGACGTGGTATCATAAATTTGATGTATATCCAGTAGCTGGGGTTTGTGAGAAGTCAGGATGATCACTATGTATATGAAAAGAAATATGGTGAACACTTCATATATGTAATTTTGTATGTCTACAACATGTTATTGGTCAGGAATAACATGGATTTAATCAAGGAGGTAAAATTGTAGTTGTCCTCCAAGTTCAACATGAAGGATCTCAGTGCAATTCATGTCATTCTTGGAATTGAAATGAAGAGAGATTGAGTATATAGAACACTCTAGTTAATTTAGAGTAAATATGTTGAGACAATTTTGAAACACTTCAACCTGCAGGAGTGCGAATCAGTCAAGGTCTCTATTCCTATAGGAGTTAACTTATATGTTGAACATTGTCCTAAGACACAAGAAGAAATAGAGTACATGACACATGTGCCCTATGTTAGTGATATAGTTATTATGATGTATGCAATGGTCTATACTCAACCTGATATTGCCTATGCAGTGGGAGTATTGAGCATATACATGTTGATACTTGGAAAGGAGCATTGGACCGTAGTCAAGAGAGTTTTCAGCTATTTACATGGCATAATGGATTATGCAATATACTACCAAGGAAAACCTGAAATCAACAAGAAATTATATGTACATGGTACTCCAACTGGGGTAGAGATATTGACTGCAGGAGGTCGAATAGTGGATGTGTTTTCAAGTTATTCGATGGAGCAGTCAATTGGATGAATAGGAGGTAGTCAATTGTTGCATTGTTGAATACTAAGATTGAATACATGGTAGACACTCATGCAATCAAAGAGGTAGTTTGGTAGCATATATTGTCTTCAAAGGTTGGGTTTAAAAAACAAGATGTTAGGTTGGATTGTGACAGTCAAAGTGCAATCTTCTTGGTAAAGAAACCTGCATACCATTCAAACACAAAGCATATTGATGTGGAGTATCACTTTGTGAGAGACATGGTGGAAAACCAGAAAGTGTCATTGGAAAAGTTAGACACTGTGAAGAACATTGAGAACTCATTGACCAAGTCTGTGAAAACTGAAAATTTTACTTGGTGTAGGGAATCAATGGGCTTGTTATCCCTACTTAAGTGAACTAAAGGTATAAAATATCATGTGTATGCAAAGAAGACAACAAGTGGGAGAATATTGGGTGTGTTATATTCTTTGCATGTAAATCGACGATTAAATTCGATAGTCAACTGGTTGCAAGTCGATTGGAAATGAAAGTTAACAAATGATGAAATTTTGGTCGACGGATCGACTAGTATAGTTGTCTGGTCGACGATCATGACTAGTTGATGAAAGAGGGAAATGGATTCGATGAACACTTGGATGAAGAGAGGCTCAATGTAAAATTGACTATGGTTGACTCAGTCAATTTGACTATAACATAATAATTACATCTAGTTAGGAAGTTATGGACCACCATTAATGAGCAATTATCCATAACTAACTTGGGTACCACAAGCTAGTGTATGTATTGCATCTATAAATATGATGTAAGGTATAAGGATATGTATGAGGTATGACACACAATAGATGAGAAGTATTGTAATGTACCAACTGGATTGTGTTGGTACTATACAAGTGTAGTGAATTTTTGCTTGAGTTGTAGCAATCTTGTAAATTGCTTTTGTAAATTCTGGTAAAGAGTGTTTCTAATAGATGAGTTGTCAATCTCATTGGTTTGTTGGTCTTCCCCAGTAGAGGGGTTTCCAGGGTAATTTTTGTGTATGTTAATTATGTTATATGTTTAACTATAATAATAATCATGCATGCTCATTGTAATAGGTATTAGACCCCAACATGACCAAATATGCCCATTTATGTGCCTTACCATCCACTTTCACACCCTCTTTGGTGGCCCAATATTTCCTGGATCAAATTACCAAAATCCATGGTATGCCTACTTCCATTGTCTCTAATCGCAACCCCAATTTTACCAGAATTTTTTGGCAAGTTCTCTTCAAACTTCAAGGCACTCAATTGAATCTCAACACAATGTACCACCCCAAAACAGATGATCAAACTGAAGCGGTCAATAAGTTCTTGGAAAAATACTTGTTGCTTTGCATCTCATAAGCCACACCAAAGGGCACATTGGATACATGTAGTTGAATGGTGGTATAGTACCACTTATCATGATTTCATAAAGATGACACCATATGAAGCAATGTACAATCCAAAACCCTTATCAATGATTTCCTATGTACTCGGTACCTCCAGTTAACGTCAGGAACTGGATGACACACTTTGCACTAGGGATGACATTCTCCGCATCCTTAAATACAATATAATTCTTTCCCAAAATAGAATGAAGCTACAATCTTATCAACATCAATCCAAGCGCTCCTTTAAAGTTGGGGATTAGATGTTTCTTCAACTGCAACCATATAAGCATATGTCTCTCAAGATCCATTCTCATCAGAAGCTGACTCCAAATTTATATGAACCCTACACCATTCTACAATGGATTAGGTTTCCTATAAGCTTACTCTTCTAGACCACTCCAAGATTCATCATGCCTTCCATGTATCTTGCCTTAAAAAAATGGTGATATCAAAAGTAGAGACTAGTTTACCAGAATTGGATGAGGATGGCTCCATTTGGCTTCAACTAGTTGTAGTATTGACTTCCATGGAAAGACAATTGCAAGGCCACACCATCAAGGAAGTTTTTATTTAATGACAATACATGCTTCTAGAAGATGCCTCTTGGGAACCAACCAACATTTTATAGCATTTTTCACCCCTTCAGTGTTGAGGGAAACCTTGCTTTTGAAGGAGGAGGGCATGTTAGGGTTCTACCCTAAATCCCCTTACTCTAAGAAGTAATCATACCTATTATAAGGCCATAACTTGGTAATAAGGTCGAATTAGTTAGTGTTCAACAATCAGGTCTCTTTAATAAGTGGTCTTCAAAGGTGGCACTATAGGCCTCTCATTTTATAAGGGTTGCTTATCACACATAGAAATCGGAAATACCAAGGCATCTACTAGAAGATACAAGTCCGGAGCTTTTGTAGGATCAAGAAGCTTTCATGATTTTTGTAGGATTTTATGAACAAACCATCAAAGCTTGAAGTATTAAATGGTGCAAAGACAACATTAGAAGGTATTTTTGAGGGTATTTCCCACAAATGTAGGAGAAAAAACTCTATGGAAGATTCACTAGATGTTATGAGAGTTAAAGGTCATGAAGGACTAGTGGTTCGAGTGGTAAAAAGGAAGAGGAGGTGTGTGAAATTGCATAAATAAGAGGTCAAGTTGGTGCTTGGTGAAAGCATCAAATGCACCAAATACTTGATATGCATGTTTTAGTGGTGGGTGATCATTTATTTGGCTAGTCAATCATTGAGAAAAAATTGAATGAATGAATCAACTAGTTATGGGGAAGTCTTCTGAGATACTTACCTCTATTTTACATTCTAAGCCAATGGATGTTAGCCTTTATTATTAGATCTAGAGAAGACATATAGAAGATAAAGTAGGGGAAGTGATTCTAGGGATCTTTGATGCTCTCATAAAAATTTGGTTGCATTATTTCAAACCATGGGTGAAGAGGGACTATGTTCAACTTGTTTGCATGAAATTGCCAATTTTACCTTTATATTTCCAAACTAACTTTGTATTGAAGGAAATGAGGCAGTATATAGCTACAATATTTGTGAGGATGGAATTTGGAGAGGCCCTACTTGATATCGTGGAAATAGTAGTGAGTATAGGAAACATACTTAGATCTAGACTACATGAGGAGTGTGTCTATAATCACTATTTTGGTCATGTAAAGGTTAAATTCCCTATATTGAATACCAAAACTAACAAAAGGAAAGCTCAATATATTCATCATAGAAAGGTGAGGTGGAGGGTGGAAGTGAGAGTAACTAATACACAAGGGAAAGGTCATGTTGAAAAGATGGGATTAAATTCTTAGACAATGACTGTCAGAAGTAAGGCATGAGATCCCACAACTTTACAATCCAATGATCCAAAAATGGATATGCAAAAGTACCATATGAATCATTAATTATTTAGATATGAGAGATTAAAATTTGGGATATGTCAAGGATGGTGAATATTTATTCAAATTTGGGTCATCAACTTTCAACACATTCTTTTAGGCTCTAAATAGTTTTTTTGGCCTTGTGACAACTTAGGTTTACTGAAGGATTTACTAAGCCTTGACATCATTTTTTCTTCTCATCGATACCTTTACAACAAGCTATCATTAAGGACCCATTCAACATATTGATGATATAAACACTATCACAAAACAATATATGATCCTCATCGATAGAGAACGTCTTCAGTGACAAGATAACTAGGAGCTTGGTGGTCGATGCGATGACAATCATCATGTGAGATGTGTGAGCCAAAATTCTATATTCAAAGATAAGTGAGAATATTGTCATATTAGGGTTCGTTGGTAGAAAGTGCGAAGATATGTTCATTAGGAAACTGATCATTGAGGGGGGGGGGTATTTCTATGTTAATTGGGAGGCTGGTGATGAACTCAATGAGGGCCATATACTTCTTTATTTTTGGCGCTATAAATTTGAAATCAAATTCTTAGAGAATTACAATCCATCGAGTGAAATTACCATTGATAATTTTATGTCCAGTATATATTGCATCGGGTTTGAATTTACATTGGTTTTACACAATATGATGTAATGGAAACGTTTTTGAACTAAAAGGACTATATTCAAGGCCAACTTCTCATCATGGTTGTACTTTAGTGGTGGCCCATACAAGGTTTTTATTATGTAATAAATTACATGTTCACAATGGTCCTCCCCTTGTTGGATTAAGTTTCCAATGATGGATGAGACTAATGCCAATATACAAAGAATAAAATATTGGTTGAATTCAGGGAGAGAGATCAAAGGAATATATGTGGGCACTTGTTTTAATGCCTTGAAGGATTGTTGGGATTGGTCATCCTATTAGAAGGTGATGTCTTGGTGTAAGAGATGTAAGAACCCATATGCTTGTGTAACATAATCAATGATGAATCCATAAAGAAAGTTTTCTTTTCCTTGGAGGCTCTGCAACTGGCATTGGGTCTTTGGTGGGGGATTTTGAGAATGGATTGAGATTTGAGGGGATCTATGGTGATCCCTTTTTGGGATATGATAAACCATAGAAATATTTATGAATTGCTGCAAAATATGCATTTAAGGGTTTTCAAGCATATGTTGTAGTGCCGACATCACAAAAAAATGGTACGTTGTAGTTAGATGATCTTATCATCTTTTGGATTTTACTATGAGATCATCAATATAGGTAGTGATGATGTGAGCCAAAATCATGGAACACATACAACATGGTACACTGGAAATTGGCTCTAACATTCTTTAACCCAAAATGCATTATGTGATAGGAAAATCCCCCCCATGGTGTCATGAAGGAGGTTTTATACTGATCCTATTGTCAGATCTAAATATGATTGTACCTAGAAACCATCCATAAAGGACAAGACTTCATGTCTAGCATAATAGGCATCAACAACTTCGTTAATGAATGGGGTAAGTAAGTTTCCTTTATGACAATCTTTCTTTAGGTCCCTAAAGTTAGTGCATAAATGAATATTTCCTTGATTTTTGTTGATAGGGATGGAATCTGTTATACCTCAAATTGCCACACCATGTGTAATTGAGAATATACATGTTTCACCACCATGGAAAACATGATTTTTTTGCCGCCTAAAAGTGTTATGACCCTTCATTCTAATGTTGATCACTTCCCTAGTCACATTTGGAAGCAAATCCAACAAGGGGTCAAAACCCACCTTAACCACCTCCAAAAAATTAGCCTTATGGAATTATTGTGCCCTGCATGCCTATGGGGGTGCGACAATCTCAATTGTCCCGTCCTGCATGCCTATGGGGGAGCGATAATTTCCAAATTGTCGCGCTTTGCTTAGTTATAGGGGAGCGACAATTTTGGTTTAGGCTTATCCCTTTGATTTTGGATCTTGGATCTCATGGAGATTTTCTTGGGATGAGGTACCCCTTCGAATCCCATCTCACATTCCCTCTTTGGCATGGTTTAGATCCTTGATCCACATATTATCCACTTAGATCCATAATCTCCTCTTAGTGGTTGGCCTCCCAAATCCTACTTAAAGAGAGCCATCCATGACCTATGGGGGTGATCTTGGAAGCACTAAACTTATGATCCTATGAGTCTTGCAAGGGTGATGTTGGAGAGCTTGGAAAGAGGTGCTGCTACTTTGGACATCAAGGTATAACATTGTAATCAACTTCATCTAGCTTTCTTATCATTAATATAACTTAGCCTATTCCTCTCATTTTCATGTCGTTAATGATGAATGCATGAAATTGTCTATGTTCTTATAGTTAGATCTTTGTTTATACATATATTGATTTGGAGAAGGTATTGTCTTTCCTTTGTGAACAAGTTCATAAGTCCACGATCAAAGTCTGGAGCTGGAGCAACTTAGGAGCAACAAGGACAACCATCAAAGTAAGGTACGCCATCTACTTACTTTATTTTTCCATAGCTTATTAGCTGATGTATGAGATATATCGAAGAGGATTATAGTGTCTATTTGTTTCCTCTCTATATTGGGTAGGAAACTAGGGGCCTTTTCTAATCCCAAGGGGTTTTCATCTTACCCGTAGGAAGAAAATCTCACCACAGAAACTGGAGACCATACTGGGGATTTTTCCCTAGTTTCACCTTTGCTTGCTTGTTTGGATCATAAAATCCTCTTCTAAGTGTATTTTATCATCACCTTAGACCTATTTGATCATCATTGAGGACCATTTTAAACTTAGGACCTTATCCTTGCTCGGATCTAGGCCAACCTTTCATTTTTTCAATCCTACAGGAGAATTTTCGCTCCCTCAAAACAGGTTACAGAGCGACATTTCTAAATTGTCGCTCCCTGATAGTGGGCTAGGGTGCGAAAATTTCCCAATTGTCGCTCCCCCACAGTGTTCTAGGCCGCGACATTTTCAAATTGTCGCTCTGTATTGGTCTGTGCAGGGGCGAAAATTCCCTGTTTTGGTCATTTTTTAGCTTATTTGGAGGGGTTCCCTTGGGTTTTTTGCTCCCAAACTTTTGGGGTGCCTCCATATGGTCCATTGGATTCTTTTTGACACCTTTTTGAAGAAATTTGAGTCATTTTCATCCACATTTTGTCTCTAGTCCTTCATTGGCAGCTCTAAGGCAATTTGGTCGATTTTGAGTCCTCTAAGCCATTTTTCAGTTCTGGGAGTCAAGTGTACCTTCCCAGTCACTTTAGGATCTCTATAAAATAAGTTTGAACCCTTCCAAACCTCATTTGGGAGAATTTGAGACCCTTTCTTTCTTTGTTTGGAAGACTAGATTCTACCTTGGAAAGTTGAAATCCCCTTGGGTTAACTTGATCCCTTGTGTACATTTTTCAATTTTTCTGAATTAGAGTCTCTTGATTAGTGATTTTGTGACCATTAAATGATTGATTTGGACTGATACAAATCATATTTGGCTTGTTTTGTAAACTCTTGGCATGTTTTGGAAGTTCAAAGCCTTTGTTGGTCTCTTGAGTCAAACTAGTGCTTTGTTTGCTTGTTGGGTAGAATTGTCATTCTTTTCAAGTCCCAATAGCTTGCATTTGTTTTTAAAATTCTTCTTGTCATTAGATTGTGATTGGATTGAATTTTTAGATATATCTTTATCGTGATATTCCAAAGGTTTGTTTGGTTTGGCATCATTTGGATTGATTTGATTGGCTTTGAAAAACATGGGACATCCTTGTCTTTTGAAGTCATTTTCTTGGGTTTTACACTTTGTTTCCTTTGCATCTTTAGCTATTTATTGGTTATTGGAATAGATCAATCCCTTGTTTCCATTTTTTGTTCAAAGGAAAGCTTTATTTTGTCACTCTTTTGCTATATTCATGAAATTGGAAAACATAAGTATTCTTCTTGCTTTAATTTGATCATTTGACATTCTTGGTCTTACATTCATAAGAAGAAGAAAGGCTTGTTTCATATTTCTGTGCATTTGGGTTAGACAAGATTATTAGGTGCTTTTCTTTGTCTTGCATTTGATTAGAAACGTTTGTGGAATCCTTCTTTCCATAGCTTAGATGTGTCTTTTTAGAGTGTAAAGAGATAGGAAACAAATTATAATTATTGCATTTGGTGTTCGTAAAAAGATCTCTTTTTGTCACTTTAGGATAGTTTGGGTATGGTTTACATGATTGGTTATCATTCATTAAAAAGCTAAAATTGCATTTGCATTGGGTTGTGCATATTGGGAACGGAAATAATTCTTCCTTACTTTAGCTAGAAGTTCATTGAAGGAAAAATACTTGCATAATTCATCCATAATTGCATGGTTTGAGTCAAGTCTACACACCACAAGTTTCACTTCCATCACCCGATTGAGTAATACAACCATTAAAATTTACATTCCCTAACTCAACACACCATAACCTCACTTGAGGAGAAAAAGAATTTGTTAGTTAGGTAGGACACCGGGGATAGGCATCCAAATAATTTCCCCTTGTCATTTTCATTTGAGACATAGTTGTTGTCCTCTAGGGTGCTAAAATCCTCTAGTATTTATTGACACGGTCATCGACTAGTTTGTGGAGAGGGCCTCCCATTTTTTCGGGGGTAATTCGCAAGGATTGGTTCTGGATGGAATTTGTGAAATGCCGCACTCCACTTAGCACCTAAGGCATATCGATCCATTGTCTTCCTTGTACTCTACCGTATAGGTGATACAGGGGCGATAAGGCATAAGTGCCAGTATCCTTCTCCGATGTGCCATGAACGAGGTATCTTAGTGAATTTTATTCTAGGGATCTTTACCCAGGATCCCTTTTGGTAGAGGGACATCCTTCCATTATTGGTCTCTCATTTTGTATTGTTTGACTTGGATTTCATCACCTTGCGAAGGATACAACTTGTTGAGGTCTCCAGCTCTTAGTTAGGACGATTGCTTGCTCTTTTACCTTGTAGAGGGTATTTTTATTTTTAGTGCTGCTTGTTGGCATTTTGGCCGCTTTTGTTTCAGCTCGCTTACTGTGACACCGGTCCCAGTATAGTTTTTTGAGCTTTCTTTTTTGGCCCGTGTGCCTCTTTTTCTTCTAGCTCCCCTTTTGCACACTCGGTTTCCTGAGGGTTTTTGAGTTCTTTTTAGAAAGAATTTGCCCACATCACTTAGCCTTGTTCCATGGAGAATTCATCTCCATGCACCCAAGCTCCTTCTGGGACTACCAATCAAGAGGCCCCTTCTCAAGGGGTGCCTTTTGTCTTTCCTCCAGTTGGAGATATTAGTCCTCCCTTTATTTCCACCTTAAATCTTCCTGGATTAACCATAGGATTACCAGTGTGGTTATTTAATCCGGTGATCCTAGCTGTACCCAATGTTTCAAATGTTAACTCTCCACCACAAGAGTGTCAATCTCCAACTAATCCTTCCCCTTCTTCATCAGATGTATCTTCTTCCGTTACTTATTCCTCGCCTCCTCGCCTGATGAAAGAAATTGTGTTAGTACTCAGGAGGATAAGAAGAAGAAGAAAAGGAAAGTTAAGAAGAAGAAGGATAAGAAAGAGACCAAGCATCAACCATCTGCCTCCAACGACAGTCATTCTACTCAAACACCTCATAAACCCAAGTTACCTTGCAAACTTTGCAAGGGTGATCACCTTCTCAAAAATTGTCTCAGTCTTTCCCGTGTGTCAGAAGTGTGGTCTAAAACCCCAAACAACTTGTATCATCAACCTTTGACCATCATGTTGATAACACTCCCTCGACTAGTGACCTGTTGGTGAAGGGTCAGAAGGGTAATGTCCTGTATCCCTATTTGATATGCAAGGGTATGCACTGTACTTTCCTTTTTCCAAGCATGGATGAAGCTTCACGGTGGTTGGAAGATATTACTGGTCCTCAATAGGTGCTTCCAACAAGTGATAGTAAGTTGTCCCTCGACCCCCCACTGGTTGACCAAGTGATCAATTCAATTTCATCCATAATTGATCCCACTCTTCCTTCCGAGAGTGAAGTGATGGAGTCGCTGTCATCTCCACTCGATCCCGCTTTTCTATCAGAGAGCGTTCAGACTGCAACTGTCACCTTGACACAGTATTCATCTCATCCTACTCTCCCAGATGAGAGTGGATTGATAACCATTGATGTTTTTCTGGTAATTTCCAATCATGGGGGGAAAGAGTCCGTTTCCACGGGACCCCTCCAAGTACTGAGGTTATTTGATTTGATTGGAATAGTCTAGCAAAATCTCGTCTCCACTCAGATGTTCCTTTCTAGATATCTGTAGGTGTTTCCGATAAGGAAATATTTCACACTATAGTTGACGAGGGAGCTTCTGTTAGTATTTTATCCTCAAATGCTTGGAAAGCTATAGGATCTCCTCAGCTTGTGTCGGTTATCGACCAGATTTTGGCTTGTAATAGAAGGCCTATCGGACCTTTAGGGATTCTCCTGCAGTTACCTGTCACATTGAGAGGTAAAACTGTTTATGTTGATGTCATGGTAGTCCAAGGTCCCTTAGATTTTAATCTACTCCTTGGACGTGATTATGTCTATGCTATGAAAGCTGTAGTGTCCACACTCTTTCGAGTGATATATTTCCCTCATCATGGGAATATGGTGACCATTGATCAACTTTCCTTTGTGAAACCCACTCATCGCATGAATCCTAGCCATCAGACTTCCCTAAATGTTCCACATGTTCTAGTGGTTTCTACCCCTTAGGAATAGGGGGCATGTCTCCAGCCTCTGGACATCATGCTGTATTTCTCCTCCTAGTTTCTTATGATGGGGGGCACACTACCAACCTATGGACATCATGTTGGATAGGACCCATACAAGCACAGTTTACCTTTGGTTTCGAGCTTGTGTAAAAATGAAACCAATCCCAAGCATAGTTTACTTCTGGTTTCAAGCTTGCTTAAAAATGAAACTACCTCCAAGCATAGTTTACTTCTGGTTTCAAGCTTGTGTAAAAATGAAACTACCTTCGAGCATAGTTCATTCTGTTTCAAGCTCATTAAAAAATAAAATAGGCCCCTACAAGCATAGTTTCCTTTCAATTTCAAGCTTGTGTAAAAATGAAACCCATCATGAGCATGGTTCTTTTCCTGTGTCAAGCTCATTAAAAAATGAAACAGTACCCCGTGAGCATGGTTCTATTCCTGTGTCAAGCTCATTAAAAAATGAAACAGATCCTTTCCCTTTCAGTCGAGTCTTCTCGTGGACTTAGTACCTGAACCTTCTTTTCATCCGCCTATGCCTTAGGCGAATGAAATGAAGCTTGGGGGTGGGAAAGAGTCCAAAGTAACCTCGATCGCCTCTCCACACCATGTTGGAGCTAAGTCACTTACTTCTAGCAATCGTGCTGGGGGCATGTACCAACCTCTGGATACCATGTTGAGAAAGAGTCCACCAATGGGAATATTTTCGAGCAAAATTTCTTTTGGGTTTCGAGCTCGCTAAACCATGAAAATAATCCCGAGCATAGTTCATTTTCTGTTGTAAGCTCGTTAAAAAATGAAGCAGATACCATGAGCATTCTTCCAACCTTTCTTCGAGCTCGTTAAAAACGGTAAGAGGTGTCGAGCTTACTTTTCACTTTTTCGTGCTCTGGTTAAAAATATGAAAAGTGGTTTGAGCTTACTTTTTCCTTTTTTCATTCTCTGGATCCAAACATGAAAAAGATTCCAAGTGCTTTTGATACCAGTGTCGTGCTCGTTAAAAATTAAGTAAAAAGGTGTGTCTAACGAGTATAGGTTTATCACTTTATTCGGCCTCGCTAGACTACTTACGGAAAAGGAACTGTGCCGAGTTTAATTTTTGCTTTGTTGTACTTGGTCACTAACCATGACAAAGTGGTACATGGAGTCCTCTTTAAGCTCTTTTTAGACTCCTGAAATAGGAAAAGATTGTCGAGCGAACTTGTTTCTTTTACGCTCGTAAAAGTATTTGAAAGGACGTCTATCTGGTGGTAGTTTATCCCTTTTTCGGACTGTTTAGAATATTTATGAAAAAGGAACACTCTATTCAATCATGATTAGAAAAGTTCTCTCTCACATTTTTTTATCCTTTTTTCGGGTGAACAGACTAACTTTTACGAAAAAGGCCTTTTTGGAGTCTTCTTTAGATTATTTCAGAATCTCTAAATATGAAAAATCGCCTAGTTTTCCTTCATTGGACTCGTAAAATCAAACATTGAAGGATCCTTTTAGGACCGAACCCCTCCTTTCTCAGGTTCGTAAAACATGTGAGATCAAACTCACTCGTTAGGTGAGCTATACCGAGCATCTGTTATCCTCCTCAAGCTCGTTTAAAAACAAAGAGGTACTGGTCAAGCATTATGGGGATTGGGGAGAAATAAGCTAAGTTTGTTTTATAAAGATTTATGGCAGCTTGTGTCGCCTTTGAACATGGCACATGTTTGTGTCTCGTCATACAGTTGGGTAATCTGCTTGTCTCCGAGTCATGCCAATTCTATGAGTTGTCCCGCTCCTTCAAGTCACCTGAAGAATGCCTCAGTCATCGTTGCATTATGTCTTGGTCTCTGCCTCGTCGAGTCAATGCTGCCGAGTCATTGTTGTCATGCCATTCAATGTTCAATAGAATTTTACCTTAGTCAGCCTCTGCAATATTGTCAGTCTTTGCATCCTTGTGTCAGTCCATACTCATCTGATTCATTAATTCACATCATTTTCCTATGTCGGTTTCGTGTCGTTGATGTGGGATTCATCATGGCCCTCCTTCGACGAGTCTATTCCTGTTGACATTAACTCATCATCTAGGAATTAGACTTAGAAACCAACTTTAGTACCTTGGTACCTGCATGCCTCAATGGCAGGTTTACTCGTATTCGACAGTAGGTTTTCATCATTGACCTCCGATCGAATGATCTCGTGAATGTTCGATGTCAACTCATTTATTCACATTTCGTCGATATGTACTATGATACCTTGGGAGTCATTGTCATCATTGGTGATTTCCCTCGCACTTGTTAATGGTTCACATCATTAACTGGTAATCAAGTGGTTTCTACTATGTTCGAATTCAACACCTTGTAATCACATGATTAGATTCGTATCGATTTGGGATTGGGTAGAAGACCCTGGATGGTTCTGAAGTCTATTTAGCACATCCAGGTTGCGATGGTGATTTTTCGAGTAGGTTCCCACATGGAAATTATGTTGGTGACCTCATTGATGTACTGTCACACAGATCCACTCTTGTATTGGTCGTGGCTGTGTCATTGTCTTATCATGGATCTATGCTTGTAGTCTAGTAGCCATGATTTGTCTTTAGTCATTGTTAAGTTAGTACTATCATGGATCTGCAATGTATTGGTTGGCAACCATGCTTTGAGTCAGTTGTTTCGAGCATGGGTATGCCCTCCTAGGGGTCGTTAGACATATTGTTGATATTTGCTTGCAGCTCTTCTCCAGTTCTCCTTCAGATATCCTTGCAGAATTAACATTGATATTGTGGAAGTGAAGGTATCTTGAGGTAGAAAGTAGGAAAGAATATGCATATTGTCCCATGGGGGTTAAGGATCCATTGTGTCTTCCATGATGTGCTCATGGAAGTGGAAGAGGTGATCAAGGATTCTATTTGGAGAATTGTCTCCAAGATGTTTGGGAGTAGGGTGAGTAGTAGTCGTGTATGCTACATTATAGGCGTGGCACAAATGAAGTGAGCTATAGGAGCCCACATATGATGAGATAGAACTTGTAGAATGTGTCTTGGTCCATGGTGTGAGGAATATTTGTGCATGGATGGTGTACTAATGTTGACATTAGATGTCAATGATGAATTTTCATGCATCATGTACTCAATTGATGATGAGATATAATACATACCTATCAAGTTGGTAGTATCATTTAATGGAGGGAAATATATAGCGAGAGGAAGTAGGTGATTTCACTAAGGTAGCATGCATAATCCGCGTACCTATTTGGAAGGTATTATATTTCCTCAGTTGGGTGAGACAGTTGGGATGATGTTTCTATGGGAAAAAGCATGCAATGCAGTAGTCTACATCTAAAATAGGTGTCCTTACAATATTTTTGGGTACAATACATGAGAGGAGGCATTCACAAGTGTGAAGTTGGAGGTGAGTCATTTCCACATATTTTGTTATCTGGTTTACATAAATGTTCCAGTCTAGAAGAGGGCCACATTGGATCCCTCCAATAGGAAGTGTTTGTTTTTTTGTTACAATGAGACTTCAAAATCCTATAAGATCTATATTCTAGGGGAGAGAGACAATTGTAGACAAGGATGTAAAGTTTGAGCAAGAATTTGCATCTAGGAAGTCTCATGAGCCTATTATAGTGATAGAGGATGAGGAGTAGGAAGATACAAAGGTTGATCCAAGGTCACCAATGATTTATAGTTCAAGGTAGCATACTTTAGGTGTAGAGGAGGAGCCACCATCTCCTACAATTTCTATCAACAGACCTCGATGGTTCACACAAACATTGAGGGATGCTCAGGAGCACGTTGACGCTCCTAGGAGCTCATTCAAGGAGAGAGAGCATTGAAGAAATTTCCAAACTACACGGTGTTGATGAGCAACATCATAAATTATGAACCTTCCAGTTTTTAGGAGGCAACATACCAATAGGTTTGGATGGATTCCATGGTGAAGGAGTACACCTCCATCACGAAGAATGATGTTTGGGACATTGTTCCTAGACTAGAGGGGAAATCAATAGTGACTTATAGATGGATCTACAAGATCAAACATGTGGTAGGTGAAAGCATAGAGGAGTACAAAGCGAGGTTTTTGGTGAGAGGGTTCTTCCAGAAATATGGAGTGGAATATGAGGAGACTTTTTAGAGTATTGATGTCTTTAGTCTCATGTTGATGCCCATAAATTCTCAGCATCGACAGTAGGGATTCTCCCTAGTAAATGATCCCAATTAGATCACTCACCGTTTGGTGTGGGGAATCTGTCTGGTTTACGGTCCAACTACCGTGAGTGTGTTTGTTTAAATTCTTTACCGGTTGCGGCCCGGTCCACCGTTTATGTAATTTTAATTTAAGGTATGAAATGAAAATGCCCTACTTAATGCATTTAATCTAAACAAACAGGAAGAAGCCTCAAAAAGTGATGCGTAGGTTCTTACCTCCTGTCTTATCACTCCTGCCTGATCAATTCACGTATTTCTAAACTAAACTAACTATCCTATCCCTGCAGGGAGCAAGTTTAACGTAAGAGTAATAAGCTGAAATGTTCAGATAAACCTAACAAATATCCATTAAGGTAAATATTCACATTTACAACAGAAATTATCAAAGATAGCCCTGATATTAAATTTGCACAATCTATTACTTTGTTACACATAAACATTTGCATGAAATAAAGAAACCATTCATTATCATTGAAATAGTTCAACATAATTAGAAAGATCTCACAAAATTATATAAGCAAAAAAAGAAATAATTCTGTTCCAGCAATCACAAGTTCCAGGAAAACACTAGTGCAAGATTTTCCCTAGTGAACCAGTCTTTTCTCATTAGCAAAGAAATAGTTCTTTTATAAAATGCCTCCAGCATCTAATTCACTAGAAAAAAGTCCTTCTTATAAGTATTCTCACCCTATATTAATATTACAAAAGTTTTTCTCCATATGGCTGTTCGTTTAACCTATACTAACCTTTGGAATCCCAAAGTTCGTCCCCTAGTGCTTGCAAAAGATAATACAACAAATTACAATTTACAAATTAATTCCCTGACGGGCCCCCCAAACTAGAGATGTAATTGTTCCAGATGTCGGCCTCTTAAAAAATAATGTTACATTGTACAGGTTCTAAGACTTTCAAAGATGCTTCATGACATGATAAATCCTTCTCTACACTTGCCACTCCTTCTGTTGTAGACCAGTAGCTGTCCTCAAGGACATATGCATTTATGGACGCTTGTCCAATATAATGATGGAGATTCTCTTCTGTAAGCACGTCCAATATACTGATATATTATGTATCCTCCCTTAATCCATTATGCAGCTCCATCATACGGTGATCTTTCATTGGCAACTCGTTCATATCTGGGGCCATGACCAAATGAAATTTCTCATGGACCTGATGAATCCTCTTGTAGAACTTTGTGCATTTATTAATAGTTTTAGGGATTTCAACATTTATCCTCCTACCAGATCTTCTGAAAAAATCAAGGAGTTGCATGTCTAAATTAAGGTCTGCAATTGTATTCTAGGGAAAGTGATTAGGAAACTTTGTTTTCCCTTCTCTCCATGTTATCTGCCTCTTAATCTTATTTATATTGTTAAACAAACTTTGCCTGATCATCATTGATTCTGTGGAAATCATGTTCATCCTTGCTATTATCTGTTTCATCTTGTATATTTATTCAGCTTTCAATTCTTGTGAGGGACAAATATTCTCCTGGATTTTGCATGCCTACTCATGGAAAGGAGTCATGCCTTGTTTTTTATTGTTCTCCAGCTCCACCTATTCTGTAAGAGACTCTCTCTATTTGACTAGCTCCTCTATCTGCACTTTCAAATCTTCAACCTTTTGATTTGCTGTTGACTCTCTTGTTTCTAGTTCACTGATACGGGCGTCAAAGGCGCTTCTCTTGCCTTCCATAATAATTAATTGCACAGTCAATGCCTCCTTTTCAGCGTCCAGATTCTGGTAGTCAGTCAATAATCTATCCTTTTCATCTATCATGGAATCATGTTTCCTTTTCAGTTCTATTCCTTCTCCTCGTGCCATTATCGAGTTATCTTTTAATTTCAACATTTTCTCCTTATTGCGCTCAATGTCATTTAACAGCTTGTCGACATTATCTGCACTTTCCTGTGCAGTTGTTATACTTATAGACACTGTGAACTTAGGGTCCTTGTGAGTACCCTCCATAATAGTGTTTTCTTGGATGGTGACTATATCGTCCTGCGCGCCCATCTTTAACCTTTTCTCTGACCTTCTTGTAATAGTCTTCCTATTCAAATAAAAAATTATAGTGTCCAATTTGGCCACTGTGTGTTGTTTAGACGGGGTGAAAGGTGTGAGCCCGAGCTCTACAAATGGAAGATGATCCCCAGTAAGTGTGACACCTGATATCCTTGGTGAGTCTATATCCATGTACTGTATACTTGGGATTCCACCTTGATTTTCCTTGCTTTCCAGAACTTCCTTGGACTTAGCTTCTCTTTCTTTCCTCTCAGCTGCTTCTCTTTCTTCCCTTGCTCTTCTTTCCTCTTCCTTTATTTCCTCTTCCTCTTCTTTTCTTTGTCATTCATCTTCTTCTCTTTGTTTTATTTCTATTTCTTCCCTCTGCTGTCCCTCTGCATCTTTTGTATGTAGCCTTTCAGCTTCCTCCTTCAGCTTCCTCTTAGCTTCCTCTATTTGTATCCTTATGGCTTCTTCTCGTTGCTTTTGTAATTCTGCCTCCTTGGAAGTGCTGGTAGTAGTATTGGGACTGGCGCTAGTTTTCCGAAAACACCGTTTGTTTAGTTAGTCATGTTGCTTTCCCTTCGATACACCTCCTCATACTTAAGGAATTAATCAGTGTATTCTAAGTTGATCTTGCATGTCGCACAATGATTAGCAACCTTTTTTCGGCTATCATTTCTTACAAAATTTTTCTCTCCAAAATGGAAAGCTTCGAGATCTTTTATGAAGGATTTGGCACCTTTTACCTTGGGGGAAATTTGTAGGCCCCGATGGTGAACGGTAGCAGTAGGTAGGAGTCATTCTTGTGCTAATTCAGATAACTTCCGATCCCATTGACAAAGACCTTCCTTACAGCCTCGTTGTGTACCACAAAATATGTTACATATTTGGGCATCAGGGACGGGGCTTTGGAACCCCCATACATCCTGATATAGGTGCCTTTGGATGAAAAATAACAATCCCCATACTCCTTTATGATAGCCATAACATTTTTGGATAAGCATATTCTGGGAAAACTCCTGTCACCGCTCTGGTGTCCTCGAACATGGTTTCTACTGGGGTATCAACAATTACTTCTATGTCAGGGTCTGATTCAGTTTCCTTAAGTTTCTATTTGGCACCCTTTCTTTGCATGTCAAATTCCTAATGAGACATTGGAATCAATATGTAATCAAATCTCAACAAGAAATATATAAAAAATCTCTCATTCATATTATTAACAATGAGTGGAGTTAAGAAATTAATTATTTCCATGCTGTCAGGTATATGTTGTTAAAGTTTGCTTTGCTTCAACACTAAATTGGTGTGTGACAATCAAAATGCAACTAAAAATATATGTAAAATCTTTTCAAAATATGTTCTTTCAGATATTTTCATCAATTTTAGTCAACCACAATAATCATGTTCCTCATATGAATGGTGGGAAGTTAATGATTCAGTATGAATGCCTTCGGGGTTACTAAAAAATGTTCCACGTCTTAAAACTTGCGTATAAAGTGTGCACATAAAATCTCGACGGATTCTGCCAAAGTTTGTGGGGTTAGTAAATAAAAAATCAGCTTGCTAGGGATAACCACCACAAGCAAATTTTTCCATCGACAAGCGTCTACGCGGGAAGTACTGCATGAGGTTTGGATAAAATAAATGGCTTCGACTGTGCATAACCAGAAATTGGTTGAGGCTGGATTCTTTTCGTGGTCATAAGGATAAAAGCTATGGGTAGCCCGAGAAGAACTTACACAACCAACACATTCTATTTTCCCAGAGAATGCTCGGTCTTGTGTGTTAAAAAGGAAAACGTTCGCTTGGCAGTTTACTTTGGTATTTTGAGTTGGTTTTCAGAGTTGGTTTCATGGCAGAAAGAAGGCCACTGTGCTAAGCCGGGAAACACAAGAAAAGTTCCGCTATTCGCGGCGTAACAACCCTATGTGGTTATTCCAACCGGAGACACTAAGAGGGATTCTGAGAGAGGGTGCCATCGACTGGTAGATACGTCCTAGGGTAAATTTTGGACGGGATGACCATGGAAGGGTGAGGTTGAGACCACTGTTTAATATAAAAAATTGGGTACGGGAATCCAACCATGCTCAATCGACAAAGACCAAGGGTTTATATAAAACAAACGCACAAACCGAGGGTAAATAAAATCACGCAATGGGAAAAATGCCAAATAATAGTACAATTACAAAATGAACAGAAGGAAAGCATGGCCTACCTGTCAATTACAAGCTCAATGACATTGGGTGCTTGGCGTCCGGTGATTGGTGAAGACAAATTCGCGAACGAAATTGTGGTGAGATTTTCTTCCTACGGGTAAGATGAAAACCCCTTGGGATTAGAAAAGGACCCTAGTTTCCTACCCAAGACAGAGAGGAAACAAATCCTCTTAGATCTAGCTCATACATCAGCTAACAAGCTATGGAAAAACAAAGCAAGTAGATGGCGTACCTCACTTTGATGTTTGTCCTTGCTGCTCCTAAGTTGCTCCAGCTCCATCCTTTGATTATGGACTTATGAACCTGTTCACAAAGGGAAGACAACACCTTCTCCAAAGCAATATATGTATAAAAAAATATCTAACTATACAAATATAGACAATTTCATGCACTCATCATTAAAGACATGAAAATGAGAGGAATAGGCTAAGTTATATTAATGATAAGAAAGCCAAAAGAAGTTGATTGCAATGTTATACCTTGATGTCCAAAGTAGCAGCACCTCCTTCCATGATCTCCAACATCACCCTTGCAAGAATCATAGGATCATAAGTTTAGTGCTTCCAAGTTCACCCCCATTGCTCATGGATGGCTCTCTTTAAGTAGGATTTTAGAGGCCAACCACTAAGAGGAGATTATGGATCTAAGTGAATAATATGTGGATCAAGGATCTAAACCATGCCAAGGAGAGAATGTGAGATGGGATTTGAAGGGGTACCTCATCCCAAGAAAATCTCCATGAGATCCAAGATCCAAAATCAAAGGGATAAGCCTAAACCAAAATTGTCGCTCCCCTATAACTAAGCAAAGCATGAAAATATTGAAATTTTTGCTCCCCCATAAGCATGCAGGGCACGAAAATTTGAAATTTTCGCTCCCCCATAGGCATGTAGGGCGCGACAATTCCAGAAGGCTAATTTTTGGAGGTGGTTAAGTTGAGTTTCGATCCCTTGCTTGTTGGATTTGCTTCCAAATGTGACTAGGGAAGTGATCAACATTAGAATGAAGGGTCCTAACACCCTTAGGAGGAAAAAAATCATGTTTTCCATGGTGGTGAAACATGTATATTCTCACTTACACATGGTGTGGAAATTTGAGGTATAACAGATGCCCCCTAAAGTGCGAGGTCAGAAGGAATCTGATGGCTGAAACACGTTACCAATAATAAGTCTGCAAGGATATCTGAAGGAGAACTAGAGAAGAGCTGCAAGCAAATATCAACAATATGTCTAACGACCCCAAGGCGAGCATACCCATGCTTAGAACAACTGACTCAAAGCATGGTTTTCGACCAATACATTGCAGATCCATGAGAGTAATGACTTAACAATGACTGAAGACAAATCATGGCCACTAGACTACAAGCGTAGATCCATGATAAGACAATGACATAGCCACGACCAATACAAGAGTGGATCTACGTGACAGTACATCAATGAGGTCACCAACATAATGTCCATGTGGGAACCTACTCAAGAAATCACCATTGCAACCTAGATGTGCTAAATAGACTTCAAAACCATGCAGGGTCTTCTACTCGATCCCAAATCGATACAAATCTAATCATGTGATTACAAGGTGTTGAAGTCGAACATGGTAGAAACTACTTGATAACTGGTCAATGATGTGAACCGTTAACAAGTGCGAGGGAAATCACCAATGATAAAAATGACTCCCAAGGTATCATAGTACATCTCAATGAAATGTGAATAGATGAGTTGACTTCGAACATCTACGAGATCATTCGATCAAAGGTCAATGATGAAAACCTACTGTCGAATACGAAGAAACCTACCATTGAGGCATGCAGGTACCAAGGTACTAAGGTTGGTTTCTAAGTCTAATTCCTGGATGATGAGTTGAAGTCGACAGGAATAGACTCGTCAAAGGAGGGCCATAATGAATCCCACATCATTGACACGAAATTGACATAGGAAAGTGATGTGAAGTAATGAATCAGATGAATATGGACTGACACAAGTATGAAAAGGCTAACAATATTGTAGAGGATGACTAAGGTAAACTTCCCTTGAACATTGAATAGCACGACAATAATGACTTGGCAGCATTGACTCAACGAGGCAGAGACTAAGACATAATGCAACGATGACTGAGGCATTCTTCAGGTGACTTGAAGAAGTGGGACAACTCATGCAATTGGCATGACTCAGAGACAATAATATTACCCAATTGTATGACAAGACGCAAACATGTGCCATGTTCAAGGGTGACACAAGCTGCCATGAAGCTTTCTAAAACAAACTTAACTTATATCTCCCCAACCCCCATCATGCTTGATGGTACCTCTTTTTTTTTTAACGAGCTTGAGGAGGATAACAGATGCTCGGTATAGCTCATCCTTTGGATGTGTCTAATCTCACATGTTTTACGAACCTGAGAAAGGAGGGGTTCGGTCCCAAAATGGTCCTTTGATGTTTGATTTTACGAGTCCAAGGAAGGGAAACTCGGTGATTTTTCATGTTTAGAGAGGCTGAAATAATCTAAAGAAGACTCTAGGTTTTGAATTTTTCGTAAAAGTTAGTCCCCAGACCCGAAAAAGTGTAAAATAATATCTGGAAGAACTCTCCCAGTCAAAGGTTGACCAAGGTATACCTTTCTCATAAGTAGTCTAAATGGTTCGAAAAAGGGATAACCTACTATTGAATAGACGTCCTTTCAAATCCTTTTACGAGCGTAAAAGAAACAAGTTCGCTCGACAATCTTTTCCTATTTTAGGAGTCTGAAAAGAGCTTAAAGAGGACTCCATGTGCAACTTTTGTCATGGTTGATGACCGAGTACGACAAAGGAAACCTAAACTCGGCACAGTTCTTTTTCCGTAAATAGTCTAGTGAGGCGGGATAAAGTGATAAACCTATACTCGTTAGACACACCTTTTTACTCAATTTTTAACGAGCATGACAATGGTATCAAAAGAAATCGGAATCTTTTTCATGTTTGGATCCAGAGCACGAAAAAGGAAAAAGTAAGATCAAACCACTTTTCATATTTTTAACCAGAGCACGAAAAAGTGAAAAGTAAGCTCGACACCTCTTACTGTTTTTAACGAGCTCAAAGAAAGGTTGGAAGAATGCTTGTGGTATCTGCTTCATTTTTTAACGAGCTTGCAATAGAAAATGAACTATGCTCAGGATTATTTTCATGGTTTAGCAAGCTCAAAACCCAAAATAAAGTTTGCTCGAAAATATTCCCATTGGTGGACTCTTTCTCAACATGGTATCGATAGGTTGGTACATGCCCCCAGCATGATTGCTAGAAGTAAGTGACTTAGCTCCAACATGGTGTGGAGAGGCGATCGAGTTGACTTTGGAGTCTTTCCCAACATGGTATCCAGAGGTTGGTACATGCCCCCCAAGCTTCATTTCATTCTCCTAAGGCATAGGTGGATGAAAAGAAGGTTCAGGTACTAAGTCCACGAGAAGACTCGACTCAAAGGGAAAGGATATGTTTCATTTTTTAACGAGCTTGACACAGGAATAAAACCATGCTCACATGAACCTGTTTCATTTTGTAATGAGCTTGACACAGAAAAAGAACCATGCTCATAGAAACCTATTTCATTTTTTAACGAGCTTGACATAGAAAGGGAACTATGCTCACGGGGTACTGTTTCATTTTTAATGAGCTTAAAACATAAATAAACTGTGCTCAAGGGGTACTATTTCATTTTTTAATGAGCTTGACACAAGAACAGAACCATGCTCATGGGGTATTGTTTCATTTTTTAGCGAGCTTGACACAAGAAAAGAACCATGCTCAAAATGGCCCATTTCATTTTTTAACGAGCTTAAAACGGAATAAAATTTTGCTCGAAATGATGGTTGGTTTCATTTTTACACAAGCTTAAAACCAAAAGTAAACTATGCTTGAGATTGGTTCCTACCAACATGATGTCCATAGGTTGGTGGTGTGCCCCCTAGCCTAAGGAGCCATGGGGTAGCTCTAGTATGATGTCCAGAGGCTGGATACATGCCCCCTATCCTTAAGGGGAAGAAACCACTAAAACATGTGGAACATTTAGGGAAGTCTGATGACTGGCAGTCATGCAATGATCCCGTGTCACAAAGGAAATTTGATCAATGGTTAGGATCCTCCCATCATAGGGAAAATGCATCACTCGAAAGAGTGTGGACACTACAACTTTCATAGCATAGACATAATCACGTCCAAGGAGCAGATTAAAATCTAAAGGACATTGGACTACCGTAACACTAATAAAGATATTTTTCCCTCCTAAAGTGATAGGTAACTGTGGAAGGATCCCTAAAGGTCCAGTAGGCCTTCTATTGAAAGCCAGTATCTGGTTAGTGGCTGACACAAGCTAAGGAGATCCTATAGCTTGCCAAGCAGTTGAGGATAAAATACTAACAAAAGCTCCTTCATCAACAATAGTGTGAAGTACATTCCTATCGGTAACTTCTACAGATATATGGAAAGGAACACTCGAAGGAAGACGAGATTCCGTTAGACTATTCCAATCAAAGGAAATGACCTCAGTACTTGGAGGGGGATCCGTTGAAATGGGTAAAATTCCCCCCTTGTCCAACGCAATTTTAACTGACTAGAAAAACATCAACGGGTTTCGATTCACTCTCCACTGGAAAATTAGTATGAGACAAAGATTGTGTCATGGTGACTACTTCAGTCTGGTAATTTTCCAATAAAAGAGTGGGATCGAGTGGAGATGATATCGAATCGACCACTTCAACTTCACTCTTTGAATAAATAGTGGGATCGAAAGAGGATGGGGCTGGATCGACCACTTCATCAACCAACAGGGTGTCAAGGGACGACTTACGACATCCAACTGGAAGGTGTTTCTAAGATAGAGTAATTTCTTCCAACAAATGTGAAGCTTCATCCATGCGTGGACAAAGGTAAGTAAGGTGTATTCCCTTGCATAACAAACTAGGATTCTTGAATTTACCGTTCCAACCCTAACCATAAAGTCACTGGTTGATGGGGTATCATCAGTATGATGTCCAGAGACTGATGATATAGGTTGTTTGGAGGCTTTAGACCACTCTTCTAAAACTTTGGAAAGACCAAGAGTAATATGACTCCACAGGATCGTAACAAAATCAAACAGATGTATTCATTTGTTCCTTATTCCCATGCCGTAATCATTTCTTTAGATGCTTTCTTTCTTGATGAATTTTGTCATCTTAGTCTTCCTTGATAGCTTTCTTCAATATTCATAATTTGACGTGGGTTCTTCCATCCATAATGTCCTTTTGTGTGAGTGAGAAATTTATTTTTTTGTCATGCTCACAGATGGAGAAGAACCTTTCTAGGCCTGCCATCTGGGAAACCTTCTTGATTGGATATCTTTGTCTTCAAAACCATTTCTTTGATAGAGATTTTTTTTTAGAAATTGGACTCTTCGATATAAGCCTTTTGGATTTTGAATTTATAGCATGGGATCATTTTAATTGCCATACATCTGTAAGACCTACTTCCTTTCCGTGGGTTCGTTGTAGTAGGATTCCTGAGATGGTTATTAATGTGAGAGTGAACCGAGCCCCAAGATAGTAATTTAGAACTCACGAGTCTTAGTTATTTTACAGGGTTTACAATGAATCAATCATAAACATGAAGTGGGTTTCCCTTTCTAAAAATGAGTAGCAATTAAAAAATCCCAAATGACAATGTTATACATAGAATTATTTCTCTATAAGTAGATTCTGATCCTTCATTGATTGACAAAATCTCGTGAGATTATTCAGAGTCCTATATTTCCGTGCATCAAACATTGAGCTGGGGTTTATTTCAAAACAAAAACAAAAACAAAAGCAAATCAATCAATAAGCCAAACAAAATGAAGCTGATCAATGAAAAATCAAAACAAAACAAAAACTAATCAATCCATAAAATAAACAAACTAGAAAAGCTAAGGAAAGGAAAAAGTTTATTTATGTACAACAGGTGTTCCTAAACCTAGGTGAAGTATTGTTTAAGAGCTAGGTCGTTGACAAGGAGATTTTCATCCTCCCCTTGTAGATCTTGGAGTTTATATGCCGCTGGGCCAAGATTTTCAGCAATCTGATAGGGGTCGATCCATAAATGTTGAAATTTTGTATGTTTTCCCTTTTCATCATGTGGGTGATCCCATTTCAGAACTAAGTCTCCTACCTCAAAATTTCTCTTACGTGACTTTCGTTTATAAAACCATCTCTTTACAATATCCTGGTGGTGATTGAATCTATTTTTGGCCTTTTTCCGTGATTCTTCGAGCTTCAACAGAGTATTGATTCATGATTGTATGATTTCACTACTGGATCCTCTAGAGGCATGGGCTAATTGCAGGGATGGGAGTAGTATGTTTGGTGGAAGTATAGCTTCTTTCCCATATACTAATGTATAAGGAGAAACTCCTAAGGAATGTTTCAGAGTGAATCTATCTACCCATAAAGCATTAGGGAGAGCTACATGCTAATTTATATGCCTCTCAATAACAGTTTTCTTTAAAATTAGAATGAAATTTTTATTTGTATACTTTGCTAAGACATTTCCCTGAGGATAATAATTAGCCGAGTAATGCAGTTTGATTCCCTTTTCATACGCAAATGCAGTTAATTTGACATATGAGAAATAAGATGCATTATAAAAAACAAGGGAAATTGGAACCCCAAACCTAGTTATGATGTTCTCCGGCAGGAACATGATGATTGCATCTTCGTTTACTTTACACAAAGGAGTTGCTTCCACCCACCGTGTAAAATAATCAGTAGCTGTGAGGATATATTGATGTTGCAGCGAAGAATTTGGATTGATTTCTCCAATAACATCTATGCCCCATTGCTCAAATGGCTCTGAAATTATAACTCGTTGTAATGGTCCTACTGCTTTCGGTAGTGTTGATGCCCTGAAGATCGCAGCATGAAGCAGAAAGGGATTCTCCCCAGCAAACTATCCCAATTAGATTGTCCACTGTTTGGTATGGGGAATCTGTCTGGTTAGCGGTTCTAGCTACCGTTAGATTTGGAGATTTGCTTCCTTTTACACCGGTTATGGCCCGATCCACCGTTATTTTTTTATTTTATTGTTAAGATGATATGCAAGTGCCTAAGCTAATTTAATCTAAATGCATAACTTGAAACAAATATGTATCTAAAACTGAAATAAATCTAATCTATCCTTGCAAGGAGCAAATTGTAAATATGAGTAATGTGCTGAGAGAAATATCTAAAGATTGCATGGATAGCCATTTAAATCATAAAGAAACAATTTCAGCAGAGGGTTAAAGATATTAAAGATAGTTTTAATACACACAAAAGCATTCTATTACTCATTTAAGAGAAACATCATTTCACAGAAAAATAGTAAGATCATTCATTGCACAGAAACAATTCAGAATAGCAAAGAAATATCTCACAGCAGTAGAAGAATGTCACAAGAATAATCCAGCAAGCATCCAACACTCCTTTCCAGGCAAAAGACGTCCTCTCCAGGCTCTTATTAGGCAAAACTCACTTTCTTGGAGCAAGTGCAAAATAGTTCGTACAAGCTAAGAAAATTCTTTTCCTTGCAAAAAGTCCTTCTACTCCTCTTCTTAACTTCTACTTATAACTTTACAAAAGGCTCCATGAGCTGACAAGTGTACCCTAATTCTAGAAGCTTCTAATTTGGATTTTGGTGTATAATTATCTATTTCCCAGATTCGTGGGACACCTTTCATATGAGACAAAATGACAGCCAACTATCCCTTTAAAGCATTTATACAAAAGGTAGAATTTCAGCTTCTCCTTTTATTAACAACAAAGTAAGAATGGTCTATCTATTCTGCTGGGGCTTCTGCTTGTTGACTTGAATACTTGCCTCCACCAACCGGCTCACTTGTAATTACCGGGCCATCTATACCTTGAATGTATGTGGTCTATTGGTTGATATCCTTTACGATAAGCTTGCTACGGGAAGATATTGTTGCCTGGGACGCTATTTCATGTTTGCGTAGGTCCAATTTGATCAGCGCTTTTCCCTCTATGGCTTCTTTAGCCATCGCTTCTAGGAAGTGAATATGTTCTACAGGTTGGCAAATGAACTGTTGAAATTCATCCTGAGTCAATACTTCTATCTTCTTGATATAAGCCAAGACTTCATCCAGCTCGTTTTGTAGCTCGAACAATCGATCTTCTTCCTTTGGGAAATCATAAATGGAGGCAGGAAGAATCAGATGACACTTGCTATGTGATTCCCTGAGTGTGGAGTAGAATGAACAACACTTGTGGATCGTCTTCCTGATTTCCAAACTTGGCTTGGCGCCGCAATCCTTGGTGAATTCAAGGATCCCTATATCCACGTCCAATTCATCTCCTGTAGCGGCGCGTAAGTGTGAAGGGAGTTGAGATTTTCCCTTTTTCCACTCAGATTGTTGTCTTGGCTCCTCTACATGATTTGCAAACTTTTCTCGAGATTTTAGGGCTTTGGCTTCAATTGTTGTCATTTTCTTAATCATATCTTTCACGCTCCAAATCTCTTCCGAGATCAGTACTAGCAGCTGATGGATTTTAATCCGCATGTCACATGCTTGTTTGCGAAATGTGGACAAATTTTGCTAGTCCTCTGCTGCCTCTTTGAGCTGTTTCCCCAATTGTTCCTTTTCTTG
Source organism: Larix kaempferi (assembly GCA_027924585.1). Taxonomy (NCBI): domain Eukaryota; kingdom Viridiplantae; phylum Streptophyta; class Pinopsida; order Pinales; family Pinaceae; genus Larix; species Larix kaempferi. The sequence continues at coordinate 11,901,830 of BSBM01000289.1, forward strand.
AATAATCCCTTCATACTCCTATTGGTGAAGATGTATTTGCTGAGCCCTGCTTGCTTCGAGTTCCTCCAATTCTGCTATTCGAGCTTTCAGATTCTTCAATTCATCTTCAGAGATGGCCAATTGCATCTCTAAGGTGTTTTTCTCATTCTCAAGCTGGAGAACTCCTGCATTTAGCATTAACTACTCTCCTACCAACTCATTGTATTTCTCTTTCAATTTGTTTGCTTCCAACACCTCCCTCTTCCTATCATCTCTGATCTTAAAACATTGCTCCCTGTAATGCTTTATCTCACCTTTCAAAAAATCAATATTGGCTTTAGTTGCCTTAGCTAATGCTACAGTGCATTGGGCTTGGAATGTGGGGTCGGCATCAATTCCTTGGACCAATGTTTTCTCTATTATCCATAATTCATATTCATCATCAACCTCGCTTTCCATCTTCTTTACCCTCCTATCAATAATGGCCCTTTTCCGCTCATGGAGATAAATGGTATCCAGGTCTGCTACTTTGCGCTGATTCCTGGGGTTATATGGGGTCAGCGCTAAGCTCCCTGAAGAGGCACCCCCTTCCTGAGTTGTCCCTGGAGAGTATATTAATGGTGGGTCCACCTCCATGTCTGTCGAAGTAGATGGCTCCGGCTAGGGAGACTTCTCTGTCTGTTCTTTCTCCTTCTCTCCTACTAACTCTTCTTGCTGTGTCTGTAATCCAGTTGCTTCTTCATTCAAGGGCCTTTCTTCTTCCTCATGCTGCTGCTTGGCAGCTTGCTCTTGGAACACCCGATCTTCTTCTTCCTTCTGGATCCTGGCAGCCTCTTCCTACTGTTTCAACTAAGAGGCTTGCTCCTGTTGATTGCTTGCAATCTCCTCTTGCTGAAGCTTGGCAATTAACTCACCTTGAATTCTTGCTTGCTCTTGGTCCTGCTGCTGCTTGAGAGCTTGCTCTTGGAGCACTCGGTCCTGCTCTAATCCTGATGGGTCCCCTGATTATGAGGCTGATGCCTCCTGCTCCCTTTGGATCAGACCAACGGGTTTGGGGCTTGATCCTTCACGATTTTATTCTTGTAACGCTTCCCTAACTCAGTTAGGTTGTAGGCGCTCCTAAGGAATTCCTCGTTTCGGTCCATAGTATGAGCATATTCGAAAGAAACCTTGAGGTCTATACAATGCTGCTTGACCGTACCGCAGGGGTCATGCCTTCTGAAAGGGACTGTGTCAAAATGGAAAACTTCTAAGCCTTGAGCATAGTTTTCCCTGTCTCTTTCTCTCGGAAGGCTATAAGCTCCGATGGTAAATGGCATGGGACGATACATGCTCTTCATTTAGTTTGACAAGAACTTACTTAGTGCGTCGGTGCCGAAGAGTTGCCTTACAACCTCCTTGTGAATTAAAAAATCTGTAAGATAACGCCAGGAACATAAATGGCTCTTGAGTTCCTCCACTCATCCTGATGTATGTGCCTTCGGCTTGGTGGTAATAGTCCCCGAATGCTTCAATGATGGGCATTGCATTTTCTAACATGCAATCTGGTTCTTGTATGAAAATACATTGGTACAATGGCATGATAAATCTCTCGCAAATCATCTTGTAGTGGTTTGCATATTTACTTGCCCATGTACATTGATAAGGTAAGAAGAGGGTTGTTTCTTTTGGCTTCCATGAGCAGCCCAAGTCTGGGAACATATGCTTGCTTAACAGACAGTCGATCAAGTATGAAGACATGAAGAAATATGCCTTCTTTTGGGTTAGTCCTCTTGGGCTGCTGTTAGTTGCGAGGCCAAACTATTTGAAATTATTTCATCCCAGTTGAAGATGGTGCCATTCATGGCTATATGAAACATTACCGGCACCCATCCGATCTTAAACATATTGCCATTAGGCATGCTGAAGAGTCGACTCAACATCAGGATGATGAGTCTGTAAGGGGTCTTTCAGAGGTTGCTTTCGTATTCATTGCTCTACCTCCTCCTAATCTGCCTGTCGTTTATCGTCATCTTCCGGGCAGATTCTAGTGGGTCCATTGGATGTTTTACTATCCAATCATTGTCTAAACAAGCTCTAGGTGAAGGCAATCTGTAGGCAGCAGTTACATGCTCAGGAGCGAAAGATGCTAGGCTCAACCCATTTTTATCATTCATGAGCCTTGTGTTGCTCTGGATGTGGGGAATTAGCCATCCAATAACTTCGAAACAAGGGAACAATTCACGCCGAGTTGTTGCCTTATGCAAACAAGATCTTCGGATGTTGGCATACACCAGAGCATCCTATATGGAGGCTGTTGTACTATCCTGAGCCATAATAAACCTGTACAGATCACCCCATTGAAATTCAAGGGCAGAACTCCCATGGGGAACACCAGTGGTAGCTTGTGTGTCAGCAAACATCGTCTCGAGGAAAGTATCTAATAGGATTTCCACGTCTGAGTCTGAGGTTATTTTCTGCGCTGCCTTCTTCTTTGCTGACTTCTTATGCATGGTAATCCTGCGGTGAGCAAGGTAATGTCAGTAAAGAGCATGCATACGTTCAACCAACTATAAAATCCAAGGTGATAGGAAATACTATTTTCACAACATGGAGGCTATTTCAAAAAATAATTAATTTTATCACAATTTCAGCTATCAACTCAAAGTTGAAGAACATGAGAAATAATAGAAGCAAATGGAACATAGCTTAGGATTACAACCACTTTGACTTAAGGCTTATTACAGTCAGGCCAGTTCATAATAATAAGCATGATATCAACAGGGTGGATGGGTGGCAAGATAATTTCTTATTTGCACCACTCGTTTTACAGCGCACAGGTTTCTTCAAACATTCCACACAAACCTACTGGGATGAAGGGATCGGAGCAAGGACGTTGTAAAGGCAATTGCAAGGATGCGTGAGAAAAATTCTGCGCTAGCGCTAAAGTTATTCATGCGCCAAGGCCTAAATCTTAGCATGCGCTAGCCAAATCGATTTTATGCGCTATTGCTGAAATTGTACCTGTGCCATCCTAACACTATCTCTGCGCTGGCGTCTAACGTTATTTCTACGCTGGTGCCCAAAGTTATTTATGCGCCTAAATTTTTACATGTGTTGCTCTCATGCACCAATGTTTGAGCGAGATTTTACACGCTGGCACTTAATAGTGGAGATTGTGTGAAGATGGAAAAAAAAACGCATAGCTATTGGCCTCCATCGGTTAAAAAATAGGTTTGTTTATCAAGCTTCCAAGTGGGCTCGATGGGTTGATTCAATACGTCCCAAGGTAGTTTTGGCTAGGCATTTTGGGTTTTATGCAACCTCGTTGTGAATGAACAATGTTCTCCATTGATCTTTGAGCAGTGTACCCCAGTGTGCATAGAATGGAACCTTAGCTGCAAGAATGGGAAGGATTGGGTTTTATGCGCAGTAGATACTTGGCATGGAATTTCGTGCTACACGGGGTGTCGCGCGAATGTGGTTTCTATGGGTTTAAAAAGAAAACTCTGCGGCCACTAAGATGCTGCCGGGACGACCCAGGGATATCAAGGTAGGCGAAAAAACTTACTCAGGATGCCGAGGACATGACGGCAGGATAGAGTTCATGCTCACAGGTGGGGACAAAGCTTTCCGGGTTTCGGTTCGCGCAGGGCGACTTCAGATTCTCATTTTGGGATCAAGGACGAGACTAGTCGTTCTGTGCTCTCTAAAATTCTTGCAAAGAACTTCCTATGGTGTAAAAAAAAGCTCACGAAAAAGAAAGGGGCATAGAGCCTACCTATCAGACTAGTAGGGTCTGTCGAGGGCGAACGTTCCGAGGTAGGAGATGAATCTGTAGGCACCCGATGAATAGAAAACCTCGCTCTTGATGAAAATGGGAAACTCTGGTTGCTCGACGAATATAAAATGTGTTGAAAACCCCATTGCACTTGTTTAAATAAGGGTGGCATTTATGTCACATACGACGATAGGTTGGAAATTAATTTCAAGGGGCTTGAGGTCCTTTGCCATTAAAACGACACATGGCTCTATTAAAAACCCCACCAAACCCACCGGTGCATAAGGATCAATGTGATTTTTTCATGCCAAGCGCTAAGTGACAATTTAACTATTGCACTAAGGCGGCGAGCGTGACTTTTGCGTTGAGCACAGGTTTAAAAAATTGATTTTGCGCTTCAAGAGGTGATCCTGTCATTACGGATGTGCTCCTAAAACTGCGCCAGAACTTGGCCTATCGAAAGAGACTAAGCGCGAACTTGCAAACGGGAGGGATAAGTGTGGCTCCTGCACCGTTGATTCTAACTCTATCATCATGATTTTCGTTGGGAGAAATGGGCCAACCCTTAACTCCTCTAAGAAAGTGAAGCGCAACTCGAAAGGCGGGAGGGATAAGGGTAGGACCCGCGCCTTCGTCGGCTGATATATGGTAACAACCTATGCTAAGCGGCATGTGCCAACGATGACCGAGCTACTGTTAAAAAATGCATGCCAGATGAAAAGGACTTGAGACTTAGAGTTTTTTTCCAAGAGGGAACTTATCTTTTGGAGGTGCGCCAAAGTGGCAGAGAACTTTAAGGCTAAAAATTGCACTACAACGGGTGAGTTAAGACTAAAATCCACGCTGAAGAGAAAAGACTGATTTTTCCTTAGGAAAATAAAATGAGAAAACTCTCTTGGAAGCAGGTGGTGAAATTCTTCCAAGTTAGAGAAAGAAATAAACCCGAAAGACGAAGGAAAAACTTGCTACAAAAGTATTGAAAGGAGGGGCCCCAAATACCTTCAAAATTTTGGGGAGGGGTGTTGTATGAACAACAATTGGCGAATCGCTGGTGAACAAAGATCTTTGAAAAAATCTCTTGTTCACCAGAAGGATTCTTTTATAAGCTGCTCACCTTATGTGCAGCATTCGACTTGAGCATTCGAATCTCAGCAGAGGAAGTACTCGCTTTATCTGTTGGTCATCGGGACATGCGAGCTTTGATAAAGACATCCTTAAAACTTTCCAAGGGCCAAAATATGAGGTTCATTTTAGAAGATTCATCCTTCAGATGACCACTGTCATCGGACTCCATAGGATTGTAACAACATCTGGTAGACACTATTGCTCTTGTTCCTCATTCCCATGCTGCATGCACCCTTTTGGATGTTTACGCATTAGACAGCTTTTTGCTATTTGAGCCTTCTAGAAATATTTTCCTTTGAATTATGATCTTTGATTTTGGTTCTTCAATCCATAGTGTCCTTTTGTGTGAGCGATATTTTATTGATTTGTCAAGCCTCACGGATGGAGAAGAACCTAGCTTGAGTTGAGTCTTTTGGACAACTTTCTTGATTTGAACGTTTTGCATTTATCTCAGCCACGCTTTGATTGAGGCAAGAATTTATGGAAAACAGACCCTTGATTATTAGACTTTTGGCTTTTGATTTACAACATGGAGTCACTTCAATACCCTATGCCTTCGAGACGTGCTTCCTTTTCGTGGGTCCAACCACAGAGATCCTCTTGAGATGCTTTTAAGTGGAGGGTGGATGGAGCCCGAAGATAGTGATAAATATAGTCATAGATATTTGCTATTTCAACAAGGGTTAGTGTGACCAACAGAACAGGAGCTCTTCATTCTGGAGAACGATCAACAAAAGCAAAAAATGCATGGGTAAACTTTCTTTCGAGGATACACTTCCAGTTCCACGGGTCGTGAGATTTCTTAAGAGATCTACCTTCATGAGAGGCCCAATTGCAAGCGTTTCAGGAAAACAAATTTGTACAAAAGTTCAAATTCTGAGAGAAAAAAGGCAATTTAGCTGAAACAAAGAAAATGAGAGACTAAAGTAAAACAAAAGAAAAGCTTTATTTATGTACAGAAATCCTCAGGGAGACTATGCAAAGTATTGTTTCAAGGCGAGGCCATTGAGAGGAAGGGTTACTTCCTCTCCCGGGAGGTCTGTTAGCTTGTAAGTGGATGGGCCGAGCTTTGCAGAAATTTGGTAAGGGCCAATCCATAAGTGTTGGAATTTCGTATGCATCCCCTTGCCTTCATGATTATGGTCCCATTTCAGAACTAAATCTCCTACTTCAAAACTTCTTTTACCAGACTTCCTTTTATCGAACCATCTTTTGACTATGTCTTGATGCTGATGAAACTGATCTTTGGCTTTCTGTTGGGCTTCTTTAAGTTGAAGTAAGGTATCGATCCTGGATTGTAAAATGTAACTACTAGACCCTCGAGAGGCTTGAGACAACTATAAGGATGGAAGCAAGATGTTGGGAGGGAGAATGGCTTCCTTGACATAAACGAGGGTGTAAGGGGAAACCCCTAATGCATTCTTTGGTGTCACCCTATCTTCCCATAAGGCATTTGGGAGAGCTATATGCTAGCTTCGTTGATTTTCAATCATAGTCTTCTTGAGAATTTGGATGAGGTTTTTGTTTGAGGATTCAGCTAGTTCGTTCCCCTGGGGGTAGTAATTGGATGAATAATGTAATTTAATTCCTCTTTCATAAACAAATTCATTTATTTTAAAAGAAGAGAAATAAGTGGCATTATCAAATACTAAAGAAATTGGAACCCCAAACCTGGTTATGATGTTCTCTTTCAAGAAAGTGATGACTGCATCTTCATTGATCTTGCGCAATGGGATTGCCTCCGTCCATCTGGTGAAGTAGTCCATGGCTGTGAGGATGTATCGATGTTGAAGAGAAGAAATTGGCTTTATCTCCCCAGTGACATCTATACCCGATTGTTCGAAAGGTTATGAGATAATAATCGGCTGCAAAGGTCCTACTGCCTTAGGTAATTTCCCAACACTTCTTTGGCATATATCACAGCTCCGTGCATAAGCATGGGCATCTCGAAATAAAGTGGGCCAATAATATCCAGCTCTGAGTATTTTGTGAGTTGTCGTCTCCTCTGAATAATGCCCACCAACAGGACCGTCGTGTAACTCTTTAACAACTTTACTTGCATCTTCCTTTTCTAGACATCTGAGAAAAATTCCATCGTAATTCTTTTTGAAAAGTATTCCATCAATAATTCGTCAAGCTGTTGATTTCAAATGAAGCGCCCTTCTCTGCTTAGAACTCCAGTACTCAGGTAGGTATTCTTGCTGCAAATAATGCACTAGATCTCTATACCATGATTCAGGAGTTGTGAAAATGGGACATACTTCAACTGAATTTAGCTCAACTTCATTCTTCCAATGTTGCTCTTCATCCATCGAATGTTCTGTAAGCAATTTACACAGGCCTTGTCCTTTGATGATGGTGGCTGGTTTAAATTCTAAATCATATTCTTGAAGAGCTGTGACCCAGTTTCCCCTCCTTTCTCCTAATTATTTTTGAATGAAAAGGGATCTAATAGCTGGGTGGGGAACTATAAATTTAGTTCTGTTCTTAAGAATATATGGTCTGAACTGTTTGACTGCTTTGAATATGGCATACGCATGTTTGTCGACAACGGGGTAGTTCAGTTCAACACCTTGCATACCAGTGCTCATAAACGAGATTGGGTACTCGTCTCCTAATTCTACCTTTTGCGTGAGCACAGCCACGAGAGAGTCATCTGAAGCAAAAGTATACAAGATAAAATATTTGTCAAATTCCGGGCTTCTTAAGGAAGGAGCCTTAAATATGGCTGCCTTAATGTCTCTGAATGCATCCTTTTCCAAGTCCGTCCACTTGAATTGTATGCTTTGCTTGACCATTTGCTGCAAAGGTTTAACAATTTGAGGGAAATCGGGGACAAATCTTCGGTCAAAATTGATAGTGTTCATAAATGACTGCATGGATTTCTTGTTATGAGGCATGGGAATTCTATTGATAGCTTTTACTCTCTCTTGATCTATTGAAACTCCCCTTTTTGAAATGATATGGCCCAGGAGTTTACCTTTGGGAACAACGAACACGCTCTTCTTGGGTTTTAAAGAGATACCATATTTTCGACAACGATAAAAAATCTGTTTCAAGTGAACAACATGATCTTCTCTTTTCTTTGAAAAAACTGTCACATCATCTAGATAGACCATGACACAGTGACCTCCCAATCCTCGGAAAGCGATGTCCATTGCTCGCTGGAAGATAGCTCCTGCGTTTTTTAGGCCAAATGGCATTCTTCGGTATGCGAAAGTTCCTCACTTAGTGCGGAAAGTAGTCTTAAGATGGTCTTCTTCAGCTACTAATACTTGATTGTAACCAAAGAAACCATCAAGAAGGGAAAAGAGTTCTGATCCTGATACCATTTGGAGAATTTGTTCCATTGAAGGGACGGGATAGTTGTCTTTATCTGAAGCTCTATTCAAATTTATGAAGTCAACACATGGTCTTATCTCTCCTGATTTCTTTCTCACGGGAACAAGGTTAGCAACCCATTTAGAATGCCGGACCTTAAAAATTATTTTAGCATCCAGTAATTTCTTCAGTTCCTTTTGAATCAGAGGTTCAAGAGTAGGGTGCATCCTTCTTAATTGCTGCTGAAATGGCTTGACACCTGCTTTCATTGGTATGACATGCTGAATAATGCGGATGTCATATGTTTTTAGATCTTCATAAGTCCATGCAAAAACATCCTTATATTGTCGAAACAACTTGATAAACTTATCTCTTTCTCCCGGTGAACAACATTTTCCAAGGTTAACAAATTTTGGTTTAGCCTCGGTGCCCAGATTTACTAATTCATGCTGCATTGAGGAGCTATTGGTCTTGGTATTTGCTGGTCTCTTGAACTTGCTCTATAAATCAAACAACATTTCAAGTGACCTCACCCCTTTAGGGATGAAATTTCCTTTAGTTGTATCTTTCTTTTGTAAATCAAAATCGTGCTCTTCTTCATCTATCACAACTTCTTGGAACATGTCTTCGTTTGTTAGAAAACTGATAATTTGATCATCATCATCGAAAACTCTGAAGTTTGTGACATTGTCAGGGACAGAAGGCCTAAAGACCAATTCAATTGAGCACTTGTTATTAGTTGGCACCAATCTGGAAGCAGATGTTGCTAATAAATCAGCTGCAGAATTTTGCAGTCTAGGAATAGACTTTATATTGAAAGCATGAAAATGCATAATTAAATCCCATACCTTAGCCTGATAACTCCTCAAATGAGGTGAAAGACAGTGAATGGTATCTCTTACCTATCTCACAACTATTTCCGAGTTGCCAAACACCTTCAGGTACTTAACATTTAAACCGATGGATTTCTTCAATCCGTGGACTAAAGCCTCATATTCAACAGTGTTGTTAGTACAATCAAATTCTAACCTACATGAGAAAAAGTACTTATTTCTTTCTGGATCCATCAGAACACAACTGGCTCCGAATCCTTCCAAATTTTTAGAACCATCAAAGTATAATGTCCAAAAAAGATCGTTTGATTTAGCTGAGTTAGTATCTTTATGATCTAAGTCAGTGACTAAACTAACTATATCATAGTCAATATCATCAGTCTGAGAAAAATGAAGGAGATTGGACTGTTCATTTGATTCATGGCTAATAGTTTCAGACTGATAATTACCTGGATCAATTTCTAAGAAATAATTTCCTAAAATTGAGGATGACAAGGCTACAACTTCATTCTTTCCTTCTAGTTGAGTTACATTTTGTTTCATGTGTGGTTCTCTCAGAACCTTGATCTGATTCTGTCTATTTTGATATGGCAACCACAAATGGGACCAATTAGTTGCAAAGTAACCATTCAACTTTGTCGACCAGTCTCTACTTAGGATCAAACCATAGGCTTCAGGAATGTCAACTACCATTATATCAATGAACTGACAAACTCTAGAATATGCTGACAATCTAATAAGGACATCTTTCATTTCCCCAATAACTTTGACAGCAGTCCTATCTAACTGAATAATCTGGGAGGGAGATGGAATTGGTTGACCATTAATCCTTTTACAAATAGACAGTGGCATGACATTCGAGGAAGCTCCAGAATCTACCACACAATTGTGCACATTGTGATTGAAGATTTCAAAAGTTAAAAGGAATGGCAACGTCTGAGATTTGGATTTCCTGCCGATACTGGATTCATTAATTTTTGGATCTTCTTGAGTATCTGTTAATGGAGTGCTGGGCTGGGATTGAAGAGCATGCAACAACTTGTTTCGTTGCTGAGGCAAACTACACATATTGAATATTGAAATTTGTGCCTTTACTTTCTTTATATCTTCAATGATGTCATATCCCATATCACATTCTTTTACAACTCTAGTTTGATGCTCTGTCTTATTCAATGTGACCTTTGGTTGCTAGACAGTCGTGTCAATGTTAGGCTACTTGGCCGCTATTGGGTTAGCTTTAGGTTGCGGCTAAATGACTGTAATGTGTCTTTTAGGTGTCTCTTTGGAAATTTTAGGTTTGGACGTAGTTGAGCTGGGAACTAGATCTGCAATGGGACCTTTACTGCGAGTGTTAATGTTTACAAGAGAGACAGGGCTTTCCACGAGATCATCTTCTACAAATTTAGTTAAAGGTACCCAATCCCATAGCACCATGGTAGTGTATGGGGACGGTTCCTCTATCTCAAGGCTTGGTTCCTCTAGATAATTGTCTTGATCTAGGATCTGTGAGTCCAACATTTGGTTCATTACTAAGCTCATAGAATTGATCCACTATGGGCAGCTCTTTTTAGAGTGCGGCTCTTGATGAAAGGTGCATAAATGTTCCATCCCTATTTCATTTAGATTTAAAATAGGGGAAGTGTTCATAGGTGGATGAGGTTGGTCATTGTCTTCCCTTTTCTTGTAGAAAGGTTTGAAAGGCTTCCTAGACATGCTAGCCGCTTTATCTTTCTCAAGATCTACAATTTTATTTGACAATTTCTACATCATCTTAACTACGTTTTCCATGTCCGTCGACGACTCTTCTTTATTCCTGGTGAGCAGCAAGGTTTTTTTACTAGTTGCTGGTTTTGTTTCTGCATCTAAGGCATGTTTGGCAATGTTGTCTGCTTCTTCTTCCACCTTCCTAGCTTCTTCGAAATTTTCTATCAGGGTGGTTATCTTGGATCTTTTGACGAACATTGCTATACGGCCTTCAAGTGCTGTTGTATAGTATTCAACTAGAGATTCTTTTGTTGGTTTATTTGCTTCGCTGAAATTATTCAAGAGTGTAGTGAACCTTTGGTTGAAGTCTTGAACCTTTTTTTTCTTTTCCATTCTCATGGACAATAATTCTTTTATGAGTGTAGCTATAGTTTTTTGATTTCCATACTTCTTTAAGAAACATGTTTCAAATTCTTCCCAGCTGGAAATTGAGCTAGCTTGTAAGCTAAAATACCAGGAAGAAACTTTCGGTTCAAATGTGTATGGGAAAAGCCTACAAACTACATATTCATGCTATACATTTAAAAGATTCAAGGCTAAATAAAAACTCTTGAGATGATCTTCAGTAGAAATGGCTTTTCCTGGGTCGAATTTAGGCAATACTTTCTCTGGATTTTTAGGCAGATTGTGGAATGGCCCAGCTAGATTTAAGGCTCCCCTTGCTCTCCAAGTAGGTACAACCATGGTTCTATGTGGAGAATTAGGTGGAGAATCGTGGGGTGAATTAAGTGGAGTGTTCTTTGGAGTAACAAGTTCTCCAAGATTTTCTGGATTTGAAAAATTTTCCGGGCTTTCAAGATCAATTTCTTTAAGGGGTTTTGCGATCTCTTCCAAAGTTAAATTTACAAGCTCTTCAAAATTCTGCACAAGAATTGAATCACGGGAGTACTTTTCCTAGGGAGAAAAGTTAGTGCATTTAAACCACCTAGTTGTCTAACATAAGAACGTGTATGTCTTCTTAAATCCTCTATTTCGGCGAAAGGCAAAGCATACAATACTTCTTGATGTTCAGAATCAGAGATGGGGTTTTCTTGATTTGTTACTTCAAGATTTGGGCTGTCTGAAATTCTTGTTTCAAGCGGGTTTTCATTAACATTTTTGACAATGGGAGATTTTCCTTTATCAGCCATGCACTTCATGCCCTCCTTCTAGCGCCAAAAACTGTTGATGCCTCGAATATCACAGCATCAAGTAGAAAGGGATTCTGCTCGATAAACTATCCCAATTAGATTGTCCACTGTTTGGTATGGGGAATCCATCCGGTTAGCGGTTCCAACTACCGTTAGATTTGGATATTTGCTTCCTTTTACACCGGTTATGGCCCGATCCGCCGTTATTTTTTGATTTTATTGTTAAGATGATATGCAAGTGCCTAAGCTAATTTAATCTAAATGCAGAACTTGAAACAAATCTGTATCTAAAACTGAAATAAATCTAATCTATCCTTGCAAGGAGCAAATTGTAAATATGAGTAATGTGCTGAGAGAAATTTCTAAAGATTGCATGCATAACCATTTAAATCATAAAGAAACAATTTCAGTAGAGGGTTAAAGATATTAAAGATAGCTTTAATACACATAAAAGCATTCTATTACTCATTTAGGAGAAACATCATTTCACAGAAAAATAGTAAGATCATTCATTGCACAGAAACAATTCAGAACAACAAAGAAATATCTCACAGCAGTAGAAGAATGTCACAAGAATAATCCAGCAAGCATCCAACACTCATTTCCAGGAAAAAGACGTCCTCTCCAGGCTCTTATTAGGCAAAACTCACTTTCTTGGAGCAAGTGAAAAATAGTTCGTACAAGCTAAGAAAATTCTTTTCCCTGCAAAAAGTCCTTCTACTCCTCTTCTTAACTTCTACTTATAACTTTACAAAAGGCTCCATGAGCTGACAAGTGTACCCTAATTCTAGAAGCTTCTAATTTGGATTTTGGTGTATAATTATCTATTTCCTAGATTCGTGGGACACCTTTCATATGAGACAAAATGAAATCCAGCTGTCCCTTTAAAGCATTTATACAAAAGGTAGAATTTTAGCTTCTCCTTTTATTTACAACAAAGTAAGAATGGTCTATCTATTCTGTAGGGGCTTCTGCTTGTTGACTTGAAGACTCGCCTCCACCAACCGGCTCGCTTGTAATTACTGGGCCATCTATACCTTGAATGTATGTGGTCCATTGGTTGATATCCTTTACGATAAGCTTGCTACGAGAAGATATTGTTTCCTGGGACGCTATTTCATGTTTGCGTAGGTCCAATTTGATCAGCGCTTTTCCCTCTGTGGATTCTTTAGCCATCACTTCTAGGAAGTGAATATGTTCTGCAGGCTGGCAAATGAACTGTTGAAATTCGTCCTGAGTCAATACTTCTATCTTCTTGATATAAGCCAAGACTTCGTCCAGCTCGTTCTGCAACTCGAACAATCGATCTTCTTCCTTTGGGAAATCATAAATGGAGGCAGGAAGAATCAGATGACACTTGCTATGTGATTCCCTGAGTGTGGAGTAGAACGAACAACACATGCGGATCGTCTTCCTGATTTCCAAACTTAGCTTGGCGCCGCAATCCTTGGTGAATTCAAGGATCCCTATATCCATGTCCAATTCATCTCCTGTATCGGTGCGTAAGTGTAAAGGGAGTTGAGATTTTCCCTTTTTCCACTCAGATTGTTGTCTCGGCTCCTCTACATGATTTGCAAACTTTTCTCGAGATTTTAGGGCTTTGGCTTCAATTGTTGTCATTTTATTAATCATATCTTTCACGCTCCAAATCTCTTCCGAGATCAGTACTAGCAGCTGATGGATTTTAATCTGCATGTCACATGCTTGTTTGCGAAATGTGGACAAATTTTGATGGTCCTCCATTGCCTCTTTGAGACATTTCCCCAACTGTTCCTTTTCTTGAATAAGCCCTTCATACTCCTGTTGGTGAAGATGAATTTGCTGAGCTCTACTTGCTTCGAGTTCCTCCAATTCTGATGTTCGAGCTTTCAGATTCTTCAGTTCATCTTCAGAGATGGCCAATTGCATCTATAAGGTGTTTTTCTCATTCTCAAGTTGGAGAACTCCCGCATTTAGCATTAACTGCTCTCCTACCAACTCATTGTATTTCTCTTTCAATTTGTTTGCTTCCAACACCTCCCTCTTCCTATCATCTCTGATCTTAAAACATTGCTCCCTGTAATGCTTTATCTCACCTTTCAAAAAATCAATATTGGCTTTAGTTGCCTTAGCTGATGCTACAGTGCATTGGGCTTGGAACGTGGGGTCGGATTTAGTTCCTTGGACCAATGTTTTCTCTGTTATCCATAATTCATATTCATCATCAACCCCGCTTTCCATCTTCTTTACCCTCCTATCAATAATGGCCCTTTTTTGCTCATGGAAATAAATGGTATCCAGGTCTGCTACTTTGCGTTGCTTCTTGGGGTTATATGGGGTCAGCGCTAAGCTCCCTGAAGAGGTGCCCCCTTCTTGAGTTGTCCTTGGAGAGTATATTAATGGTGGGTCCACCTCCATGTCTATCGGAGTAGATGGCTCCGGCTTGGGAGACTTCTCTGTCTGTTCTTTCTCCTTCTCTCCTGCTAAGTCTTCTTGCTGTGTCTGTAATCTAGTTGCTTTTTCATTCAGGGGCCTTTCTTCTTCCTCATGTTGTTGCTTGGCAGCTTGCTCTTGGAACACCCGATCTTCTTCTTCCTTCTGGATCCTGGTAGCCTCTTCCTACTATTTCAACTGAGAGGCTTTATCTTGTTGCTTCCTTGCAATCTCCTCTTGCTGAAGCTTGGCAGTTAGCTCATCTTGAATTCTTGCTTGCTCTTGGTCCTGCTGCTGCTTGAGAGCTTGCTCTTGGAGCACTCGGTCCTGCTCTAATCCTGATGGGTCCCCTGATTGCGAGGCTGATGCCTCCCTCACCCTTTGGATCATACCAACGGGTTTGGGGCTTGGATCCTTCACGATTTTATTCTTGTAACGCTTCCCTAACTCAGTTAGGTTGCAGGATCTCCTAAGGAATTCCTCGTTTCGGTCCATAGTATGAGCATATTCGAAAGAAACCTTGAGGTCTATACATTGCTTCTTGACCGTATCGCAGGGGTCATGCCTTCTGAAAGGGATTGTGCCAAAATGGAAAACTTCTAAGCCTTGAGCATAGTTTTCCCCATCTCTTGCTCTCGGAAGGCTGTAAGCTCCGATGGTAAATGGCATGGGAGGATACATGCTCTTCCTTCGGTCTAAAAAGAACTTACTTATTGCGCTGGTGCCGAAGAGCTGCCTTACAGCCTCCTTGTGAATTACAAAATCTGTAACATAACGAGGGAACATAAATGGATCTTGAGTTCCTCCACTCATCTTGATGTATGTGCCTTTGGCTTGGTGGTAATAGTACCTGAATGCTTCAATGATGGGCATTGCATTTTCTGACATGCAATCTGGTTCTTGTATGAAAATAAGATGGTGCAATGGCATGATAAATCTCTTGCAAATCATCTTGTAGTGGTTTGCGTATTTACTTGCCCATGTACATTGATAAGCTAAGAAGAGGGCTGTTTCTTTTGGCTTCCATAAGCAGCCCAAGTCCGGGAACATATGCTTGCTTAAAATCCAGTCGATCAGGTATGAAGACATGAAGAAATATGCCTTCTTTTGGGTTAGTCCTCCTTGGGCTGCTGTTAGCTGCGAGGCCAAACTATCTGAAATTATTTCATCCCAGTTGAAGATGGTGCCATTCATGGCTATATGAAACATTACTGGCACCCATCCAATCTTAAACATATTTCCATTAGGCATGCCGAAGAGTCGACTCAACATCAGGACGATGAGTCTGTAAGTGGTCTTTAGGAGTTTGCTTTCATATTCATTGCTTTGCCTCCTCCTAATCTGCCTGTCGTTTATTATCATCTTCCGGGAAGATTCTAGTGGGTTCATTGGATGTTTTGCTATCCAATCATCGTCTAAACAAGCTCTGGGTGAAGGCAATCTATAGGTAGAAGTTACATGCTCGGGAGCGAAAGATGCCAGGCTCAACCTATTTTTATCATTCATGAGCCTCGTGTTGGTCTGGATGTGGGGAATTAGCCATCCAATAACTTCGTAACAAGTGAACAATTCGGGCCGAGTTGTTGCCTTATGCAAACAAGATCTTTGAATGTTGGCATACACCAGAGCATCCTCTATGGAGGCTGTTGTACTATCCTGAGCCATAATAAACCTATACAAATCGCCCCATTGAAATTCAGGGGCAGAACTCCCATGGGGAACACTAGTGGTAGCTTGTGTGTTAGCAAACATCGTCTCGAGGAAAGTATCTAATAGGATTTCCACATCTGAGTCTTAGGTTATTTTCTGCGCTGCCTTCTTCTTTGCTGACTTCCTATGCATGGTAATCTTGCGGTGAGCAAGGTAATGTCAATAAAGAGCATGCATATGTTCAACCAACTATAAAATGCAAGTTGATAGGAAATACTATTTTCACAACATGGAGGCTGTTTCAGAAAATAATCAATTTTATCACAATTTTAGCTATCAACTCAAAGTTGAAGAACATGAGAAATAATAGAAGCAAATGGAACATAGCTTAGGATTACAACCACTTTGACTTAAAGCTTATTACAGTTAGGCTAGTTCATAATAATAAGCATGGTATCAATAGGGTGGATGGGTGGCAAGATAATTTCTTATTTGCGCCACTCGTTTTATAGCGTACAAGTTTCTTTAAACATTCCACACAAACCTATAGGGAAGAAGGGATCGGAGCAAGGACGTTGTAAAGGAAATTGCAGGGATGCGCGAGAAAAATTCTGCGCTAGCGCCTAAAGTTATTCATGTGCCAAGGCCTAAATCTTAGCATGCGCTAGCCAAATCTATTTTATGCGCTATCGCTGAAATTGTACCTGCACCATCCTAACACTATCTCTGCGCTGGTGTCTAACGTTATTTCTGCGCTAGCACCCAAAGTTATTTACGCGCCTAAATGTTTACATCTGGTGCTCTCGTGCGCCAATGTTTGAGTGAGATTTTACGTGCCGGCACTTGATAGTGGAGATTGTGCGAAGATGGAAAAAAAAATGCATAGCTGTTGGCCTCCATCATAAATTCTAGTGGCTAGTTTGAATTCTAGATCATACTCTTGTAGTGAAGTTACCCAATTTCCCCTCCTTTCTCCCAACTCCTTCTGCACAAATAAGGATCTGACAGCCAGGTGAGGTATTATGACTTTCGTTCTATTTTAAAAAATATAAGGTCGGAACTCCTTTACCACCTTAAAAATTTCATATGCTTGTTTATCAACGATTGTGTAATTCAATTCATCTCCTTGTAAACCAGTGCTCATGAAAGAGATTGGATACTCATCTCCTAGTTCTCCTTTTTGTGTGAGCACTACTGCAAGATAATTGTCTGAAGCAAAAGTGTATATGATAAAATCCTTTTCAAATTTTGCACTTCTCAAAGAAGTTGCATGAGCTATAGAAATCGTTATATCCTTGAATGCAACTTTCTCAACATCAATCCATTTAAATTGCACGCTTTACTCACCATTTGTTGCAAAGGTTTCACAATTTGTGCGAAATCAGGTACAAAACTTCGAACAAAATTAATCGTGCCCATAAATGATTGCACACTATTTTTATTATGGGGCATGGGAATCTGAGTTATAGCCTGAACTCTTTATGGATCTATCGAGATTCCCTTCTTTGAGATGATGTGTCCTAACAATTTTCCTTCAAGTACAACAAAAATACTTTTCTTTGGATTTAGAGATATACCATACTTTTTGCAACAGTCAAAAATCTTTTTCAAATGGAAAACATGGTCTTCCAGTTTTTTAGAAAAACTGTTACATCATCTAAGTATATAACAAAACAATGGACGACTAACCCTTAGAATGAAATATCCATGGCCCTCTGGAATGTGGCTCCAGCATTCATTAGGCCAAAAGGAATTCTCCTATATGCAAATGTTCCCCGCTTTGTGCGAACTGTAGTCTTGAGTCTATCTTGCTCTGGACACTAGTACTTGATTGTATCTAGAAAATCCATCTAACAGGGAGAACAATTCCGAGCTTGATACCATCTACACAATTTGCTCCATTGGTGGCACTGGGTAGTTGTCTTTGTTCGACGCTCTATTCAAGTTTTGAAAGTCTACACATAATCGTATCTCACCTAATTTCTTCCTTACGGGAACTAGATTAGCCACCCATTCAGAGTGTCGAACTTTGAAAATAATCTTAGTATCCATCAAACTTTTGTATCAACGGTTCAAGTGTAGGATGCATCTTTCTGAGTTGCTGCTAAAATGGCTTAACACTTGGCTTAATAGGTATCACATGCTGTATGATGCGTGTGTCATATGTCTTCAAATCCTCATAAGTGCATGCGAACACATCTTTATATTGCTGAAAAAGTTTGATAAACTTGCATCTTTCACCCAGTGGACAACATTTCCCCAGATATACATATTTGGGCTCAGCTTCTGTTCCTGAATTTACCAACTCATACCGCATCGAGGAACTGTTTGTCTTGAAATTTGCTGGTCTTCTAAATTTATTCTACAAGTCAAACAATCCTTCAAGAGTTCTTACTCCCTTTGGCATGAAATTTACCTTACAAACATCCTTGTTCTACAAATCCAAACGTTGTTCTTCCTCATCAATTATGGATTCTTTGAAGGCATCTTCATTCATCAGAAAACTGATAATCTGTTCATCATCATCGAACACCCTCATATCTGCAATGTTATCAGGTATTGATGGCCTGAAAACCAGTTCAATAGAGCATATTTTATTTGTTAGCACTAATCTAGAAGTAGAAGTAGCTAATAAATCAGTTGCAACATTTTGTAGTCTAGGAATGGCATTTATGTTAAAAGCATCAAATTGTGAAATCAAATTCCAAACTTCAGATTGATATCCTTTTAAGTATGGGGACAGATAATGAATTGTGTTTCTTATCTGTCTAACAACTATTTCTGAGTACCCAAAGACTTTTAAATTTTTTACATTTAAATCAATGGCTCTTTTTAGACCTTGGACTAGAGCTTCATATTCAGCTGTGTTTTTTGTACATTCAAACTCTAGCCTACAAGAGAGAAATTGTTTGTTTCCTTCAGGATCAACAAGAATACAGCTGGCTCCTAATCCCTCTTGTGTTTTGGAACCGTCATAATATAAAATCCAATTTTTTTTTTTTTCTCTGCTGAATCTATTGGGTTAGTACTCTCTTCTAAGTTAGTAAAAATTCTACTATGTTACAATCAACATCATCAGTCCATGAGAATTGAAGGAGATCGGACTATCTATTTGAATCATGACTGACATCTTCAACTTGATAGTTTCCTGGCTCAATTTCTAAGAAATAATTCCCCAAAACTAAAGATGAGAAGTTTACCGGTTCATTCTTTTCTTCCAACTGAGTTACATTTTGTTTAATGTGAGGCTCTCTTAGTACTTTAATTTGATTATGTCTATTTTGGTATGGTAGTCACAAATGGGACGAATCTGTTGCAAAATAACCATTTAATTTTGTATACCAGTCCCTACCCAAAATTAATCCATAAGCTTCAGGTATGTCCACTTCCATGATATCTATAAATTGACACACCCTCGGATATGCAGACACTCTGATGAGTACATTTTTCATTTCCCCTATAACCTTAACGACTGATCTGTCTAGTTGTATGATCTGAGAAGGGGATGTTGTAGGTTGCCCATTGATTTTATTACTAATGGATAGTGGCATAACATTGGAAGAAGCTCCAGAATCTACCAAGCAATTATGGACATTATGATTAAAGATCTCAAAAGTTAAAAGGAAAGGCAGAGTCCGAGGTTTTGATTTTCCACCAATGCTTGCTTCGTTAATCTCGATATCTGACTCAATTGTTTCTATCGTACTGCTTGGTTGTGGGTCAAATGCTTCTAACAATTTATTCCTCTGTTGTGGGAGATTACATAATTCAAACAAGAATATGTTTTCTTTGGTTTTCTTAATGTCTTCCACAATGTCATATCCCATACTATGATCTACAATACTCTTTTCACCACTGTCCGATTTGTTCACTATGGTTTTCACTTGCTTATTAATCAATGGGTTTGTTTCTTTTGTGATTCCAAGATTCACTTTAGGCTATGGCTGATTCATGCCATTTCTCTTTTTTATATTCTCCTTTGATGTCCTTACTTTAGGCAATATTTGGCTTTGATATTCAACTGGCCCTTTGCTTCTAGTAGAATAATTTACAGATGACACTTGAATTTCCTCCACCTTTTCTTCTTCATTCAATCCCATAGTAGGTTCCTAGTACCATAATACCATCATGGTTTCCTCATTCTAATTTTCTTGTTCGTGGGATTGATCTTCCTCTTGGTCCTCCTGGTCTATAAATTGTGTATCTAAGAATTGGTTCATCACCAGAGTCATTGAGTTAATCCGTTGTGGGAAACTCTTTTTAGAGTGATGTTCTTGATGGAAAGTGCATAAATTATCCATGCCAACTTCATTCAAATTCAAAACACTAGAGTTTTTCAATGGTGGTTGGGGTTGTGCACTGTCTTCCATTTTCTTATAGAAAGGTTTGAATGGTTTTCTTGATGAACTAGCCCCCTTTTCCTTCTCCAAATGTACTATTTTGTTAGACAAATTATGTACCATTTTAACCACATTTCCAACTAGTTCGAGGGCTCCTCTTTGGGTCTGGATAGTATCAAAGGTTTCTTACTCGCTATTGGTTTCACTTCTAGTTCCAATGTATGTTTCATGATGCTATCCAGTTCAACCTCTACTGTCTTGGCTTCTTTGTAGTTTTCTATCAAAATGGCCTTAACTGCTCACTTGACAAACATGGCTATGAGTGGATAAAGTGTTGTAGTGTAATATTCTACCAAGGATTCTTCAGTAGGTTTTGTTGCAGCATTAAAAATATTTAATAAGGTAGTGAATCTCTGGTTTAAATCCTATACCTTTTCTTTATTTTCCATCCTCATAGACAACAGTTCCTTCATAAGTGTGGAGATAGTCTTTTGGTTTCCAAATTTGTTTACAAAAACCTTTTCAAAACTATTCCAGTCTGCTATAGAATTTGCTTGCAAACTAAAATACCATGATGATTCCCTAGGTTAAAAAGTGTAAGGGAAAAGTTGGTAGACTACATCTTCATGTTCCACATTTAAAAGATTCAAATCCAAATAGAAACTTTTCAGGTGGTCTTTAGCACTGATACCTTTTCCAGGATCGAATTTTGGCAATACTCTCTCTAGATGCTTGGGTAAATCGTGTAATGAGGAAACCAAATTAATTGGCCCTATGGCTCTCCATGTAGGTGGTTGGTTAACATTGTGAGCCATAATTTGGGTGGAGAATGCGGTGGTGAGTCATGTGGGGTATGAGGTAATGCTTGAGCTTGAGGGGATTCGGGTCCCAACTTATCAAGGGGATCTCGGATTTCTTGAAATGATAAATCCAACAACTCCTCCAATTTTTCTACAAGCACATAATCTCTGGTGTGTGCGATCTCTTTCTTGGGAGCTCACCTTCTAGGTAAGGCAGGAATTACGGTCAATCCTCCAAGCTTTCTTACATAAGATCATGTACATCTCCAAAATGTTGGAATATTCACACCATCATTTTTGTATTTTGCATGCCTGCATGCAAATCTGCATGGTGCATGCATTTGCATGCCACTGCATGCATCCAATCACCATGTTGGTAGTCCTCCCAACACCTAGAGCTCACTTTCAGCTCCCTAGAGCCTGTCTTCAGCCCCCAATTGGCCTCCTACCTACCTAATGCGCCTTTATTGACTGTTCTGCATGGCAAGTGCGCCTTTTCTCACCTACCACTAGTTATCTCTCAGTTTGGGCGCCTTATCTCACCTACCAGGAGTTATCATTCAGTTAGTGCATTGATTGAGTAGTTCTTCCACTGATTGCTCATGTTGACTGCTTTTAGCTTCTAGGGAGCTAGTTCTGGAGTTCCACTTGACTATTTGACAACCTCATGCTCCCCCCTTGGAGTCTCCATTCCCTAATTTATGCCTAGATGGTTATGTTAGACTCAGTTAAACACACTTGACTGACTATTACCATTTATGACTGATACTATTGATTGGATGACGTCTCCATTGTTATCCAAGCTAGACTTTGAGCTAGATTCAAATGACCTACTTGGCTAATTCGAATCCTATATGATGCTACATCACAGTTTATTATAACACATTCATTATTTCACATAGTGCCAACTTACAGCTGATGTATGATACTGATATTGTCCATTATTCTATGTTTACGAGTGATTATTGAGTGCATGCTTCTCTTCTTCTTTGCAACATTCTTGAGAGTTTGATTGTGAGTTTGTTACAGTTGCTAGATCCCCTGCAAATTATCACATGGTATCAGAGCAGTCAACAACTATTCGAATTGCAACAGCAATAGTTGCAACATTTCTTTGAGTAGCTATCTTTCACTTGAGCACCAGAAGCCTTTGAGTTTCCACAACAAATCTTGGTGCTATTACTTGAATTCATTGGAGAAATCCAGTGAGGTCTAGCCAGGTGTGAAGGACTTAGTCTATGTGCTCAGTTTTCCTAAGGTAGTGTTCAGTCGAAGTGTAGCATTCTCCATTAGCAAAAACTCTTCTTCTTCTGCAGGTTTATTCATCCATTCGAATCCCTCTTCAGCAGATTCAAATTCAACAGTTATTATGGATCTCCATTGTTTCTGCACTAATGATTCTGCACTAGTGATTCTGGACTGGTGATTCTGCACTGCATGTATATTTTGCACTGCATGCATATTTTGCACTAGTGATTCTGCACCAGTAGATTCGACTTGAAAAACATCAAAAATGTATCTGGAAGGAGTTCCTTCTCTCACTCCATTCAACTATTATGAGTGGAAACCAAAGATGACATCATATTTGAAGAGACATGGTTTTTTTATGTGTGTACTGGTATTAAGAGATATTTTTCTTCCGATGGAGAGAAAGAAGATTGGCTTGATTCTTGTGACGGAGCCTCAGGAAGCATATTTATTACTATGTTTTCCAATATGGAATACCTCATTGATCTTGATGAACATCCAAGTGATCTATGGACTATATTGGACATATTATTTGGAAATCAAGAAGAAGAGGTTGATGCTAGCCATTTGGAAAACAAGCCCAGTGATACTTCCTCCAGTGCTCTCTCTATTCATGACCCAGCCTCCATCATCTCCCATGATGAAGTTGTTCAAGATAAAGTCGAAATACAACACATGGTTTAAGTTGACCCATCTTCTGATATGAAGTCTAAGCAAAAGATGTCAGTTACTACTCTAGAAGTTGAAGAGATATTTGAAATCTCTACTTCCCATGAGCTTGTTGATGTGCAAGATGATGGCCTACTAAGCATTTTGGAAGATTTGGGAGGCAATGCATTCTCCCTCCTTAATCAAAATATTCCTATGGACTCCTATTTGTTCATTGGCACATGTTTTTAGAGTTTCACTGAAGATGGAAGACTGTATTATCACTTGAGTTCAAGTCTCATGCATATCCTTGTGATTTTGGTTTAGATCTCACCATTGTTGGTTCAATGAAGATCATAAGAAACCATTTTCAAATTCTTGGATCTGATTTGAAGTTCAAGACATCACCATTATGTCATCATTCTTTTGATAATGATCTCACCCCTGCAGGTTCAAAGGAGATATCAAAGAACTACATACACTTTCATGGAGTTGATGCACTTGTTGATGTGCAAGATGATGACCTACTGAGTATTTTGAAGAAAAAATCAGATTTGGAAGGTAATGCATTCACTCTCTCTCATCAAATGCTTTATTTGGACTTCTATTTGGTCATTGGCACATGTTTTCAGAGTTTCATTGAATATGGAAGACTCTATTGTATTGGAGAAAACTCACTATGGCTTGGGAATACCACAATAGATAGATGAATACCATAAATCTACTCAATTCTCAAAACAAAGCTATTATAAATGACAATGTTAAAACAATGGAGAAATTTAACAAACCTCGATCCAATGTTTGATGTAGATCCCCGTTGGAGTTTTCAATCCTTGCACATCCAAGCACTTGTAATCTGCAAATTAGTCTTGACGACCAATATCTAACAAGTACATGTGATATATAAATAACATTAACATTATCAATAATGGACGAGAATATGAGTATTTCTATTAATGAACAAGAACAAGTACAAAGTGATACGACCTCTTGCCGGCAACCAATCTAAACCAAGATCTAGATCAATCCACTTGTGCCTCCACCACCTCAATCCTCCATGAAAGGAAAACTCAAACTAGCAAAGAGTTTGGAAGGTGAACATAACTGGTTCACAACTACAAGGATCAATTAGTGCAGATTCAAGATAGGGCAAAAATCCACTAGAGTGCCTTTACTATTCTCTTCTTCCTCTCGTCCATAATCCATATGTGCTCAATATATAGTCCTCTCAAAGGTAGGTGAAAGGACTCATCGAGATGTTACTTGGGCAGATGGAGAGCCAAAGGTCACCCAATGACCGCTTTTTGGGAGTAAAAAGTAATAAAATAGTGGTTTTTACCATTTTACTTGATACCCTCGGGATATAGGGATGCAACTCGCGGGTACGCATGCTATAGTGATGCAACATGCTGGTAGGAACAAAAATAGGATAGACTGGTATCACTGAAGGATGAAAATGGATCTGAGTCACTAAAATGGATCCTACTGGCCAAAGAATGCTGATTCTCACAAGGTGGAAGATTTCTATGTAAGAGATGCCCCCTAATATGTGAGGTTAGAGACTAAAATGTGCTACGATGGCTGAAATACATTATAAATCTCAGAAGTGGAGTGATGGAGACACAATTGGAAAGAACGGCTCACTTGTCATAATACAATAGTATCTCTGAATACATGTCGGTATAGTACAACAATCTGATACAATGGCCATGAATAAGCAGTACATAAGTAGATACATGTCATAAGTGATCATAGCCATGATCCCTCTACAATAAGATATGGTCTCTTGCTGAAAAGAAGACAACTGGATCAAAATGGAGGTACAAACTCTTGAAATCTGAGAGGTGATATCTCAGATGTAAAGTTAAAGTCATATGTAGCATACTGAATGCCACAATCGCCTAGGGTCTTCTACACAAGTCTTCGACGGTGCAAGTCCCATCAAGTGAATAAAGGAGTTGGGGTCGAACCTGATGAGACATTGTCTGATTACCGGTCATTGATGTATACCGTTAACAGACGTGAGATGACCCACTGATAATGAAAATGGGCATCAAGGAACAGAGCACAATCATCAGCGTGTGAATAAATGGGTTGAAGTCGAACACTAGGATGAATCCATCGATCAGAGGACATTGATGTATTCCCAAAACTATCGATGGCAAGAGAACATGCCACTAATGACTGCAAGCCTCAAGGTACTCAACCGAACTTTAAGCCTCAAGTCCCGGAATAAATGAGTTGAAGTCGACGGAATGAGACTCGCTGGAAGGAGGGCATTAAGGCATCCCCCATCAACCAGCCCGAGGCACCAGCAATGCTGAAAGATTTGGAAGATCTCAGGTGAAATGGACTGACTCAATAAGGATGGCCGGCATGCAATAGTCAAGATATATGAGGAGTGGCCGACACTAGTTTCAGGACTTCCTTTGAACAAGAGCATGAGCAGATGGATAGACTCAAGCATCATAGAATTGACATAAAATGTGCAATGCAGGAGGCATTGCAGGGGGCTCCATAATTACTGGAAGCTTAACATTTCGGTGGAGAAAACTGAGAAACAAGTACAGCTCCTAAGGCCCAACTATAGTCCCAACTCATAATGTACAGAGTGGAATGAATGCTCTGTTCAAAGGCGACACAACAACTGCCAACAAGAAATAATGACCATAATCCTGTCCGGGTTTTTGGAATATTTGATTTTTTTTGTCTTTTTCATATTTTGGAAAAGCTTGAAAAAGAATAAAATTGCTTATAGTACAACAAGTGAGGGAACGAGTGTCAAATATCTAGCAGACTAGTCCCAAGTAGTGGAACATACCTATGCTCAATGCAAGGAAGTGCATGCAGGATGTGGACACTCATGGGTGTGTTCCCTCAGGGTCAAAGGGTCATCAAATTGTGAAGGGAAAATATATAAGCTCTGCAGGGCTCGACAAGGAAAGTGCTTAGGCACCAGGCTAACAATTGAGTAAGCGGGAGCCGGTACAAGGCTCAAGCGACAAGCAGGATGATGCAATGCAATCACAAAATGATATAACTGAGGGGAGTCCTTAAGGGAGATGGCCAGCATAAGACAAAGTAGAGTATGAGCCTTCATCGCAACGTCATGGCGTGACTACAAAGGACTCCCAATCCTAAGGCTAAACAATGGCATGGGCACCAAAAGCATAATGGGGTTCTAACTAGGGTACCCAGGTTCAGGAAAGCCCTACCGCCACATGACGACACTTCTATAACAGTGTGAAGGTTCCATGCCAGTCACAAAGCGGGGTCGCACCTAGGGTTTATGAAAAGTGGTCAAAGGTCAAATGCATAATGCATGTGAAAATGGCATCTAACCTATATGCCAGGTGTGAAATGTACCTTCCATAGGTGTGAAATGGATCAGAACAACTCTCGCTGAGGAAATCTGTTGAGAAAAACACTACTCCAGGACACGATATTAGTTCATAATGGCCCAAAATGGAAAAAACTATAGAAAAGTGGGTCCAGAAAATTATAAATAGTAATAAAATTTAATAATTTTCAATTCATTTGCACTATTCACCATTTTGGAGTTGAGTGGTAAGTTTGCACATGAAACTTCAAGTGCTGATCGTGGGAGCTATGAGCAACCGTTCAACGAACCCTTTGGAGTAGGTCAGTGGTCACTGCCATACCTTTCATTTAAGTGCTTTTATTTCAATTTTGGTCGGTGGTATTTTTTGTTTGGCCAAGCCCTAAATGGCTTTGGCGCTACCCGCGGGCTATACGTATGCGGGTCGCAGGTAGGGCATCAAACGCGTAGTCAAAAAACTGACTGTCCGCGTCTACCCGCACCTATCTACAATATAGCCCGTGGGTATGGCCATGAAGAAGTTTTTAAACATGATACTAACTAAAAATATCTTTCTTTGCACTCTAGGATGGTTCTAGAGTGGAGGGAACAAGAGAATGATGAGGTAGATGAGGCCGTGCGCAACGATTTGCAAGCACAACAAGCATTACAAGCATGTGGCTTATATAAATACTGGAGTCTTAGGGGCTTAAGGGCCCAAAACCTACTACTCTTTCATTTGATCAACTACTGGGATGTAGATGCTCAACACTTCATCCTCAATGGGAAAACATTGACACTGGAAGTGGAGGATATCTACTTCATTACCGGTTTGTCCCGTAGAGGGGAAGTGGCTAGTCTTCGGTCACAGACCGTGGGTGGTGGGATCACTGTGCAAGACTACATAGTACAGTATTGTCCCACCAACACATGACCAATGGGAAGTCAAGTGCCGGTCAATCTCATAGTGGACATGAGTACAAAGATCATTGTGGCTACTTTGGTGCGGATCATGGGATCCAAAGCACTACATCAGGCATCCAGACTGGTGATGTTCTATGCATCACAATGCTTGCAACCTACTATATTCGACTGGTGTACTACTTTGCTGGTGTCTATGAAGACACAACTGATGGAATGCGAAGAGGGGAAGGCCAAAAACTTTGGGTATGGTAGCATCCTTTACAGTTTATTCTTTGAGAGGGTTCCGGGACTTAGCCCGAGGGTGGATGTCCCTCCTCACAGTCTTCAAGATCCAGCCCTGACCCGGTGGGCTGAGATACTGACACGACAGGGTGGTGGTCGTCTGGCATCACCATATACTGAGGAGTTCTTCCACTGGTGGAACCAGCAGGTGATTGCTATCGAGGACTACCCCTATGCGAGGATATAATTCAGACATGACCGTGACATGCCACTCCCACCATGTGCAGCCTTCAGAGACATCGGTGAGTACTCTTTTGGTTTTTTGTTTTTTAAATTTTTATGGATTTTTTTTATTATAGTTGAAATGCAAAAGATATTTTTGGTGGTAATATCATGTGCTAATGGGTGACTGCTTGCTCGCAGACAAAGGCCCAGTGAGACCCGAGGGCTTCCCGAGACATGGTCGTCGGGGTAGAGATGAGGTGGTAGCAGATGCTGCAGCAGGGTGCACACTCCAGACGTTGCAGCGCAACATATCACGGATGGTTGCCCGAGTACCACTGATAGAG
Organism: Larix kaempferi; assembly: GCA_027924585.1. Taxonomy (NCBI): domain Eukaryota; kingdom Viridiplantae; phylum Streptophyta; class Pinopsida; order Pinales; family Pinaceae; genus Larix; species Larix kaempferi. The sequence continues at coordinate 11,929,874 of BSBM01000289.1, forward strand.
GTAGCCCGACTACTTGAGGCTATGCAGCGCCAGGTAGTGGGTGTTCCTGGTGAGTGGGTGCGGCTATTGCAGTTGATGGCCAACGCAGTACAGTACTACTATGAGACACATCCTGTCACGTCCCCTCCCATTATACCAGTGCGATGGAGACGATCGTGATGCTAAACCGGGCATCTAGCCCCATGAACTTACTAAATAAGCATTCACATAATATAAAAGAACATATGGAAATGTATAATTTATAAGAAAAACACAGCGGAAGTAATATCAATTACACATTCATCATACATTCAAGATATTCATCAAATAAATAATTGCAAGTTAACAAAGGAGAATACTTATCTTATAACAAAGTAGTCCCAAGCAACCAGCTATGCATCTGCAACGTTCCACCCAACCATAGGCTAGTTGTGCTTATCAACCTCTTGATACAACTGCCACCCCCGAGTTGGGCATGATTTCTATAAGGAACCAGGGAACAGCAGACTCACACATAGCCAAGCATACACCAAGATGAGCCAAGCCAATCTACAATTGGGTTTATCAGGCTGCTAGGAAATGGAAAGGAAGAATTGCTAAGCTAGTGAGCTCAAGCACAGAGCCATGGGTACCCCTCCCAGATCTATTTAGCTTGGCACTCACAATGCCTACACACCCAACGCAAGGAAGTATTCTCTTCACTACCACACAGTCCCTCAAGCCATACCTTCCTTTCTAGTGTTCTCAGGGTGTGCATAGAAAAGTAGCCAAAGCCCTCTTGATCTTCTTGAGAGGTTACTCCCTTCACTAGGTTTATCAAGCCAATTCTGTCCACTACCACTCCAAGTTTCTTGCTCACAGATTCAAACCAAAACAAGGATGCACATAACAATTAAACCACAATTATTGGGCATGATAAAAACGTTTCTTCAGTGGGATGTCCAAAGAGGGGGTTTCTACCAATTTAGAAAAACGTGGGAAAGCCCAAAAATGAAATGGAAATTGGGGAACAACCCTGGAGAGCAGAAATCATTTTCAGAAAAAAATCCATGGGAATTTTGGGGAAAAAACGACCTCAATCACAGTCCCAAATCATGGCCCTTCCCTCCCAGCTGCTGTACAATGCAAAAACGAGCTCCCAGGCATGGAAAAATGCAGAAAATGGATGAAAAACATGTAGGAAAAGACCCAGTAGTTCAAAACTGCGTGAGAGAGGAAAGACTATATGTTCAGAATGGCTTTGGGCACCATTTCATGGGTGTTTTCTTTCCCAAGAAGAAAAAATATGAATTCCCAGGTTAATGGCTTGCCCATACACGAAATTGGCTGCCATACCTCTTCATTCCCAAGGCATTAACTGCCTCAACCAATTTCTGGAAGAATTAAATGATTGGGTCCATAACCCAAAATGGGTAGTTGAGGGTTTATGGGTTTTCTCATTGACACATGGATTAACACCATTGGCTCAAGGGTTTGAATAATTTCCCTCTCTATTCCTTGTAGAATCATGCCCCCATCTCTTTTGTTGCATTGCATAGCTAGTTGTGGGTTTTTCATTAAAAATTCATAATTACATGATGTCTTATTTACATTGTGCCTATCTAGCACAAGAACCATAGGAATTTATTTTTAATTTCCAATACATAAAACACTAAATCAATGGTGGGGCCTTGGCCTTGAGCTCTTCACCATGATTAAGTAACAATATTTACATCATTTACGATTTAAATGCGAAGGGGGTCAAAATGGGGACGTGACATTCCCCTCCTCTTACATTAGCACTGTCCTCAGTGCTCATCAAAATTGAACAAAAATGGATATGCCACCCTCATGGAATCCTCCAGCTCCCATGTAGCCTCATCAGGATCGTAGTGTTTCCATTGCACCTTTACCTGTCCGATGGCTCGGTTCTGGAGCAATGTTACCTTCTTGTTTAGGATGCACAATGGATTGGTTTGGAATTCTCCCTCGGGTTCCACCTGGATCACATCCCAATTAATCACATGGTTAGGATCATGTACATATTTCTTAAGTAAAGAGACATGAAAAACATTATGAGCTTTAGTGCTAGAAGGAAATGCAAGTCTATATACAACTGGCCCTATTCTTTCAAGCACTTCGAATGGCCCACAATATCTAGGTGATAGCTTGGCACAACTCCCAAGCTTCAAGGAACTCTTCCTTGATCTCACTCTAAGACACACATGATCCCCAACATTGAATTTCCTATGCATTCTATGTTTATCTGCATAGCTTTTCTGTCTATCCTGGGCTACTTTTAAATTCTGTCTGATCTTGGCAACTTCTTGCTCCATTTCCTTAAGCAATTCTGGCCCAAGTACAATTCTGTTCACTGGATTGTCCCAAGTCACTGGTGTCCTACACCTTATACCGTACAAAGCCTCATAAGGACTCATTCCCAACGATGCTTGTTGCCCATTATTATATGCAAATTCTACCAAGTGTAGATAATCTTCCCACTTGGATGGTTTGTCCATTACATACATGCAAAGCATGTCTTCAAGCACCTGATTTACTCTTTCTGTTTGCCCGTCTGTTTGCGGATGGTATGTGGTACTAAAGCTTAGCTATGTACCCAAATCTACAAAGAGACCTTTCCAAAAATTGGAAGTGAACTTGGTATCCTTCTAAGAAATTATTGCCTTAGGCAACCCATGTAATCTGAAAATTTCCTTCATGAAAATATTTGCAATGGCATCGGCTTTATGTGTGGAATTAACCGGTATGAAATGTGCTGCCTTTGTTAACTTGTCCACCACAACCGTGATGGAATCATGTTGTGTCTTAGTCATTGGCAATCCTATAATAAAATCCATGGAAATTATTTCCCATTTCCATTCTGGAATTGGCATTGGGTGCAATAAACCTGCAGGGTGTTGGTGTTCAACCTTCACCTGCTGACATTTCATGCACTTAGAAATGTATTCAGCGACATCCTTCTTCATCCCTGGCCAGAAATAATATTTTCTTGCTGTAGCAATTGTTTTCTGATATCCTGGGTGACCAGAGTATGGAGCTTTATGGATTTCATCCATAGCAATCCTCCTCAAATCTGCCACATTGGGAATATAGACTCTATTTTTATAGGTAAGAAGTCCGTCTTCCTCCAAATGATAACCTTCATACTTCATGCCAAGGTCTTGCTGCTACAATTTGTCCTTTATCTGCACGTATACTTCATCCTCAACAATATGGTTAACAATCTGCTGCTTCAAATCTGGTTGGCAAGTACTAAGCGCTGCCACATGCATTTCATGTACCTTCCTGCTGAGTGCATCAGCCACCTTGTTTTCTTTCCCTTTTATGTGTTTGATTTCAAAATCAAATTCACACAAAAATTCTAGCCATCTAGCCTGTCTAGCATTTAAAGTTGGCTGATCAAACAAATATTTCAAACCACAATGGTCTGTCCTTAACTCAAATTTTCTTCCCATTAAGTAATGCCTCCACATCTTTAAAGCATGTACTATGGCTGCAAGTTCTATATCATGAGTAGCATAGTTCTTCTCATGCTCCTTCAACTTTCTTCACTCATAGCATATCACGTGGTTGTCTTGCATAAGAACTCCTCCAAGTCCTTGATTGCATGCATCGGTACATACCACAAAGTCTTTTTCTGGGTTTGCAATTTTCAAAATTGGTGCACTTGTAAGAAGATTCTTCAACCGTTGAAAACTTTCCTCACATCTTTGTGACCATTCAAACTTTATCCCCTTCTTTTGCAAAGAAGTGATCGGGTTTGCAACCTTGGAGAATCCTTTGATAAACCTCCTGTAGTAACTAGCAAGGCCCATAAAAGATCTCACATCAATCACATTCCTTGGAGTTGGCCAATTCATAATGGCTTCAATCTTCTCAGGGTCTACAGATATTCCTTCGTCGGAGATGATGTGACCCAAATAATGAATTCTATCTTTATAAAAGTCACATTTGCTCAACTTTGCATACAGCTTATGCTCCCTTAGTAATTACATTGTCATTCTCAAATGTTCTTCATGCTCTTCTTCATTCTTAGAATAGATGAGAATGTCGTCTAGGAATACAAGAACAAACTTGTCCAAATACTTGCTAAAAACATTATTCATGAGACACATGAATGTAGCTGGTGCATTTGTGAGACCGAATGGTACCACTACAAACTCATAGTGTCCATACCTCGTTCTAAAGGTTGTCTTATGAATATCTTCTTCTTTGATTCTTACATGATGGTAACCAGACCTCAAGTCAATATTTGAAAATACCTTTGCTCCTCCCATTTGGTCAAAAAGGTCATCAATTCAGGGCAATGGGTATTTGTTCTTCACGGTGACTTTGTTCAACTGCCTGTAGTCAATACATAATCTGAGTGTTCCATCTTTCTTTTTCACAAATAAAACAGGTGCTCCCCACGGGGACACACTTGGCCTAATATATTTCTTTTCCAGCAACTCCTGTAATTGCATTTTCAATTCTAGCAATTCCGGTGTACTCATCCTAGTGTGTCTTAGACACTAGTGCCACTCCTAGCACAAGTTCAATTGTAAAGTCAATGTCTCTCTTTGGAGGGAGTCCTGGAATCTCATCAGGAAAAACATCCCTGAATTCTTGCAATACATGATAGTCCTCCAATTTAAGAATTTCATTCTCTACTGACCCTAAAATGTGGGCTGCATACAATTGACATCCCTTCCTACAGAACTTCTTCAGTTGCATGGTTGTAACCTGTCTAACAGAAGTCACCTTTGGAATGCCTTTTACAACCCTCGAGTTTCCTTCTTTGTCCATGCATTCAAATGTCTTATTGTAGCAGTCAAGTTTAACCCTGTGTGCTTCTAACCAATCCATTCCAATGAGAATATCATAGGAACCCAGTGGTAAAATATTCAGATCTGCATAAGTGAATAGCCCATCCATCTCTAATGGACATTTCTCTACTATTTCACTAACTTTTCTCTTGGTTCCAGTGGCTAGTTGAACTAACCATGATTTAATATGCTTTAATTTCTTAAAAGCACAAATCTCAACAATTCTAGGAGTGACATAACTGTGAGTAGATCCAGGATCAATCAAAATAGAAACAGATTGCTTAGCAATCTTACCTTCAACTTCAACCACAGTTGACTGATGATCTGCTTGGCGGTCGTCTAGAGCTGCATAGATTCTAGGGATTGTCCTTGCCACTTGACCCACGGTTTCATCTCCTTGGATGTTCTGAACTTGATTTGCATTCCCATTCCGATGTGGACAGTTCCTAAGCATGTGGTCTCCTCCACAACCCCAACATTGAAGTGGTTCTCTTGGATCCTTTGGATCTCTTGGCTTGTCTCCCATCATCCTAGTTGGCTTAGTCACAACCTGTGATGGTTGCCTTTGCTGATTCCGGAATTGAGGAGGCTTGAACCCCTTCTTCCTTTGATCAAACTTTTCGTTTTTCCTATCCTTCCATGCCTTATGGAATTCTGGGTTGCTTCTATTTTGATCAAAGCAATACTTGGCCTTTCTTATGGCCTCCTCTAGAGTTCGAGGTTCATCGAAATCAATTCTGTCTTTATATGACTGAGGCAGTCCACTTAGGAAACGCTGAATTTTCACCTTATCATCTCGAATGTACTTGACATATCTTAGTAGCTCCAAGAATTTGTTTGCATATTCTTCCATGCTCAATTGTCCCAATCTCAGCTCATGGAACTTTTTGATCTTATCATCATAGTACCTATCAGAGAGGTACTTCTGCTTGAAGTATTTCTTGAATTGCTTCCACACAATCTTCCATTCATTGATCTTCTTCACTTGCTTGATGTGTTCCCACCATATAGATGCTCTTCCATTCAAGTTGAAGATGGCAACCCTTGCCTTCATATTCCCAGAGTAGTCTTGGACTTGGAAGTATTTTATCATCCCAAGAAGCCAAGCTTCAGCTTCTTGACCAGAATTTATCTCTCCATCAAATGTAGGAGGTTTCGCCTTCCTAAATTCCCCATGTGAATTGTTCTTGTAGTGCTTCTTCCTCTTACTCCTGCGTGATGAAGAGCTTGAACCCTCAATGTATTCTTCAAAGTCAGATGATTCATTAGAAGAGATTTCTAGAGTATATGTTCTGTCTGTAGAAAATCTTCTTGAGCTACTGGCCCTCTTACGGGAATTCCTTCTAGAACTACTCCCACCCCTTTCTAGATTTGATGTCTTATGCCCAGAGTTTATTTGCCTTTGGATGTCTGTCAAACTCTGTAGCATGGCTGCATTCAATTGGTTTTGTTCTTCCTGAGCTTTAATCATCCTTTCATTATCTTTTCTACAGCTTTGCAACTCCACCCTTAGGCTTCTCATGGTGGCTGCAATACCTGGAGGAGTCTCTTGATTTCTTCTCCCATTAGATTTTTTTTCAGCATTTTCAACATGTATGTTCTCCCCCATGGCATCTATCTTAGGCTCATAGGGATCCTGTGCATCATCCATGATGTTGATTTTCTTGGCCCAACCAAGATCCAAAGCTTTCCAAATGTACTATCTAGAGTGCTGCCCTAATGTAACTGTGATTTTGCAGAATGTGTTCATCCACACAATTGTTAGCTGCATTATAATCTCATAAATTCATAAATTACTTCATGCACGTGGGAAAATATTATATTGACAATTTGTCAAATCATAGAATTTCCTCATAATCAACGACATATGAGGGGGATGACGGGGGTCAAGAGGGCTTGCTCCCTTGTGGCTTCCCTGTGCCACTGCAAGGTGGGTCAAGGGTAGCGCCCTCATTTTTTATTTATTTATTTGTAAATCTTTCCATTTCGCGCAATCTAACGCATAAGTTCCATGGCAATTTTTCCACTTTCGGCACCTGAAAATCTCCCTGAAAAATGGCTGAAATTCCATGTTTCGGAGCAACTTGTGGAGTTCTTCCACAATTTTGGAAGAGAATTCCTTCCGTAGTTTTGGAAGACATTCCGGAATTCTTTCCGCAGTTTCGGAAGACATTCCGGAATTCTTTCCGCAGTTTCGAAAGACATTCCGGAATTATTTCCGCAGTTTCGGAAGACATTCCGGAATTCTTTCCGCAGTTTCGGAAGACATTCCGGAATTCTTTCCATAGTTTTGGAAGACATTCCGGCATTCTTTCCACAGTTTCGGGATGATTTGCCGAAGTCTTCAGCAGTTGCGGGACAATTTTCCGAAGTCTTCCGCAGTTGCGGGACGATTTGCCGAACTCTTATGCAGTTGCGTGACGATTCGTCGAAGTCTTCCGCAGTTGTGGGACGATTTGCCGAACTCTTCCGCAGTTGCGGGACGATTTGCCGAACTCTTCCGCAGTTGCGGGACGATTCACCGAACTCTTCTGCAGCTGCGGGACGATTCGTCGAAGTATTCCACAATTTCGGAACGATTCGCCGAACTCTTCCGCAATTGCGGGACGATTCGTAGAACTCTTCCGCAATTTCAGAATGATTCGCCAAACTCTTCCGCAATTTTGGAACGATTCGCCGAACTCTTGCACAATTTTGGGCCAACTTTCCGAACTCTTCCTGAAACAGACTTAAACAAAATTTTTCCAAAAACTCTTAAAACAATTTCGGATTCTTCTTTCCTTCTTCCTGTGATGACTATAATTGGATTTGGCCCATAGAGGTCCAATGCTGCAACCAGCAGCTCTGATACCATTCTGTCACGTCCCCTCCCATTGTACCAGTGCGATGGAGAGGATCATGATGATAAACCAGGCATCTAGCCCCATGAACTTACTAAATAAGCATTCACATAATATAAAAGAACATATGGAAATGTATAATTTATAAGAAAAACACAGCGGAAGTAATATCAATTACACATTCATCATACGTTCAAGATATTCATCAAATAAATAATTGCAAGTTAACACAGGAGAATACTTATCTTATAACAAAGTAGTCCCAAGCAACCAGCTATGCATCTGCAACGTTCCACCCAACCATAGGACAATTGTGCCTATCAACCTCTTGATACAACTGCCACCCCCGAGCTGGGAATGATTTCTACAAGGAACCAGGGAACAACAGACTCACACATAGCCAAGCATACACCAAGATGAGCCAAGCCAATCTACAATTGGGTTTATCAGGCTTCTAGGAAATGGAAAGGAAGAATTGCTAAGCTAGTGAGCTCAAGCACAGAGCCATGGGTACCCCTCCCAGATCTATTCAGCTTAGCACTCACAATGCCTACACACCCAATGCAAGGAAGTATTCTCTTCACTGCCACACAGTCCCTCAAGCCATACCTTCCTTTCTAGTGCTCTCAGGGTGTGCATAAAAAAGTAGCCAAAGCCCTCTTGATCTTCTTGAGAGGTTACTCCCTTCACTAGGTTTATCAAGCCAATTCTGTCCACTACCACTCCAAGTTTCTTGCTCACAGATTCAAACCAAAACAAGGATGCACATAACAGCTGAACCACAATTATTGGGCATGATAAAAACGTTTCTTCAGTGGGATGTCCAAAGAGGGGGTTTCTACCAATTTAGAAAAATGTGGGAAAGCCCAAAAACGAAATGGCAATTGGGGAACAACCCTGGAGAGCATAAATCATTTTCAGAAAAGTGTCCATGGGAATTTTGGGGAAAAACGACCTCCATCATAGTCCCAAATCGTGGCCCTTCCCTTCCAGCTGCTGTACAATGCAAAAACGAGCTCCCAGGCATGGAAAAATGCAGAAAATGGATGAAAAACGTGTAGGAAAAGACCCAGTACTTCAAAACTGCGTGAGAGAGGAAAGACTATATGTTTAGAATGGCTTTGGGCACCATTTTGTGGGTGTTTTCTTGCCTAAGAAGCAAAAATACAAATTCCCAGGTTGATGGCTTGCCCATACACGAAATTGGCTGCCATACCTCTTCATTCCCAAGGCATTAACTGCCTCAACCAATTTCTGGAAGAATTAAATGATTGGGTCCATAACCCAAAATGGGTAGTTGAGGGTTTATGGGTTTTCTCATTGACACATGGATTAACACCATTGGCTCAAGGGTTTGAATAATTTTCTTCCCTATTCCTTGTAGAATCATGCCCCCATCTCTTTTGTTGCATTGCATAGCTAGTTGTGGGTTTTTCATTAAAAATTCGTAATTACATGATGTCTTATTTACATTGTGCCTATCTAGCACAAGAACCAGAGGCATTTATTTTTAATTGCCGATACATAAAATGCTAAATCAATGGTGGGGCCTTGGCCTTGAGCTCCTCACCATGATTAAGTAACAATATTTACATCATTTACGATTTAAATGCGAAGGGGATCAAAATGGGGACGTAACACATCCTGTTGAGTCGGTAGCTAGACCTCCTCGGAGGGAGTAGATATCCCAGGGTCTCATCATTTTTTGTATCGATATGTATATTTTTGAGGGCTATGGGCTCCAGTCTTGTATGACACTACCATTTTTGGACATATTTATATATATATACAACTTTTGTTCTCGGTTCTACTATATGTGTGTATGGTACAAATGTATGAATGTCTTTGTATTTATGTGCTTCATGATGAATGTGACAAATGCCAATCTAATACATAGTTAGCGTATGCATCAGATATATAATTATGAATTCTCAGAATGTGAATATATGTAATGGAAACAAAATGTCTCTCCAAGAGTCATACCTTAAGGAATATCCGTAGTAATGTAGGGTCTCGTACATGGTACTGCCCATTCAGCTGAGACACAACTAGTTGTGAATCTAGGCAGACTTCTAAAGACTGGATACCATGTGAAATGACATCCCAAAGTAGCTCAACAACGACACTATACTTAGCCACATTGTTAGATGTAGGACCGAGACAAGCACCTTCTGAGGACACAACTAGATGGTCGGGTGAAAAGATAACCCAGGAAGCAGAAGAAAGCTGCTGCATATGTCGGCTACCACCATCCACAAAACCTAAGAACGTAGGACATCCCGCTGACATCTGTCAATCAAACAGAGGCTAATCAACAGACCCGAAAACCAAAAAGGAAACCTAGACAATGTATAGAAAAACTATACAATAGTGTGCAAAAGTATCAGCCCGAACCAAAGGTTCAAGCGTAATACCACTTGAGGTAGATCCCATTTCTAGGCTCCTTTAAGACAACTCCCTCGTAATATTCTAACTCATAAGCTCCTTTTTCAAGGACACGCCTCACAATGTAAAGACCATGCCACATGGGATTGAACTTGCCTACCCCCAGGGGTTCTTTAGCTTGGTCATACAATGATCCGGATTTTATGAGCAGAACAGAATGAATACAGATTATTATGAGATGCTTAACACAAAATAACAGGGATACAGTAAAACTGGTTTTCTATTCAATAAGGAAATAAGCTAGAATTGTAAAATGCAGTGGAAAACAAGCTTGCTGGAATGGTGGCGGCTTATCTCTGAGAAGAGATGTGACGGCTGCGCTCATTTCTCAAGAAGATGGTTACAATGAGGCTCTCAAGGCCTTTTACAATAAATAGGAATGTCAAAAACCCTAGACATCCAAAAACCTAACCCTAGGAGATGAAGCGCCAAAAGTCATGTGGGCCCCGTTTGGGTAAGTTAGTACATCAACTTCCCGGGGTCGTAACTTTTGCATACGATCTCCGTTTGGGGCGCTCGGTAGCCCGTTGGAAAGGTCTATCTGAGAATTACAATTTTCAATTGGGGCCAAATGAATGCCAATGGCAACCATTTGGCCCCCCAAATTGCCAAAAAGGGTCGTTTAGGGCCTCAAAATGGCCCCGGAAGTTCAGGACCTGAAAAATTGCTAAAAATAGTACAATACCAAAATTGCCATAAAACTGTTTTGAGACAGTTGGAAAGGTGGGTGGCCACCAATATCCACCTGGATCAATCCTCCCTCCTTAGGAATCAATGGTCTCCATTGCGTTAAGTTCCCCCATCAGATGAGGAAATTTCTGCTGAATTTGGCCTTGGGTGAGCCACTTGCCTTGGTGCAGGAGCTGCCCTGCTTTGACAACTCGATAAAGATGGATCCTTTGATGTCGCATGCCCTTGATCTGTGTGTCTGCAATATGATCACTGGATGCTTGTTGTAGGCAGTCAGGGTTGAGCTCTGTTGGTGTCAACTTCTCTGCTATCTCTGAGGTGTCTAATAATGGTGGGAAATATGGCCAAAGGAGAGCCACGTTGAAGACTAGATGCAGACCAAGGAAGGGGGGAATGTTGAGCTCAAAAGCATTGTCACCCACCGCCTTGGTGATGGTGTACGACCCATAATGGAGTGGGTGAAGCTTTCGATGGGCCCCTATAAGGCATTCTTTCTGCAAATGCAACCAAACTTTGTCACCCACCTGAAACTTATGTGGCACCCGATGTTGATCATGGCGCTGCTTGTAATTAGCATTAGACTTCTGTAGAATATCCTGAACCTGTTGGAGGATATGCTGGATCCGTTCAATGAACCGGGTGGCTTTGTCAGCTTCTGGGGACGAGTCGTCGGAGGTGGTCGTAAGGGGAAGTGCAACATCCATGGGCCCAATGGTTGGAATCCCAACCCCACCTGAAAGGGGATGTGGCCAGTTGAGCTATGCAGGGCTCGGTTGTAGCTATGTTGGACATAGGGGAGACTCTCATTCCATGTGCGGGGGTGTGTTGAATTGTACATGAGCAGGATATGTACGACCATCCAGTTGACGACCTCCGTTTGTCCATCGGTCTGGGGGTGGAAGGCAGTGGATTTGGTGAGCTTGGTATCCAGCAGTGACCAGAGGCTTGACCAGAATGAGATGAGGAACCGACTGTCACGGTCTGAGATAATGGTATGTGGGATCCCAAAATGTACCCATACTCGTTCAAAAAAGAGCTTGGCAGTGGCTTCTGCTATGATGTTCTTCTTGCAAGCGGCTAGAATTGCCATCTTGGAAAAGCGATCAACAACCACGAAAACACAGTCGTTTCCCCTCTTGGTGGACGGGAGGCCCGACATGTAGCCCATTGAGATGGATTCCCACGGCCTGTCAGGAGTAGGTAGAGGGGTGTATAGGTCCTGTTTCTTAGTGGTCGCTTTGGCAATAGCGTAAGCGGTGCAGGACTTGATATACTTGCCGACATCCTGTCGAAGTTTCAGCCAGTGGAAATGTTTCTGCAACACTGCCACTGTCTTTTCGACGCCAAAGTGTCCTGCCACCCGACTGTAGTGAGCTTCCCAAATCAGCTTCGCGCACTCGCTTGATGGAACGCAGAGATGGCCCAGACGACACAACAACCCGTCCTGAATATGGAAATTAGCAACCACTGAGTTGGTGCCCAACATTTGATAGGTGGCGGAGAAGTCAGGGTCTGTCTCGTAGAGGTGGGGCCATCCGGAGGTCTCGTGGCCACAAGAGTCTAGCACCGTGGTAAGTGCCACGACTGGAGGTCGACTGAGGCAGTCAGCAACTGAGTTGGTACTCCCTATTTTATATTTGATGTTGAGGTGGAACTGCTGTAAATATGTTGACCACTTCTGATGGCGGTCATTCTGCAACTTTCCTTGGGTCTGCATGAATTGTAGTGGCTTGTGATCAGTGTGGATGACTGTCTCCTTCCCAAGAATGTAATGTCTCCACTGGCGGCAGGCTTGTACAATGGAGTAAATTTCTTTGTCGTAGGTAGGGTACTTGCGGACAGCATCTGATAGTGTCTCACTATGATATGCCACGGGGTGGCCGTGTTGAGTGAGAACGGTGCCCACAGCATAAGATTAAGCATCTGTCTCGATCTCAAAGGGATGTTGCAGGTTCGGTAATGAGAGTACCGACGATGAGCACAAACGCTTCTTCAAGTCATCGAAGGCCTGTTGTTGGGACAGGCCCCACACAAATTTTGCCTTACAACCACCCCTGGTCACTTGGTTGAGGGCCCATGCGATATGAGAAAATCCCAGCACGAATTGGCGATAGAAATTGGCAAGGCCCAAGAAGCTCTGAAGTTCAGTGAGTGTGGTTGGGGCTGGCCAATCACAGATGACCTGGATCTTGGCTGGATCCACATGCACACCATGTCGATCAACGATGTAGCCTAACTAATGGACCCTGTCCATGCCGAAGGAGCATTTTTCCAAGTTTGCATATAGTGTGTGCTTCCGTAGGGTGTGCAGAACCTGCTGAATATGCTGCAAGTGTTCCTCCCAAGTCTTGCTGTAGATGAGGATGTCATCCAGATACACCACTACAAAATTGTTGGTGAAAGGTCGTAGGATATCGTCCATCATCCTCATAAAAGTTGCTGGAGCATTTGTCAAACCAAAAGGCATGACCAGCCATTCAAAAAGACCTTCTTTTGACTTGAAGGCAGTATTCCATACATCTGTCTGTTCTATTGGGACCTGGTGGTAGCCAGACTTACTGAAGTATTTGGCCTCTGTGAGCTGATCAAGGAGGTTGTCAATTCGTAGAATCGGGTATCGATTACGGACTGTGATTTTATTCAAGGCCCGGTAATCAATGCAGAGTCACCAGGTCCCATCTTTCTTCTGCACCAGCACGATTGGGCTCCCACAAGGTGATGAAATGGGACGGATGTGCCCCTTGTGGAGCAATTCTTGGATCTGCCTCTTGATCTCCTCATTTTCCAACAGAGAGCGGCGATAGACTGGCCCATTGGGTAGCGGTGCGCCTGGGGTCAGATCGATGGGATGCTTAACCTGGCAGTGCAGAGGTACCCCGGTCGGAGAGGAGAAGATATCTGAGTATCCTTCCACCACCTTATCCACTTGCTTCTCTTCTATGGATAGATCAATTGTGGAGGCCCGGGATGTGGCTACGATCTTTCTTTCACTCTGAGAGTGAATCACGAAGAAGACAAATTTCCCAGTCTGAGAGATGACCTTCCTGCATTGCTTGGTAGAGATCAAGGAAATAGCACTAGGAGGGACTGCCTCGGGTATCCTTTACAATTTCCTGTTCAAAGAAATAATAACACTATGAGGCCTAGACTCATATAAAGCATGACGTTTCCATAAATAAGGTTGGCCCAAAAGAACATCTGAAACTTCGAGAGGAGCAACATCACACAATACCTCGTCCTTGAAGGGCTTGATGCCGTATGGCAGTCGACACTGTTGGCTGACGCGGAGATCGCTTCCTTTGCGGAGCCATCCAATGGTGTAGGGTTGTGGGTGCGGCGTTGTCGGCAGGGCCAGGCGCTTGACGACCTCTGTTGAGATGAGATTCTTCTGGCTACCGCTATCAACGATGAAGTGCAGCGGGGTGCCTTTTACCAACATCTGTGAATGGAAGAGGCATTCTCCTTCTTCTGGCTCGTCTGGTTCATCAGGCTGGAGCTTGGTGGTAGCAATGGTGGCACTGGGTTCCGCGTCAATGATCCGTCTTCCCCTTTCTGGTTCGGACTCAGAGTCAGAACCCGCATCTGATTCAGATGCTTTCACTTCGGCCACCAGTGACTGCTTTGAGCGACAATCAACAGTGTTATGCCAAGGGCTCTTATGGAAGTCGCACCACTTCCCGGTATCTTTCTTTGTTTTTTCGGTGTCCTTCTTTGCTTGCGGCTTGGATTGGTTGATCTGATACTGTCCATCTTTGCTCTGTCCTTTATTCTATGGGTTGGGGCCGCCCTTTCCTGTCTTTTGCTGTGAAGGGTTCCCAAGCCCAAATTGCTGCGTCTTTTCTTTGAGCTTCTGCTCGATTTTGACGGCATATCGGTAGGCCACGCCCAAGGATGAGATGTCCAGAAATTCCATTTCGGTCTGGATGTATCTATGCAAACTGCCGCGATACTTGAGCACCAGAAGTCACTCTGAATCTTTGATACCCTGCTTGGTGGGCAAGGTATGGAAGATATTTGTGAACTCTGGCACTACTTGGTCTCTTTCTTGTCGCAGTGTGGTCCATTTGGTATACAAGTCGTCATAACTTCCGACAGGGTAGTATTGTTTGTTAATAGCATCCCTGAAGGATTCCCAGGTGGACGAGACTGAAAATAATGAGGCTTCTTCTGTGTCCTTTTGCTTGCAGAATGTTTCCCACCAATCTTTGACATGGGGAACGGCTTTGAGGAGCGCAAAAGTAATCTTTTCTTTATTCGAAAATTTATGGAAAGAAAAATACCCTTCTAGTAGATTCAACGACTTATCTACAACATCTGTGTCTATCTGTCCTTCAAATATAGGAATATTGAAGTTGATTTGTACCTTGAAGGGGGCGGCGCCTCCGCTCGAGGAAGATGCGTCGCTTGTTGGTACTCATCGAAGGATTTGCGCGAAATTATCCATCATCTCGTTCCTCTGCTGCATGAGGGCTTCCTCAAGCAACATTTTGATAGGATCTCCTGTCCCATCAGCTTTCTTTTCTCCTGCCATGAGAGGTCTCTTAGGCGTGCGAGAGCTTTTGTCCTAAAGAGAAACAAGCTTGAGACCCAATTCTTTGTACCCTGACCTCGTTGGGGACATGGATTAAGACGACAAGGAGCAGACCGCTCTGATACCACTGATCTGGATTTTATGAGCAGAACGAAATGAATACAGATTATTATCAGATGCTTAACACAAAATAACAGATATACAGTAAAACTGGTTTTCTATTCAATAAGGAAATAAGCTAGAACTGTAAAATGCAGCGGAAAACAAGTTTGCTAGAATGGTGGCGGCTTATCTCTGAGAAGAGATGTGACGGCTGCGCTCATTTCGCAAGAAGATGGTTACAATGAGGCTCTCAAGGCCTTTTACAATAAACAGGAATGTCAAAAACCCTAGACATCCAAAAACCTAACCCTAGGAGATGAAGCGCCAAAAGTCATGTGGGCCCCGTTTGGGTAAGTTAGTACATCAACTTCCCGGGGTCGTAACTTTTGCATACGATCTCCGTTTGTGTCGCTCGGTAGCCCGTTGGAAAGGTCTATCTGAGAATTACAACTTTTGAACTGGGCCAAATGAATGCCAATGGAAACCATTTGGCCCCCCAAATTGCCAAAAAGGGTCGTTTAGGACTCGAAAAACTGCTAAAGATAGTACAATACCAAAATTGCCATAAAACTGTTTTGAGCCAGTTGGAAAGGTGGGTGGCCACCAATATCCACCTGGATCAATCCTCGTTCCTTAGGAAGCAATGGTCTCCATTGCATTGAGTTCCCCCATCAGATGAGGAAATTTATGCTGAATTTGGCCTCGGGTTAGCCACTTGCCTTGGTGCAGGAGCTGCCCTGCTTTGACAACTCGATAAAGCTAGATCCTTTGATGTCGCATGCCCTTGATCTGTGTGTCTGCAATATGATCATTGGATGCTTGTTGTAGGAAGTTAGGGTTGAGCTCTATTGGTGTCAACTTCTCTGATATCTCCGAGGTGTCTAATAGTGGTGGGAAGTATGGCCGAAGGAGAGCCACGTTGAAGACTGGATATAGACCAAGGAAGGGGGGAATGTTGAGCGCAAAAGCATTGTCACCCACCGCCTTGGTGATGGTGTACGGCCCATAATGGAGTGGGAGAAGCTTTCGATGGGCCCCTGTAAGGCATTCTTTCTGCAAATGCAACCAAACTTTGTCGCCCACCTGAAACTTATGTGGCACCCGATGTTGATCATGGTGCTGCTTGTAATTGGCATTAGACTTCTGTAGAATATCCTGAACCTGTTGGAGGATATGCTGGATCCGTTCAATGAATCGGGCGGCTTTGTCAGCTTCTGGGGACGATTCGTCCGAGGTGGTCGCAAGGGGAAGTGCAACATCCATGGGGCCCAATGGTTGGAATCCCAACCCCACCTGAAAGGGTCTGTGGCCAGTTGAGCTATGCAGGGCTCGGTTGTAGCTATGTTGGACATAGGGGAGACTCTCATCCCATGTGCGGGGGTGTGTTGAATTGTACATGTGCAGGATATGTATGACCATCCGGTTGACGACCTCCATTTGTCCATCGGTCTAGGGGTGGAAGGCAGTGGATTTGGTGAGCTTGGTATCCAGCAGTGACCAGAGGCTTGACCAGAATGAGCTGAGGAATTGACTGTCACGGTCTGAGATAATGGTATGTGGGATCCCAAAATGTACCCTTACTCGTTCAAAGAAGAGCTTGGCAGTGGCTTTTGCTGTTATGTTCTTCTTGCAAGTGGTTAGAATCTCAATCTTGGAAAAGCGATCAACAACCACGAAAACACAGTCATTTCCCCTCTTGGTGGATGGGAGGCCCGACATGTAGTCCATTGAGATGGATTCCCACGGCCTGTCAGGAGTAGGCAAAGGGGTGTATAGGCCCTGTTTCTTAGTGGTCGGTTTGGCAATAGCGCAAGCGGTGAAGGACCTGATATACTTGCCTACATCACGTCCAAGTTTCGGCCAGTAGAAATGTTTCTGCAACACTGCCACTATCTTTTCGATGCCAAAGTGTCCTGCCACCCGACTGTAGTGAGCTTCCCAAATCAGCTTCGCGCGCTCACTTGATGGTACGTAGAGATGGCCCAGACGACACAACAACCCATCCTGAATATGGAAATTAGCAACCATTGAGTTGGTGCCCAACATTTGATAGGTGGCGGAGAAGTCAGGGTCTGTCTCGTAGAGGTGGGGCCATCCGGAGGTCTCGTGGCCACAAGAGTCTAGCACTGTGGTATGTGCCGCGACTGGAGGTCGATTGAGGCAGTTAGCAACTCGGTTGGTACTCCATGTTTTATATTTGATGTTGAGGTGGAACTGCTGTAAATATGTTGACCACTTCTGATGGCGGTCATTCTGCAACTTTCCTTGGGTCTGCATGAACTGTAGTGGCTTGTGATCAGTGTGGATGACGGTCTCCTTCCCAAGAATGTAATGTCTCCACTGGCGGCAGGCTTGTACAATGGAGTACATTTCTTTGTCGTAGGTAGGGTACTTGCGGACAGCATCTGATAGTGTCTCACTATGATATGCCACGGGGTGGCCATGTTGAGTGAGAACGGCGCCCACAGCATAATCTTAAGCATCTGTCTCGATCTCAAAGGGATGTTACAGGTTCGGTAATGAGAGTACCGACGATGAGCACAAACGCTTCTTCAAGTCATCGAAGGCTTGTTGTTGGGACAGGCCCCACGCAAATTTTGCCTTACCACCACCCCTGGTCACTTGGCTGAGGGCCCATGCGATATGAGAGAATCCCAGCACGAATCGGCGATAGAAATTGGTAAGGCCCAAGAAGCTCCGAAGTTCAGTGAGTGTGGTTGGGGCTGGCCAGTCATAGATGACCTGGATCTTGGCTAGATCCACATGCACACCATGTCGATCAAAGATGTAGCCTAACTAATGGAACCTATCCATGCCGAAGGAGCATTTTTCCAAGTTTTCATATAGTTTGTGCTTCTGCAGGGTGTGCAGAACCTGCTGAATATGCTGCAAGTGTTCATCCCAAGTCTTGCTGTAGATGAGGATGTCATCCAGATACACCACTACAAAATTGTTGGTGAAAGGTCGTAGGATATCGTCCATCATCCTCATAAAAGTTGTTGGAGCATTTGTCAAACCAAAAGGCTTGACCAGCCATTCAAAAAGACCTTCTTTTGACTTGAAGGCAGTCTTCCATACATATGTCTGTTCTGTTGGGACCTGGTGGTAGCCAGACTTCAGATCAATCTTACTGAAGTATTTGGCCCCCGTGAGCTGATCAAGGAGGTCGTCGATTCAGGGAATCGGGTACCGATTACGGACTGTGATTTTATTCAGGGCCCGGTAATCGATGCAGAGTCGCCAGGTCGCATCTTTCTTCTGCACCAGCACGATTGGGCTCCCACAAGGTGATGAACTGGGACGGATGTGCCCCTTGTGGAGCAATTCTTGGATCTGCCTCTTGATCTCCTCGTTTTCCAACAGAGAGCGGCGATAGACTGGCCCATTGGGTAGCAGTGCGCCTGGGGTCAGATCGATGGGATGCTTGACCTGGCAGTGCAGAGGTACCCCGGTCGGAGAGGAGAAGATATCTGAGTATCCTCCCACCACCTTATCCACTTGCTTCTGTTGTGTGGATAGATCGGTCGTGGAGGCCCGGGATGTGGCTGCGATCTTTCTTTCACTCTGAGAGCGAATCACGAAGAAGACAAATTTCCCAGTCTGAGAGATGACCTTCCTGCATTGCTTGGTAGAGATCAAGGAAATAGCACTAGGAGGGACTGCCTCGGGTATCCTGTACAATTTCCTGTTTAAAGAAATAATAACACTATGAGGCCTAGACTCATATACAGCATGACGTTTCCATAAATAAGGTTGGCCCAAAAGAACATCTGAAACTTCGAGAGGAGCAACATCACACAATACCTTGTCCTTGAAGGGCTTGATGTTGTATGGTAGTCGGCACTGTTGGCTGACGCGGAGATCGCTTCCTTTGCGGAGCCATCCAATGGTGTAGGGTTGTGGGTGCGGTGTTGTCGGCAGGGCCAGGCCCTTGACGACCTCTGCTGAGATGAGATTCTTCTGGCTACCGCTATCAATGATGAAGTGCAGCGGGGTTCCTTTTACCAACATCTATGAATGGAAGAGGCGTTCTCCTTCTTCTGGCTCGTCTGGTTCATCAGGCTGGAGCTTGGTGGTAGCAATGGTGGCACTGGGTTCTGCGTCAATGATCCATCTTCCCCTTTCTTGTTCGGACTCAGATTCAGAACCCGCATCTGATTCAGATGCTTTCACTTCGGCCACCAGCGACTGCTTTGAGCGGCAATCAGCAGTGTTATGCCAAGGGCTCTTATGGAAGTCGCACCACTTCCCATTATCTTTCTTTGTTTTTCTGGTGTCCTTCTTTGCTTGCGGCTTGGACTGGTTGTCCTGATACTGTCCATATTTGCGCTATCCTTTATTCTGTGGGTTGGGGCCACCCTTTCCTGTCTTTTGCTGTGAAGGGTTCCCACGCCCAAATTGCCACGTCGTTTGTTTGAGCTTCTGCTCGATTTTGACGGCATATCGGTAGGCCGCGCCCAAGGATGAGATGTCCAAAAATTCCATTTCGGTCTGGATGTATCTATGCAAACCGCCGCGATACTTGAGCACCAGATGTCGCTCTAAATCTTTGATACCCAGCTTGGTGCAAGGTATGGAAGATATTTGTGAACTCTTGCACTGCTTGGTCTCTTTCTTGTCGCAGTGTGGTCCATTTGGTATACAAGTCGTCATAACTTCCGATAGGGTAGTATTGTTCCTTAATAGCATCCCTGAAGGATTCCCAGGTGGCCGAGACTGAAAATAATTAGGCTTCTTCTGTGTCCTTTTGCTCGCAGAATGTTTCCCACCAATCTTTGACATGGGGAACGGCTTTAAGGAGCGCAAAAGTAATCTTTTCTTTATTCGAAAAGTTATGGATAGAAAAATACCCTTCTAGTAGATTCAACCACTTATCTACAACATTTGCATCTATCTGTCCTTCAAATATAGGGATATCGAAGTTGATTTGTACCTTGAAGGGGGCGGCGCCTCCGCTCGAGGAAGATGCGTCGCTTGTTGGTAGTCGCCAAAGGATTTGCACAAAATTATCCATCATCTTGTTCCTCTGCTGCATGAGGGCTTCCTCAAGCAACATTTTGATACGATCTCCTGTCCCGTCATCTTTCTTTTCTCCTGCCATGAGAGGTCGCTTAGGCATGTGAGATCTTTTGTTCTCAAGAGAAACAAGCTCGAGACCCAATTCTTTGTACCCTGACCTCGTTGGGGACATGCATTAAGACGACAAGGAAAAGACCGCTCTGATACCACTGATCCGAATTTTATGAGCAGAATGAAATGAATACAGATTATTATCAGATGCTTAACACAAAATAACAAAGATACAGTGAAACTGGTTTTCTATTCAATAAGGAAATAAGCTAGAATTGTAAAATGCAGCGGAAAACAAGCTTGCTGGAATGGTGGCGGCTTATCTCTGAGAAGAGATGTGACGGCTGCACTCATTTCGCAAGAAGATGGTTATGATGAGGCTCTCAAGGCCTTTTACAATAAAAGGAATGTCAAAAACCCTAGACATCAAAAAACCTAACCCTAGGAGATGAAGCGCCAAAAGTCATGTGGGCCCTGTTTGGGTAAGTTAGTACATCAACTTCCCGGGGTCGTAACTTTTGCATACGATCTCCGTTTGGGGCACTCGGTAGCCCGTTGGAAAGGTCTATCCGAGAATTACAACTTTTGAGCGGGGCCAAATGCATGTTGAGGGAAACCATTTGGCCCCCCAAATTGCCAAAAAGGGTCGTTTAGGGCCTCAAAATGGCCCCGGAAGTTCAGGACCCGAAAAACTGCTAAAAATAGTACAATACCAAAATTGCCATAAAACTGTTTTGAGCTAGTTGGAAAGGTGGGTGGCCACCAATATCCACCTGGATCATACAAGAGTACCAAGTCACCTTCAGCATATTTTCGGGGACGGACAACCCTATCATATTGAACCTTGACATGACACTTGTTAACATCAATGGCCACAGCGGCATCTCAACGCTGTTAGTCAAGTTGCTCGAGGTGTACTAAATAATGCTCAATCTCCATCGTATCAGGGAGGAGCTCTATGGCTAGCTTGAGGGAAGGGATCTCGCATTCAATCGGTAAAAGTGACTCCACACCATGAACTAACTGGAACGGTGAGAACCCGGTGGTATTCTTAACTACAATTCGATAAGCCCACAAAGCAGGATATAACATGATATGCCAATTGGTCTTGCTTTGTTGGATGGTACGTTGGAGAATGGTCTTCAAAGACTTATTTACTGCTTCAACCTGACCATTCGCTTGAGGATAGTAGGAAGACGAGTGTTCCTGACGAAACCCAAGCTTGAGAGACAAATCCTCCATCATCTTATTTTTAAAGTGACTTCCATGGTCAATGACAATCTCTTTCGGGATACTGAATCGAGTGAAAAATCTGATTGAACACGAAATGGGCTGCAGTAGCACCATCGGCTTTAATGGTAGGCATGGCCTCAGCCCATTTGGAAAAATAATCCACGGCCACAATAATATGATGATGCCCCCCAGCCGATGCTGGTTTGCAATCCATGAAATCTACCCCCCACTTAGTGAAGGGACTGATAGTGACGATCGGATGGAGGGGCGCTGGATGTGAGTGTATGTTCCGAGAAAACACCTGGCAAGGGTGACATCTCTTCACAACGTTAATACAATCTTTAAAGATAGTAGGCCAAAAATAACCCACTCGCATAATACACTGGGCTGTAGCAAGCTCGGATAAGTGACCGCCACATGCCCTCGCATGGCAATCATTAAGTACCCATTCTGCTTCTTCGTGAGTCAAACAAAGATGGAGAATGGAATCCTTTCCTCGGCGATACAAAGTGTCACTGACGATAGTATAATCTTTAGCGTGATGTCTCACATGCCGTCGCTCGTCTCGTGAATAATGCGGAGGAAACTTCAAAGTTTGGAGATATCTAACGACATCCCCATACCAAGGGTCCTCAAACGTGATAAGGAATAGGTGTTCATCCACAAAGGAATCTTCATGAATGACATCCTCATCAAGCCGTGGAAGGTTCGACATAAGCTCAGCAAACACCAATGATTTCACCGATTTTGCAGAAGCAAACTCGAGATCAAATTCCTGAAGGATCATAATCCATTTATTATACTTACCCCGATAAGGCGTCATGATAGCACGAACTGAAACGGATTGATATGAGCTACAACAGTGGTTGTTCGAAGCAAAATGTAATGCCGTAACCACTGGACTACATGAAAATTTGTAAGTGCCAACTTTTCTACGTGGGTGTACCTTAGTTCAGCGTCTACTAAATTTCGACTAAAATAATAGATAACATGCTCGACAAGCGCATCATCTATCTGAACCAAGACCATGCCAATAGTCTCTTGAGATGCGGCCACATAAAGAATGAAATCTCGTGTAAAGTCCGGCGGACTAACCACGGGGGCCGATACCAAAGCTTTCTTAAGGGTGTTGAAAGACTACTGGGCTCGCTCATCCCAGATAAAAGGTGTGTTTTTCTTCAATAGGCGTGCGAAACCTTTAGTAATACTAGCATAGTTAGCTATTAACCGACGCAGAAAAGTAGCTCTCCCTTGGAGGCTCTGAAGTTGAAACAGATTATGCGGAGGAGGCAACTGAAGTATTGCCTCAACTTTGAGAGGATCGACTCTAATACCCTCTTTCAAAACTATGAATCCTACAAGGCGACCAGTCCTAACAGCGAAGATGCATTTTTTCGTATTCAATCGAATTTTGTAGTGGATACATCGTTCGAGAATCATACGGAGGTGCTTGGGGTGGTCCACTCTCTTGCGAGAATGGCCAACCAGATCATCCAAGAAAACTTCCATAATCTTCTTAAGATCGTGAAAGGCATAGGTCATGGCTCGCTGAAAAGTAGTTCCGGCGTTCTTGAGGCCGAAGGGCATTTTTCAGTACGCAAAAGTTCCCCATGGACAAATAAATGCCGTCTTATGTTGGTCCGCGGGTTTTATTTGAATCTGATTATAACCTGAGAATCCATCCATGAATGAAAAAATCTCACTTCCCACACAAGCATCCAATATTTGATCAATGAATGGTGTGGGGAAGTTGTGTTTTGGACATGCACGGTTCAAATCTCTGAAATCAGTGCATACACAGATCGTTCCTTGCTTCTTATCCACAGGAACAGGGTTTGACACCCATTCGGTAAGGAGAACGGGGTAGATGAAACCAGCTTTGAGCAGTTTCTACACCTCTGCCTTAATAGTAGCTACCTTCCTAGGGTTCACAACATATAAGTGTTGTTGAATCGGTTTAGCATCAGGATACGTTTTAATCTCATGTTCAACAATGAGGGGGTCTATTCCTAGCATCTCCTCTTATGACCAGGCGAAAGCTTCCCGGAGTTCAGTAAACAAATCAGTGTAAATAGCAATCTCCTCAGGAGTGCAATCAGCACCGACGTAAACATCCTCAATCTTTCCGGGAGTGCGGGAGATGTTGATCGAAGTGGTTGGGGAAATATTCGCCATATTCCCCTCCAAGAAAACATCATGCGACTACAAAAGAGCCACAGGGTGACCAACCATCTCAGCCAGAGTCATCCTAAACTCCTCCTGCTCAATGAGCTCAAGGTTGGGAAGGAAATAAGATTGATGGTGCATATCTTCCCAAGGCCTCTCACTACCACACATGGCTTCGAGGATAGCTTCATCCGATGGCAAAGTATTATCGAGGAAATCGTGAGAGCAAGATGAGTTGGCTTCCCAAACTGGCAGTGTAATGGGATCTTCTTCAACTGTCTGGGGAGAAGAGAGATCCGGATCTGCAGTGGTTTGTTGGATGTGATCGTAAGTGAGCTCCGCTACAGATAAAGGCATAGACATCTCGATGTGCACCATGTCTCCAGAAATAGAATCCGCGGATGGTAAAATCCATGGATCATCACAATATGAGGTCCGAAATGGCATACTATTCGAAGGAGGAGGCGCACTGTCCGAAATGGTTCCAATAAAATTCATAGGTGTAGAATGGTTAAAAGTTCCCATCAACGAGGGGTAAATTCCAACACCTATGTTCCTAGTTGCCGACTGAGAATCAGAAACTTGCGGGACTACTGATCCCGTGGATGCTATGGAAGGAGTGCCAACATAATCCAGCTGATCGATCATCACAATCTTGCCTTCATGGGGAAAGCAAATAACTTGAAATACAGTAGATGCGACAACCTTCATAGCATACATCCAGTTCCGACCCAGTAAAGGGTTGTAGTCGATGGGCGCATCAACCACTTCGACTTCAATAGGCATGGACTTACCTCCCAAGGAGACAACAAGGGAAGGGATAATTCCATGCGGCATAAAAGATCTACCATCAAATGCAGTGAGTGTAGTTCTAAAAGCGAGTAGAGGAGGAGAGCCAAGACCTTTCCAACAAGTTAACGACATTACTGACGCGGAAGCACCTTCATCAACGATAGTACGTTTGACAAAGCTCTTAAGGAAAACCACCTGGATTTGAAAAGCTACATGGTAAGGCAAGTGAGGTTGGACATCAATAGTATTGAACTTGATAACACTAGGAATTCCCCCATCCTGAACTCCTAATGCACTCAAAAGGGCATGCCTCTGAGAAGGACAAGCTTGCAAAACTTCAAGAGCCAACATGGCACATGGAGTTTGGCCCAAATATTCTACGATGGAGTAGTTCTGGGCAGCTCAAGCATTAGGATTATGCATGGAGCGCTTGAGAACACCTTTCGGTATCCGCGGCATAATAGAAGGCTTCTCGATATGCAAGGAATTATCAGGAGGAGGGGGAGGCTCATTCCCCAAATTTGGTTGTGGTGCACCATAATCACGTTGATGAGTAGCAACACAAACCTTCGACTGAACCATATTCACACATCCATAACCACTAGTATTGGAAGAAGACGTTGTCGTTTCATTAGTACCATAACCAGTGGTGGGAGCATGCGAAGCCATGTTCTGGTGATGGGGTAGGGGATCCTTCAGCACAGCTGGGATCTGTGCCAAATGCTTTGATGCTTCCTCAATATGAGGACCAGGGATGATTTTAAGACCCCCCCCAAATTTATATGTAAAAAAAATTGGCGAATCTCCCCGATATATAGGAAAATTTGAAAGCGATTTTATCAATAATATAATATGTATATATAATTTTTTGGCGAATCTTTCATTTTATTATATGATATTGTAAAATCTTGGCGAATCTTTCACTAAATTATAAGATATTGTAAAATCTTGGCGAATATTTTACTGAATTATAAAATATTGTAAAAAGTTAATGAATATTTCACTAAATTATAAAATATTGTAAAAATTTGGTGAATCTTTCACTGAATTATAAAATATTGTAAAAATTTGGCGAATCCACATTCAGGAACTGAAATAAATCATGATCAAATAAGCATCAAGGAGTGTGCTCCATTGATTTGTCCTTTGCATCCATCTGCTGCATGAATAGATGAAAATCGGGGGGGCGGTTTGGTTGGATGTCCCTTCCCTATCCGGGGGGAGGTTTGGGTGTCCCTTCCCTATCTGGGGGTGCCTAGACACGTCGCCAAAAGGGAAACACATTTTGTCACTGGGGAAACGTTTCCCCATGTGTTTTCGTCATTGGGAAACATTTACCCATTTGTTTTCCCCAAAAGTGGGACATGGAGAAACGTTTCCCCGAGCGTTTCCCCATCCTGAAAATGTGGGGGAGCACAGGATTGTTAGTTTCCCACCCTAGGGGACAATGGAACACTGGTTCACACAATGATGATAATCATATACAAACCCACCATTCATACATCAATTTGAGAGAGAACACAAGAATATCTTCCATTCATTGTCAATATTGAAACCATAAACCATAATTTATAGCATTGGGTTCCATCAATTATATGCTCATTAACATAGATATAAAAGGGTCCTAACCATATCAGCTATCTATAAAGAGAAAAAGAGTAACTTGGATCCACCATATTTCAGGCTTTACACAGTGACTTTGATATAGACCGGGGCTAAACTCTAACTAGCGCAACTTTCCTGAAACTCTGTTCTAGATTCTCAGCTTGTTACAGATCTTGCGTTAGCACAAACTCAAACTAGCAGAAAACTCGTGGCAATCACATGTTTTCATCTTTCCTCTTCCCCACTGAGATACATGAATTTGAGGCAGAGGAAAGACAAAAGACCATTTATAGGGCCCTTAGAGAAAGGATGGCCCTCCGTGGGGTTAAGGCGTGATCATCCTCTTCATCAACATACAAGGATTGGGAGACACCAATTAAAAAAAATCCCTTCACATCTGTTACACCTTCATAAACCAAAGATCTTACTTCTTCAAGAAGCTATGTTGCCTAGGGAAAAATCTGATAAAATCCTCTCTTCCATTCTAAAAGGATGGTCATTTCTTTTCTATGACCGACTAGGCAAATCAAGTGGGCTAGCTACTTTCTAGAATCACCCTCAAATTGGTCCATTCCAACATGAACAATTCTGGTATCTTTTCCAAGCTGTACCAGAATTGATTTCCCTTGTGCTTGGAACAAGGGAAATCTTTCTCCATCTTTAATATAGAATCTTAAAAGGGATGACTGATGCTACTACCCTTTCAAGCAGTTGACTTCAATTTTGGTATGAATTACCTCAATTTCTTTCTCAAACCCAATGTATGAGAGTTTAAGGATTGGCTCTGGCTTTATGAAAAAATTGAAAAAAAGAGAGTTGAGAATGGTGTTCAAGATGGAAAACAAAAGGAGACAGACTTACCCTCATCAAATTTGTTTAAAATCTACACCCATGTATTGGTACTCTATCATCGATGCTACATCTTAATCTATTATATCAATTAATAAAAGAATTTGTTCCAATTTGAAATCTGCTTCTATAAATGTATCTCTGGTTTGATGCGGTAGTCCTTAAACACACTATAATTTTCTAGCAAATTTATGTTTAAATTTTTTGAAACATAAACAACCACATATAAATAATAAAATAAAATTGATTGGGGAAATGTAACACAACAAAAACAAAGCATAATCAATTAGTTGTGCCCGCCACATGCTCAATAGGTCAAAGTAGGACTCAAATTGACAGACAAATTACCTACTTACACTACTCAACCATTTGTCACCATAATTAACAAAGTTGGGATTTTCTTTGTGTTCTTGACCTATGCCAATACCACAGATATCCAAGATAGTGTAGGTGTCTTGCCTCATGACAAAGAGACAGGGTGTCGAAAGGCACACATGAGCATTTGTTAAATACAAAAACCATTTCACTGAAATAATGCTATGGAGCATAAGCTACACTCTATTTTACATCATGATGGCTGAATCCAAGCCAAATCCAAACCCTAGGATATCTCAGGAAAAGACTCACGAGCTTCTTGACAGTCCCTCTAGCATAGTCTCTTGTTTTCTCTCACGCACTTCGAATTAAGTTAGATCGCAACATTCCTTGAGAGTAATATGCCTGCCAACTTTGTCTTCATAAGCCTGAGTCCGAGGAACATTTAATATCCAGATGTCCTATCTACTATGAAATTTTCAGTCGGTATCATTTTCCTATTTAGAGATCCACAGCGTTCATTGATGACTTTAACCGAATATGAAGACCAAAACTCTTTGGATTTATTAAATCCGATAAATGTTTCAATTTTGACAGAAAACCCTCAATTCCGGGTCCTTTTGCGTTGCCAATTCCAGATTCATCATGTCATATTTTCACAATTTAGATGAAGCACACTGCAAGAGACTTTGTGATCAGCTTGCATTTAGGAGATCAGTCGAGCAAATCAGTCTTCAACAACCATTGTCAAAAACCAACACATATCTTCTCACCAATTTCTTTCAGCCTTGAATGTAGGGGATTAATTGAGAGTTTACATGACATAATTTAAAAACTCAACAAAATGCAAAGCACTTACCTGCAAAATACATGGTTAGATGAAAGTGAAACAGCTCGATTCAGCGGCCAGCCAGCTCTGGCTGCACCCAAAACCAGAATGACGTGTAAGTAAAGTATCAAAAACTAATAAATTGGTAGATAAAGCTAGAATATAGAGTGATTCGCATAATTACATAGAGTTTTTAGCATTGGAACTGCTGTTGAAAGTGATAATAGAAAAAAGGGAAGACATACAGGTGTTTCTAGACTCACTATTGGTAATTAAATGGATGACAGGCCTACCTACGATGGATAATATGATTCTCCTACCTATGATGGACAATATGATTCTCTAAACAATCTTGGAGCAGCTGAAGAGAATAACACAATGCTTTACTGAAATCTCCTATTATCCTGTGTATAGATAACTTAACAATGAGGCAGATGCACTATCTAATGAAGACATGTTGCCAGACCCACCGACTGACATTCTTATGCAGCAAAGGAATGGATTTATTCACCAAACAGGACATCAGTAAGATCCAAGAATTTATGTTTTGATATTTTGTTTACAAAACTGTGTCACAGTTCGTGCAAAGGAAGTTCTACGTCTTCAATTGATTAAATTCTAAGGTTGGATAAAGGAGGTGAAAACTTGGCTACAGACCCTTTATGGGTATTATGACTCTTAGTTTTTAAAGAAATATTCATGTAGGAATACCAGGTGGAAGAATCTTTTAATAATATTGGTTGTAGGTTTGCATAAGCCTCTAAAGTTTGCTTTGGGATGTGATTAGGTGGAAAATACTTTCAAAAGAAGGTACAACTGGATGTGGGTGTGTGAATGGAAAAGAAACCCATCATAGCTTATCTTTCAGCACTCAACCTGTATCAATATTTTCAATTCCTCCGTATTACAGTCAGTTATCATTTCTGACAAGCTTATTTATGGTACATCAGTGTTATGGACAGGTTTCTGGGCCTTTCTGGACATACAAATTGCATCTTTTAAATACTCTTTGAAACTATTAAGTTGTTTGATGGATTTTAAAATCCAGCATGTAGCATTTTGGCATGGTTATGAGTCTCCTTTTGGGGATATATGTGAAAAAATATAGCTTTGTTATGAGTCTAGATTTAGTTAAGGTATGAATATTTTCTCTTTGGAGTGTTTTTTGATAGAAAATCAAAAACTTTTTCATCCATGAAGACTATTTATAAGCCTTGGATCTATGATAAGGCAGATAGTAAGTACTGGCTTTATTATGCACAAGGGTTGTTTTGTTTTTATTTTATGAAATGTTGAAACATGCATCTGCAAAATGTACACTTTTTATATCTAATAAAAGATTACAATTTTTTTCTGAGGAATACATGACCTGTCTCTGACAAGCAGACTATAAAGTATTGAATGCATCGTCAAAGGCAGCAACATGGATCCATATCCATAAATACCCGGTCTAATTGTTCTCATCCTTTTTTCCATCATTAATAGAACATCCATCCTTCGAGTCTATGTTGTTTGCCTCTTTATGTGTATTACCAAGAGATGGATGCCACAAATAAGTCACAGGTGCAATCGAGCCATGCAGGGATCCCCCAAATTTGTTCAACTGCAAATGTTGATTTTTAGATATTGCTTGGATATATATTTTGTTACAATCATACAGTAGATTTTATGAGAAAAAAAACACAACAAAGAAAGCCTCAATAGGGAACCTATTTCCACAAACTGTCTTACCATAGCAGTCCCATAGCACACTCCATCTAATTCAACTGTTTTCACTTCTGACATGGCTACTACTGATGGTGGTGAAGAATCGAGTACCATTCTCAAAACTTTCAAAAGTGAACCCTGCCAAATTTAGAAAAGAGAACAAAAATGCAATCAAAATAATGTAATAAATACGAAAAAAGGCAACAAATACGTGAACACTGCCCCTATGTATCATGCAAAAGAATGCTTCCTAGTGAAATACAAAGTGGAGACACATCTTAGAAATATCCTTTTTCTAGGGCTGCTACCTGTGATAGGGAGTTGTCAGGAGGTATCAGGGTTAAATGCCCAAGATGCATGCTTGAGAATAGCATTGTGGACCTGTCATAAGTTGTTTTCAGGTTGCTGATCTATTTTGTCTAGCAGGGTGTTCTAGGAGCAGTAGTATGACTACATTCAGTCTCAGATGTGAAGACATAGTGGATGGTCCTTCTAACTTCATCCGATGTAAGTGTCAAGTAGAGATGTTGAAGGAGCATGATCTTTAGAATTTCATGGAGACAAAGCTGATAAAGCATACCAATCCCGTGTTGTTGCCATAAATGAAAGAAGATGACCAAGACAAAGAAGATCATCCTTCACTCTGTGAAGGATCCCATGATCCCTCACATAGCCGAAAAGACAATGGGAAAGGAGATGTTTGATGCTCTAGTCATTATATTTCATAGTGAGATTAAACAGATGGTTTAATCTCTCCTTAAATGCACTCTCAAAAATGTCTAGCAACTGGAACATATCCCTTTTGTCACTTCCTTATACTAGATAACAAATTGATGTGGACACCTATCACATATGCTTAGAAAACAACTTTTCTGATAATCGTGATCGTCATTTTTAAGTTGTTTTCTAGCTCTTCAGGTTTTTTCTCAGAGTGCAACACAAATGAATCATGACATTATTGAAAAGATTTGGAACTCAAACTACAAGGAAGTTAAAAATAATTATTAATTAACACCATAAAATTTAAAATTTGCAATTTTAAAAAGAAATGATAGTACCTCCAATGCTTAGATAATAAGCTTTGAATCATCATTTCCGAGTGTTAATTTTCTTAATGTACCATAGTTCTTTGATTAAGAACCTTTTGCATACCTCTAAAGAATAGGTAAAACCTCTAAATTAACGTTTGCATACCTCCAAATGAATAAGCAATCTATCAATTTTGAATCTTCGACTCCGTATTGCATGCTTGTAAATCAAATTGTCTCTAAAGAGGCAATGTTCAATCCTGACATGAAGCTTGTCGGTAAAGCTTTGGGCTATCAAGCAATAATGTTATACAAAGTACATTACAGATGAACGTATTCTTCATTTTGGAGGTAGGAACTAGAACAATACAAGCTTTTTCATGACAAGGTGCAGAATAATACAAAAGTTTTTTGAGATACCCCACTATTAATATCCCTGTTGAATTTGGGAAATTGATAGAAAACATGATGGGGTGTAAGACAGAATGTGCAGAGATTATGTACTTCCATCTCTGTGTTGAAAAATTAGAACCAAATTAACACAAATTTAAAGATGTTCGAAATATCATTTTAGATGATAAATTCACTTCCACAAGTTCATAACATAGACCTATTTATAAGGAAAAATCAAATTATATTGGCAAACATTTAATATGAAACTTTAATGTGTCAATACTCTAGAAGATGGAAGCTAACAGGTTGAAACTCAGAATGTTTTGGCTGACAAACTAAAACTTGAACCCCACAATGAAGCGAGATCATAGGTATTGAGACTTACCATGAAGCATATTGTCCTATGTACGGAGGCCATTTGTCAAGGAGCAAGAAAATACACATTTGGCACTTTAAAGCATAATCAAGCTATAAAATATAAGACTACTGAGCAGACCAGACACTCTAAAATCAAGAGAGACACCATACTACAAAAAAGTTAGCAATCAAATATTTACAATTTCAGAAAATCTCAAGCTGTCTAGACTAGAAAATAGTTATAATCAAGTAAAAGCATCATCATAAGAGCATTCAATGCACATCTGTAAATTGCGACTTGCAAACCAAAATCAAAACGTCAATTTTAAAAAAATCATGCCAGCAAAACTAAATCACATGTCCGATGCTAAGTTCATTGCTCTTTTCATAGCAAATGTGTAAGAATACTTTCAATTGTATATTTTTTAGCATATTGTATATTCACCTTCACTTTATTCAACCTAAATTTCACTTTATTCACCAATGAGTGATGGGGTCCAAGCTCCTGGAAAGATATTTTGGATGATTATTTTCCCACCACCTTAACAATATACACTTGGTAGATGTTGAACTTGATCTCTCAGGCCCCACCTAGTCAAACAAGCTTACTGGGGAGAATTTGATTTCCAAGCATCTGCATCACTTCCTCCTTAATGAGGACCTCCTTCTAACATTAAATGCCTATAGATCATCTATTCTTAAAGTTGGCCACTCTAACCATCTGACTATTTTGCTAGAAATTGCCTTACCATCCAAGAAATCGCCTGCTCCTTTTAAATTCAATCCCCATTGGTTGATTTATGGAGATTTTAGAAGTATAGTCCAAGAAAATTGGGAAGCTTATAGCCAACACTCACCTCTCCACACCATGGATCCTTTCGGAATGAACATGAATAGAATAAAAGTCTTAACCAAGGCCTAGGAAAATAAGACTTTCTTTGATTTTGAACAAGTCCTTACTTCGACAATGAAGAAAATAAGTGACCTCTTGCGTCTTCATAGAACATATCAATTTACGGAAGACATGAAGACTGAATTAGATTCCTTAGAGAAAGATAAATATCGAATACTGGATTTGCTTGAAGAAAAAAAGGCGAATGAAAATTTGAGCTAATTGGCTAGCAAAAAGCAATCAAAATGCATATTTTACCATACACAAGCCCTAAATACCATGTGGAATATCCAAGATCAGAATGGGGTTATTTGCAATGATTTCAAAACAATATCAAAGGCTCCTATAGTTCATTACAAGAAGTTGTATATAGATCCTTCAAAAGAAAATATTAGAGACATATTTGCAACATCTTCATTCTTCCATCGATAGCTCAATTAGGACCAAGGACAAGTATTATTAGCCCCAATGACTAAAACATAAGTTCAATATGCTTTCTATCTTTTTAGAATGGGAAGTCACCTAGTCTAGATGGTTGGCCTGCTGAGTTCTATGTTGTGGTTTATGGGACCTCCTTGCAAATGACTTGATTGCAATGGTAGAAGAATATTAGACTTTAGGTAAAATTCATCTTCCTTTCAATTCAACATTTATAGCCAAAATCCCAAAGTCTAATTCCCCTCATGGATCCGAAGACTATCGACCAATATATCTCTACAACTGTATTTATAAACTCATTGCAAAGGTCCTTTCTCATCATCTAAAGCCCATCTTTTCGGACCACATATCCCTGCAACAATTTGGTTTTTTGGACAAGTGGAACATACATGATGTTGTAGGCCTAGCCCAAAAATCCTAACATTCTATCAAGATAAAATCCCAATCTACCTTCATAATGAAAGTTGACCTATCAAAAGCATTTTATATAGTAAATTGGCTTCAACTATGTCTCATTCTAACCCAAGTTGGATTTCCTCCTCCTTTTATTTCTGGATAGAGGCATGTTACTCAAGTGTCTCCTATGTTATTTTAGTCAATGGGTTAGCATCAAATTTCTTTAACCCTTCCAAAGGCCTTCGCTAGGGATGTCCTATTCCCCCTCTTCTCTTTATCTTAGTCATAGAAGACCTCAGCTTCCATATAAACCATGAAAGATTTGTCGAGAATATCCTAGGGATAAAAATCTCCTCATCCTTATCACTACAATGCAACCATTGGAGAATCAAAGAAACTTGAACAAATTTTTAAATTCTTCTCTTCTTCCGCTAGAATGGATATAAAACTCTCAAAATATTCAATCCATTTTTATAAAGTCAATGAAGTTCAAAAGAAACTTATCCATAAATTGCTTCCATGTCTAGAAGTATCCAACTCATATTGTTTTAGATACCACTAGGATTTCTCTTGAAAGCCAATGACTATAGATGCTCAGATTGGAACTAGTTGCTAGAAAAAATTAAGAGAATAAATTCTTGGTATCACAAGTGGATTTCATTGGCAGGGCGGTTGACTCTGATTAAGATTTTTTTTTAAGAAATCCTCATTTTTTGGATGGCTATAGCCTATATCTTGAAAACAATCCTAAACTCAATAAGGAAAATTTGCACAACTTATTTATGGGTGGGATCGAAAGAACAAGGAAGTTATCCTTTGTCCAACTGGGAATCTCCTTGTGTCCCAAAATATTATGGAGGATGGGGTTTCAAAAGCCTACATCTTTTTTCCAAAGCACTAATAGTAATTTTTTTTTTGGAAAATGATCATTTGGCATGGTCTTTGGAGAAACACAATGTATAAAAAATATATAGCCCCAAGCTCGCCAATTAGTTGGGTGAGATCCATCAATATTCTGGAGGTTTTCTATTTTGGCGATCTATTCAAATTTCTAAACATAGAATTACTAAATACCTATCTTGGAGTCTAGGAAATGGTACTCAATCACTTTTAGGCTCTGATCCAATTCTGAATATCATCCATGAAGAACTCTTTCCAAAACACATGGTATTGTCTTTAAATGCTTCAGGATAAAGGTATTATAAAATATATATATCAGTAGGAAAGAATGGGTCTATTGAATAAAGGACAAAGAACAATAGAGCAACTGCAATTGCACCAGGACATTCACCAGATCTAGAATAGGTATATCTCAGGTTTAATTTGTGCTTGCATCCACCTCAATGATCAACTAGACATGATAATTTGGACTTGGAATCAGGATGGGACCTACAAAGTCGAAAATGGATACAGAGTACTGCTGGAAGCACCAAATGATGCACAATATATTAACTAGTGGATCAATTATTAGAAAATGAAAGCTCCCCCAAAA
Source organism: Larix kaempferi (assembly GCA_027924585.1). Lineage (NCBI taxonomy): Eukaryota > Viridiplantae > Streptophyta > Pinopsida > Pinales > Pinaceae > Larix > Larix kaempferi. The sequence continues at coordinate 11,964,828 of BSBM01000289.1, forward strand.
TCAAAAAATATATTTTGGTAAGCACCGAAGAACAAAATATTTACCTGGTAAAATCTTCAAAAGAGAGGAAGACTAGATCCAAGTATTTACTTTCTATGTAGGGAGCACTCAGAAATAGTAAACCACTTATTCTTACATTGCCACTTCACAAAAGAGGCTTGTTCTACAACTCACATTATGGGATCTGTTTCGACTTGGGAAGGAGCAAATCTAAGAGAAGCATGGGATACATGGATTAAGGATAAAGAAAATAAAATTTCCCAGTGATGCCACTTCATATCTACTGAGCATATGGGTCACAAGAAATAATTCAATTTTTAAAGGTGAAATTCCTCATCCATCAAATATGGTATACAGGTTCAAATACTCACTATTCAAGTTACGTAGATCACCTATCTTCTTGGAGGCCTACAGAGCTGATTTTTTATCGGAATCTTCCATATGGATTTTTCGATGATGCTTCTTAAGAAAAACCTAGAAATAATGGAGCTTTAGGTTTGATTAGTTTCAATGGTTGTTCTGTCTTATAAAATAGGTATAGGCATCAATACAAATAACTATGTTGAACTACTAAGTATGATCACAATTCTATCATTGGCATTAGAAAACAGAAGAGATTTTCTCTCTGAAGCAAGTGTTAAAAAATGAAGAACAAGTGATGGAACTTGATAAGATACCAGAAGGGAAGATTGAAGATAAGTCTGAAGACAAAGAGAGAACCCGGAACCCTTGTTGTAAAAACCCTCCAGGGCCCGTAAAACCAGCTGGGCAGGATCAATGGTGCTCTCCAGCGCCGATGGCAGCTCGGCCCTGAGTGCTGTAATGTCTTTTCTGTGCTCCACGATGAATTTCCAGAGACCCCTGCATCCAATGGACATGGGAGGGCGAAATAGTTGTTTGAAGCCACCCCAACTGAATATCAGGGGACGAAAGAGTTGTTTCAAGTCGCCATGACTGATTATCAGGGGCGAAATAGCCATATGAACCCAGCAATGAGTGTATATCGGGGCGAATGCCATATTTTTGACTGATTGAACCAGAAATTAGGGCGAATGACATGTTTTTCACCCATCTAACCCGAAATGGAGGGCGAATGCCATTTTTTTAGCAAATTTCGAGGGCGATTTCCAGATTTTTTGAGATTTTTAGCAAATTTCGGGGGGCGATTTCCAGATTTTGGGAGAGAGGGTTGTTAGACGGGAAGGCTATTTACTTTGAAAATATTATTATGTTAATAAATAGTGGACGAATTTATTTTTTTTCCAAATTTTTTTTAATATACAAAATTCGCCCACAAAATTTTTGAAACCCTCTAATTTCGCCCATGGGCTATAATTCGCCCCTAAAATCATCCCTGATGAGGACATAAGTGAGTAAGATGATTGTCCCCACAAAGCTTGCAAGGGAATTTCACCTTACGCCTAGGTTTACGATCCTCGCCAGAATTACCGCCTTCCCGAGGAGGGTTGGCATTCTCTTTACAACGGGTATTACGATTTCTATTGTTGTTACTTCCATTGTTTCCACCCCTACGATTATTTCTCCCCTTTTTCTTACCACCAGGTTGTTGGTTACTCGACAGTTTCATTGATTGCACATTGTGTACATCAAAGGATGGAGTGGAAGTGGACAAGGTGTGAACCTATCTGGGTGCAGACTGGTTTAGTGAAAATTTTTGTATTTGATTATCTACCAAGTATACAGGGCGAGTGTATGCGTAACCCACGATGCCATCGGCATGTGGGCTAGGAACTGACGTGGGCTCATGTCTTGTTCTCGGTGCATCATGAATAATGTCATACAAAATGCCAGACAGAGAGTAAAGTAGATCTAACTGCTGGAATTTCAAGATAGCTTGTTCCTCAGTAATAATGTCGGACATGGAAACATCCTTAGCAATCTATGGAAGTAAAGACTTGAGGAACCATTCCAACAGGAACTCTGGAGGAATGTTGGATTTCACCAATCTCTTCCGCCGACGCCACTCTTGAACATGGTCAGAAATATGTGTGGCCTTATTCTAACGGAAGGTGGACAACAACTCAGTACTAGTATCATAGCGAATCAGCAACTGGAAATGGTCTAAGAAAACCAAAGCAATCTTGTTGAATCCCCTATTGGTGTTTCCGGGAAACTCCACATACCACTTTGCGGCTGCCCCCATGAGGGTTCGTTGAAATAGTCGTAATCGAATGGAATCATGATTCAAAGAGTTGGAGGAGCACCAAAGGTTATATGTCGTGACATGATCTCCCAGGTCCTCACCACCTTTCCCCTCAAACTTTGGAATGTCCGAAGGGAGCTTGGTAGGGACCGGGGGCCAAGTAGGGTCGTGACACACTGGATCATTCGTGAGCTTCGAAAGATCCGGGAGATTCAAGCGTGCAACGAATGGGAGCTGAGGCTGGAAAGCTTGATTATAAGCTCCCATAAAAGGTTGGTTGAATGGAACTATGTTATACGATGGACCAAAAGCTTGACCATGAGGATTGAACTGCTGATACTGAGGACCTGACGGCCCATAAGCTTGTCCATGGCCATAAGATGGATAACCTCCCCCTGCTTGACCCATTTGAGAGTAAGCAGGTATATGTGCGTTTTGAGCACCATATTGGGGTGGTGGGTGATACCGGTGGCCAGCATCGACTATGTCGTATTAAGGGTTGCCACCATGGGTATGGGGCATGTATGTATTATTCATAGTGGGAACCGTGTTGTATTGACCATAATGGTATGGTATGTTCCCACCCCCAATATTAGGATTAGCTTGAGCGGTCGTGTGATGACCATAAGCATGAGAAGTATTCCCAGGTCCAATATGGGTGTGACCAGTAGCAGGGTTGGCGGTGTGATGTCCATGCGGATAGGAAATATTCCCACCCCCTACATTACTATTACTAGCGGTGGCAGTGGACGCAAAAGTATGTGGTATGTGTCCACCCCCGTGGTTGGGAAGAATGGTATCATGTGCAAAAGTAGTCCTGGGTTGACGAGTAGAGACATGTGTATTAGGTGGTGGATGGCGAGTTGTGTTTCGGATAACATTCCGACTAGGTTGGGTATTCCTAGGAGGTGGTCGCGTTCCAACATTATCATGGTTAGGAATATGACCAGTCCCCATACTATGTGAGTGGGTGGATAACGTAGTGCCCCCAACTAGGGTAGTGCCCCCAGTGGGTATAGTATGGCTAACACTTGGACTAGTGCCATCATGAGTACCAACCATAGTGGAACGTTCAACAGTATTGTGACTAGGCATATCAAAAGAGAGTGCAGTGGGGTTGACCATAGGGCCGAAATCATCATGAGTCTCAAGCCTCCTATATCTAGAATCACATGGAAACGAAGGAACGAGAGGCTCGTCCTGTTCTTCCTCCTCGGGTAAGTCAGGCATCCCGTAAAGATAATTATCTGGATTCGAAGGATCAAACGGATCCCGGTCAAGTGGATTAGGCCAAATAGAAGTAGGTTGAGCCGCAGGTGGATCACCTCCCCAATCCTCACGAGGAATCTAGGGATCGGAAGTATGTTCAACTCTACCCAAAGGAGTAGAAAGGTCTTGCCCGATATCGGGATGTGTAGCCATGTAGTCCTCAACGTAAGTCACGTATAAATATGAAGACTCAGAGGGAGCCCTCTGCTGTCCTCTAGTAATACGTTGTGTAACCAAAGCTGGCTTTAAACCAGCCAAACGACGGGACCGATAGAGAGTAGGGCTCTGTGCCATGTTCTCTCCGGAGAGAGACACAGTGTCTCCTAAAGGCCAACTATCGATCAAAAAATAATAAATCAAAAGCACACACCTAGAGAATCTATAGCCAAGAGTAGACAGACAGAGTGGTTAAATGAGCTCCCGACACTAGAGCTGGTATGTCTCGCTTAGGAGAGGCTTGAGACTCCCAAACTATAGCTGGAGGTAACAAAATCAGTTATAGATACACCCAGGCTTCACTGTGTCGACAAGGTCAAGTCCACTGCACGAACACAACTGTGCTATCCAATCCCTATCTGACTCAGGACACAAACATCATAACCACTGCAAGTACCCTATGTGGTACCTAGGTAAGGCAACTATTTCTACTGCAATATCACCAATGCTCAGGGCGACAGTCGCAGGTGGGACCCGTCGTATGGGCAGGGTAGCTAAGCTCGAAGCACATGAGGACAAACCTCTGGTACCCCCAGATACAAACAAATCCTGGATATATCTCCCACGTTCAGTCGATATCAGAGGGATATCTCCTTAGCCAACCTCCCGTGACCTCGTGCTTAACTCTGGTTTGAGTAGAGCTTTCCTGAGAACACCGATCTATACCATGGATTCCTCCACTCCCTGGTCAGACACCTAATGTTTCGTTCAGTAGTCTTGGATTGTTAACTCACAATGATCTATTCCAAGACTCTAAACCTATGCTAGTTGGTGTACCCTATAAATAAAATAAGTCCAATCAATTTTATGGTTAAGTTTTAATTTTAGTGGTTGTGATTACTCAAGGGATATGGTTTTGAAACTAGTGACGTGTAGACTCAATAGTATGCAACATCGTCCAATCCTAGACTCATCTATCCAATAAAACAATGTCACTAATATGCAAAATCAACCAACATTTCCAAAATAAATATGCAAACTTTTATCTTTTCAATGCACAAGCAGAACCTAAAATGAAGGCAACAAACACTCAATGCAAAATGTAGTACATGGAAATAAAATATTTTTGCATTTTCTCTTATAAACAGAAAAGAAAATGCAAAAAACTAATGAATATTTTTGTATTTTTTCAATATATATGGAATAAGAAAATGCAAGCAAAATCCTACTATTCAGTCACTGAAGTGCCGAGAAGATCACTAAGACAACCCAGCAGGTCCTAAACAACAAGACTCAGCCAAAGGAATGAGCTCAACAGGAAAGAACCAAGACGTAAAAAGCCAAGAAGGCTCAACCAGGAGAAACGAAGAGATCTGGTCACAACCAAGGCATGAAACAATCAAGAAAGAGGCCAACAAAGACTCAAGAACCAACCAAACACACCCAACAACAACCAATAGCCATAAAGAAACAAAAGCCAGAGTTACACACTACTGTCGAAGGAATACTTGCAGGTACCCACGAGTAGTAGAGTAAATAGAGGCGGGTATACGTGGGCAGAACTAAGCCAACCCACGGGTGAGTAAAAGCAAATGGTCAAATAAAGAGTCGATACGCTCAGAAAAAGCAAGTTTTCTACAGTGTATCTTAATGGCCAATCAGTGACACAGAGCTTCGATAAACAACAACTCTAATTATGGACTAATGCTCAAATTTTTTTCCCAAACATGGATGTTTTCCCCAGCGGAGTCACCATTTCTGTATTGGAGAAAACTCACTATGGCTTGGAAATACCACAACAGACATATGACTACCAGAAATCTACTCAATTCTCAAAACAATGCTATTATAAATGACAATGTTAAAACAATGGAGAAATTTAACAAACCTTGATCCAACGTTTGATGTAGATCCCCATTGGAGCTTTTAATCCTTGAACATCCAAGCACTTGTAATTTGCAAATTAGTCTTGACGACCAATATCTAACAAGTACATGTGATATATAAATAACATTAACATTATCAATAACAATGGTCCATAATATCATAAGCAAATGCAACCCAATGTATAATAAATGACATTCACACCATGAATGGATGAGAATATGAGTATTTCTATTAATGAACAAGAAGAAGTACAGAGTGATACAACCTCTTGCCGACAACCAATCTGAACCAAGATCTAGATCAATCCACTTGTGCCTCCACCACTTCAATCCTCCATGAAAGGCAAACTCAAACTAGCAAGGAGTTTGGAAGGTGAACATAACTGGTTCACAACTACAAGGATCAATGAGTGCAGACTCAAGATAGGGCAAAAATCCACTAGAGTGCCTTTACTATTCTCTTCCTCCTCCCGTCCATAAGCCATATGTGCTCAAAGGTAGGTAAAAGGACTCATCGAGACGTTACTTGGGCAGATGGAGAGCCAAAGGTCACCCAATGACCACTTTTTGGGAGTAAAAAGTAATAAAATAGTGGTTTTTACCATTTTACTTGATACCCACGGGCTATAGGGATGCAACTCGCGGGTACGCATGCTATAGTGAGGCAACATGCTGGTAGGAACAAAAATAGGATAGACTGGTATCACTGAAGGATGAAAATGGATCTGAGTCACTGAAATGGATCCTACAGGCCAAAGAATGTTGATGCTCATAGGGTGGAAGATTTCTATGTAAGAGATGCCCCCTAATGTGTGAGGTTAGAGACTGAAATGTGCTACGATGGCCGAAATACATTATAAAAGTCAGAAGTGGAGTGATGGAGACACAAGTGGAAAGAAAGGCTCACTCGTCATAATACAATAGTATCTCTGAATACATGTTGGTATAGTACAACAATCTGATATAATGGCCAATTATAGGCAGTACATAAGTAGATACATGTCATAAGTGATCATAGCCATGATCCCTCTACAGTAAGATATGGTCTCCTGCTGAAAAGAAGACAACTGGTCCAAACTGGAGGTACAAACTACTGAAATATGAGAGGTGATATCTTAGATGTAAAGTCAAATTCATATGTAGCATACTGAATGCCACAATCGCTTGGGGTCTTCTACACAAGTCTTCGATGGTGCAAGTCCCATCAAGTGAATAAAAGAGTTGGGGTTGAACCTGATGAGACATCGTCTGATTATAGGTCATTGATGTATACCGTTAACAGACGCGAGATGACCCACCGATAATGAAAATGGGCATCAAGGGACAGAGCATAATCATCAGTGTGTGAATAAATGGGTTGAAGTCGAACACTAGGATGAATCCATCGATCAGGGGACATTGATGTATTCCCAAAACTGTCGATGGCGAGAGAAACTGCCACTAATGACTGCAAGCCTCAAGGTACTCAACCGAACTGTAAGCCTCAAGTCCTAGAATAAATGAGTTGAAGTCGACGGAATGAGACTCGCTGGAAGGAGGGAATTAAGGCATCCCCCATCAACCAGCACGAGGTACCAGCAATGCTGAAAGATTTGGAAGATCTCAGGTGAAACAGAATGACTCAATAAGGATGGCCGACATGCAACAGTCAAGATATCTGAGGAGTGGCCGACACTGGTTTCAAGACTTCCTTTGAACAAGAGCATGAGCAGATGGATAGACTCAAGCAGCATAGACTTGACATAAACTGTGCAATGCAGGAGGCATTACAGAGGGCTCCATAATGACTGGAAGCTTAACCAATCGGTGGAGAAAACTGAGAAACAAGTACAACTCCTAAGGCCCAACTATAATCCCAACTCATAATGTACGGAGTGGAATGAATGCTCTGTTCAAAGGTGACACAACAACTACCAACAAGAAATAATGACCATAATCCCATCCGGCTTTTTGGAATATTTGATTTTTTTGTCTTTTTCATATTTGGGAAAAACTTGAAAAAGAATAAAATTGCTTATAGTACAACAAGTGAGGGAACGAGTGTCAAATACCTAGCAGACTAGTCCCAAGCAGTGGAACATACCTATGCTCAATGCAAGGAAGTGCATGCAAGATGTGGACACTCGGGGGTGTGTTACCTCAGGGTAAAAGGGTCATCAAATTGTGAAGCGCAAATATATAAGCTCTGTAGGGCTCGACAGGGAAAGTGCTTAGGCACCAGGCTAACAATTGAGTAAGCGGGAGATGGCATAAGGCTCAAGCGGCAAGCAGGATGATGCAATGCAATCACAACATGATATAACTGAGGGGAGTCCTTAAGGGAGATGGCCAGCATAAGACAAAGTAGAGTATGAGTCTTCATCGCAACGTCATGGTGTGACTAAAAAGGACTCCCAATCCTGAGGACAAACAACAGCATGGGCACCAAAATCATAATGGGGTTCTAACTAGGGTACCCATGTTCAGGAAAGCCCTACCGCCACATGACGACACTTCTATAACAGTGTGAAGGTTTCGTGTCAGTCACGAAGTGGGGTCGCACCTAGGGTTTATGAAAAGTGTTCAAAGGTCAAATGCATAATGCATGTGAAAATGGCATCTAACCTATATTCCAGGTGTGAAACGTACCTGTCGTAGGTGTGAAATGGATCATAACAACTCTCGCCGAGGAAATCTGTTGAAAAAAACACTACTCCAGGACATGATATTAGTTCATAATGGCCCAAAATGGCAAAAAATATAGAAAAGTGGGTCCATAAAATTATAAATAGTAATAAAATTTAATAATTTTCAATTCATTTTCACTATTCACTATTTTGGAGTTGAGTGGTAAGTTTGCACCTGAAACTTCAAGCACCGATCGTGAGAGCTACGAGCAACCGTTCAGCAAACCGTTTGGAGTAGGTTAGTGGTCACTTCCATACCTTTAATTTAAGTGCTTTTATTTCAGTTTTGGTCGGTGGGATTTTTTATTTGGCCAAGCCCTAAATGGCTTCGGCACTACCCGTGGGCTGTAAGTATGCGCGTCACGGGTGGGGCATCAAACGCACAGTCAAAAAACTGACTGCCAGCGTCTACCCGCACCTTTCTACAATATAGCTCACGGGTACGACCGTGAAGAAGTTTTTAAACATGATACTGACTAAAAATCTCTTGCTTTGCACTCTGGGATGGTTCTAGAGTGGAGGGAATGAGAGCATGACGAGGTATATGAGGCCGTGCGCAATGATTTGCAAGCACAACAAGCCTTGCAAGCATGTGGCTTATATAAATATTGGAGTCTCGGGGGCTTAAGGGCCCAAAACCTACTACTCCGTCATTTGCTCAACTACTAGGATGTGGATTCTCAACACTTCATCCTCAACAGACAAACACTGACACTGGAAGTGGAGGATATCTACTTCATTACCGATTTGTCCCGTAGAGGGGAAGTGGCTAGTCTTCAGTCACAGACTGTGGGTGGTGGGATCACTGTGAAAGACTACATAGTATGGTATTGTCCCGCCAACACACGACCAGTGGGAAGTCAAGTGCCGGTCAATCTCATAGTGGACCTGAGTACAAAGATCATTGTGGCTACTCTGGTGCGGATCATGGGATCCAAAGCACTACATCAGGAATCCAGAGCGGTGATGTTCTATGCATCACAATGCTTGGAGCCTACTATATTCGACTGGTGTACTACTCTGTTGGTGTCTATGAAGACACAACTAACGGAATGCAAAGAGTGGAAGGCCAAAAAATTCGGGTATGGTAGCATCCTCTGCAGTTTCTTCTTTGAGAGGGTTCTGGGACTTAGCCCGAGGGTGGATGTCCCTCCTCGCAGTCTCCGAGATCCAACCCTGACATGGTGAGCTGAGATACTGAAACAACAGGGTGGTGGCCGTCTGGCATCACCATATACTGAGGAGTTCTTCCGCTGGTGGAACCAGCAGGTGATTGCTATCGAGGACTACCCCTATGCAGGGATAGACTTCAGACAGGACTGTGACATGCCGCTCCCACCAGGTGCAGCCTTCGGAGAGATCGGTGAGTACTCTTTTGGTTTTGTGTTTTTTAAATTTTTATGGATTTTTTTATTATAGTTGAAATGCAAAAAATATTTTTGGTGGTAATATCATGTGCTAATGGGTGACTGTTTGCTCGCAGACAAAGGCCCAGTGAGACCCGAGGGCTTCCTGAGACATGGTCGTCAGGATAGAGATGAGGTGGAAGCAGATGCTGCAGCAGGGTGCACACTCCATACGTTGCGGCGCAACATATCACTGATGGTTTCCTGAGTACCACTGATAGAGGTAGCCTGACTACTTGAGGCTATGCAGTGCCAGGTAGTGGGTGTTCTTGGTGAGTGGGTGCGGCTACTGTAGTGGATGGCCAACGCAGTACAGTACTACGATGAGACACATCCCTTCGAGTTGGCATCTAGACCTCCTCGGAGGGAGTAGATATCCCAAGGTCTCATCATTTTTTGTATCGATATGTATATTTTTGAGGGCTACGGGCTCCAGTCTTGTATGACACTACCATTTTTGGACATATTTATATATATATACAACTTTGGTTCTCGATTCTACTATATGTGTGTATGGTACAAATGTATGAATGTCTTTGTATTTCTGTGCTTCATGATGAATGTGACAAATGCCAATCTAATACATAGTTAGCGTATGCATCAGATATATAATTATGACTTCTCGGAATGTGAATATATGTAATGGAAACAAAATGTCTCTCCAAGAGTCGTACCTTAAGGAGTATCCGTAGTAATGTAGGGTCTCATACACGGTACTGCCCATTCAGCTGAGACACAACTAGTTGTGAAGCCAGGCGGACTTCTAAAGACTGGATACAATGTGAAATGGCATCCCGAATCAACTCAACAATGACACTATACTCAGCCACATTGTTAGATGTAGGACCAAGACAAGCGCCTTCTGAGGACACAACTAGATGGTCAGGTGAAAAGATAACCCAGGTAGCAGAAGCAAGCTGCTGCGTATGTCGGCTAGCACCATCCGCAAAACATAAGAACATAGGACATCCCACTGACATCCGTCAATCAAACAGGGGCTAATCAGGAGACCCGATAACCAAAAAGGAAACCTAGACTATGTACAGAAAAACTATACAATAGTGTACAAAAGTATCAGCCCGAACCAAAGGTTCAAGCGTAATACCGCTTGAGGTAGAGCCCATTTATAGGATCCTTTAAGACAACTCCCTCATAATCTTCTAACACATAAGCTCCTTTTTCAAGGACACGCCTCACAATGTAAGGACCATGCCACATGGGATTAAACTTGCCTGCCCCCAGGGGTTCTTTAGCTTGGTCATACAAGAGTACCAAGTCACCTTCAGCATATTGTCAGGGATAGACAGCCCTATCATATTGAACCATGACATGACACTTGTTAACATCAATGGCCACAGCGGCATCTCGACGGTGTTCATCAAGTTGCTCGAGGTGTACTAAACGTTGCTCAATCTCCGTCATGTCAGGGAGGAGCTCTATGGCTAGCTTGAGCGAAGGGATCTCGCATTCAATCGGTAAAATTCACTCCACACCGTGAACTAACTGGAACGGTGAGAACCCGGTGGCAGTCTTAACTATGGTTTGATAAGCCCACAAAGCAGGATATAACATGATATGCCAATTGGTGTTGCTTTGTTGGATGGTACGTTGGAGAATGGTCTTCAAAGACTTATTTACTGCTTCAACTTGACCATTGGCTTGAGGATAGTAGGAAGACGAGCGTTCCTAACAAAACCCAAGCTTGAGAGACAAATACTCCATCATCTTATTTTGAAAGTGACTGCCATGGTCAGTGACAATCTCTTTCGGGATACCGAATCGAGTGATAATCTGATTGAACACAAAATGGGCTGCAGTAGCACCATCGGCTTTAATGGTAGGCATGGCCTCAACCCATTTGAAAAAATAATCCATGGCCATAATAATATGATGATGCCCCCCAGCCGAAGCGGGTTTGCAATCCATGAAATGTACCCCCCACTTAGTGAAGGGACCGACAGTGGTGACCGGATGGAAGGGCACTGGATGCGAGTGTATGTTCCGAGAAAACACCTGGCAAGGGTGACATCTCTTCATAGTGTTAATACAATCTTTAAAGATAGTAGGCCAAAAATAACCCACTCGCATAATACGCTGGGCTGTAGCAAGCCCGAATAAGTGACCGCCACACGCCCCTGCATGGAAATCATTAAGTACCCATTCCGCTTCTTTGTGAGTCAAACAATGACGGAGAATGGAATCCTTTCCTCGGTGATACAAAGTGTCACTGACGATAGTATAATATTTAGTGTGATGTCTCACATGCCGTCGCTCGTCTCGTGAATAATGCGGAGGAAACTTCAAAGTTTGGAGATATCTAACGACATCCCCACACCAAGGGTCCTCGGACGTGATAAGGAATAGGTGTTCAACCACAAAGGAATCTTCATGAATGACATCCTCATCAAGCTGTGGAAGGTCTGACATAAGATTAGTGAACACCAATGATTTCACCGATTTTGCAGAAGCAAACTCGAGATCAAATTCTTGAAGGATCACAATCCATTTATTATACTTACCCCCGATAAGGCATCGTGATAGCACAAACAGGAACGGATTGATATGAGCTACAACAGTGGTTGTTCGAAGCAAAATGTAATGCCGTAACTGCTGGACTGCATGAACAGTCGCAAGTGACAACTTTTCTACGTAGGTGTACCTTAGTTCAACGTCTACTAAATTTCGACTAAGATAATAGATAACATGCTCGACAAGCGCATCATCTATATGAACCAAGACCATGCCAATAGTCTCTTGAGATGCGGCCACATAAAGAATGAAATCTCGTGTAAAGTCCGGCAGACTAAGCACGGGGGCTGATACCAAAGCTTTCTTAAGGGTGTTGAAAGACTACTGGGCTCGCTCATTCCAGATAAAAGGTGTGTCTTTCTTCAAAAGGTGTGCGAAACCTTTAGTAATACTAGCAGAGTTAGCTATAAACCGACGCAGAAAAGTAGCTTCCCTTGGAGGCTCTAAAGTTGAAACAGATTACGCGGAGGAGGCAACTAAAGTATTGCCTCAACTTTGAGAGGATTGACTCTAATACCCTCTTTCAAAACTATGAATCCTAGAAGGCGACCAGTCCTAATAGCGAAGATGCATTTGTTCGGATTCAATCGAATTTTGTAGTGGATACATCGTTGGAGAATCATATTGAGGTGGTTGGGGTGGTCCAATCTCTTGCGAGAATAGCTAACAAGATCATCCAAGAAAACTTCCATAATCTTCTTAAGATCGTGAAAGAATAGTTCATGGCTCGCTGATAAGTAGCTCCGGCGTTCTTGAGGCTGAAGGGAATTTTCCAATACGCAAAAGTTCCCCATGGACAAATAAATGTTGTTTTATGTTGGTCCGCGGGTTTGATTTGAATCTGATTATAACCCGAGAATCCGTCCATGAATGAAAAAATCTCACTTCCCGCACAAGCATCCAATATTTGATCAATGAATGGTGTGGGGAGTTGTCTTTCAGACATGCATAGTTCAAATCTTTGAAATCAGTGCATACACTAATCGTTCCCTGCTTCTTATCCACAGGAACGGGGTTTGACACCCATTCGATAAGGGGAACGGGGTAGATGAAACCAGCTTTGAGAAGTTTCTCCACCTCTGCCTTAATAGCAGCTGCCTTCCTAGGGTTCACAGCACGTAAACGTTGTCGAACCGATTTAGCATCAGGATACATTTTAATCTTGTGTTCAACAATGCGGGAGTCTATTCCTGGCATCTCCTCATATAACCAGGTGAAAGCTTCCCGGAGTTCAGTAAACAAATCAGTGTAAATAACAATCTCCTCAAGAGTGCAATCGGCACCGACGTAAACATTCTCACTCTTTCCGGGAGTGCGGGAGATGTTGATCGAAGTGATTGGGGAAATATTGGCCATATTCCCCTCCAAGAAAATATCATGCGACTGCAAAAGAGCCACAGGGTGACCAACCATCTCAGCTAGAGTCATCCTAAACTCCTCCTGCTCAATGAGCTCAAGGTTGGGAAGGAAATAAGATCGATGGTGCATATCTTCCCAAGGCCTCTCACTACCACACATGGCTTCGAGGATAGCTTCATCCAATGACAAAGTATCATCGAGGGAATCGTGAGAGCAAGATGAGTTGGCTGCCCAAACTGGCAGCATAACGGGATCTTCTTCAACTATCTGAGGAGAAGAGAGATTCGGATCTGCAGTGGTTTGTTGGATGTGATCGTAAGTGAGCTCCGCTACAGATAAAGGCATAGACATATTGACGTGCGCCATGTCTCCAGACATAGAATCCGTGGATGGTAAAATCCATGGATCATCACAATAGGAAGTCCGAAATGGCATACTATTTGAAGGAGGAGGCGCACTGTCGGAAATGGTTTCAATAAAATTCACAGGTGCAAAATGGTTAAAAGTTCCCGTCAACGAGGGGTACATTCCAACACCTATGTTCCTAGTTGCTGACTGAGAATCAAAAACTTGTGGGACTACTGATCCCTTGGATGATGTGGAAGGAGTGCCAAAATAATCCTGTTGATCGATCATCACAATCTTGCCTTCATGGGGAAAGCAAACAACTCGAAATACAGTAGACGCGACAGCCTTCATAGCGTACATCCAGTTCCAACCCAGTAAAAGGTTGTAGTCGATGGGCACATCAACCACTTCGACTTCAATAAGCACGGACTTACCTCCCAAGGAGACAACAAGGGAAGGGATAATTCCATGTGGCGTAAAAGATCTACCGTCGAATGTAGTGAGTGTAGTTCTAGATGTGAGTATAGGAGGAGAGCCAAGATCTTTCCAACAAGTTAACGACATTACTGACGCGGAAGCATGTTTATCAACCATAGTACATTTGACGAAGCTCCTAAGGAAAACCACCTAGATTTGAAAAGCCACGTGGTAAGGCAAGCGAGGTTGGACATCAGTAGTATCGAACTTGATAACACTAGGACTTCCCCCATCCTGAACTCCTAACGTACTCAAAAGGGCATGCCTCTGAGAAGGAGAAGCTTGCAAAACTTCAAGAGCTGACATGGCACACAGAGTTTCGTCCAAATCTTCTACGATGGAGTAGTTCTGGGCGGCTTGAGCATTAGGATTATGCGTGGAGCGCTTGAGAACACCTTTCGGTATCTGCGGAATAATAGAAGGCTTCTTGATATGCAAGGAATTATCAGGAGGAGGGGGAGGCTCATTCCCCAAATTTGGTTGTGGTGCACCATAATCACGTTGAAAAGTAGCAACACAAACCTCCGACTGAACCATATTCACATATCCATAACCACTAGTATTGGAAGAAGTTGTTGTCGTTTCATTAGTACCATAACCAGTGGTGGGAGCATGCGAAGCCATGTTCTGGTGATGAGGTAGAGGATCCTTCAACAAAGCTAGGATTTGTGCCAAATGCTTCTATTCTTCCTCAATACGAGGACATAAGTGAGTAAGATGATCCTCCCCACAAATCTTGCAAGGGAATTTCACCTTACGCCTAGGTTTACGATCCTCGCCAGCATTACCGCCTTCCCGAGGAGGGTTGGCATTCTCTTTACGAGGAGTATTACGATTGCTATTGTTGTTACTTCCATTGTTTCCACCCCTACGATTATTTCTCCCCTTTTTCTTACCACCAGGTTGCTAGTTACCCGATGGTTTCGTTGATTGCACATTGTGTACATCAGACGACGGAGTGGAAGTGGACAAGGTGTGAACCTGTCCGGGTGCAGACTGGTTTGGCGACAAATTTTGCATTTGATTAGCTACCAAGTCTACAGGGCGAGTGCATGAGGACCCCACGATGCCATCGGCATGTGGGCCAGGAACTGATGTGGGCTCATGTCTTGTTCTCGGTACGTCAGAAATAATGTCATACAAAATTCCAGACTGAGAATAAAGTAGATCTAACTACTAGAATTTCAAGATAGTTTGTTCCTCAGTAATAATGCCAGACATCGAAACATCCTTAGCAATATATGGAAGTAAAGACTTGAGGAACCATTCCAACAGGAACTCTGGAGGAATGTTGGCTTTCAACAATCTCTTCCACTGACGCCACTCTTGATCGTGGTTAGAAATATGTGTGGCCGTATTTTGACAGAAGGTGGACAACAACTCAGTACCAGTATCATAGCGAACCGACAACTGGAAATGGTCTAATAAAACCAAAGCAATCTCGTTGAATCCCCTATAGGTGTTTTCGGGAAACTCCACATACCACTTCGTGGCTGCCCCCGTGAGGGTGCGTTGAAATAGTCGTAATCAAATGGAATCATGATTCAAAGAGTTGGAGGAGCACCAAAGGTGAAATGTCGTGACATGATCTCCCGGGTCCTCACCACCTTTCCCCTCAAACTTTGGAATGTCCGAAGGGAGCTTGGTAGGGACTGGGGGCCAAGTAGGGTCATGACACACCAGATCATTCGTGAGCTTCGAAAGATCCGGGAGATTCAAGCGTGCAACGAACGGGAGCTGAGGCTGGAAAGCTTGATTATAAGCTCCCATAAAAGGTTGGTTGAATGGAACTGTTTTATACGATGGACCAAAAGCTTGACCATGAGGATTGAACTGCTGATACTGAGGACCTGATGGCCCATAAGCTTTCCCATGGCCATAATATGGATAACCTCCCCCTGCCTGACTCATTTGAGAGTAAGCAGGTATATGTGCATTTTCAGCACCATATTGGGGTGGTGAGTGATACTGGTGGCCAGCACCGACTGTGTTGTAGTAAGGGTTGCCACCATGGGTATGGGGCATGTATGTACTATTCATAGTGGGAACTGTGTTGTATTGACCGTAATGGTATGGTATGTTCCCACCCCCAATATTAGGATTAGCTTGAGCAGTCGTGTGATGACCATAAGCATGAGAAGTATTCCCAAGTCCAATATGGGTGTGACCAGTAGCAGGGTTGGTGGTGTGATGTCCATGCGGATAGGAAATATTCCCACCACCTACATTACTATTACTAGTGGCGGCAGTGGACGAAAAAGTATGCAGTATGTGTCCACCCCCATGGTTGGGAGGAACGGTATCATGTGCAAAAGTAGTCCTGGGTTGACGAGTAGCGACATGTGTATTAGGTGGTGGATAGCGAGTCGTGTTTCAGACAACATTCCGACTAGGTTGGGTATTCCTAAGAGGTGGTCGCATTCCAACATTAGCATGGCTAGGAATCTGACCAGTCCCCATACTATGTGAGTGGGTGGATAACGTAGTGCCCCCATCTAGGGTAGTGCCCCCAGTGGATATAGTATGGCTAACACTTGGACTAGTGCCAACATGAGTACCAACCATAGTGGAAGGTTCGACAATATTGTGACTAGGCATACCAAAAGAGAGTGCAGTGGGGTTGACCATAGGGCTAGAATCATCATGAGTCTCAAGCCTCCTATATCTAGAATCATGTGGAAACGAAGGAGTGAAAGGCTCGTCCTGTTCTTCCTCCTCGGGTAAGTCAGGCATCCCGTAAAGATAATTATCCAGATTCGAAGGATCAAATGGATCCCGATCAAGTGGATTAGGCCAAATAGAATCAGGTTTAGTCACAGGTTGATCACCTCCCCAATCCTCACGAGGAGTCTGGGGATCGGAAGTATGTTCAACTCTACCCAAAGGAGTAGAAAGGTCTTGCCCGATATCGGGATGTGTAGCCATGTAGGCCTCAACATAAGTCACGTATGAATCTGAAGACTTAGAGGGAGCCCTCCAGCGTCCTCTAGTAATACATTGTGTAACCAAAGCTAGCTTTAAACCAGCCAAATGACGGGACCGGTGGAGAGTAGGGCTCCGCACCACATTCTCTCCGGAGAGAGACACAACGTCTCCTAAAGGCCAACTATCGATCAAAAAACAGTAAATCAAAAGCACACACCTAGAGAATCTACATCCAAGAGTAGACAGACAGAGTGGTTAAATGAGATCCCGACACTAGAGCTGGTATGTCTCGCCTAGGAGAGGCTTGAGACTCCCAAACTATAGCCAGAGGTAACAGAATCAGTTATAGATACACCCAGGCTTCACTGTGTCGACAGGGTCAAGTCCACTGCACAAACACAACTGTTTTGTCCAATCCCTATCTGACTCAGGACACAAACAACATAACCACTGCAAGTACCCTGTGAGGTACCTAGGTAACGCAACTATGTCTACCGCAATATAACCAATGCTCAGGGGGACAGTCACAGGTGGGAGCTATCGTATGGGCAGGGTAGCTAAGCCCGAAGCACAAGAGGAAAAACCTCCAATACCCCCAGATATGAACAAATCCTGGATATATCTCCCACGTTCAGCCGGTATCAGAGGGATATCTCCTCAACCAACCTCCCGTGACCTCGTGCTTAACTCTTGTTTGAGTAGAGCTTTCCTCAGAACACCGATCTATACCATGGATTCCTCCACTCCTTGGTCAGACACCTAATGTTTCATTTAGTAGTCTTGGATTGTTAACTCACAATGATCTATTCCAAGACTCTAAACCTATGCTAGTTGGTGTACCTTATAAATAAAATAAGTCCAATCAATTTTATGATTAAGTGTTAATTTTAGTGGCTATGATTACTCAAGGGATATGGTCGTGAAACTAGTGACGTGTAGACTCAATAGTATGCAACATCGTCCAATCCTAGACTCATCTATCCAATAAAACAATGCCACTAATATGCAAAATCAACCAACAATTCCAAAATAAATATGCAAACTTTTATCTTTTCAATGCACAAGTAGAACCTAAAATGAAGGCAACAAGCACTCAATGCAAAATGCAGTACATGGAAATAAAATATTTTTGTATTTTCTCTTATAAACAGAAAAGAAAATGCAAAAAACTAATGAATTTTTTTGTATTTTTTCAATATATATGGAATGAAAAAATGCAAGAAAAATCCTACTATTCAGTCACTGAAGTGCCGAGAAGATCACTAAGACAACCCAGCAGTTCCTAAACAACAAAAATTAGCCAAAGGAATGAGCTCAACAGGAAAAAACCAAGAGGTTAAAACCAAAGATTGGTAAAAAACCAAGAAGGCTCAACCAAGAGAAACAAAGATATCTGGTCACATCCAAGGCATGAAACAATCAAGAAAGAGGCTAACAAAGACTCAGGAACCAACCAAACTCACCCAGCAACAACCAATAGCCATAAACCAACAAAAGCTGGAGTTACACGCTACTGTTGAAGGAATACCGTGGGTACCCGCGAGCAATAGAGTAAACAGAGGCAGGTATACGTGGGCAGAACTAAGCCAGCTCGTGGGTGAGGAAAAGCAAATGGTCAAATAAAGAGTCCAGAGGCTCAGAAAAAGCAAGTTTTCTATAGTGTATCTTAACGGCCAATCAGTGACACGGAGCTTTGATAAACAACAACTCTAATTATGGACTAATGCTCAATTTTTTTCCCCAAACATGGATGTTTTCCCCAGCGGAGTCGCCATTTCTGTATTGGAGAAAACTCACTATGGCTTGGGAATACCACAATAGATAGATGACTACCATAAATCTACTCAATTCTCAAAACAAAGCTATTATAAATGACAATGTTAAAACAATGGAGAAATTTAACAAACCTCGATCCAATGTTTGATGTAGATCCCCGTTGGATTTTTCAATCCTTGCACATCCAAGCACTTGTAATCTGCAAATTAGTCTTGACGACCAATATCTAACAAGCACATGTGATATATAAATAACATTAATATTATCAATAACAATGGTCCATAATATCATAAGAAAATGCAACCCAACGTATAATAAATGACATTCACACCATGAATGGACGAGAATATGAGTATTTCTATTAATGAACAAGAAGAAGTACAAAGTGATATGACCTCTTGCCGGAAACCAATCTGAACCAAGATCCAGATCATTCCACTTGTGCCCCCACCACTTCAATCCTCCATGAAAGGCAAACTCAAACTAGCAAGGAGTTTGGAAGGTGAACATAACTAGTTCACAACTACAAGGATCAATGAGTGCAGACTCAAGATAGGGAAAAAATCCACTAGAGTGCCTTTACTATTCTCTTCCTCCTCCCGTCCATAAGCCATATGTGCTCAAAGGTAGGTAAAAGGACTCATAGAGATGTTACTTGGGCAGATGGAGAGCCAAAGGTCACCCAATGACCACTTTTTGGGAGTAAAAAGTAATAAAACAGCGGTTTTTACCATTTTACTTGATACCCACGGGCTATAGGGATGCAACTTGAGGGTACGCATGCTATAGTGAGGCAACATGCTGCTAGGAACAAAAATAGGATAGACTGGTATCACTGAAGGATGAAAATGGATCTGAGTCACTGAAATGGATCCTATAGGCCAAAGAATGCTGATGCTCACAGGTTGGAAGATTTCTGTGTAACATCTATCATTCGCTTGGGTTCATGACTCATGCACCTTTTTGTGATTTTGGTTTTGATCTCACCCATGTTGGTTCAAAGGAGACCATGAGAAACCATCTTCCAATTCTTGGATCTGATTTGAAGTCCAAGATATCATCATCATGTCATAGTTTCTTTGGTTATGATCTCACCTATGTTGGTTCAAAGGAGATATCAAGGAACTATCTACACATTCATGGTTTTGATTCTACCTCAGTTGGTTTAAATCACATGATCCATATTGATCTTCATATTATGCTTTTGAAACATGATCCACTTCTTCCCAAGAGGAAGATACCTCCTTTGATTGATGATTAAGAGAGCGATGCATCTTCACATGATATTTCAGAATCTGAAGATGGAGATGATGATGGAATGCTAGATCCAGATCCACAAGAACCTGAAGATGTAGCAACTGATGATGAATATGAGCGAATGGGAGATCCAGATCCAAATCCACAAGAACCTAAGATCTCTCATCTGATATTTCTCCTCTTCCTCGATGGGAAGCCACTACACTCCGATCTATCGGTGATTTGGTTGGTGATCCAAATGTAAATAGAAGAACCAGATCAGATTTTCAGAATGGAAGGTTTCATCCTTCTCACATTGTTGATCCATGTCAGATCGATCGAGCCTTCTTCGGAAAAGAAATACACTTATCTCCTTTAGGGGTGAGTGATGATATGCTATATTAGCATCCTTTAGTCTATTTTGAGGGAGGGATTTCTTCCCACTGGGTTTTCCCTCTTTCCTCACTTAGTTTATTTAGATTGATTGTACGGGGTGACCTTTGGTCTTAGTCACCAGGGCCCTATTTTACTATTTTCCATTATTTCTCATAGTATAGCTTGCGGGGGGTGTTGGAATATTCACACCATCATTTTTGTATTTTGCATGCTTGCATACAAATATACATGTTGCATGCATTTGCATGCAACTGCATGCATCCAGTCATCATGTTGGTAGTCCTCCCAGCACCTAGATCTCACTTTCAGCTCCCCAGAGCCTGTCTTTAGCCCCCAATTGGCCTCCTACCTAGTTGATGCACCTATATTGACTATTATGCATGTCAAGTGCACCTTTTCTCACCTACCACTAGTTATCTATCAGTTAGGGCGCCTTATCTCACCTACCAGGAGTTATCATTTAGTTAATGCATTGATTGAGTAGTTGTTCCACTAATTGCTCATGCTGACTGCTTGTAGCTTCTAGTTAGATAGTTCTGGAGTTCCACTTGACTATTTGACAACCTCATGCGCCCCCCTTGGAGTCTCCATTCCCTGATTTATGCCTAGATGGTTCTGTTAGATTCAGTTAGACACACTTGACTGACTATTACCATTTATGACTGATACTACTGACTGGATGATGTCTCCATTGTTATCCAAGCTAGACTTTGAGCTAGATTTGAATGACCTACATGGATAATTCGAATCCTATATGATGCTACATCACAATTTATTGTAACACATTCATTACATTCATTATTTCACATAGTGCCAACTTACAACTGATGTATGATATTGATATTGTCCATTATTCTGTGTTTATGAGTGATTATTGAGTGCATACTTCTCTTCTTCTTTGCAACATTATTGAGAATTTTATTGTGAGTTTGTTACAATTGCTAGATCCCCTGCAGATTATCACATGAAAGTGGTCTATTTCCTCGAATGGGACAACATATAAATGTTTTGTGTTTTTAGTTCAAGAGTCTAACTTTTCTTGATGTTTAGTTTCAGGAATCACTTCTTCTGATATGGTTTTATTTAATGGGGACCCATAAATTTTTCTTGTTGAAAACGAGTTTCCTCTGCCATCCATGCACTGGCGGCCCTCCTTCTAGCACCAAAATTGTTGATGCCCAAAAATTCTTAGCATCGACAGTAGGGATTCTCCCCAGTAAATGATCCCAATTAGATCACTCACTGTTTGGTATGGGGAATCTGTCCGGCTTATGGTATGGCTACCATGAGTTTGTTTGTTTAAATTCTTTATCGATTGCGGCCTAGTCCACCGTTTATGTAATTTTAATTTAAGGTATCAAATACAAGTGCCCTACTTAATGCATTTAATCTAGAACTGACAGGCAGAAGCCTCAACAAGTGATGCATAGGTTCTTACCTCCCGTCTTATCACTCTTACCTGATCAATTCACTTATTTCTAAACTAAACTAACTATCCTATCTCTGCAAGGAGCAAGTTTAACGTGAGAGTAACAATCTAAAATGTTCAGATAAACCTAACAGATAGCCATTAAGGTAAATATTCACATTTACAACAGAAATTATCAAAGATAGCTCTGATATTAAATTTGCACAATCTATTACTCTGTTACACATAAACATTTGCATGAAATAAAGAAACCATTCATCATCATTGAAATAGTTCGACATAATTAGAAAGATCTCACAACATGATATAAGCAAAAAATAAATAATTTTGTTCCAACAATCACATGTTCCAAGCAAACACCAGTGCAAGCTTTTCCAATGAACCAGTCTTTTCTCATTAGCAAAGAAATAGTTCTTTTACAAAATGCCTCCAGCATATAATTCGCCAACAAAAATTCCTTTTACAAGTATTCTCACCCTATATTTATATTACAAAAGTTTGTCTCCATATGGCTGTTCATTTCACCTATCCTAACCTTTGGACTCCCAAAGTTTATCCTCTAGTGCTTGCACAAGATAAATACAATAAATTACAATTTACAAATTAATTCCCCGACAGCCCCCCCAAACTAGAGATGCATTTGTTCCAGATGTCAACCTCTTCAAAAATAATGTTACATTGTACAGGATCTAAGAATTTCAAAGATACTTCATGACATGATAAATCCTTCTCTACACTTGCCACTCCTTCTGTTGCAGCCCTGTAGCTGTCCTCAAGGAAATATGCATTTATGGATGCTTGTCCAATATAATGATAGAGATCCTCTTCTGTAAGCACGTCCAATTTTCTGATATATTCTGTATCCCCCCTTAATCCATTCTGCAGCTCCATTAGACATTGATATTTCGCTGGCAACTTGTTCATATCTGGGGCCATGACTAAATGAAATGTCTCATGGACCTGATGAATCCTCTTGTAGAAATCTACGCATTTATCAATAGTTTTATGTATTTCAACATTTATTCTCCTTCCAACTCTTCTGCAAAACTCAATGAGTTGCATGTCTAAATTAAGGTATGCAATTGTCTTCTAATGCAAGTGATCAGGAAACTATGCTTTCCCTTCTCTCCATGTTATCTGCCTCTTAATCTTATTTATATTATTAAACAACCTTTTCCTGATCACCATTGATTCTGTGGAAATCACATTCATCCTTTCTATTATCTGTTTCATCTTGTAGATTTCTTCAGCTATTAATTCTTGTGAGCGACAAATCTTCTCCTAGATTTTGCATGCCTGCTCATGGAAATGAGTCATGTCTTGTTTTTTATTGTTCGCCAGCTCCACTTGTTCTGTAAGAGACACTCTCTCTTTGAATAGATCCTCTATTTGCACTTTCAAATCTTCATCCTACTGATTTGATGCCGACTCTCGTGTTCTAGTTCACTGATACGAGCATCAAAGTCGCTTCTCTTGCCTTCCATTATCATTAATTGCACAATCAATTCCTCCTTTTGAGCGTCCAGATTCTGATAGTCAGTCAATAATCTGTCCTTTTTAGATATCATGGCATCATGTTTCCTTTTTAGTTCTATTCCTTCTCCTCGTTCCTTTACCAAGTTATCTTTTCATTTTAGCATTTTCTCCTTATTGCGCTCAATGTCGTTTAACAGTTTGTCGACGTTATCTGCACTTTCCTGTGTAGCTGCTATGCTTATAGACGTTGTGAACTTAGGGTCCTTGTGAGTACCCTCCATAATAGTGTTTTCTTGGATGGTGACTATATCGGCCTGCGCGCCCATATTTAACCTTTTCTCTGACCTTCTTGTAATAGTCTTCCTATTCGAATAAAAAATTATAGTGTCCAATTTGGCCACTGTGTGCTGTTTAGACGGGATGAAAGGTGTGAGCCCGAGCTCTACAAATGGAAGATGACCTCCAGTAAGTGTGACATCTTGTTGATGTATATGTTACTTCGAAATGTATTTCACATATATGTATATTGTATTCCTATAGAGATGTTATTATTCCTCTATACGGAAGTGGTTGTATTCCTATAGAGATGTTATTATTCCTCTATACGAAAGTGTTGTCATTTATATTGTAAGTGTCGTAACTTATACTTGATGGGTTATTAGACCACCTTGTTGGGGTTGGCCCTGTATAAGTCATGTGGGTCAAAGGGTTATTAGACCACCCTATTGGGGGTTCGGCCATGTGGGTCAAAGGGTTATTATACCACCCTAGTAGGGGTCGACACAGTCAGCATTATGTTAAGTGGTTAAGTTGAGGCCGACCTAGTTGAGTAAAGGTCAAGTCAAGTTAGTGTATAAATAGAGAGTGTGTCTCTCTCATTTTACACATTCTATTCTCTCACTCACACTTGGGAGAGTGGCGCACTTGTGGAGGAGGAGGCTCTGCTGCTAGGAGAAGACTATCTCTTGTATTCTGGTTGTATCATTGCTCTATCTATCTCTGAGGAAGTTATTGGGGTTTTTCACCTTTATGGTTTTCCCCAAGTAAACTCTGTGTCTCTTGTGTGCTTGCATTATTGTGTCCATGATTGATATGCTGTAGATTTGTTGTACATGTTGTTCTCTCAGTTAAGATCCTATATCAGATTGAAGTAAATTCTGAAAATTTAACATGGTATTAGAGCTAGCCTGAAAGAAGGCATGATATGGCATGTATGACACTTGTTGCACTTACGATGTTAGGGATTGATAGAGAAAACACTAGTCATCGTAGCACTTTCACTATAACTCCATTTTGGCAAAATTTTCGTATCTGAAACTCTTACAGGTCGAATATCAGATCCACATGTACCTTGTGTCCAACGGACAACCTCTAATTCATTGTACTTTGTGATTTATGATCTGTACAATATAGGGTTTCTGCCTCTTCCAGATCTGAGTCAAAATATGGTGACCTTGGGAAAAAGGTCATAACTTGGGCTAGGAAGCTCCAAATGAAATTTCGTAAAAATTGACAGGTATTACACAGCCTGTACTATCTCAGAAAAAACAATTTAGAGGCCGAAGTTGAACCAGTGACACGTGGAACTCCATACAAGTTCGCTCTCATGTATTATCCCATAAATAGGCCACATTGCGACAATTGGCATAAATCTTTCTCAGAGAATCCAATTGAGGTCAGACCTATTGGGATGGAAATATAACAGGTTGGTCTACCTCAAGAAAATTGTTCAGAGGCCGAAGTTGAACCAGTAACATGTGGCACGCCGTACAAGTTCGCTCCCCTGTATTATCCCATAAACAGGTCACATTGCGACACTTGGAATAACTCTCTCTCAGAGAATCCAATTGAGGTTAGACCTATCGGGATGGAAATACAACAGGTCGGGCTATCTCAGAAAAAATTTTCAGACCCTGTGGATCAAAAAGTTTGGAGTTACACCAGAAACAATCAGGTACATATTTATGTCAAATCAGAATTATTTTTGAGCACCTTCATTCATGGCTTCTGGAATTTAGGGCTTCGGAGAAAGTTGAAATTTTTGTAATCAGAGACCACAGCGGAATGCTACTCATCAAAATCAAAATTTAGAGACCAAGATCAGAATTTCTGGTTGGGCAGAAGGCCGAGCTTGATCAGACCCTAGTATGGGACTTTGATCAGAAAAGTGGAAAATTAGGGCTTCTGCAAAAATGAGAATTTTTTAAATCTGTGACCACGGCTGGAAGCTCCTCATAAAAAGAGAAGCTTAGAGCTTTGGATCAAACCTTTTGATTGGGCAGAAGAGTGGGATTCATCAAACCCCAATTCGGGGTCACATCCAGTGAATCCAGAAATTTCAAAGGCAAAATTGAGGAGTGAAACTTTGCAGTTTTCAAATTCTGAATATACCAGCTTGATTAGCTCATCAAGGCACATATTTCTATCCTTTTGGAAGTTTAAAATTTAAAGTTTGAATTTTTGGGGTTTCCTTGACAAACCCTAATCCAACTCCAGGTCCAGTTCTTGCAAATCAAGTGGATTGGGTTAATCCTAGAAGAAGATGGATTGGTCACCTGCATAAGTGAAGAAGTTCCTCTCTCAGAGGGAGATGAGGCTAAGGCCTTCCATAAGAAGAATACAAGCAATCTTGACAGGTATGGCTTACAGTATGCTTCATGGTTAATTTTATCATATGTTTGTCTTCATATCATTACAGTACAATCTTGATTAATTACTAGACTTGTCGTATCACCTTAATAGAAGATATTTATTGGTTAAGGTTTTGACACTTATGAATGTACTAATGCATTGTGATGTTGTATGAGGTTTATGTTGTTCGCTAACATAAAAGGTACACCAAGAAAGACAAATCATGTTCTACTTCAAGAACATATGATCATGGTGACATGAAGACAAAGATTCATCCATTGTCATAGATCACATAGAATATCTACTTTCGAGGTATGTATAACTTGGTCCTACAATGGTTAACCTATGAGACATGCAGGTTACTAGCACAAGTCACTGAAGAGAACCAGAAGACATTATGCGGGTATGTTAGACATAACTAGCTAGCATGCTAATCCAGGTATCTTTTTCCTATATCAATATAGAATGCTACCTTGTGTTAGGATCTTATACGGTTGTGTTGTTGATAATGATTATTCATGAAGTCATAGGTTTGAATAATCATGGTTGTATGCATATTATGTTTCTTACCATAATTGATTGTATGACTATCCAGAAGAATCATGAAGGTATAGGTTTGAATAATCATGGGTTTTATGCATATTATATCTCTTATCTTGATTGATGATTCAACTAACCAGAAGAGTCCTATGATCAAATAAGAATATGTATGAGTAAAAGAAGACTTCCCTAAAACCTTGAATACTAATGTTTATTATCTGTGAATGATCATGAATATACATGTTTAAGATTATTGTGTTTTGATAGTATTAAGATTATACTAATAAATGTGTGATTATGTATGAGACCTCAAGGACAACACAATGATGATACTAATAAGCATGCATAGTGATTAAGGATGGATGTAAGTTCAAGGACAGGTAATACAGGAAGCAAAGATCAAGAGGGATCACACTCCAGTTGTTCCTACAAGAAAGCAAAGGAGCACACTTCAGCAGTTTCTGCAAGGATGCAGATATTCAGAGGGAGTTGACAACTTATCACAATCCACATCATAATGGAGTTGTAGAAAAGAAGCAAAGACTGAGAGGGAGTCAACCCAACAAACAAACGAAGATAAGTATTTGAATTGTCATTAATTGCATATTTTATTGTTTAAATAATACTGTTCAATAATGTATATACTGATGTTCCTAGAATTAGGTTGTGTATTATGCATATTAAAATAGTTGCATTGATGAACATTATACTACTAATATACATGGGTAAGTGGCCTATGGCACTGTACAACATTCCATTGCTACTTATCTAGAATGAAACCTCTTTGCTGACATGTTGGGAGTTGTGCACACTCTTAACAATGTTCTGGTAGAGATTGGAAGGCATCTAGAAAGTTACGCGATATGGATAAATGTTGTATTGAAGCATTGGCTAAGATAATTGCATGACTGTATGACATATTTCTTTATGTGTAAGAATTTGTTCTGAAAACTATGAGATGTTTTCTAATCATGCAATTTAACTTGTTGTGTAGGAAAGATCATATACCATCACCTACAAAGAAGGACTACAACATTTGTTCAAAGCAACAAAATTATCTATTGAAGATATTGAAGATATTGAAGTTCCCAGGATACAGGAAGAATGCCATGATCCGTCGATCATGAAGAATGATGTTTGGGATGTAGTCCCAAGACCTTAAGGGAAATTTGTTATGACTTCCATATGGATCTATCAGATCAAGCATGCTGCAGATGGAAACATAAAGAAATATAAAAGTGATGAAATAGAAGATACACCAGATGGATTTCAAGACAGCTTTCTTGAATAGCCACTCGGTTTCGAAATACATGACAGGGAGTCATATGTGTGCAGATTGAAGAAAGCCTTGTATGGCTTGAAGCAAGGTCCCAGAACTTGGTATGGTAGGATGAACAGTTTCCTATCTAGTTTGGGATTTACCAAGAGTAAAGCGGATTCCAACCTTTACTACAAGGTTGAGGAAGGGAATCCTGTGATTCTACTCCTGTATGTGGATGACTTATTTGTAACAGGAGATGACAGATTGATTGCAGATACTAAGAGGAAGCTTGCTGCCGAGTTCGATATGAAAGATTTGGGAATGATGCACTATTTGTTTTTTGGAATGGAGGTGTGGCAGAGTGCAGATGGAATCTTCCTTGGAAAAGGGAAGTATGCAGTAGAGATCCTGAAGAGGTTGGGGATGATGGACTGCAAGGCTATGGCCACACGTATGGCATCGAACCTGAAGCTTCTTTGTGATGCTTCATCTGATCCAATTGATGTCATTGTGTATCGTCAGATGATTGGGTCCTTGATGTACTTGACTAACACGAGACCAGATATTTACTTTGCGGTGAACACATTGAGCCAGTTCCTGACGGATCCAAGAGATGTTCACCTAGTTTCTGTAAAGCATATTCTAAGATTGGGCAGGAAGTGTTGCAGATAGGAAGAGCAATTATGGGTGCTACTTTAGTATGGGATCAGGTGTGATCTCTTGGTTTAGCAAGAAGCAGTCTTACGTAGCACTGAGTACAGCCGAAGCAGAGTATGTTGCGATGGATGAGAAGGTTGCAGATGTATTGACCAAGCCATTGGCCAGAGTGCAGTTTGAGTACTTCAGAGAGAGGCTTGGTGCACTTCAGATCGAGGTTCCTTCCAAAGGGAAGTGATGAGTCCAGAAGATGTAGATGCACATGAGATTTTCTGACATGGTTGATGTGTTCTCCCATGGTTGTGATATAATTACTGAGCCATTCTCACATGGTGGTAGATGTGTTCTCCCATGGTGAAAAAGCAAGGGCTGGAGCCTTCCCCAAATGGTGGTAGATTTGTTCTCCCATGTCGGTGGTGTAAGTGTTGGACGATGTGCATCTGGGCTGTGCTTCGTGGACGATGAGATGATCTGAAGAAGACGATGCTATGATGATCAGGAGGATCATGGATGATGAGCATCAGGACGATGCTCCAGTTACTACTCTGTGTATGCATCATGTTGATGCTGGATATGATCAGTTGGATCATTTATATTTGTGTGTATGTACGCATCGTGTTGATGTTGGATATGATCAGTTGGATCATTTATATGTATGTATGCATCATGTTGGATGCTGGATATGATCGGTTGGATCATTTGTATGTATTTGAATATGCATCATGTTGGATGCTTGGACCATGTATCTGTATCAGGTGGATACATTGTATGATCAGGTACATCATGTATGTTGATATGTATCATGTATTTGTATTTGTATTAGGTGGATACACTGTATGATCAAGTGGATCATGTATGATGATATGTATCAGGTAGATATTTGGTGTGCACCAGGTGGATGCATTGTATGATCAGGTTGATCATGATGATGAGCTTCAGGATGTTGCTCCAGATGATATGTACCAGGATGGTACAAGTGATGATGATCAGTATGATCATGGGCATCAGGATGATGCCTCGTGCGATGATGATCCGTTGGATCATGAGTATCAGGTTGATACTTGGAGTTCAGAGATGAGATGTGGCAGGTTGTGCAAATAGCATGTAATCAATCCTGGGAGATCTTGCCGGTCGTGCTGCGGCACATAAATGTTCCTGGGGTACTCTTTCTAGTATTGCTATGTAGTATGTAATTAGTCCTTAGATATCCGATAGGTTGAGCTGTGTGCTCGTAATCAGTCCTGGGATGAGGTATTACTACGGAGACATGTAATCAGTCCTGGAGATCCGAGAGGTTGAGCTGTGTGCTCGTAATTAGTCCTGGGATGCTCTTTAGAGATCTCTCCAGTCATGCTGCGGCACATAAATGTTCCTGGGATGCTCTTTAAATGTTTTGTCTATCCACATGTAATCAGTCCTAGAGATCCGAGAGGTTGAGCTGTGTGCTCGTAATAAGTCTTGGGATGCTCTTTAGAGATCTTGCCGGTCGTGCTGCGGCACATAAATGTTCCTGGGATGCTCTTTAAAGGTATTGTGGAGGAGATGCATGTAATCAGTCCTAGGAGATCTTGCCGGTCACGCTTAGGCACATAAATTTTCCTAGGATACTCTTTCCAGTATTGCATCCGCACATAAAATTAGTCCTAATAGGCCACCTCTATCAGACCGTTCGCACAGATGATGAAGACCTGCAGGTGGTGGGCCTACATCCAGTATGAAAAAGGACTGGCTCTGTAGAAATTCCTATGACGAGTAGATTCAGAGATTGATTGAGATAGTAGCAGCAGTGACGATGATGATGACTCGATGACGATTATCCAGTGACGATGATCCAGAGAAGAAGACTTGTGCTAGAAGACCTGTGTCGATAAATACCTTCCTAGTTAAGAGGGAGTGTTGATGTATATGTAACTTCGGAATGTATTTCACATATATGTATATTGTATTCCTATAGAGATGTTATTATTCCTCTATACGGAAGTGGTTGTATTCCTATAGAGATGTTATTATTCCTCTATACGGAAGTGTCGTCATTTATATTGTAAGTGTCGTAACTTATACATGATGGGTTATTAGACCACCTTGTTGGGGTCGGCCTTGTATAAGTCATGTGGGTCAAAGGGTTATTAGACCACCCTAGTGGGGGTCAGCCCAGTCAGCATTATGTTAAGTGGTTAAGTTGAGGCCAACCTAGTTGATTAAAGGTCAAGTCAAGTTAGTGTATAAATAGATAGTGTGTCTCTCTCATTTTACACATTATATTCTCTCACTCACACTTGGGAGAGTGGTGCACTTGTGGAGGAGGAGGCTATGCTGCTAGGAGAAGACTATCTCTTGTATTCTGGTTGTATCATTGCTCTATCTATCTCTGAGGAAGTTATTGGGGTTTTTCACCTTTATGGTTTTCCCCAAGTAAACTCTGTGTCTCTTGTGTGCTTGCATTATTGTGTCCATGATTGATATGCTGTAGATTTGTTGTACATGTTGTTCTCTCAGTTAAGATCCTAGATTAGATTGAAGTAAATTCTGAAAATTTAACACATCTGATATCGTTGGTGAGTCTATATCCATCTCCTGTATACTTGGGATTCCACCTAGAGCTTCCTTGCTTTCCACAGCTTCCTTGGACTTATATTCTCTTTCTTCCCTTGCTCTTCTTTCCTCTCCCTTTCTTTTATATTCCTCTTCTTTTCTTTGTCATTCATCTTCTTCTGTTTGTTTTCTTTCTATTTCTTCCCTTTGTTGTCGCTCTGCTTCTTCTGTTTGTAGCCTTTATACTTCCTCCTTTAGCTTCCTCTCTGCTTCCTCTATTTGTATCCTTATGGCTTCTTCTCGTTGCTTCTGTAATTATGCCTCCTTGGAGTGCTGGTAGTAGTACTGGGACCGACGCCAGTTTTCCAAACAAACCGTTTGTTTAGTTTAGTCATGTTGCTTTCCCTTCAATACACCTCATCATTTTTAAGGAAGTGATCTGTGTATTCGAATTTGATCATGCATGTCGCACAATTATTAGCAACCTTTTGTCGGCTATGATTTCTTACAAAAATTTTCTCTCCAAAATGGAAAGCTTCGAGATCTTTTAGGAAGGCTTCAAAACCTTTTACCTTGGGAAACTTATAGGCCCCGATGGTGAACGGTAGCGGTGGGTAGGATGCCTTCTTGTGCTCATTTAGATAACTTCCAATCCCATTGACAAAGGCCTTCCTTAAAGCCTTCTTGTGTACCACAAAATCAGTTACATATTTGGGCATCAGGGACGGGGATTTGGAACCCCCATACATCCTGATATAGGTTCCTTCGGATGAAAAGTAATAATCCCCATACTCCTATATGATAGCCATAACATTTTCAGATAAGTATATTCTAGGACAACTCCTGTCACTGCTCTAGTGTCCTCGAACATGGTTTCTACTGGGGTATCAACAATTACTTCTACGTGAGGGTCTGATTTAGTTTCCTTAAGTTTTCGTTTGGCACCCTTTCTTTGCATGTCGAAATTATAATGAGACATTGGAATCAATATGTAAGCAGATCTCAACAAGAAATCTGTAAAACATCTCTCATTCATATTATTGACAATGAGCGGAGTTAAGAAATTAATTACTTCCATGTTGTCAGGTATATGTTGTTAATGTTTGCTTTGCTTCAACAGTAAACTGGTGTGTGACAGTCAAAATGCAACTGAAAATATATGTAATATCATTTCAAAATATGTTCTTTCAGAGATTTTCATCAATTTTAGTCAACCACAATAGTCATGTTCCTCATATGAATGGTGGGAAGTTAATGATTCAGTATGAATGCCTTCAGGGTTACTAAAAAATGTTCCACATCTTAAACCTTGCTTATTAAGTGCACACATAAACTGTCGACAAATTCTGCCAAATTTTGTGGGGTTAGTAAATCAAAAATCAACTTGCTAAGGATAACCACTGCGGGAAATTTTTTCCATCGACAAGCGTCTATGCGGGAAGTACTGCATGAGGTTTGGATAAAATAAATGGCTTCGGCTGTGCATAACCATAAATTGGTTGAGGCCTACTTCTTTTCATGGTCATAAGGATAAAAGCTATGGGTAGCCCGAGAAGAATTGGCATAGCCAACTCATTCTATTTTCCTGGAGAACGCCCGGTCTTGTGCACTAAAAAGGAAAATGTTCACTTGGAAGGTCACTTTGGTCTTTTGAGTTGGTTTTCAGAGTTGATTTCATGGCGGTAGGAAGGCCATTGTGCTAAGCCTACAAACACAAGAAAATTTCCGCTATTCGTGGCGTAACAACCCTATGTGGTTATTCCAACTGGAGACACTAAGAGGGATTCCAAGAGAGGGTGCCATCGACTGGTAGATACGGCCTAGGGTAAATTTTGGATGGGATGACCCTGGCAGTGTGTGGTTGAGACCACTGTTTAATAAAAACAAACTGGGTATGGGAATCCAATCACGCCCAATCGACAAAGACCAAGGGTTTATATAAAACAAACGTACAAACCAAGGGTAAATAAAATCATGTAAGGGGAAAAATTCCAAATGATAGTACAAATAAAAAATGAACAGAAGGAAAACATGGCCTACATGTCAATTGTAGAGTGGTCGTGAAGACAAGCTCAACGACGTTGGGTGCTTGGCGTCCGGTGATTGGTGAAGACAAATTCGTGAACGACGTTTAGCAAATGTTTAACAAGTATGAACTTTTCCCTATATATAACATTGAAAACCCTAGCAATAAATGGGAATGGGAGAAGGTTGGTGGGCCCATTAATGAACAGATTCCATTTTGGCGCGAAAATCCTTTTCCCCCGTATCACTGTCGTAAAATTTTGCCACTGACCATTTCGGCATGACTCACTCATTTGAAATGAAATGCGTCAGCGTCATTTACCATTCTACGCCGATGTCGACGTCATTTGGCGACTTCTTGCCGGAGCGGATCAGTGCTTCTCCCAAATTATCCACGATCTCTTTCGATGTATCTTCGTGTTTTGAGCCGAAGGCATCGACGTCACTTTGTGAGTTCTCCGACCACCTCTTCTTTGTTAAGATTTAATATGCTAAGACAGAAAATAGCAGCATTACATTCCATTTCACAATGATAGCATATACAGGATCACTGAAGAAACAACAAGCACAGCATAAACACAAGAGACGGAGATTTATCCTGGGAAACCCTCATGGGGTAGAAAACCCAGCAAAGCTTCCTCAATATAGATGACCAGCAATATACAAAGATGAAAACCAAAGATATGATCTCCTCCTCCACCATAGCAGACCTCTCCTCCACAAGTGCTCCTTTCTCAAGTGAGTGTATGTGTCAAATGAGGAACACACCTCCTCTATTTATACACTACACTGACATGTATTTTACAAAGGTACACGTAAGCTCGTATTTAACCAATGGGTTAAATACCCCACTACAACTGACTGGGCCGACCCCTCTAGGGTGGTCTAATAACCCTTTGACCCACATAACATATACAGGGCCGACCCCCACTAGGGAAGTCTAATAACCCGAGTTACCACATTCTGACGGAGGAATAAACATCTCCGGATATACAATAAGATCTTCACGGAGGAATGAAACATCTCCGGAATAATAAAGTACAAATATAATATTCTTTGAAGTTACAATATCTCAACACTCCCCCTTAACGAGAAGGATATTATAACAACATTTGCACGAGCAAGGAGTCATCAACATCATACATGATACATCTATAAATCATTGGAAGCTTTCTCAACATCATCAGTAACTCAAGCAGTTACTGGAACATCTTCAATACTGGAACATCAACATCTTCAGTACTGAGTCTTTATCTTCTGCAGCACTCGAACAACTACAGCAACATCAACATCTGGATCCTCACGATCATCAGCATCATCATCTCACGATCATCAGCATCGTCATCACACGATCATCAGCATCATCATCACACGATCATCAACATCGTCATCACATGATCATCAGCATCGTCATCACATGATCATCAGCATCGTCATCACACGATCATTAGCATCGTCATCACACGATCATCAGCATCGTCATCACATGATCATCAACAGCAGCATCGTCATCTAGATCATCACGATCAGCAGCATCGTCATCTAGATCATCACGATCAACATCAGCGTCATCTAGATCATCACGATCAACAACATCGTCATCTAGATCATCACGATCAACAACATCATCAATACAAGTATCCTCATCAATACAAGTATACACATCATCAATACAAGTATCCTCATCAATACAAGTATACACATCATCAATACAAGTATCCTCATCAATACAAGTATACACATCAGCAATACAAGTATCCTCATCAATACAAGTATACATATCATCAATACAAGTATCCTCATCAATACAAGTATACACAATAGCAGCATACCCTGCAACACACAAGATCCAATTATGGGATGATCAATCCCTCTCACTTTAGGACATAGGTCCAAGGATGATACAATCCTGATCCGCTTACGGGATGATCAGTCCCTCTTGGTTTAAGACAACTCTCATGTCTATGGATGATGCAATCCAGATCAACTTACAGGATGATCAATCCTTATCAATTTAAGACACCTCACCATGTCTAGGGACGAGGCAATCCCAATCTATTTACAGGATGATTAGTCCTGATCACTTTAAGACATCTCACCATGTCTAGGGACGAGGCAATCCCAATCTATTTACAGCATGATTAGTCCTTATCACTTTAAGACATCTCACCATGTCTAGGGACGAGGCAATCCCAATCTATTTACAGGATGATTAGTCCTTATCACTTTAAGACATCTCACCATGTCTAGGGACGAGGCAATCCCAATCTATTTACAGGATGATTAGTCCTTATCACTTTAAGACATCTCACCATGTCTAGGGACGAGGCAATCCCAATCTATTTACAGGATGATTAGTCCTTATCACTTTAAGACATCTCACCATGTCTAGGGACGAGGCAATCCCAATCTATTTACAAGATGATTAGTCCACTCAATCTCATTTAGGACTATCCTTCCTTTCGGAATCATTGGATTTACTGTCCAAGGATGATTTAATCCATTCAATTCATTTAGGACTATCCTTCCTTTCGGAATTACTGGATTTACTGTCCAAGGATGATTTAATCCACTCAATTCATTTAGGACTATCCTTCCTTTTGGAATTACTGGATTTACTGTCCAAGGATGATTTAATCCACTCAATTCATTTAGGACTATCCTTCCTTTCAGAATTACTGGATTTACTGTCCAAGGATGATTTAATCCACTCAATTCATTTAGGACTATCCTTCCTTTCGGAATTACTGGATTTACTGTCCAAGGATGATTTAATCCACTCAATTCATTTAGGACTATCCTTCCTTTCGGAATTACTGGATTTACTGTCCAAGGATGATTTAATCCACTCAATTCATTTAGGACTATCCTTCCTTTCGGAATTACTGGATTTACTGTCCAAGGATGATTTAATCCACTCAATTCATTTAGGACTATCCTTCCTTTCGGAATTACTGGATTTACTGTCCAAGGCTGATTTAATCCACTCAATTCATTTAGGACTATCCTTCCTTTCGGAATTACTGGATTTACTGTCCAAGGATGATTTAATCCACAACCGTACATTTAGGACCAACGTCCAAGGATGACTTAATCCTCAACCGTACATTTAGGACCTACGTCCAAGGATGACTTAATCCTCAACCGTACATTTAGGACCTACGTCCAAGGATGACTTAATCCTCAACCGTACATTTAGGACCTACGTCCAAGGATGACTTAATCCTCAACCGTACATTTAGGACCACGTCCAAGGATGACTTAATCCTCAACCTTACATTTAGGACCTACATCCAAGGATGACTTAATCCTCCACCGTACATTTAGGACCACGTCCAAGGATGACTTAATCCTCAACCGTACATTTAGGACCTACGTCCAAGGATGACTTAATCCTCAACCGTACATTTAGGACCTACGTCCAAGGATGACTTAATCCTCAACCGTACATTTAGGACCTACGTCCAAGGATGACTTAATCCTCAACCGTACATTTAGGACTACGTCCAAGGATGACTTAATCCTCAACCGTCCACCAAGGACTTCATTCTCGAAGACATACGTCTACGGCTCTTCTTTAGGACTGAAGTCCAGGGATGATCCAATCCCCTCACATGTTCACCAAAAACTTCATTCTCGAAGACATACGTCTACGGCTCTTCTTTAGGACTGAAGTCCAGGGATGATCCAATCCCCTCACATGTTCACCAAGAACTTCATTCTCGAAGACATACGTCTACGGCTCTTCTTTAGGACTGAAGTCCAGGGATGATCCAATCCCCTCAAGTCCACCAAGGACTTCATTCTCGAAGACATACGTCTATGGATCTCTTTAGGATGATGCAATCCTATATGTCCACCAAGGACTTCATTCTCGAAGACATGTGTCTACGACTCTCTTTAGGATGATGCAATCCTGTCATGTCCACCTTAGACCCTGTCTAAGGATCATCCACCAACCTCTCTGTCGGCATCACCAATATAGGTATTCACATCATCAACCTCACTGTCGATGTAGACAATCTCATCATAAGTGATCACATCACTCCCCCTTTCGAGGAGGGTCTTTAAGTTTGTCTCGAAAAATCTTTACTTGAGGTAGAGGTTTGGTTAGTACATCAGATCAGTAGAGGTTTGGTTAGTACATTGTTACAAATTCGAACTTTTGGTTCCTTTCTGCACCATATCATTTGTGTATAGAAACAATATTCAACCTTGTAGCAAAGGTTGAGATCCTCATCACCCATGGTGATCATTAAGCTCATCAATTGATTATCGATCCTGGGTACCCATACAGAACCTGATTCACACTTCTTCTTTAATTACACCATTAAGAGAATGGTCTTATCTAGCCACTTTGAGCAAACATCTTGTCATGATTCTCTTCCTCTTTCTAAGAGAATTTTCTAGCCACAAGCCTTCTATAGTGTGTTTGATTTGTAAATCCTTTTGTTTGAACATCCATCGCTTGTTCAGTGTTCATCATTCATCATGATCTTTCCTACAAATCAAAATTAAGTACATGATTAGTAATACTTCATAATCATCAAATCATATTGACATGATAACCTATTATGCATACAGATATCATTTACATAGTTATGTAACTATTTTGACCAATACTTTGGCACAACACTTTCCCATATCCTGTATGCATACAGTGGCTATCTAGATGCCTTCCATCTCTACCAGAACATACTATTGAGAGTGTGCACAGCTCTCAGCATGTCAGCAAAGAGGTTTCATTCTAGACAAGCAACAATGGAATGTTTGTCCAACTTACCAATCATATGCATATTAGTGATATACTGTTCAATGCTCTATGAATGTTTACACTCAGCATGATATATTCTAGGAATACAAATATGCATACAAGCAATATCATTTACTATTTCAAATAACAACTCAAATACTTATCTTTTATGTTTGTGTGGTTGCCTCCTGCTTGATCTTCTGTATGTCTTTTGAACTTCTATTCATTCTGTACCACTGTGCATGTTCAAGTGTCATCCTCATGATCTCATACACAAACATACACCCATTAGTATGTTCTAAATGTTATCAAAACATTATAGTTCTAAATAATCTTGAGAATGTATAGTCATGATTATAGTTAATAAACATTAGTATTCAAGATTTCAGGGAAGTCTTCTTTTACTCATGCATATCATCAATCAAGATAAAAGACATAATATGCATAATCCCTTGATTACTAACTTTATGAATAAGCATAACCAATCATACCAAGTATACTTATATAAGGGATCCTAACACAAGGTAAGATTCATGGGAAACATACCTGGATTAGTATACCTACTTAGTTATGTACAACATACCTAAACAATCTCTTCAATGATTTAGAGATCCTGAGCTAGAACCTGCATGTCTCATAGGTTAAGCATAATGTAACAAAGTCATACATACCTCGTAAGTAGAACAAATATTATGGATGAGTCTTTGTCTTCATGTTTTCATGGTCATGGAACCTGATTTGTCTTTTGTGATGTACCTGTATCTTGTTAGCAGACAACATCAACCTCACAAAACATCATAATGCATTAGTACAATCATATAGCCCTAATAAATGAATGTCTTTGATCATTCACATGCATTCATACTGTTACTAGGGTGATAAGACAATTCTAACATTAATCAAGATTGTACTAATAAATAATATGAAGACAAACACATCATGAACTTAATCAAGAATTAGATTTCAATACATACCTGAGCCTCCTTAAGTCATACCTGTCGAGACTTCTTGTAGTCTTCTTATGTAAGGCCTTAGCCT
Organism: Larix kaempferi; assembly: GCA_027924585.1. Taxonomy (NCBI): domain Eukaryota; kingdom Viridiplantae; phylum Streptophyta; class Pinopsida; order Pinales; family Pinaceae; genus Larix; species Larix kaempferi. The sequence continues at coordinate 12,003,763 of BSBM01000289.1, forward strand.
CAACTCCCCCTGAAACTTGATCTGGAGCTTGATTAGGGTTTGCTAGAGAAACCCTAAAAATTCAATCTTTGACTTTCACACTTCTGAATGGATGAAAGAATATGTCTTCCTGAGCTGATCAAACTAGCATACTTCAATTTTGGAATTTCCAAAATTTGACCCCTCAAAATTGCCTTTGAAACTTCTGGATCTTCTGGACAGGATCCCGAACTAGGGTTTGATGAAGCCCACCCTTCTACCCAAACAAAAGGTTCGATCCAAGGCTCTAAACTCTTATTTTTCTTAGGAGCTTCCAGCCGTGGTTACAGACTTCAAAAATTCCAACTTTTGCTGAAGCCCTAATTTTCCATCTTTCCGATCAAAATCCCGAACTGGGGTTTGATCAAGCCCGGTCTTCCACCCAACCAAAAAATTCGATCTTGGTCTCTAAATTTCAATTTTCCTGAGTAGAATTCAGCCGTGGACTCCGATTCCAAAAATTCTAACTTTCTCCGAAACCCTAAATTACAGAAGCCATGAATAAAGGTGCTCCAAAAATAATTCTGTTTTGACAGAAATATGCTCCTGATTGTTTCTGCTATAACTCTGAAATTTTTGCTCCACAGGGTCTGAAACCCATTTTCTGCAGTAGCCTGACCTTTCATCTTTCCATCCTGACAGGTCTGACCTCAATTGGGTTTTCTGAGAGAAAGTTATGCCAAGTGTCGCAATGTGACCTGTTTATGGGATAAAACAGGAGAGCGAACTTGTACGGCATGCCACGTGTCACTGTTTGAACTTCGGCCTCTGAAAATTTTTCCTGAGATAGCTCGACCTGTTATCTTTCCATCCTAACAGGTATGACCTCAATTGGACTCTCTGAGAGAGCGTTATGCCAAGTGTCGCAACGTGACCTGTTTATGGGATAAAACAGGAGAGCGCACTTGTACGGCGTGCCACGTGTCACTGGTTCACCTTCGGCCTCTACAAAAGTTTCTTGAGATAGTACAGTCTGTGTACTACCTGTCACTTTTTACTAAATTTCATTTGGAGCTTCCTAGCCCAAGTTATGACCCTTTTGCCAAGGTCACCTGATTTTGACTGAGATCTGGAAGAGGCAGAAACCCTAACTTGTACTGATCATAACTTACAAAGTACAACGAATTTGAGGGTTCCTTTTGGACACAAGGTACCTGGGGATGTTATCTTCGACCTGTAAACTTTTCAGACCCTGAACCTTCGCCAAAATGGATTTATGGCGAAAGTTCCACGATGATTGGTTTTTGCTATGAAAAACCCTAACCTTCAAATTGTCATAAGTAAAGCAAGTGTCGTAAGTGCCATACCTTGCCTTCCTTCAGGTTAGCTCTGATACCATGTTAAGATTTAATATGCTAAGATAGAAAATAGCAGCATTACATTCCATTTCACAATGATAGCATATACAGGATCACTGAAGAAACAACAAGCACAACATAAACACAAGAGACAGAGATTTATCCTGGGAAACCCTCATGGGGTAGAAAACCCAGCAAAGCTTCCTCAATATAGATGACCAGCAATATACAAAGATGAAAACCAAAGATATGATCTCCTCCTCCACCATAGCAGACCTCTCCTCCACAAGTGCTCCTTTCTCAAGTGAGTGTATGTGTCAAATGAGGAACACACCTCCTCTATTTATACACTACACTGACATGTATTTTACAAAGGTACACGTAGGCTCGTATTTAACCAATGGGTTAAATACCCCACTACAACTGACTGGGCCGACCCCTCTAGGGTGGTCTAATAACCCTTTGACCCACATAACATATACAGGGCCGACCCCCACTAGGGAAGTCTAATAACCCGAGTTACCACATTCCGACGGAGGAATAAACATCTCCGAATATACAATAAGATCTTCACGGAGGAATGAAACATCTCCGGAATAATAAAGTACAAATATAATATTCTTTGAAGTTACAATACATTCTTACCACGCCGTCGGAGGATCTTATTCATCTCCAACGAAATGCGTCGGAGGAACTTACCATCTTGTGTCAATGTGCTCCTTTTATTTTATGCCGATGCATTTTAGAATCCTTCTTACTTTCACGCCAAAACACGTTGGCGTAACTCATCGAGTTGCTCCGACAGGCGCCTCCGATTGTTTCGGTGTAACTCAGCCAGTTGCTCCGATGGTCGCTGATTCGAGGAAAAGTCTAAGTATGAATCTTCCAAAACACTCCAACTATTTCGGCGTAACTCATCCAGTTGCTCCGAAATAGTAAATTCATCAAAGAAAACCATTTTTAAATCCGACCATTTCGCCATGACTTATTGAGTTGCGCCAATTGTTTTGGCGTGACTCATCGAGTTGCGCCGACCGTTTCGGCAACAAAATTCGAGTTATAATTAGCCAAAAAAATTTCTTTCTTTAGTTGAAATTCAAGAAAACTTCTAAGTGACAAATTTGAACTTCTCTACGATGGGCTAAACTCTAAGTCTACTCAAAAAATAAAAGGAGGGGCCCTACAACTTTAAGAAAAGTTTGGGGATTAGGTTGCAGTAGCAACATCTCCATTATGGGATGGATGATACATCATATGGATGTTAAGACAACTTTCCTCAATGGGAAAATTAAGGAAGAAGTGTACATTTAGCAACATCAGGGCTTTGAGGTCAATTGGAAGGAGTCCCATGTTTGTAGGTTGAAAATTCCGTGTATGGAATTAATCAATCACCACGGGCATGGTATTCTAGGATTGATGGATACTTGTAGAGTATGGGTTTCACCAAAACTGAAGCTTATCTCAACTTATATTTCATATTTGTTGAGGAATATCTGCTCATTTTGGTACTATATGCAGATGACCTGTTTCTTATAGGTTCAGAGAAGCTCATCGAAGGGTGCAAGGTAGATATGGTATTTGAGTTCAAGATGTAGGACATTGGCATGAAGCATTACTTCTTGGGTTTGGAGGTTTTGCAAAGACAAGGGGATATTTTTCTTGGTTAGGGTAAGTATGAAGTTGAGATATTGGAGAGATTTTAGATAGAGGGTTTCAAACCCATGACCATGCCTATGATCACTAATTTGAAGAAGGTCACTACTTCAGATTCAAGTATGGTGGATCCAATGTTATTCAAGAATTTGATAAGTTCCTTGATGTATGTGGTTAACACTAGACTATATATATGTTTTATATTGAATGCCTTGAGCATGTTCATGGTGGAGCCAAGGAAGGAGCATAGGAAGCTACAAAACATGTGCTAGAATACTTGAGGGGCATAATGGAGTATGGGATGAGATATATTAGAGATGGTAAGGTGAAGTTGCATGTATATAGTGACTTATATTGGGTAGGTAGTGCATCAAATAGGAAGAGCATCTCAAGGTGTTGCTTCAACTTGAGATTAATGATGATATTTTGGTTAAACTATAAGCATAATTATATGGAACTCAACTTAGTATAGGTAGAGTATATGGCAGTGAATACAGTGAGTTTTTAGGCCATTTGGCTTTGCAAGTTGCTAGCAGGTTTATTTAATTAGGAGTTCGATCGCACAATGATTTTCTATGATAACCAAATTTCTATCATACTCTCCGAGAATCCAGTTCTTCATGATAGATCCAAGCATTATGAGATCATATATCACTTCATCTGAGACATGATTAAGAAGGGAGTAGTGAAGCTCTGGTATGTACCAACATATGAGAATGTTGTTGATATTGACCAAACCCTTATAAAAAGGGAAGCTTGAAGCATTCAAAGACAAATTTGGATTGGTGTAAAATTCCTTTCTAAGAGGGAGTGTAAATGTTAGCAACTTGGACAAGAAATTCTACACAGGTTTAGTGTCAAACATGCATGAAGTCGTGCAAGCCAAATCTATTTTGTAATTCACTTTATTAATAAAGTGAAAGTCTTATATTTAGCTGTTGAGTTTAATAAAGTGTATTTTAATATATTAGTGATTTAGGTTAATGTCAACTGTACATCTCACTAAGATATTAGGGTTTCAACTAAAGTATAAAGGAAAGTCAAGGTAGAGGGTTAAGACACATTCATTATGTTGGTACCAAAATCTACTTTAAAAAAAAAATTAAGCTTCCAACAACGAAATGGCCAGATTTCTTAAAGCACATGCTGTTGGAAATGCTTGGAGTTCCAGGAGCACATTCTTTGCTTAATTTAGAAAAAAATAATATTTGTTTTTAAAAGGCTTATTGCTTTCAAGCTTTACAGGCTACTATTATTTTAGGAAGATACATAGACTTTTAAACTATTATTTTATTAAGATACTTGGGCTTTTAAAGTTTTTGCAAAAATTATTGGCTATTAAGGCCAATCTCCAATTCGGCTTTATAAGTAATCATACCACCAAGAAACCAAGTGTTTGAAGTTTTTATATGTTTGAAAACATAGAAAAACCAAGTGTTCGGATTTATAAGTAATTGTGCCGAGAGGCGCTCTACAACCCAACATGAGGGAGATCTTGTAACGTTTGTCGAGTAACGCTACATGAGTATGAGGGAGATGTTGTAACGTTTGTCGAGTAACTTTACACGAGTATGAGGGAGATCTTATAATGTTTGTGGAGTAACATTTGTTGGCCATTAATAAAATGTAATAAAAAGTAAAAAGTAATAATATGAGGGAGATCTTGTAACGTTAAGTGTAATGTTTGTCGATATTATTGTCGGCCATTAATAAAATGTAATAAAAAATAAAAAGTAATAAATATTTTATCGGCCATTAATAATGAGTAACATTTTCCGAGTATGAGGGATATGTTGTAACCTTTGTTCCTAACATGTCGGCCATAAAAACTATAAATATAAGAAGTAAAAATGATAAAGAATAACTGACATAAAAAGTATAAACATAAGAAATAAAAGAAAGAAGTAAAAAATATATTATAGTAGCCATAAGAAGTAGAAACAAAAGAAGTAAAATAAATACTATAGCCGACATAAGAAATAGAAAAAATAGAAGGGATTTGAACCTTAATAAAAAGTAGAAACATGGTCGCATTGATTTCAAAAATGGGTAAAACAAATATTAGAAATATAAGAAGTAAAAATGATAAAGGATAGCTGGCATAAAAAGTAGAAACATAAGAAATAAAAGAAAGAAGTAAAAAATATATTATAGTAGCCATACGAAGTAGAAACAAAAGAAGTAAAATAAATACTATAGCCGATATAAAAAATTGAAAAATATAAGGGATTTGAACTTTAAGTCCAATAATCTCACTACTTACCAATAGACAACAAATAAATAGTCTCAAAATACATAAGATGCATATTGATTTGCTTCGTTGCATTGATTTCAACAAATGTATGGGTTTTTTTTGTTATTTACATATGTAAATTGAATTCATCAATTTTATAAAAAAATGTTACAAAAAAATATATTATAGCCTACATAAAAACAAGAAATATAAGAAGTAAAAAAAATAAAGAAGTAAAAAATATTATAGCTCATATAAAAAGTAGAAATATAAAAAATAAAATAAAGAAGTAAGAAATATATTATAGTAGACATAAGAAGTAGAAACAAAAGAAATAAAAAAAAAAATTACTAAGAAAAGATTTGAACATTAATAAAAAAAACATGGTTGCATTGATTTCAACAATGGGTAAAAACAAATATTAGAAATATAAGAAATAGAAACATGGTTAAAAAATAACTATAGCCCACATAAGAAATAAAAAAAATAGAAGGGATTTGAACCTTAATAAAAAACATGGTTATATTGATTTCAACAATGCATAAAAGATAAAAAAGTAAAAAATGTTATAGTTGATATAAAAAGTAAAAATATAAGAAATAAAATAAAGAAGTAAAAATTATATTATAGTATAGACATAAGAAGTAAAAAAACATTACTATAACGGACATAAGAAATAGAAAAAATAGAATGGATTTGAACCTTAAGTCTAATCATCTCACTACTTACCAATAGACAACAAACAAATGTTCTTAAAAAACACAATATGTATGTTGATTTGATTAGTTGCATTGATTTCAACAATGCATTGTTTTTTTTTTTTACATGTACGCATTGAATTCATCAATTTGATAAAAAACAATGTTGCATTGATTTCAACAATGCATTGTTCAATAAACCACAAACAAATGTTCTTCAAAAACACAAGATGCATATTAATTTGATTATTTGCATTGATTTCAACAATGCATTTTTTTTGTTATTTACATCTATACAATGAATTCATCAATTTAATAAAAGAATGTTACAAAAAAATTATTATAGCTGACATAAAAACTAGAAATGTTAGAAGTAAAAAAATATTATAACTCACATAAAAAGTAGAAACATAAGAACTAAAATAAAAAAGTAAACTAAAATATTATAGTAGTCATAAGAAGTAGAAACAAAAGAAGTAAAAAAAAATACTACAGCCCACATAAGAAACATAAAAAATAGAAGAGATTTGAACTTTAAGTCCAATCATCTCACTACTTACCAATAGACAACAAACAAATGTCCTTAAAAAACACAAGATGTATGTTGATTTGATTAGTTGCATTCGTTGCATTGATTTCAATCGCATTGATTTCAACAATGTCAGCCATAATAATAGTTAGATTTGATAACTTAATATAACTCCAAGCCAAAAAGGTTTTGAACCTTGGTCTCTAGGTTAACACAAACCCAATAACCTTACTGCTTACCAATAGACCACACACAAATGTTGTTAAACAACACAAGATGCATATTTATTTGATTCGTTGCATTGATTTTAACAATGCATATTTTGTTTTGTTTTTTACATGTATGTATTCAATTTATCAATTTAATAAAAAGTAAAAAAATTGCATTGATTTCAACAATGCATTGTTTTTTGTTATTTACATTTATACATTGAATTTATTTATTTAATAGAAAAACTATTTGCAATGATTTCAACATATTAAAGTTTTTTCTTCTTCTCTATTTTAGGGTATATTGTGGATCATCATGACAATATTTCAAATAATGAAGATATTGATGATCAAAAAAGAAAAGTACGATAAATGTATAGAAGAGAAAGAGAAAAGAATCATCAGAACATATAGAAGAAACTAGAAAACACAATCGTGAACTAAAGAGATCATGAAGAAGTGTTATTTGTGCAAAGGGATTCTCAAAAGCATGAATGTGAGATAATTTCAAGGTTATATAGGAATCAGTATATAACTACCAATAAATATGACATACTTGGATACATGGAATGTGATAACAAGAAAAATTGAAACTTTAATTTTGTTGATATGGAAACTTCTAATCATGCACTACAGTTCATATTTGAAAACCGACAATTGAAAGCCATTGTTCATAATTATCATACTCAAAATTATTCAATTGAAATCTTAGCGGAGAAACAAAGAAAATCATTTGAGATTATTCTTGAGCATTACATAGGTGAGAACAATGAACCACTACGAATGATTATCCAAGGAGCTACAGGTACAAGAAAATCTTACTTGATTGGAGCTATTAGACAAACACTAGAAATTGATTATTTTCCAGATAAGTCACCATTACTTCTTTTGGCACCAATGAGTGTTGCAATGTTTAATATATCTACAACGACAGTGCAAAAAAAAATGAGGATTAACATTGGAGAATGAAACTATAAATAAATATTGGAAACAAAGAACGACAAGGACTCCCATTTACAACAATATCATGAGTAAAAGGTCTGGATGGTATTCCTCCTTTCACATATGATCGATACGAGAAGATGCCAAAGAGAACAGGAGTGGCATCAAGAAAAAAAGAATAAGAAATATCAAAGTTGATCACATTGTAATATATTTGATCAAATCCCTTAAGGTGCAAACCTTTGCTTTCCTTCACTAAAAAAATGTCCAAACATTTGCTTTAACAATTTACTCAATCCTTAATACTTATTATTTACATTATGATAATCCTCGTAATTCTATCTGTGTTTTCAACTTAACCCGTTCCTTACAATGCTGATCAAACTCCGGTTTTGTGTCATCGCCCACAACTTGAACCGGCCTAGATCCAAATCTGAGGCTCTATCAAGCACTAAGAGGGATCAAATCTCCCGAGGTGCAAAACTATCCTCGAATATCTCCTTGAGTGAAATACCTGAGAAGAGGTTTGCAGCTCAGGAGATTTGATCCCTCTTGATGCTTGATAGAGCCTAGGATTTGGATCTAGGATGGTTATACCACCAAAAAACCAAGTGATTGAATTTTTTTTGTTTTGCCAAGAAACCAAGTGTTTGAATTTTTTTTGTTTTGCCAAGAAACCAAGTGTTTGAAGTTTTTTTTATGTTTGTTTTGAAGTATTCATGGGGCCTTGACTATTTAACCCAACTGTTCAAAAGCATGGTCACTGAAAACAATTGTTTTTATAGAAGCCCGAGCTCACATCCGAGCCCCAAGATTGCCGAGAGTAGAGACAATTCTCCATGCACTACGCATTGGATGCAACTGGGAACATTGCTATATATAAATTAAAAAATATTTTTTGTGTTAATGCATATGGGATTTTATCCACAACACAAAGAATAAAATCTAAAGGTCAAACAAATCGAGCTCAAGTTCAAACGCTAATTCCTTGTCCAAGCAACCGGGTTCTAATATTAAGAACGATTAAAGGAAAATGGTAATCTTATCCCCAATTGTTGTGGCCACCAGATTGCAACGGTTTGGAATCAAGTGTCAAGAGCTAGCGACAACCAAATACTAGGTGTATCAAGCTTTCAAGCATCTAGGTGTCGAAGCAGTGCCAAATATCAATTGACAGTGGTCTACAATGAGTTAATTATCCACACTACTACATAGAGGGGGGTTTTAAGACAATTTTTAAGACATTTATTGGCTAAATTGTCTTAAAGTGAGACAAAAAAAACTTGTGTATTGTCTTAAGTATTGTCTTTAAGCGAGTGTCTCAAATTATTGTCTTAAAATATTGTCTCTATAAAGACAATATAGAAGACAAATATTATTGTCTCTCTTGAGACATTTCATTTTTGTCTCTTTTGAGACAGTAGCTGATATTGTCTCTATAGAGACTATATATCCTTAATTCCAACTATTGTCTCTCTAAAGACAATATAAAAAAAAATTATTAAAAAAAAATAAAAAATAAATATTATTTGATAGGTTCAGTAGAAGTCGCATCCCTCCACAGTAGAAGGCGACGTAGCTTCTTGACGCACTAAAGGGAGTCCATGGGCATTCACATTTGACACTGTGGAAGCCACAGTGCACCATTCCCAGCAGCAACAACTGTCCGAGGCCGCTGCGAGCACCAGGAGTAAGCGGGGCAGGAAGCCACAGCCACTGTTGCGTGATGTCGTTGAGAATAAGAGACTACGGAAAAGCAAGATCAATCCAGAAGAATTTGGGGGTTTGGAGCCAAAGGGGAGCAAATTAATGGGGGTGGATCCAGTGGTGGACGGACCAGTACAGAAAATTCCTGGGTTGAATTGCCATCATTGTAAAAAGAATGACAAAGGCAGTGTGGTTCAGTGCAGAAAATGTACAAAGAAGTTCTGTCATATATGCATTAAACGGTGGTACCCTCCGCGAGGATCATAGTATATCGAGGTCGAGGCTTAATATTGGTTATTTTCATTTGTATATATGAGTATAACATAAAATGTTGGTATGTGTCAATATAGAGGCGACCGCGATAAATTAAGAAGAGTAGGCTAGCAATGCTGGCTAAATTAGAGAACCAATGAGCAGTTGTATCAAACATCTGATCATTGTTAAATTCATTTTCGACATAATTATTATTCTTATTATATAGTTAACTAGTTTTGATATGCGTAGAAGAAGACAATCATCCAATGGCTAGAGATTGAGTGGAACTGCTCACACAATGCATTACATCAATAAAAATATTAAATCAATTTAAAGGCTGGGTCGTTCTGTCCTTCTGTTGGTCGCCATCTGAGCATATAGGAAGATCATCATATGCATAGGATTCCCAAACTATCAAAAGTCTCCACACTTAGTAGCCCTTATATGCATTTTTATTTTCTCCTCCACAATCTGCCCATAAGATCCAACATAGCATTAGCATAACCTCCAGAAAACGACTAACCTATTGTCTATCCAATTCTGTAACTATAGTAGATCCAATTCTATAACATCAAGATTCCACGATGACTAGTTCACATAGATCTTGCAATTTCCATATTTTTTCATGACTCAACGTTGATCACCGGACAATCCGTGTCTTCTTAAACGTTGACTGCATAGATCAAATACTTAAAGTTTCGGTTCGAGGGAGTCATATTGTCCATGTTTTTGGGAGATTTGTAATTGCAAAGCTTGTCTCCAAAAAAATCCCAAGGTTAAAGTGGAGAGATTAATCGAAGAGCTGATAAGGTCCATTTTCTCCAGAAAGTGATTTACTGCGGGCACCCTGTGCTGAAGAAGATTCACCATGAAGAAATTGAGGAACTCAAGGTGGAGGCTAGGAGTCAAACTAAACCAGTACAAGAACTGGAGATTCCAAAGTATGTTCTCCCTCCTTATTGGCGTCAAATATGTGACAAATGCAAAATATGTCTGGTCAATCTTCATAGACACTGTGATGATTGTAATGATTATGATCTTTGTCTTACATGTTGTCGAAAGGAGCGATCACAGACTAGAGGTGATTCCACAAAGAGATCATCAGTTGAGGATGATTCTTCCATCTCATGCAGAGCTGATAGCTGCCATGGATTCTTAAAATTAAAGTGCACATCATTTGGGCCTAATTGGGTTGCAAACATTCTGGAAAAGGTAGAAGACTGCGTTGTCAAGAATTGTCAAATTGCAACGGCATCGATAGATTCAATGCCATGTTCTGTGTGTTTGAAGCTTAATTCTGATAAATTAAGAAAAGTAGCTAATAAGGAGAATATCTGCAACGATAACTATTTGTATTGCCCAACCGTTCAGGATGTTAAGGCCGACGAGTATCGTGAGCATTTTCAGGAACACTTGAGGAGAGGTGAGCCTGTGATTGTCCAAAATGTTTTGGAAAATATTAAAGGCCTGAGTTGGGAGCCAATGGTCATGTGGCGGGCTTTCAGGGAGCCCAGGGAGACCAAGGACAAAAAGGAGCCTGGAAAGCCGAAAGAATCAAACCAAGTTTCTGTCATTAATTGCAGAAACTGGAAAACGTTTGATATCAATATACATAAATTCTTTAGCGATTACGAAAAGGAAGGGTGCCGAGATAATCCATTGCCCCATGACATGTGGAAGTTGAAGGATTGGCCTCCGACACAACACTTCGAAGAACGTCTACCCCGACATTGTGCTGAATTTATCAGTGCCTTACCTTTCAAGGAGTACACACATCCTAAATTTGGGATTCTAAATCTTGCCACAAAGATTCCAAAGGGCTGCGCGAAACCAGATTTGGGTCCCAAAACATACATAGCTTTTGGCAGAAGGGAAGAATTCCCTAAAGAAGGGGATTCAGTCACTAATTTGCACTGTGACGTGGCTAATGCTGTCAATGTTATAATGTACACTGTTAAGCCCTCATCTTCCCAACCACATGAGAGAGATGGGGGTGCCAGAGATTTCAAATGCGGAATCTGGAAATGCTCTTTGGGATATTTTTCGAAGAGAGGATATACCCAAATTACAAGCTTATCTGAAGGCACACAAAGAAGATTTTGAGTAATATAATGATTTGTCTGCTGAAGATGTTCAGAATCCTATTCATGACCATCTATTTTACCTGAAGGCTAAGCATAAGAGGAAGTTGAAAGAAGAATGTGGAATAGAGGCATGGACATTTGAACAACATCTTGGCGATGTAGTCTTTATTCCGGCTGGGTGTCCTCATCAAGTTCAAAACCTCACGCCATGTATAGATTTTCTAAACATAGAGTTAAGAAAATCAAGTCAATTCAATCTTAATTTACTGGTTTCATAGTCAAACTCAACTTAATATATATACAGAAATTCACTTACTCATTCATAAAAGATTGCAGAGCTTCAATACTCAATAGATCGAATTACATAGAACAAATAACAAATTCCAATAAATATTTAGGTTAACAGCAAAATCTTTTTAACTTAACACTTCTCAAAAGCAACCTTGAAAATGTTTGGTGAAAATACAGTCATATCATTGAAAATATAAGTAATCATCCATTCTCGATCCAAGGCAGCAAATGCTGAAGAAACATAAATATTGATTTAACAAGTATGATGATATATAAATTAGGCTTAAATAATAGAAACAAAAACTGAACAGTGACACAGGAAGTACCTTGAACAGAGGCACTCAACAAGTATGATGTTTATTGGTTTATATCCATCATCTTCCTTTGTGTCCTCTTTCTACGAGGTACTATTCTAATTGTAGGTCTGGATTGCTCATCACATTGAACATCCTCCTGGTTATTCTTGTCTCCTATTTGTTGGAATTCAATGATGGTTTCTCGCTCGGGTTCAGTAATGAGAATCGAATCATTGTGTGCAACAAACGATCCATTATGTTCCTGTAGCTCCTCATGATCACCATGCTCCTCATGATCACTACCATATGCTTCACCTGATGAGTTTGATTGTTGGGATTCCTATACATGACATAATTTAACTTATTAAGATAACATAATACCTCCAATTAAATGATTGCATAATTCATAAAATATTATAAAGAACTTACCTCAGATTCATGACCAGTGATTAATATCTCGACCCCTCGATCTAGCATATGTTGTTGAAGGCCTTGGGAACCATGTAGTAAAGCATATTTTAGGTCCTCCTCTGAAGCTTCCTTTTGAAATTGGTGAACCTACATAAATGAAGATAACATAATTTATAAGGTATAATGACTCAGATACAACTAAATCATGCATCTTTGTCGTGATTTTTCTTTTGAAACAGAAAATATAGTAGATGAAAATTTTCACTTACCAAGCCACCACGAATGCTATTGTACCCACTAGATCCTAATTTATGGGATCCAATACTTGACACCCTAGCCTGGGTTGCTTTTGTTGTATCTCGAAGGTGTCTTTTAGCTCCTCCTCGTGAACATGGCCTATAGTTTGGATTATTGCGGGACTTCCTCTTAAACTTGGCATCATTCATAAGTTCATCCCATGTCACTTGGTCTGTGATCCAAGCTGGACGTGGATATCTCAAGTATTTTTTCATCTTTGACCTTATATTGTCTCGTTTAGAGTGAATGTATTTCCGTGCAATATCTAGAATAATTTCCTTATTAAAACCAAGATTTCCAATTGCTGTAATGACACCTTTAAAGAGTTCTTCTTTCTTAGCATTGGCTTGCTTCCTCCAATCCATTTGGATGGTATTTCCAAATAATTGTTCTGCATGGCGAAAAATAAAGTGAAAGAATTTTAACCCCATTTCATCCTTCAAGACATTTCCTTCTGAGGTGAGCAAAATTGTTACTTCTTGTGATCCTTTTGTAGTGACTGAGGATATTGTTGTAGTCCTAGGGGTTGAGGTAGATTCACCTATAGGTACATCAGTCACTTTGTCATTTATTTCCTGTATTTTCAATAAGATTGTGAAATTGTTAGAATCCCAACCAAAATATGAAACTATTTTCAACTCTAAAATAATTATCATAAACACCATCAAGGCATAAAAAATTACATGAAAATGATTACAAATTTGACTAGCTTTAGCACATCATTGCATAGCAAATCTATTCATGAGAAGGGTTGTAACATGACAGTTCTAAAATCTGGGTTAATCCAATGCATTCATGAAAATTTTTAGGACTAATGACTGATTCTTTGTTGCAGAAAAAGACCCCTTTACTTAATAAGTTTGTGGAGGAAATTATACCTTGTCAAGAGGTGTAGTGTTGGGCCCCCTTTGATACTCTTAAACAGTTACTGCAAAACAACCTTGATTTTTGAGTGTAGCTCATTACACTTTTTAATATTTTCTAACATTTGTTGCTAGAATCCCTAAAACTCTATGTGCCAAACCTGGTGTCTCTCCAAAATTGTGGTAATTTTTATGCATGGAAAAGGTTACAACAAGCCTATATTTGTTGATGAGAAACTGTGCCTTGAGGTCTGATTTTTATGACATTTGGATGTCATTACCTTGAAGACTAATAACTGTGTGTTTGTAGCAGAAGTGCATATCCATTTTTTCTTTTCTGAAGGAGGACTCTTTTGGTGTGTTCATAAGAAGACTGATATGCTTTAACATGTCATTGCTATGATTTTCAAAATATGATAATTGCTATCAGTTGTGAAGAATAGATCATTTCAAGCACTACTTTTGTACTATTACTATTTGCAAAGGTGCATAAAGTAAGGTTTGTGTCTTAACATTGATTTCTAAATATTTATTATGAAATCTTATCTAGCATTCTCCCTAAACATTCCATCAAAAGCATAAGAAGCTCCCAAGTGGTTTCAACAAAGGTAAGACCTAGCCATATCTCTGTTTTGAACTACAATAAACTTTCAAAAATTCGAAAGACGCTATGTACTAAAAATTCTAAATTATGAAAACTGAAATCTATAATGCTCAACAAAATTATGAATTGGACAAGAATAATAATATAAATAATTTAACTTGTTCATCTAAAGTAAGTCCTGCACTCTCCAACAATGCCCTCTCCCATAACTGAATTTGTTTAAGTATTTCTTTCCTAATTTTAGCATTTTCAAGAGTATCTGGTAGGAGCCTTAGTGTTCTTGATTGTGATTCTATGAAACTCCTCAAGGAAGCTTGTTCAGGTGTTGGTGGCAGAATTCTGATTGAACCCAAACTTGATGGATTATTCATTAATTGGGATGTACTCCTAACATGGGCATGCATGTCCATTTCAATAGGGATACTAGGAACAACCATGTTTGATGTAGAGGGCATGCTATGATTTTTTGCGCTTGATGCCACTCTTGTGACATGTGTTTCTGGTCTAGATGTAGAGGGCATGACATGACCCTCTATACCAATGGATTGCACGCTTGTTGGAGTAATTCTTGAAACATCCTACAAGGCACAAATATAAATATTAAAATGGTAAATGGTGAAATAATTCAATTAAATGCACAATAATCTAGATCAAATCTTACCGCTAGCATAATACTAGATGTATTAAAGGGTGTGATAGGGGTTGGAATGACTTTAGAGATGGCCTGCAATCCACAAACATAAATTAATATAATGTAATAGGGGAAATAATATAATTGAACTTATACAAGACAATTTGAAGCTTACCTCATGCACCATTAGCAATGTTTTGCCCTTGCCCGTTTCTTAGCATTTCAATTAAAGCATTTAAGATCAGTGGATCCCCCGTAGTAGAATCAGAAGCACCCATAGACATATTCTTAATGAAACACATAATGACATAAAATGAGAAAATATTGATTAGAGAACATATGCAAGTTATATTAGTAACATAAATCAAATTCACTAGCACATAAACAATAACATACACAATTTTCATTATGTTTCAATACATAAGAAAAACGTAAACAATGCTCAGCTTCCAAAGGATTTTTTATCTTTATGATATTGTGTTTCTCTTGCCTAGGTTTTGATTGCATAAAGTGCCTAGGTGTTGATTGTGTATTTAAGCTTATCAACATTTCAGTTAAGGAATCGGGGTGTGGTATATCCCCTACCTCCACGAAACACAAAAATGTCTTTCAAGTAACTTGTTAAAGAAGTAAAAACATAAAATGAAACAGACTTTCTAGGTAACTACTATAACCAAGAGTGTATGCTTGTTGTACATAAGAACACATCCTTCTATAATATTCTTTTATGTCTCATTCTTGTTTAAACACAAAGAGCTCCTCTTTCTTACATTATGTACTTTAGCTTAGTAATGCATTTATTATAAACTTGGGTTTAACCATCTGAATTAAATGTCATGAAAGGAATATCTATTATCCGCATCATATAGAGAGACGGTTATAACAATAAGCTCATTACATGAAACCATAAGGATTGGACCATGAAGATATGTGTAATGAAACATTCCTTTAGGCATACATTAGGCCTTATACTAGCTTGTATTCGAATGTTCATACCATAGATTTATTAGGCATCCAAATGATATTATCTATATCAATATCATCTCTTATAATCCAATTACTGACAGCTTAAACAATATAGTAATTCTTAAGAAATTTGTTAGGATATTTAGACACTTAGGAGTTAATTAAGATCAACTTGTGTAATATATCCGTTAGGGATAGTGTGTTTCTTTAGTATGCATTAGTATGCATTTGTAAATACTTAATCTGACGGTCACGATATGTTTCCGACATAGAGTGATCCGACGGCTCAACTTCTCTTAGATCAAACCTAACCTTGATCCGTGGCTTAACACCTGATTGGTCCATGATCTCTATTTAAAGAGCACGGAGGATGATTGTTTAGTTGATCGATTATGAGAATCTCATTTGTAACTTTCTTTCTTTGCATAATGAATTGTCCCGTAGAAGCTATTTGGCCGGGGCCGTGGAGTGTTTCCCTCAAGAGGGTTTAAACCACGTCAAAACATCGGTGTGTTGATCTGTGATCTGTTTGTGTGAAGTGGTTGCTCTTGGTGTTCGGTCCTTTGGTAGTACCCTGTGTACCCGAACATGGTATCAGAGCTTTTATGAAGTGCCGCTTTCGGTTATGATCTAGATCTTGAACTGTTGTTGCCGAAACTCGTAAGGGTTTCTAGTTCTGGTATTTCTGTGCATTTCTGGGCTGTGGGAGGTGTTCCATTGCGTCCGGAGAGTCATTTCCATTGGGAAATAGTTTTCGTTTGATCGAAAACGGTTCTCGGTTGCTCCAGAAACGCGTATTTCATCAGATCTGAAGGTATAATGTTACAGTGACGCATTTTTTTTATTTCGTTTTTTGAAAAGAAAAAATCTCATATTTCATTTTTTTTTACTGTTAGATTTTTTTTGGTTCAGATTGTTGCTTTCCTGTCTGCGTATGCTCTTTTCCGTGCACCTTGAGCAATCTTGGCAAATCAGAAACAGAAAGGGAAAGGGTTTTTCTCGGCTGCGTATGCTCTTTGCCGTGCACTTTGCGCGATCTCGGCAAATCAGAAACAGAGAGAAAACGTAGACTTTCCGGGCAAGCTAACAAGATCTAACTCCACAAGTGTGGAAATTTTTTTTTGTTTCGTTTTGTGGTTTGTTTTGCAGGAAAAAGGGCAAGCACGCAAAACGAGCAAGAAGAGTAAAAAAAAAAAAAAAAAACCCTTCCTCATTCCCATATTTTACATACCTTTTAATCTAGCTCACTTGGTTCAAAGTTGCTTTATTCCTTAATAGGTCTTGAGTTCAAGTCTTAGGAAGTTTCTTTTAAAAGAAAAAGTACATTCAATTTCTAATTTCAAGTTACTTTATTGTAAAAGTGCATCTCACTTAAATAAGAAAAAATAAAAATACAAGTGAGTCACTTAAGTTTTTTTTATTGTTGCACTATTTAAAAGTAATATCATTGTAAAAGTGAAATCACTTATTTTACAAAAGTGGTTCACTTAAAGCAACTTTCTTGTAAAGTGATTGTCAAAAGGTTCATCTTGGGAAGAGGGGGGTTCTTTTTTTTAGCTGGACATTCTCTAGCTGCCACGTCACTATTGGGGACATCTTCAACAGTTTCTTTGTTCAAGCATAACTTCATCATACAGAGTCAGTTTTCAGTGCCGTTTTTTTTTAAACCGCCTATTTTTTTGAGCTCTTCACATCCAGACTATTGGTTTCTGCTTTTACAGCCATTAATTTATAAATATGGCCGCCCCTTGTGATATTCTACTTAACAGTTCCAACTATTTCTCATGGAAATCTCGTATGGAGGATGTTCTACGAAGTAGGGGACTTTTCAGAATTACAACAGGGAAAGAAAAAGAACCCACTGATGATGATAAGAAAATAAAATGGGCAAATAGATGTGATGAAGCTCGTGGATTGATTGGGATGTCAATCTCTACTGATTTGCGATTCCACATATCTGGAATTGATGAACCTAATGCTGCTTGGGACAAGTTGAAAACTGTGTTTGGTAAACACAATGAAATTCGAGGTCATCAAATCGAAAATGAGTTGATTTCTTTAAATCCAAGTGACTTTTCATGCATTCAAGATTATTTATCTAAGTACAAAACTCTTAAACTCTTATGTGCAGAATGTAAGATTGAGAGGGAAGACAAACAGTGCATTTATCATATTCTTTCCAAACTTGGACCTGCATATTCTGTTTTTGTATCTACATTTTACTCCATGAAAGCATCCTTGAATGCAGCTAGCTATCAAGAGCGTAATCTTGAATCCTTTTGTGATTCCCTGATTAGAGAACAAGATAAACTCATTCATCTTGGAATAATCAACAATGCAGATTCATCTGGGAAAGCCTTGTTGTCCTAACAGAAAGAAAAGTCCAAGCCTCCCAAGAAACAAAATTTTCGCAATAATAAGTCAAACAAGGGTCCCAAACCCTCTCAGTCAACTCCTTCTTTAAAAAATGACAAAGGATCCAAGCCAAAAGGCAAGAAGACTGAGCTTCATTGCAACTATTGTGGGAAAGATAATCATGATGAATCTAAGTGTTTCAAGAAGATGGCATCCTTGGAAGCAGTAATGAAGAAGCACCACATCAGCCTAGATTCATCTTCAGAATCTACCTCTCATGGACATGCACTTTGTGCTTCTGGTTATTCTTATAATGCATATTCTTCTTCTACTTCAAATGAATGGCTCATTGATTCTGGAGCATCTTATCACATGGCTAAGGATCAAGCCATCTTTTCTACTATGCATGAATGTAACACCAAACAAATATTTGTTGGTGATGATAGATCTCTAAGTGTTGTAGGAGCTGGAACAGTTCCAGTAGATAATGGTCATTTTAGTGATGTACTATGTGTTCCAAGAATTTCCTGCAATTTGTTATCAGTCTATCAGATCACTCATTCTGGTGAAGGTAAAACTGTGACCTTTACACCTCACCAAGTTTTAATCAAGGATTTTAAAGATCCTCAACAGGTCCTAGCTACTGGAATTATTGATGATATTACCAGGTTGTACAAGTTTAACAACTTTGGGTCATCACCTTTCCCTTCAGTTTTTGTTGCTCATAGTGATAACTTGAGCAAACTTTGGCATGAGCGATTTGGTCACTTAAATTATCGCTCATTGCAACAATTATGTAAAGAAAATATGGTGACAGGTCTTCCGATGGTATCTTGCAGAGATGGTGTTTGTTCCGGTTTTGTACTCGGAAAACATCATCGGGATAGTTTTGACAAACGTGCCTCTTGGCACGCCTCGGTTCCCTTGGAGCTTGTGCATAGTGACTTGTGTGGTCCTCTTCCATCTGCTTCCTTTTCTGGTTTCAAATATTTCTTAACTTTCATTGATGATTACACGAGACGCACTTGGGTTTATTTCCTAAAACTTAAGAGCGAAGTATTTAACATGTTCTTGGCCTACAAGGCCCTTGTTGAAAAACAATCTGGTCATCAAATTATTAAGTTAAGATCTGACAATGGAGGAGAATATGTTAACAAACAGTTCACTACTTTCTGCACTGAACAAGGCATCCAACAACAGCACACTGTTCCATATACACCACAACAAAATGGTGTAGCTGAGCGGAAGAACCGCACTTTAAAAGAAATGGCTAATTGTATGATCCAATCTAAGGGACTAAGTCTTCAATTTTGGGCTGAAGCCATAAATTGTGCAAATTACATAGTTAATCGCACCCCCACAAAAGCATTACAAGGTATAACACCGGAAGAAGCATGGAGTAAAATTAAACCTGATGTAAGTCACTTTCGTGTGTTTGGTAGTGAAGCATGGGCTCACATTCCGGATGAAAAATGGAAAGCATTGCAGCCTAAAAGTGAAAAGTGCATATTTGTTGGATATTCTGAAGATGTAAAAGGTTATAGACTTCTTCAACCACATTCTCATGCTATAATCATTAGAAGAGATGTTGAATTTGCTGAAAATATCTTGGCCTGCGAGCCTAACTCGGCGAGTGTGCCATCTTTGGCCTGCGAGCCTGATTCGGCATTTGTGCCTTCTTCTTCTTCTTCTTCCAACTTCCTCGATAGGTTTCCAACTCCAGTTTCTGATGATGACAGTGAGGATGAAAATCCACCTCCGCCTGCTCATGTTCCTCCAGTTGCACCAGCACAAGTGCTTCCTCGATGGGTCCGTTCAACATGTGAAGCCGCTGGTGATCTTGCCGGTGATCCTAGAGATCAACGTCGAACACGTTCTCAGTTTCAGCGAGCCTCTTCTCTTTTGGCTCAAGTTTCCGAGAATCATGATCCAGAAACTTTTGCAGAAGCTTCAGGGAATCCAGATTGGGATGCAGCCATGGATGAAGAATATCGTTCCTTAATGGCGAACGATACTTGGGATCTTGTACCTCTTCCAAAAGGAAGAAAACTTGTCAGATGTAAATGGGTCTACAGAACTAAGTATGCATCAGATGGAAGTGTTGAAAGACTTAAGGCAAGGTTAGTTGCCAAAGGTTTTTCCCAAGTTGAAGGGATTGACTACAATGAAACCTTTGCTCCTGTCGCAAAAATGAACTCCATCCACCTTGTTCTTTCCCTTGCAGCCTTACACAACTGGGAATTCCATCAAATGGATGTCAAGTCTTCCTTCTTACATGGTGATTTACAGGAGGAAATTTACATGGAACAACCTCCTGGCTATGTTCAGAATAACTCTAGCCTTGTCTGCCACCTTAAGAAATCCTTATATGGCCTTATGCAAGCTCCTAGAGCTTGGTATGCCAAAATGGATAACTTTCTCCTTGACACTGGTTTTTCTAGATGCCATTCTGACCCCAATGTCTATACCAAGAAAGTAGGAAACCATCTCATCATACTTGTTCTATATGTTGATGACCTTATTCTTACTGGTAGTGACCCTAAGCTTATAACCCATGTGAAATCCAGTCTTAAACAAACCTTTGAAATGTCAGACTTAGGACATTTGCATTATTTTCTTGGTCTCCAAGTCCTGCAAACCAAAGAAGGAATATTTCTTTCTCAGTCTAAGTATGCTTGTGACCTTCTTCGTCGCTTTCACATGGAAGATTGTACACCAGCCCCTTCTCCCTTCCAGTCTGGAGTCAAACTTTCTGCCACTTTTACTTCACCTGAAGTCGATGCCACCTTGTATCGTCAGCTTGTTGGTAGTCTCTTATACTTGACTCATTCCCGTCCTGACCTTTCCTTTGCCGTTGGTCAAGTTACCCATTATATGCAGACACCTCATGAAAGTCACTGGAAAGCAGCTAAAAGAATACTTAGATATATTCGAGGTACAGTTCAGTTTGGGATTCATTACAGTACAGGGGGGAAACCTTTGTTGGTTGGTTTCACTGATTCAGATTGGGCCGGCAATCCTGATGATCGAAAGTCTACTGCAGGTTATGTTTTCAGTTTGGGATATGGACCTATTACTTGGGCTTGTAAGAAACAACAAGCTCTTGCTCTTTCTTCAGCAGAGGCAGAATATCGAGCAGCAGTTAATGCCAGTCAGGAAGCTTTATGGCTTCGACAGATCCTTTCAGAGTTTGGATTCGAGGAGCAACAGCGTACTCCACTTTGGTGCGACAATCAAAGTGCCATCAAGCTTGCCAAAGATCCAGTTCTACATCAACGCAGCAAACACATTGAGCTACATATGCACTTCATCAGAAATCTTGTTCATGATCGTGTTCTTGAAGTGCTCTTTTGCCCTACAGATGACCAAGTTGCAGACATCTTCACCAAGTCTCTTACAGAAGCAAATTTTTCTAAACTTCGATCTATGTTAGGAGTTCAGGAACTTGTCATTAAGGGGGGATAGGCTCTAATGCCTCCTTCCTTCTCCTAATAGTGTCACTTTTGTAAATCCTTCAATCCTATCCCAAGTTGTTCTTAAGGGGGGATGTTAGGATATTTAGACACTTAGGAGTTAGTTAAGATCAACTTGTGTAATATATCCGTTAGGGATAGTGTGTTTCTTTAGTATGCATTAGTATGCATTTGTAAATACTTAATCTGACGGTCACGATATGTTTCCGACATAGAGTGATCCGACGGCTCAACTTCTCTTAGATCAAACCTAACCTTGATCCATGGCTTAACACCCGATTGGTCCATGATCTCTATTTAAAGAGCATGGAGGGTCATTGTTTAGTTGATCGATTATGAGAAGCTCATTTGTAACTTTCTTTCTTTGCATAATAAATTGTCCCGTAGAAGCTATTTGGCCGGGGCCGTGGAGTGTTTCCCTCAAGAGGGTTTAAACCACGTCAAAACATCGGTGTGTTGATCTGTGATCTGTTTGTGTGAAGTGGTTGCTCTTGGTGTTCGGTCCTTTGGTAGTACCCTGTGTACCCGAACAAAATTACCATTATACTTAAAACCATTAATGCACATCATAATAGCAGTAAAGAGGGATGTTACATTACATACATTGACATTACAAACATCCACTAACAAACCTCTCAAAACATTCAAATTACAAGTTAATTTCCATTACATTGTATGTACAATAAAAAACACAATACTTAACCTATAATTATTTAATTATATTGTAATGAATCCTCAAAACCATCTTAAAGTGAACATGATGATCAAACATCGTCGTCCTCACATGAAATTGCCTTGTCTGATGTCATAAATACACCATCATTAATGGGCCATAAATCCACAAATAAATTAATACCGGAGTTTTCATGGTCTTCGTCACCTTCAATTACAGGTAAATGAAAATCAATGAATTCATCATCTTCATGGACTTGATTCTCATGTGGTTGCTCATGTCCTTCGAGCACTTCAGTGAACTCAACACAATCTTCATCTTGGTCATATGCATCATCAACAATCATGTTTTCATCATCTTCATCTAGGTCAACCATGTCCTCGGGGGGGGGCTTCTGCATCTTCAAGTAAATCATGTTCCTCTACATCTTGAACAAATGTTACTATTCGTCTTCTTGGATCATAATCAATAACAAATGACCAACTGGGTTCTAAATTTGGAATAAGAAATGTTTGGTCACATTGATTTGGAAATACATAAGGTTCAGAAGTGGTTTCAAACCTAGATGTATTGATCATTTCGAATCCATTCAAGTGTAGAAAGATAGTTTTTTCCTCGCCCACTTTGATAAGCTTGTACCATTCAACACGAAAGAGAAATTTTTTGAAAGACGTGAAATCAAGCTCTATAATATCCTCCAACACTCCATAATAGCGAAGTGTGCTTGTGATTGGTTGTCTATCATTTGCATGTGAACGACATTCCACCTCAAATGATGCTGAAATTCCACAATCATAAGTTTGTCGCTTGTCATCAACCTTTTTGATGCGAAAATGATGACCATTATTCCACATTCCTTTGTAATATGTTACCTAAATTCATATAAATATTAACTAATTAGATTCAAGGATACAAAAGTTAAAAAAATAAAAATAAATACCTCCAATATGTTAATATATATGTATCACCTCTCCATTTTTAGATCCTTTAACGAAATTCAGTTGTTGTTGTGTTACTCTATTCCTCCCCTTTGTTGCCTCATGTTCAATATTGGTCTTTAGCCAATTCCATGAGCATCTCTCTGACCATTTTCTTTTATGGGCTGTAGGAAGTCCTCGAGCAGTGTTTTGGCCATGTCTATTATATGTACTGGCCCATGCCTTTTCATCCTCTAATTTCTTTTGCTTAGTGTACTTCTCCATCCATTCCAACATAAAGTCAGAATTATATGCAACATACAAATGCAATGACTCCCACTCCTTAGCATCTACAATGAAAAATAGAATTGTTCAATGAATTAATAATTATTTAAAGCCATGTCTTAAAAAATGTAAGATAAAAATTACTACTTCCAACATTTTTATATACCTTTAATCCTCTTTGAAGTCCCTTTACCCTCTAATTTTTCCCCTTCAAATGATTGAGGTTGGTTACAATCCCATAATCGCAGTGCTTCAAGATGCAATTGAGGTAAGTACTCACTCAAATGAAACATTGTTTGGAAAACCATGTACCCCTCAACCATGGACCCTTCTGATCGAGCCCTTTGCCTCACAAATTGTTTTAGAACCTTCATATATCTCTCCACGAGCCACATTGTCCGAATATGGATAGGACCACACTGTTCAATCTCTTCTACTAGGTGTACAAGGTAGTGTTCTTGAGAATTGAAGAAGCTTAGAGGGAATTACATTTGAATATCACACATCAAAAGTGAAACATTCATTTTCCAATACTTCAATTCATCCTCGTGTATCTCTTTAGATGAGACCCACCTACATACATTAACATGTATCACAATAAATACTAATGATTTCTTCAAAACTATATGTATAAACTAATATAAATGAATTACCAATGATATGCTTCAAAGGATAAGTGTCATCGAAGAGTCTGGATTAAAGATTCAAAATACCTCAAATATTTGGATAATTTGTAAATAGTTAACGTGACATCACAATCAAAAGTGCTTGGTATTGCTGCAGGCAACACATACTACATGACCAGTAACAAATAGCCATGTTAAAATATGCATGAACTTCTATTGTCAGTAAGATATACAAATTCATAATTATCTTGCAAGAAATCTGATGTACTACAAAGTTACCTTTATCCAGTTGTGCCAATCATGTGTTTTTAGGCCTATAAACTTTGACCCATCTCTCGTGAATAAGTTTTTTAATGTCGCACCAAAACGAGAAGGAAATATTATGCTTTTCATTGTATCAATGATGTTTGCTTTCTCCTCTGATGTAAAAACCCAAGGAGCATGAATATATGAGTTGTTTTCATGCAACCACATGTTCGGCATGATATTGGCAACTTGGAGGTCCTTTCGTAACTTTATTTGCGCTTCATGGTTGGTTCCATTTAGATGTTTCCACAAGCACTTTTCCACATTTTTCTCGATGTGCATAGTATCAAATAGGTGGGCTATTGGCAAGCTCTCATAATAATCTAATTTATAGAAAATAGAGAGTCTTTTCATTCCTAGTGGAAATCCCGTCCCTTCCTTTTTGTCATATAGTGCTTTCCACCTAGAAGGATTCATCTTTCTTGGCTTCCTCATTTCCACTTCCTTTCCATTGAACTTATTTTTCTCACGCACTCGATAGCAATGATTTTGTGATAAGAATTGTCTATACTCGTCATACACAGTTTTATTAAGATCCTTTGAGTACCTATGCAACATTTTCTGCCCACATGATGGACAACCATATTTCCCCTTTGTTTGTAGCCCTGAAATAAGTATGGAATGCATATTGAGTAAATGGTGTAAAATGAACAAAATAATTACAAATGTAATTTATAATATATTACCACAACAAATAGAGAGTCCCGGGGCATCATGAATTGTCTAGATAAGGATCGCATGAAAGAGGAAGTTTCTATCATTGATAGGTCTTGATACATCATACATATTTACACCATCCCATAATTCGCGAAGCTCATCAATGAGGGTCTCCATGTATACATCCATATCCTTTACCTAATACCTCCCTAAATAAACAAAAAAATTTGTATGAGGGTTTAACTGAGTTGATTTTTTTTGTATATAATCTTCAAGAAAGCATTGCATTAATATGTTCTAGTACCTGGTATGATGAGAGTTAACATTGCATGCTCCTTTTTCATTGCCATCCAAGTGGGAAGATTGTTGATAATAATTAAAACTGTCCAAACAGAATATGTTGTTCTAAGATCTCCAAACGGATTGACACCATCCATTGCTAGAGAAATTCTTGCATTCCTTGGCTCATTATGTGGCCATTTTTCCTCAATATCTTTCCAATATTTGCTATCCACGGCCATATGCATGACACCATCTTGGCTCCTCCCCCGTGCATGATAATCCATATATTTTGCCAACTCCTTGCATTTGAACATCCTCTCAAACCTTGGCTTTAGTGGAATGTGTCGTAGTACTTTATAAGGAACCTTCTTGGATACTTGATCTTTACGATACCTATCTGTGTGACACACTGGGCATTGTTGCAAATTTGCATTCTTTCCATAGTACAATATATGGTCATTTGGACATGCATCATATGTATTGTACTCCATTCCAATGTCTTTCATTACTGAAGATACTTCTCTATGAGAATGAGGCAACTTATTGTCCTTTGGAAGTATCTTGTTTGCCAAAAGTCTACATGATGCAACAAATGATTTTATAACATAAGTATACACAATATTCAAAACTTTTAAGACATTTAGATCATTAATTTATAGGAATATCAAATCCTACCTTAATATATCGGTAAAGCAAGTGTTTGTCAATCCATGTGTAACGTTCAAATTCAACAACAACATAAGTGTCTCCAATATAGAAGTATCTACATTTGGGGAAAAGAGGCGTCCTAGCCAAATGAGCTAGGGGTGAATCAATAACTTCTTCAGAAGATGTGTAGAAGTATTGGATAAATTCATTAACACCAGCCTCATTTATCTGCGAAGTAGTTTCATCCATAAATGTGTCTTGTTCTTCATCCTGAGAATGGCTATCATCAGTGATATATGTCGGTTCTCCAGGAACATTGGGAACTGAAAGCGACTTTTCATCAAAAAAATCATTTGAAATGATCAATAATAATGTATTACATAATGTGCATATTTATTTATTATAAGAATAACAATTTGTTAATTTTATAATGTACCTCTTCTATATAAACTCCATAGTTCAATCTATGTTTACCGACTAGCCGTCACTTCTTTAGTTTCCTGTTTTGGCACCTTTTGCAAGTGCAATATATCATCGCATTGAAGTATTCATTTGTCCCTAGAGCAGGTATTGGTGCTCGTTCATCTGAATATCCAGATGATGATGTGCTATTTCCTTGAATGCACCATGTATTATAAGAAATAAGAGTGCAACTTTTAACACGAGTATTACATCTTTCCCAAAAGAATATGACTCTTAGGTGCATGATATGTTATAGCTTAAGAAATTTGCAAGAGGTGAACTATAGAGGCGTATGTGTTGGATATTATTTTTTAGATGGTTTAGAGGATTAATGCAATGAAGTTATGTTTCTTTGCAAGAGATCAAACATTTAGAGTGAAAGTCATATCTGACAATCCAACATTTGTGCACATATTACTTAGTTGGATATCATGCTATTTAGTTGTGATTCTTGAAAATGAAGAATGGTAAGGGAGTACTAAAAATGATGAGGATTTCAAAAGACCAATGTAATTTTTTCCTTGAATGATTTCTAATATGAAAACAAGGTGATCAGTCAAGCCTTAAGACTTGGCATTAATTATTGGCAAAATTTGCAGGTTTAAATGAGGAACAACATTCATATTTCCTTCAGAAGTGACAACCAATCAGATGACAAGGTGAGGTTACAAGGAACCCAAAGTTCCAACACTTATTAATCAAATTTTCACTTTCTTTCCTTTTGCATGTTGAACTCCATCCTCAATTCATCCTATCCAATCCCATTTTTTCAATTATAAGTTGGTTGGTCTCAAAATATGAACCCTATTTTTGACAACAATTTTCAAAATATGATTATCGGTCTCTTGCCTACCTTGTCAATTTCTCTCTTATTTGATGGGGACGAATTTATTTATGAATTCTCTATAGGGGTAATTACTTTTCAGTAACTTTATGTGTATGAGAACTTTGTTTGCAATTTTTTAGTGAAAAACAACTTAACGTGCAAAGGAAATGGTGACAACATCAGCAAAACCAAACAAGAATCCATCAAAAACAGGAAAATATATCAAGCCAACAACAACAACAAAACCAAACAAAAAGATAGGATGAACTCAGCTCTCATGAAATACCTGGTCTGCCATTTCGTATAGGCACCAAACAAATGGCGTAAAATAAATCTGCAAAGAAAAGTGTGTGAATGCTAGTTAGGATCATTACATAAATAGTTGTTGAAATATATGAAAACATGTATCTTAAAAAAAACATTGTAACATTATTCTAAAGGTATCTTGAGCACTAAACACAATTGAAACATGGTTAAAAAAGAAGTGGTTCATAAGAATATATAGCCATTGTATTTTGACTTGAACTAGGACAATATTATGCATCAGCTTGTATGTTCCTTGATAATTTTTTGCATTAAGTTCCAGCCATATTAAGCTTGTTGTAGTATGCATTCTACAACTTGAATTGTGTTGATAACGTTGTCAAAATTTCCCTCTAATGCTGTCCCATT
Source organism: Larix kaempferi (assembly GCA_027924585.1). Taxonomy (NCBI): domain Eukaryota; kingdom Viridiplantae; phylum Streptophyta; class Pinopsida; order Pinales; family Pinaceae; genus Larix; species Larix kaempferi. The sequence continues at coordinate 12,031,930 of BSBM01000289.1, forward strand.
GACCCCATTTTCCCAATCTAGAATCTAGGCACTTGTCCTCTCTTTCAACCACCTCAAAACATTCAAAATCATTCATTTAATTTTTGTTTTACAAATCTAGAATTTACTGTTGTAATTTAATAGAAATGAGATTTTCCCAATTCCTAGATGAAATGGATTATGGAGTTTGGAATCCCCATAAGAGAAGCTAAAAATTTGGTTAAATTGCAGGTGGGGCTTATATAATCTGGTATCAGAGCAGGATAATGATTTCTGAAACTATGCTTAGAAAGCCTTGGAAAATGAGCATCTCCATAATACATTTTCAACCATTCCATATCTACCACACAACTTGCATGCAACATTTGTGACACCAATTAATTGAAGCCTAGTCTTGATAGCCAAACATTGATAGAGCATACGCCACCCCAATAATTTGTATTTCAAGGAAGATTGAGTTTTCCAAATAGAGTGACACCTGCTTAGCCAGCGTGCTTTGAGATCACTCATCCCCCACCTTTTGTTCAATCATGGAATAAGTTTGCAGGTGTGCCTTATGTTACCACACAAACTAGCATGTGAGATTAAAGTCCAAAGGAACAAGCTAGCCCATGATCAACTAAGAGGAAGGCCACTCTCACCTCACCAACCCTCTTCTACACTTTTGGGTGGCTCTCCTCTAGCGCAAACGGGGTCTGCCTATTTAAAATTGCTAAAGTTTGGGCATTAAGTTCAAGGTGAAATGGAAGAGTGGCTTTTAACAAAACATGTGGTATTACTATAGGTTAATAAATGAATGATGAGTGGACCAAGCCTGGTATCACATTCAAACCTCCTTAACAACTTCCTTACTAAAAGTAGCAATGAGTTGTTGACATCCGCTTTCTTCACCAAGAAGAAATAATAAAATATACATCCTTATTGTAAGACTTTTGGGTTACTCTAAGATTCTTTACACCATGTTTGGGGTGCTTCATGAGATTTGGGGTACATGGTCCATGTTCATCCCCTGAATGGTCCGAGATGGATTGTAGAATGATGATAGAAGATTCATGATGCATATGTACACTTGTGATAGCTTGCTCAGTGGATACCATACCTCAAATTATTACCAACTCAGTGTTCTTCCCTAACGCATTTGAGATCTATTTCCCAGATGATGGCTGCATCGAGGATTCACCTAGTGGGAAAACACCCTACAAGATACAATGAGCGTTTCAGAGGAGGGATACAAGCCCTAGATGGAATTTTCTAGCTTCATTTCCTATTTTGAGGATTGGAAATCACTCAGGGACACCTAGGGATTTGATAGTGTTCTTGCAAGGGGTAGTTGTCCTAGAGGAGTACTTAGCTTTGGAGAATGGATGGAGTCTATGGATGCTCAAGATGGATAGGTCTAGACTTGCCTTGCATAGCTACATCACCTTGGGTCACTATTGTGCACGAAATCATCATTGGAGCTCGACATTTGTACTCTAGGAGTGGATCGCTTCACTTATGTGTGGCTTACTTATGTTTAGTAGGGCTTGATTGTAAGGCTTGGGACAACCTATGTTATATTGTTGGCCTCCCTTACATTTCATATAAGTAAAGGAAGGAGAGAGTCTTTCCAAACATCACATCACATCACACATTCATTTGTATCTCTTCTTTGAAGTGTTGTCTTAGTTATGTGCTAGGGTTCATGAAGAAACCCTAGTGGAGCATATAAAGAGGAGGTGGACCATTGCTCTCTCTTAAGATTCTTATTTGTACATTTGATCTATCTCTATTGGGTGCTTGGGTTCTTGGTCTCTTGGAGCATCTCGGGGTTCTAGGGTTAGGGTTTCATCCCTTGGAGGCTACATATTCAATCTTGGAAACCCTTCAATTTATTTGGGGATGAAGAGCGAGGATTTTTTCACCTTAGAGGGGTTTTTTCACTTGGAGGAGCTAGGGTTTGTTGACCAAACCTAGCTAGGTCATCTTGGGTAGTTGGATTTTTCCCTAGCCTTGAGAGGAGGCTATGGTATATATGCACTTCATTCATTCAGCATATATATATATATATATATTTCTATTTGTCCACATATTGTCTATATTGCATATTTGATTTTAGCATTTTATCTTCTTTGGATGGTTATTTCCAACTCTTAATTGTCTTGTTGATTTGATTCACTCAAGAGAAAATTGTTTAAGGGGCTTAACACTAAGATTGAAGATAATAGAACAACCACCTATTGTTGTTGTGTTTGTTGTTATATCTACTATATAAGAAGTGCTTTTAGAACTAGTTTACACATGTGAAGCTTGTTAGGTTAAGCTTGACTTAGTAAAAAAGTCAAATATGGGTTTACCATTGGTGGTTTACAAACCCATCGTTTTGGTTGTCCCACAGTATTTTCCCATGGTATTGCATGTGATGAAGCCTACTTAAGGGCTTGAGGAACTCCATTGTAAAGTGCCTAAATTCGCTAGTGTTGGCTTGTGAGTGGCTGGTGATGGCCAGATTGGCCATGCCTTGGTTGGAGTGGTCAAGAGTAAGGTTCCTAGAGTTATGACTGTTTTGGGACCAAAAAGATTACAAATAGAAAGATCCATATACCAAAAAGAATCCAATAAGAGAGAAACCAATTAGTATAAAATGATCTACATAAAACTGAAAAAAATCACGAAATGCAAGGAATTTTAATCTAAATTTTCTATTGATTCATAATGATATTGTTCTATTATAAATTATCAAATTCTGTTATGAAATACTTACCAAATTCTTACTCAATTTAAATTGCAAACAAACATATTTCAAAAAAATTATCAACTTAATCATTTTAAAACTTTACATTTCCAAAGTTGTTAAGTCCATTTAGTTTCTTCATCGAATTGGGAGATCATTTAATTCGTAGGACCTTCATAGAATTGGGGATTAACAAAGCTAGTGATTTAAAACAAAATTAGGTTTAAAATATTTATCAGACCTAGATATGTTAGTTAAATTTCTCTCTTGTCGAAATGAGAAGATTATGTGACGAAGAGAACAGGCCAAAATTCTCACCCAGTTTTGTTCTGTTAGATACTTGGCAATTTTTCTTAACGAAGGATAAATCTAAGTAGACTAGAGCTTAATTGAAATAGGGGAGAGTTCAATTTAGCGTGTAGGAGGTAAAAAGCAAAGGAAACTCTATATATATGTCAACTAACACTTTAGGTGCAAAATCATCGGTCTGAATCAAAATTTTCAGCCAATTATATGAGATAAATAAGCAGTCCAACTAACAATATCATATGGGTTGCAAAATTTTGACGGAAACAATGAAACAGATAGAGTATTAAAATTCATAATAATTGGTGCAGGGATCAGAAATAATTGTAACCAGTCAATTATTGTAACTATACTTAGGCCTACATTCTTATCTGCATGCACACGAATGCTAGGAGATCCTTGCATATCGACCGCCATAAGGTTGTAACCTGTTTTTTCCTATAACAGAGAATATTTATGTAAATTTGTCAAAAAATTAGTTGCGTTGAGCATTTTTTTAAGGCTTCATCTCACCATCACATTCAAGCTAAAAGCAGAGTTCAGAAGATATGGTCAAGGGATTCAAAGTGAAAGCAGAATTCAAAAGAAATATGCCAAGGGTTTTTAGTACAAGATGCATACGAAATCCAGATTCGTGGTTTTTATGGAAATGCTTTTTTTTAGTAGTATATTTAGTATAGTGTGTTTTGGAATAATGTATAAGATATAAGTATCGCAACCAAAATCATAACTAACTAGATCATGTAAATAATATAAAGGTGGTTGACATAATAATAATAATCTATTTTATGGTTAGAACATCTAGATTTGAACATATGATATTCTAAGAAGAAATGGTCTCCTATAATCTTTTTCTTAAACCATCTCCTAAGAAGAAACACAAGTTCTTAACATCACCCTTGCCACTTGAGCAATGAGAGTCTCTCATAAAGAACATCTAAATGAAGGATTAGAACATCTATGAAGGGTTTTTGCAAAATAATGGCTATAACATAAAAGACATCAAAAAGGCTTTCAGAATTGCACAAGATTCAAAAAATAATTATTGAAAACAAAAACAAGATTATTCCAAGAAAGCAATTGTGATATTTAAAAAAAAAACCTTTCAATTAACATGTTTAATATATTTAACTAAATAATATTAAACAAATTATTTAATTAAAAATTAAAATTAAAAAAACTCTTCACATTTTAAATATTTAATCACTACTGAATGTGGACCTCGTGTTCTTGGGCCGATGCCACTTCATTCTTTTTTAGACAAATCCATGCTACTTTTACTTGTTTAAAACTTCTTAGAAAGTGTAAATTGAATTACAAAAACAATACGGGGTAGAGTTTCCAGCACAAATTAAAGTTAAAAAATGTGAGATTAGAAAACTGATCAGACAACTTTTAAATTTTTCTTTCTTTCTTTGTAACGGTGAGGAACGTGGTGAGCGTCAATACTGAATATATTATTTTTTTGTTTACAATATCCAAAGGTAGTTTAAGAAGGTACGTAGTTGTAATGCTCCTTTTTCTGGGTGACTTATTAATGCATGAATCAAGTGGACGTCCATCATATATGGTATTCCTCAATCTGAATGTGATTTCGTGTAAGGAAGGAGAAGGCTGCTGAACAACTTGCCCATCTTGGGTCCGAAAGGACACTCAAATTGATATTAGAGAGTTCACCTGTGGTGGATGTAAGAAGTTATAGGTATTTCTATTGTTGTCAATCGGAACGGACCCATTGTTTTCTGATTCAACCGTTTGGGCCTTTGCTACGCCCTCCCTAGGATCACCATATAGAAATAGAAATATATTTTTATGTGCTGAACAACTCGTTTTCCTACCAATATTCATTTGGTAACTGATCCCATGACATAGATTTTGCAAACAAGCTGAAGTAGGTACCAGTCGGGGATGATTTAGGCTTATAATTAAAATGGAAACTGAACTCCAGGAGTGTACAAACTGATAAAAGTAGAAAATGGCTGGAAATGCTCTTAAATTCTGGAAAACAGAAACATGGTGGAACTTTCAAATTAGAAGGAAAAAATTTAATTTCAAATGGCAGCTAGGTTATGGAGAAGCCATGTCATCTTATAGAAATATTCTTTGGCATTTTTGGTTATTGCGGTGATGCTTCTAAACCCTTCCATTTCGGATAAAGGTTCAACCCAGAAACCTGTATCAAACAAAAAGCCAGAGCTTAGAAACTCCACTTCAGAAGGATTCTCCATGCTAAAGGATTTCCTCTCGAAAGGAATAAGTGCCAATTGGGTTGTGCATATTTAATCACTACATAATTGACATGAAATTCAAGGATGACGTGCATGTTCTATGTGAAATATTTAATCTAAATTCTTCTCTTATGGTTTTCAGGAAGATATAATATCTGGTCATCCTAAAGAAGATAAGTGGAAGACTGTGACTAAGAGGCTACTAATTTTGACCTGAAAGGCCTCTTAACTCAACCAAATTGCTCATCTAAGGATTGAGCTGGAGTTAAACAGAAAATCTAAATCACTTATGCCCTCAGCGGTCCTGCTCTGTTTAGCCAGAAGGTGAGGGTGTCAATCTAGTCTTCAAGTTGTACAGGAAGAAAAAAAATTCGGAGCTCGTATAACGATGACTGCAGATGGCTGGGCATGAGATTACCATAGAGTGAAAACTTGTAATAACGAGTTTGAAAATGGGGAAAATTAAATTACAGTTGAAGGCACAAAGAAGATCTCTACCAGATAACTGGAAGATGAACTGTTGTTATACGAAGATCTAGTTCGGTCATCAGGGAGATTCAAGATGTCTTGAAGGTTCAGGTGCTACCTACTACATTTGCTGCAACCTTCCGAAATTGGCATATGATTTCAGAGGATACCAAAAGGCAGCACAAGTTCAAATTATAGGGGAACACACTAGATTTGTCCTCATTAGGTGGAGTGCATCGTGCATTCATGATGAAGTATATTAAGAACCTCCGTAAAAATCAATGGCAGGAGAAACCCAGAGAGAACCATGAATCCAATATTATACTGAACTCGGGCAAATTGATCACACCAGGTACTATAAATCAAGAAATGCAGGATTTGCATATTCTCGTGTAAATTCTCTTTTGATTTTTCTATTTATTCCTATTGGCTTTTCGATTGGTTTTTCAGGTCTTAATTGTCTTTTCAATCTACTTCTGAGTCTTTTTTAGTCTTTTTTAATTGTCTTCTCAATCTACCTCTTAATATTTTTTAAATAAATTTGAAAAACTAAGTGGAAAACTTAGCTCCTATTAGTTGTTTAGTTGTTTTTTATGAGTAATTGTAATCTCTCACATTTTTAGATAGTTTAATGGAGTTTAGCTACCAGTTATTCATGTCTAGTTACATGTTATGATTAATCTTCTTCCAGTTATCTCTCAATAATTGCAATTATCCATTCCTCAACTACTAGTTATCTATATATCTATTCATTCCTCAAATTTTGGATCATAGAAAGACCCACTCATTATGATATCACCAGTTCTCTACTTCTAGCATGAATTTAGTGGGCAAGCTAAGTAGAATATCACGAGTTCCTAATTAACTTACAAAAGTTATTGCATCAAACGAGGAGGCTGTTGACACCATATTTCAAAATATCCAAAGAAAGCCTAAAATTTGTCCAAAATACAAAGGATTTGTTAAATGTAGGGTTATAATAAAAATCAACAAGCAAAAACCCACAAGCGCAATAGTCCAAAAGAAATTATTGGGAAGGTTAACTTTCGGCGAAGTTCCAATGGCGGAGATGGCTAAAGAAAAGATCGACGGTTGTCATGGATCCCCACACCGCCAAAAGGCTCGTTTGCAAAATATGGTGAGCGGTTGTTGGAAAAATACCACCGAGATACGTGGCGCAATGTTATTGCCCCACGTCGACGCGATAATGGTATTACAAACCACCAAAGTGCCATCCGGAACTGCCAAAGGGTAATATAGGGAAACATGGGCCATGACATGTGGCAGATGCAGAACACACAGGAAACGGGCCATTTGTTGATGAGGATCAGATGGACGATATGCATTTGGAAAAAATCAAGAGATGAGATTCATCTGCATCACAGCAAGTGTGCACTCGACAAAGTAAATGGTGGTTGCGGTAAGCAAACCACCTTAACAATTGTCAGATGATGGTTGATCCGCATGCAGTTGAAACCAGGAAGGAAAACCATTGTTTGGGATCGCGGATACCACTGTGGGGATTAAGATGCTCAAGATCTGACAGCTCAAGTCACAAATATGTGCGATCAACGGTTGGAAGTAAGGTACATTCAGAAAGTTGCAAGAAAGATAAGAAAAAGAGCCTATATAAAATAAAAGGGTTTTCAAAAAACGACATTTTGTCTATGTGTCGTTGTTCTCGGGAGCTTTGAAGACAGGTGGAGATTGGCAGTTGCATCAGAAGGATAAAGGACGTGTCTGCACAGGTCACATTGAAATTCGAGTCCTGGTGAAGGAAATGACCAGTTATGATCTACCCACGGCCGAACAATGGAACTATGTGGATAAATATGGAAGGATGAGATATTATGTCCATTCATGAAGATGCATTCAGAACTCTTGCCAAGTGGCAAAAATGATGTTTTTATTTTAAAAAAATTTGTAATATTGTTTAAAGACTGTTATCTTTTGAGTTAAGACATTTTCAGTTACTAGTTAAAAGAAGTGATCATGTCAAGCTGCTTCTTCTGAATTTTGTATAAAAGACAATGAGAATCATTTTTTAAGGGGTTGGAAACTTCTTGAGAGGCAATAAGTTTTGAAGTCAAATTTTGATGGAATAATAAAAGGTCGTGCAGTGGAAATACCTTTTTTGTCAAGACCAGAGATTCATGTGTTGATCATTTTTACAGTCTGTCTTTTTCCTTATCTCTATGTGTTCACGTTTGCTTTCTTCGTTATATCTTCCATTATGTTCTTCTTCTATGCTTAAATGAATGCTTGAAATAAATTGGGATTCATACTGGTTATGCTTCGGTTTATCGCATTTAAGTATCCATTTATTTCTCTAAAGTTGACAACGGATTCATCCCAGTTGGATGCCTGTTGTTGATGGACTGTCATTATTTCTTTCTATACCACCTACAAAATTAAATTGACTGTGATATGGTTGCTATCTTGCCTCTATGAAAATCTTTTTGGTATAAATCACTTGTTGGTACGTTAAATATCTGAATGTTGACTCCATGCCCAATGTTTCTTGTTTCCTTTTCAACTAAGTAAATCATTTTTGAGAAATTTGAGTGTGTTCTATATATTTTTAGCCTTTACATATATCTTGTGAGAGAGCCCTCTCTGGTGGGAAAAATGGCTAAGTTTTCTACCTAAAGTTTGGTTTGAAATAGGTTACCTTAGGTGTTATTCTTTTACAACCGGGGATAAAATCTAAGTGCTAACAGAGGCAAAATCAGAAAGAGTTTGATATTATTTTTGTTATTCATCAAGGTTTGCAGGGACAAGATTTCATTCAGTTGGTTAACCACAGGCATCTAGGTCAATGGATAATTATTTTCTCTCGTATTATTATATCATTCATAAAATTAAGTAGATAGCATAAAATGGAAGTACTTTGATTAAGTTGTCGTTGTTCTCAAATGGCTTTTCAAGGACAGACAATTTATAAGTGAACAAAATCTTAATTGGCTTTTCAAGTGCAGACGATTTCTCCGTGAACAGATTTCTTGAATTACTCGGAAGCTTGAGATTATTGAAAGTGCTTAAGATCGACTGTTTTGGGCATGCATTTATTGGGCGAAAAAGGATTGTTATTCCTTTGCTCAACTTGCTGTCGACTGGGCGGAGAGGTGGATTTGGTAAGGGAATAACTCTTATGGTGACTTGCTATTCTTCTTTTCTTTATTATGATTATTTAGATTTGGTCAAATTTAAATATTCTTTTAATAAATCTTAGAATTTTATAATTTGAATGTATAAATTATTTGATAATACTAAATTTAATTGGAAATTCAAAACTTAATTTAAACACTTTAAAAAATAATTTTTTAAAAAGAAATACAAAATTCCAACAAAACCTGCACCATAAAATCCAAAACTAATTAAAATAAATAAACTACTCCATTGATAAACACATCAAAACTTCCCTACAATATCTCATAAAAATAAAACCTCCATACAATATCTCATAAAAAAAATAAAGTGACAGACATCATTCATGATGAAGTTCCTCCGTCTTTAAAAAAAAATACAGAATCCCATCAAAACCTGCACCATAAAATCCAAAACTAATTACAATAAATAAACTACTCCATTCATAATCACATCAAAACCTCCCTGCAATATCTCATGAAGTATATTAAGGACCTCCATCTTAAAATCAATGGCAGGAGAACCCAAAGAGAACTATGAATCCAATATTATACTGAACTTGGGCAAATTGTTTGAAATGAAAAACAACAACAATAATTTCTAAAAACTGCTATTACAAACAAAAACCAACTTCACACATCTTTTCTGTTGTCATTCCTGGTTCACGACATTTCTTCAAAGACTCCCAATTTTCCAAAAAGGTCTTGTACTCCTCAATATATGGTTCAATTTCTGGGTCAGTAAGTGGTGGGAGTTTCACTTCTTTGAGCTGAGGAGCTATTTGGAGAAGGGACCCCAACAAAGCAAGTACCCTTGCAACATCACTTTCAAAGTATGTGATGCTTTTAATCTCTACGAATTGAAGATTATTGAGTGGATATATCAAAGCGGGTGGCATTGGATCTCCTTGAGCCTGCTTAAACAGATCAGAATGCAGGGATAGGATCCTTCGAAGGAGAAGAAAGAAAGATCGCATGCAATTTTCCGTCGTTGTCAAGGATTTGACAGTTGAAAGGTATAATCTGGAAGATTATCTAAAAGGATGGAAGCTAATTCTCCCAGTTCATGAGGTTACTGTCCTTATTATATATTCTGCGTTGATGTTTCTGAACGGGATGGGGATTTTAATAGATTACCGCCAGTTTCACAGTTGGAAAAGGAACCGTCCCTCCAAATAAAGTCGACAATTGATCCCTGTGTTGAAGAGATTTGCTCATTAAAAAAATATTAACCTTGGCCATCGACAGGATGTTAACGGTGTGGCTATCCAGTGCTTCCAATCATGGGGCCTTCTTGTGATGATAACTCATCAACTACCAGGAATGACAACAATTACTTAATAGCAATGAGATACCTGGTTTTTGAAGAGGAGGAATCAGAGGATGAATCAAGGAAACAAGTGCTGGTTGCATCGATTCTTTGGGATGTTGGGGCAGCATTACGTTATTTGTTAATTTAGGATTATTTACCAAACCTCTTTACTCATTAGGGTTACCTAAAGAAGCTACAAGGATTATAAAACCCACAAAACTCTACCTCCTGGAAACTTATAATAAAACCCTCGGCTTATAAGGAGAAAACAATACTAGTTTCGTTCGACTAGCACTTGGGCGCCATTGGAGATCAAAACACTCAATGCTCATAGATCAAAACACTCAATGCTCACATTTGGTTCTCTTATAATTACCGGCCTGGCCTCTCATCACATAGTATTCGAATAAAACCCAACTCCCAATTGCAATCTTACTATAAATGCTCAGTTCCAATCATAATCGAATTTCAGCAAAACGACAAACTCAAAGAGACCCATTCAACCAAATTGTTATTCGAATTTCAGCAAAACGACAAACTCAAAGAGACCCATTCAACCAAATTGTTATTGATGGGTATCCATAAAAAAAATCATTTACCTCTTTGATGGACTGTCCGCGGCTACAATTATATTCTTCAGATCAGATTCAAGGGTTTTAATCTAAAACAGAAAACCACCAGAGAAAGCGAGTTAGTGCAGGTTTAGATAAAAACAATCCATGATACAAGAAAACAAACAACCCATGAATATACAAGAAAACAGGTAACCCATAAAAGAAAACATGATTACCTCACATGATTATAAACACAGGCCCTGGCGCATGAGTATGACTGTAATCAAAGATGCAGGATTGGTAACGTCTGAAGAGGCTGCAAAATGCAGAAAACCCAAGGTGAAAAATCTTCAACATAGAGCAAATATTTCACTATAAGTAGAAATGTTATTTTCCATTCCCGCCAGCGTCATACCAGCTTTCTTCTGAAAATTTTCACCTCCCGCGCTGCGCTTCAACTCCAAAAGTATTGAGTACAGAGTAAGAAGCTGCCCATGATGCCAGTTGTTACAGGGTTGGTGAGAATTGATGACGGTCGATGTTGATGAAGGTGGCTGGCTCTTGATCAATGAATGGCGCCGTCTCCCACATCGAAAAAGTCCTTTTGTTTTACTTTTCATTCAAGACATTTAAATAAAAAGATATATATTTAAAACAAAAAAAAAGTTACGTCTTAAATAAATGTCTTAAAGACCCCCTTAGTGTAATAGTGCCAACTGCTTATATAAAGGAAGTTGTCTAAAACATATACGATTTCGTCCGGAAATCCAAACTCTGGAGAAACCGTAGATGGCCGGTCCAGGCTCAAATAGAATTTGTGGACTCCCTCCAGCATCGTGGCTTTCTAGATAGATCCAACTATAGAAAATTTATGCCTAGCACTGATTATTTTAAATCTAAAATGATCTACAATTTCTGTTTGAGGGCCAGATCGACCATCTACTATTTCGTGTTCGGATTTCCGGGAGGTATCGTAGATGTTTTAGACAGCAAGTGCCAACTAAGTGTCAACGCTAGTGCTAAGAAGCGCCCACGAGGACTACCCAAGTGCCGAGGGTTCAAATTAATATTCCTTCATGGATCCAAGATGCTACGATTGTATTGATCAAGTTGAAAACATTGTCTTAATGAATACAATGCTTCTTTAATTTAAAAAACTCCCAAAGAATGAGCAATCCGAATCAACTTCCAAGTGTCATAGGTGACCTCAGGCTAATCCTTCCTATCGCCATGTCATGTATTAAATGTCGGTGATGAATAATATTGGTTCATCGAAATCTGCGTTAAGATAGCATGGTGGTTACAATATAAGATTATCGAATTTTGAACAAATTTGAAGGATACAATGAGTTAATTCTTGAATTGAGCGAGGTATAATTAAGAATTGATGAGATATCTAAAATTACAGAGACTAAATGCCAAGTACGCAGTGTGGTCGAATCCTTCAAACCTATTCTTCAGGATCCTATAATATATGCTTTGAAAAGTAAAAGAATGGTGACTCTGTTCAATTAAAGGACACTTGAATTATTATCCTTGAAACGAATAATCGACTAGCTACAAGAAACTCTAATTCAGGGATTTGTAAGTGGTAGTCTTGATGGGGATGCATTATCTGTAAGATTGTTTGTAGTTTGTGGGATGGAAATTTTTGTTGCTCAGTTCTACAGCAAGAATTTGGGTGTCTATGCAGAGTGGATAGGAGCTATTAATGTTGTGTGCACATTCTCAGATGCCACAATTAGAGTGAAGAGCCAACTTAAAAGGTTTGCTAGAGCACCTAGATAACCAAATCCAATCCCAATCCCAAATTTGAAGGTTAAAGGTGGCAGAGCACCTAGATAACCAACTTTAGATTTTAAAGGGACTGAGTTTAAAGTGGCAGGGTATCGGGAGGCAGAGGATTAGATCGACTTCTTCAGGCATTCAGTTCCATATTTCAAGCAGTATTCTCAGCAAGCAGCTCTAGATTTGAATACAAGTGGCAATTTTGAAGGCATTGAATTCAACGGTTCCAGATTTCTTGTTCGCGAGTCAAGGATCTCTTTATTTTTAGTTTTGCAATAACGGGCAAGAGGTAATTCTTATAAAGGGTTTCATTTTTAATGTAAAGGAAGTTAAGATCGTAAGGCTAAAAGTTTGTACAAGGGTCAAGAGTCCAAATATTGAAAGTCTGAAGATATGCTCTGTAAATTTCATTTTGGAGGCCTCTTAATCTGAAGATGATTTCATACATGTTATGAGCCATGTTTTTAGCTGTCATTGAATTTGAATATATTGCAGTTTTGTTTAAACTGATCACTGTTATGAAATCCTTTATATTGACGTTTTCACTATAAATGCTCATGCTGTGATTTTATATTCCTGTGTATATATTTGGAATTTGTTTTCTGAATATGGTGTTTTAACGTTAACATGTGAATATGAACAGTTTATTCCACATGTTATCATTAAGTTTTGAACCTTGACCATCCTTGATATGTTTCTTCCTTTAGTCTGGTCATAACCTGATGTATCAGTTGTCTTATGCTTTCTCTGTTTGCATTAATCTCTTGACCCATTCCATAACCAACCCAATCAACCAAATCCATCCGAACTTGAGGTGCCTAAACTTTGTACTTTGCATTAACTTTGTACTTTGCATTCAAGTGCAAACTTTCGGACTAACATCTTCTAGCGCAGTTACCAGGGACAAAGTAGAAGATTTTCCCTGTGTTGTACGATATTGAGTAGTTCTATCTTTTGATGATGATCAAAAGGTGGACACAGAGTTGGCTGAAAATAATTCAACTGATAGCTCCACAATCATAAGACTCCATTGGAGGAAGAAACCTGTTGACAGAAAGACGAAAGGTTGGAAGGGAAATACCAAGTATCGAGTGATTAGTCTTCTCCATGAATTAATATTCTTCTTCATCAGTTCACTTCTGTCTTTTCCTTTACATGTCAAGAGAATCATCTTCTGTTTTGTAGATTCAGCTGATCATACCTTTCCACCGTATATCCTTCCTCGAGAGAAGGAAATCCGTCCTCTTCTTGCATTATTAATTCAGAGGCAATCCCTTCATCCAAATCTGTTGAGAAGAAGGATGTATGTATTCAAATCCCTCCTGGTTATGACCAATTATGTAAACTTGAGAGTAATGAGGTTGATCTAGCATCACCTGTGATCCATACTTCTTCTTGTAATAATCTCAACATAGCTGAATCTAAGATCCGACAACACTATAAACAATTGAAATTGACTTTTGTCCTTCATGAATATCCCCCCAATTTTCTTGATTATCTTCCTAAGTGTACTGGAGAAAACCATTTGACAACAGAGCAACACATGGATGCCTTCTAATGCTTCACAGATAATTTTGAAATCAACCATGAAGATGTGTTTATGAGTACCTTTTTCCAGTCCTTGCATGGAGATGTTGGGTTTTGGTTTAAAAGTCTTTGATAGATTCTTGGATGACTTGTCATAATGTATTCTTGAGGTATTGGGGTGTGAACAAGTCTTATGATCAGTTTCTTTTTGAGTTGTATGCTTTGAAAAGAAAGAGGAATGAGATTGTTACTCAATTCAATAGGATGTTTCAAAGCCTTTATTTCAGCATGCCCAAGGATATTAGACCTTTAGAAAAAGTAGCCATATATTAGACCATGTTATATTATGCGGCAGCTCATCATCATCCTAATCTAAATTTATGATTTGGGATGAAGATTTGGATGAAAAGGGACAGGAGGATGATTATGAACAACATGGATACAAAATGGATCAACATTCTTCCCAATATATTGATACATTACCTTCATATTTTTATGCACATGTTCATAATTCCGATCGACATAATGATTTTCATTACACAGTAGGAAATTTTTCCAGTTTCAAACATAAAGACGATTCTACTATGAATTCTTATGAAGATGATATGCTGATCATCATGAGAATGATTTTACAGAGGATAGTAATCAGTTTGTTGAAGAAAAAACTGTTTTTACAGACTCTCTTGCTTTTGATGTAACAAATCAAAAAATTGACTACGAGTTCTGTTTTGAAGGATTTATTTTTGATAAGAGAGCTGATGATGATTTTCCAGGAAAGTCAATTTCATTTTCTGATGAAGAATATTCTATTTATAACCATTTTCAAGAAGCTACTGTTCATGAGGAAATCCAGGCCTTTGATACAGCTCAGAGATGTTCCCTTGTAAAGAAGTCTGGTCAACAGATTCATGAAAGCAATTTGCTGCCTTCCGATTCTTATGATTATTATGTTGCAGTGGAATTTAATTTTGCACTATACACATGTGAACAGTTGCAAGAGTTTTTTGCTGCTGCAAATTTTCATAAAGGTTTACCTGTTTTTGATAAGTATGAGGACGATTCAAACAAGCATATTTTTGTATCAGCGTATATAGAATCTCTTACAAATGGGCCTGTGTATGACACTGTGTTGTAGCCCATTATTTTTCATGATGATATTGTTGCTGCTAAAGAAAATTCTGTACTAAAAACATGTCAACAATTTCAAGAATTTGTCACTGCCTTTGTTTGTTATGAGACCTATGATGTACATGAACTGTTTCAAGATAATTGTGGTCTTATTAATGGAGCCGAAATCACAGAGAGACTTCTTGATCCGGTAAATCAACTAGAATTTTGTCATGATTTTCAAGTTCCGGTGGCTACTTACATGGAGTTAATCTTTTTAGAGGCCTTGAATGTCGTAGTATTCAGAGTACAAGCAAATCATAGCAGTAAGTATAAGCTGCATATTAAATTCTTGTTGCAAAAATTTTATTTTTTATGCACTCTTCCATTTACTTGCAAACTGAAAAATTATGTTGTTAGACATCCTGTTGAATGGATGTATTGGAAATTCATATATACTTAAGCAGATCATTCAGTTGGTTAGGAATAGAAGTTGTATATAAATAAGCTCGCTTCTTGAGCATCTGAGTTTTGGTTTCAGCAGATTTCATTTTCAGCTTCATTTGGTTTGTAATGTGTTTTTTCAGAAGTTGTTTGATTTCAGTTTGCAACATAGTGGATTTTTTTTTCAACAGTTGCTCTTTTCGTTTGACTTGGTGTGTAATACTTTAGCATGGATAAAGACTCCAACTCAATGAGAAGCACTGGTAAAGAGCATAACAAATTGCAACTTTTGGAACGTATAATGCGGGTCGTAGAGCATGTTTTATGGACAAGTTGTAGATGTTTATGGACAAGTTGTAGATGTCAGAGACAATTTCATGGAAAAGGAATAGGGTCTGCATGTTTTTGGAGCCTCATAGGGAAGACTCCATCCCCAATTGGAACTAAATGTTGGTACCAAAATCTACCTTATAAAAAATTTTCAGCTTCCGGCAGCGAAATGGCCAGATTTCATAAAGCACGTGCTGCCCGAAATGCTTGGGGTTCCATGTGCACATTCTTTGCTTAATTTAGCAAGAAAAATTGTTTTAAAAGACTTATTGCTTTCGGGATTTACATGATGAAATGCTTGGGCTTAATTTAGCAAAAGATAAATTGTTTTTAAAAGGCTTATTGCTTTCGGGCTTTACATGATGCTACTATTTTATTAAGATACTAGCGATTTTAATGTTTTTGCAAAAATTATTGGTTGTTAAGGCCAATCTCCAGTCCGCATTTATAATTCATCATACCACCAAAAAACCAATAGCAAGTGTTTGAAGTTTTTCTATGGTTTGTTTTGCAAAGAGTCAAGTGTTTGAAGTTTTTCTATGGTTTGTTATGCAAAGAGTCATGGGGCCTTGACCACTTAACCCAACTATTCAACAACAAAACATGGTCACCAAACACGATTATTCCTTTATGGAAGCCCGAGCTCAGGTCCAAGCCCCAAGTCTGCCAAGGAGGAAGCCAATTCTCCATGCACTACGATTTAGTTGTGATAGGAACATTGCTGTATATAAATTAAAAAAGCTATATGAGTTAATTCATGTGGGATTTGTTATCCACAACCCAAAGAATAAAATCCAAAGGTCAAACAACTCGAGCTCGAGTTCAAATGCTAATGCCTTGTCCAAGCACCCAAGTTCTAATATTAAGAGTGATTAAAGGAAAATCATAATCTTATCCCCAATTGTTGCTAACACCAGATTGCAACGGTTTGGGAGAAAGTGTCAAGAGCCAGTGACGACCAAATACTAGGTGTATCGAGCTTTCAAGCATCCAGGTGTCGAATCAGTGTCGAATCAATTGACAGTGGTCTACAATGAATTCATTATCTAGCTGCCTATATAAAGTGCCAGCTAATTGTCAACGCCAGTGCTAAGAAGTGCCCACGAGGATTACCCAAGTGTCGAGGGTTCAAATTAAGATTCCTTCCTGGCTCCAAGATGCTAAGATTGTATTGATCAAGTTGAAAACACTGTTTTAATGAATACACTGCTTCTTTAATTAAAAAAAAAACGCCCAAAGAATGAGAAAGCCGAATCAACCTCCAAGTGTCAAAGGTGATCTCAGGCTAATTCTTCCTATTTCCATGTCAATTATCAAATGTTGGTGATGAGTTATATTGGTTCATAGAATGGTTCATTGAAATCCGCGTTAAGAGAGCATGATGGTTTCAATAGAAGAGTATCCAGTTTTGAACAAAGTTGAAGGATACAATGAGTTAATTCTTGGACTGAACGAGGTAGAATTAAGAATTGACGAAATATCTAAAATTACAGAGATTAAATGCCAAGTACACAGTGTTGTCGAAGCCTTCAAGGCTATTGTTCAGGCACCTACAATATACACTTTGAAAAGTAAAAGAATGGTGACTCTGTTGAATTAAAGGACACTTGAATTATTATCTTTGAAATGAATAATCGACCAGCTACAGGAAACTTTGATTCAGGGATTTGTAAGTGGCAGTCTTGATGGGGATGCATTATCTGTAAGATTGTTTGTAGTTCGTGGGATGGAAATTTTTGTCGCTCAGTTCTACAACAAGAATTTGGGTCTCTATGTAGAGTGGATGAGCTGTTAATGTTGTGTGCACATTCTCAGACGCCACAATTAGAGTGAAGAGCCAGATTAAAAGGTTTGCTAGATTTATGTATTCAAACTCTTTTGTTCATGGGGCTCGAATTGTGCAAATGTTATCGGTAATCCAATCTCAAATTTGAAGGTGAAAGGTGGCAGAGCACATAGATAACCAACTTTATTAGATTTTAAAGGGATTGAGTTTGAAGTGGCAGAGTATTGGGAGACAGAGGATTAGATCAACTTCTTCAGGCATTCAGTTTCAGATTTCAAGCAGTATTCTCAGCAAGCAACTTCAGATTCGAATACAAGGGGCACGTTTGAAGGAATTGAATTCAACGTTTCCGGATTTCTTGTTCACGAGTCAGGGATCTCTTTATTTTTTAGTTTTGCAATAACTATCAGGAGGTAATTCCTATAAAGCGATTCATTTTTAATGTAAAGGAGGTTCATCTTGCAAGGCTGAAAGTTTATACAAGGGTCAAGAGTCTAAAAATTGAAAGTTTGAAGACATGCTCTGTAAATTTCATTTTAGAGGCTTGTTAATCTGAAGATGATTTCATACATGTTATGAGCCAGGTTTTTAGATGTCATTGAACTTGAATATATTGCAGTTTTGTTTAAACGGATCACTGTTATGAAATCCTTTATATTGATGTTTTCACTATAAATGATCATGCTGTGATTTTATATTCGTGTGTATGTATTTGGAATGTCTTTCTGAATATCGTGTTTTAACGTTAACATGTGAATGAACAGTTTGTTCCACATGTTATCATTAAGCTTTGAACCTTGACCATCCCTGATATGTTTCTTCTTTTAGCCTAGTCATTCTACATTATTTTCAGACCCTGATGTTATTAGTTGTTTTATGCTTTCTTTGTTTACATTAATCTCTTGACCCTTCCATAACCAACCCAATCAACCAAATCCATCCAAATTTGAGGTGCCGATAATTTGTACTTTGCAGTCAAATGCAAACTTGAGGACTAACCCATTATTCACTCAAAGGCCTATTAGAGCACCGAAGAGGAGCCTGGTTTAGCAACCAGACAAATTTCAATGAGCAGCTAGAAGGTACAACATATCTGTATAGTCACACAGATCGATGCAATAGATCTGTACAACCGTATATATTTGTATGAAATTATATACCATGATACAAACATATCAATATGACTGTACATAACAGGTTTGTATAGTCAGATGGACATCTGTGCAACATGGAAGCAAGCTTCAGGCTATTTTCTCGATTTATGTGGGTAGATTTCCTTAGTATATGTGCATATTTTTCTTTGTTCGAGTGTATTTTACAGTCATAAGTTTTTGTATCTTTGAATTTTTTATTGCAAGCTTTGATCCATTAATGAAAAGCTAGTTTGAAGGTGTAAATTATGTGTATTATGTTTCTGTTTCTGTTGTTCATATTTTTTTTAAGTCATTTGTGTAATTGTTTTTTTTTTCTCAGAAAAAAACCATATTTATATTTCCAATTCCAAAAAAAAAAGATTCCTCAGCTTTTTATCATATTGCTTGATAGACATAAAGTCCAAAATTTCAAAATATACCATGGATATATATCTACCTCCAAATTGTTCTTGAACTATCACTCTGAATAAGAGCTCCAAAAAAACTCATTATTTTAACAATTACATAACATCAAAACTATGACAAATAGATATTCATTTAACAAAGTGTAAACCCTCAACAAAGTATATAATTTATTCTCAAAATAAAGAGTATGAAATAGAAGAGACCAAAGTCTCCTCTTGAAATTCCTCTTTGAACACTATGTGTACTTCTTCCTGAAGACCATCTTTTGATAATTTGTCTGCATTAATACTGAAATTATCAATATATGTGATGAAAAGAGATATTATTAAAATTCATATCAATTTCCTTAAGATGCTTTGAAATATTTAAAATTGAGGCTTTTTGAACCTGGGATCTACCCTGCATCTATTGACTAACAAAATATAAATCACTGAAAATTGGGATTTCCTTCATACCCTTTTTATCAGCTACTTTTAACAATAGCAACAAGGCATTTAGTTCACTGCAGTTGTTTGATCTTGGACCAAGAGAGGCTTTTCCTTTTATATAATGAGATATGTAAGAAAAGGAACAAAACCAACACCATGACACTCGCCATTATCCTGAATGGCACCATCAAAATATCCCGTAGAGGCATAGGACACCTACGAAGGGACTCAGTCGAAACACCTTGATCGAAAGAAAGAAACATAAGAGATTGAGAAGACACCCGAAAGCTTGGAAAAAGCGAATTGTCGAAAATATTTTCATTTCACACGGTCCAAATTCACCGTACAACCACAAAGGGAAACACTTGTATACTTTTTAGATCCTTCCACGTTAACCATGATTTCGAATTTTCGAGCACATCAAAATGTTCCCATAGATTGGATATCTTTGCAACTTTTTCAATGACTTTCCAAACCTGTCTTATACAAGGGCAGGATCCAAAGATATGAGCATTTGTTTCTACACCCTCACAGAACAGATAACACCACCTGGGCTCCTCTACACGTTTCTTCTACAATCTATTTTAGGTTGGGAGCCTATTATGGATAATGAGCTAAATTAGTTGTATATTTTTTGGTACAATTTATCCTAGGCATTAGAGAGATTTTGAGGTCAAAAAATGGCCTCCTAAGAGATGTACTAAAAAAATATGAGATATATTAAAATATTATGAGTTGGGGGTTTTATGAGGTAGGTACATATGACAAATCAATTCCTACACTATTTTCTATGCACAATATAAATAACCATGGTTGAGTTATTTTTCAAAATTCACTAGAAATAAAATTAATAAAATAACTCTACATTGATGTGACTAAGATTCATTGTAAATTCCCCAAAATTTATTGTTCTTTAGCATTTATTTGTCTTGAACTTGCAAATGAAATTAAATAATAAAAATCATTTTTTAAAAGCTATTTTTTTAAATTTATGTTGACTTTTTATATTTAGTATTTTTCTCATCAATTTAATATAATGTAATTTAATTGAAAATTTATTTACATGTAAAATGTTAATAATATTACCCCGGCTCCGGGTGCCATCGCCACTGTCAACAGGGCCATCAGGGAGACACGTCTCCTCCTCCCGGCACCAGTTCCCAGGCCTACATTGATTAATGGATACGACGTCCCTCCATTTGGCCTCCCTACACTCAACAGATCCCATCGCCCACATGACCTGGGGGATGGCATTTATGCCGGCTCAACTTTCATGGTTCTCTCGCTCGAGCTGGTGTCAATTTGCATTTAATCACTCGCGTGCGACCTCCTACGCTCTCCACGACACCTGCAGGGTTATGAAGAACCAGGCTCGCTCCATTGCGGTCATTACGCCTCTGGGTTATGCCCGGTCTGCATCCACAGCGAAGAGCTCGGCACCTGTAGAGAGTTTAGCTTTCTTGCTGCCCCATTCGATTATGAAGTGCACTAGAGGCATCTCCCGGCGAGGTTCCAGTCAGGGCACTGGTAAATCCACATCGGTGGAGAAGGAAATTCCAGCCAACATTGGCTACAAAGATAACGTTTCAATGACGTTTCGCAGACTGGTGGATAATTGGGAGTCCAGGAGCATTGCTGAGATTCTCGCCTTTGGTAGCCCTGGTATGCAGGTGAACCACTATTGGTTACTGAAAAATTTGCTTGGCACTCTGGTTGAAGATATGCTTACGAACTGGAATGTGGCCAAGCTGAATATAATGGAAACCAGGTCCAATATGGCTCAGTTAGACAGCATCCTTATGGCTCTTGAAGCATGTCTCTCGGGCAACAGATATGCAATGTTCCCTCACCCGTCTCCACCCCTAGGAGTCGGTCCTGAAGGTCCATTGGCCGATACTGGAGATGGCTTGGTCGGGGTGAATAAAGGCTTTGAGCCTCATGAAGTCGAGCAAGCAGCCGAGAGCTCTTTTCACAATTCTGGGGACCTCGCTGCCTCAGTGGACGTCGCTCCAGCACCTGTTCCTATTCCTCGCAGCACTCCGTGTCTTGAGCCCCCAGCTGCCATTGCAGTGCAGATTGTCTCCCCTCCTGGGACCTCTTTTTCGACACCCTCCACAATTGACATTGTCCATAGCAAGCGCCTTCAGAAGGATGAAGCAACAGTGATTCTTCAGCGAAAAACAGAGCCTCTGCCATTCAAGCTCCCAGAGCAGCAGTGGACAGATAATCTCTTTGAACCCTGCCTCATCTCTGAGGAAACACATGACTCCAAAAGCACAGAAGCTAGTTCTTGATCTCTGCATTTCTGGTTTTTTCATTATGTCTTTTTGTACGCACTGGCTTGCCCAGAGTTATAGTCATAGTAGTTTACTGTCTTTTTCGTTCGATAGATATCCAGTTTATCTCCATAAGTTTGGCTATAATGGTATGTTTTGTAAAGATGGCACCTTGAACAGGGCCAATCTGAATTATCTGGATTTTCTCGTGAACTGTAACATTTTTGTACTATAATATAAATTTCCCATGCAGATTACAAAAAAAAAATGTTAATAATATTATTATAATCCATATTGGATTATTATTATTATTATTCTTTATTCATGAAATCTATATTGGTAAATTAATATCAAAATCAAAAAAAAATTTAGAATATTTATTTTATTGTAAATGAATGTTATAGTTAAGTCTCTCATAAAAAATAATATAAGACTTGTCCATTGGTTGTAGCTTGGGTGGTTGGGAGGAAAGATTGTTGCCCTCCCCACCCAGGTTCAATTCTCGTAAGTGACATGATGCTCTTGTTGAGCCCTATTGTAATGATTGTATTTCAAGCTTTCCTTGATTCTTCGGAATAGCAGGAAGGTGATTTTTCCGCTGGAAAAAAATAATATAAGACTTAATTTGTTTTCAAAAATTGAGTAGTAAAAATATATAATTTAATTTAATTTAATTTACTATCATTCATAAATTTAATTTATATGCATAACTAACACACCTTTTTCATATTAATATCATTCATGAATATTTTAAAAGCACAAGGATATATATATATATATATATATATATTAGTTTGGCATTATAATATTAAATAAAATGAAGTGAATATATAATTAAAAATTAAAAAATATGAAAATGATAAAAATATTATTTTATGAAAAAATGTGAGAGGAATATATATATATATATTAGTTTGGTATTATGATATTAAATAGAATGGAGTGAATATATAATTTAAAATTAAAAACATGAAAATGACAATATATTACTTTATAAAAAAACGTGAAATGACATTTTTTATGTATTATGGGTACTTTTCTTTAAAATGACAATAATATTATTTTATGATCAAGTGTGAAAGGAAAAAAAGTGTAAAAAGACATTTATTATGAGTACTTTACTTGAAAATGACAATAATATTATTTTATGAAAAAATGTTAAAGGACTTTTATTATGAGTACTTTACTTTATGACTTAAAAGTACTTATAACACTACCTTGGTTAACTATGGGTTTTCATCAACCATAGAAAATTTGACAAATAAACATTTTTAACTCATGCAATGCCACCTCAACCATGGGGGATGATGTCATCTACTAGAATGTGATTTGTTGATTTTTATAGTACATTTTCTTTGTTTTGAGGCCCATTTTTTACCTCAAAATTTATCTAATGTTGGGAGCCGATTATGGATAATGAGCCAAATTATTTGTATACTTTTTGGTGGTGCTCGGACTTTCCATAATAGTCACCACCACCAATCCATTGACATGATTCGAGGATCCTGTAAGGATTCATATCCTTTGGAAACTATATAATATTTTCCTTGTCCATTCTTTTTTTTTTCAGCAGAAAAAAACCATACTATTGGTATTCATTGATAAGAATCAAATAGTACAAAATCATAAGTCATTGTGAGATCATGACTTATAAAAAAAAGAAGGCCCTATGGAGCCCATAATCAACATCCAGATTACAGAAAAAAAACATAGAATTCATCCTGTGCAGAGTGTGATCAAACTAGGGTCTAATCATAGATTAATACATCAAAAGTTCAAAAATTGCATCGCCATTACAAGTATGACATGAAAACCTGATCCGAGTCGAGTAGAAGACTCTCTTGATATTCTTCCCACCTAATAAAACCTTCAGCGCCTTCATGAGCATTTTTGGATAATGTATCGGCAAGTGAATTATGCTGTCTATATATATGTTCAAAAGATATAATCTTGAAGAAAAGTATAACTTCCTTAATTCTGCGACACCAGTGATGTAGAGAGATCACATTGATATTAAAAACCCCTTGAGCCCATTTGATTGTTACCCTGGAATCACCATAAACTAAGATTTCATGAAGACCAAAATATTTGGAAACTGCAAGAACACACAAAAAACCAATCATCTCAGCCTTGGTATTAGTGCCGCTGCCACAATTGAGTTTCAGAGTATAGTAATGATCCTTATTGATATAGATAACCCCACCAATAGCACAACGCCCATCAATAGCCGATCCATCTAAGAAAGCCACCGGTCTGTGAAAAGTGCATTGAAAGAAAGATTGTTTTGTGACTCTTTTATTGCCAATGCTTGTGCAATGAGTTTTAGTGACCCCCATAATTCTGCAAATGATATTGTTAATAGAGGGCCTGATATCCTCAAATAGTGCTACATTCCTCGAATGCCAAACTGCCCATGAAACCATAGCTGGAAGAAAAGGAATTTATTTACACTCACGGAACCATTGAAGAGCACAATCTCTAAAAAGTCCTCCAACCTTCCATGTTGTATGCATATCTAATTGTTGGAGAGTCTCTTTCCAAATAGTTCTGGTGAAGTTACAACCAACAAATATATGTTCAACCGATTATGAATCATTCATGCAAAGAATATAGATGCTGGGCCCAATCCACCCATGCTTATGTAGATTATCCCAAGTTTTAAGACACCCCCCTAAGGGCCTGCCACATGAAGCATTGTATCTTCATTGGTATCTTCCACCTCCAAATCACCTTATACCACCAATCAGAGGAAATGAACAACTGCTACTAATTAATGTCTTGTATGCAAATTTAGCAGTAATCATCCCTGTGGCTTCATTACCCGTCCATATGAGCTTGTCTCTATCTCTATTCAATCAGACACTAGCAGCATTTAGTTTAAAGATATACTTTTCCCATTCAGATGCTTCTTCATCCTGAAAGCCCATCTCCCTCGCTGAAATCCAGTCTGGTTGTCTATTCCCCGCCCTATATCTTAGAATTGTATTCAATGTCTTGTAATTGAAACAATGTAGGATATGTAAGATTCCTCTAGATAAAGTATAGTCTTATCCCATACTCATGATAGGGTCAATCCCCACCATGATGTATGAACCATTTCCATCCCGTCAAACAAGATCTTTAGCCATATAGTTATAGATCTTTAAGAAACCTTCCCAAATTAATGAAGAGCCTCTAATATTTTTTGCTAAATTCCTGAGCCATTGGATAGTATCATCTTTAATATATTTCACCTTCAGAATTTATGTCCAAAGGGTTGGACCAAACACTCCCCTCCAAAAGTTTTTTAATCTTAATGCATAGCTGAACAAAGGCAAGTTCTTAATGCCCCATCCCCCTTTTTCAACTGGTAATGCAAGATGATCCCACTTGGCCATAGCCAAATAACCATTACATGGACCCCCTCGTCCATAAGAAGTTAAAAAACAGTTTTCTCAACCCATTTAAGATAAATACAAGAACCGACATGAGAGAGAACCAATATACTGGCATACCAATGAGAACAAATTTGATAAGCATGAGCCGACCACTAATAGATAGTAATATGAACGTCCAATTGTTTATCCTTTGTTCAACCCATTTGATGAGCCACATCCAGTCTTGACGTCGATATGCTCCATGTTTGAGAAAATATCATAGATATTTGAAACCTTCCTCCAGGGGGGGCAAAAAGTGTAAGGCATAATTCCTTTAAATTGCTCAATGTCACATTGTGGAATACCAAAATGATACACTCAGGTCTTTCTCTTATTAATCAACATGCCTGAAGCATTACAAAAGTCATTTAAAATGCAAGCATAATTCTGTCATTCAGATACTGAGTTCAAACCAGCTGTTAATACATCATCGACGAATAATGTATGTGAAATAGAAACTTCATTGGAGAAGGTAATGCCAGTGATCTTGCCCGCCACCTTAGCTTCAGTGATCATCAAACTTAATCCCTCAATAATTAATAAGAAAATCAGAGGTGGCAGTGGGCAGCCCTGTCTGACCCCTCTTGAAATTTTGAAAAACTTGGTTGGAGCACCATTAACAAGAACAACAATACATGCTATGGATAAACAGGCCATGATCCATCTCATCACCAATGGAGGAATTCCAATCTGAATAAGAATTAGGTGCAGAAAGACCCAATCCACCCTATCATACGCTTTTTCCAGGTCGATCTTCATAAACATAGATTGTAATCTACTAGCTTTAACAGAGTGAATCATTTCCTGAGTGATGCCTATGGCGTCCAGGATCTTTCTGTCCAAAAGGAAACTGAATTGTTCACCTGATATACATCTAGATAGCAGAGATTTTATCCTGGCAGAAATGATCTTAGATATGATTTTATATGCCAAATTGCATAATGCAATTAGACAAAAATCACCAAAGGTAGAGGGTTTACCAATTTTCGGAATCAAGGTAAGAAATGTGGAATTCAGACCTCCTGAAATGTATCCTTCAGCTCTGGAAAACTCCACCCTCGCCAGTATATCATTACCCATAACATCGAAAAATTCTAAAAATAGTTCCACTGTCCAACCATCAGGGCCAGGACTTTTGTCTTTGGCGAAGTCCTTCAACACATCTTCCACTTCTTTCAAAGTAACAGCTTGTCCTAAATCCTTAGCTTCTGACTCCGAAACAAACAAAGGGAATTTCCTCGCAATATTGATTTGAGTAATCAAATTGCCTTGCTTCTGATCAGTGTATAATGTACTGAAGTGATGCTTGGCCGCTGTATGAAGTTCCTCCATATCCTTAAAACAATACCATTACCACCCTCCAGCTCCCAAATAGAGGTGTTGTTCTGCCTATGAGTGGCATATACATGAAATTTGTTAGGAACCCATGTATTTACTTTGTTAGTATATTGTTGTTGGACGCATATGCTTTGTAAGTCGTCCCGTAGTATTTGTTGATCCATAGTTTGTGTTATTGTTGTTGGCGCATATGCTTTGTAAGTCGCCCATAGTTTTGTTGATCCATAGTTTGTATTGGCCCATGGTTTTGACCCGTAATAACTGTTGATCTATATTTTGTATTGGCCCATGGTTTGTATTGACACATGGTATTGACCCATGGTATTGGCACCTAGACTTAATATATAAGTGTGTGTTGAGGCCTATGAAGACACCGTGAAGTTAATTGTATTGAGCTTGCTCAAAGGAGGTTACCCCCTTGAAGTGGCCTATGATCAATATAAAAGTGATTCTGAGTTCTGTTATTTCTGATATCTCATGTATTTGCATTAATTAATTATTGGAGGTTCTTCAAATCTAGTATCATAGCACTTTCTTGGGCTCGTTGGGTGGAATTTCTACTAAATTTTTTTTCGCATCTGTTGCAAGTTTGGATCTGGGGATAACCCCTATCCGCTTAACTGTGGGAAGTACTCGGGCATAAGCCCTAAAACTCATTGTGAGGAGTACCACAGGAACCCCAAAGTAGCTAGCCCATTGAGAGGACCTACCAGCGAAAAGGGCAATGATCCCTACCTGATTGACTAGTTCCCATGTAAACCAAGAGCTGTCGTTTGTGGCAAATCGGTTATCAATTTTACCTGAGCCGTGGAGTGAGGGGTACTGCCCCAATATGCAAGCCGTCAAATAGCATTGGTGGCCGAGTGAATCCGCTGAACCGATAGGAAGCCGCACATACCTGGGGTCCATATCTATTTTCAGCTGAACTGTTGCCGATCACTTCCGCTCTAGATCCAACCGTTTCAGATCTATTTTGAAATTCGTTCCAGATCTAGTCGCCGTTTCAGATCCAGATGTTTTCGATCCCTTCCGCACCGTTGCAGATCCATCTATTGCGGATCCCTTCCGTGCCACTGTTGCCGATCCATTTCTGGAAAAAAAAAGGGATAAAATTCTATTTTTCGGCCATATATCCCTTGTTTCAACTCTGTTTTCCCTGAAACTTCACTGACATCTCTGCAATCCCATTCTGCATATTTCATTCCTGAAGACCCTATCCCAAATTCCACTTTCCAAGACCAGAAATCCCACATTTGTCTATTTTTAGGGCTTGCCATAACTCCTTCAATTTTCACCCAAACGCCTTCAAATTTTGCCACCGTGTTCCTTTCCTAATTCTACTTCTTTGTCCCTCTCTACCAAATTTTCTCATTCTTTCACCCTGCTTCTGAAATCCTCATTTTTTGCTTCCCTGTCCATCAAAAAGTGTCCACAACCTAGTCAAACCCCAATTACTCATCCGAGTTTTTCCCAAATCCAAATCTTCCTTTACCAAATAAGCTTTTGTTTGTGTTTTTCTATCCATTCCCCCCCCCCAAAAAAAAAAAAAAAATCTTGGTTGTGGTTGTCACTCGCACAGGAGCAAAAACCATGGAGGAAGCACTTGCAGCCATCCAAACCAAACTCCAAGATCTGGATGAAAAATTTCTTATCCTCCATCTTCAGCATTCAGCCATGAACAATAACCGACAGCCAGAATCTTTTGCAGCCACCGGGTTCTCTTCTTCCAGTAATTTTCGTGGGCTGAAGCTTGATTTTCCTCGCTTCAATGGTACTGATCCGACTAGATGGATATACCGAGCAGAAAAATATTTCAGTCTGCATAATACTTTTGATGTCCAGAAAGTTCCACTTGCATCCTTTCATTTGGAACAAGAAGCCCTTCAATGGTACCATTGGTACATCAAAGCTCATCCCGAGCCAAACTGGACAGACTTTTGCCAACTCCTTTTGCCATGATTTGGTCCTAGTGCTTTTGACGACTTCACAGGAGCACTCACTAAACTTCACCAAACTGGCACAGTGAGAGAGTATCAGATAGAATATGAGAAACTCGCCAATCACACAAAAGGCTTGTCTGATGAATTTTACAGGAGTTGTTTTATCAGTGGTCTTAAGGATGAAATCCGGTCAGAGGTTAAAATGTTCTGTCCCAACACAATGATGGAAGTCTTAGGTTTGGCTAAGTTGGACGAAGACAAGCTTGTAGCCCAACAATGCTCCAAACCCACTTTTGTTCTCTTCGGAAATATGGGTTCTCAACGACCTCCCATCCCGCCAGCTCCTCAACCAACTCCTATCAAGCATTTGTCTGAAACCGAGATGCAGGCACGTTGAGAAAAAGGGCTTTGTTATAATTGTGATGATAAATTCACTTGGGGACATAGATGTGTTCAACAAAAGTTCTATCTCTTAGATGTGGATTCTCTGCTTGCCTCTGAACTTGGTGAAGAAGCTCCAGATATAGTAGATGATTAGGTCGACATTCAACACCCGCCTGTTGACACCCCATCTCAGGACGACCCACCCGCGATCTCTCTCCATGCTGTAACCGGTGTCACAACCCCACAAACAATGCAGGTAAGGGGATACTTCAAGAAGTTCCCTCTTACCATACTCATTGATTCTGGTAGCACTCATAACTTCATTGACCCTCGGATTGCTAAACAGGCTGATTGTTTTGTCCATCCTTGCTCCAACTTTGAAGTCATGGTTGCCAATGGGGGCACCTTACCTTGCAAGGGGAAGTGTCACAATGTGTGTATCTCTATGGAAGATTATAACCTGCACTCTGACATGTTTGCCTTGTCCTTAGTTGGAAGTGATGTGGTTTTGGGCGTTCAATGGTTACGCACACTTGGCCCCATCTTATGGCATTTTGCGGAACTTTGGATGTAGTTTTCAATCAATGGGGCACAACACAAATTAATGGGCTTACAACTAGGGTCTCTCTGCATCATCAGTTCACATCGCCTGGAAAAAATCCTTAAGAATAATTCACATGGTGTCACTGCTCAGCTCCATTCCCTTCATATGCACCCACCAACGGTCTCCACTACTTCCTTGGATAGATATGCAGGTGTCTTTGTTGCACCAGTGGGCTTGTCGCCTTCATGAGACCTTTTCGGTAAGCATTTTGCTGCATCTACATCTCAGCAGGACATGATGGCTATTGTGCATGCAGTACAGAAGTGGTAGCCATCCCTATTGGGGAATTATTTCCACATCAAGACTGATCTCCAGAGTCTGGAAACTTTCCTGGAACAATGGGTCTCCTCCCCAGCACACCTGAAATGGGTTCTCCAACTCATGGGTTATGACTATGCGACCACTTACCAGAAGGGTAAGGACAATATGGTGGCAGATGCTCCTTCTCGCACATTTGATGACCCAGTTTCTCTTACAACTATTTCTCTTCTTGTTCCAAATTGGTTTCAATCTGTTCAACGGGGCTATCTCTTCTATGAACTCCATGCTTCTTCATCAGTAGGGCACTCTGGGTTCCTCAAAACATATGACCAAGAACAATGTAACTTCTTTTGGCAGGGATTGAAAATGACAATTCAACGGATGGTGGTTGACTGTGATACTTTCTAGGTCAACAAGGGTGAAACGAACCTCCTTTTGGGACTGCTCGAACCCTTTCCCATCCCTACACAGATTTGGACAACTATTTCTATGGATTTCCTGGAAGCGCTCCAGTGGTATAGTACCACATCTAAAAGGACACCATATGAAGCAGTCTCTGGACAGTCACTACCAGTTCTTCTTCCATACACCTTCAACAGCTCCCCAGTTCAGGAAATTGACTCAATTCTTCGAAACCATGATCAGCTTCTTCTCATTCTGCAGGACAATCTTCACATGGCAAGAATTCGACTGAAACAACAAGCCGATCAACACCGTTCTGCGCGCACTTTTCACGTCGCTGATATGGTTCTTCTTCGTCTACAGCCTTCCATGCAATCCTCCCTGAAACTCAAAAGGCACTAGTGGCCCAGAATGCAACCCGAGGATGCTACAGGGGACCCACTCCTTCAGATTCTGCATCAATTTCCACATCTAAAGCTTTGAGGACAAAGCTTTTTCTAAGGGAGAGGGGATATTAGGAACCCATGTCTTTACTTTGTTAGTATATTGTTGTTGGATGCATATGCTTTGTAAGTCGTCCCATAGTATTTTTTGATCCATAGTTTGTGTTATTGTTGTTGGCACATATGCTTTGTAAGTCGCCCATAGTTTTATTGATCCATAGTTTGTATTGGCCCATGGTTCTGACCTGTAATAACTGTTGATCTATATTTTGTATTGGCCCATGGTTTGTATTGACACATGGTATTGGCACCTAGAATTAGTATATAAGTGTGTGTTGAGGCCTATGAGGGCACCGTGAAGTTAATTGTATTAAGCTTGCTCAAAGGAGGTTGCACCCTCGAAGTGGCCCGTGATCAATATAAAAGTGATTTTGAGTTTTGTTATTTCTGATATCTCGTGTATTTGCATTAATTAATTATTGTAGGTTATTCACAATTTTTTTTTGTGTTTCAATCACTGAAATCGATCCAAATGGCCCTGCTTTTAAGGCACCATGCCATCTCCTCCTTGACGAGCCATTCCTCTTTCTCGTGTTCAAGTAATTTGATTTTCTCACCCAGTTCCTCATCCCTCTCACCATTAATGTTTCTGCATAGAAGATCTCTAATCTGTTCTTCCAGAACTTCCAGTAACTTCCAGTAACTGTTTCTCAGATTTTTGTTTCTCTTTTATCCAAATCGATACCTGATGTTTTAACCTTCGTAACTTGATAACAAAGGAATCCATTGGATTTGTATCCAAAACCAATCCATAGTTGCCCCAAAAAACCTAATCATCTTGCAGAATTCCTCATCCTTAAGCCATGAACAATTAAATTTAAAAGGGTACTTTAATTTAGAGCCCTCAACAACAAATTGGAAATATACCAGCCAGTGGTATGAGAAATTGTTTTCTCCAATCCATGACCTGTGACGAGTCCATAATTTTAGTAAATTTGTTTTGACAAGGAACTTGTCCAACCTTTTATGAACAACATCAACGCCAGCCCTGCCATTTGTCCAAGTTGGTGCAATTGTACCTGGCATTACATCAAATAAATCATGTTTAGTCAGCAAATTTGTAAAAAAACCCGCCAAATGATCAAGCCTTGAGTTAGATCCTAAAATTTCACTGGCAGATCTGGTAAAATTCATGTCACCTGCAATTATTAAGTTTTCAAAATACATGATTTTTGAATCAACCAATGAATTCCAGAAAGGCGTTCTGTCTTTGTATGGACCATACAGATTTAACACAGTAAGCTGCAAGTTGGAAGTAATACAACTCCCTCTTAGCAAAATACCCCAAAGTGTTTTGTAAGCCAGAAAGTTAAAAAATTTCGGGTTCCAACTCACTAGGAGGCCACTAGACATGCCAAGAGCGCTAATTGCAGAAAAATCCCAACCCGGTAAAATGGCAGCCATTTTTTTAATGGCTTTCACATCTTCACACATCGTCTCCTGTAGTAAGATAAGTGAAGGATTAGTAGTTTTTAATAGGTGAAGTAAGGCCCTAATCCCAGAAGCCTTACCTACCCCCCTGATATTTAGAGTGAGAACGATCATTAAAGACCATCCATTGGAGGATGCAATGCTCTTGGGGCCTCAACAAGTATAGGGGAAAGTTCAATAATGGGATTGTTTTCAAGACCATCGATGCGTGTAGGAAGAGGAGTAAAATCATCATCATCATCAACCCTACCATGGGGTTTTCTGTGATTTTTTTTGATGGTCACATTTAAGAATTTTTCAGGCATAATCTATTTCACACAAGGATTTGTGGATGGATTTTTCGAATATACATTTAAAGGGGGGAAATCTAGTGTGTGGTCACTAATTCCAACGCCAATTGACCGGGATCCATCAGGAACTGAGGGTTCCATTTCATAAGAAGGAGAACGAGGAGGCAAGTTCCTTCCCACAACCCGAGAATCAACCATTTATGTTGATGCCGTAGAGAAGACCACATGGGGTAGCACAATGGAAGTGTCCATTGTAAGCCCAAGAGACAAAACAGGTAATTGACAAAAATTAGATAAACCCCCACACACAGTTAAATGATTAGAATCCCCTACCGGAGTAGGCTTACAAGGTGCATAAAAGGTGGATGTCATGGCATTTTTCAATGGTGAACACAACTCACATGAGGAAAGAGGAACAAAATGTGTACAATAATCAAGGCCTAGCCCCTTTTGGAAGGGAAAATTTGTATCAAAATTAAATTTGACCAGACCCTCGGAAAGTCGCTTAGCAAGTGTCGATTCCACCTCTGTGTAGAAAGCTAATTCCTTTTTAGTAACCTCTTATATGGAGTGTTGGAGCATGGTGAAGACTTACCCGAAACAGTGGCAGTCGGTGTGTGAAGTTCCTCAACAGGGAGAATCTCACCCAGTGAGTTAATAGTCGAAATATCAGCTTGATGGATTCGTGGACAACGTGCCAAGACATGTCCAGTTTCACGACAGTGAAAGCAGCGAAATGGGATACGAAAATAATCCAGTTTCTGTCTGAAAGTGACAAACCCCCAAATGATCTCCACTTCCGCAGGTAGGCCAATCCCCAGGTCAAATTCCACCATGACGCGGACCATCTTCCTCTCCATACCATAGAGAGAGTTTTTGTCAATCCGGACGAATGTCCCAACTTTGTTAGCCAAACCTACCAAGATATTTTCCATCCAAAGAGCAATAGGTAAGACGAGCAACAACATCCATAATTGGTGACGAGACTCCTTCTCCTTAACAGGGCCAAATGCCATCTTTTCAGGATGAGTGAACCATATTTAAATGCCCACTTATTAGCCAAGATATTTTCTGCAGAATCATCCTCTAGGAGGATGAATATAATCCAATTATTTGGCAACAAATTGATTCTAGGAGCAAGCCCTAAAACAGGGGTCTAGTGCACATTAACCCATTCAATGATTTCGCCTTTTGAACTAGCCGTGAACTCCAAATGGCCAACCAGAGCACGACCAACAAGCATTGCAACACGTTCCAGGTTTGTAGTTTCTTCTATGTAAAACTGTTCCAGGCCTTCACGAGCCTTGATGGTTTTGATTTTATGCCTCTGCCTAGCCTTCGACCCCCTTAATTTCTTATCAAAACCCTTGGAAGCTAGTTCAACATAGGAAGGAAGGGTTAGGGGAACAGTGCTAGTGGTTATGTTCTATCCCACAAAACTAGTGCCTTGTTGATGCCTCAGATGTGCAGAGTATGCAAAGTGCTGGAATGGGTTCCTAATCTCTCAACAGAGAGGGAAAACCTAGACTGAAAGGCTTCAAAAGATCCTACGCAAGGATAGTTCTATCCCCATACTGTTTGGTATAGTAATCTCCCATGGATATTTGGCCTCCATTGGCACTCAATTGATGAGTTGTGATCCAAAGGATCAATTTTCCAATGAATAAGTCTATGTGTAAAAGGTATGTAAACCCTAATCTACTTTAAAGGAACTAGACTATGTTAGATCTGTCCTAAGAAAGTGTCTGAGATAAGTGCAGATCAACTTGAGATGTAAATAGATAAGGCCATTTATCAATCAAACAAAAATTTGAAAGAGATGAATGACTTAACTGCTCAAATTACAATTAATTAATAAAAAGTAATCAATGGCAAACTTAGGATTGTATGCATTAAATATTTGACCTGTAATTGATATGTTAATTGAAAAATTAACACCATTTATAACTTACTGAAAGAACCATTTGTAGAAATCGATAAAAATTTTAATAGAATAAACTCTTTAAAACCTTCATAAACACATAAATCATAAGCAATGATAAACCAGAACTGCGGATTAATATGTTTAATAAATTGCAAAGATTAAAACAACATTAGATAAGCAACTTGGAGGAAAATCACATCTATCAAATAAACTTGACAAATAGACAAAAGTGGATCTGAAAAATAACTTTACTATATTTAATGACAGTCTGTAAGAAATTACAAGCTTGTATCAGAACAAAGCATTTCCAGCCTCTCTTGCAGATTTTGTCCTCCAAATTCCATCCTCCTCCTCTACGAGAGATCATCTCTCTTAAATAAGAGTTACATAATAATAATAAGAGGGGTAAATTCCCACAAACCGGGATTAGAAATCAAAACTAAACTAATCTCCTAGAAAAACTTGCCATTTGTCCCAAATATCTAACAACTCATCCACATTCGGATAGTTAGCTGACTCAAGCCCTAGCTGGGCATTACATTCAAATGTTTCCATCTCATGCTTAGCTAACTTATGCCAAATGCAAATGTAGATGTGGATTTTTCCTTCAACGCTGACCAGTTTCCTAATTAGTTGTTCCACATAATCAATGTTGACCTCCTCAAGATGCTGAATTTTCTCCTTGGCCTCTTCACACCTGCGTTTGACTTGCTCCACCTTCAACTTAGGTGGGCAAGAATCTTCAATAAGCTCCATAGCATTAGAATGTATAATCTCCATGATGTTATTTGCTGCATACCATCGCCTGCTGCATATAGACTGTGCTTTCTTTAGAATGTCTTCAACTAACTCGTTCAAATCTTGCCAAGTGTTCAATGCAGCTCTGATCTTCTTAAACTAAAAACTATTGAGAATAGGGATGTGTTCTGGTATATCCTTGATATACCTCTGCCATTCACCAATGTTTTGACTGGCTTGAGAAGCTTGAAACCTTTTGGCCTTCTTCCCTTCAAGGGAAACATACATCTTACCAAAAGCCATGTGAGTTTCCCTAACTTCATCAAGGGTGTCAAACAATTTCTCTAGAAACTTGTGATATTCTTCATTGACCTGCAGGGCCAAATCCTTGAATTCCTGGGGTGACAACTTAAAGAAAGTAGAAGAGGCTGCACTTGTAGTTGCATCCTCACATTGCTTTTGCAGTAAGGCTATCTTCTGTGTATTGGAAGAATTTTCATCTTGTACATTATGAAGGTCAGCTTGCAAAGAAGTATTGTTTTGTTCCAAGTCTTCTAACTTGTCTCCCCATAACCTCCTAAGATCAACAACATAGATTTCATGTTCCGCCTTGGTATTTACCAATTCTTCTGCCAACCTTTCCAGTTCTTGTTTCTTTTGATCAATCTCTATATTCACAATCTGGACTGAATCAAGGTTTGCACTGGAAAATGCCCCTAAGGCCATGGTTGTTTCAATTGCTCCTGTCTGGGGTCATTTGATTGCTGAGCCCATACTATCTGATTAGGAACATATACTTCTAATCCATCTTGATATCTGCTTCTCTTCTTCCCCCTCTTTGCCACTGCTTTATTATCCTTACTATAGAAGTAATGTCCAAGAGGGACTACCTCGTCATCTTCATATTCAGTTATTATTTCAGAAGTAATTGAAATAACATTCTCTGTTGAAATCAATGAAGGGGTTTGAGTAACAATGGGAGTAGGGATAGGAAAGATAACTTGAGGAGTATTCAGAGGAGTAGGGGAAATTTGAGGAACTGATAGAACAGGGGTTGGAGAAGGAATTGAAGTGAAGGCTTCAAAAAGTAGAACTTGATCATCATTATCAGGTGATGATAAGGAGGGAATGGAGGGTGGTTCATCAGTAGTGGATGATGATAAAGTAGATAAGGGTATTTGCTGAGGGACAGTAGAATACTGGACCTCTGCAATAATAGATGGGGAAATGTAAAAAGGAACTGAGTTGTCTGAAGGTGGGGTGGCTCTGGAAGTCAAAGTATGAAATAGTTGAGATATGGAAAATGGTGGGATAACCCCTGGGGACAAAGAAGAAAGATCATGAATATATGACAACAAAAATGATGAAGTTGTGATGTCAGGGTCAGTATTCACCTCCAATACTTGTTGATCAGGATCAGAGTGATCCAATTCAATAGTATCTAACAAATCTGTAACTTCCTGTGGGTTATCAATTACTTCTCCAGTGATTTCTTCAGTGACCTTTTCAATCACTTTTTCAGTAACTTCTTCAGTCACTTGAACTGCAGGATGTGACTCATCTTCAACATCACTGTTAATGAGATCAATAGTGGGGACCTATGATGTAGAAGTTTGAACTTTTTGTCTCTTGGCTGGGTTGACCTCGGCCATTATCAAATCATCAACTACCTGTGTGACAACAACAGTCACTTGAACATCCATATTAAGCTTAGGAGGTTCCACTATTCGAGTGTCCAATACTGAAGTTAGCTTTGCTAATTCCTGTTGGAAATGATGAGAGGTCTGCAACAAAGCTTTAACCTGCTTAGTTGTTTTCACTTGAGGAGGATTCTCCATAGGAGCTTTACCTTTATCTCCGTCTGTGTAAGTAAGCATTAGAGGGGCATTAGCCTGCTAGATTTGCTTTTGTTCTTTATCCCTTCTAACTTGCTCAATTAGATTCATCTCCATTGTTCTTTTCCTGTAGACTTGAGTTTTTATTTCTTTCTGATATGCCATAATCTGTTGCTTCTCATCTAAACTCTTGGCCCTAGCCAAGAATTCAGAAAAAATTATTCACTCCTTGGTAGATGGAGTCATCTGGGAGTTATTCATGAAAATAGTCCATCTTCATATGATATTGCTTGAAATGTGCATCAAGGAACTTCTTGGGATCATGCTTTCTTTTGGGGGCTTTACCCAACTTCAACGGTGACATCTGATCACCAAGCACTGTATCCCAAGTTGAGGTTGGGATGACTAATGGTCCGAGATTTAAATAGAATTTAGGCTATCCCCTATTTTTGGGGCCAGTGAGCTTCTTGTAGACACCATCAGTGACAGTCTGATAGGAAACTTCTTGAATGACCAACCTGTTAGGCACTATTCTAGGAAGAAGGTGAACAATGTCACTTCTTTAGAATCTAATATATGAAAAGGAATCATAAACATACCAATCACTAATCATATTGATGAAGGTCCTGGCATCAGCTGAAAAGGCGGGAGCTTCCTGTTTGAATATCTTAAAATAAATAGTGCCCATGAAGTGGTCACAAATGTCATAGAGCAGGGGCACATAATTACTTTCCCACAGTGCAACATGGTATATATGAACTGGTGGAGCTTTAGGGGTCCAATTCCATCCCATGTTAGGATATGGGAACTCAGAGAAAAAGACATCAAGGATGAAAGTTGATAAGAAGTGTGTCTTTCTCAAGGCAGAGGCCTTCTGATAATCTTGGATTGATGTTTTAAGTTTAGATGACAGAATGGATGCCCAAGGTAAGGATTCCCCTGTTGTTAACATATGGTGGGCTATTGGAGTCCATTCAACTTTAAAGAATGAATAGTTTGGAAGGCCAAAGAGCCGGCAGAGCATGGCTGCCAGTAAGGAGTAAGGTTCTCGAAACCAAGCAATAAAATAGAGGTTATCAGCCTTCGGCACAAAACTACTAGGCTTAATCATCCATGAATTCATCATCTCTTCGAAATTATACCTAGTTTTGGAGGATGTTATGAACTCAGGGATGAGGGTTTGCACAACCAGTTTGAGAGAAAAATCCCTAATAAAGATTTCAGGGTGGAAGGTGGTCAATTGGGAACCTGTACTATCATTGAATGACTGGTCCTTGGGGTTATCCTTTTCCACAATCCATTTAACTGGGTCTGTGTAACGTAAGACAACGGGGCAAGCAATAATGGAATGAATTTGAGAAGCCCTAATCTTCTCATATGCAAGTTTGTCTTCGTTAATGTCGGAAAGGTCATCATTATAAAAAATTGAATAGATTTTGGGCTAGTCCATTTGGTAGGTTTCAATGAACCTCTCACTGGTGTCTGAGAAAATACCGAAATTGGGGTCTTTGGTTAGTAAATCCTTGTGAAGTTTCTTGGACCGAGTATTCCGAGACATTTTGGCAAAGTTTGGGAATTCTGATAAATAAATAAAACAAAAATCAAAACCAAACCATAAACAGGAAAACCGTAATAGCAAATGCGAAATTAACCAACAACCAACCTGAAAATAATTGCAAAATCGTGAGGATGACCCTGGTAAGAAATCGACAGTAAAATCCACGTAGCAGAGTGAATTTCCGACAGTAAAAATGATAAAGAAAAAATAGGAAAAATCGTATATTTATCGTTTTTCGGTCGGATCAAATCTGGACCATAGGTTTAAAAGAAATGAACAACTGAGTTTAGTCCCTGCGGGATGCGGGATTGGGTTCACAAGTTTTATTTTCAAATTTTATTCAAAATTCCTGCAATCCGCAAGTTGCGGGTTACGGGTTTACAAAATGCAAAACGATGAACAAACGCGTTTCTGAAATCCACAACCCGAAATTTTGGGTTTCGGGTTTCGGAAATGAAAACAACTTTTAAAAATGAAATGTTGTTTCCCGCATCCCACAATCCACAATTGGCGAGTTGTGGGTTTCGGGAATGCACAATGCGGTTTATTGACATAAGGAGTTTCTGCAATCCGAAATCCAGAATTTGCGGGTTTCGGGTTGTGGAATCGAGTTTTTTCAAAAATAATCACACAGTCTTCTCATAGCCCGCAATTTCGGGTTGCGGGTTTTCAAAAATTCAAAATAAAGAACAAACAATTCCCGCAATCCGAAATTGCGGGATTTCGGGTTTCGGATTTGCGGGAAGAAAATGTCATTTTAAAGAATTCAAGGGTTTCTGCAAATCAAGAAAACAACCCAAAAACTTAGAAATTCTCGAAGGAAAAGATGATAATTACACAAGCCAGAACCAAAGGGTATGAGACCATAATAAACAAAGCTTAAAACTTACCTAAAAACCTTAGTATTTACAATAATGGGGCTCCCATGATCAAATGAAGCATGGGATCTATTGTACCTACAGCAAATGGCGTCTGGATGGGAAGAACCAGTTATCTATGCAAAACCAAAACTTCAATCAAAGAGAGTATGTCAGCCAACTGATTTTCAACCTGAAATTTTTAGAAAATGTTTATAAAAGGACACTCAATGAGCAAAACTTAAACATAAGATTGATATACTCCCATCCATGATCAATTTAAAGATAATGCAAATTTGATAAGGAGATTTAATAAATAACAAGAACCCTTTTTGCCATTATGTAATCATAGGAAGACAACTTTTAGATGAACCTGGGGGTAAGCTTCATAATGATCTAGATATCCAAATCACATATCACCCCTACTTATTAAATGCTTTTCTTACATAAAGATACCATTTTACCAATCTATTCATTTTTTTTTATTCCTCTTTTTCTATCTCTTTTTTTTTTAAAGAAACATCAAATCTGTGCATAAAACCTTGTTGATATAAGACCATTTCCCTGACTTGGTGATTAGATTTCGGCAATGCCATTCACAAACTTGATCTAGAAACTAAACAAGCTAGCTCAGTAATGAGACTCCTTGTCTTCGAGCTGTGATACTGAAAGAAATCATCATGGCTTGGTGACCATATAAAGATAATTTCAGTCCAAAATCAAACCCATGATCATGGCAGGGATGGATTGTGATAAGACCCCCTGTCCTTACATGCAAAATTGTCTTATAAAGAAAAAGTAAAATAGAGATTTTATTAGGGTGTGAATTACAGGACACCACCATGGCTTAGTGACCATATGATAGTGGCATTACTCACTGATGCTTTGCAGATTATGAATGGAATGACCTGTGATAGGATCTTCCACCTTTCAGTAAACTGAAATTCATCTTCCAAGTTTGGTGGATTGGTGTGAAGATGTCATTCCACCCACATCTATGAACCTAATGGAATGGCTTTTAATAAGACCCCCCATCCTGTAATCCACAATTATTTAATGATATGATTTTCAAGGTGACTTTGATAAGATCCAGAGCAGATAAAGGTTGACCAGGTTATTGAGATATGTTGTGCTACACTAATGAAACATAAGACAAGAAAGTCAGTCACTTTCCACCACCTCAATTAAACAAATAAAACATGTATGAGATAATGACCAAGGTGGAAAGATATCAATCAAAGTTTTGCAATTAATGACTGTCTATTCTTTGTAAAACAAATTCTAACATAGGTTGAGGAAAATCCAAGATTGACAGAGCATTCTAAGACTTCAGTTCTAATTATCCTTGAGACAAACTGACCATCAACCATTACCATATGTGTGGACTTTATTAAAAGAAAAACAAAATAAAAGAAAAACAATCAAAACAAAGAAAATGCAAAACACACCAAACTTATGTACAGAGTGCATCAAATTGTTTAGACAAAATACTTCTTAAGCAGAGAAACATTCATTGGATAGGTGTCAATGACTCCCTCCAGTGTCTGCAACTGAACTGTACTTGGACCAATCTTTTCTGTAATAATGAAAGGTCCAAGCCAAAGGCATTGGAATTTGGTGTACTGAATTTTATCTTTATCTTGTTTATCCCACCTCAGTACCAAATCTCCTACTGAAAATTCCCTATCATAAGAGGATTTCTCATCAAACCATCTCTTAACATTTTGTTGACGATGATATAATTTAATTTTAGCCTGTTCTCTGTCTTCCTCCAACTTAAGCAAGGTATCAATTCTTTGCTGAAGAGGGGAGGAATCATCTTCCTGAATGGATTGAGCTAACTGTAACGAGGGTATGGTGAGATTAGATGGTAGAATGGCTTCCTTTCCATAAACTAGGCAATAGGGACAGTTTCCAATAGCTTCCTTTGGGGTAATTTGATCCGCCCAAATAGAATTATAGCGCTGTGTGTGCCAATCTTTGTGATGAGAGGGTACTGTCTTCTTCAAAATGTTTATCAGGTTCTTGTTAGAAGATTCAGCAAGCCCATTACCCTGTGGATAATAATTGGTAGAAAATTTTAGTTTAATCCCTTTTTCAAGGGCATACTGTGTCAAGTCAATTGAGGAAAAGTAAGATGCATTATCAAAGAGAAGATACTCTGGAGCACCAAACCTTGTAACTATTTGACTGTCAAGGAAACATATTACTTGGTTGGCATTACACTACCTAAGAGGGACTACCTCTACCCATCTGGTAAAGTAGTCAGTTGCTATAAGGATATACTTGTGTTGAAGGGAGGAGGTGGGATTAATAAGTCCAACAAAATCTAGTCCCCATTGCTGAATGGGAACTGAATTGTTATTGGCTGCAAAGGAAAAGCAGGTTTCTTGAACTTCCCTACACACGTTTGACATGGTTCACACCTTCTAACATGAGCATATGCATCCTTAAACATAGTAGGCCAATAATATCCAGCTTTGAGAATCTTGTGTGTCGTTGTTTCAACTGAAAAATGGCCACTAGCAGGTCCTGCATGGAATTGAAAAAGAATGTCATCAATCTCATTTTTCTCCAAACACCTAAGGAAAACTCCAGCATAATTTTTTCTAAACAGAAATCCATTAATGAATTGATAAGGAGCAGACTTTGATCTCAAAGCTCTGCATTTTTTGAAGTCAAGGGTTTCAGGAGCAAACCCATGGCTTAGAAAAACTTAATATGGTCATACCTTTCAGACGTTGGAGTATCTATGGCATTAACAAAACCTATAGAAACATTTTATTCCTACTCCCATTCAGTTTGCTGTTGAAATGGATCATTTGACTGGGCAATAAGCAAGCACAAACTTTGACCTTTTACAATCTTGGCTGGCGTAATTTCCAGGTCATATTCCTGCAAGGCTGTCATCTAATGGGCTCTTTTATCGCCTAACTCTTTCTGGATTAGCACATTTCTGATAGCAGTGTATGGTACAATCACCTTCGTT
This sequence comes from Larix kaempferi, assembly GCA_027924585.1. NCBI lineage: Eukaryota > Viridiplantae > Streptophyta > Pinopsida > Pinales > Pinaceae > Larix > Larix kaempferi. The sequence goes on from BSBM01000289.1 coordinate 12,074,351, forward strand.
CGAGATTTCAATAGGTAGGGCCTGTAATGCTTCACAGAATTGTAAACTACATAAGCCTGCTTGTCAATTTCGGAGTAGTTACGTTCTGCTCCCTTAAACGTTGAGCTCATGAATGAAATTGGAATCTCGGTATCACTATCATGCTTCTGTGTCAAAATAGTTGCATAAGAAAAATCAGTAGCGAAAGTGTATAGAATAAAATCCTTGTCAAAATTTGGGGACATCAGAGCAGGAGCTTCTGCAATGGCCCTCTGAATTTCGACGAATGCATCTTTCTGTTCCTGCGACCAACTAAATTGTACATCTTTTTTAACTAACTGCTGCAAAGGCTTAACAATTTATGCAAAATTGGGAACAAACCTACGTACAAAATTGATCATACTGAGGAATGATTGCATGGCTTTGCGAGAACTAGGCAAACCGATCTTTGAAATAGCATTAGTGCGTTCAGGATCAATAATCATGTCTTCCTTGGAAACAATGAAACCCAAGAGTTTACCTTCTGTCACAACAAATATAGACTTCTTGGGGTTCAGTGAAATTCCGTATTTCCTGCAGCATTCAAAAACCCGTTTCAAAGTAGATAAATGCTCATGTCGTTTCTTCGAATAAATAGTAATGCCATCTAGATACACTACGATAGAATTATGCATTAAACCTCTGAAATATATGTCCATAGCTCTATGAAATGTGGCTCCTGCATTTATCAGTCCGAAGGGCATTCACCTGTATGCGAAGGTACCCCAGGGGGTTCTAAAAGCTGTTTTCAGCTGGTCATCAGGGGAAACCATGACTTGGTTGTACCCTGAAAAACCATCCAGGAGAGAGAACATCTCTGACCCAACTACCTTTTTTAGGATTTGTTCCATGGGAGGGACAGGGTAGTTATCCTTTTCGGAAGCCCTGTTCAAATTCCTGAAATCGACACAAAGCCTGATTTCACCATTCTTTTTTCGAACAGGTACTAAATTTTCTATCCATTGTGTGTGTTTGATAGGGAATATGATTCGGGCTGTTAGTAACTTTTCCAGTTTTTTCTTTACAGAGGGTTCCAAACTAGGATGCATCTTTCTCAGTTTCTGTTGGTAAGGTTTCACTTCTGGCTTCATCGGTATGTTATGATGCATAATGCTAGTATCAAAGGTTTTCAGTTCGTCATAGGTCCATGCAAAAAAATCCTTGTATTCTTTACACAGTCTGATGAAAGCTCTTCTTTCTTCAACAGAGAAGTCAACTCCAAGGTTAATAAATATGGGATTTTGTTCAGTACCAAGGTTGACTAGTTCATAATTCAGTGATGAACTTTGTATCTTACAGTTGGTCTCGTGTTTAAATTTATCTTGCAAATCATATAACTTTTCTAGATTGATTACTGATTTTAGGATAATGTTTGAAGGATCAGACAGAGATTTGTCATGATCAGCTTCATCTATTGCCATGTCTTGGAAAGTATCTTGAGCTGAGAGGAAATATAGGATTTGTTGATCATCATCAAACACTTTCCAGCTTGTTACATTATTAGGGATGGAAGGCCTATACATAAGTTCTATCGAAAAGGTATCAGGTGACAAGCCTTCTAGTGGAATCAACCAAGATGCAGTATTTTCTAAAAGATCAGCATCAAAGTTCTGTGACCTAGGGACAGAATTAATGTTGAATGTAGTGAAAGAATTGGTGAGTTATCTTACCATCTTTTGATAATTAGTTAAACAAGGAGACAGACAGTGTATTTTGTTCCTTACCTGTTTAACTATAATTTTAGAATCACCAAAAAATTCTATCACTTGTGCACCCAAATCAATAGCTTTTTTGAGTCCCTGCACTAGAGCGTCATATTCAACTACATTATTTGTACATTCAAATTCAAGTCTACAAGCAATCATGGTTTTAGTCGCTTTTGGATCAATGAGGACACAACCTGCACCGGTTCCATCCTTGGATCTGGAGCCATCAAAGAACAAGGTCCATGCAACAATATCTATCCTAAAATTTGTATTAACATTATAAAAATTATGTACAATAGTTCCAGAGAATGGTACAGTAGTAACATTAGCAATCTGAGACTCATTTTGTGCATTCTCTGGTGAAGAATCAGCTGGAAAATCCCCAAAAAAGGTATCAAATGTAAAATGTTCAATGTGTGAGCTGAAATAACAAGCAGGTTTACTTGAATCATTTAGATCAGTGACAGTTTGATTCATAAATGGTTCCCTACTAATCTTAATCTTGTTTGGTTGTCCATTGTAGGGTAACCACAAGTGAGACCAATCAGTGGCAAAATAGCCCTTGAGCTTCTATGACCAGTCTCTACTCAGCCACATCCCATAGGCTTCAGGGATGTCAGCTACAATAATGTCAATTGTCTGGTGAATCCGAGGATCAGTAGATAATGTCAGTAATACATTTCTCAATCTTCCCACTACTCTTACTTTAGATCTATCAAGTTGGACAATCTGAGTAGGACAGGGTTCCCAAGTGGCATTAATTTTTCTGCAGACAAATAGTGGCATTACATTGGAAGAAGCACCAGAGTCTATCATGCAATTGTGTACATTTCTGTTGAAGATTTCAAAGGTTAGCAAGAAAGGACGTGTCCTCTTGCTTCTAGATTGCTGACCTTCTGGTTTAGTGAAAGAGTCTAAGTTATTATTTTGTGATTCTCTTGGTTGTTTGATTATCATGCTTTTGGGTAAATAATCCCTCATAGAAGGGATCTTTAGAATCTCAAACAAAGAGATATTTGCTTTAACTCTTTTCAAATCTTCAACTAGACTATACTCCAATTCAAGAATTAGTGTATCCTTTTGAGGAACAATTTTGCTTTTTTTGGGAGGTGCAGTTGAAGGTGAAGGTTCTTGAGCAGGTTGTGGTCTTGACCTAGTATTATAAGGGTGTTGAACGTTGAACACTGTCTCAGGTTCTTCTTCTTCTTCATTCATTGGGAGTTCGGAGAAATAGCTAACAGTATTAATTTATGGATCCTCTTCTTCATCTCCCTCCTTTGGTAACTGTGGATCTTGGTTTGTTTGACCCTCATAAGTTTCGGGGATATTTTGTGATTCAATGGCTAGGGCTTTGAAAATGGAATAGATCTCTTCAGAAGTCAATCCTTCATTAGGATTTGGAGGTGGTGGATTTTGGAGAGGTTGATAAGGTCTCCTAAAAGGTGGCCTCACAAAACCTTTGTTATTATTTTGATTTTGATTATTCTTTTTAAGATCAACCATCTCATTGGACATTTTCTGGAGAAACTTCTTTATGTCAGTCATTTCAAAGGGATATTTGTTTTGGGTAGTGGGATTGGGAGCATTATCAATTTTCTTCCTAGATGTAGAAGGTTGTTCTTCTAAAGCATCAGGATTATCTTTCAGACAATAGATATCCTTTTTAACTTAAATGGCTTCAGCATAAGCTTCAAATAAGTTGTCTTTGTGTGCCCTTTTGACCCACATTGCAATATGAATAGAGACACCCTTTTCATAATAGGCAACCAAAAGCTCTTCTGCTGGAAGAACAGTGGCATAGATTCTATTCTTTAGGTAAGAAAATCTCTGATTGTAATCTTTGACTCTTTCTTTACCTTTCATTTTCATGGAAGATAACTCCAAAACTAAATCCCGTGGTGTTTTATCATCCCCAAACTTCTGGATAAACAATTTTTCAAACTCATCCCATGATGTTATGGTTCTGGATTCAAAGGAAAAATACCATATGGATGCCTTTCCTTCAAATGTGTAAGGGAAGAGTCTGCAAACCACATCCTCATGGATAACACTCCTAAGTCTAATGGCCTACATGAAAGTTTTGATATGATCTAATTTAGGTGACTTGTCATCTGGATTGAACTTAGGAAGCCATTTCTCAGGGTTTTTAGGCAACCTGTGTTGATCCCCAAGTATGAATACAACATATTGTTCAAGCCAAGGTATGTTCTGGCCTTCCCCAGCCATAGGTTCTTCTTCTTCTTCTTCTTCAGATGAAGAGCTAGAAGAATGTTCACTTTCAGATGAGGAGGATGAAGATGAAGGAGGAGAGGGCGGTGGTCCACCTGAAGCAGTAGTGTGTGAGACTGTTCTGTTTCAGTAAATAATAAATCAAGATCAAATTCAGGGAATTGCTGTTGGTTTGATGAATTATTTTGCTCAGTATTCTACCCAACTGAATTTTGATTATCTTGAATATTTTCTTGTGGATTAGTATTTTCTTGGTGAATTGTAGCTAATCCTTGATTTCTTTCTACAGAGATCCTCTGCTGTAACTTGGCAGCACTATCATTAGATCTTTTGAGTATCTCTTCAAGTAAGATAGGTCCTCTAGTAGGTGATATAATGATGACATCCCCTATTCTAGGATCTCTATGAGCTGTAGGGGTAGCAGGGATAGTATTAGGAGGTTGCACCGGTTGCTCAACAGAAGTGGATGCATGTGTGTGGCTACGGGTGACAATCGATATTCTTGCTAGAGGAGGTTTCTGAGTATTCTGTTTAGGCATAGTTTACTGCCGACCCTCATTCTAGCGCCACTTGTTGAGGCTTCAGATGTGCAGGGTATGCAAAGTGTTGGAATGGGTTCCTAAGCTCTCAATAGAGGGGGCAAACCCAGACTGAAAGGCTTCAAAAGATCCTACGCAAGGATAGTTCTATCCCCAACCTTTTTGGTATAGTAATATCCCACAGATATTCGGCCTCTAGTGGTACTCTATGAGTTGATGAATTGTGATCCAAAGGATCAGTTTACCAACAAATAAGTCTAAGTGTAAAAGGTTTGTAAACCCTAATCTACTTAAAAAGAACTAGACTAAGTTAGATATGTCCTAAGAAAGTGTCTGAGATAAGTGCAGATCAGCTTGATATGTAAATAGATAAGGCCATTTATCAATCAAACAAAAATGTGAAAGAGATGAATGACTTAACTGCCCAAATTACAATTAATTAATAAAAATTAGTCAATGGCAAATTGAGGATTGTATGCATTCAATATTTGACCTGTAATTGATATTATAATTGAAAAATTAACACCATTTATAACTTACTGAAAGAACCATTTGCAGAAATCGATAAAAGTTTTAATAGAATAAACTCTTTAAAGCCTTCATAAACACATAAATCATAAGCAATGATAAACTCGAACTGCAGATCAATATGTTTAATAAATTGCAAAGATTAAAACAACATTAGATAAGCAACTTGGAGGAAAATCACATTGATCAAATAAACTTGACAAATAGAAAAAGTGGATCTGAAAAATAACTTTACTGTATTTAATGATAGTCTGTAAGAAATTACAAGCTTGTATCAAAACAGAGCATTTCCAGCCTCTCCTGCAGATTTTGTCATCCAAATTCCATCCTCCTCCTCTACGAGAGATCATCTCTCTTAAATAAGAGTTACAAAATAATAATACAAGGGGTAAATTCTCACAAACCGGGATTACAAAATCAAAACTAAACTAATGTCCTAGAAAAACTTGCCATTTGTCCCAAATATATAACAACTCATCCACATTCGGATAGTTAGTTGACTCAAGCCCTAGCTGGGCATTACATTCGAACGTTTCCATCTCATTCTTAGCTAAATTATGCCAAATGCGAATGTAGATGTGGATTTTTCCTTCAACGCCAACCAGTTTCCTAATCGGTTGTTCCACGTCATCAATGTTGACCTCCTCAAGATGCTGAATTTTCTCCTTGGCCTCTTCAAACTTGCGTTCGACTTGCTCCACCTTCAACTTAGGTGGGAAAGAATATTCAATAAGTTGCGTAGCATCAAAATGTATAATCTCCATGATTTTATCTGCTGCATACCATCGCCTGCTGCATATAGCATGTGCTTTCTTCAGAATGTCTTCAACTGAATCGTTCAAATCTTGCCAAGTGTTCAATGCAGCTTTGATCTTCTTAAACTGAAAACTATTGAGAATAGGGATGTGTTATGGTATATCCTTGATATACCTCTTCCATTCACCAATGTTTTGACTGGCTTGAGAAGCTTGAAACCTTTTGTCCTTTTGCGCTTCAAGGGAAACATACATCTTACCAAAATCCATGTGAGTTTCCCTAACTTCATCAAGGGTGTCAAACAATTTCTCCAACAACTTGTGATGTTCTTCCTTGACCTCCAAGGCCAAATCCTTGAATTCCTGGGGTGACAACTTAAAGAAAGTAGAAGAGGCTGCACTTGCAGTTGCATCCTCACATTGCTTTTACAGTAAGGATATCTTCTGTGTATTGGCAGAATTTTCATCTTGTACATTATGAAGGTCAGCTTGCAGAGAAGTATTGTTTCGTTCCAAGTCTTCTAACCTGTCTCCCCATAACCTCCTAAGATAAAAAACATAGATTTCATGTTCCTCGTTGGTCTTTACCAATTCTTCTGCTAGCCTTTCCAGTTCTTTCTTTTGATCAATCTCTCTATTTAGAATCTGGACTGAATCAAGGTTTGCACCAGAAAATTCCCCTAAGGCCATGGCTGTTTCAATTGCTCCTATATGGGGGTCATTTGATTGCTAAGCCCATACTATCTGATTAGGAACAGATACTTCTAATCCATCTTGATCTCTGCTTCTCTTCTTTCCCCTCTTTACCACTGCTTTATTATCCTTACTATAGAAGTAATTTCCAAGAGGGACTACCTCGTCATCTTCATATTTAGTTATTATTTCAGAAGTATTTGAAATAACATTCTCTGTTGAAATCAATGAAGGGGTTTGAGTAACAGTGGGAGTAGAGATAGGCAAGTTAACTTGAGGAGTATTCAGAGGAGTAGGGGCAATCTAAGGAACTGACAGAATAGGGGTTGGAGAAGGAATTGAATTAAAGGCTTCAGAAAGTAGAACTTGATCATCATTAGCAGGTGATGATAAGGAGGGAATGGAGGGTGGTTCATCAGTAGTGGATGATGATAAAGTAGATAAGGGTAGTTCCTGAGGGACATTTGAAGACTATACCTCTGCAATAATAGATGGGGAAATGTAAAAAGGAACTGAGTTGTCTGAAGGTGGGGTGGCTTTGGAAGTCAAAGTATGAAAGAGTTGAGATATGGAAAATGGTGGGATAACCCCTAGGGACAAAGCATAAAGATCATGAATAGATGACAACAAAAATGATGAAGTTGTGATGTCAGGGTTAGTAGTCACCTCCAATACTTGTTGATCAAGATCAGAGTGATCCATTTCAATAGTATCTAACAAATCTGTAACTTACTATGGGTTATCAATAACTTCTCCAATGACCTTTTCAGTCATTTTTTCAGTAACTTATTTAGTCACTTGAACTTCAAGATGTGACTCATCTTCAACATAAATGTGAATGAGATCAACAGTGGGAACCTGTGATGTAGAAGTATGATCTTTCTGTCTCTTGGCTGGGTTGACCTCAACCATTATCAAATCATAAACTATCTATGTGACTACAACAGTCACTTGAACATCCATATTAAGCTTAGGAGGTTCCACTATTCGAGTGTCCAATACTGAATTTAGCTTTGGTAATTCCTGTTGGAAATGATGACAAGTCTGCAGCAAAGCCTTAACCTGCTCAGTTGGTTTCACTTGAGGAGGATTCTCCATAGGAGCTTTACCTTTATCTCCATCTATGTAAGTAAGCATTAGAGGGGCATTAGCCTGCTGGATTTGCTTTTGTTCTTTATCCGTTCTAACTTTCTCAATTAGATTCATCTCCATTGTTCTTTGCCTATAGACTTGAGTTTTTATTTCTTTCTGATATGCCATAATCTATTGCTGCTCATCAAAACTCTTGGCCCTAGACAAGACTTCAGAAAAAATATCCACTCCTTGGTAGATGGAGTCATCTGGGAGTTCTTCATGAACATAGTCCATTTTCTTATGATATTGGTTGAAATGTGCATCAAGGAACTTCTTGGAATCATGCTTTGTTTTGGGGGCTTTACCCAACTTCAAAGGAGCCATCTGATCACCAAGCACTGTATCCCAAGTTGAGGTGGGGATGACTAATGGTCTGAGATTTAAAGAGAATTTAGGCCATCCCCTCTTTTTGGGGTCAACGAGCTTCTTGTAGACACCATCAATGACAATCTAATAGGAAACTTCTTGAACAACCAACCTGTCAGGCACTATTCTAGGTAGAAGGTGAATAATGTCACTTCCCCAGACTCTAATATATGAAAAGGACTCATAAAAATACCAATCACCAATCATATTAATGAAGGTATTGGCATCAGTTGAAAAGGCGGAAGCTTCCTATTTGAATATCTTAAAAAAAATAGTGCCCATGAAGTGGTCACAAATGTCATAGAGCAGGGGAACATAATTACTTTCCCACAATGCAGCATGGTATATATGAATTGGTGGAGCTTCAGGGGTCGAATTCTATCCCAAGTTAGAATATTGGAACTCAGAGCAAAAGACATCAATGGTGAAAGATGACAAGAAGAAGTGTGGCTTTCTCAAGGCAGGGGCCTTCTGATAATCTTGGATTGTTGTTTTAAGTTCAGATGACAGAATGGATGCCCAAGGGAAGGATTCCCCTGTTGTTATCACATGGTGGGCTATTGGAGCCCATTCAACTTTAAAGACTGAACAGTTGGGAAGGCCAAAGAGCCGACAGAGCATGGATGCCAGTAAAGAGTAAGGTTCTCGAAACCAAGCAATCGGATAGAGTTTATCAGCCTTCAACAAAAAACTGCTAGGTTTAATCATCCATGACTTCATCATCTCTTCGAAATTATACCTGGTTTTGGAGGATGTTATGAACTCAGGGCTAAGGGTTTGCACAGCCGGTTTGAGAGAAAAATCCATAATAAATATTTTAGGGCCGAAGGTGGTCAATTAGGAACTCGTACTGTCATTAAACGACCGGTCGTTGGGGTTATCATTTTCCACAATCCTTTTAACTGGGTCCGTGTAAGGTAAGATAGTGGGGCGAGTAACAATGGCATGAATTTGAGAAGCCCTAATCTTCTCATATGCAAGTCTGTCTTCGTTAATGTCGGAAAGGTCATCATTATCAAAAATTGAATAGATTTTGGCCTAGTCCATTTGGTAGGTTTCAGTGACCCTCTCACTGGTGTCTGAGAAAATACCGAAATTGGGGTCTTTGGTCAGTAAATCCCTGTGAAGTGTCTTGGGCTGAGTATTCCGAGACATTTTGGCAAAGCTTGGGAATTATGATAAATAAAGAAAACAAAAATCAAAACCAAACCATAAATAGGAAAACCGTAATAGAAAATGTGAAATTAACCAACAAACAACCTGAAAATAACTTCAAAATCATGAGGATGACCCTGGTAAGAAATCAACAATAAAATCCACGTAGCAGAGTGAATTTCTGACAGTAAAAATGATAAAGAAAAAATAGGAAAAATCATATATTTATCATTTTTTCGGTCGGATCAAATCTGGACCATAGGTTTAAAAGAAACGAACGGCTGAGATTAGCCCCTACAGGATGCGAGATCGGGTTCACAAGTTTTATTTTCATATTTTATTCAAAATTCCCGCAATCCACAATTTGTGGGTTGCGGGTTTATAAAACGCAAAATGGCGAACAAATGCGTTTCCAAGATCTGCAACCCGAAATTTTGGGTTTCGGGTTTCGGGAATGAAAACAACTTTTAAAAATGAAATGTCATTTCCCGCATCCCGCAATCCGCAATTTGCGGGTTTCGGGAATGCACAACGCGTTTTATTGACATAACGAGTTTCCGCAATCCGAAATCCGGAATTTGCGGGTTTCAGGTTGCGAAATCGAGTTTTTTCAAAAATAATTATATAGTCTTCCCGCAACCCACAATTTCAGGTTGCGGGTTTTCAAAAATTCAAAATAAAGAACAAACGATTCCCACAATCCGAAATTGCGGGATTTCGGGTTTCGTATTTGCGGGAAGAAAATTTCATTTTAAAGAATTCAAGGGTTTCTGCAAATCAAGAAAACAACCAAAAAACTTAGAAATTCTCGAAGGAAAAGATGATAATTACACAAGCCAGAACCAAAGGGTATGAGATCATAACAAACAAAACTTAAAACTTACCTAAAAACCTTAGTGTTTACAATAATGGGGCTCCCATGATGAAATGAAGCATGGGATCTGTTGTACCTACAACATGCCTTTAGTAGAAAGGGACAGCAGGGGTGCCATGACGTCCGATATCACGTGGTTACTAGTACACCAGATGCGAGGTACAAAGACAACTGTCTCGCAAGAAAAGAGAAAGAAAAGAGGAGACTACCACATGAGGGCCAAATATAGGGAGAGTAAAAAAACGCCGAGAAAATGGTAAACCTGCACTCCACCACTAGTAAACCACAGACAAAAATAGAATTCCCACGTTTTGTTAACCTTGGTTCGTACAAAGCCAATCAGTGAAACCGACGAACTCCAAGTTACTGCAAAATCTAGTAACTAGACAAAAACCCTAGTGATAGAGTGCAAGGTGAGTGCTCCATAAGTCAAATCACCCACAAAATAATCCAAAACCTACAAAAAATGCAAAACCCTATCAAAACTGCAAAACCCTATCCCCCAAGTGACTTCCCCAGTCTCTATCCTCACAGCTCCTTGTCTATTTTAATTCCAAGTAAAAAAAATTATTAGTTTGCACATGTTTAACAATGTAATACATTCTATCCCCATGCAACCTCATCCCCTCATTCTTTAATATGATATTATCCATTTGTAACTCCACAATGTTCCCATTGTTTGTAGTTGTTTCCAATAAAACCTATATCATGAGCATTCATCCATCCTTGCATCTATAAGGAATTCCTATTAACATTGCAAATGTTGTTAAGTGTACATAGTGCACATTCTTTAAGATGACAGGCAATCTATGGGGAAAGAAAAACATTGTTGTTTCACCCCAGGATCATGTCAACTTCAATTCTAACCTGCGAGCCATTACCAATTTTCCAAGCCAAGTGATCACCAATTATAGAAAAAGAAACTAAAAGAGACCTCCAATGATTCAAGGAGTTTGTAACTGAGTTCCTATTGTTTAGGATCCAGTCAACGATACTCCCAAGAATATTATACTTGTGCACAATAATTCAGCTCCACATACTCTCACAAGTAACGAGATGCCAAAGAGATTTAGCTGCTAAGGATTTCCTAAATAAAACAAGTTCTTAATACCCCACCCACCATATTTATTCAGTTGGGCTATCGAATCCTACTATTCCCAATGGCCTTCTTTGTATTCCAAACTCTCCTTCCATAAATAATTTGCACATATTTTTCTTATCTTCGATATTATTCCTTTCGGAATTGATGCTAGGGAAAACCAATAAACCGAGATTGCCTCAATGACCGATTTTATTAAAACCAAGTACCCACCCTTGGATATCCATGGGTTACATCACAAGTTGACTCTATTCTCAATTTTGGATAAGATTCGGTACTAGTCCACCTTTCGGTATGAATTGGGCTTTAAGAAAAACCCCAAATATTTGATCCCATTCCTCCAATCTTATCTTGGAATATTGAAAATTCTTTTCATGTGATGATTAATATCATTCAAGGAATTGAAAGAGTACATAGAAGATTTCCCAATATTAACAACCATACCTATTACCGACGTAAAAAGATCCAGTATTTCCTTCATAGTATTATTCTCCTAAAATGACCCAAAAGCAAAGATTCGCCAAGGTTTATAAACTTTTAAATAAGTATGGGTCCTTAAAATTATCCTTGCCTGTCATGAGCCTTAGAGAGATCCAATTTGACGACGAAAGCAAGATTGGATGATTGCTTGATGGAGTGCAAGGTTTCCTAAGATGATAATAACTTTGTGGATTAAACGCCCTTCTAGAAATCCAAACTTCACGTGAGAGATAATATTTGATAATGAAGGTTTTAACCTCATATCCAACACTTTTGCACCATTGCAAAATGAAATCAGTCTAAAATCATAAAACGTCATCAGATGATCTTTTTTAGGAATAATAGAAAGAAATGTAGAGTTTAAATCACAAGGAAATCTTCCATTTGACCTAACTTCCTCAGCCATTTGAATCATGTCTGAATTGATAAGATCATACAAATATAGAAAGAACTTGATGGGCGATACATCAAAACCCATACTTCTTTCCATGCGAAAAGAGGCCATCACTACTTTCAATTCCTCCTCTGAAATCGGTTGAAATATCTTCCTATTATCCTCATCATTGACTAAACGAGGGAAGAAAGAGATCATTTTCATTATATCACCCATATTAGTATGTGGAGTTTCTTTCATAAATTGAGAGAAATGATGAACTCCGAGCCTTGCCAACTCCTGAAAACATGGACTAAATCACCTTGATCATCCACCATGCCCCAAATTGTAGTATTTCATTTTCTATAATTTGCAAATTTGTGGAAAAATTTTGAATTTTGGTCACTAGAAGCCAATTAAGAGGCACTAAGAGGCACATATTAGATGCCATGCTTGTTCCATACCCAATAATATATTTTATCTATGAGCTTCTTTTTATTTAATGGATTTCATTCTGTCATTTGAAAAAGGGCCTTTCGAGTAAGTTTTATAACATTCTTCCAATTCCATTTCCGACTGATTTAGGGTTTCTCCCTTTCAACCCTCTTATTATGAGCCCATGGAATAACCACATGTTTAACTACTTTTAGAGACATCACTAAATATTGACTTGTTGTAAGATCAAGGGAGGAATCAAAGTTCTTGCATACTCCTTTAACTAGTTGTCTAAAATACTAATCTGTAAACCAAATTTGGTTATATTTAAAAGGAGCACATGGTTTCTCCATACCTTTACAGGATTCAAAAATTACTGGAAAGTGATCATAGATTCGAGTCTTCAGAACCCAAGAGTGAAACATCCCAAGTTTTTTTGCCCAGTAAAGATTGATTAAAAAAATGCTCAATACGTTTTCCAATCCCAATTTCTCCCCTTCTATTATTAACCCAATTCGGGCTGATCTCAGTTGGATCAACATCAATCAGACTTGCATATTCCAAAGCATTAACAAAAAAACCTACCAAATGATCGCCTCTATCCAAATTTCCCCAAATTTCCCCAAAGGATAGCGTGAGGTTCAAATCCCCTGCAAGAATCAAATTTTCCCACCTGATCCAAGATTTTGACAAAAAATATTTCTAGAAATTCTCACACATAGAATATGGGCCTTACACATTTAGAAAATGGAAGGATCTTCCTAATTGAAAACTGTGTAGTTTTTTTCAAAGAACCAAAAACACCACAAAAGAGTTTAGTAAGGAGAAAGAGAAATTCCACCCCATTACCAAACCTCCTCAAAAACCAAAAGCATTAAGATCCACAAATGACCAAGAAGGGAGCAGTTTATTTAATGTTCATACAACTTGAATGTTATCTATGATCGATTCCCATATGAAAATCACATTCGGACATGATGAAAATACTAATCCCCTTAGGGAATACTATTTGGCCTTGCCCCTTGCCCCCTAGGCCACACACATTTAGAGATAAAACCTTCATTTATTAACCCCGTTAGAGGGGTTACTCACTCTAATTCCCTCGAAGCAACCGTTAATTTCCTTAGTTAATTTTACAAGTGGTTTTTTCTTGAGCCAGACTAATGGCAGATTTCCGATTGAATTTTGTAACCCCTAAAGGGGGGAAATTGTCACTCCCCAAGCCTCTCGATTGTTGGATCCCTTGAGAGGATGAAATAGTCCTAGGATGTAGATGGTAATGACAACAACCTTTTCTGGATGGCGAAGCTCCCTGCTTATCACCAATAACACTGACATAATAGGTAGATGAAGGAAACTTGCCGACTGAAACCACAACATCAACATCTAAAACTTCAGAAAGAGTGTCTGAGAGGGGATCCCTTAAAATTGTAGCATCGATAGGGGAGGAGTGAAGTGCTTCAGCAAGAACCGGGAAAACAATAGTATTCTTTGATGTCGAAACCTCCTTAACCAAAATCTTTAGTTTAATTAAATGCTCCTCCAAGGCAGGTGATTGAGAAACCATATGGAGAGACTACCTGGAGCAAGAAGGAGGGTTAATAATTGGACTATCAGGAGTATCATCTTATCTAACATCAACATGAACAAGGACCTCCTCCACATGAATGGAATCTTGAGATTGAGATGATAAGGTTCCATGATAGAGGTTTTCCGCTTGCAAATGATTCATCTCATGGTAGAGTTAGGACTTTGAAGAGTCTGAATCAAGGGAAGGGATTTCCTTGATCGATTTTCGACGCCAAATTTTCCTAATGAAAGGAGTAGAACAATATGCCACAAGGTGAGCATATTTATGACAATGATCATGCCATAAAGGGAAATTCTCATAATCTAGAATCTGATTTTTTTATGATTGAATCTTGATTACCATTGACTCAAATAATCCCTAATTAATATTGATCTCCACTAGAATTTTTGCTATGGAGTGCACATTCAACAATTTGTATGAATCATCATCCAAAATGAACTTACCAAGGGAATCACCTATATTCTTTAGTGAAAAATCATTCCACAGCTCCAATGGAAATTTTGGTAAGTGAATGCAAATCAGAGTTGTTGCAACACATTCATTATGTGCATAAAAGCCAGGATGCCATGGTTTTAGAGCCAATTTTTTTTTGTCATAGAACCAAGATCCCCTAACAATACTGTTTGTGTCTTCTTTTGATCATAATATAAATCCAATCCATCCTTTATCCAGGATATGGAAAACCCACGGAAAACCTGACCCATAGCTTAGGACTAGGACCCAATTTTTCCTCATCCATTGATTAAGACTATCCGCTCCCATAAGTCTTTCAAGGAATCTTCCAACTAGAGTTTTTCTCGTAGGAGTCTTGATCTGGTCAACTTGAATATCATGACCAATAGAAAAGGACATACCTCCTCCTCTGGATTTAATAATCTTATGGTTCTTCTTCTTAACCTTAAAGTCTTGTTTTAGAGGAGTATACCCACTCAGCTCCCTGATTGCAATCTTAGAACCAACAAAACCTAGCTCCTCCTCAACTAGAGAGGACCCAGAGGGAAAAAAATAGGTAAAAACACTTACACCTTGAAATGTCATAACAATCTATCGAAGATACCACCTTCTTCGGTCCACCATTCACATAAGAGATTGACAATCTATCATCCAAAGTACCTAGAAGAGGATATGGAAATCCTGATCCCTTTACTAACTTACCAACATGAGCAGAATCTAGAATGCAGCCTCCCAAAACCCATCCATCAGTAGTTAGTGCCACAAGAGGAAACACATGGTATGCATGACAAACTGTAGGGGCTAAACCTAGATTTACAGTTGACAGGTCAATATCATGATCCACTAGGGGGGAATCCAATGGACCCCAAAAGGACTGTGAACCACTGATATCAAAAGCCTTAACTACAAGAAGTATATCCGTCAGAAAATTTTCAATTACCAAATTAGTGACATGATCCTCCAAATATGCATTAAAATCCCGAGTACAATTGTAAATCTCCTTCAATTCCTCAAGAGACCTGAAAATAACTAGTGAAGATAGTAGATCTAGATTTGAAAAAGAGTCATAGTCTAGTTTCTCCTCCTCCAAAACCATCACTAAAGAGGAGATAAAACAATAAAACTTCCACCAAATCCCACGGACCTCAACTACCCTCACCGAAAAAATTCACCAAATTTTCCCTATCCCTTGTGTAATTATTTCATGATCCCTTGTGTAATTATTTCATGTTCATAAATTTATTTTTATTATTTACTAAATTCGAATTTGATTCATTTATATAAAGAAATATAAGACAACAGTCACCTGGGATCTAAAAAGTTATAGGAAGTAGGTTTCCCCTGACATCTAATATACCTATAGGTGGATCCACAATTCCATTATTTTTCTCATAGGGTTGAGTATCCCTCTCAATGTTACTCCTCCACTTAATACTAGCAATGTCCCAGGAGGTAGTAATACACCTAGTGGCATCAATATGTAGAACGTGTTAAAATTTGAGCATTAATTCACAATACTCTTGGATCTTTATTGAGAGAATAACATATACATTATATCAATGTATAACAATCACAATAAGCATGACAAGCATCACAAGAATCAAAAGCATGAGAGACAAGAGACACAGAGTTTCTGTGGGGAAAACCCTAAGGTGAAAAACCCCACAACTTCCTCAGAGATAGAGAGAGCAATGGCTCAACCAAAGTACAACCAAAATACACTTGAGATAGTCTC
The DNA here is from genome assembly GCA_027924585.1 of Larix kaempferi. Taxonomy (NCBI): domain Eukaryota; kingdom Viridiplantae; phylum Streptophyta; class Pinopsida; order Pinales; family Pinaceae; genus Larix; species Larix kaempferi. Next base: position 12,090,514 of record BSBM01000289.1, read on the forward strand.
CTAGAGTAGATGATCCTCCTCCTCACTAGTGCGCCACTTTCTGAGCAAGAGAAGTGTGTCTTTCCGAATGATCCAAATAGAGATCTCCTGATCTCTATTTATACTTAACTTGTTTTCCCAGTGACCTTATGGGGCTGACTTGTCTATCTAGATACATCCACAATATAATATATATTTTAGGGCCGACCCCACACATGGTGGTCTAATAACCCATTGGCAAGTACACAAACTTGCAACACTTGTCAATCCACACGACGACACTTCCTTATAGAGGAATAACACATCTCTTATAAGGGTACAATAAATATATATGAAATACATAGATGAAATACATTTCGAAGTTACATATACATCAACACTCCCTCTTAACTAGGAAGGTATTTCTCAACACAGTTCTTCTAGACAAGTCTTCTTCTCGGGATCATCGTCATCATCATTGTCACTGCTGCTGCTATCTCGACCAATCTCTGACTCTACTCTTCATAGGAAGTTCTACAGAGCCAGTCCTTTTTCATACTGGATGTAGGCCCACCACCTGCAGGTCTTCATCATCTGTGCGAATGGTCTGATAGAGGTGGCCTCTCAGGACTAATTTTATGTGTGGATGCAATACCGGAAAGAGTATCCTAGGAACATTTATGTGCCTAAACACGACTGGCAAGATCTCCCAGGACTGATTACATGCATCTCCTCCATAATACCTTTAAAGAGCATCCCAGGAACATTTATGTGCCGCAGCACGACCAATAAGATCTCTAAAGAGCATCCCAGGACTTATTACGAGCATACAACTCAACCTCTCGGATCTCCAGGACTGATTACATGTGGATAGAAAAAACCTTTAAAGAGCATCCCAAGAACATTTATGTGCCGCAGCACGACCATCAAGATATCTAAAGAGCATCCTAGGACTAATTACGAGCACACAGCTCAACCTCTCGGATCTCCAGGACTGATTACATGTCTCTGTAGTAATACCTCATCCCAAGACTGATTACGAGCACACAACTCAACCTATCGGATATCTGAGGACTGATTACATACTACATAGCAATACCGGAAAGAGTACCCCAGGAACATTTATGTGCCGCAACATGACTAGCAAGATCTCCCAAGACTGATTACATGCTATTTGCACAACCTGCCACATATCATCTCTGACCTCCAAGTATCAACCTGATACTCATGATCCAACGGATCATCATCGCACGAGGCATCATCCTGATGCCCATGATCATACTGATCATCATCACTTGTACCATCCTGGTACATATCATCTGGAGAAACATCCTGAAGCTCATCAACATGACCAACTTGATCATACAATGCATCCACCTAATGCACACCAAGTATCTACCTGATACATATCATCATACATGATCCACCTGATCATATAGTGTATCCACCTGATACAAATACAAATACATGATACATATCAACATACATGATCTACCTGATCATACAATGTATCCACTTGATACAGATACATGGTCCAAGCATCCAAAATGATGCATATACAAATACATACAAATGATCCAACCGATCATATCCAGCATCCAACATGATGCGTACATACATATAAATGATCCAACTGATCATATCCAGCATCAACACGATGCGTACATACATACAAATATAAATGATCCAACTGATCATATCCAGCATCAACATGATGCGTACATACATACAAATATAAATGATCCAACTGATCATATCCAACATCAACACAATGCGTACATACATATAAATATAAATGATCGAACTGATCATATCCAGCATCCAACATGATGCATATACAGAGCAGTAACTGGAGCATCGTCCTAATACTCATCATCCAATGCTTACATCCACAGCCATGTGAAGGATCCTCCTTCCAACATGCTTGGGATGGCTTCAGCAAATGTGTCCATCACTTCTTCCTCGAAGTGTCGTCGATCTCAAGAACACCAAGCCTCTCCCTGAAGTACTCGAACTTCACCCTGGCTAGTGGCTTCGTCAGCACATTTGCAATCTGCTCATCCGTCGCATCATACAGGATCTTCACGGCTCCTCTCTGCACCATATCCCTGATATAGTGATATTTGATCTCTATATGTTTCGACCTGTCATGAAACACTGTGTTCTCAGACAGCTTGACACAACTCTGGTCATCACAGAATATACCAGTAGCATCCATTGGGAGATCAAATAACTCAGATAGTAGCTTCCGTAGCCATACTGCCTCACAACTAGCTGAACAGGCTGCAACATACTCTGCCTCAGCTGTACTCAGTGCTACGCAGGACTGCTTCCTACTGAACCAAGAGATCACACATGATCCCATACTAAAGCAGCACCCAGATGTGCTCTTCCTATCTGCAACACTGCCAACCCAATCTGAATCAGCATAACCCTGCAGGTTAAACTTTTGATTCGCTTCATACTTGAGCCCATAATCCACTGTACCCTTCAGGTACCTCAGAACATGCTTTAGAGCAACCAGATGAACACTCCTCGGATCCGTCAGGAACTGGCTCAATGTGTTCACTGCAAAGCAAATATCTAGTCTCGTGTTTATCACGTACATCAAGGACCCAATCATCTGATGATACATAAAGACATCAATCGGCTCAGATGAAGCATCACATAGAAGCTTTAGATTCGATGCCATGGGTGTGGCCATGGCCTTGCAATCCATCATCCCAAATCTCTTCAGAATATCTACTATGTACTTCCCTTGACCAAGGAAGATCCCACCTAAATTCTGCCACACCTCCATACCTAGGAAATAATGCATCGTTCCCAAATCTTTCATATCGAACTCAGCAGCAAGCTTCCTCTTAGTATCTGCAATCAATCTGTCATCTCCTGTTACAAATAAGTCATCCACATATAGGAGAAGAATCACAGGATTCCCTTCCTCAACCTTGTAGTAGAGGTTGGAATCCGCTTTACTCTTGGTAAAGCCCAAGCTAGATAGGAAACTGTCCATCCTACCATACCAAGTTTTGGGAGCTTGCTTCAAGCCATACAAGGCTTTCTTCAATCTGCACACATATGACTCCCTGTCATGTATTTCAAAACCGAGTGGCTGCTCCACGTATACTTCCTCTTCAACTACACCATTCAAGAAAGCAGTCTTGACATCCATCTGGTGTATTTTCCACTTCATTGCTGTAGCCAAGGCAAGTACTATTCTGATGGAAGTATACCTGGCTACAGGTTCAAAAGTTTCTTCATAATCTATTCCCTCTTTCTAAGAGAAGCCACGAGCTACGAATCTTGCTTTGTATTTCTCTACACTGCCAACTGCAACATGCTTGATTTTGTAGATCCATTTGGAAGTCACAACAGACTTCTCTTTAGGTCTTGGGACAACATCCCAAACATCATTCTTCATTATTGATTGGTATTCCTCAACCATGGCATCTTTCCATTCTTTTTTTTTCGCTGCTTCTTCATAACTGGAAGGTTCTTTGTTCATAATGTCACAGAGTAAAGCAACATAGCTGGTATGTGATCTGGTTCTCTTATTTGCTCTGTGTTCTTCTTCTGGAATTCCAAATCTTTCTGCATCTTGAATGAGATCTCTAGCCCATGCAGGTTTCCTCTTGTGAGAGTTATCCTCACGGGGTGGATCTACAAGTTCTTGCGGATCTTTAAACTCACGAACAACTTCTGGAATTGCTTCAGTCATGGTAGTGTCTTGAAATCTATTTTCCTTAGGTTCTTCATAAACTTCGATAGGTTTCTTCCTTGATTTGATGAATGCTAAGTTTTCATCAAATGTTACATCCCTGCTGACATCAATCTTCTTGAACCCTGGAAAGTATATTCTGTAAGCCTTCGAGCTTTCACTGTAACCCACAAAGATACCCTTCTTTCCTAAAGGATCTAGTTTGGTCCTCTTTTCCTTTGGGACATGAGTGTATACTGGACAACCAAATATTCTGAGATGGATGACTTCAGGCTTCTTACCATAAAAGACCTCTTCTGGTGTCTTGTTGTCCAATATCTTGTGGGGTGTTCTGTTCTGCACATATACAGCTGTTCTAGCTGCTTCTGCCCATAGATGCATAGGTAGATCCGGGTCATGCAGCATTGCCCTTGCTGCTTCCATGATTGTTCTGTTCTTCCTCTCTGCAACTCCATTTTGTTGAGGATTATAAGGAGTAGTCAACTCCCTCTTAATCCCTGAATCACTGCAAAGCTTCTTGAAGTCACCTGAGGTGAATTCTCCACCATTGTCGGATTTGAATGTTTTGATCTTTTTGTCAGTTTGATTCTCCATCAAGGTTTTTAATTCCTTGAACTTATCAAACACCTCATCTTTGTTTTTCAAGAAGTATACCCAAGTCTTCCTGGAGAATTCATCAATAAATGAGACATAGTAAACATACCCACTTAGAGAACTGGATGACATAGGACCACATACATCTGAGTGGATGATTTCCAGGATATCTTTTGCCTTGCTTTCACTGCTGGGGAAAGCCTTCTTAATATTCTTACCTTTTGCAAATCCTTTGCAAACACCTTCATGTTTGGTCTTGATTTCAAGAAGACCCTCTACAACCTTGCTTGCAATTGGAAGTGCCCTATAGTGCATATGAGCAAGTATTCTATGCCAAATTTCACTTGGCTCCATGGATTCATGCACCATGGCATGTTCAGGTTGTCCTTTTAATTTATACAAACCTCCCTCTTTCTCTCCAATCACAACTGCATCATCTATGGTATTTCCCTTTGGCCACATTAGGACTTGGCCATCCACAAATGCAACCCTCATACCTTTTGTATCCAATGCAGAGATGGAGAGTAAGTTCTTCTTGAGCCCAGGTACATAAAGGACTTCTTTCATCTTCAAAGATTTTCCAGAATCTAGGTTGTAGGAGGCTTCACCACTTCGTTTGATGGGATATTGATAATCATCCCCAAGTTTCACTTTATGGGGTGATTCATGTTCAGACAGATTTACAAAGGATTCTTTAAACCCAGTCATGTGTTTGGAAGCCCCACTGTCAATTAACCAATCATTACAACCATGGGAGATAGTACCTGTGAGAGCAGAGATTAGAACATACTCTTCTTCACTTGATGAGTCATCATTACTATCATCACTTTCTTCCCTAGCCTTCTTCTTTGGAGGTTCATCATCTTCGGCAGCATGAGCATGGTACCTTCTTTTGTTACCCTTCTTCTTCTTGCTAGAGTTGTTGTTGTTGTGTTTGTCCCTTTTGTTCTTGGGACATTCTAAAGCAAAGTGACCCTTCTCATTACAAGTGAAACACCTTAGATATTTCTTGTCTTTGTGAAAATGATGAGAAGATTTCTTCTTGTGATGGGATGGCTCCCTCTTGAACTTTCCCTTCTTAGTGTGAGATGTGAGAGCTTGATCTTAATTTCCCATCTTCTCTTCTCTTGCCACCAGCCTTGCTTCTTCTTGAGAACATTCCTCCCATAATCTGTTGAAGGAGATTAACTTCTTTCTGGCATAGATCCCTTGGATAAAAGAGTCCCATGACCTAGGTAGGCCATTCAAAGTAGTCATAACAATTTCACCATTCTCCACCATTTCATCTACAACTTCAAGTTGTTCCTTGATCTGAGAGACCCTGGAGAAATAGGATTGAATGGTTTCTCCATTCAACATCTTGACGCCTTTCAATTGATTTCGCAGGGTCACCTTCCGATTTATGTTCTTTCCTTCAAATAGCTTGGTCAAAGAGTCAAACATAGCCTTGGGTGTCTTTAAAGAAGACACATGGGGTATGAGATGGTCTTTGATAGAATCAACAATGATTCTCTTTGCCTTGACCAAGTTCTTCTTATGCAATACCTTAGCCTCTTCATCCTCTGGGATAGGGATGTCTTCTTTTATATATGAGTCCAACTCATTCTCTTCCAGGATTAACCCAATCCTATACTTCCAAGCTCGGAAGTTATCAGCCCCTTCAAGCTTATCCTCAAGCTTGGTGTGGTGAGACATCTTAAAGAGTACTTCAAATGAAATAGAAAAGATTTAGGTCTTACCACTTGAAATGCTGAAAACTGGATTTGGTCCCGGATTAGGGTTTGTCGAAAAAACCCTAAAAATTCAAAATGTGAATTTCAACTTTCTGAAAGGATAGAAAGATGCGCCTTGATGAGCTGATCATCCTGGTGTATTCAGAATTTGAGATCAGCAAAGCTTTACCCTTCAGATTTGCCTTTTTGTCCTCCCGGGTTCACTGGGGAGAGCCTTGAATTAGGGTTTGAGTTTCCCAGAGATCTACCCAGACAAAAATCTCTATCCAAAGCTCTAAACTTTGATTTTTGCAATGAGCTTCCATCTATGGCTTCAAATTTCATAAATTCCTATTTTTGTGGAAACCCTAATTTTTAGGGCCAAATTTGAAAATGCTCAGAATTGAATTCTGATTGGACAGATAGATTCTCCTTGATGAGTAGAGTCAATCTACGATACTGCATTTCCAAAAACTGTGGAGAGAAACCCAATAAACAAGAAACTCAAGTTTTCGTCACTGCAAAATGTCTTCTTCTCAGGTTAGCTCTGATACCATGTTAAAATTTGAGCATTAATTCACAATACTCTTGGATCTTTACTGAGAGAATAACATATATAGTATATCAATGCATAATAATCACAATAAGCATGACAAGCATCACAAGAATCAAAAGCATGAGAGACAAGAGACACAGAGTTTCCGTGGGGAAAACCCTAAGGTGAAAAACCCCACAACTTTCTCAGAGATAGAGAGAGCAATGGCTCAACCAAAGTACAACCAAAATACACTTGAGATAGTCTCCTAGAGCATATGATCCTCCTCCTCACTAGTGCGCCACTTTCTGAGTGAGAGAAGTGTGTCTTTCCGAATGATCCAAATAGAGATCTCCCGATCTCTATTTATACTTAACCTGTTTGCCCAGTGACCTTATGGGGCCGACTTATCTATCTAGATACATCCACAATATAATATATATTTTAGGGCCGACCCCACACATGGTGGTCTAATAACCCATTGGCAAGTACACACACTTGCGACACTTGTCAATCCACATGACGACACTTCCTTATAGAGGAATAACACATCTCTTATAAGAGTACAATAAATATATATGAAATACATAGATGAAATACATTCCGAAGTTACATATACATCAACAGAAGGGAAGTAATATCCCAAGTAACCAAGGAGTTCTTTGGGGTAGTCAATTCCAAGAGGATGGTTTGGATCCATGGTGTACTTATATCCATGATAGTGTCACAACTATAGGTTGGCAAGGAGTTTCCTTTAACAAGTGTAGTATGTGTACACATCCGTGTTGTCAAATTTTTATCACAGTCGGATCTAGTAACAAAAAATTTCCTCACAATTTGTTTTCACAAAGATACACAAAAAATAGAAGAAATATGAAGAAAGTATATGTAGAACACTAGTGGAAAATCACACTAGAGGATTAATCTTCAATTGATATCTTATCTTATTGAACAATATAAATACAATATATAAACATCCTCAAGGAGGAAATTTGAGTGGCTCACATGTGGCAGGATTAGATTTGACCAAATCCCCATTTATGACCAGTGTCAATCTCCAACTCATAGTAAATGGTCACGAATTGGCTAGGTGGGCCTAGGTAGACCATGAGTGACCAAAAAAAACCAGTGAGTGGCTTTTAGGAGAAAAGGAAGGAAGATGTTGAGGAAAAATAGTAGCAAACTTGCCCAATTCATCCTAGCACTCCTTGTTCATCCTAATCCAAGAGAAAAGCAAGATAAAAGCTTCTTTAACTCATAAAAGTTGGATAAAAGTAGGATAAAGTAGGAAGTGCGCTTTATCTCATAAAAGTAGAGCAAAAGTAGGAAACAAGCGCTATTGTGGATAAACTATCACAATGGTGGACAAAAATCTGCAGTAGGAATCCAACTAACATAGTCTAAACCACTAGGAAGCTAATAAAAGCATATACTAAGGTCTAAATGGTTAATTTGTTCTAACACCCCCCCTTAAGCCTAACTTATGTGAGTGAAATATAAAAAATATGGCCCAAAAACTAAGGCTATGGTCACCCTTTACAATTTTATTTGTCCAATTTAACCAAGGTAAAAGAGGAAAACCAATTGGGAAAAACCTCCCCTCTAAATATGGACATGGAACACACCATTATTTTAATAATGCTCTCTAGAAATCCAAGTAGGTGTGAACTTGGTGAAGATGTTTGACGGTATTTTCCACTTTGGAAGAAGATGAATGTGCTCAACTAGATAAGGAAAATGAACAACTGCATAATGGGCAATGTAACGATGTAGAGAAACTAAAATACACTAATAGAAGAGGGAATGTAGGTGCTCATTAGACTTGAACATTGAACCAAATGTGGTGAGATCAAATACAAATGAGTCTTGAGGTTCTTGAGACATTAAATTCGAACCATGTGAAGTAGGATCAGTCCCAAGCAAATCTGAATGCTCTTGAAACTTGAACTTCGAACCAAAGGTCATGAGATCAACTCCAAGAATGTGGAACAATAGTCCCAAGTGTTCCAATGTGATGGCAAATGCATGAGGTTCTCCATATTGAGGTTCTCCATCTTCGGTGTAACTTTGAGAATAGGTGCCAGAAATCAAGTAGGAATACAAATGAAGCATGGGACCAAGGAGAGTGAATGCATCATCTCCAAAGTTTGATCTGTCCTCCAAACCATCCAAGAGATCACCATTTTGCACACCAGTAGACTCATGGGAAGTTGAGGAATCAAATTCATGTTCAAATTCTAGAGCAATAACTGGCTTTCTTTGCTCAGAATTCGAAATAGAAGAAATATAGGCGAACATGAGAGAGGAATGGATGAATATCTCTTCAACAATAGTTATAGTGACTTCTTTTGGAACAACTTCATAGGAAGATGAGAATGTAACTTCACCTTCTAGAACATAAGAGGATGAGGTCTCCTCAATAGTAGCTTCTTGACAAACATAGCAAGCAAAGAGATTGTCACTAATTCAAATTTGTGGAGTTGAATCTGCAACTTCTTCTTCTTCATCTTGAACAACTTCTTGATAAATGCATGAGGCCAAGACATTAGGAGGAAGAGCACTTGAGGAGGTGCTAGATTCACTCCATGCATCAACTTCTTCTTTCTACACACCAAAGGCTCTATTCAGATTACTCCAGAGCTCAAATGGATACTTAGAAGAATCAATGAGATAATACATACTAGGAGACATTGCCAAGCACATTGCTCCATATGCTCTATCACAATCATTTAACCAATCACAATTCTCTCCATAGGAATCGGGCTCATTCACAATACCAATATACACATCATAGAGATCATGGCTCTTGAGATATGCCATCATCTTTGGTTACCACTCAACATAGTTGAAAGGATGAACTGCTTTCGAATTCATGAAGTTGTTTGTACCTACACTTTGCAAAATACTTAGAAGGAAAATTTTGTTAGCTCAATCAAACTCTACTTCGACAATGTGCACATTTGAGAGTGCATCACACTTGGGAGACCACAAAGTGATTGGAGGAAAATTCCCCAGGAATTGTGTGGAAACTCCATTGATTTTGGTGCTATAATGGAAGCATCTGAGCGAGATTAGATGCCTGATCAAATTTGATACCATGTGAAATTTTTATCACAATCATATCTAGTAATAGAAAAATTCCCCACAATTTGTTTTCACAAAGATCCACAGAAAATAGAAGAAATATGAAGAAAGTATATGCAGAACACTAGTGGAAAATCACATTAGAGGATTCTGCTATCTTATTGAACAATATCAATACAATATATAAACATTCTCAAGGAGGAAATTAGAGTGGCTCACATGTGGTAGGCTTAGATTTGACCAAATCCACATCTATGGCAAGTGTCAATCCCCAAATCATAGTGAATGGTCACGAAATGGTTAGGTGGGCCTAGGTAGACCATGAGTGACCAAAAAACAACCAGTGAGTGGCTTTTAGGAGAAAAGGAAGGAAGAGGTTGAGGCCAAAAGTGGCAAAATTTCTCAATTCATCCTAGTACTCCTTGTTCATCCTATTCGAGGATAAAATCAGGATAAAAGCCGCTTTAACTCATAAAAGCAGGATAAAGCAGGAAGTGCGCTTTAGCTCATAAAAGCAGAGTAAAGCAAGGAAACAAGCGCTATTGCGGATAAAATATCACAATGGTGGATAAAAATATGCACTAGGAGTCCAACTAACATAGTATAAACCACTAGCAATCTAATAAAACCATATACTAAGTTCTATATGGTTAATTTGATCTAACACAGGTTCACCATTTTTGGTGGATTTGAGCCTACTAGATCTATCACATCTAATAAATGACCCTATTTTCCATCAACTCACATAGATTTCCATCCCAACCAAGTTTTCATATGATTCCCAAGTTTCATGGTTGATATGGAGAATATCCATCAAAACATGTCATGAAATTTCATATTTGGTGCTCGTTAAAATCATTAGTTGATGATAGGATTTGGTTGTGTATTTTTCAGTGTACCTTGAATGGTATTTCTACTAAGTGGTTTATTGAATTACCTTGAACTTATTTTTCCAACTTTTCATCCTTAGTAATGTCCTTTTGACACATTTAAACTACCCATTCATTATTAAACAAGAATTGAATTTCTAAATTTTCTTTGGCAATATACATCCATTCATATATTTGATCATATACATGAGTGTAGATGTAGATGAAGGCTTATTAGAACCGATATCCTTGACCGATTACTCATGGATTGGTTTGTGAAATTTTCAAAGCCAAGCATAGCCAAGGATGTCACAATGTCAAGGGATCTTAAAGAAGAGGAAGTTAATTTTTCTTTTTGGATGGTTGGATTTGATTTATTCCCAATTGGGAACACTATATGAGTTAATCCCTCACTCACCTTGTTTTTCATCTAATACTTTGAAACTCATCCCAAGACCACATGTTGATGATGTGATTGGTTCTATGAGTGATGCTATGGTGGATTAGTTGGGAGGCTATATTGGCCAAGTTTACATTCACTAAAAAATTCCTAACACTAGTCACTCCACCCATTATGTTGCAATCCTAGTTCAAACCTATGATGTTCATTCCGTTCAATCCATTGCTAAGAAAGACAACTAGAAATACAAAGGTAATGAAAACAATACAAAGAATAGTTATAATGATGGAGATGGGGCAATGAAAACTACCAATGCCAATGTCGCTAGTAAGAAAGGAAATATTTGTTACCACCCAGTGTTCACTAGACATAAACTCCATCCATCAGGGACCCTCTAGTCCCCTCCATCTAGATCAAGTAGTAGTCTGATTAGTTGCATGTACATTGAACCTCCTTTGTCATGGTCACATAGAGTTCGTTTGTAAAAATTTGACATCCTTTACTTGTGTAAAAGGGCTATCCCGAGAGAGTCACTCATGTTCTAACATGTTTGGAGTGCTTTTTTTTACCTAGTTGAACTTAGGTTGTAGTGATCAAAGTTCAACATAGTTTTTTCACTCACACCTCCAAATCCAAAGTGTGTTATAACATAGGTACTTCAGGTTGGTGTCTAAGTTCTTATGATCCGATGTCAAAATTAGTCAGTCATCATGGTCCTAGCATCATGCATGTCCTATTTGGTCTCTTGGAGAAGCAAAATAGACAATCGACTATGTAAAAGGGGTTAAGGGGGTCGTAAGTTGGAATTGGAATATTTTGGGCATATCCCCCCTCAAGGAGGGGTGAATGCATGTGATTCCCTCATCTAGGGGAGAAATGTGGTTCCCTCTCATCCTCCTTGTAGGATACGCTCCTAAAGTTGGTGATCCTCTCCTTGAGTCAACTACAGTGGTGGCATTGGATCTCAATGTTGAGATATCAATCTCCTCAAAAGAAGGGTGTGACATCAATAAAATTCAATTTATCTCACTAATAATAGGTTGAAAAAAGAGAAAATATTATGATACAGACTCTTTCTTCCTCTTAGATTTGTAGTCCTAACCTTTATTGTTTACTAGTTGGTAGTCTAACAATAGGGTGGTGGTGGAACACCCCATTTTTGACCCCATAATGTAATTATGTAAATATGATGGAAATGGCTAAAAGGTAGATATGAATGGTTCATTGTGGCCAAAACGATGTAATTATCTACATTTTACATCGACTACTACAAAACAAGAAGGACGAAGAAGAGATGGGGGCTATGATTCCACAAGAAGGAGAGTGAGAAGGGGGTTTAAGGGGGACATGACCCTAGTGAATTATTCTTTAAGTCACTACCTTTATTTATTCCTTTTATCCAATGTTTTATTAATCCCTTTTTATTAAAGTTCCTTAACCATAATATTGGTTTGATTATCCTAAGATTGGGATTAGAGGGGAAAAAGGCATCAAATCCCATGTATGTCGAGTGACTAGTTCCTATCATCCTTCATGCCACTTATCTAGTTATCAAGATGAATATAATTATTGAGAACTAGTTGATTATGCCATTCATTCTCCCATGATTGAGATATTATCTACTGTTAGATATAAACCACTATTGACCATACAACTATCACCCATACCACCATCACCGTATTGTAGACGAGAGTCATATCGAGAACAATGGATTGGAATAGTTGTAGCGGGAAACTCACTACCTTATTGTGGATTGGTATCCCTAGCTTGAGGGTGGCTTGTCAAAGAAAGATATGGCTTGATAGAGCCTATGGATGGGAGGAAAATCCTTGGTCTGTATTCAGTTAGTTATATTTTCATATAAGTCACCATCTGCGTATAAATGATTGGTATTTATTTCTGTTTGTATTAATTACTGCTATCATATTATTTTAGTGAATAGAATTAATGCCATTGGTGAATGCATTCTTGTAGAAATAGCTTGTAGAGTTTTTATATATGTTTTATGAGCGATTATATACATATTTATTTTCGTTGTAGATGGTTAATTAAAACCAATAGAAAAAAAAATTGAACGTCAAAGGAAAATTCAGTCAACAGATTGAGTACCTCATGGCCCCAAAGGCACCATGAGGCCATTGAGTGCATGAAAAATCAATATCAGAGCTCAGGTTGTAGCACTAGAACTGCATGGGCATAATTTGAATTTTATATAAAAAATTATAGGTTGCACAAGAAGTGTTTGATGAAAATTACATGAGTTAAATAATGGGAAAACCATGTATAATTCCTCCATTGTTGAATTCAGAGTAGTAAAAAAATTACTGAATGCATGTTTGAATGGTTGGCTCGAATTCAGAGAGCAGTGGTGGTAAAATTTGTGAGTTTTATAAAATTTAGGCTAAGTTACAGTTTATAAGAAAATTGTTTGACAAAGTTATTGTAGAAAATTCTTGGCATGAGCTGCTCAGATTTGGTTTTTAGAATTAACATGGAAGTTGGTAATAAGTAAAATTACCAATGGAACAATCCAACCTTGAAAATTTGGGTGGAATCTAGGATTAGTGAAAAAAAAATACAGTTCTAGCAATTGATGGAAATTTACTGGCAAGAGGAAGAAATCCAGGAACGCACAATTCCATTGGTTAACAGAATAATTTCCAGTATTGGCAGTGACCAATTGTAAATTTGAGTTGGCCACCTATGTATAAATAAATGGCAAGCATAATTTTTATAAGAGCCATGTATCAAAAATTTGAATTTTTTAAATTTTCTGAAATTTTTAATATGGACCTCACAAGTGCTACATGGGGAGTGTGACGTGGAGGTGCCATATGGGTCTAGGGTGACGTGGAGTTGTCACTTGGGTGAAGGATGTAATGTGGACCAACCACATCATCCAGGTGCTAGCTTATGGTCGGCTAGGCATTGAAAAACATTAGCACCCGAGTGCTAGAATCCAATCCGAGAGCTTAGAAAGCTTAGCACCTTAGTGCTAGATACAACAGACCATGTGACCAAGGGATGATAACCAAGGGCTAGGTGGAAAGGGGCTAAATACCATAGATGAGCAAGATCATCAGAGGTGCCCACGATCGACAGATGTTGGTCACAACATATCGAAGATTTTCACACACATGAACGACGGACGAGTGAGATGTTGGGTGGATACCACCTATCTATGTGTCATATTTTTATGGGAAATGACTCCACCAAAAGCTTTTCAAAACAACTTTTCCATGAGCCATTACGACCTTCGGTAAGGGAATATCGTTGGTGCACTTCCACCCAAGGACATGTGATATGGTGACTTGGTAGATGGTAAGGGTGACTTGGCCACATTATGGGGTGACATGTAAGACCCATCTAGCACTTTGGTATATATTTGTCTTTCCATGGAAGCACCCTGCCATGTCAGCATCATGCCACATCAACAGAAAAAATCAGAAAAGCTAAAAAAAATTCTGAAGCCAAAATTTTGTTTTTGCCATATTAGGAGCAAATTAACTCATAATTTGATGAAACTTGGGCCATTTCGATTCCATTTACAAATTTGATAGTATTTCCAGTGAGGGGCATGGACCCATTCTACTTCAATTTTGTAGAAATCTCGGTTTAATGGGTTTTGAAGGTGCATATCTCGAGTATGGACAAGGGCTCTGTTGAGGGTCAAATTGTTAAGGTGCAGTCATGATCCATGAACATATATAACTATGGATACTTGAGGGGAAATTCCAATAGGTGTGGAGTTGGGATGCAAAAGAAGGTCGAAATCCATTGTTTGGGCGTGCAAAAGGTCAATTTTTAAAACTTGCAGAAGGAAAAACTGACCCAAGAACTCATAATCATAAATTTTTATGATTTCCACATTTTTTCCTACTCATCGATCCAAACAACTTTGCTTAGGATCAATTTTTCTATAAATGCTTAGTCTGGAAGATAGCAGTTTTCAATGAGAATTCCAAGTCTAGAAGAAATGCAGAAATTAAAAGTTGTTGATTCCAGAATTTTATAAAATTTGATAGGAGCATCATATTTGAATGATGAACATGTCTAAGTGCTCAAAATTATATGGGCTATCATCTCCCAATATATATTTTTTTCTAATTCCTTACAATATTTCTTCTAGAGGTATTACAAGTTGGTCTTTCAAAATGAGTGTAGTTAAAAGAATAAGGTAAAATTGGGCAACAAATGTGATTTCTAAAAGATGTAACTTCTAGCTGTGAAGTTAAAATGAAAGAGGGATATACCCATTGAAAAGAGTATCAATAGGAGATTAAGTACAATGAACCTGATTATGGAATAAAATTTCTTATGCTTCCATAAATTTAACATAAAAAGGGGCATGTAGCCTGATTTGACAAAAACTGTCAAATGAGTATTTTCCATAATTTTTATGTATACATGATTTTTTTTTCTCTGAAATTTTGGAAACTGGTTTATCTAACAGAGTTGATGTAGGAATGGATTGAATATCAAAGTATAGGTCTCAAGAGTGGGTGTATTGAGATTCATATTAGCTACATGAATGAAGTAGTAGTAGGAAAAAGTGCTAACTAGGGGAAAATGTAAATCTAACTCAGAACACAGAATTAAGACTATCTATAGTAATTGGAAAGTTATTTCAAAAAGTAATCAGAGCAGAACTTTGGAGCTTGACTGAGAAACAAAAATTTCACTGTAGATGAAATCCAAAATATCTGCAATTGGGGAAAAGAGTTATGGTGATAAAAGTACATAACAAAGATGAAATTGGGTATGTATGACTATCGAATACTCCATGATGGTGTAGAATCACAAATGAGGAAACAATGGTAGGGTTACTTGTTAGATCACTAATTGAAGGTTGAACCAATGTTGGCTAAGAGCTTGATAGTATGGCAACACTATTGAGGAGGAGGGACACTCAAGGAGAGAGAGTTATGGTGGTATTATTAACAAAGTGGTTAAATAGCTTGCATGAAGATTATTGAGTTTTCTTGCAGCTTGTATTCTATCAACAATCATGATATAGGAAGAAAAAATAAGAGTTGATAGTGTATGGAGAAAGAATACGTGCATGCATTGAATAGGATTAACACATCCAAGTTTAGTGACATAGAAGAAATATGGGTAATTTGGTTTTTCCAATAGGTTATTTTGTATAGCCAAGTAGAAATGATAAGAATGAGGAACATGGAATAAAACAACAAATTAAATATGACATAAATATCATGCATAAAAGGATAATTCAATTCCTTAACTTTCTAAGGTAAGGACATGTAAGCACTTAATGAAGAAATATAATTCATGATTACAAATAAGGTAATAAAAAAAGATGCTAATGGCTTAATTAAACACTCCATTGAATGGAGCTATCATGGCCAAAATAATAGAGTTTCCAGGAAGTGATCTAAGGCAGTGCAAATAAAATTCCAAAATTAAATAAAGCTTGCACACACTCTAATATAAGAGCATGGGATGCCATATGGTGGATGTCCCAGTCAATGAAATATGTTAAAGAATGAAGATAGTGATTCCAGGAAAAGAGGAGAATGGTCAAATGTGGAAACATAGAGAATGTTAACATCATTTTAAAGGAACAAATGAGTAGAAAAATTAGTAGAACATAACTAGTGTGAACATTCATAGATGGAAGCAAAGACGTATAGAGATCATATAATACCAATGCTTTATATATAATGCTAGGAGAATGGACCATGGGAAATATTTCATATGAAGTTGATGTGATATAAGTTGTAGCAGTATCAGTGCTGAAGAATAATGGTAGGTAAATGAAGACTAAGAATCATAATGGCCAGGAAAGGAATTAGTGAATGAAACTTGAGTGCTTGGAAATTAACAAAAAGGGCCAAGTTGGGCTTGGTTGGTAAATTTATCAGGGAAATTGAATATGAGTATGAGATAAATAAGATACATAGGCAACTTAGTGAAGGACCACAATTGTGGTGAAAGCAGTTGGGTTTGGATTTCATCCCAAGAGAACAAAAGAAACTTCTACCCCAATAAAGGAATATACATAAGGATACAAGTGTTGTTGTAGCAACGAATGATGAAGATGGACAACGGGAAAACAAGAAACAAAAGATATTGGAACTCTCAAATGCATATGCATGAGTAGGCATACTAATATAGATGCATGGTGCATGTGAATATACTTGTGCATATATATGATATTTCATATTGGTAAAAGTAGTATGGTTTTAAATATGTAATAAGCCACTAATGATAATTAATGTGGTTGATGATGATTGTATCACCATAAATAGTTGAAATGTGGTTGAATATGTAGATGACATGGTTGGATATGACATGTAACATTCTGAGAAAGGACTAGGATAGTAAATCTATGATCAGTTTGTTGGTGAAAGGATGATGTAATTTATTGCAAGAGACCAACTTATCAGGTAACATCAAAGGTGTTGAGGGCATGCATGTAGGTAATGAATTTATTTATGCCAATTGTTCAAGTGTTAGAAGAATGGGATTGGGTAAGAATCCCTTCATCCGTATTGCACTATCATAAATTGGTATGCATATGATGTTTGAATGCATTTAAATTAATGTTATTCCACAGGAAACGATGTGGTAGCCATAGGAAGTCTTATACCTATATGACTATTTGTAATTTAGAATGCATTAATGTGAAATTAAATAGCATTATATGTGTGTGTTGGTTATGAGTAAAATAACCAAGACAAATCAAATTTTGTGAATTTGATATTGTGTTCATGAATAAATGAAAGAGTGCATTGACTGTGTATGAATTATTAGATGGTATAAAACTTGTGGTTACATGTACACACATGTGTACATATATGTTGGATTCATTATGGGAATGCATGTTAAGCTGTATTTCATTGCATATTATCTTAATACCTGAAATGAAGAAATTTTTGGTAACACATAATTCTAAGATTATTTCAGGAGTTGTTGTGAATGGAATGAAAGAAATGCATGAAAAAGTAGTCACATTGGATGGACTACAAGAATGCTCTGTTGCAATAATTACAAAGTTGTGTAAAAGAAGAAGATGTCTTGGATATGGTAGTAACAGTGAGCCATAATGAAGAAATGGATTATCATTCTTGCCATTGAAAGCTAAGTATTATGTGTGGAACTCATGTTATTATTAAGAATTTAATTGTGGTGATAATGATTTCCAATATTATTTGATAGATAAAAGTATGCTTCTTAATACATATATGTTTATGTTTATGACATAGGTGGATGGTGGATCTACTTATTATGAGTCCATGAACGCAATTGTAAGTTGGAAATCTCAGGAAGAAGGCCACTACAAGGATATGAGAACCATAAATTTGTATTGCTCTTGTGCAAGAAAGCCTTGGTGAATGAAGGATTTCCCGAGGGACTATTAACTCAGAGAAGGGGATGCCTGGGCTTGGAGGGTGAGTAACTGAAAAGAAGAGGAAACTTTGATGAATTTGCTATGAGCAATTCATAACATCTAGAGTCCTAGCACAAGGATTCCCTGGCTAGTTTGTGTTGGAGCATTGGAAGGGAATTGGGGGTAACAATCCCAAGGGACTATTAACTCAGAGAAGGGAACCTAAGGGAATGTTAACTCAGAGAAGGGATCCCCATTCCTTGTGCTGTGCAGGTTGATGGAGGAGAAGTGCTATGGATTGGGACAACTATATAGAGTGTGTCAAGAAGAGAAGTGAGCTGAATTATTTCCCATGGAAACCTTGTGAAAAAATATAAATATGCATGTAGATAAGTATTGGATAGAGTTTCCATACTTATTTAATGAAATATTGAATATATGTTCTTGCATTTATTCCAAAATTACTATGGATTTTATGACTATCTCATAAGAATGATTATAACATGCATACTTTGTCTCAATGATTGACATAGGTAAATGTGGATGTGTCGAGCATGGAAATGAAACTAAGGTAGTGGATGATAAATTTTGGTGCATTGTGGATGAGATAGACAACTACTATACTAGAGTACAAGGACCAAGGACACTGTGGAAAATGTGCCTGAGGAGTCAACTTGAGAACTAAAGGATGCCATGTAGCGAGATATTGTACTTTTCTAAAGACATGTTAAATTTTGTCATTATATATATAGTGTTGATGATGCATCGAGGATGGTGCATACATTAAGGGGGAGGGGAATGTAACACCTCGTTTTTGACCCCTTATTCTAATTATGTAAATATGATGGAAATGGATAAAATCCAGACATGAATGGTCCACTGTGGCCAAAATGATGTAATTATGTACATTTTACATTTAATATAAAAACACACAATTACTGTAGGAAAAGAAGGACGAAGAAGAGATGGGGGGTTATGTTTCCACAAGAAGGAGAGTGAGAAGGGGGTTTAAGGGGGAGATGACCCTAGTGACTTATTATTTAAGTCACTGCCTTTATTTATTCCTTTTATCCAATGTTTTATTAATCCTTCTATATTTAAGTTAATTAACCATAATATTTGGTTGATTATCCTATTATTTGGATTAGAAGGGAAAAGGGTGTCCAACACCATGTATTCCAAGTGTCTAGTTCCTATCATCCTTCATGCCACTTGGATAGTTCTCAACATGCATATAATTATTGAGAACTAGCCCATGTTTCCATTCATTCTCCCCTGATTGAGCTATCATCTGTTGTCATATCTAAACCACCATTGACCATACTATCATCACCTATACCACCATCACCATACTGTAGATGGGATCCATTCCAAGAGCAATGGATTGGGATAGATATGGCAGGAAACTTAGTACCTCCTTATGGATTGGTATCCCTAGCTCGGGGGTGTCTTATCAAATAAAGATACGGCTTAATAGAGATTATGGCTGGGAGGAACATCCTTGGTCTGTAGTCAGTTGGTTATATTTTCAAATAAGTCACCATATGTGTATAAAGGATTGGTATTTATTTCTGTTTGTAAGGAACTGGTCTTTATTTTATGCATGATAAAACTTTACTTAATAATTTATATTGTTAGGTTGTTTTCATAGTTTTATTAACTCCCAAGTCACCTTTTCTAAGGTGACTGTCCTATATTTTCATAGGGTTTGCCTCCCTTGGATTTTGGTTAGGAGTTGGCCTAAATAGAAGGATTCGAGTGTTGTGGTGATAGTGGGCACCTAACTCGTTGACTTGACCCCAAGGCCACTCTCAGTGAGTTGATATTTTTCTCATGTTCACTTGCAGATCTAGGAGGCAACATTTTGGCATCGTTGCCGAGGATAAAATATTTTATCATCCCAGATTAACAACCTTTGTTTTTTCTTGTTTTTTACTTTGTTTGATGAATCTTTTAGATTAGATATTTGAAATTTTCATCTAGAGACTCCACTTATTTCAAATCCTAACAGTTATTCAATTATTCTACAAGAAGAAACAATCAAGGCCCATTCCCTTTTGTTCCTGAACCCCAAAGGATTTTGAGGACAAGGTTGAACATGGATTCTACTCTTAGAACACTTGATCAATTAAGATCAAAATCTATCTCGGATCTCCATCTAATTTTTCTAGATAGTTCTACTAATTCCTTTATAATGGATGATATATATGCTCCTTTAGAATTTTCTACAATTGTTGGTTACCCTCATGCCTTACCCAAAAGATCAATAGATAAACTACCTTCATCTCGAGGAAATAATGCTATATCTTCCAAGTCTCATTTAAAATCATTTTAGACATGTATGCATAAATATGTTGGTAGGAACGAAGATGTAATTATGAAGTTTTTTGTTATTTATTTAGAGGAGGATTCCTTAGACAAGTTTTCATAATTGACTCCAGGTAGCATTACAACTATGATAAATTTAGATGAGGCCTTTAGGGAAATATGGGGAGAGAAAAAGGACAGTCAACATTTATTAGCATCTCTCAACACCATCAAAATAAATGAGAATGGGACTATTGAGGAGTTCAATAAAAGATTTAATGACACAGTCTCTAGTTTGCCAACAACTATTAAGCCTCCTCCCATTGCCATTTTGATCCATTTGATTGAGTCTTTCAACGGAGAAACAAATTTCCAACTAAGAGACAAGGATCGTTTAGATCTCAAGGAAGCTCAAAAGATAATTATCAAGATAGATAAGAACATGGAAGCTTTAGGGAGGTCTAATTTTCCTGGCTTCGTTAGATGAAACAAATCTAAATCTAATCCTAGCCAAAGTAGTTGCAGTTGATACTAATGAGTCACCTCATGATTCTATTAAATCTTTGAAAAAACATCTTAAGACTATGGAAGCCAACCATGCCCAATAGACAAGGGAAATGTAGAACAAAATGATCCAAATGGAAATATACCATGAGAATAAATTTTATCCAAAGGGAAATGAGAGGTGGTAAAGTAATTGAAGTCCTCATCAAGACCAAAGGCCACCTACTCAATTGGATCCCACAAATTTGGTGTTGAGTATGTGTTATATTCTTTACATGTGTGTGTGTGTGTGTGTGTAGGGGGGGGTGCATATTTAACCACGCTTGATGATCCCCTCCATATAGTGCTCCACCGTATGCGTTGGGCACTGGCTCAAGGGGGTTATGGGCGAGGGGGGGGTGTAGATGCCTTCCCCCTTCCGTGAAGCGAGTTCAAAATTTTTTGGGTTATTTTGGGGTTCTTTATAAAAACATGTAATTTAATCCTAGTTAAGGGATTGTAGTCTTTTTCTAATCCAGGTTAATGAATTAGGGTTTTGGATGTTGCGGAATACCTATATTTGTATTGTGAGTGGTTAATAATAAATATGAGAAAATAAGAGGTATGACCCTGAGTTTTGTTGGTTTTCCCTGTTAAGGGTTTCTAAGGTAAATCTCTATGTATTATGTGTGAATGTTGTGCTATAAATTTTTTTTCTTCTTAAAATAATATGTATTATTTTCCTCTCTACAACATGTTTAAAAATTACATTTGGTTGAGGACCAAACTCTTCCCTTTTGTAGGGCATGCCAAGAGTTTCTTGAAGAGTCCACTTGTGCTAAGTATATACAAATTAATGATGAAGAATCCATGGATTAAAATGAAAATAATTATGTTGGATTCTTCAACTACATAATGTAGTCGAAAAGACTCATCCCATTTCTAAAAGTCAAATGGATAATGTTAAAAGAAAGAGCACGATCATTGATAATGTTACCAATATTTATGGTGAAAATCCCTCCCATGATAAGGTTTTAGAGATGATGAAACATAAAAGGAGTTACTTATAAGAAAAGGGGGAATGATAAGTTAAGTTCCACTAAGCCTCTTTAGAGCATATCTAAACCCCAAGTCAAGATTCCTAAAAATGACAGTTTAAATATAGAATTGGGGGGTTGGATGGAAAATGCCTAAGTACTTGTACCATTCATTGAGATTATTAAAATACCCTCCTAAAAAGAGAATTTAATAAAGTTTATTGAGGGTCCTAAGGATAAACGTGTTGAAAATTATAAAGACTAGGGAGAAGATTCCCCAGTTATTTTGCAAATGATGGATCAGGATAGAGGAAATGGAAGGAATTCTCCCTTCTTTATCACTTTGGCCATAAATGACTTATTGCTTCATAACTGCATGTTAGATTCAACATCCTCAACTAATGTCACGCCTCTAAATGTCATGAATCAACTTGGTTTAAATACCACAAGACCATACAAAAGTGTATGTGCCATGGACTCAAGAGAGGTAAAGGCTTGTGGTCTGATTCAAGATTTGTTGGTTAACTTGGAAAATTATCCAGATATCTCTCTTACCATGGATGTGGTTGTGATTGATGTCCCAAATTCATGGGGCATGTTGATATGCATAAAGTGGAATGCTTTTTTGGGATGCATCCTTCAAATGGACTTATCTTTTTCTACTATCCCAATAGGGGGAAATACCTCTACCATCCTTCATCATGAGATATGGAGAAGATATCATGTCAAGGATCCTCAAGACCCAATTAATTAACCAATATATGAAGTTGAGAATCTAAGGTGTTATGTAGTGTTATCCAGCCCTCAATCACCCACTATGAGAGTTTCCAAGGAGTAGGTGAATGATGAAATATGGTCCATGGATTTCAATGGTGCTCACTCAAAGTTAGCGATAGGTGCATGTGTCATCTTAGCTGAATCCAAATGGTGAAATATTCAACTTTGATTTCATATTGTAGTATGAAGCATCAAATAATGTGGTGGAGTAAGAGGCACTCCTTCCAGGGTTAGAGATTTCGAAATACATGAAAATTAAGATCTTAAAAATAAAGGGAGATTCATATTTGGAAATCCTTTGAGTGAAGAATAAATTTGCATGCAAGAATGAGAGGCTTAAAAGGTATAGAAATGTAGTTTGGGCTACAATGGAATATTTTGATGCTTTATCCCTTGAAGAAATCCCAAGGGACTTGAAATCCCCAAGTAGATTCCTTAGAAATTTCTACTTCTACTTTTCATCCCGATCCATAATTGTTGAAAGGCCATATAAAAATGGAAATGTTATTCAGGCCTTCCATCTCAGATAACTTCAAGCATTGGCAGGTTTTCAATGATGACATTTAGGTTTTCAGGTTTCTAAACGATTTGAGTGAATTTGAAGATTTTGAGGTTGATTGACGAGAAGAGGGACATAAGCATCCTTAGGCGTCAGAACCCAAAGAAAATACTCTCCCTAGAGGTCTTGTCCCTTTAAAGAATTAGTTTGATAGCCATGAAGTACAAGGGAAATAAATAAGTGGTCAAGCTTGAGGATTATATTGAAGTAAATATTGGATCCAAGACCAACCCTAGGATGAACAAAATTGAAAAGGGTACCTCTGAGCAAGAGAAGAAAGACTTAATTGAATTGGTAAGAGAGTATACAAATATGTTTTCCTTCACTTATGATGAGCTTAAGTC
This sequence comes from Larix kaempferi, assembly GCA_027924585.1. Taxonomy (NCBI): domain Eukaryota; kingdom Viridiplantae; phylum Streptophyta; class Pinopsida; order Pinales; family Pinaceae; genus Larix; species Larix kaempferi. Next base: position 12,114,245 of record BSBM01000289.1, read on the forward strand.
ATATAGGGAAGATGTCATTCAATATACTATACCAATAATAAGGGACTCTAATCCTTTTAGATAGAAACTTAGGAAAATAAATTCTAAGTTATCCCCCATTGTTTAGAAGGAGCTTCAGAAAATGTTGGAAGCAAGGATTATTGCTCCTACTTGACATTATTCATGGTTATACAACATGGTGGCGGTTAGAAAGAAGAATGGTGAGATTAGAATTTGTATTGAATTTAAGAATCTAAACATCTCTTGTGAAAAGGATAATTACCCTCTCCTAAACATGGAGCACCTTCTCCAAAGGGTCACTAGTTCACAGATCATGCCCATGCTTGATGGATTTTCATGATATAAAAAATTATTGGTTAAGAAAGGGGATCAACATAAGACAACCTTCACAACACCTTGGGGTACCTATGAGTTCCTAAGAATGCATTTCGATCTCTTAAATGCAGGAGTAATATTCTAGAGGGCTATGGATTTTTCCTTTAAGGATATAATTGAAAAAAATATAGAAATATATCAAGATGACTTAACAATATTTTCAAAGGATAGAAGTAAACATATAAGTCATATAAGGAAATTTTTTGACAGATGCAAGAAGTATGGGATTAGTCTTAATCCTAGAAAATCAATTTTGGGGGTTAATGAAGGGAAATTGCTAGGGAATATAATATCTAAAGATAGGGTAAAGATTGATCTAGAGAGAATAGAAGCAATTAAGAAAATCCCTTTACCCCATAATAAGAAATCCCTTTAGTCTTTCCTTGGAAAGATAAAATTCATTAGGAGATCCACTCCTAACCTTGTTGAGCTAGTGAATCCCATTCTTAGACTTTTGAAAAAGGATGTTCCCTTTACGTGGTATGATGAAGGAAGGAAGGGATTTAGGATAATCAAAGTGGCCATTGGAAAGTCTCTAGTTTTGATAAGTCTTGATTATTCAAAAGACTTCCATATTTTTTATTTTGCTTCAGAGGACACTATTATGGGGGTTATCCTTTAGAAAAATCATGAGGCCTGTAATGTCCCCTCCCATCATACCAGCATGATAGAGAGAACGTGATGCTAAAACTGGGCATCTAGCCCCATGAACTTTTAGCTAAGCATTCACGTAATATAAAAGAACATATGGAAATGTATAATTATAAGAAAACACAGCAAAAGTAATTTCAATTACACATCCATCATACATTCAAGATATTCATCAAATAAATAATTGCAAAGTTAACACAAGAGAATACTTATCTTAACAAAGTAGTCCCAAGCAACCAGCTATGCATCTCCAACATTCCACCCAACCATAGGCTAGTTGTGCTTATCAACCTCTTGATACAACTTCCACCCCCGAGCTGGGCATGATTTCTACAAGGAACCAGGGAATAGCAGACTCACACATAGCCAAGCATACACCAAGATGAGCCAAGCCAATATACAATTGAATTTATCAGGCTGCTAGGTAATGGAAAGGAAGAATTGCTAAGCTAGTGAGCTTAAGCATAGAGCCAGGGCTACCTCTACAAGATCTATCTAGCTTGGCACCCACGATGCCTACACACCCCACTCAAGGAAGTATTCCCTTCACCAATGCACAGTCCCTCAGGCCATACCTTCCAATCTAGAGTGTCTAAGGTGTGCATAGAAGAGTAGCCAACCCTCTTGATCTTCTTGAGAGGTTATTCCCCCCCACTAGGTTTATCAAGCCAATTTTGTCCACTACCACTCCCAATCTCTTGCTCACAGATTCAAACCAAAACAAGGATGCACATAACAGCAGAACCACAATTGTTGGGCATGAGAAAAACGTTTTTATAGGGAGATGCCCAAAGATGGGGTTTCTACCAGCCCAGAAAAACGTGGGAAGACCCAAAAATGAAATGGCAATTGGGGATTCAACCCTGGAGAGAAAAAACCACTTTTCAGAAAAACGCCCATGGGTATTTTGGAGCAAAAACGACCTCCCTCACAGTCCCAAATCATGGCCCTCCTCTCCCAACTGTTGTACAATGCAAAAATGAGCTCCCAGGCATGGAAAATGCAGGGAAAATGGTGAAAAACATGATGGGGAAAGCCCAGCTAGCTCAGACTGCGTGAGAGGGCCAAGGATATCGGTTCAGAATGGCTTTGGGCACCATTTCGTGGGTGTTTTCTTGCCCAAGAAGCAAAAATATGAATCCCCAGGTTGATGGCTTGCCCATGCACGAAATTGGATTCCACACCTCTCCATTCCCAAGGCATTAACTACCTCAACCAATTTATGGAAGAATCAAATGATTGGGTCCATAACCCAAAATGGGTAGTTGGTGATTTATGGGTTTTCTTATTGACACATGGATTAACACCATTGGCTCAAGGGTTTGAATAATTTCCCCTCCCTATTCCTTGTAGAATCATGCCCCCATCTCTTTATTACATTACATAGCCAGTTGTGGGTTTTTCATTAAAATTCGTATTTACATGATGTCTTAATTTACATTGTGCCTATCTAGCACAAGAACCATAGGCATCTATTTTTTTAAATTTCCGATACATAAAATGCTAAATCAATGGTGGGGCCTTGGCCTTGATCTCCTCACCATGATTAAATAACAATATTTACATCATTTACGATTTAATGCAAAGGGGGTCAAAATGGGGACATTACATTCCCCTCCCCTTACATTAGCACTGTCCTCAGTGCTCATCAAAATTAAACAAAAATGGATATGCCACCCTCATGGCATCCTCCAACTCCCATGTAGCCTCATCAGGACCATAGTGCTTCCATTGCACCTTTACCTGTCCGATGGCTCAGTTCCGGAGCAATGTTACCTTCTTGTCTAGGATGCACAACGGATCGGTTTGAAATTCTCCCTCGGGTTCCACCTGGATCACATCCCAATTAATCACATGGTTAGGATCATGTACATATTTCTTAAGTAAAGAGACATGAAAAACATTATGAGCTTTAGTGTTAGCAGGCAATGCAAGTCTATATGCAACTGGCCCTATTCTTTCAAGCACTTCAAATGGCCCACAATATCTAGGTGATAGCTTGGCACAACTCCCAAGCTTCAAGGAACTCTTTCTTGATCTCACTCTAAGATACACATGATCCCCAACATTGAATTCCCTATGCACTCTATGTTTATTTGCATAGCTTTTCTGTCTATCCTGGGCTGTTTTTAAATTATGTCTGATCTTGGCAACTTCTTGCTCCATTTCCTTAAGCAATTCTGGCCCAAGTACAATTCTATTCACTGGATTGTCCCAAGTCACTGGTGTCCTACACCTTCTACCGTACAAAGCCTCATAAGGACTCATTCCCAACGATGCTTGTTGCCCATTGTTATATGCAAATTCTACCAAGTGTAGATAATCCTCCCACTTGGATGGTTTGTCCATTACATACATGCAGAGCATGTCTTCAAGCACCCAATTTACTCTTTCTATTTTCCCATATGTTTGAGGATGGTATGAGGTACTAAAGCTTAGCTGTGTACCCAAATTTGCAAAGAGACCTTTCCAAAAATTGGAAGTAAACTTGGTATCCCTGTCAGAAATTATTGCCTTAGGCAACCCATGTAATCTGAAAATTTCCTTCATGAAAATATTTGCAATGGCATTGGCTTTATGTGTGGACTTAACCGATATAAAATGTGCTGCCTTTGTTAACTTGTCCACCACAACCATGATGGAATCATGTTGTCTCACAATCATTGGAAATCTTGTAATAAAGTCCATGGGTATTACTTCCCATTTCCATTCTGGAATTGGCACTGGAAGCAATAAACCTGCTGGATGTTGGTGTTCACTCTTCACCTACTGACATTCTATGCACTTAGAAATGTATTCAACGATGTCCTTCTTCATGCCTGGCCAGAAATAATATTTTCTTGCTGTAGCAATTGTTTTCTGATATCCTGGGTGACCAGAGTATGGAGCTTTATGGATTTCATCCATAAAGATCCTCCTTAAATCTGCCGCATTTGGAATATAGACTCTATTCTTATAAGTAAGAAGTCTGTCTCCTTCCAAACGATAGCCTTCATACTTCTTTTCAAGGTTTTGCTGCTGCAATTTGTCCTTTATCTACACGTACACTTCATCCTCAACAATATGGTTAACAATCTGCTGCTTCAAATTTGGTTGGCAAGTACTAAGTGCTTCCACATGCATTTCATGTACCTTCCTGCTGAGTGCATCAACCACCTTGTTTTCTTTCCCTTTTATGTGTTTGATTTCAAAATCAAATTCACACAAAAATTCCAACCATCTAGCTTGCCTAGCATTTAAAGTTGGCTGATCAAACAAGTATTTTAGACCACAATGGTTTGTCCTTAACTCAAATTTTCTTCCCATTAAGTAATGCCTCCACATCTTTAAAGCATGTACTATGGCTGCAAGTTCTATATCATGAGTAGCATAGTTCTTCTCATGCTCCTTCAACTTTTTTGACTCATAGCATATCATGTGGTTGTCTTGCATAAGAACTCCTCCAAGTCCTTGATTGCATGCATCGATACATACCACAAAGTCTTTTTCTGGGTTTGCAATTTTCAAAATTGGTGCACTTGTAAGAAGATTCTTCAACCGTTGAAAACTTTCCTCACATCTTGGTGACCATTCAAACTTTATCCCCTTCTTTTGCAAAGAAGTGATCGGGTTTGCAACCTTGGAGAATCCTTCGATAAACCTCCTGTAGTAACCAGCAAGGCCCATAAAAGATCTCACATCAGTCACATTCCTTGGAGTTGGCCAATTCATAATGGCTTCAATCTTCTCAGGGTCTACAGATATTCCTTCGTCGGAGATGATGTGACCCAAATAATGAATTCTATGTTTATAAAAGTCACATTTGCTCAACTTTGCATACAACTTATGCTGCCTTAGTAATTTCATTTTCATTCTCAAATGTTCTTCATGCTCTTCTTCATTCATATAATAGATGAGAATGTCGTCTAGGAATACAAGAACAAACTTGTCCAAATACTTGCTAAAAACATTATTCATGAGACAAATGAATGTAGCTGGTGCATTTGTGAGACCGAATGGTACCACTACAAACTCATAGTGTCCATACCTCGTTCTAAAGGCTATCTTATGAATATCTTCTTCTTTGATTCTTACCTGATGGTAACCAGACCTCAAGTCAATCTTTGAAAATACCTTTGCTCCTCTCATTTGATCAAAAAGGTCATCAATTCGGGGCAATGGGTATTTTTTCTTCACAGTGACTTTGTTCAACTGCCTGTAATCAATACATAACCTGAGTGTTCCATCTTTCTTTTTCACAAATAGAACAGGTGCTCCCCACGGGGACACACTTGGCCTAATATATTTCTTTTCCAACAACTCTTGTAATTGCATTTTCAATTCTAGCAATTTCGGTGTACTCATCCTATAGGGTGTCTTAGACACTGGTGCTGCTCCTGGCACAAGTTCAATTGTAAAGTCAATGTCTCTCTTCGGAGGGAGTCCTGGAATCTCATCGAGAAAAACATCCATGAATTCTTGCAATACATGATAGTCCTCCAATTTAAGAGTTTCATTCTCTGCTGCCTCTGAAATGTGGGCTGCATAAAATTGACATCCCTTCCTACAGAACTTCTTCAGCTGCATGGCTGAAACCTGTCTGACAGAAGTCACCTTTGGAATTCCTTTTACAACCCTTGGGTTTCCTTCTTTGTCCATGCATTCAAATGTCTTATTGTAGCAGTCAAGTTTAACCCTGTGTGCTTCTAACCAATCCATTCCAATGAGAATATCATAGGAACCAAGTGACAAAATATTCAGATCTGCACAAGTGAATAGCCCATCCATCTCTAATGGACATTTCTCTACTATTTCACTAACCTTTCTCTTGGTTCCAGTGGCTAGTTGAACTAACCACGATTTACTATGCTTTAATTTCTTGAAAGCACAAATCTCAACAATTCTAGGAGTGACATAACTATGAGTAGATCCAGGATCAATCAAAATAGAAATAGATTGCTTAGCAATCTTACCTTCAACTTCAACCACAGTTGACTAGATCTTCCTGGCAGTCATCTAGTGCTGCATAGATTCTAGGGATTGTCCTCACCACTTGACCCACAGTTTCAGCTCCCTGGATGATGTGGACTTGATTTGCATTCCCATTCCGATGTGGATAGTTCCTAATCATGTGGTCTCCTCCACAACCCCAACATTGAAGTGGTTCTCTTGGCTCCTTTGGATCTCTTGGCTTATCTCCCATCATCCTAATTGGCTTAGTCACAACCTGTGATGGTTGCCTTTGCTGATTCTGGAATTGAGGAGGCTTGAACCCCTTCTTCCTTTGATCAAACTTTTCATTTTTCTTATCCTTCCATGCCTTATGGAATTCTGGTTTGCTTCTTTTTTGATCAAAGCAATACTTGGCCTTTCTTATGGCCTCCTCTAGAGTTCAAGGTTCATCAAACTCAATTCTATCTTTATATGACTGGGGCAGTCCACTTAGGAAACGCTGAATTTTCACCTTATCATCTTGAATGTACCTAACATATCTTAGCAGCTCCAAGAATTTGTTTGCATATTCTTCCATGGTCAATTGTCCCAATCTCAGCTCATGGAACTCTTTGATCTTATCATCATAGTACCTGTTAGAGAGGTACTTCTGCTTGAAGTATTTCTTGAACTGCTTCCACACAATCTTCCTTTCGTTGATCTTCTTCACTTGCCTGATGTGTTCCCACCATATAGATGCTCTTCCATTCAAGTTGAAGATGGCAACCCTTGCCTTCATATTCCCAGAGTAGTCTTGGACTTGGAAATATTTTCTCATCCCAAGAATCCAAGCTTCAACTTCTTGACCAGACTTTACCTCTCCATCAAATGTAGGAGGTTTCGCCTTCTTAAATTCCCCATGTGAATTGCTCTCGTAGTGCTTCTTCCTCTTACTCCTACAAGATGAAGAGCTTGAACCCTCAATGGATTCTTCAGAGTCAGATGATTCATTAGAAGATATTTCTGGAGTATATGTTCTATCTGTAGAAACTCTTCTTGAGCTACTGGCCCTCTTACGGGAATTCCTTCTAGAACTACTCCCACCCCTTTCTGGATTTGATGTCTGATGCCCAGAGTTTATTTTCCTTTGGATGTCTGTCAAACTCTGTAGCATGGATGCATTCAACTGATTTTGTTCTTACTGAGCTTTAATCATCCTTTCATTATCTTCTCTACAGCTTTGCAATTCCACCCTTAGGCTCCTCATGGTGGCTGCAATACCTAGAGGATTCTCTTGATTTCTTCTCCCATTAGATTATGTTTTAGCATTTTCAACATGTATGTTCTCCCCAATGGCATCTGTCTCAGGCTCATAGGGATCCTACGCATCATTCATGATGTTGATTTTCTTGGCCCAACCAAACTTTCCCACTGTACTATCTAGAGTGCTTCCCTAATGTAACTGTGATTTTGCAAAATGTGTTCATCAACACAATTGTTAGCTGCATTATATTCTCAGAAATTCATAAACTACTTTCATGTACGTGGGAAAATATCATATTGACAATTTGTCAAATCATAGAATTTTCTCACAATCAACAACATATGAGGGGGGATGACGGGGGTCAAGGGGGCTTGCCTCCTGGTGGCACTGCAGGGCGGGTTGAGGGCAGTGCCCTCGTTTTTTTTTTTTTTTTTTGTAAATCTTTCATTTCGCGCAATCTGGCGCATAAGTTCCATGGCAATTTTTCCATTTTCGGCACCTGAAAATCTCCCTAAAAAATGGCTGAAATTCCTTGTTTTGGAGCAACTCAGTGAGTTCTTCCGACCTGTTTCGGGCCAACTTGTGGAGTTCTTCCGCAATTTCAAGAGAGAATTTGAAAGTTCCTTCCGCAGTTCGGAAGAGAATTGAAATTTCCTTCCGCAGTTTCGGAAGAGAATTTGAAAGTTCCTTCCATAGTTTTGGAAGAGAATTTGAAAGTTCCTTCCGTAGTTTCGGAAGAGAATTTGAAAGTTCCTTCCGTAGTTTCGGAAGAGAATTGAAAGTTCCTTCCGCATTTTCGGGAGAAAGTTCCTTCTGTAGTTTCGGAAGAGAATTGAAAGTTCCTTCCGCAGTTTCGGAAGAGAATTGAAAGTTCCTTCCACAGTTTCGAAAGAGAATTGAAAGTTCTTTCTGCAGTTTCGGAAGAGAATTGAAAGTTCCTTCCACAGTTGCGGGGTGATTTGCCGAGTCCTTCCGCAATTGCGGGGCGATTTGCTGAGTCCTTCTGCAATTGCGGGGCGATTTGCCGAGTTCTTCTGCAATTGCAGGGAAATTTGCCGAGTTCTTCCGCTGTTGCGGTGAAGACTTCTGAGTTCTTCCCGAAATAGACTTTAAACAAAAATTTTCAAAAACACTTAAAACAATTTCGGATTCTTCTTTTCTTCTTCCTGTGATGACTACTGCCCAGTAGGAGGTAACCTTACTGCTGTAAACTATCCAACTTAGCCAGTTTAGGCCCGATGCTGAGACCTGTGGTGATCAGGAAGGGACCTTCCCATGTGACTGTAATCGGATTTGGCCCATAGAGGTCCAATGCTGCAACCTGGCTCTGATACCAAAATGTAATGTCCCCTCCCATCATACCAACATGATAGAGAGAACTTGATGCTAAAACTGGGCATCTAGCCCCATGAACTTTTAGCTAAGCATTCACGTAATATAAAAGAACATATGGAAATGTATAATTATAAGAAAACACAGCGGAAGTAATTTCAATTACACATCCATCATACATTCAAGATATTCATCAAATAAATAATTGCAAAGTTAACACAAGAGAATACTTATCTTAACAAAGTAGTCCCAAGCAACCAGCTATGCATCTCCAACGTTCCACCCAACCATAGGCCAGTTGTGCTTATCAACCTATTGATACAACTGCCACCCCCGAGCTGGGCATGATTTCTACAAGGAACCAGGGAACAACAGACTCACACATAGCCAAGCATACACCAAGATGAGCCAAGCCAATCTACAATTGGGTTTATTAGGCTGCTAGGAAATGGAAAGGAAGAATTGCTAAGCTAGTGAGCTCAAGCACAGATCCAGGGATACCTCTACAAGATCTATTTAGCTTGGCACCCACAATGCCTACACACCCCACTCAAGGAAGTATTCCCTTCACCAATGCACAGTCCCTCAGGCCATACCTTCCAATCTAGAGTGTCTAAGGTGTGCATAGAAGAGTAGCCAGCCCTCTTGATCTTCTTGAGAGGTTATTCCCCCCCACTAGGTTTATCAATCCAATTCTGTCCACTACCACTCCCAATATCTTGCTCACAGATTCAAACCAAAACAAGGATGCACATAACAACAGAACCACAATTGTTGGGCATGATAAAAACGTTTTTACAGTGAGATGCCCAAAGATGGGGTTTCTACCAGCCCAGAAAAACGTGGGAAGACCCAAAAACGAAATGGCAATTGGGGATTCAACCTTGGAGAGCAAAAATCGTTTTCAGAAAAACACCCATGGGTATTTTGGGGCAAAAACGACCTCCCTCACAGTCCCAAACCGTGGCCCTCCTCTCCCAGCTGTTGTACAATGCAAAAATGAGCTCCTAAGCATGGAAAATGTAGGGAAAATGTAGGGAAAATGTTGAAAAACATGATGGGGAAAGCCCAGCTAGCTCAAACTGCGTGAGAGGGCCAAGGCTATCGGTTTAGAATGGCTTTGGGCACCATTTCGTGGGTGTTTTCTTGCCCAAGAAGAAAAAATATGAATTCCCAGGTTGATGGCTTGCCCATGCACGAAATTGGCTTCCATACCTCTCCATTCCCAAGGCATTAACTACCTCAACCAATTTATGGAAGAATTAAATGATTGGGTCCATAACCCAAAATGGGTAGTTGGTGGTTTATGGGTTTTCTTATTGACACATGGATTAACACCATTGGCTCAAGGGTTTGAATAATTTCCCCTCCCTATTCCTTGTAGAATCATGCCCCCATCTCTTTGTTGCATTACATAGCCAGTTGTGGGTTTTTCATTAAAATTCGTATTTACATGATGTCTTAATTTACATTGTGCCTATCTAGCACAAGAACCATAGGAATCTATTTTTAATTGCCAATACATAAAACGCTAAATCAATGGTGGGGCCTTGGCCTTGAGCTCCTCACCATGATTAAATAACAATATTTACATCATTTACGATTTAATGCAAAGGGGGTCAAAATGGGGACATTACAAGGCCTCGGAGTAACCTATAGCCTTCATGAGCAAGGCATTGAATGAATTAGAATTAAAGTACACAACTATGGAAAATAAAGCTTACGCCTTAGTCAAATTCTTGAATCACTTTCAAACTTATGTGGGTTACTCAAATATTATTGGATATGTTCCCCACTCAACTGTCAAGGATATTCTTGCTCAACAGGACTGTTTAGGAATAAGAGGAAAGTGGGATTCTAAAATACAAGAATATGACTTAGAAATAAATCCCACAAAGTTGGTTAAAGGATAGGGTCTTGTACATATGTTGATAAGAAAAAAATGAAATAGCACTTGGTTTAAATTGTCAAATCAATTCTCCACCTGTCTCCTCAACACTCAATGAATTGGAACAACGTGAGTGGTATGTGGACATTATCTTATTCCTTAAGAACCTTAATTTCCCAAGTCACTTAGTCAGTCATAAAATGAGGGAATTAAGGTTAAAAGCATCTAAGTATTGTTTGATTCACGATGGATTGGGGTGGAGAAACCCCGAAGGATTGTTACTTAGATGCATTAATGAAACAAAGTCCAAGAGACTCATGGGAGAGCTGCATGAGGGATTTTTTGGTGGTCATTATGCTGTTAAAACTGCAACACACAAAAATCTAAGAGAAGGGTATTATTGGCCATCAATATTCACAAATGTTCACAGGTTTGTCAGAGCATTCCAACCTTGTTAGTTATTCATGGGAAAGTACAAGTTGGAAACCGTCCCTCTACAACCAGTTATAGTCGAAGCACCCTTCCAACAATGGGTTCTTTATTTTATTGGCCAACTTAAAGAAAATTCAAGTAATGGTCATTATTAACTCCTCACAACCACAAACTATTTCACAAGATGGGTTAGGGACATACCCTGCAAGAAATCCACCGATAAGATAGTCATGGACTTCTTGAAAGAAAAGACAATCACAAGATTCAATGTTCCATCAAAGATTACCACAGATAATGCCATGGATTTCAATTCAACAGATTTATCATCTTTACGTTTCAAATATGGTATTATACTATCTCATTCATGCAACTATTACCCCCAAGGAAATGGACTTTCTAAGTCTCACAACAAGAACTTGATGACCATCATGAAAAAGACAATTGGGGAGAACAAGAAGATGGGATAGAAATATTAATTATGTACTTTGGGAAGATATAATAAAAAGGAAACAAGCTACTGGTAAAAGTCATTTCAATTTAGTCTATGGTCTAGAGGTTACTTTGCCAGTGCACTTTAGACGCCCAGTGTTGCAAGATTTTTCATGAGAGAAGGATGCAGTCCAAAGTAGAATTGATCAACAGATAGAGTTGGATGAATTAAAAAGGAAGGCACTTGATCAGAGTATCAAAAATCAAGAAAATTTAAAAGGGGCCTCCGACAAAGGCTCTCGGAAGAGAAATTTCTAGAAATATGACATAGTCCTTTTATGGGACAAGAGAAGGGAAAATCCAAGGAAGCATGGGAAATTTGACAATTTGTCATTAGGGCCTTACATAATTGATAACATGGTCAAGCCAAATTCATTCTACCTCAGCCACCTAGAGGGAGAGACGTTGCAACTTCTAGTCAATGGTAAGTTGCTCAAACTATTATTCAAAGGTAGCATCTGATGCCTAGGGGGAATCTAGGTAAAATAGAGTAGTTTTTCATTCAACATTTTACTTTTTTCATTTACTTACAACATTTCTTTTCAGTCATTTAATTTATGTACTTAAAAATAGTAGTTTATTTGTTAGTTAGTTTCATTTCCTAATAATGTATATGATATTTCATTTTGGATGGATTTTATATGAGCATGTGCTACTGAAGGTTTTCCCGTCAAGATTGAAATGTTTTTGTAGGCCATAGGTTGGATATTTGGGATTCTCTTCCACTTTCTAAATATCAAGCACATGTCCCCAAGTAGGAGCCAGTTGTGACCACTTAGTATGCACAAGCTGTTCACTAGATAGAAGACTCCATCTTTTATATATTCTATTCCCCTCCATCCAGATCAAGCAATATTTTGCTCAGTTGCATGTACTTTGCACCACCTTTTCCATGGTTAAAGATAGGTTGTTTGTAAATTGTTTTAAATCCTTTACATGTGTAAAAGAGTTAGCCCGAGTGAGACACTCATGTTATGACACCTTTGGAGTGTTTTTTTACCTAGTTGAACTTAGGTCCTAGTGATCAGAGTTCAACATGGTTTTTTCATTCACACCTCCAGGACTAAAGTGTGTTATAACATAGGTGCTTCAGGTTTATGTCTAAGTTCTTATGGTATGATGTCAAAAATAGTTAGTCACCATGGTCCTAGAATCATGCATGGCCTATTTGGTCCCTTGGAGAAATTTGTTTGACAATTGACTATGTAAAAGGGGTTAAGGGGATCATAAATTGAAAAGGAATACTATGGGAACCTCCCCCCTTAAGGACGGGTGTAGGCATGTGTCTTCCCTCATCTAGGGGAGAAATGTGGTTCCCTAATCCTCCATGCAACATTAAGATCCCCTCCTAAAGGTGGAGCCCCTCTCCTTGAGTCAACTACAATGGTGGCATTGGATCTTAGTGTTGACATATCAATCTCCTCAAAAGAAGTGCACCCTCCCCTAATTATGGAGTTAAATCAAGAAATCAAGAATATCTCCTATATTTTCTAAAGATACTCTTTAGTGGTGGTGCATTTCTCATCTTGTGCATGCATGTTAGTGAATTTGGGTGGATATCCTATATCTAATCCTTGAGATGGCACATTAGAGGCCTATTTAACTCAGTTAACTCCATCATCTTGCTCCAGTTCTCACATGTGGCGCATTGGAGGCCTTGTTAGTCCTAGTTAAATCATTTAACTCCATCTTCTTGATCTAGTTATCACATGTGGCACATTAGAGGGATAATTTAGCCTAGTTAACTCATCAACTAAGATTTGGTTCTTCTTCAAATGTCACATTAGGGTTTTGGAGACCTAATTAGGGTTTTGGTAAGCCCTTCCATGTGTCACTCTCCCAACAAATAATGCATGAGCTCAAGGGGGTATAATTCTCGAATCCTTGTGCTATTTAAGGATGTGATAATTTACAGGATAGATCACACAACTAGAGTAAATCTCACTAATCTCACTCAAGAATTGCAGTGGAGAAGAAGAAAAAGAAGAATCAATAATCACTCATTAACACAAGTAATGACAAAAATTGCTATAATCATACATCAGTTATAAACTGACACTGTGAAAAACTCAATACAATACAATACTGTCAAGTGAATTTGAACTAACCAAAGGTGATTCGAATTCTCCTCAATGTGTGGCTTGGATAACATTGGAGACATCACCTAATCAGTGGCAGTAGTCACAAATAGTCAAAAGTCAGTAAAAATGAGTCTAATTGAGTATAACTGGGCTATGTGAGCACAAATCAAGGGATGGAGACTCCAAGGAGGGTGCATGAGGCTGTCAGTAGGTCAAGTGGCACTCCGAAACAAATAACTCGAAGCTATAGGCAGTTAAACTAAGAAATAAATGCAAGAACTAGTCAATCAATGCTACAACTGACTGTCAGTGATCCAAGTAGTGTAGTAGGGTGCATATGTCATCCAGGTGAGGAAAACAAGGTGCACTAGGTAGGTAGGATGGATCTTGAGGGATAAAAGAGGCTCTAGGGGGATGAACATAGGCTCTAGGTGTTGGGGAGACTACCATACTGATGAATGGATGCATGCAAATGCATGCATGATGAGTGGATGCATGCAGTAAATAAAAAATGATGGTGAGAATATTCCAACACCCCCCTGCAAGCTATACTATGAGGAAATAACTGAAAAACTAGTAGTGGGGCCCTAGTGACTGAGACCAAAGGTCACTTCGTACAACAATCTAAATAATTAAAGTGAGGAAAGATGGAAAACCCAGTGGGAAGAAACCCCCCCCAAAAATAGACTGAAGGATGCTAATGTAGCATGGCATCATTCACCCCAAGAAGAGATCTAAGGTAAGTGAACCTCTTCACCGTGAAGGTCTTGGTGAAGATATCTACAATATTCTCTTATGTAGGACAATAGAGCAGTGTGATGGTACTATCATGCACCAATCCTCAATTGCAATGCCTGTGTATCTCAATATGTTTGGTTCTCTTTCTCAAAACCAGATCTGTGAAGATCCCGATTGCACTTTGATTGTCACAATAGATGACTAGTGGAATACTGAATCGAATCCCAAACTTTGACAAGATGCCCCACAACCAGATGCACTGTGTGGTTGCATTCACATCACCTCTATACTCGGCCTCAGCTGAAGAAAGAGCTAAAGCAATCTTCCTTTTTCTCGACCAACATATAGGTCCATATCCAATCATGAAAACAAAACCAAATGTAGACTTCCGATCTGAGCTATCTCCAGCCCAATCAGAATATGTATACCCAACTAGGTTCAATGGAGACCCAACTGCATAGAAAATACCATGTGTCTTTGTCCCTTGTACATAATGAAAGATCCTCTTTGCTTCCTTCCAGTGAAGCTCATGAGGCTCCTGCATGTATCTAGAGACAACATTGACTGCATATGATAGATCAAGTCAAGTATGTGTAAGAAACAAAAGACTCCCTATCAACTGCCAATACAAAGTACTATCCACCAAAGGTGTAGAAGAACCATCCTCAAGGCTAATCCCTGAAAGAAAAGGAAATTCTACTGGTTTTCATTCGCTCCTATGAAATCTGTCAAGTAGATCTAATGCATATTTGGACTGTGCAACTTTGATTCCTAAATCACTCTGAGTGACTTCAAGACCAAGAAACTGTTTCAACAATCCCAAATATGACATAGAGAAGGAGTTGTGCAAAGAAGTTTTGATAGATCTAATGTATGAAGTATTGCTCCCAGTAATCAACATATCATATACATAAATAAAAATAATAAGTAGGAAGTTACCATCATGTCTCATGTAGACTCTCTTGATGCACCTACCATGAGAGCATGGCATCTCTCCTTGTTCGCAGATCTAAAATGTTCATCTTCTTTATTCCTAGCACATGCAGGTACATGGAGGTTATTATTTTCCAGTAACTCAACCATCAAGTCTATAGTCTTATTCATACAAGAACTCTCAGGATGAAATCCTCTATTGCAATAGGTACATTTTGACTTCTCCTTTTGATAATTCTTGGTCTTCTTGGAATTCGAAGCCCCTTATGACTTATAGGGAGCGTCCTTTTGCTTCTACTCATTCAACTTTCTGTCAATTTTTTTTTTCTTGCCCTTTCCATTCGCTCTCTTCACCTCAGTAGCTACAAGTGCTGAATCCATATTGGGATTTATCATTTCCATTTGAATCAACTTTTCCTTCTCTTGTGTGAGAGATTGGATGAAGTCATCAAGTGTGGGAAACTTCCATTTTGGGATGGATAGATTTGTTGTTTGAAAGTTAGAGACAAATACTGAGTAGTTAGGGCCCAAATTTGATAGTAGGGAAAAGATGAGTTGCTTCTCTTCCTTCTCTATTCCATATCAATTGTGAAATCAGATTTTTAAACTTGCTAAGAAACTCATTGATGGAATCGAAGCTGCAAGGGCTCAGTGAGATAAGCTCATTTTCCAACTTGTGACCTTTCAAGTCATCTTTCTGTCCAAGAAGAGATTCGATCTTGTCCCAAACTTCTTTTGGAGTGGATAGATATATGACATGAAAATGGAGGTCTTCAGAAATGCTAAGGAGTAGCAGTCCTACCGTTTCATCAAGATTATCCAAGTACTTGGACTTCTCTACTGCACCACTAGGTTTGACTGTAGTCCCATTCAATACTCTAGAGAGGCTATTGGACTTCATGAATATGTCCATCTTGGCCTTCCATTCGACATAATTGAATGAATTCAGTTTTAGATCCATTGGTAGCTGTTGAAGTCGAATTGAAGATGAATTCGAATGATGGAGATAAACTACAAAACAATGAAATTGTTGATGGAGATTTGCTGCAAATTCGAATGAACACTGCCTTACGAAAATGAGCACATGTGACTACATCCTTCACACCTATCTAGACCTCACTGGATTACTCTAGTGAATTCAAGACAATTGGACTAGGAATTGCTGTGGAAATCTAGAGGCTTCTAGTGCTCAATGAAAGACAACTGCTCAAAGAATTGTTCTCACTGTTGCTGCTGCAATTTGAATAGCTGGCTCTATATCTGATACCATGTGTTAATTTAGAGGATAGATCACACAACTATAGTAAATCTCACTAATATCACTCAAGAATTGCAGTGGAGAAGAAGAAGAAGAAGAATCAATAATCACTCATTAACAAAAGAAATGACAAAAACTGTTGTCATCATACATCAGCTGTACGCTGGCACTATGAAAAACTGAATATAATACAATACTATTGAGTGAATTTGAATTAATGTGGCTTGGATAGCATTGGAGACATCACCCAATCAGTGGTAGTAGTCACAAATAGTCAAAAGTCAGTCAAAATGAGTCTAACTGAGCTATGTGAGCACAAATCAAGGGATGGAGACTCCAAGGAGGGAGCATGAGGCTGATGAGGCCAACAATAGGTCAAGTGGCACAGTGGCACTCTGATACAAACAATTGGAAGCTACAAGAAGTTAAACTAAGCAATAAATGCAAGAACTGGTCAATCAATGCTGCAACTGATTGTTAGTGATCCAAGTAGTGTAGTAGGGCGCATATGTCATCTAGGTGGGGAAAACAAGGCTCATTAGGTAGGTAGGAGGGCTCCTGAGGGCTAAAAACAGGATCTTGGGGGATGAACATAGATTCTAGGTGCTGGGGAGACTACCATACTTATGACTGGATGCATGCAGTATGCATGCATGAATGCAGTAAATAGAAAATGATGGTGAGAATATTCCAACACCCCCTTGCAAGCTATACTATGTGGAAATAACTGAAAAACTAGTAGTGGGGTCCCGGTGACTGAGACCAAAGGTCACCATGTACAACAATCTTAATAAATAAAGTGAGGAAAGAGGGAAAACCCAGTCGAAAGAAATACCCCCCCAAAATAGACTAAAGGATGCTAATGTAGCATGGCATCACTCACCCCAAGAAGAGATCTAAGGTAAGTGAACCTCTTCACCGTGAAGGTCTTGGTGAAGATATCTGCAATCTACTCTTTTGTAGGACAGTAGAGCAGTGTGATGGTATTATCATGCACCAATCCTCGAATGTAATGCTTGTGTATCTCAATATGTTTGGTTCTCTTTCTCAGAACTGGATCTGTGGAGATCCCAATGGCACTTTGATTGTCACAATAGATGAATGGTGGAGTACTGAATAGAATCCCCAACTCTGACAAGATTCCCCGCAACCAGATGCACTATGTGGCTGCATTCACAACACCTATATACTCGGCCTCAGCTAAAGAAAGAGCTAAAGTAGTCTTCTTTTTTCTCGACCAACAGATAGGTCTAGAACTAATCATGAAAACAAAACCAGATGTAGAATTCCGATCTGAGCTATCTCCAGCCCAATCAGAATCTGTATACCCAACTAGGTTCAATGGAGACCTAACTGCATAGAAAAGACCATGTGTCTTTGTCCCTTCCACATAATGCAATATCCTCTTTTAACACCAAAATTGACCCCCTAGGTTGTGGAGAGGGTAATTCTGGTTAACCACTAACCAATCTTTGGCTTATGTTTCTGACCTAACACAAGCATAGAGGGCTCTCTCTTTAACTCACAGAAAGCTGGAAATCATCAAGATTGTCAATAATAAAGAAACAAACCAGGATTCAACATTTAAGATATTCACTGAACAACAGGGGTAGAAGATCAGATTTCTGCTGGAACAAATTATTTAAAACCTTGGTAAGAGAATCAGGAGGAGAACTATTGGGCAATGGAGTCAAAAGATGAATCATAAAACACATAACAGTGCAGCTGCATAAGATATCTAGACAGAGGCAATGTAGCCACCCAAGCACAGTCAGAGAGCTTTAAGGGGTGAAATAGAAGAGAAATGAACAGTCCATCAGCATAGGGCATCTAACAAGGATGAATCCTATGCCAACTTTAGCATAAATTAGGGTGAAATACTTGGAATAAGCTAAGTAGAGCATAATCTCTATGAATTCCACTTAACCAATACTCTGAAACCAAGTACAAAAGAATATCACATAATGGAATTACAATGAAAGAAACACATGCACATTGGAAAACAAGGAAACAGACTACAATAAAGATAACACAGGAATTCTTTGCAAATAACCCAGCCTCAAACACTACTGATGTATTAACAATAAAATCTCAAAAAACAGAGCTGAGCTCTCATGGGCTTCAACCAAATGATTCACTCACCCTTAGTTCTTCTATTACAAGGAATATATAGCTGTCTGGATACTCATAGTCGACCTAATTCTTAACAGAAAATAGTTACAAGCTACTGACACATCATCAATACATCTTTGCCACCTCTTTTTACAAAACATAAATTAGGCCTAACTGCTTTTTACATCTTGCAGCGATTTTCCCTAAATGACAAAAAACTTCTTAAAATAAAATACAAAAGATATTTGGATGCCTTCCAAGTGGCTACATCATTTAACCCTTTAAATTACTTCATGGAATTCGTTGGGTTTCACTTAGAAAGAAGTAATACCACTTGCAAAAAATTGATTAAGCTATTCATAATATCATTTACAGAGCTAGGCCGTGGCTGAAAGTGGAAAGAATCCCTCGGTTTCCATTCTCCTTATTTTTCTCTTCTCGACAACATCCCTCACTGTAATATTTATCTCTTTAACACCTGTGCCAGAATATCTCCAAGAATTTTGAATAGTTTTGAGAGCACAGGCAACAACAGTAACCTTATTTATGGAATTGACCTTTAGCCAAACCCACACAGCATTAGAGACGGGGTTGCTAAGCAATAACCCATAATCTTCTTCTTTATGGAATAGGAAATAAGGGACCTGAAGGATCGTAGATGGTATCAAAGAACATGATGGTATGAACAACTACAAAATCCTTAATCAGTGAAAGAATCGCCTAGCTTCCATGCTCCCTCAATGCCACACCTTGTTGTCATTTTTCTTAGCTCTTCGAAAGAGTTGCAGCAGAAGAAAAATGTTGATGTGGGCTTGGAAAGTGCTCTCTTCGAGTCATACTGAGAGATTGACTGGAATAGTCGACCTTCAGATCTCAGGGAAAAGGATGCTGATACAGGGATAAGAATGAAAACTTTGATGAGCCGTTGCAAGCGTTTGAGAATCAGGGTGCTTCATAGACTGTAAAAGTTGGTGGAAAAGAGTATCTGGAAAACCCTACTATATACATGACTGAATAGCCCATTCACTAGCGGGAGACCAATGCTTTCCCTCGTTAAAGTACTAAAATATCGGTTCTAAAACACGCCGTGCTGCAGTGGCTACTTTGGCCAAATCGCACCATATTTTGGACACAGATTTGAGCCCACACCTTAGGTATGTCCTCCCCTTCCTTTGAAATGGAAAATTTACAAAGATTACCACCAATGCTTTGAGCTCTACGAGCTCCAGGATAAGCAGTCCATAACCAAAGCTCACGCTTGAAACATGCGCAGGTGTTTTGATGGGCATATGATGAACCTCATCCCTGGGGTTTCTTTACTTTGAAACTTTCATCTTGGGAACCCTAACGCCTTCCTGATCTGGTGCCACTGCGTATAGATACAAAAGGAACGAGATACCATCATGCTAGGAGCAGCATTGGGGTGGAGTTTAACCTACCCGAGCCACTAGTCAATGCTGGCATCGCATCACCCAAAACATGTAATGTTTACCCTTTACGGCCAACATGTCATGAAGAAAAATCACTTCTCTCGATCCTCTACTAAAATGGTGGTGGCACCAAACCTTGAATGTGGAAATGCCAGATCTGGATGGAGGAAAAATGAAGTCCTGGATACATGAATCTTCGAAAAACTATATTCTGAAAAAGTGGGCAATTTTCTTTGCCTATTCAAACCTCCTAAGCTGCAACAAATCTTCTTCGACTGGACAAAACTGGCGTCTCTTCCTCTGCTACAGAGAATGGCGGCAGTATCAACCCTTTACTTGGATAAATGATATTAGGGTTTGAGAGTTTTGATGTTCTGGTCGAATGAAAAACTAGACGTCCGAAATAGAACCACTTCCTTTTTATAATATTGCCCAAGGGTGGTATTGCCTGGGTCCTAGGGTGTTTCCAATACCTCTTTTTGTGCATGCCACGTACCCATAGCATGACACGCGTGATGGTTGTTTTTCTCATCGCAAGCACTTAGTTCCTTTAACTCCCGAGTGTCTTGGTAGTGCGATATCGACGTGGATCGTGGATCACTCCTTCGTTGTTGTAGCTGTGATTTGCATAGAGCCATATCTTCCATTTAAATAAACCAATGGTGTCAGTTGAATGCTGTTTGGTGTCAACTACGGTAGAAACCATGGTACCCTTCACCGTGTGACTTGGTGTTTAGCAACGAAACATTGGCTTGAATTTTCACTCATCACTTATATTTTCATTGTCGACCTCAGGGGATTTATCCCACATGTAGAAGAAACAAACTCCTTTTAATTCTTTATATACTCTTTGCTTTCATCCTATATATTAAGTAAAGAAAGAGAGGGAGGCTCTCGTGCATGGCGCTTGGAGTGTGGAGACTATGTGGGGTCCCCTTGGCTCGGCTCTTGGTCACTTGACAAGTCCTCGGTGCTGGGCACATTACCTTTTTCTCCACCTGTAATTGAAGTTTGGGCCCAATACAAAAGCGTTAAATCCTTTCTTCATAAAAAACTTAATTAAAGCTTAGTGCCCCTTCTTCATAATACTCAAACTTTTGCTTTATTAAAAAGCCCTTTGTTCCATAAACTTCAACCTTTGGCTTTATTAAACTTCTCCAAAGTTTAACTTTGGCCAAAAATTAAAACAATGCTTCTCTCCATAAAATTTAGGCTTAGGCTAAACCTTTCATTTTTATATAAAAAATCCTTCAACCCTTTTCTCTCATATAAGCACTAAACATTGGAGTATTGAAAAATGTAAAAATTAATCCTTGACATAAGATTAACCTTTCTTACCAAATCATGGTCACTTTTCACTTTTTTCTTTTTTCTTTTGCAACCTTGGTGCATACACCTGAGGACAATTGCTTCTTTTTGCAACCAAAATTGAAAATCTCCTGCCATGAGAAATGTTCTATCTTGCACCGTCGATGCTTCCAGAAGGTAATTAATGTTGCCAGGGGACAATTAATTACAAATTTTTTTGGGGTGCTAACAACTAGCTCCAGGTGGGGATGCTATCCTCCCTGCGAGGTAGCGAAGAACCCATAGACCAAGTGCCTAATCCATTGGGCAGCTCCCAACCCTGACAACTGCAACCTGCAACGTGTCTTTCACCCGAAAACTGCAACTGAAAACTGCTAACTGCCGAAATAAAAAAACATACTGAAATTTTCTGAACATGCTACAAACTGAAAAAATAAGACTGTACATACTGAAAATTGCTTGCTGAGCAAACTTATTCCTGCTACCTACCCTACTTCATTGAAATGCTATTGCTGAATCAAATGACACAAAAGTGCCAATGAAGCCAATCTAGTAACCGGCCATTTGCTCGAACCTTGCTTACACTCTCTTTAAGCAAGCAGAGAAGATAAACGACAAACCACTCCAAACATCCACAGATAATGAGCTCATGTCCCACAGGAGCAAGAAAATTCATCTTCCCTTTAGACTGAAGCAAATTAGCATAGGGATCTTCAATAGTCTGAAACATTACCATGTCTTGAGATTCATCAAAATGCAAGTACCTCTTTGAATTTTTCCCGTAAGAATATTTGTCTGTCGATCCCTGAGAATGCATAGGGAATTATGCCCTTCTGCTGCTTGAGTGCTGATTGTACCTTCCTCGAGCATGAGCAGCTCGGGTTCTTTCTTTGGCACACTGTCTGTCTCATATTCATACTCCCTCATATCATAATCTAAAGCATCTTCAAACAACATATACTCTTCAAGATCATTAGACATGACAGTCTTATCTTCTTGATGAAAAGAAATGGTGTTTAATAGCTGATTTCCTTGTGGAGAATCATCATCACAAATGAGTTTCTTCAAAAGATTATCATAATTGTCATCCTTTGAATTCATATTTACATGCTCAAAAATAGATGAAGTTTCACTTACATATCTCGGACTGTGTGAACGTTGCAGATTTGATTCAAGTGGGGTCATAACATGACCTTTCAAGAGCTGATCTATCTCATCTTTAGACAGAGGAGAAATTTTAGAAGCACAATGGAGGATCTTCTCACCTTTCTTGTCCAATGAGAAACCAGCAGCATTATCTAAGGTCTAATCTGCTCCTTGTGCTCCAAGACAAACACCAATGTGTTGTCCTTCAAGTGAATCAACTAAGACAGGGTTCTCTGGATCAATAGCTTCTGAAAAAATATGACATGAGATGGGACTGATCTGATATTCTCCAGAAACACAAGATGATTGAAAAAACTGAGAACACTTCTCATCCATCTCGGGAGAAGAGATATAAAGATCATTTACATGGTTACTGCTTTCTTTATTTTCAGCTGAGGGTTCTACTCTGTTTTGAGAATTTTATTGAATATCATGACCATGGATTTGTGAAAAAAAATGATAAACGGCTTCAAACAAGTATTCATCATTCATACTTTCTAGATATTCATTAATACTTTCAAGGTAATGTATGAAATCCTCAAACTGACCACAGCAATCTTCCACTAAAGACAAAGATAGAAAATACCCTTTATAATGCTCATAAAATGCTATGTGAAAATATTTTAAAGAAAACAAGCTGCCAGGTTTCAAGCCTTCATACCAATCCCTTGCTTTGCCCTCTAAAGAAGCCATGAATATTTTCATAAGACAGTCCTCATGAAACCTAATATTCACCTTGTGTACATGTATATGAAATTTGATTAAATGCAAGGCAACATTGTCTTGATCTTCATCTCTGAATTTAGGTAAGTAGGTTTTCCAATTTGCTTGAGGGATCTGATTTGGAAAACCAGGAATGTGAGACCTACTTAAAGGAGCATACCTTCTTGATAATTAAGTCATCTTGAAACATCAAGGCTGCAAATTCTGATTTGAAAATTGAGGAGACTAGCCTGTGAAACAATGGGCTATTGGGTTTCTTGAATGTGGAGTCGCCATGAGACCTTCAACATCTCAAATTCTAATATGGAGTCACTGATCCTCCCAGTGGAGTCACCTTTGCACTGGAAATATTCCGAGTGGAGTCGCTAGGTGAATGATACAACCTTCTTGGTGTCTGACTACTGTTCACCATCAGCATTCAGATCTGAAACTTTGTCATTCTCCCAGGGATTGTGAAACAATCTCTTCCCTGGCAACGATGCTAATTTGTTAACACCAAAATTGACCCCCTAGGTTGTGGAGAGGGTAATTCTAGGTAACCACTAACCAATCTTTGGCTTATGTTTCTGACCTAACACAAGCAGAGAGGGCTCTCTCTTTAACTCACAGAAAGATGGAAATCATCAAGATTGTCAATAATGAAGAAACAAACCAGCATTCAACATTTAAGATATTCACTGAACAATAGGGGCAAAAGATCATATTTATGCTGGAACAAATTATTTAAAACCTTGGTAAGAGAATTAGGAGGAGAACTATTGGGAAATGGAGTCAAAAGATGAATCATAAAACACATAACAGTGCAGTTGCATAAGATATCTAGACAGAGGAAAGGTAGCCACCCACGCACAATCAGAAAGCTTTAAGGGGTTAAACATAAGAGGAATGAACAGTCCATCAACATAGGGCATCTAATAAGGATGAATCATATGCCAACTTTAGCAGAAATTAGGGTGAAATACTTGGAATAAGCTAAGCAGAGCATAATCTCTATGAATTCCACTTAACCAATACTCTGAAACCAAGTACAAAAAGAATATCACAGAATGGAATTACAATGAAAGAAACACATGCACATTGGAAAAGAAGGAAACAGACTACAAGAAAGATAACACAAGAATTCTTTGCAAATAACCCAGCCTCAAACACTGTTGATGTATTAACAATAAAATCTCAAAAAACAGAGTTGAGCTCTCATGGGCTTCATCCAAATGATTCACTCACCCTTAGTTCTTCTATTACAAGGAATATATAGTTGTCTTGAGACTCATAGTCGACCTAATTCTTAATAGAAAATAGTTACAAGTTGCTGACACATCATCAATACATCTTTGCCACCTCTTTTTACAAAACATAAATTAGGCCTAACTGCTTTTTACATCTGGCAGCAATTTTCCCTAAATGACAAAAAACTTATTAAAATAAAAGACAGAAGATATTTGGATGCCCTCTAGGTGGCTGCATCATTTAACCCTTTAAATTACTTCATGGCATTCGTTGGGTTTCACTTAGAAAGAAGTAATACCACCTGCAAAAAATTGATTAAGCTCTTCATAATATCATTTACAGAGCTAGGCCGTGGCTGAAAGTAGAAATAATCGCCTGGTTTCCATTCTCCTTCAATGCCATATTCCAATGTCATTTTTCTCCTCTTCTCGGTAGCATCCCTCACTATAATATTTATCTCTTTAACACCTTTCCTAGAATCTCTCCAAGAATTCTGAATAGTTTTGAGAGCACGGGCTGTTAAGATTATTCTAATTTGACTAGCAAGATCACTGAAAGAAACATAATCACAAGATAGACAAAGATATTACCTTGGGAAACCCTCATGGGGTAGAAAACCCAGCAAAGCTTTCCTCAATAAGATGATCAACCAAAATACAAGATGTGTTGCAAGACTTGACCTCCTTCTTCTCTACCTCCTATGCAGACCTCTCAAACACAAGTGCGCTACATTTTGAGTTGAGCAAGTGTGTCAAATGAGGAGCTCTCCTCCTCTACTTATACTGATTCCCGATTGACCAAAATCCCTAATGGGGCCGACCTCTCCTAGTGAAGTCTAATAACCCCTAAATAATAAACTCAGGGCCGACCCCCACATGGTGGGTCTAATAACCCTGGTTACCACAATTCATCGGAGGAATAAACATCTCTGGATACATAATAGAATCACCTCGGAGGGATGAAACATCTCCGGAATAATAAAGTACAAATATAATATTCTTAGAAGTTACAATATTCAACACTCCCCCTTAACGAGAAGGATATTATAACAACATCTACAGGAGCAAGGAGTCATCGACTACATCATACATGATACATCTATAAATCATCGGAAGCTTTCTTCAATACATCATCATCAGTAACTCAATCAATTACTGGAATATCAACATCATCGTCATCGTCATCGCACAATCATCAGCATCGTCATCACATGATCATCAGCATCGTCATCACATAATCATCATCATCGTCATCACATGATCATCAGCATCATCATCACACGATCATCAACATAGTCATCACATGATCATCAACATCACACGATCATCAGCATCGTCATCACACGATCATCAACATCGTCATCACACGATCATCAGCATCGTCATCACACGATCATCAACATCGTCATCACACGATCATCAGCATCATCATCACATGATCATCTTACAGGATGATCAATCCTGATCTCTTTAGGACATAGGTCCATGGATGATACAATCCAAACCATTGATTTAGGACTATGTCCAAGGATGATTTAATACACACCATTCATTTAGGACTATGTCCAAGGATGATTTAATCCCCTCCATACATTTAGGACTATGTCCAAGGATGATTTAATTCCCACCATACATTTAGGACTATGTCCAAGGATGACTTAATCCACACCCTTCATTTAGGACCATGTCCAAGGATGATTTAATCCCCACCGTACATTTAGTACTATGTCCAAGGATGACTTAATCCCCACCGTACATTTAGGACTATGTCTAAGGATGACTTAATCCCCACCGTACATTTAGGACTATGTCCAAGGATGACTTAATCCCCACATGTCCATCAAGGACTTCATTCTCAAAGACCATACGTCTACGGATCAATTCAAGGGACTGAAGTCCGAGGACGATACAATCCACACTTGTCCACTAAGGACTTCATTCTCGGAGACATATGTCTACGGCTCACTTTAGGACTGTAGTCCAGGGATGATCCAATCCCCATATGTATCCTCATCAATACATCAATATAAGAACATATATCATCATCATTAAAGCATGTATTATCATCAATACATATATCATCAAAGCATGTATCCTCATCAATACATATATCATCAAAACAAGTATCCTCATCAATACAAGTACATATATCATCAAAACATGTATCCTCATCAATACATCAATATATAAAAACAAGTAGTGTAAGTATTCTAAGTATAAGTGTCCTAAATCTAAGGAATCTAAGCATACATAAATATCTAGGTGTAGTAAACAGGTATCCTCATCATCGACCTGGCTGTCGATGAGGGCAATCTCATCATCAGTGACTATATCACTCCCCCTTTTGAGGAGGGTCCTTTTGAACTACACCAAGCTTGTCTCAGAAATATTCAAATTTTACTCGAGACAGAGGTTTGGTCAATATATCAGCAATCTGTTCCTCAGTGCTCACATACTTGAGCTTAATAGCTCCTCTCTACACCATATCTCGAATGTAGAAATATCAGATCTCTATGTGTTTTGACTTAGCATGGAAAACTGGATTTTCTGTCATCTTAATACAACTTTGATTGTCATACATGATCACAGTAGGATCCATTTCTAAGTCAAACACTCCAGATAATAATTTCTGAAGCCATATTGCTTCACAACTAGCAAAGTAGGCAGCTATATATTCTGCTTCGGCAGTACTGAGAGCCACACTAGATTGTTTCTTGCTGAACCATGAGATCATTGCAGATCCAAGACCATAACATCCACCTGATGTACTCTTTCTGTCTGAAACACTTCCTGCCCAATCAGAATCTGAGTAAACATGTAATCTGAGTTCATATTTCCAAGATAGTATAGACCAAAATCTAATGTACCCTTTAGATACCTCATTACATGCTTTGTAGCTATTAAGTGAACCTTTCTAGGTTCTACGAGATACTGACTCAGGGTATTTACAACAAAGCATATATCTGGTCTGGTATTTGTTAAATACATTAATGACCCAATGATTTGTCTATATAGAGTTACATCCACTAATTCTGATGAGTCATTAACTAATAAATTCAAGTTGGAGTCCATGGGAGTGGCCATGGATTTACACTCCAACATATCAAATCTTTTCAGAATCCCTACAACATACTTACCTTGATTTAAAAAGATTCCTTTTGGTTCTTGCCATACTTCTAGACCTAAAAAGTAATGCATTAATCCGAGATCTTTCATCTCGAATTCTGAAGAAAGCTTCTTCTTACATTCGACAATTTGATTCTCATTTCCTGTTAGAAATAGATCATCTACATACAACACTAACAAGCATGGGCTTTAAAAAGATTCCTTTTGGTTCTTGCCATACTTCTAGACCTAAAAAGTAAGCATTAATCTGAGATCTTTCATCTCGAATTATGAAGAAAGCTTCTTCTTACATTCGACAATTTGATTCTCATTTCCTGTTAGAAATAGATCATCTACATACAACAGTAATATAACAGGTTCATCATCCATGATCTTGAGGTAAAGATTTGGATCAGCTTTACTCTTGGTAAAGCCCATGCTTGTTAAGAAACTGTCAATCCTTCCGTACCAAGCTCTGGGAGCTTGCTTTAATCCATACAAATCCTTTTTCAGCTTGCATACATGTGTTCTTCCATCTTTAACCTCAAATCCTTGAGGTTGTTCTATGTACACTTCTTCTTCAATTACACCATTCAAAAAGGCTGTCTTAACATCCATTTGGTGTAATTTTCACTTCATCATAGATGCAAGTGCCATGATAGTTCTAATTGAAGTGTCCTTAGAAACTGGTGCAAATGTTTCTTCATAGTCAATTCCCTCCTTTTGAGAGAATCCTCTGGTTACAAATCTTGCCTTATATTTTTTAATGTTACCATCTGTAGCATGTTTTATTTTGAATATCCATTTGGAAGAAACCACACTTTTATCTTTTGGTTTGGGAACTATATCCCAAACATCATTTTTCATTATTGACTGATATTCTTCTGTCATTGCTTCTACCCACTCTTTCTTCTAAGCTGCCTCTTCATAGCTAGTAGGTTGTTGATCCACAAGATCACACATCAAGGCCACATAGTTGGATACTAGCTTTGGTTTCTTTATTTCTCTAGTGGAGCCTTCAGGAGCTCCATATTTTTCAGCTCCTTGAATAATGTCTCTAGCCCATGCTGGCCTTCTTTTCTTAGATAAGTTTGTAATTGGGGGTTCTTGTGGTTCTAACATGTCATGATCCTCTAGTGTATCATCTTCAGGGATGGGCATAGCTTCTGTGATTCTAGGAGGTGTATCTTCTTCATAGATTTCTTCAAGTTGGCACTTCCTAGATTTCTTGAGAGCTGCTTCTTCATCAAATGTTACATCTCTACTTATTTCCATATGATGAAAACCAGGTATGTAAATTCTGAAAGCTTCGGATGATTCACAGTATCCAACAAATATTCCCTTCTTACCAGAGGGATCCAACTTGGTTCTCTTTTCTTTTGGAATGTGAATGTACACAGGACATCCAAATATTTTGAGATGACTTACCTTAGGCTTCTTTCCCGTGAACACTTCTTCTGGAGTCTTGAATTCAAGAGCACTATGGGAAAGTCTATTTTGTACATAGACTGCTGTCCTAGCTGCTTCAGCCCATAGATACATGGGTAGATCTTGGTCATGTATCATAGTCTTTACAGCTTCCATGATAGTTCTATTCTTTCTTTCAGCAACCCCATTTTGTTGGGTTTTGTAGGGAGTGGTTAGTTCCCTCTTGATTCCAGCTTCCTTAAAAAAATCTTCAAATTCCTTTGAAGTATATTCTCCGCCATTATCTGTTTTTAGAATCTTGATTTTATTTTCTGAGAGATTTTTCTATTAGGGCCTTGAACTCTTTGAATTTTCCAAAGATTTCATTCTTACCTTTTAAAAAGTATATCCAAGTCTTCCTTGAATAGTCATCAATGAAAGAGAGATAGTATTCAAACCCACTTAGGGATGTGGTGGGAATTGGTCCACATACATCTGAGTGTATTAACTCCCAAATGTTCTTAGTCTTTGTTTCACTCTTTGGAAAAGGGTTCTTGACATTCTTCCCTTTTTCACATCCTTTGCATGAGCCATTATGGTCAATTTTTAAGTCTGGAATCCTATGACCACCTTGCTCACATAGGGTAGCGCCTTGTAGTTAATGTGAGCAAGCCTTCTATGCCATAGTTCACTGGGGTTAGTGGTTTCATGGACAAGGGAAACTTTTGGGTGACCCTTGAGTTTTTAAAGACCTCCTTCTTCTTCACCAATGACAATTACATCCTCAATTGATTTTCCTTTAGGCCGCATAAGTACTTGACCATCAATAAATGCAATTCTAAATCCTTTCTTATCTAGTGCTGAGATAGAAAGTAGGTTCTTCTTCAAACTTGGAACA
The DNA here is from genome assembly GCA_027924585.1 of Larix kaempferi. NCBI lineage: Eukaryota > Viridiplantae > Streptophyta > Pinopsida > Pinales > Pinaceae > Larix > Larix kaempferi. Next base: position 12,143,952 of record BSBM01000289.1, read on the forward strand.
TATAAAATTTCTTTCATCTTCAAGGGTGTTCCAGAATCAAGCTTGTAGCTTGCTTCACCAATTCCCTTGATGGGATATTGATAATCATCTCCTAGAGATACCTTTTGTGGAGAAGATTTTTCTTCAAGTCTTGAGAGAGTTTTCTTTTGACCTGTTATGTGCTTTGAAGCACCACTATCAATGATCCATGTATCTTCTCCAGGAGACACAGATCCAAAGAGTGCAGAAAATAGAACATACTCTTCTGCATCTTCTTCTTCATTCCTTCTAGATCTTTTCCTAGGGAGAGGCCTTTCTTCTTCTTCTTCATTTCTTTTGGATCTTTTCCTATGAGGCCTTACTTCCTCTTATTCTTCTTCTTCACTATCATCTTCTGCAAGATGTGCTTGATGTCTTTTATAGTGAAGATTTTTCTTCTTGATTGAAGGACAAAATCTAGCAATGTGTCCTTCTTTATGACAGTTGAAACGTTGGAAGGAAGAGAACTTTCCTTTTCCTTTCTTCAGAAATCTTTGTGGAGATTGAGACTCCTTGTGCTTGTCCTTCTTGAAGTAAGATTGATTCTTCCTTCTCTTAGTGTGTGTAGCCAAGGCTTGGTCATCCTCCTTGAGAAGGGATTCTCTGTTGGCTACCCTAGCTTCTTCTTGAACACAATCCTCCCATACTACATCAAACTTCATACTTTCTTTTCTGGCACACATGGTTTGTATGAATGACTCCCAAGGTCTAGTGAGACCATTTAGAGCAGTCATCACAAGTTCATATTCATCAAGAGTATCACCAATGGCATCTAGTTTCTCCTTGATTTGGGAGACCCTTGAGAAGTAGTCTTGAATGGATTCTCCTTTGTGCATATTGGTACTCTTCAACTGAGTTCTTAGATTCATCTTCCTATTGATGTTCTTTCCTTCATACATTCTTCCTAGGGAATCATACATTTCCTTTGGAGTCTTCTTGGATGCCACTTGGGGAATCAAGTGGTCTTTAATAGAATTAGCAATGATTCTCTTTTCCCTAACCAAATCCTTTCTATGCTTCTCTTTGGCTTCATCTCCTTTAGGTTCTGCAACTTCATCCTGGATACATTGAGCAAGATCATTCTCTTCAAGAATGAGACCAATTATGTATTTCCATGCCCGAAAATTTTCTATACCTTCAAGCTTGTTTTCAAGCTTAGTGCTTGGAGCCATCTTCTCTTGGGGGAGTCCAAGAGATAAATGATAGAGTAGGAAACTTTACCTTTTCACTTTTCCAGATTTGCAACAGAAATTCTAGTTTATCGCACTTTTGGTAAAACTAGGGTTTGACTTTCCCAGAGTTATACCCAACCAAAAACCTTGATCCAAAGCTTAAAAGATAGATCTTTAGAATGGCTATTCAACCATGCAACCAGAATCCAAAAATACTAACTTTTGTAGAAACCCTAATTTTGGGAGAGAGAGAGAAATATAATTTCACCTTGTGAAAGATGTTCTATTCAGGCTAGCTCTGATACCATGTTAAGATTATTCTAATTTGACTAGCAAGATCACTGAAAGAAACATAATCACAAGATAGACAAAGATATTACCCTAGGAAACCCTCATGGGGTAGAAAACCCAGCAAAGCTTTCCTCAATAAGATGATCAACCAAAATACAAGATGTGCTCCAAGACTTGACCTCCTTCTTCTCTACCTCCTATGCAGACCTCTCAAACACAAGTGCGCTACTTTATTAATTGAGCAAGTGTGTCAAATGAGGAGCTCTCCTCCTCTACTTATACTGATTCCCGATTGACCAAAATCCCTAATGGGGCCGACCTCTCCTAGTGAAGTCTAATAACCCCTAAATAATAAACTCAGGGCCAACCCCCACATGGTGGGTCTAATAACCCTTGTTACCACAATTCATCAGAGGAATAAACATCTCCGGATACATAATAGAATCACCTCGGAGGGATGAAACATCTCTAGAATAATAAAGTACAAATATAATATTCTTAGAAGTTACAATATTCAACACGGGCAACAGTAGTAACCTTATTTATGGAATTGACCTTTAGCCAAACCCACACAGCATTAGATATGGGGTTGCTCAGAAATAAGCCATAATCTTCTTCTTTATGGAATGGGAAATAAGGGACCTGAAGGAATCGTAGATGGTAGCAAAGAACATGATGGTATGAACAACTACAAAAGCCTTAATCAGTGAAAGAATCGCCTGGCTTCCATGCTCCCTCAATGCCACACCCTGTCATTTTTCTTAGCTCTTCAAAAGAGTTGCAGCAGAAGAAAAATGCTGATGTGGGCTTGGAAAGTGCTCTCTTCGAGTCATACTGAGAGATTGACTGGAATAGTTGACCTTCAGATCTCAGAGAAAAGGATGTTGATATAGGGATAACAGCGAAAACTTTGATGAGCCGTTGCGAGTGTTTGAGCATCAGGGTGCTTCATAGCCTATAAAAGTTGGTGGAAAAGAGTATCTGGAAAACCCTACTGTATACATGATTGAACAACCCATTCATTAGTGGGAGACCAATGCTTTCCCTCGTTAAAGTACTGAAATATCGGTTCTAAAACACGCTATGATACAGTGGCTACTTTGGCCAAATCGCACCATATTTTGGACACAGATTTGAGCCCACACCTTAGGTATGTCCTCCCCTTCTTTTGAAATGGAAAATTTACAGAGATTACCACCAATGCTTTGAGCTCTACGAGCTACAGGATACGCAGTCCATAACCAAAGCTCATGCCTGAAACACGCGTAGGTGTTTTGATGGGCATATGATGAACCTCATCCCTATGGTTTCTTTGCTTTGAGACTTTCATCTTGGGAACCCTAACGCCTTCCTGATCTGGTGCCACTACGTATAGATACAAAAGGAACTAGATACCATCATGCTAGGAGCAACATTGGGGTGGAGTTTAACCTACCCAAGCCACTAGTCAATGCTGTCATCACATCACCCAAAACCTGTAATGTTTACCCTGTGTGGCCAACATGTCATGAAGAAAAATCACTTCTCTCGATCCTCTACTAAAATGGTGGTGGCACCAAACCTTGAATGTGGAAATGCCAGATCTGGATGGAGGAAAAATGAAGCCGTGGATACATGAATCTTCGAAAAACTATATTCAGAGAAAGTGGGCGATTTTATTTGCCTATTCATACCTCCTAAACTGTAACAAATCTTCTTCGACTGGACAAAACTGGCATCTCTTCATCTGCTACAGAGAATGGCAGCAGCATCAACCCTTTACTTGGATAAATGATATTAGGGTTTGAGAGCTTTGACGTTCTGGTCAAATGAAAAACTAGACGTCCGAAATAGAACCACTTCCTTTTTATAATATAACCCAAGGGTGGTATTGCCTGGGTCCTAGGGTGTTTCCAATATTGCTTTTTTTGCATGAGACGTACCCATAGCATGACACGTGTGATGGTTGTTTTTCTCATCACAAGCACTTAGCTCCTTTAACTCCCGAGTGTCTTGGTAGTGCGATATCGACGTGGATTGTGGATCACTCCTTCGTTGTTGTAGTTGCGATTTGCATAGAGCCATATATTCCATTTAAATAACCCAATGGTGTTAGTTGAATGCTGTTTGGTGTCAACTATGACAGAAACCATGGTACCCTTCACCGTGTGACTTGGCGTTTAGCAACAAAACATTGGCTTGAATTTTCACTCATCACTTATATTTTCATTGTCGACCTTGGGGGATTTATCCCACATGTAGAAGAAACAAACTCCTTTCAATTCTTTATATACTCTTTGCTTTCATCATATATATTAAGTAACAAAAGAGCGAGAGGTTCTCGTGCATGGCGCTTGGAGTGTGGAGGCTATGTGGGGTCCCCTTGGCTCGGCTCTTGGTCACTTGACAAGCCCTCGGTGCTGGGCGCATTACCTTTTGCTCCACCTCTAATTGAAGTTTGGGCCCAATACAAAAACATTAAATCCTTTCTTCATAAAAAACTTAATTAAATCTTAGTGCCCCTTTCTTCATAATACTCAGACTTTGGCTTTATTAAAAATCCCTTTGTTCCATAAACTTCAACCTTTGGCTTTATTAAAACTTCTCCAAAGTTTAACTTTGGCCAAAAATTAAAACAATGCTGCTCTCCATAAAATTTAGGCTTAGGCTAAACCTTTCATTTTTATATAAAGTGGCCTTCAACCCTTTGTTCTCATATAAGCACTAAACATTGGAGTATTGAAAAATGTAAAAATTAATCCTTGACATAAGATTAACCTTTCTTACCAAATCATGGTCACTTTTCACTTTTTTCTTTTTTCTTTTGCAACCTTGGTGCACACACCTGAGGACAATTGCTTCTTTTTGCAACCAAACTTGAAAACCTCCCACCATGAGAAATGTTCTATCTTGCATCGTCGATGCTGCTAGAAGATAATTAATGTCGCCAGGGGACAATTAATTACAAATTTTTTTGGGGTGCTAACAGCTGCCTTCCAGTGAAGCTCATGAGGCTCTTTCATGTATCTGGAGACAACACTGACTGCATAATATAGATCATGTCAAGTATGTGTAAGAAACAAAAGACTCCCAATCAACTGCCGATACAAAGTACTATCCACCAAAGGTGTAGAAGAACCAGCCTCAAGGCTGACTGAAAGAAAAGGAAATGCTGCTGGTTTGCATTCGCTCATAGGAAATATATCAAGTAGATCTGAGGCATATTTGGACTGTGCAACTCTAATTCCTAAATCACTATGAGTGACTTCAAGACCAAGAAACTGCTTCAACAGTCCCAAATCTGGCATAGAGAAGGAGTTTTGCAAAGCAATTTTGATAGACCTAATGCATGAAGTATTTCTCCCAGTAATCAACAAATCATCAACATAAATAACAATAAGAAGTAGGGAGTTATCATCATGTCTCATGTAGACATTCAAATCTTATTTGCATCTCTGAAAAATATTGTGAAAGTAAGAAAGAATCCATCTTGGCATACCAAGCTCGAGGAGCTTGCTTAAGCCCATACAAGGACTTTCTTAGTCTACACACAAGTGAAGGATCATTAATGCACAGGGGGTTCACTAGTGAGGCAATATCATATCACGTCCATTCACATTGGGGGGTTGAATACTCTTAAAAACCTCAAAAATATATTACCCTGTATTAAGGGGTCAAGGGAGATTTTTAATTTGACATAGTAATATAACAATTGTGGGTTATTTTATTTGGGTGTGCTGAGGAATAACCTCCAAATCGTGGGATGGATTCATAGCTCCAAATCATGGGCTCAATTCATACCCACCTAAAACTTAAGGACCTTCAATTTTTATTTGATATTGCTTATGATCCTAATTTTTGCATGAATATGATAATAGTGTACCAATGATAATATTGATGGAAATCTCTTTGGATTATTGGCATTGAGTAATCCTAATTTAATAGCTTATTTAGGCTTGGTTTGAATTGATGTTATATTGTTTTTCATCTTTAAGTTAGTTAATTGGGAGTTCCAGACTTGAAAATTGTATTGTATTTTTTGTAGGCATTCATGTAAAAGATTTAATTCTTCATTTTTTAGGTTGGGGTTTAGGTGGACATGGAGATTCAATTAAACCTTGCTCCACGACAACCAAGAAAAGTGAGATCAATATTTCTTGGCTCACTGGAACCAAGAAAAGTTATATCAATGTTTCTTGACTAATTATTTCTTTCAACTTTTTGTATTCTTCTTTAATATTTTCACTTTTCTAGTTAGGAATAGTTGCTAGATTTGTTAATGTAATTGTAACTTCAGAAGATATTCAGTTGTATTTTATATTGTTATTATTATTGTATTTTATTTGTACCTCCGACGGAGATGTTTATTCCTTCGGTCAGGGATGTCATTATTACATTTGGTCATGTAAATTCATTGAGGTAAATCCTCGTTTGTAAGTCGGGGCAACAGTTCCCCCTAGAGTCAGTTAGATTAGGGTTATTGTGTCCCCTAGAGAAGTCGGCCTAGTCAGATATAGTTGGGGCTGAACTAGCAAGTGAAAAGGTCAAGTGAAAGATAAAGTATTAATAGAGAGTGGAGCTCTCTCATTTGGACATCACACTCACTCACAAGTTTGCATTAGTGAGAGAGAGGACAAGTTCACATATGAGGAAAAGAAGAGGATCTACAGAAGACCATCTTTGTTTTGGGGTTTTACTTTTGTGATATTGTATTGGTGACGATTCTATCTCTAAGGAAGTTGTTGGGTTTTCTCCTTTATGGTTTCCTCGAGGAAATTATTTGTGTCTATTGTATTATGCTGTGCATGTTATTATTTCAGTAAGATGCTAGATAAATATTGATTAAAAGTAGAAAATCTAACAAGATTGAGTTATATTTGGCACATTCATAATTGTAATTTTAATTCTTATATGTAAGGCATATGTCTTAATATTGTATTGGAATTAACATGAACATAAGTGAAAATATAAATCCTTATTTACATACCCTATGTGTTATCGTTACCATGAAATGGTATCATATAAGTTTCATGTTGGAACGGGATAAGTCCGCAGGAAGTGCGGAAGCCAACAAGCCGCGAAAGGGACAATCCGCGAAAGAAGGACCATTCATGGATACCGCGGAAGCGCGAAGCGGTTAATTAGTTAGATAAGGGTCATGTGGACCATTTTGTAACCATGTAGTTTTGTATAAATAGGATAATGATTGTAAGCCTGAGGGCATCCAAGATATGATAGGAAGTGAGCCATCTTTTGATCTGTTTTGTATTCGCGACATGGTGTATTGACTGCTTCTGTGAAGTTCATTCTGCAGGTTCTTGATGAATACATGAGGATGTTCGATCATGGTTCTATTTCTATCTTTGTCTCTATGCGATGATGAATGTGAATTTTTGCAACATGTTTAATTCTCTGTGGGTTGAATGATTACTGTTGATGTGAATAAGTAGGTTAAATATGTTGTTGCAAATGTTTATTATCTGTTGAATCTGCGAATGCTCTAATGTGAAAATGATGAGTTAATAGTTTATTGTGGGAGATATAATCTCCGGCTTCTACAAAGGTAATGTGTGTTGGATGCATGTCGTAAAATCCATTGCAGGAACTTGGTTCCTGCAGCCCCCTTGTGCATCTCAGGTGAGAATTCATTCTCTCCACGAGTGTTGTTGGAAGGGTTAACACCCTTCTGGGCCAGTGCGTAAGGGAGTTTGGGTGGGTGTTTGTTGACAACAATGTGCAGTGAAACCCTGTTGATAGTCGTTGTGTCAACAAATGGTTCCATCACCGGGACCCCGAGGAGGAAAATAAGAGGATATTCCATGGCATCTAACGAAACCAAAGATCTAAGAGTGGTTTGACAGAAATATAGAAGAATTTGCAGAAGGATAAAAGAAAACCCTAGACAGACTGTAAGCAGTTGGCTGTAGAAGTACATTTGCTCAGATATCCATGAAATATTTTTCTGCAAATTCCCAGTATTGCTGCACAAGTGGTTAACACAGCTAACATTCCAGAAGCACCATTTCCAAGAGACTGAACCTGAGCATTGGATGCCAGAACTAGTTCGACAACTGAAACGTGTCGAAAGCACAGTATCAAGGGCTATCGATTTCTGGGTGGATAGTATCTTAGAGGGATACATCAATGAGTTCGCAGTAGACACGATCAAGTCATATAGCAACGTGGAGAGAAATTTCTTCAGGGGACCAAGGGGAAGGTTCTTACTGTTGCTCAAACTGTGGATTAAGATGCTCATGTGCGAAAAGGGCATTTTGAAGTTGACTTTCGACGAGTAGAAATATTAGTGTGTGGAGGTTGTACGTGTCGAGTGAATGCGGATCCGATAGAAAGATATGGGGTAAATGGACATGAGCGACGACAAGTTTGTATGGGAAGCTGACAAAGATTGTGGTACCTTGAGGAGTGGAGCGATATTTCGGCGTCCTGAGAAGAAGAGGAGGACTGAGAGAGAGTCTCCTGAGAGGACCGGAATAGAAGGCTACGAAACAGGACCACAAGGGAGAAAGTGACCCTATTGCGACACAGACGGTGACTAGGCTACTCCAGAAGTAGAAGAGACACAGATCGTAAGTTACAACATACCTACAACCCCATGCACTAACCATAATTATAAAGGAAGAAACCCAAGTTATTCGCAAATTTTCCCGACGTGCAGCAATAAAAGTAGTGCATCAGTAAGCAATAATAGTAGGAACGTTAGGATGGCAGACGAGGCAAAGATGACTACCTTTTAGGGGAACGAGACCGAGGATCTAGAATAATATTGGTCATATGTGAAGCAGTCTGGACTGTAAAGTAGGTCCAGGATGAATCCATAAAAATGGGATAGATAGCGACGACCCATAGGGGCCGGGCATTAGACTGGTTCATGAAGTTTAAGGGTTCCGACGGGAACACCAGCCAAGATGTTGGCATAGATCAGAAAAACGATGATTGATGAATTTAAAAAATTAAAATCAGAGTCACAATATGTTACCGAGCTCAAGTAGATTAAGAAATTCCCAAACGAGCCAGTGTGGTAATTCGATCAACGATACAAAACATTGATAGCATAAGTGAGTTTTGGGATTAATGATATGCAGCACAAGGAGTGGTTCATCGCAGAACTAGTACCACATATCCATATACCACTAATGCAACAAAAGGTTGCGACCCAAGTAGAAGCATTGGATATTGAGATGAAGGTGGAAGCTTCACCAATCGGTGAAACAGGGTTGGGTATGGATTGGATACAAGCACAACTAGAAAACTTGACGATCCAACTGCAAGACATGAAGAAAGTGAAAGAAGCTCACGAAGAGATCTGATGTACTAGGTGTAGGACATAGGGACACCACAAGGATCAATGCCTAGACTTCCGAGACTATTTGCAATCCAGTGCACCAAATCCCCTCAGTCAAGGAGGGTTTCCTTGGTGTCGTATCTTCCAAACGAGAGGCCATCGACTAGAAGAGTATGTTTATATGCAGAAAATGGTGTCGAAACCAGAGAACTTGTATTGAAATTTTTGTAAATCAGTTGGCCATGATGACAACAACTGTAGAGCTTATGGCCTACTCTAGGAGATAAATGCAGTGACATATTTCATGGTAGGAGAAGAACAGGCACTGGGTCAGCCATAGCATCAGTATAACAAGCCGCTGACCCAGTATAATCACCAACCACAACAGTATGATCATGCGCAGTATGGGGAAACGCAGTATCCGACAACGCTGTATATGGTACCGCTGTATCCAGTACAGTAGTATCCGACACCGTAGTGTTCGACACCGAAGTGTCCGACACCGTAGTGTCTGTCACCACAGTATCCGTTTCTGCAGTACCAGCCATATGGCCCACTGCATGGAGGGGCTAGAGGAGGATTCCGCAGAGGTCGAGGTGCTGGCGCCGGATGAGGAGGAGCTGCTGGACGAGGGAGAGGACCAATTATATGCTACAACTATGGGAAACAGGGGCACTATCAGAGGGATTTCCCAAATCCATCACCAAAGTAGTGCACGTATTGCACCACCATGGATCATGGCGTTGAAGACTGTCCGTAGGTCATTGCGAAATGGAAAACCAAGCATCCTCCACCACCTCCACAGAACGAGAACCAGAATCCACCGGCTGTGAAAATGATATCGACGGAGGCTTGAAAACAACATGCGACTGTTGGAGTGGTGACACGAGGAGGAGCGATAATAGGAGCCGATGGCCCACAAGTTAATGTTCGACCAACCGTACAGAAACATGTTACTTTTGATGCAGAGGCTGAAAAGGATATCTTCTTGAAAGCATAGGAGGCGATGAGACAGAGGAGGCAATTACCTCTTCGACATGACGAAGTTGCAGGGAAAGGGTAATACCCTAAAATCTTTCTTAAATAGTTTCCTTGAGTTGGAAAAGCATCAGGATGCGTTGGAGGAGATATCCAATCTGCTGATTCGAGGAGAGGGTGTACGCCAGGAACAAAGAGTTAATCGCATACACAAGAGGAAGATAGGAAGAGAGATGCGAATGGTGGCACAAATTGGAGATTTTGATGTCAACTCAATTATCTTAGACCTTGGGTCGGATGTCAACATTCTGACCAAGTAGACATGGGATAGTATGAGGAAACCGCAATTGGCCTAGTCACCAGTACAGTTGCGATTAGCAAACTAGGGTAAGGTTACTCCAATTGGTCGGGTGTACCAAATTCCCGTCGAGATTGAGGGCCTCAAGTCTTATTCCGATTTCGATGTCATATATATTGTGGACAACACCATTCCCTACCCAACATTGCTAGGGATCGACTGGGAAATCGACAATATAGAGGTTATCAACTTTAAGAAGCGGACGATGTCATTTGAAAATCATGAGATGAGGGTCATCGCAAATTTGGATCTTGCGGAATGGTAGCGATACGTTGAACCAGAAAAAGATGAATTTATGGAGGGATGGGATAGAATATAAAATATATCATAGGATTACATAAATCCTACAACAGATGGTGAATTGGGTTGGCGTAGTGTCAGTTCAGCGTCGTCGAATTCAGATGAGGTGCTCAAGAACTGGCAAAACCAGATGCATTAAGTATCATTTAGAATATGCGCAAGGATCACTCAGTCACTGCGATGGGTAGCCATAGAGGAGTGCACGCTACCAATGTACGAAGGATTACCTAATTTGAGCACCTTTCTTGCTGATTTTGAAGAGAAAGTGTGGGAGCCGCAACGTTTATTAGCCTTGGAGGAAGCCTTGAAGGCTACTCCTGCACGTTGGTGGGAAGCACACAAGTCTAATATCGCAACCTGGCCACTATGTCGCCACCTAATGATGGTTAGGTTCAGCGATGTCGAAGGATGTAACAGAAGGAGGTTTGACGGCAAAAGCGACCCAAATGTGCATTTGGTAGATTGCGAAAGCAAGTGGGGATCACGAGCAAAAGAGGAGTGGGTCCATGCATTCATGCACTCTTTGGATGAAGTACCACAGAGTTGGTATGTCGCAGCAGAATTGCAATGCAGGATGAATTCTTGGGAGAAGCTAACACTTGGCTTCAGCCAAACATTTTGTTTCTCAGAGGAGAACCCCTTTATCCACAGCGCACTACAGGTAATCCACGAGAAGATATTCGAAGCGGTACTGATAGAGAAACCATTAGAAACTCGGTGGACTACGACACTAGAAAGGATGATGGAGTGCTACAACATGATAGGAGAGCCAGACGATGAGGATGATCTGGGAGCTACGCATGTGCCAGAATCAAAAGGTAGTCGCACTGTTGAGGCACCAGAAATCCCATTCGACAGGTTTCAGCAACCATTGAAGATTAAGAAGGTGAACATTTTGTCAGAGGAGAACCCGAAGTTCGCAAGAATTGGGTATTATTGGGATGAATCAACCATTGTGAAGATGATGGATCTATTGCATGAGTTTTAGGATCTGTTCCCAACATAATTCTCAGAGATGAAAGGAATTTTTGGGGACTTGGGCGAAATGAAGATTCCCCTGAAACCCGATGCGAAGCCAGTCAAGCAGCGACCCTATCGATTGAACCCAAGGCACAAGGAGTGAGTACAGGATGAGATTGAAAGGATGTTGGAAGTAGGCATCATAGAACCCGTAGAAGAATTTGAGTGGATAAGCCCGATGGTGGTCCAGGATAAGAAAACTGGCGAAGTCCGCATCTGTGTCGACTTACGAAAACTGAACGATGCATGCTTACACGACTCGTTCCCAACACCTTTCACGGATGAGGTGCAAGAAGGAGTCGGTGGTCAGGAGATATACTCATTCACAGATGGATTCTCAGGCTATCACCAGATCAAGATCGCGAAAGAAGACCGACATAAGACTACATTCATCACAGAATGGGGCTTCTTTCAGTACACACTAATGTTGTTTGGGTTGAAGAATGCCCCAACAATTTTTTCCTGATTAGTGGTGTCAGCGTTCAAAGACTACATTCACAAATTTCTTACTGTCTATATGGACGATTGGACGGTGTATGGGTTCGTTAAGGATCACATTGCAAATATGCGGTTAATGTTGGAATGCTGTCGACAGTACCAGATCTCCTTGAACTTGAAAAAGTGCATTTTCTGTGCTCCATTCGGGATTTTAATGGGGTGCATTGTCTGTAGGGAAGGTATGCTGGTAGACCTAGAAAATATTGCCATTATTTTTTACCTCCCAGTGCCAACGATGGTCGAAAAATTGAGAGACACGCTGGGCCACATAGGCTACTAGCTAAAGTTTATCAGAGGATATGCAGCGATCACAACACCCATGGAGAAGTTGCCGATGAAAGATGCCAAGTTTGAGGGGAATGACGAGTGCCAGAAGAGTCCGAACATATTAAAAGCGAAGATGGTTGCTGCACCGATACTAGCATTTCTAGATTGGATGAAGGAGTTCCACGTCCACATTGATGTGTCATCAGTTTCATTAGGAGTTATCTTGGCCCAACCAAGAGAAAGCGACATTGACCACCCGATAGCCTTCACAAGTAGGAAGCTGTCTACTATGGAGAAGAATTATACCACCATGGAGCAAGAAGGGTTGGCAATGGTGTATGCCCTATAGAAATTCCGACACTACCTACTCGGGGGCCACTTTAAGATGTTCACCGATCACTCATCATTAAAATACCTGGTGAATAAGCTTGTGTTAGGGGGGGAGATTTGTCGCTGGTTGTTGCTATTCCAGGAATTTGATTTTGAAATAATTGTAAAGCTAGGACGACTAAATGATGGACCAGATCATTTATCACGAATTGAGTCAGGGGAAGAGCCAAGGAGCATTAACGAAGGATTGCCAGATGCTCAGTTATTCAGGGTTGGCATGGTCGATGACCATTATGAACAAGTCATTTAGTTTTTGGCGACCGAGGAGGCACCGACAGGCTTCACTACCAACCAAAAGAGGCAGCTAGTTGTAAAGGCTACATAATTTCAGTTGATTGCAGGACAGTTGTATAAGATGGGGCCAGACGAGATACTGCGACAGTATGTCCTTCCGCATGAACAAGAGCAAATTCTTGCGGAATCCCATGATGGGATCAATGGGGGACACTATGGAGGATGCACCACTTTGAGGAAGATTTTGCTAGTAGGACTATGGTGGCCAACGGTGCATGGGGATGCAAAGTCCTATGCTAAAAGATGCGATGTATGTCAAGTCACGGAGGGACGAAATGCCACTAGTACCTCAATTGACGTTGCAAGATTTCAATAAATGGGTTGTTGACTTTGTAGGACTCATAAACCCACCAGGAAAGCGAACAAGGTCGCGCTACATAATTACAACAACGGACTATTTGATATGATGGGACGAAGCCGCACCAGTAAAGGATTGTTCCACTGTGACAGCAGCCAGTTTCCTCTTCGACAATGTTGTCACCAGTTTTGGGTGCCCAAAAATACTAATGAGTGACCAAGGGACCCACTTTGTTAATTAGAAAATCACAACAATGACAGAGGAATTTCAGATACAACACTGCAAGAGCACCCCTTACCATCCGCAAGCAAATGGAACAGTGGAAGAATTTAATAAAATCTTGGAGCATGCGCTCACAAAAGTATGCAACACGAATCGGGATGATTGAGATTTGAAGATCCCTGCGATACTATGGCCGTATTGCACAACTTGCAAACGTCTGACTGGCTAGACACCATTCAAACTCGTCTATGGGAAGGAAGCCATAATGCCGATGGAGTAAATTGTCCCCAGTCTGTGGATTGTAGTTGTCACCGGCATGAGTGATGATGGATCCGTGGAGGAATGATTGGACCAATTGGTACAACTCGATGAGGAACGATTCATCGCAGGCTTTCATTAGAAGGTGGAAAAGGACTGATAGAAGGCTTGGCATGATCGCCATATTAAACAAAAACACTTTCAATGTGGGGATATAGTTCTGCTCTATGAAAATAAGTTTGCGAAGCATCTGGGTAAGTTGCAAATGCATTGGATAGGACCATATGTTATTGATTTCGTTAGTTATGGAGGTGCGGTGCTGTTGAAGAGCTTAGATGGCATGCTGTTGCCTAAGTTGGTAAATGGGAATCAGTTGAAACCCTATCACCATGATCAGGTGCATAGCGGTTTAGCAACGCGATTGAAAAAAAATGATGACAAAAAGGTGGGAAGCATGCGGATAGCATGGTCAGCCAGGTCGCTTGCCGATGCTTCGCACGATCGAAACGCGGGAGTCACATCTGAGTAGGATCACTATGGATCGGCATCCCAAAAAGACAGCGGAAGGGTATGATGATGGATTTCGTTGGTTGTGGCTAATATTTGCAAATGATGAGAAAGTACCAATAAGTACGCATAAATACCAACATCAGGACTGAAGAATGCATATTGAATGATAGGAAGTTCAGAGAAGGGAAGTTGTATGATGTGAGTCTATAGGTTCGGTGCAGAGAGTTAGGAAGTTCAGTGGGGAAGCCCAAGGAAGTTGTGGAAAAGGGTAGTGATATAGTTGCAATGATGCACTTCATTTCAAGCAGAAGCACTCCCAGTGCGTTAAGAGCCAGAACGTCGACTGTGCATGAACAACCAGCGAAGGAAGCAATCAGGACACTCGGAAGGAACAGAGATGAGGTCTCACCCAATATGTCCAAGAGTGCAGTAGTATTTAGAAGGGTCAGGGTTTCCCTGACCACCAGAAAACCAGGGGCGGAGGCCCGCTGGCTCCAATAGTGGACTGACAAATGTGTGAAACAGATGTGCCAGAGCAGCTAGCCTGTTTCACAATTTGGCAACGACAATGAACTTGTCCCCAGGTCGCAGCAAGCCTGAAGTTCCATAGCAAGCGCAGACGAGGTAGATGATCAAGGTTGCAAGAGACTGGAGGATGAGTTCGAGGTAGATGATCAAGGTTACAAGATACTAGAGGATGAGTTCGAGGTAGATGATCAAGATTGCAGGAGACTAGAGGATGAGTTCGAGAAGTACATGACAGTGAGCTCCAGACATCAAGAACAACTTCTAAAGTTTACCACAGCGACAGACAGGACGCACCAATGGTGTTCAGCTAAGGTGGCTTGAGTTTGAGCCACAAGTTTGTGTTGGGATCCTGTTGGCATGGGATAAGTTCACAGGAAGTGCGGAAGCCGACAAGTCGCGAAAGGGACAATCCGTGAAAGAAGGACCATTCGCGGATATCGCGGAAGTGCGAAGCAGTTAATTAGTTAGATAAGGGTCATGTGGACCGTTTTGTAACCATGTAGTTTTGTATAAATAGGAGAGTGATTGTAAGCCTAAGGGAATCCAAGATATGATAAGAAGTGATCCATCTTTTGATCTGTTTTGTATTCGCAACATGGTGTATTGACTGCTTCTACGAAGTTTATTCTGCAGGTTCTTGATGAATGCATGAGGATGTTTGATTATGGTTCTATTTATATCTCTCTCTCTCTCTGTGATGATGAATATGAAAGTTTGCAACATGTGTAATTCTCTGTGGCTTGAATGATTACTGTTGATGCGAATAAGTAGGTTAAATATGTTGTTGCAAATGTTTATTATCTATTGAATCTGTGAATGGTCTAATGTGTGAATGATGAGTTAATAGTTTACTGCGGAATATATAATCTACAGATTCTACAAAGGTAATGTGTGTTGGATGCATGTCCTCAAATCCACTATGGAAACTTGGTTCCTGTAGCCTCCTTGTGCATCTCGGGTGAGACTTCATTCGCTCTGCGAGTGTTGCTGGAAGGGTTAACACCCTTATGGGCCGGTGCATAAGGGAGTTTGGGTTGGTGTTTATTAGCGATAGTGTGTAGTGAACCCCTATTGATAGTCGCTATGTCAAAATTTCACCATCTGTGTATCTTTATAAATATTGCATGCTTGAAACCTAACAATGGAGAATTTCCCCATCATTTAAAGATTTAAAAAACTAGATATAACCCAAGAAAAGGTAACTAAATTTTTTTAATTCGATTGATTGCAAGAATAAATGTAGATGAAGTGGAGTAAATTCATTGGATCTTGTGATTGACCCAAATCCAAGCTATGCACATGATCATATGGTGTTATTGAAAAGTAAAAGGAATTTTTCTATGCTCATTTGGGTTCAAACATCAATGACGTTTTTTTTTATAGGAAGGTAGGGGCATCCATCCACATAAGGGTTTCAATTTTTCATTTTTATGGAGTTTAATTTATTAAGATTATAGAAAAAATGAGTTCTCTATGGCTATATTTGTATTTACATGATATAAAATTGGTATATTGGTAGGTTGTGGTGTGAAACATCTGGAATTCTCATCTTTTCTAAGCATTGCACTAACAATTGGACTATAGGTCTTTTACATTCTTTGTTATGTTGATATCTTAACTAGGTTTCATTTTACACATTTTTCCTTCCCCGATACTATTTCTTTGGGTGTTCCACTATCCAATGCTACCAATTGATCAGTCGTCCCTGCAATCCTTGTGGGATCATTATTAGCATTATACTATTTTTTTATTTATCATCTTGTTTGCTTATACTAAGATGTGTTAGGGATCCTGTTTGTTACAACTTCATAATATGATATAAAGGGGGTGTGAAAAATGGGTCGATAAAAATGGATACCTACATCATCTGGTGAAACTAGGGGTTTTCTTAATTGGAAAGGAATATTGGGAGGGGGGGTTCAACAATACAATTTTAGGATGCATTTTCCAATATTTAGTGAAATTACGGGTATTCTTTAATATCATGTGAACGGTCGTGCTATGTAACAATTTCACTCAGTGAACCCCCCGTGCATAAATGCACCCCTCAGGTTGATTCATGTAGAACTCCTCCTCTAGATATCCATGAAGGAAATCACTCTCGACATCCATGTGATGCACTTCCCAGTGATTGGATGCAACAAGAGAAAGAACAAGATAGATGGAATCCATCTTAGCAACAGGTACGAATGTCTTAGAATAGTCAATCCCATGAACTTGGGAGAAACCCCTTGAAACCAATCGAGCCTTATACTTTCTCGTGACTCCATCTGAGTCCATCTTTGTTCTGTATATCCACTTTCATTGAACAGGATTTCTCCCAGGAGGGAGAGAGACAATCTCCCAAGTCTCATTTCTTTAAAGAGATTGATACTCTTCTTCCATAGCAGCTACCCATATTGGATCTTGGGAGGCCTCAAAGAATATTTTTGGATCATATCCAATCATAAGAAAGCATCTCTCAACTAGAAATGGATCCGTGGGAGAGAGTGCAAGTCTTGTATCTTGGTGGTTAGATCTATCTCCAACAAGATCAATGGTGGAAGTAAGAGTAGTGGTGGCCCATATAGTAATAGGAGTTGGATATTTAGGTGCTATATCTTCAAGTTCTTATGGATTTGGATCTAGCATTCACACTTCTCCATGAGTCATATTTTTCTCAATCTTCTTTGATGGATATTTTCCATTCAAGCAACCTTTGCAGGCGCCTTGAGAAAAATTGATATTGGGTATACCTTCAACCACCTTTTGAGTTTGCATGTCTTGCAAGTGCTTGTAGTTGAGATTCCCAAATCTTTCATGCCATAGCCTACTATCTTCATTTGCATGAGTGTGAAGAGAAGACTTCTTGGAGAGAGGAAGAAAGTTAGAGAACTCATAGAGTTTCGAATTGTGGTTTGCAACACCTTTGCAATGATATTTCCTGAAACCATGTGTTGTATTTCGACCTCATTTGGAGAGAATATCACCCTCTTGGGATCTCCAGTATGGGTCATTTGGTAGACCAAAAGTAGATTGGCAGTAAGTGTAGGAATATAGAGTGCATCTGAGAAGTATCCATGATCAATTTTGATCCTTCCAATCCCCTCAGAGGAGACCTCAAAATCATTCCCCAACATGATGGAAGGGCCAACAATGCATTCGAAACCAGTGAAGAGATATTTGGAGGAATACATGTGTCTTGATGCTCATGAATCTATGATGAAGGAGGACTCTCTTGATGTCCCTTCCATGAGAGCATGACATCTCTCCTTGTCCTTAGATCTAGAAGGTTCAACTTCGTTCTTCCTAGCACATGCAGGTATTGGGAGGTTATTCTTTTCAAGTAACTCAGCCATCAAGTCTATAGTCTTCTTCATACAAGAACTCTCAGGATGAAATCCTCTATTACAATAAGTACATTTGGATTTCTCCTTTTGAGAATGCTTGGTATTCTTGGAATTCGAAGCCCCTTCTGACTGATAGGGAGCCTCCTTTTGCTTCTGCTCATTTGAATTTCTGTCAAAAAAAAATTTCTTTCCCTTTCCATTCGCTCTCTTCACCTCAACAGCTGCAAGTGATGAATCCATCTTGGGTTTTATCATTCCCATTTGAATCAAATTCTCCTCCGCTTGTGTGAGAGATTGGATGAGGTCATCGAGGGTAGGAAACTTCCATTTTGGAATGGATAGCTTCGTTGTTTGAAAGGTAGAGACAAATACTGAGTAGTTAGGGCCCAATTTCGATAGTATGGCAAGGATGAGATGCTTATCTTCCTTTTCTATTCCATATCTCTTCAATTGTGAAATCAGATTTTTAAAATTGGTAAGAAACTCATTGATGGAGTCGAAGCTACAAGGGCTCAGTAAGATAACCTCATTTTCCAACTTGTGACCTTTCAAGTCATCTTTATGTCCAAGAAGAGATCTGAGCTTGTCCCAAACTTATTTTGGAGTAACTAGATATATGACATGAAAATGGAGGTCTTCGGAAATGCTGAGGAGTAGCAGACCTACTACTTCATCAACTTTATCCAAGTACTTGGATTTCTCTATTGCACCAGTGGGTTCGACTATAGTCCCATTCAATACTCTAGAGAGGCTCTTGGACTTCATGCAGATGTCCATATTGGCCTTCCATTTGACATAATTGAATGAATTCAGTTTTAGTTCCATTGGTAGCTGTTGAAGTTGAATTATGGAGATAACCTGCAAAACAATGAAATTGTTGATGGATATTTGCTACAAATTCGAATGAACATTGCCTTAGTACAATGAGCACATGTGACTAGATCCTTCACACATGGCTAGACCTCATTGGATTTCTCTAGTGAATTCAAGACAATTGCACCAGGAATTGATGTGGAAATCCAGAGGCTTCTGGTGCTTAATGAAAGACAACTGCTCAAAGAATTGCTGCAACTGTAGCTGCTGCAATTCAAATAGCTGTCTCCAGCTATGATACCATGTGATCATTTACATTATAGATTACACAGATAGAGTAAATCTCACTAATCTCACTCAAGAATTGCAGTGGAGAAGCAAAAGAAGAAGAATCAATAATCACCCATTAAGACAAGAAATGACAAAAACTGCTGTAATCATACATCAGCTGTAAACTGGCACTGTGAAAAACTGAATACAATACAATAATGTCGAGTGAATTCAAATTAACCAAAGGTTATTCAAATTATCCTCAATGTGTGGCTTGGATAGCGTTGGATACATCACCCAATCAGTGGTAGTAGTCACAAATAGTCAAAAGTCGGTCAAAATGAGTCTAACTGAACTATGTGAGCACAAATCAAGGGATGGAAACTCCAAGGGGGGCACATGAGGCTGTTAGTAGGTCAAGTGTCACTCCGATATAGAAAACTGGAAGCTACAGGTAGTTAAACTAAGCAATAAATGCAAGAACAGGTCAATCAATGCTGCAACTAACTGCTAGTGATCCAAGTAGTGTAGTAGGGCGCATATGTCATCCAAGTGAGGAAAAAAATGTGCACTTGGCAGGTAGGAGGGATCCTAAGGGCTAAAAAAAGGCTCTAGGGGGGTGAACATAGGCTCCAGGTGCTGGGGAGACTACCATACTGATGACTGGATGCATGCAGTATGCATGCATGCATGTAGAAAATAAAAAATGATGGTGAGAATATTCCAAAAAAGGAGGCCTTTCCTCTCATTTTGAAGTTAGTTCTTATTGGATTTGTGCCAAAGCCTTGTACTTTTGAGATTTGGAATAAAAAATTTTGAGACTTTGGAGGTCAGAAGGGTTTGGTGCCTTGCTTGTGTGGATGTATGTGTTCTACTTCTCATATGGGGTAACCTTTTTTCAATTTATGTACATGTCTTGTATTGTTTCCATTTTCCTTTGAAGGGGTATTATTTCCTAATAGGATAGATCTAGTATTATTGCTAGGTTCTATTGTAGGTTGTAGGAGAAGTAGCTAAGGTAAGAATTTGATTAGATGTATATGTTCTTGTGTTAACCTCTCTCATATAGGATACACCCGAGAGAAGAAAAGAGGAATAAATTTCTTCTTTTTGTATCTAAATTATTTTTCATGTCTCCTTCCATCAAGAAGAGGGAGGTAATCCTAGAGAAAACCCCTCATGCTTGACGCCCTTAAAGGACTAGTCCCCCAACATTCTACCCTGCATCTCCATAGTAATATTTGAATCATCCTAATATCTCTCTCTCTCTCAACATGAACCCACTAAAAATTTAAATTTAAATTTTCCACTTCAGTTAGATCTACCATTCTAAAAAACATTCATATTTGTTTTAAGTAGATCCTTCAAAATACTAGTTTATAAGTGTAGAATAAACTAGATACACTACTAGCATTTAGCACTAGTAATTTGATTATGTTAGATAGTGGCTTATTTGTATAATTTGAGTAATATATATTTTTGTCCTAATTTATATATATATATATATATATATATATAGATAGATATAGATATAGATATAGATATATATTCCAGCTTTTTAGCATCCTTGAAGGGCTTTCCATTTTTTCGGAGAACACATGGCTCCCTCTTATTTTCCCTTACTCTCTTCTCTAAGGAAAATGCAATTTAGCACTTGTATATCTTTTTAATTTTAGCGTAAATAATTATTACTTTGTGTCTTTATAATATTTATCTCACTTCCCACAATTTGGAAAGAGATAAAATCTTATGATACAGACCCTTACTTCCTCTCATATTTGTAGTCCCAACCTTTATTGTTTACTAGTTTGTAGTGTAACAATCCTTTGAAGTGCAAATCCCATTTTTGGAGTGATAAAAGGGCTCACTTCAGAGCACATTTTTTTTTGGTTTGGTGTCTCTAATTTGTAGGTTTTGAATACAAATAAATCATTCCAAGAGGCATCCGGGGCTGACCACCATCCAACCCACCAGAGTGCCAACTAAACAAATATTTTACCTCACTTCTTTCTTCACTTCCACATTCTAACTTTGTAAGTCTGATTGTTTTCCATTAGAACCAAAATTGCAATTTATAAGGTCTACATATCTCATTGTAACACATATGGTAGGGTGGTGGTTTCAAATCCCCACTACCCCCCTGTCTGTCATTTTCGTGTGTGATTGTTGCTTTTCCTTTTTCCTTAGATTAGCATAGTTTTTTCTAATTTTCTTTAAGTAGTAACTGGACCAGATGTGATTTCACTTGGAAGGAATTTGGATACATGCTATGATTTCACATTTAATTATTCATGCATATTATAAATCACTCATTTAATTCCATCTAATATCAAGCGTAAAACATTCTAATTAATTCCATAATTAATTAAAATCAATCCTCCCCAAAGACATAATTCCAACGTCTATAAACACCATATATTTGTCACATGCATGAAAATTATATAGTGAAGGGAATATACTAAGTAGTGACCATGGGGACTTGTCAGACTACACCCTTTATTAGTTTTAATGTTGAGCATACTACCACGACTCTAACCTAGTTCCCTTCTCATGTGGAATCACACCTGACAATCTAGACTTATTTCCACGTACCTCACGTATATTGGAGCCCCCCTTTCCCTTAAAAAATTCAATTGTAGCTAACAGTCGATCCTTGCACTAAGCAAGTTCACAATTCCATGCACCTCCTTATAACATGAAAAGTCAATCCTTGCTTTGGTGAGTTCACAATTTGTCTTTGCTTTCACTTTCTAGTAATTAGATAACACTTCATTTTGTGTTGGTGAAGTAATCTATTAGTTTAGCTTGTGAGTATTGCATGTTTCATAAATGCATACTTTTTTACCCAATAATAAGGTAATGGCCTTTATTTCATGCATGATGAAACTTTACTTGATAGGTTATATTGTCAAGTTTTTTTCCTAGTTTTATTAACTCCTAAGTCACCTTTTCCAAGGTTACCATACTAGATTTTCATAGGGTATATATCCCTTGGATTTTGCTTAGTTGTCGGCCTAAATAGGAGTCAAGTGTCATGGTAGCAGTGGGAACCTGACTTGTTGACTTTACCCTAGGGTTTCTTTCAGTGAGTTGATATTTTTCTCATGTTCATATGCATATCTAGGAAAAAACAAGATGAAATTCTAAATTTCCATGTAAAGTTTGTAGTAAATACCACCCTACCCATGATTGTCTAAAAACTGATAGGATTCAACTCTATTTGGGTAAATGGGAGGCTCCAAAAAAACCCACAAAACTCACTCACCCCTCCCCTCCTCAACATTAGCTGATGATTTCCACCAATCCTACACCCTCGTAAGGGATCAGGTAGGCTAACCACGTATATGGGGAAATACCTTGACTACTAATATCTTCATGTATGAGCAATATATCAATGTTTAGAATCGCACCCATACCCATGATAAGGCCATGGTCAAAGCTTATGAGATGGATTATTCTCCACCATAGCTTAGTGGTTCTCTATATATAGATAGACCACTGTTGAAGCCTCGGGTATGTAGGTTGCTAGAATGTTGTCCAAGGCTAGCAACAAAGGGTGAAAACCCAATCTAAAAGGATTCAAAAAGATCTGCGCAAGAGCAGTTCTATCCCCAGAATGTTTGGTATAGTTAACTCCCACGGATATAAAGGCCTCCATTGGCACTTATGGGGTTTGATCCTAAAAGGATCTGTCTTCCTGTGAGGGAAGATCAAAGTGTTCTAACTCTAGAAATGAATCTACCTTAAAATAAATCTAAACTAAGTTAGATCTAATCTAAAGAAAGTGTTTTGTTTATGTGCATGATAACTTGATCTGAATTTTAATAAGTCTTTTCACCAGTTTGACAGAAATGTGAAAATGGATCTTTACTTATTAGCTTAAAATACAACCAGAAAATGAAATCAAATGATGGTAGTTTAAGGATTAGGCACATGCAAGATTACCCTGTATCTGGAATGCTAATTGAAAAATTAACATTAATTTTAAAATGTGTGTTAATCATTTGCATAAATAGATAAATGTTTTAAATAAATAAATTCACTTAAAACATAAAGACACACAGATCATCAATCAATACAAATCCAAACTGTAGATCAATGTATTGATTATTGATTGCAAAAATTAAACAATGTTCATTAATAAGCTGAAGTGAAAATCAACATTCATCAAACAAATTTGATAAATTGAAAAAAGAGATATCAAGAGGAAACTAATTGTATTTCTTCAAGGCTGCAAAACATTACAATCTCTTGGGAAAGAAAAAGACTCGAAGGCGTTTAGGGTTTTGAGAGTCGATAGGAGCTGGCTGGCGGCCATGGTCCTCCTTCCATGGCCGCCTCCCTTTCCCTTTGAGCCGTGAACGGGTCGACGGGTGCTGAACACTGGAGGATCTCTCTGCATGCGAGATGGCTGAACCCTCTGCGTGGCGAGGCTTCGCTGTGACGGCGGCGGACATTTGCGGTGGGATGTTGGGGCGATGGCGGCGATATCGGCGGCCAGGGATCCTTCCCTGGTCGCCATTCTCCCTTCTCCCTTGAATCAGTTAAGGTCGCTGGAGGGTGAAGGTCTTTCTCTGTGCAGATGGAGTGGTGGCGAAATTTTTGCGCGGCGACCCATTACGCAGCAGGGTTTCCTGCTTCCTGTGGCGGCGGCGGCGGTTGAAGAGGGGAGCTGCATCTATGCCAGCGAGATTCATGACGTTGTGGTGATTATGGCGGCCCTAAGCTTTCGGCTGTGCGGGTGGCTTCCAACAGCGGCTCTCCTGGCAGTGGCTTCTTCCTTGTTCCGGTGGTTTTTCTACACTCTTGTTTTTGAAGGTCATTGGTACCTGTCAACTCGTTTTTTGGCTCTCCATTTTCTTCTGTTTCTGTCGGCAATATTTCTGGTTTCTCTCTTTTTTCTCAGCTCAATCTACGAGCCACTCCTGGATGGCCTGAGTTTAGTTGTTCTGAGCAATGTTCTCTGGTTCTTTATGAGCGGGTCTATTGGTTTTGAGCCTTTCATGGCTGCCCTGTAACAGGGGGTATTTAGATGGGTTTTGGTTTTTCTTAACAGCAAATACACTCTTAAAGAGTGGTGAAGATCTCAATGTAATTTTGTACTCGCAAGATGAAATAAAATTACTGCTTTTTTTTCGGGGAAAAAAAAAATAAAAATTACAATCTCTTACAAATTAGAGTCTCTCCAGTCCTCTTTTGATGATTTTCTCTCCTCCCTCCCCTATGATATCTCTACCCTTTAAATAATAATTAAAAAATAGTTACAAAGGATAAAGTTCCCATAAAACAGGGATTGCAAAATCAAACTAATCTAAGAATGACCAAGGGCATCTCGCCACTTGGTCCAAACTTCTAATAGCTCATCCAAAACTGGATAATTAGCTGACTCAAGTCCCAACTGGGCATCACAAGTAAAGGACTCCATCTCATTATTGGCTAACTTATGCCAAGTATGCAAAAAAATATGGATCTTTCCTTCTAGGATGACAGGTTGCTTGATGAACTTTACAACTTCTGAAATCCCTATGTGTTCGAGCAGTTGAATATGCTCTTTGACCTTGTCACATCTTCCATCAACCTGTTCAATCATCAGCTTCAGTGGACAAGCCTTATCAATGAGATCCATAATAGGAAATTGTAGCATAACCATGATATTGTCCACAACATACCATCTCCTCCCACAGATTGCTTATGCCTTCTTGATTGTTTCTTTTACCATGTCAGAAGTGTTTTCCAAGCATTCAAAGATGTCTTGATCCTTCTAAACTTGAAGCTATAAAAAAATGGGATGTCTTTTGGTTGTCTTTAATATACCTCTTCCATTCAACAATGTCATCATAAGCTTTGGACGCTTGTTGGATTTTCTCAATGTATTGTTCAAGGATAGTAGACATTCGTTCAAAAGCAATATGAGTTTCCTGAATATCATTCAGGGACCTAAATAATTGAACTAAAAGTTTGCAATGCTCCTCATTCACTCTACTATCCAAGTCCTTGAACTCTTCCCGAGAGAACTTAGAGAAAGAAGAAAAGGATGCACTTGCAGTTGCATCCTTCAACTGTTGTTCCATTTCTATCTTCTCCATATTTGCAGTGTTTAGGACTTGTGTATCTTGTAGTTCATCCCGAAGAGAAGTTTTCTATTCCTGCAAATATTTGAGCTGATTTTCATGCTAACTTCTTAATTCATGAATCTAATATTCATGTTCTTCATTGACTTTGATTAGCTGCTCTTGAAGCTTCCTCAACTCTTCCTTCTTTATGTCAATCTCTTTATTCAATGAAGTCACTAAATTGAAATTCGCTCCAGCAAATGCCCCCATAGTTGCTGCAATTTCTAATGCTTCCTGTTGGATGTCATCAGACTGTTTGGCCCAAATGATTTGGTTAGGAACGGGTGCTTGCAACACAACTGATCCCTTGCTTCTCTTGTTACCTCTTGTTACCACTGCTTTTGCTGTCCTGCTGTAGAAGTAGTCCCCAAGGGGAACCACAACATCATCTTCAAGATTAGCTGGCAACTCAGTTGAATATGTAGCAACATTGCATGTTGCTACCAATGGAGTTGTTTGGGTGACAATGGAATTAGGGATAGACATGGTAATATGAGGGGTGGATATCAAAGGGGTAGTGGCAGTAGAAACAAAAGGTGGAGAAGGAGGAGAAGTAAACAAAGTGGCAAACTCGGTGAGGGAAGTTGGGACAACAGTAAGTGATGGTTGTAAAGAAACAGCTGGAACCTGCAGCTCAGTTACTATTGGTGGTAAAGTGACAGGTGGAACTGAAAAGGTCTAAGGTGAAGTAGTGAAATAGGTCAGTGCAGGAAATAACTGAGAAATGGTGGATGGTGGTAATGTAGCCTTAAAATACGAGGTGGTAGGAAGCTCAACAAAAGAAAGTGGGAGTGTGGAAGCTAATGCATCAACAATGGTGGTGATTTCAGGAAAGTGATCATCTGGAATGGGGTCATCCACCACTATGCTTTCAAGCAAATTAACTATTGCCTGGGAACCTTCAATTATTTCTTGTACAACAGGCACAGGAGGAAGTCTTTCATCCTCAACATCACTGTCTTCAATGTTAAGTGTAGGAATTAGAGAGGCAGAGGTCTGAATTTTCTATCTTTTGGCAAGGTTATTTGCAACAACCATTTGAATATCATTAGCTGGGTTACTTTCAACAACCACTTGAGTGTCAAGTATTGAATTCATATGTTCTAGCTCCTTCTTCATCTCATTCATTGATTGAATCATACTCTTATTGACCTGTTAGACATCATCTACAAAGCCATTTCCTTTTGTGCTTCCATCTGGATATGTGAACATCAAAGGAGCACTTGCCTTTTGTGATTCTTTCTCTTCTCTTTCCTTTCTGGTCTATTCTACAAGCTGTAATTCCATTCCTCTGTAACTCAAAACCTTAGTCTTGAGGTCCTGTTGGTACTAAAGAATGAAGCTCTGTTCTTCTTTGTTTTTATCCCTAGCTAGGAATTCAGAAAAGACATTCACTCCCTGGTGAATGGAGTCATCAGGAGTATCTTCATGTGTATAAATGGTCTTCATGTGCTACTTCCCCAAACTCTGATATAGGAGAAATATTCCCCAACATATCAGTCACCAATGGTGGGAATGAGAGTTTTGGAATTAGGAGATGTTGTGAGGAAAATACACCTATAGTTCAGGGGAGAAACTACCAACTTACAATGACGAAAGATAGACCTGCAAATGTTCTGCAAGTACAAATAGTAAGCAAAGATATTTAAGGTTAGAAAGATGAGTACCTTATTAAGAAGGTTGATCCCAGCCTTCCTCTTCCTTACTCTTCAATGATATCCAGTCTCACAATGCCCACACTTGCAAAACAACTTCATACCTTTCTCAAATACATTTAACTACATATATAAGACTGATATTCATGACAGAAAAAGACATCAGACTATAAGCAAATTGTAATAAAATCTAAGACACAAATGAATAGGTCATATTTGGAAAGGGAAGAACGTTTGATCTTTATTGATAAATGAAGCAAGTACATCAAATTATACCTTCCTTCAAACTTGGCACTTCACGAAACCTAGATTCAAGGTCTCCTACTTCTGTTCTCCAAGGGTCCCAACCTCTAATCAGCTGCGCTAGGGTTTATTAGAAACTGAGGCACAAGAGAGGGGGATGAGGGTCTCCATTCCTCTAGCATAACATTGTATTGGGATTGGTCCCCTCACATGGCCCTTCTACCTTCCTTATATAGTCAATGAAGGAGAGGAAAAGTAGTTATAACCGATTAGGAAGTTCCCAAACTAACTCAATTCGACCAAAATTCGATATTTTGACTGATTCAGGAAAATGCCCTACTCTTCCTACTGCAAACCAGTGCATTTTTCAAGGTGTGTGCTACTCCACAGGCATACGAGTAGCGCATACATCCTAGTATGCCCTACTCTATGCATAGAATACCAGCGTTTTTGTGGGAAAATGGCCAAAAACAGGGTTTTCTGATGATTTTCAAGAGATGGTTTGGTCTAGAAAAGTGTTCCTAAGGGTTATTACCATCAAATGGACCAGGAGTGAGGTAATTTAAACCATTTTAAGTGTCCCAAATGATCCTTCAATCCACAAGTGTCCTTTTGTGTGATTAAATTTGATCTCAAGAAGTGTCGTCATGCGACCAAGCAATGCAAGTGTCGTCACGGACGGAGAAGTGTCATTTTAAGCTATAACAAGAGAAAAGGAAGGTGCGTCTTCCTTGAATATCTGATGATAACTTGTACCAAAGAAGTGATCACAGATATCATATAGTAAATGAACATAGTTGTTCTCCCAAATGCTGAACAATAAATGTGAACCAGGCGAGCTGAAAGTGTCCAATTCCATCCCATGAAAGGGTTCTAGAATTCTAAGAAGAATACGTCAATAACATAGGATGAATAAAAGAATAAAGGCTTCCTTGAAGTTGGTGTCTTCTGATACCATTCAATTGCTTCCTTTAACCCCATTGACAGAATTGAGGCCCAATTAAATGACTCCCCAGTTGTAAGGACGTGATGGGCCACAGGTGCCCATTCGGCTTTGAACATAGAACAATTGGGTAGACCATACAACCTGCAAAGCATGGCTACCAAGAGGGAATAGGGTTCCTTGAACCATGAAACATGGTATAATTTATCATCTTTGGGTATGGAGTTAGCTGGGTTATTAATCTATGAATTTACCATTTTGTCGAAGTTGAACTTGGTGTTGGCAAAATCTAGGAAAGCATCATTAAGCAGTTGGGTAGTGGGATTAAGAGCATAAGCTCTAATGAAAACTTCAAGGAGAAAATAAACCAATAAGGACCCTGCACTATTGTTAAAGGAACGGTCTTTGGGGTTCGCATGGTAAATTATCCAGTTGACTACGTTTCTGTAAGGGAGAAGAGCAGGTCTAGCTTCTATGGACTGTAATTGGGAATCCTTAATCTTTTCATAGGAAGGCTGGTTATCTTGAATGTCTGATTGGTTGTCATTATAAAAAATGGTATAGATTTTAGACCAGTCTATCTGATAGGTTTCCAAGACTCTGTCACTGGTATCAGAAAGGATGCTGAAGTTTGGGTCTTTGTTCAATAGGTCTTTCTGTGTTGTCTTAGAATGGGTAACTCTCGACATGTTGAAAACTGGTAATTCTAATAAATAAATTAAAATAAATCAACAACAATTTGAAATTAACGAAAAACTATAAACAAGCAAATAAGAAAACGACATGAAACCGACCTGTGCTGACGAAAATAGCAAAAAAAATATCCCTTGTAAAAACTCGTAGTGAAAATCCTTGCAGAAGGTAATTCTCGAAATTGAAAAATGGTAAAAGAAAATAGAAAATTCAACATATTTAACAATTTCGTCGGGTAAAATATGGACCGTAGGTTTAAGACTGATTGATGGCTAAGATCTATCATGCGGGATGCAGAAGGAGATTTGTGGAAGTTTATTATTGCAACCATGTACATTCTTTCCGCAATCCGGGTTGCGGAAGCACAACTAAAAATATAACAAAACAAAAGTTTTCGCAATTCACAATTGTGGGTTGCGAAAACAAAAACAACATAATTTAAAGTAATGATATTTCCGCAATCCGCATTTGCGGGTTGTAGGTTGCGGAAAAATGAAACACAAATTTATTTTGAAGGTCTTCCCGCAATCTGCAACTGTGGGTTGCGGGTTGCGGATGCGACAAACCACGATTATTGAAAAATATTTCTGCATGTGGATTGTGGGTTGCGGAAAGACAATGTTTCAAATCCAAAAACCAAGCTTTCGTAATCTGCATTGCGGGTTGTGGAAAGCTCAACTTTTGAGAAAAATTACTTCTTTCCGCAACTCACAAAACACACAAAAATCAAAGGAATTTTCAAAGGGAAAATTATTAACTGAATCAAATCATGTAAAAGGCATAAAAAACATGATAAGCAGGATGAAAACCCCAAAATGACTTAGGAATTTAAATATTACCTTTGCATATAAAAATTGGGGCTCCCATGTTTTCAATAAAAGATGGCATCTGTTGTACCTACAACAAATGGTGACTGGCTGGGACGAACCAGTTATCTCTGTAAATGAAATTTGTCGTTACAAGGAAGATATGTCAGCAAACTGATGTTTCAACCTACAATTCTCAAAATGTTCTGATAAAAACACAACCAAAACCACAGTGTTAGTCATATGATTGATATATTCCATCCAAAACCAATTAATGATGATATTTATTTGATAAGGCAGTCCAGAAGTAAACATGAATCCTCTACCATTATGCAATCATAGGAGGGTAGTTTATGATAAGCCCTAGAGAAATATTAGAGCCATTCTAGGTTACCAAATCATGAATCACCTTGACTTTATTAATTATTACTTATGTATAGATGCATTACTCACAATATATACATTTCTTTTTCTTTTTCTCCTTTTTTTTATATATATTCACCTTTTTTTTTAAATTTTGAAAACATAATGAAAATATGTAAACAAGACTTTTGTTGATACAAGGCCATTGCCCTAACTTGGTGATTAGATTTCAGCAATGCCATTCACAAACCTAATCTGGAAACTGAACAAGCCAGCTCGGTAAGGAGACTCCGTGTCTTTTATCTTTTGACACTGAAAGCAATTACCATGGCTTGGTAACCATAAAGTGGTAATTCCAGTCCAAAATCAAATTCATGATCATGGTAGGGATGGCTTGTAATAAAACCCTCCTATCCTCATATAGAACAAAATTCCTTAAAAAGAAAAAGAAAATATATTGGTGTGTAAATTACAAGACACAACCATAGCTTGGTAACCACAAGCTAGTAGTGTTACTCACCGATGTTTTGTAGATCATGAATGGATCAACCCGTGATAGGATCTTCCACCTTCCAGCAGTAGCTTAAAGTCATATCCCTAGCTTGGTGAATAGATGTGGACATCTCATTCCACTAAACATCTATGAACATAATGGGCTGGCTTGTGATAAGACCTCCCATCTTGTAATCTACAATTATTAAAGTGAATTATTTTCAAGGTGATCATAATGGGATCCAGAGTAGATAAGGCTGACTAGACTATAAAGATACGTTGCCATGCACTAATGAAACATAAGATAAGAAAGCCTAGTCACTTCCATAACTTCAATTAACCAAATAAGAGATCTATAAGGATAGTGATTGAGGTGGGAAGGTATCAATCAAAGCTCTACAAATATTGACTATTGATTTCATGAAAAAAAATTCAGATATAGGATGAGAAAAATTAAAACTGACATTGCTACCTTAAAACTTCAGACTGTATTGATATGAGACACATTGATCGATAGCCTCAGCCAAATGTGTGGACATTATTCAAAAGAAAACCAAAGTGTAAAAGAAAAATCAACCAAAACAAAGAAAGAAAAGAAAGTAAAACACACTTATATATAGGTGAGTGAGTCTGCTCCTCTAAACAAAGTACTTTTTGAGCAGCTATACATTCACTGGATAGGTTTTTGAGATACCTTCCAGTGTCTGCAACCAGATAGCACTAGGACCAAGCTTTTCTGTAATAATGAATGGTCCTAGCCATAAGCACTGGAACTTGGTGAATCGTTCTTGTCTTTGTGTTGTTTATCCCACTTTAACACCAAGTCCCCCATAGTAAACTCCCTATCAGATGAGGAATTCTCATCAAACCACCTCTTCACTAACTGTTGGTGCTGGTACAACTTGTTCTTATATTTTTCCCTGCCTTCTTCCAGCTTGAGTAATATATCAATTCTTTGATGGAGTGGGAAAGAATCATCTTCTTGTATTGAATGTGCTAGCTGTAGTGAAGGAATCATAAGGTTGGATGGTACGATGGCCTCCATACCGTAGACCAGACAGTAAGGGGAGTTTCCAATGGCTTCTTTTGGGGTGACACGATCTGTCCAAAGACCATTGTATAGTTGGGTGTGCCAATATTTATGGTGAGTAGCCACTGTCTTCTTTAAGATATTGATCAGTTTTTTGTTGGAAGACTCGGCTAGTCCATTCCCTTGTGGATAGTAATTGACAGAAAAAATCATTTTGATCCCTTTTTCAAGGGCATACTGTGTAATATCAATCGAGGAGAAATAAGAGGCATTTTCAAACACTAAGAACTCGGGTGCACCAAACCTAGTGACTATTTGAATTTCAAGGAAGTGTGAAAATCCTCACAACAGATCTAATAGCTGATGTATACCTCACAAGAAAGATTAAGCAGGAAAATAGAAGAATAGTGGACAATGTAGTGTAAAAGAGCAACATAATTATGATATAGTAGAACTCAGATAGAAGTAGAATAACATCACACTAATTCATTAATCATAATATGAACAATAAATAATACAATGGAGAGGATTCGAATGCCAAGGTGGCAATTTGAATTATCCTGCATGAACTCATCATCAGATCAATAGAGTGTCATCAATGCACAAGTAACCATCAACTATGTGTCAAACTGAGTCTAACTGAGTGTAGTAGGTGTAACTGATGCATGAAGCACTAATGGAGGGCACATGAGGAGCTAACTGCAGTCAGAACATATCAACTAGTCTCTCTGGAGGCCTCACTGAGTGTATCAGTCAATCCGTCCTTAAATCAAGGATCATATCCACAAATCAAGCAACAACTGAGTGTGTCACTGGTGGTAGGTGAGAGAGGGTGCATCATAGACTAGGAGGGCTGGAACTGAGTGGAAACAAGCTCCCGAGGCTAGTAAACTAAGCACTAGGTGCTGGGAGACACCATATTGATGACTGGGATGCATGCAATTGCATGTCTGCATGCAAAAATGCATGCATGACTGAAAATCAAAATAATGAAAATGTTGGTAGGACTAGGATGGAGTATAGGAATATCCTAACAGGAAGGATATCACTTGGTTTGTGTTGGATTGTATGAGAGGGACTGCCTCTACCCATCTAATAAAGTATTATGTGGCTATCAAGATGTACTTATGTTATAGGGAGGAAGTAGGGTTTATGGGCCCAACAAAATCCAGGCCCCATTGTTGGAATGGAAACTGGACTGTGACTGGCTGTAGGGGAAAAACAGATTTTTTTACTTTCCCAGCACACTTCTGACAGGATTCACTTCTTCTGACATAATAATATGTATCCTTAAACAAGGTGGGCCAGTAGTAGCCTTCTCTCAGGATATTATGTGCAGTGGTTTCTCCTGAGAAGTTCCCTCTCGTAGGTCTTGCATGAAATTCCAATAGAATAATATCAGTTTTATCTATCTTTAAACATCTGAGAAAAAACACCATCATAGTTTTTCCTAAACAAAACACCATCTATGAATTGATATGGTGCAGCATTTAACCTTAAAGCTCTATGTTTTTTAAAGTCAATGGTTTTAGGATCAAACCCATGGGTTAAGAAAAACTTAATGTGATCGTACCATTCAGATGTATGAGTTGTAATGACATTTACAGAACATGTTGCTGTACTTTCCTCTTGATCCCACTCAATTTGCTGTTGTACAGGGTCGTTGGATTGAGCAGTGAGCAAATAAAAGCCTTGGCCTTTGACGATTTTCATTGGTCTGATCTCTAGGTCATATTCTTGCAGAGCTGTCATCCAATGAGCTCTCTTTTCACCTATCTCCTTTTGAACCAAAACATTCCTAATAGTTGCATAGGGGACAATCACTTTAGTCTGATATTTCAATAAATAAGGTCTAAAATGTTTTACCAATTTGTAGTCCGTGTAAGCTTGTTTATCAATCTGGGAGTAGTTGAGTTCAGCCCCTTTAAAAGTGTAACTCATGAATGAAATAGGAATTTCAAGATCATCTGGATGCTTCTGTGTAAGAACAACTGCATAGGAGAAGTCAGTAGCAAAAGTGTATACAATAAAATATTTGCTGAAGTCTGGAAACATCAGACTCCAGGGGCTTCCGCAATGGCCTTCCGAATTTTAGCAAAAGCGTTTCTTCATTCATCAGACCACTTATAGTGGGCATCCTTTTTAATCAATTGTTGCAATGGTTTGACAATTTGAGAAAAATTTAGGACAAATCTACAAACAAAATTTATCTTACCTAGAAAATATTTCATGGCTTTACGTGAATTGGGTAGGCCGATCTTTGCAATGGCTTATGTGCATTCTGGATCAATGATCATACTGTCTTTTGAAACAATAAAACCCAACAACTTACCTTCAATGACTGCAAATATTGATTTCTTAGGGTTCAGTGAAATTATGTACCTTCTGCAGCATTTGAACACCTGTTTCAGAGTATACAAATGTTCATGTCGTTTTTTAGAATAAATAGTGATATCATCTAAATAAACAACAATAGAATTGTGCATGAGTCCTTTGAAAGCTATGTCCATAGCTCTCTGGAACGTGGAACCTGCATTTATCATCCTAAAAGGCATTCGCCCGTAGGAAAAAGTTCCCCAAGGGGTTCTGAAAGTTGTTTTCAGTTGATTAGCGAGAGAAACTAGAACTTGGTTATATCCTGAGAAGCCATCAAGAAGAGAAAACATCTCTTTCCCTGCCACCTTCTGTAAAATTTTCTCCTTGGGAGGAACAAGGTAATTGTCCTTTTCAGAATCTTTGTTTAGGTTCCTGAAATCAACACACAGCCTGATTTCCCCATTCTTCTTATGGATAGGTGCCAGGTTTTCTATCCATTGTGTATGTCGGATAGGAAAAACAATTCTTGCTGCCATCAGTTTTTCAAGCTCCTTTCTGATAGAGAGTTCAAGGCTAGGATGCATTTTCCTTAACTTTTGCTCATAGGGTTTCACCTCAGGTTTCTTAGGTATGTTATGATGCATGAAATTGGGGTCAAAAGTTTTGAGTTCATCATATGTCCATGCGAACACATATTTGAACTCTTTGCAGAGTTTGATGAAAGATCTCTTTTCCTCATGAGAGCAGTCAACCCCTAGATTGATTAACTGAGGGTTTTTTTCAGTTCCTAGGTTGACAGGCTCATAATTGAGGGAGGAACTTTGAGTTTTACAGTTTTTCTTATGCTTGAACTTATATTGCATATCATAATACTTTTCTAGGTTGATAACTGACTTAGGAATCAGATTGGAAGGGTAACTGGGATCAGACAATGTCTTCTCATGCTCAGCTTCATCTATTGCCACATCCTGAAAAGTGTCTTGGGCTATGAGAAAATATAAGATTTCTTGGTCATCATCAAATACCTTCCAATTAGTTACATTATCAGGAATAGAAGGTCTATATGTAAGTTCATTAGAAAAAGTGTTAGGTGACAAACCTTCTGAAGGAATTAAACTGGATGCAGTGTTAGCCAACAAGTTTGCATCAAAATTCTGAGACCTTGGGACTAAATTAATATTGACTGGTTCAGGATCTTGATTCTCTCGTGGGTTTTCATCTGGATGATTAGGAGAATAATGTGATTATGAGACCAAATCTTTAAATATAGAAAGAATTTCTTCATAGTTCAATCTTTCATCAGGATTTGGTGGGACTTGGTTCTGTGGGGGTTGATAAGGTCTTCTGAAAGGTTGTCTATTGAATCCTCTATTGTTGTTCTGGTTTTCTGTGTTAGTCTTTTTTAGGTCTACCATTTCATTAGAAATATTTTGAAGGAATTTATTCATGTCCATTTCAAAAGGGTCCTTTTTTCTGCATAGTGGGTTTTGGATGGTTATCTGGTTTCTTGCGTGAGGTAGAAGGTTGTTCTGATGAAGCATCTGGGTTATCTTTCAAGCAAATTATATCTTTTTCAACCTGGATAGCCTCAACAAAGGCCTCCTGCAAGTTATATTTATGTGCTCTTTTTACCCACATAGCAATGGAAATGGGTAAACCTTTAACATAATATGCAACCAAAAGTTCTTCTACAGGAAGAACAGTGGTAGGGATTCTATTATTCAAGTATGAAAACCTTTGGTTATAATCTTTGACTCTCTCCTTGCCTCTAATTTTCATTGAGGACAAATATATGACCAAGTCCTCTACAGTTTTTTCATCTCCAAATTTCTGGATAAACATTTTTTCAAATTCATCCCAGGAAGAGATGGATATGGCTTCTAGGGAAAAGTACCAAGTGGATGCTTTTCCATGGAGGGTGTAAGGAAACAATCTACAAACTACATCTTCATGAATGACATTCCTAAGTATGATGGCCTGCATAAAATTTTTAATATGATCAAGTGCAGGTGATTTCTCATGAGGATCAAACTTATGGAGCCACTTTTCAGGGTTCTTAGGGAGCCTGTGTTGTTCTCCAACAATAAATACAACATCACGGTCCCGCTAGGGTTTGTTTCCACATTCTGCCATGGGTATATCCTCTGAAGATGAACTGGAAGATGACTCACTGTCAGATGATTCTTTAGATGAGGATGAGGATGATGAAAGAGGCATTGGTGGTGGTCCACCTATTACAATGTTGGGATGATCTTGTTCTGTATCTTGGAATAATGAATCAAGGTTAAAATCAGGGGAATCTTAGTTACTAGATGAATCCTGGTGTTCAATATTTTGGTCACCTGAATTTTGATTATCTTGATTATTAGTCTACGGATTATTGTTCTGATGATGTTGAATTGTTGCTAGTCTGAGATTATGCTCTTCTGAGATCTTTTGTTGTAAACTAGAAACACTATCTGAACAACCTTTGATTAATTGTTCAAGTGTAAGGGCCCCCCTAGTGGGTGATATGAAAACAATTCAGTCCTTCTAATTTCCTTCTCTATTACAAGGGTAGCAAGAATCGCAGTTGGTTGTTGCACTGGTTGTTTTGCAGATGTTGATGCCTGCATGTGACTACGGGTAACAACTGGTGATCTTGATAGAGGAGGTCTATTGGTAATTTGTTTAGGCATATCTTGCTTCAGGCCCTCCTTCTAGTGCCATTTGTTGAAGCCCTAGATTTGTAGGTTGCTGGAATGTTGTCTAAGGCTAGCAACAGAGGGTGAAAACCCAATCTAAAAGGCTTCAAAAAGCTCTGCGCAAGATTAGTTCTATCCCCAAACTGTTTGGTATAGTTAACTCCCACGGATATAAAGGCCTCTGCTAGCACTTATGGGGTTTTATCTTGAAAGGATCATTCTTCCTGTGAGGGAAGATCAAAGTGTTCTAACTCTAGAAGTGAATCTACCTTGAAAGAAATATAAAATAAGTTAGATGTAATCTAAAGAAAGTGTTTTGTTTATGTGCAAGATAACTTGATCTAAATTTTAATAAGTCTTTTCACTAGTTTGACAGAAATGTGAAAATAGATCTTTACTTATTAGCTTAAAATACAACCATAAAATGAAAATCATATGATGGTAGTTTAAGGATTAGGCAGATGCAAGATTACCATATATTTGGAATGCTAATTGAAAAATTAACATTAATTTAATAATGTCTGTTAATCATTTGCAGAAATAGATAAATGTTTTAAATAAATAAATTCACTTAAAACATAAAGACACACAGATCATCAATCAATTCAAATCCAAACTGTAGATCAATGCATTTATTATTGATTGCAAAAATTAAATAGTGTTCATTAATAAGATGAAATGAAAATAAACATTCAGCAAACAAATTTGATAAATTGACAAAAGAGATATCAAGAGGAAACTAACTGTATTTCTTCAAGGCTACTAAACATTACAATCTCTTATGAATCAGAGTCTCTCCACTCCTCTTTTGATGATTTTCTCTCCTCTATCCCCTACGAGATCTCTACCCTTTAAATAATAATTACAAAATAGTTACAAAGGATAAAGTTCCCATAAAACAGGGATTGTGAAATCAAACTAATCTAAGAATGACCAAGGGCATCTTGCCACTTGGTCCAAACTTCTAACAGCTCATCCAAAACTGGATAATTAGCTGGCTTGAGTCCCGAATGGGCATCACAAGTAAAGGAATCCATCTCATTCTTGGATAACTTATGCCAAGTGCGCAGAAAAATATGGATCTTTCCTTCTAGGCTGACAGTGTTATGTATCTAAATATTTAAGAACAATTAATTCAAATATTAAATGTAATATTACTTAGCTAAATCGTAGGGACACACCGTTCCTTTGAAACGGTGTGTGTAAACCTATAAAAAGGTTTTCTCTCTTATTGTAAAAGTCATCATTCATTTTATAATCAATTATTTGTGGCTTAATTCGAATACAATGTGGGTTTAGAAGAGTTTTTCACTCCTAGTTTGCTCCAAGTGGTATTAGAGAAGACTCAAAACAGAGTGTGGTTGTTGACGTCCATTTTGTCACCATTTTTTATCATCTAATCTACTCGAAATAGCGTTATTTCTATCATTTTTGATATAGTAAGTTGTTTTATTTACCATTTAGCCCACAAACAGTCCAGGTATGCACATATTTACTTACTATTCAAATCTTGTTGATATTTCGTTATATCATGATTTATTTATGTTAAAGTGACATTTTATGGGCATAATTGGTATTTATGTTTTAATTTGCAGGCTGCATTTCTCAAATGACCCTTCATTCAGACTGCATGCTTATGTGTTAAGTTAAAACGCGTTCAACTCATCATTCAGCCCTTCGTTAAGCCTGTGAAATCCATGGTTGACACATCTCAAACCGTTAAATGCAAAAAGGGGCACGTGGGTTCTGTTTGCCACACATTGGGAACAGTTAAGGAGCTTTGGTTCTAGAAGATTCGTCCCCAGGCCGTCCAAGCTCGACAACACACTTCTCATCCATGTTAACACCCCCACGCTCTGATTCTTCTACTCGTTCGGCCGAGGATCATTCACACCTGTTCACGCTCTTGCATGCCATCGTTCTGGAAGGAGTCCAGCTTATTCACATTCAGTTGGACGACATAACTCCCATGCCCACGCTCAGTCTGCCAACGTAAATCTTGTTCCCACGTCAACGCTCTAGCATGTGCTTCTACTCACATTTTGAGGAAACGAATGCTCAGTTGTTCGCATTGGATGGGATTGACACTGAGGAGCTGGGTAGATCGACGCTGTAGCTGCACCATGAAGGAATCAACTCTGTCAAAGTCTGAAGAATGCTCCTTGCGTTGGCATGTATCAATTAAACCAACTGTTATAATCATTTAAACACTTTTATTATTAGAGAGGTCGACTCTGTCGACCCTCTCACCATTTGTAACTTATAAATAGACACCTCCTTGGAGAAACACAGCAGACATAGAGGATCCATATGGAGATAGACAGAGATAGATAGGTTGTTCTTTAAAAAAACTATAATTTTCTCAGTTAATGGAAGTAGCAGTTCGTTGATGCTCTGCTGACAGTCATTTAAGATGATTTAGTTTCGCCTCTGATTGCTGGGAAGGGCCCCTCATCAACCAAAGGTTTTGTTATCTTTTTCTGCATTTCTTTTCTTGCAATTAACTAATTTATTTCCTGTGTGTGTAATCTAATTCGTTTTCCCTTTGTAGGTCATCCTCATTCCTCTTTAATTAATATTCCGTTGTTAATATAATCTCTCTTCTTCTGAATTAGGAAATGGTCAACCAACAGTTTTCTTTCAGTCCTTCTTCCATCATTTGTAGTTAGATATTGCTTCCAAATTCTTCCATAGTTAGTATTAGCTTCTTTCTCTTCTCTTCTGTTAGTTTTTATTCTATGTTGTTGTAGGTTAACTCTTTCTCTTCTTCCATCTTAACCTTCTTCCTACTTCTCATAGAAATCATTCCTCTGTCGATGTAGGCGACTTCTATCTTCCATCATTTTGCTCCAATAGAAATAGTTCCTCTCTTAGATAATGATTAGAATAGATAGCTTCTTATTAGTTTAGCTTCTACATAATCATCTATTGCTTCATGTGCACTGTAGGATCATTTGCATAAAGCCAACTGGTAATTAAATCATCCAAATTCTTCCTTTTCCTCACTTTAACTCATTTTCCTCCATTCATACCGCCATTCAGACCGGCATTCGGATCGTCATTCGGACCTGTTTACTTTCTGCATTGTTTTAGGCATTCTTCAAAATCTAATTTCTTCTGCCTCTCAATCATCATTCTTCTTACTGCTCCTTAACAGTTTTAGACATAATTTAAAATTTATTTCATGTTACTTAAAGTTCTTAATTAAGTCTTGTTATTATTTCCTCCTTTCTCCTACTTTCTTCTTGAAACTTTCTTCTCAACCTTCTTCCAAACTTTAGTTCTTCAATCTGATTTGCTAATTAGTTACTGTTTAGAATTTCTTAGTCTTGTTTCTAGATAGTTTGTCTTCCAAGTAATAGTTAATAATTCTATTTCTTAAGTTGTTTTAATTTTTGATATTTTCATCTAATTATCCTAGGATTAGTTTCCATTCAAACAAATAATGAAGATGTTCATGGTTTAAGATTTGGATTAATAATAAATATCTTTATCAATTTTTCTACTTGTTTCCATAATCAAATACAGTTCAATTAAACATCTTTATTAAGTTTTCTATTTGCTTCACTGGTTAATCAGTTTCCTGTTTTT
This sequence comes from Larix kaempferi, assembly GCA_027924585.1. Lineage (NCBI taxonomy): Eukaryota > Viridiplantae > Streptophyta > Pinopsida > Pinales > Pinaceae > Larix > Larix kaempferi. Next base: position 12,183,977 of record BSBM01000289.1, read on the forward strand.
TCATAGATAGAATAATTATGAAAGTCATGCAAGTAGTTTAAAGTCATATAGTTGCATGTTAGCCTTCAATCCTGCAGATATAGTGATTGCATCTCATAAGCTCCCTCCTCGGGTTGACAATTTAAATATTGGAATTATTTAACACATAATAAACACCAACAATGGCATGGATCAACAAGGTAGAAGAATTTTTCTCCATACATAATATCAAATCGGAAGAAGAAATGATAAAATATGCTTCAATACAACTACAAGGTCGGGCATACAACTGGTATATGTGGTGGAAGGTTACAACACGGAAAGCTAAGCCTAATTGGAACACATTTAAAAATGACTTCTTTAAGAGGTTTGAAGATTTAAAACAAAAATACTTCTTCGCAAAAGTCACCAGACTACAGTAGAAAGGTGACGTCAATGAATACACCTATGAATGGGAAGCCCTAGCGATGCATGTGTCAGAACTTATAGAAAGTCAATGTCTACAAACTTATGTGTATGGATTGAAATCATATATCAGGGTTGAACTAGAACTACTAAATGTATCAACCCTGGACAAGGCCAGATGCAAGGCAAAAATCATTGAGGAAAAATTCAAAAAAACTTGGAACAAAAACCATGATAAAGATCAAAGGTTCATCCAAAATACCAAATCCGACACAAAATATCAGCCACCGCAGCTAAGAAGTGACAACAAAACCAGTCTAGAAGCCCAACAAATGAAAGAAGGGAAGTGTAAGTATTGCGAAGAGAAATGGGAACCAAGACATAGGTGTTTGAAAAAAGAAACCACCAAAAACCTTTATCAATGTGAAGTAGAAGAGGAAGAAAAATCAGACAGTGATGAATCTGACATAGAAGATACCAGTGACCTCCAAAATCCTCCCTTAGAGACAGAAGATGAAGACACACCCAAGATATCAATTGCGGCCATAACTGGAATCCATCAACCATAAACATTAAAACTTAAGGGGCATATCAATAATAACAATGTTGTTGTCCTAATGAACACAGGAAGTACCCATAATTTTATCGATATAAGTGTTGCAAAGAGGCTTAAACTTTTCATATATTCAGTACCTAACATGAAGGTAATGGTCGCATATGGGAAGAAGATCGAAAAGGTGGGAAAATGCCACAAGGTTAAGCTGCAATTACAAAATTATAACCTTGAGTCAGAATTCTATGCAGTACCCTTTGGGGGAGTTGATGCAGTATTAGGAATTCAGTGGCTGCAAACACTAGGTACCTACAAAGCCAACCACCAAGAACACTTTATTAAGTTTAGGTGGCAAGGAGAAAAATACAAGTTGTATGGGTTCCAACCCACTCGCACACAAATTGTGTCATCCCACAAAATGGAAAAGCTAATTCAAAAGGGAGCACCTACATATGTTGTACAATGGCAAGAGATGGAATTATTAACTTCAGAAGCAGTTAAACCAAGTCTACTAGATATCCAAGGACTAATCCAAAAGTACAAAAGATTATTTGAAGATCTCCCCATGGAGTTACCACCAGAAAGGAAGATCGAGCATGTCATAGAAATCAAGTCTGGATCAAGCCCTGTCAATGTTAAACCTTATAGGTATCCACACCACCACAAGACAGAGATTGAAAAATTAATCCATGATTTTCTAAGGTGTGGAGTGATTATAGAAATTTGGAGTCCTTATGCTACACCAGTAGTACTGGTACGAAAGAAGGATAGGTCTTTTAGACTATGCATCAACTACAGAGGACTAAACAAGATAACTATTAAAGAAAAAATTCCCATTCCATTCGTCAATGAAATGTTGGACGAGCTTCATGGTGCAAGATACTTTTCGAAATTAGACTTAAGGTTAGGATATTACCAAATCAGAGTAAGGCTAGAAGATGTGGCAAAAACAGCCTTCCAAACCCATGAAGGACATTACGAGTTTAAAGTAATTCCTTTTGGGCTAACTAATGCCCCAGCAACCTTTCAAGCAACCATGAATAACTTATTTCAGCCATTCTTAAGAAAGTTTGTACTAGTTTTTTTCGATGACATCCTCATATACAACAAAACATGGAAGGAACATCTCACACATCTCGAACAAGTACTAGCCATCTTAAAAGCAAATCAATTCTATGCTAAGATGTCCAAATGCACATTTGGTAAGGAGGAAGTGCACTACCTTGGTCATCTAATATCCAAGGAAGGAGTCAAGGTGGACCTAGAAAAAATCAAATCGATCACAGAGTGGCCCAAACCCACTAACATTTCCAAGTTAAGGGGATTCCTTGGACTAACTGGATATTACCGAATATTCATCCAAAATTATGCACACATAATCGCTCCTTTATCCAACCTTCTAAAAAAGAATGCATTCCAATGGTGTGAAGAAGCATACAAGTGCTTTGAAGCACTAAAAAGAATTATGTCCTCCACACTTGTACTAGCTACCCCAGACTTCTCCAAGCCTTTTATAATAGAATTTGACGCTTCAGGTTATTGTTTGGGAGCAGTACTAATGCAAGAGGAGCACCCGATAGCCTTTGTGAGTAGGAAACTAAATAAACGCGAACAATTGAAGTCTACATACGATAAGGAAACGTTAGCCATTGTGCATGCATTAGAAAAGTGGTGAAAATACCTCCTAGGAAGCAAATTCATGATCCGCACAGACCACAATAGTCTTCAATACCTGCTTCAACAGAAAGCATTGTCCACAGAACAACATAAATGGATAGAAAAAATCATTGCTTTCGACATGGAAATAATACACAAAAAAGGGAAGGAAAATGTAGTCACAGATGCACTCTCCAGAAAAGACGAGGACATGACCTCTTATTCCATTTTAGTCATAATTCCAGATTGGCTAGATGAAATACAAAGTGAATACGCCAAGGATCCAGTAACAAGCATTATAATTCACAATCCCAATAATGATTCCAAGTTTGAATGGAAAAACGATATCCTCTGGTATAAAGGGAGGATTTATCTAAACTCAAAGTCTAAATTCAAGGCTAAGGTAATGAAGGAAGCCCATGATTCACTAGCTGCAGGACATGTGGTATTCTTCAAATATTACTATAATGCAAGAAGGTCATTTTTCTGGAAGGGAATGCAAAAATATATCCAACAATATGTAGCAGAATGCGACAAATGCCAGAGGAACAAAAGCGAAAATATTTTAACCCCTGGGTTACTTCACCCCCTACACATTCCAAACCAAAAATGGGAAGAGATATCAATGGACTTCATCGATGGGTTACCTCTGTCAGAGGGAAGGGAAAATATCTTTGTAGTGGTTGATCGATTAACCAAATTTACACACTTCATGGCAATAAAAAAGGCAGACACAACAAAACAAATTGCAGGTGTATTTTGCAAGAATATCTACAAATTACATGGCTTTCCAAAGGTCATTGTTAGTGATAGAGATGCAAAATTCAATGGGAAATTTTGGAGGGAATTTTTCAAACAAGTGGGCACATCACTCAATATGAGCTCAGCTTATTACCCCCAAACTGATGGTCAGACTGAAGTCGTAAATAAATGCTTAGAATCCTATCTACTTTTTTTGTAACAGATAAGCAAAACCACTGGTCTCAATGGTTACATCTAGCCAAATGGTGGTACAATTCAACCTACCACACCTTTGCAAAAATTACTCCGTTCTAAGCCTTATATGGGTATGAACCTCCAAATTGGAAGGAATTGGTTCTAAGCAACACTAATGTTCCTGAAGTAAGGTACCAACTAGAGAAAACTCAAAAGGCAATTGAATTACTCAGAGATAACTTAGTCACGGCACAAAACCGTATGAGGCAACAAGCCGATCAATGTAGGTCAAAGAGAGAGTTTGAAGTAGGATACTGGGTATTCGTAAGGCTCCAACCTTATAAACAGATATCTCTTAAACAAAGAGGAAAAAACAAGTTGGCCCCAAAGTTCTATGGACCATACCAGATCACCAAAAGGATTAGTCGAGTTGCGTATGAATTACAATTACCTACTAAAAGTCGTATCCACAATGTCTTCCATGTATCATGTCTCAAGAAAATGTTTGGGCAACATCAAACAGTGCAAACAATACTTCCTATGTTAGATGACGAAGGGAAGGTCATTTTGGAACCAGAGGCAATCATTGCAACCAGAGAAAGAAAACTTCATTCTCGAACACTCAAGGAATATCTCATTAGGTGGAAAAATTTTCTAGATGAAGACGCATCATGGGAGCCAAAACAGTTTCGCCAACAATACCCGTCTTTACCCCTGCTTTGAGGATAAAGCATTTTAAAAGACAGCGGCAATGTTATGTATCTAAATATTTAAGAACAATTAATTCAAATATTAAATGTAATATTACTTAGCTAAATCGTAGGGACACACTGTTCCTTTGAAATGGTGTGTGTAAACCTATAAAAAGGTTTTCTCTCTTATTGTAAAAATCATCATTCATTTTATAATCAATTATTTGTGGCTTAATTCGAATACAATGTGGGTTTAGAAGAGTTTTTTGCTCCTAGTCTGCTCCAAACAGGTTGCTTGATGAAATTTTCAACTTCTGAAATCCCTATGTGTGTTGGAGAAAACTCACTATGGCTTGGGGTATACCACAACAGACAAATGACTACCAGAAATCAACTCAATTCTCAGAACTATGCTATATAAATGACAATGCTAAGATAATGAAGAAGATAACCAACCTCGATCCAAACGTTTGATGTAGATCCCCATTGGAGCTTTTAAATCCGTGCACTTGAAACTACAAATTAGTCTTGACAGCCAATATACAACAAGTACATATAATATATAAACGGAATTAACATCATCAATAGCAATGGCCCATGATATAACAAGTAAATGCAACCCAATGTAAGATAAACAACATTTACAACATTAATGGATGAGAATATGAGTATTTCTATTAATAAACAAGAATAAGTACAAAGTGATACAAACTCTTGCCATAAACCAATCTGATCCAAGATCTGGATCAATCCACTTGTGCCTCCACCACTTCAATCCTCCATGAAAGGAAAACTCAAACTAGATAAGAGTTTGGAAGGTGAACATAAAGGGTTCACAACTACAAGGATCAATGAGTGTAGAATCAAGATAGGGCAAAAATCTGCTAGAGTTCTCTTGCTCTTCTTTCTCCTCCCGTCCATAAGACATATGTGCTCAATATATAGTCCTCTCAAAGGTAAGTGAAAGGACACATCGAGACGTTACTTGGGTAAATGGAGAGCCAAAGGTCACCCAATGACTTCTTTTTGGGAGTAAAAAGTAATAAACTAGTGATTTTTACCATTTTACTTGATACCCATGGGCTATAGTGATGCAACTCACGGGTACGCATGCTATAGTGATGCAACATGTGGGTAGGAATAAAAATAGGGAAAAATAGGTCTGAAGAATATAAGTGGATCTGAGTCAGTGAAATGGATCCTACAGGCCAAAGAATGCTGATGCTCACAGGGTGGAAGATTACGTTGTTACAGATTCCCCCTAATGTGTGAGGTCAGAGACTAATGCTACGATGGCTGAAATACATTATAAAAGTCAGAAGTGGAGTGATGGAGACAAAAGTGGAAAGAGCAACTCACTCTTCATAATACAATAATATCCCTGAATACATGTCGGGAGTACAACAATTTGATACAATGGCAATGAATAGGCAGTACATAGTGAATACATGTCATAAGTGATCATATCCATGATCCCTCAACAGTAAGATATGGTCTCCTGCTAAAAAGGAAACAACTAGTGCAAACTGCTAATATCTAAGAGGTGATATCTTAGATGTAAAGTCAAAGTCATAAGTAGCATACTGAATGCCACTATTGCCTGGGGTCTTCTACACAAGTCTTCGATGGTGCAAGTCCCATCAAGTGAATAAAGGAGTTGGGGTCGAACCTGATGTGACATCGTCTGATTGCCGGTCAATCATGTATACCATTAACAGATGCAAGATAACCAACCAATAATGAAAATGGGCATCAAGGCATAGAGTACAATCATCGGAGTGTGAATAAATGAGTTGTAGTCGAACACTAGGATGATTCCATCGATCAGGGGACATTGATGTATTCCCAAATCTGTCGATGGCGAGAGAACCTGCCACTAATGACTGCAAGCCTCAAGGTACTCAACCAAAATCTAAGCCTCAAGTCCCGGAATAAATGAGTTGAAGTCGATGGAACAAGACTCGTTGGAAGGAGGGCATTAAGGCATCCCCCATCAACCAGCACGAGGTACCATCTACGCTGAAAGATTTGGAAGGACTCAGGTGAAATAGACTGACTCAATAAGGATGGCCGACATGCAATAGTCAAGAGATCTGAGGAGTGGCCGACACTGGTTCAGGGCTTCCTTTGAACAAGAGCATGAGCAGATGGATAGACTCAAGCAGCATAAACTTGACATAAACTGTGCAATGCAGGAGGCATTACAAAGGGATCCATAATGACTGGAAGCTTAACTAATCGATGGAGAGAACTGAGAAACAAGTACAGCTCCTAAGGTCCAACTATATTCCTGACTCATAATGTACAGAGTGGAATGAATGCTCTGTTCAAAGGTGACATAACAGCTGCCAACAAGAAGTAGTAACCATAATCCCATTTGGATTTTTGGAATATTTGATTTCTTTTGGTCTTTTTCATATTTGGGAAAAGCTTGAAAAAGAATAAAATTGCTTATAGTACAACAAGTGAGGGAACGAGTGTCAAAGAGCGAGCAGACTAGTTCCAAGCAGTGGAACATACCTATGATCAATGCAAGGAAGTGCATGCAGTATGTGGACACTCGGGGGAGGTTCCCTTAGGGTCAAAAGGTGATCAAATTGTGAAGGAAAAATATATAAGCTCTGCAGGGATCGACAGGGAAAAGTGCTCAGGAACCAGGCTAACAACTGAGTAAGTGGGAGCCGTCACAAGGCTCAAGCGGCAAGCAGGATGATGCAATGCAATCACAACATGATATAACTGAGGGGAGTCCTTAAGGGATATGGCCAGCATAATACAAAGTAGATTATGAGTCTTTATCGCAATGTCATGGCGTAACTACAAAGGACTCCCAATCCTAAGGACAAACAACGGCATGGGAACCAGAATGCACAATGGGTTCTAACTAGGGTACCCATGTTCGGAAAAATCCCTACTGCCACATAACGACACTTCTATAGCAGTGTGAAGGTTCTGTGTCAGTTAAGAAGCGGGGTCGCACCTAGGGTTTATGAAAGTGGTCAAAAGGTCAAATGCATAATGCACATGGAAATGGTATCTAACCTATATGCTAGGTGTGAAACGTACCTGCCGTAGATGTGAAATGGTCCAGAACAACTTTCGTCGAAGAAATATGATTAAAAAATACTACTCCAAGACATTATATTAGTCCATAACGGCACAAAACGGTAAAAACTATAGACAAGTGAGTCCTGAAAATTATAAATAGTAATAAAAAATTACAATTTACAATTCATTTTTACTATTCACCCATTTGGAGCTTTTGGTTAGTTTTCACCTGAAAGTTCAGTTGCCGATTCTGGGAGCTATGAGCGACCATTCATCGAACCGTCTGGAGCAAGTTGGTAGTCTCATCCATACCTTTCATTTCAATGCTTTTATTTTAGTTTTCAGCGGTGGGATTTTTTGTTTTTCCAAGCCCTAAATGGCTTTGGCGCTACCCGTGAGCTGTAGCTATGTGGGTCACAGGTAGGGCACAAAACGTGCAGTCAACGCAAAGGTTGACCGCGGGTACCCACACCTGTATACAAATTATCCCACGGGTACGGCCGTGTAATTGGTTTTTTAAAAGAATTTGACTAAAATGTTTGTTTTTCTTCACTCCAGGATGGTTCTAGAGTGGAGGGAGAGGGAGCATGACCAAGTTGATGAGGTCATGCGCAACGATGTGCAAGCACAACAGGCATTGCAAGCATGTGGGTTGTACAAATTCTGGAGTATAGGGGGGTTTTAGGGCCCAAAACCTATTTCTCTGACGCTTGATCGACTATTGGGATGTTGATACATAAAACTTCAATCTCAATGGGAAAATCCTCACACTGGAAGTGGACGACATCTACTTCATTACTAGTTTTTCCCATCGAGGTGAGGAGGCTAGTCTTCGGTCTCGTACTTTGGGTGGTGGGATCACCGTCCTTGACTACATAGCGCGGTATTGCCCCGCAAACACACGCACGGTGGGAATTCAGGTGCCCATCAATGCCATAGTGAATCTGAGCATGAAGATCATTGTGGCTACCTTAGTGCGGATCACGGGATCCAAAGCTCTACACCAGGCATCCAGGCCGGTGATGTTCTATGCATCACAATGCATGCAGCCTATAGTGTTTGACTGGTGTACCACAATGCTGGGGTCTATGAAGACCCAACTGACAGAATGCAAAGAAGAGAAGGCTAAAAACTTCGGGTATGGTAGTATCCTATGCAGCTTCTTCTTTGAGAGGGTTATAGGGCTTAGTCCGAGGGTGGATGTCCCTCCTCATAGTCTCCGGGATCCAGCCTTGACCCGGTGGTCTGAGATCTTGACACGACAGGGTGGTGGCCTTCTGGCATCACCATATACCGAGGATTTCTTCCGCTGGTGGGACCGGCAGGTCATTTCCATAGAGGACTACCCCTATGCAGGGATAGACTTCCGCCATGATAGGGACATGCCACTCCCACTAGACGCCGCATTTGGAGACATTAGTGGGTACTCTTTTTGGTTTTCGTGTATTAAATTTTTATGGATTTTTTATTATAGATGCAAATGCAAAAATATTTTTGGTGGTAGTATCATATGCTAATACTTGACTATTTGCTCACAGACAAAGGCCCAGTGAGACCTGATGGCTTCTCGAGAAATGGTCGTCGAGGCAGTGGTGAGGAGGCAGGCGATGCTGCAGTAGGATGCACACTACAGACCTTGTGGAACAACCTCACACGGATGGTTGCTAGGGTTCCACAGATAGAGGTGGAGAGACTACTTGAGGCCATGCAGCGCCAAGTAGTAGGGGTTCCAGGTGACTGGGTGCAACTACTGCAGCGGGTAGCCAGTGCAGTACAATATTTCTACGAGACACATCCTATCGGGGTGGTAGCTAGGCCTCTTCGTAGGGATTAGATATCTTAGGATCTCATTTTTGTATCGATATGTATATTTTTGAGGGCTAGGGGCTCCAGTTTTGTATGACACTACCATTTTTGGACATATTTATATATATAAAACTTTGGTTCTGCGGTTCTACTATATGTGTGTATGTACAAATGTATGAATGTCTTCTTATATTTTTGTGCTTTATGGTGAATGTGACAAATGCCAATCTAATGCATAGTTAGCATCTGCATCAGATATGTGATTAACACCTCTTAGAACATGTATGTATGTAATTGAAACAAAATATCGTTCCAAGAGTCTTACCCTTAGGAATTTCCGTAATAGCATAGGATCTCGCACACGATACTGCCCATTCAGCTGAGACACAACTAGTTGTGAATCCAGGTGGACTTCTAATGACTGGACTCCATGGGAAATGGCATCCCGAAGTAGCTCAATGACGGCACTATACTCAGCCAAATTGTTAGATGTAGGACCAAGACAAGCACCTCCTGAGGATACAACTAGGTGGTCAGGTGAGAAAATAACCCATGCAACAGAAGCAAGCTGCTACGTATGACAGCTAGGACCATCCGTGAATCCTAAGAATGTCGGAAACTCTGCTGACATCTGTCAATCAAACGGAAGCTAATCAGCAGACCCGAAAACCAAAAGAAATCTAAACTATGTACATAAGCAACTATACAATAGTATACAATAGTATCAGCCTGAACCAGAGGTTCAAGCGTAATACCACTTGAGGTAGAGCCCATTTCTAGGCTCCTTCAAGATAGTTCCCTCACAGTCTTCTAACTCATAGGCTCCTTTTTCCAGGACATGCCTCACGATGTAAGGATCGTGCCACATGGGGTTAAAGTTTCTTGCCCCAGGGTTTCTTTAGCTTGGTCATATAAGAGGACCAAGTCACCTTCAACATATTGCCAGGGATGGACAAACCTATCATATTGAACCTTAATACGACGTTTGTTGGAATCTATAGCCACAACGGCACATCAACATTGCTCATCAAGTTTCTCAAGGTGGATTAAATGTTGCTCAAGACCCGTCGTATCAGGGAAGAGTTCTATGGCCAGTTTAAGCGAAGGGATCTTGCATTCAATCGATAAAAGTGACTCCACACTGTGAACTAGCTGAAATGGTGAGAACCCGGTGGCAGTATTGATTGTGGTTTGATACGCCCACAAAGAAGGATATAACATGATGTGCCAATTGGTCTTGCTTTGTTGGATGGTACGTTGGAGAATGGTCTTCAAAGACTTATTGACTGCTTCTACTTGACCATTCGCTTGGGGATAATAGGAAGATGAGTGTTCTTGATGAAACCCAAGCTTGAGGGACAAATCCTCCATCATCTTGTTTTGAAAGTGACTACCATGGTCAGTGACAATCTCTTTCGGAATACCGAACCGAGTTATAATTTGATTGAATATGAAGTGGGCTGCTGTAGCACCATCGGCTTTAACGGTAGGCATGGCCTCATCCCATTTGGAAAAATATTCCACGACCACTATGATATGGTGATGCCCCCCAGCCGAAGCTGGTTTGCAATCCATGAAATCCACCCCCCACTTGGTGAAGGGACCGACGGTGATGACCGGATGAAGGGGCGCTGGATGCGAGCGTATGTTTCGAGAAAACACCTGGCAAGGGTGACATCTCTTCATAGCATTAACACAATCCTTAAAGATGGAAGGCCAAAAATAACCAGCTCACATAATGCGTTGGACTATAGCAAGCCTGGATAAGTGACCGCCACACGCCCCAACATGGCAATCATTAATCACCCGCTCCGCTTCTTCGTGAGCTAAGTAACAACGAAGGATGGAATCCTTTCCTCGGTGATACAAAGTGTCATCGACGATAGTATAATCTTTAGCATGCTGTTTCACATGTCGTCGCTCATCTCATGAATAATGCGGAGGAAAATTCAAAGTTTGGTGATATACAATGATATCCCCATACCAAGGGTACTTGGATGAGATAAGAAATAAGTGCTCATCCACAAAGGAATCTTCATGAATGACATCCTCATCAAGTCTCGGAAGGTCCGACAAAAGCTCAGCAAATACCAATGATTTCACCAACTTTGCTGAAGCAAAATCTAGATCAAATTCCTGAAGGATAACGATCCATTTATTATACTTCCCCCCGATAAGGCGTCGTGATAGCATGAACTGAAATGGATTTATATGCGCGACAACTATGGTGGTTCTAAGCAAAACGTAATGTTGTAACCGCTGGACTGAATGAACAGTCGCAAGCACCAGCTTTTCCACATGAGTATATCTTAGCTCAGTGTCTACTAGATTTTGACTAAGGTAGTAGATGACATGCTCGACATGTTAAATTTTCAGAATTTACTTCAATCTGATCTAGGATCTTAACTGAGAGAACAACATGTACAGCATATCTACAGCATATCAATCATGGAGACAATAATGCAAGCACATAAGAGACACAAAGATTTACTTGGGGAAAACCATAAAGGTGAAAAACCCCAATAACTTCCTCAGAGATAGATAGATCAATGATACAACCAACCATAAGAGATAGACACAACCTAGCAGCAGATCCTCCTCCTCCATAAGTGCGCCACTCCTTCTTGAGTGCATGTGTGAGAAGTGAGTGAGTAAATAGAGTGCCTCCCGCACTCTATTTATACTTGAATTGACTTGCCTTTTTACCTAACTCATGTAGGCTCGAACTTAACCACATAACATAATGCTGATTGGGCCGACCCCCAATAGGGTGGTCTAATAACCCTTTGACCCACATGGCCGACCCCCAATAGGGTGGTCTAATAACCCTTTGACCCACATGACTTATATAGGGCCGACCCCAAACAAGGTGGTCTAATAACCCATCAAATATAAGTTACGACACTTACAATATAAATGACGACACTTCTGTATAGAGAAATAATAACATCTCTATAGGAATACAATATACATATATGTGAAATACATTCCGAAGTTACATATACATCAACACGACAAGCGCATCATCCACCTGAACCAAGACCATGCCAATCGTCTCTTGAGACGCGGCCACATAAAGGATAAAATCTCATGCAAAGTCTGGTGGACTAAGCACAGGGTCCAATACCAAAGCTTTCTTAAGGGCGTCAAAAGACTGTTGGGCTCGCTCATCCTAGATAAAAGGTGTGTCCTTCTTCAATAAGCGTGCGAAACCTTTGGTAAGATTAGCATAATTGACTATGAAATGGCGTAGAAAAGTGGCTCTCCCTAGGAGGCTCCGAAGTTGTAACAGATTACGCGGAGGAGGCAACTGAAGTATTTCCTCAACTTCTAGAGGATCGACTCTAATATCCTCTTTTGAAACTATGAAGCCCAAAAGGTGACCCTTCCTTATAGCAAAGATGCATTTGTTAGGATTCAATCGAATCTTGTAACGTATACATCGTTCGAGAATCATATAGAGGTGCTTGGGGTGGTCCATTCTCTTGCGGGAATGGCCGGCAAGATCATCCAAGAAAACCTCCATAATCTTTTTAAGATCATGAAAGCCGTAGGTCATGGCACGTTGAAATGTAGGTCCGACATTTTTAAGGCCGAAGGGAATTTTCTGATATGCAAACGTTCCCCAAGGACAAATAAAAGTTGTCTTATGTTGATCCTTGGGTTTGATTTGAATCTGGTTATATCCAGAAAATCCATCCATGAAGGAAAAAATCTCACTCCTGGCACAAGCATCCAAGATTTGATCTATGAATGGTGTGGGGAAGTTGTCTTTCGGACATGCACGGTTCAAATCTCTAAAATCGATGCATACACGGATCATTCCCTGTTTCTTATCCACAAGAACGGGGTTTGACACCCATTTGGTAAGGGGAATGAGGTAGATGAAACCAGCCTTGAGCAGTTTCTCCACCTTTGCCTTGATAGCGGCTACTTTTCTAGGGTTCATAGCACGTAAGCGTTGTCAAACTGGTTTAGCGTTGGGATACATTCTAATCTCATGTTCAACAATGCGAGGGTCTATTCCTGGCATCTCCTCATATGACTAGGAGAAATCTTCTCGAAGTTCTATAAACAAATCAATGTAAATATAAATCTCCTCAGGAGTGCAATCCTCACCGATGTAGACATTCTCAACTAGTCTAGGAGTACGAGAGATATTGATCGACATAGTTGGGGAAATGTTAGCCATATTCCCTTCCGCAAAAACATCATGCGACTCCAAAAGAGCCACAGGGTGACCAACCATCTCTGCTAGAGTCGTCCTAACCTCTTCTCACTCGGCAAGCTCGAGTTTGGGAAGGAAATAAGTGCGATGGTGCATATCTTCCCAAGGTCTCTAACTACCAGACATGACCTCCATGATATCTTCATAAGAAGGCAAAGTATCATTGAGGCAATCGTGGGAACAAGACAAGTTGGCTTCCCAAACTAGCAGCGTAAAGGGATCTTCCTCAACTGTCTGGGAAGAAGAGAGATCCGGCTCTGCAGTGGCTTGTTGAATATGCTGGTAAGAAAGCTCAGCTACAGATAGTGGCATAGACATCCTGACATGCAAAATGTTTCCAGATGTCAAACTCATGGACGGTAAAGTCCACGGATCATCGAAATAAGAAGTCCGGAATGACATATTATACGAAGGAGGAGACGCATCATCAGTAATGGTTCCAATAAAGTTCACAGTTGTGGCAAAATCATAAGTTCCCATCAATGAAGGGTACATGCCAACACCCATGTTCCCAGTTGCCGGCTAAGAATGAGTAACCTGCGGGACTATGGATCCCATGGATGCTGTGGAAGAGGAGTTAATGTAATCTAGCTGATCGATGGTCACAATCTTGCCTTCGTGAGGAAAGCAGATAACTCTGAATACAGTGGACGCGATAGCTTTCATCGCATACATCCAATTCCGACCCAGTAAAAGGTTGTAGTCGATGGGTGCATCAACCACCTCGACTTCAATAGGCATAGACTTACCTCCCAAGGAGACAACAAGGGAAGGGATAATTCCATGCATTTTAAATGAACGATCGTCGAATGCAGTGAGCGTGGTTCTAGACGCGAGTAAGGAAGGAGAGCCAAGAGATTTCCAACAAGATAATGACATTACTGATGCAGAGGCACCTTCTTCAACCATAGTATGTTTGACAAAACTCTGAAGGAACACCACCTGGATTTGAAAAGCCACGTGGTAGGGTACGTGAGGTTGAACATCAGTAGTATCAAACTTGATAACAGTGGGACTTCCCCCATCCTAAACTCCTAACGCACTCAAAAGAACATGCTTCTAAGAAGGACAGGCTTGCAAAAACTCAAGAGCCGACATGGCACACGGATTTTGGCCCAAATATTCTATGATGGAGTAGTTGTGGGCAGCTCGAGCATTAGGATTATTCATAGATTGCTTAAGAACACCTTTCGGTATCTGCGACATAATAGAGGGCTTCTTGATATGAAAGGAATTGTCAGGAGGAGGGTGAGGTTCACTCCCCAAATTGGGTTGCGGTGCATCATAATCGCGCTGATGAGTTGCAACACTAACCTCTGACTGAACCATGTTCACACATCCATAACCACTAGTATTGGAAGAAGACGTTGCCGTCTCAGTAGGTCCATAACCGGTGGTGGGAGCATGAGAAGCCATGTTTTGGTGATGAGGTAGGGGATCCTTCAACACAGCTGGGCTCTGTGCCAAGTGCTTCGATGCTTCTTCAATACGAGGACATAAGTGAGTAAGATGGTCTTCCCCACAGAGCTTGCAAGGAAACTTCACCTTACGCCTAGGTTTACGGTCCTCACTAGCATTTCCGCCTTCCCGAGGAGGGTTGGCATTATCCTTATGGGGGGTATTGCGATTGCTATTGTTATTCCCATTGTTTCCACCCTTATGATTATTTCTCCCCTTTTTCTTACCACCAGGTTGTTGGTTACCTGACTGGTTCGTCGTTTACACACTATGTACATCGGACGATGGAGTGGAAGTGGAAAAGGTGTGAACCTGTCCGGGAGTAGACTAGTTTAGCGACAAATTCTGCATTTGATTAGCTACCAAATATACAGGGTGAGTGCTTGTAGATCCAACGATGCCATCGGCATGTGGTCTAGGAACTGACGTAGGCTCATGATGTGTACGCGGTGCGTCGGGGATGATGTCATAAAAAATGCCAGACTGAGAGTATAATAAGTCTAACTGCTAGACTTTCAAGATAGCTTGTTCCTTAGTCACAATGCCGGACATCGAAACATCCTTACCAATGTATGGGAGTAGATACTTGAGGAACCATTCCAACAGGAAATCTGGAGGAATGTTGGCTGTCACTAACCTCTTCCGTCGACGCCACTCTTGAACGTGGTCATAAATATGCGTGGCCTTGTTCTGACGGAAGGTAGATAAAATTTCAATGCCAGTATCATAGCAAACCGGTAACTGGAAATGATCTAAGAAAATCAAAGCAATCTCGTTAAAACCCCTATAGGTGTTTCCAGGTAACTCGACATACCACTTCGCGGCTGCCCTCATGAGGGTGTGTTGAAATAGTTGCAATCTAATAGAATCATGATTCAATGAGTTGGAGGAGCACCAAAGGTGAAATGTCTTGACATGATCTCCTGGGTCCTCACCACCTTTCCCCTCAAACTTAGGAATGTCCGAAGGGAGCTTGGTAGGGACTGGGGGCTAAGTAGGGTCGTGACACACCAGATCATTCGTGAGCTTCGAAAGATCCAAAAGATTCAAGCTTGCAAGGAACGGGAGCTGAGGCTGGAAAGCTTGATTATAAGCCCCCATAAAAGGTTGGTTAAATGGAATCGTGTTGTAAGATGGACCAAAAGTTTGACCATGAGGATTAAACTACTGATAATAAGGATCTGATAGACCATAAGCTTGCCCATGGCCATAGGATTGATAACCTCCTCCTGCCTGACCCATTTGAGAGTAAGCAGGTATGTGCGTGTTTTGGGAACCATATTGGGGTGGTGGGTTATACTGGTGGCCAACACCGACTATGTTGTAGTAAGGTTTGCCACCATGAGTATGGGGCATATATGTACTATTCATAGCGGGAACCGTGTTGTAATGACCATAATGGTATGGTATGTTCCCACCCCCAGCATTAGGATTAGCTTGAGCAGTCATGTGGTGACCAGAAGCATGAGATATATTCCCAGCCCCAATATTGGTGTGACTAGTAGCAGGGATGGTGGCGTGATGTCCATGTGGATAGGAGATATTCCCACCCCCTACATTGGCATTACTAGTGGCGGCAGTGGACGTGAAAGTATGAGGTATATGTCCACCCCTGTGGTTGGGAGGAGCATTAACATCCGTAAAAGTAGTCCTGGGTTAACGAGTAGTGGCATGTGTATTAGGTGGTGGATGGCGAGTCATGTTTCGAACAACATTCCTATTAGGTTGGGAAATCCTAGGAGGTGGTCGTCTTCCAACATTAGCATCGTTAGGAGGAACATGACCAGCCCCCATACTATGTGTGTGGGTGGACAACGTAGTGCCCCCAGCGAGGGTAGTGCCCCTAGTGGGTATAGTATGGCTAACACCATGACTAGTGCCAGCGTGACTACCAAATGTGGTGAAAGGTTCAACGGTACTGTGACTAGGCATACCAAAAGAGAGTGTTGTTGGGCTGATCATCGGGCCAGTGTCATCATGTAACTCTGGCATCCCGTGTCTATAATTGCATGGAAATGAAGGAATGAACGTGTCATCCTGTTCCTCGTCCTCGGGTAAGGTCAGCATTCCGTAAAGATAATTATCTAGATTCGAAGGATCGAACGGATCTCATTCAAGTGGATTAGGAAAAATAAAACCAGGTTGAGTCTTAGGTGGATCACCTCCCCACTCCTCACAAGGAGTATGGGGATCAGAAGTGTGGTCAAATATACCCGATGGGGTCGAAGGTTTTTCCTCAGTATCGGAATGTGTGGAAGTCATGATGTCTTGGACGTAAGCCTCGTAAGAATCTAAAGACTCAGAGGGAGCCCTCCGACATCCTCTAGCAATACAGCATGTAACCTTGGCCGACTTTAAACCAGCCAACTGACGGGATCGGCGGAGAGTAGGGATCTGCACCACGATATCTCTGGAGAGAATAT
Source organism: Larix kaempferi (assembly GCA_027924585.1). NCBI lineage: Eukaryota > Viridiplantae > Streptophyta > Pinopsida > Pinales > Pinaceae > Larix > Larix kaempferi. Next base: position 12,201,161 of record BSBM01000289.1, read on the forward strand.
ATAATCAAAACATCCCCTAAAGGCCAACTATCGATAAAAAACAATAAATCAAAAGCACACATCTAGAGAAACTACAGCCAAGAGCAGACAAATAGAGTGGCTAAATGAGCTCCTGACACTAGATCCGGTATGTCTCTCCTAGGAGAGGCTTGAGACTCCCAGACTATAGCCGGAGGTAACATAATCAGTGTTGGCTGCTTTTTGGACAGACCCGGGTTTTAATGAAGCGCAGCAACAAAAACCCTTGGCGCACTGGCCCTCTCGGCAACGAGCTGCGCAGCAGCTCGAGGTCTCACCCGAAGTGGCTATGGGGGGGCTAAGGAATCAGATTTCCTTAACCTAGGCGACGCGGAGACTGCTCTTTCCTCCTCGACGATTCCTCTAAGGTGAATGTCCAACCCCTCTTCAGACTCATGAGCGCAAAATCTTTCAAGCTCCTGCTCAGCAGCTTAGTTGTGCGGTACTTCCACTCCTGCGCTAGGACCAAGTATCCTCTGCGCCGATATTCTATGCGTCGTTTCGCTAGCGCGCCCGTCGCAGCAACACATTCTCCTCTCGCTGCGGCGACGTTGTCTTATCAATTCCTTCGACCCTTAATGATTATAGTCCCCAAGGAAGCTCCAAGAACTTACTCAACACATTCATAAAGATAATGCAATATTCCTGCGTACGCTGTTAGTAAACTAAAACAGGAAATCACTTCAATCACAACATCACAATAGCGAGAATTATGAGGTCCACCTTCGCAGGGCAAACCATGTCCGCGGGAGTATCTTATATTAACCAGAAAATGATAGATTTATACATTATGCTGCGCACACAGCTGCAGCCTTAGATCTTTCCAGGAAACTCCACGCACACAGCTGGGAGCCCTTCTCTCGATCTAGTCTCTTCCTCTTCAAAGATTACAATAGTTCAGACGTCGACTTCGACTGTCTGCAACTCAAGGATTAGCTTCACTGCTAACCAGCTCTAACTCCTGTTTTCTAGCAACACGGTAGAAAACAATCAACAAGATCGTAACAGAAGATGATCAACTCGATCAATCCTTCTTACATCTAGTATCTACTATCTTAGCTAGCTCACTCACAGGCTTAGCTAACTGACTCGCTGATTAACCAACTCACTCACTAGCTAAGTAACATCTACCCTTTACAATTATGCATATATATAGGTGGCCATGACGGTCGCACCTTTACAAAACTGTGGGCCTTTCCCAGCAGTAATCCCCAAAAACCCTAACCAAACATGGCTAGGTGTACTGTAGGCACCGCTTGCAGTCATGTCGCCGCTTCCTGCAGGCTCCATGATTTCCGGCGCATCTTACGGGTATGGGCGCCTTGTCCTTCGCCTTCAATGCTTTGGTCCGTTGCTCCTCCTTGGTCTGAGCAACCATAACTTCTGTATTCAGCCTTAATGAGGGTAGCTGAGCCCTCTACTCCATTGCTTCATTCATTATGGTAGCTGGGCTTTCGACTCAGCTACCTTCATTCTCTTCTGACGTGCGCGTGAGCTCCGCAATTTCCGGTCTATAATCTAGGCTGAGATTATCCATCTGGCACCGTACTGCGCACCGTCTACTTCTATCCCAAAATTGGCGCTTATTCAAAATTTAGCACTTTCTCTTCCATACTTGTGCTTTTTTCCTCAAAATTCACAGCTTTTACCATAACTGCGGCCTTGGCTCCAACAATCAGTTATAGAGACACCCAGTCTTCACTGCATGTACAGGGCCAAGTCCAGTGCACAAACACAACTGTGCTGTCCAATCCCTATCTGACTCAGGACACAAACAGTATAACCACTGCAAGTACCCTGTGCGATACCTAGGTAAGGCAACTATGGTCACCGCAATATAACCAGTGCCCAGGGGGACAGTCGCAAGTGGGATCTGTCGCATGGGCAGGGTAGCTGAGCCCGAAACTCAATGAGGGTCAAATCCCCCAAGAGTCCCTAGATACGAACAAATCCTGGAAATATCTCCCACATTCAGCCGGTATCATAGGGATATCCCTTCAACCAACCTCCCGTGACCTCATGCTTAACTCTGGCTTGAGTAGAGCTTCCTGAGAACACCGATCTATACCATGGATTCCTCCACTCCCTGGTCAGACACCTAATGTGTCGTCTAGTAATCTTGGATTTTTAACTCACAATGATCTATTCCAAGACTAAAACTATGCTAGTTGGTGTACCCTATAAATAAAATCAGTCTAATCAATTTTAATATTAAGCATTAATTTTAATGGCTGTGATTACTCAAGGGATATGATCGTGAAACTAGTGATGTGTAAGACTCAATGGTATGCAAAATCGTCAAATCCTAGACTCATCTATCCAATGAAAACAATGCCCCTAATATGCACAATCAAACCAACGATTCCGAAATAAATATGCAATCCTTTTATATTTCTTTCCATACATAATTAGAATCTAAATGAAGGCAGAAAGCACTCAATGCAAGATGCAATACATAAAAGCAATTTTTTTTTGTTTGTATTTTCTCTTATAAACGAAAGGAAAATGCAAAAACTATGTGTATTTTTTTTGTATTTTTCAATATATGGAAATGAAAAATGTAAGCAAAATCCTACTATCCAGTCATTGATATGCCAAGGAGATCACTAAGACAACTAGGTAGATACCAAACAGTAAGACTCAGCCAAAGGAATGAGATCAAAAGGAAAAAACCAATAAGGCTAAATCCAAAGATGGGTAAAAAACCAACAAGGCTCAACCAAGAGAAACTAAGAGTTCTAGTCACAACCAAGGCATGGAACAGTCAAGAAATAGGACAACAAAGACTCGGGATCAACCAAAACCAACCCAGCAACAACCAAAGGTCATGAATCAACCAAAGCCAGTGTTGTACGCTACTGTCAAAGGAATACCTGCGGGTACTCGCAAGCAGTAGAGTAAACATAAGCGGGTGTACGCGGGCAGAGCTAACCTAGCCCGCGGGTGAGGAAAGGTAAAAAGGAAAACAGAGAGTCCAATGGCTCAGAAAAAGCAAGTTTTTTATAGTGTATCTCAATGGCAAATAAGTGACACAGAGCTTCGACAAACAACAACTCTAATTATGGACTAATGCTCAAAAAATCCCCAAGATGGATGTTTTCCCCAGTGGAGTTGCCATTTTTATGTTGGAGAAAACTCACTATGGCTTGGGGTATACCACAATAGACAGATGACTACCAGAAATCAACTCAATTCTCGGAACTATGCTATATAAATGACAATGCTAAGATAATGAAGAAGATAACAAACCTTGATCCAAATGTTTGATGTAGATCCCCGTTGGAGCTTTTCAATCCGTGCACTTGAAACTGCAAATTAGTCTTGACATCCAATATACAACAAGTACATATAATATATAAATGGCATTAACATCATCAATATCAATGGCCCATGATATAACAAGTAAATGCAACCCAATGTAAGATAAACAACATTTACAACATTAATGGACAAGAATATGAGTATTTCTATTAATAAATAAGAAGAAGTACAAAGTGATACGACCTCTTGCTGGCAACCAATCTGAACCAAGATCTGGATCAATCCACTTGTGCCTCCACCACTTCAATCCTCCATGAAAGGCAAAATCAAACTAGATAGGAGTTTGGAAGGTGAACATAAAGGGTTCACAACTACAAGGATCAATGAGTGTAGACTCAAGATAGGGAAAAAATCCACTAGAGTTCTCTTGCTCTTCTTTCTCCTCCTGTCCATAAGCCATATGTGCTCAATATATAGTCCTCTCAAAGGTAAGTGAAAGGACACATCGAGATGTTACTTTGGCAAATGGAGAGCCAAAGGTCACCCAATGACCGCTTTTTGGGAGTAAAAAGTAATAAACTAGTGATTTTTACCATTTTACTTGATACCCGCGGACTATAGTGATGCAACTCATGGGTATGCATGCTATAGTGATGCAACATGCAGGTAGGAATAAAAATAGGGGAAAATAGTTCTGAAGGATATAAGTGGATCTGAGTCAGTGAAATGGAACCTATAGGCCAAAGAATGCTGATGCTCACAGGGTGGAAGATTACGTTGTAACACTATGTGTTCGAGCCATTGAATCTACTCTTTGACCTTCTCACATCTTCCATCAACCAGTTAAATCATCAGTTTTGGTGGACAAGCCTTCTCAATGATATCCATAGTAGGAAATTGTAGCATAACCATGATATTGTCCACAACATACCATCTCCTCCCACGGATTGCTTGTGCCTTCTTGATTGTTTCTTCTGCCATGTCAGAAGTGTTTTTCCAAGCATTCAAAGATGTCCTGATCCTTCTGAAATTGAAGCTATCAAAAACTAGGATGTCTTCTAGTTTGTCTTTGATATACCTCTGCCATTCAACAACATCATCATAAGCTTTGGAAGCTTGTTGGATTTTCTCAATGTGTTGTTCAAGGATAGCAGACATTCGTTCAAAAGCAATATGAGTTTCCTGAATATCATTCGGGGAACTAAATAATTCAGCTAAAAGTTTGCAATGTTCCTCATTCACTCTATTAGCCAAGACCTTGAACTCTTTCCGAGAGAACTTAGAGAAAGAAGAAAAGGCTGCACTTGCATTTGCATCCTTCAGCTGTTGTTCCAATATTTCTATCTTCTCCATATTTGTAGTGTTTAGGACTTGTGCATATTGCATTTCATCCTAAAGAGAAGTGTTATGTTCCTGCAAATATTTGAGCTGATTTCCATGCGGACTTCTTAATTCATGAATCTGAGATTCATGTTCTTCATTGAGTTTGATCAGCTGCTCCTAAAGCTTCCTCAAATCTTCCTTCTTTATGTCAATCTCTTTATTCAGTGAAGTCACTGAATCGAAATTGGCTCTAGCAAATACCCCCATAGCTGCTACAGTTTCTAATGATTCTCATTGGATGACATCAGACTGTTTTGGCCCAAATGATTTGGTTAGGAATAGGTGCTTGTAGCACAGCTGATCCCCTTCTTCTCTTGTTACCTCTTGTTACCACTGCTTTTGTTGTCCTGCTGTAGAAGTAGTCCCCAAGGGGAACCACAACATCATCTTCAAGATCAGTTGTCAACTCAGTTGAATATGTAGCAACATTGCATGTTTCTACCAATGGAGCTATTTGGGTGAAAGTGGAATTAGGGATAGACATGGTAATCTGAGGGGTGGATATCAAAGGGGCAATGGAAGCAGAAACAAAAGGCGGAGAAGGAGGAGAAGTAAATAGAGTGGTAAAATCAGTGAGGTAATTTGGGACAATAGTAAGCGATGGTTGTAAAGAAATAGATGAAACCTACAGCTCAGTTACTATTGGAGGTAAAGTGACAGGTGGAATTAACAAGGTCGAAGGTGAAGTATTGATAGAGGTCAGTGCAACAAATAACTGAGAAATGGTGGATGGTGGTAATGTATCCTCAAAAGATGAGGTGGTAGGAAGCTCAACAGAAGAAAGTGGGAGTGTCGAAGCTAATGTATCAACAATGGTGGTGATTTCAGGAAAGTGATCATCTGGAATGGGGTCATCCACCACTATGATTTCAAGCAAATCAGCCATTGCTTGGGAACCTTTAGTTATTTCTTGTACAACAGGAACAGAAGGAAGTATTTCATCTTCAGCATCACTTTCTTCAATGTTTAGTGTAGGAATTAGAGAGGCAGAGATCTGAATTTTCTGTCTTTTGGCTGGGTTATTTGCAACAACCAAGTCTTGAGGTCCTGTTGCTACTGAAGAATGAAGCTATGTTCTTCTTTGTTTTTATCCCTAGCCAAGACTTCAAAAAAGACATTCACTCCCTGGTAAATGGAGTCATTATGAGTATCTTCATGTGCATAAGTGGTCTTCATGTGCTCTCGAGAAAAGTGGGCAACCAAGAATGCCTTAGGATCATGCATCCTTTTGGGGGCTTGTCCCAATTTCAATGAAACAATCCTCTTTCCCATTACTGCAACATATGTTGAAGTTGGGATGACCAAAGGCCCAAGATTTAAAGGAAATTTATGCCATCCTTTCCTTTTAGGTCCACTGAGCTTGAGAAAAACTCCATCTGTAACAGTTTGGAAGGATATTTCCTAAAGAAGAAGTTTGTCTGGGACTATCCTCCACAACAAATGTACTGTGATACTTCCCCAAAATCTGATATAGGAGAAATTTTTCCCAACATACCAGTCACCAATGGTGGGAATGAGAGTTTTGGCATTAGGAGAAAAGGCAGGTGCATCTTCCCTGAATATCTAATGATAAATTGTATCAAACAAGTGATCACAGATATCATATAGTAAAGGAACATAATTTTTCTCCCACAATGCGGAATAGTAAATGTGAACCGGGGGAGTTGAAATTGTCCAATTCCATCCCATGAAAGGGTACTGAAATTCTGAGAAGAATACGTCAATAACATAGGCTGAATAAAAGAACGAAGGCTTCCTTGAAACTGGTGTCTTCTGATATCGTTCAATTGTTGCCTTTAAATCCATTGATAGAATTGAGGACCAATTAAATGACTCCCCAGTTGAAAGGACGTGATGGGCCACAGGTGGCCATTCGGCTTTGAACATAGAACAATTGGGTAGACCATACAACCTGCAAAGCATGGCTGCCAAAAGGGAATAGGGTTCCTTGAACCGTGAAATGAGGTATAAGTTATCAACTTTGGGTATGAAGTTTGTCGGGTTATTCATCCATGACTTTATCATTTCATTGAAATTGAACCTGGTGTTGGAAGAATCCAGGAAAGCTTCATTAAGCAATTGGGTAGCCGACTTAAGAGCATAAGATCTAATGAAAACTTCAGGGCGAAAAGAAACCAACAGGGACCCTACACTATTGTTAAAGGAACGGTCTGTTGGCTTGACTGATGCTGACCCAGAGATTTTCAATAAGACCCATTTTCTTCACGGTTTCCCTTTGACCAACAAAACCCCTTTGCACCGGCCCTTTCGGCAACAACCTGCGATCAGGTTGAGGTCTCACTTGAGGTGTATCTATGGGGTACTGCAGAATTAGGTTTCCATAATATGTGATGAGTTGTTGGGACAGACGTACTACGCAGTGCAACAGGGGGTATGCGCTACGAGGTGAGACTATGCGGCGATGGACAATGTCGCGGTCCGCACCACTAAGTCCTTCTACCGTAGGACTTCTACTGAGACTGCAAACAATCCAGTTCAACTTTATACTTGAAGTATGCAGAAATGCTTAAGGCACTGAGCTGAGTATCACTCATCCACTCATTCGTGCACTGAATTGATTATTACTCTAACATTCATTTATACACATAGAGTGTTTACTATTTAAGCATCTACCGCAAATGTAAACCACTTATCATTCATTCGTCTGTTGCTCATAGGAAAGTACTTAAGCAATCTCTTAACACTTGAACACATAACTGATTCACTGCTTTCAGAAGCAAAGCTAGGTATTAACCATTCATCTATTCATGCAGACTTAACATATCATCTCCATATTCTCTTGATGGTAAATGCATACAAAAGTATTCACATAACAGAGTGCACGGAAATATTTAGACATCCATCTATAGAAAACAGGTAAATGCAATCACACACAACATTGTTCCACTCAATCACACAACGCAATATTTAATGTGGTTCACTCCCCCGGGTGGGAAGTTACGTCCATAAGAACAATTGTTATATATATATCTTTAATGGGAAGGGGACAACCGCTCTTGGTCTGCGCACTCAGCTGCAGACTCTCTCTTCTCTCGACTAGGTTTCTGCGCACACAGCTGCAGAGCCTTTACAATGGCTTCTCACTCAGAAAATATCTTACAATACATCAACAACAAAAGTGATGAGAGAACCCCAAAAATTAACCAACATAACCCCTTCCTTTACAAAAAATGTCTTCTTTTATAGACCATGCCCAAAGGTCACGTCTTTACAATGTTGAAGATCGAAACCCTTAGGGTTTCCAAAACTGCTACGGTTTCTCTAAACCATCCTGCTGACCTCTGGTAGCGAGTGTGATGTCATGGAAATCCTCCACGCCTTTGTTCTGTCGCTTTCGGCCTTCCTGCTATGCGCACACCAACAAGTCATCTTCATCAAGCTTCCCTTCCACTAATGGACTCGTATGACTGGCTCAGCTCCCAGTCACTTTCTTTGCAGATCGTTCATCCTCTTAACGGCCTCATACAACTAGCTCAGCCTCCAGTCGCTTTCTCAGCGTCGTTCTCCACTTAACGGTCTCATACCACTAAGCATGTTTAGTTGTCGCTTTCCCTGAGTCGTTCTCCACTTAACGAACTCGTACAGTTGGCCGCCTTCCTGATATGCTCATGCTCGCAGCTCGGCATCCTGGAGCATACTTGGAAAAATTAGACCACCGTTGGTCTATCCGGTACCTGTATCTGTCCTTCCTCCATCAATCTTCTTTGCTAGCTCCACGTGGCCTGATCACTTCACAGCACTGCTTCTACACAGCGTTGACCTTCGCGGTACTGCCAAAATTTGGTTGCTGCGGACAAATTTGCAGCATCCCCCATACTTGTACAAAATTATATCTTTTGTTGAGTTGCGCTCAACTCCACAACTCAACCTCCTTGTTTTATCCAAAATTGCCCCAACTTGGGCTAGGCCCAACATGCCCCTAACACTTACATGTGGCTCGTCCCCAAGCCACCTTCTACTTCGGCCTTCTGGATCTGCTTCGCGACCTGTGGAGCTAGCTTGGTTGCGAACTCATTGTAAGTGCTGATCAACTATTCCACTGCTTCCTTGTTGTCCTGCTCGACATGATTTACTGTGTCCAACAGTGCCTGAGTTATCTCTTCTCCAATCTATTCCTGTACCTGCTCCTGGTTGTCGCGCAGATCTTTCAGCTTGTCTTCGATCTGCTGCGATACTGCTGTAGCATCCTCCAGGAGTTGCTGCGCCTGATTATCCATCTCAGTCTCTTTTTCTCTTAGCGCTTGGACCTCCTTCCTCAATCCTGATATCTCCTTATACCTTGGCAGCCTATCTCTGGGTGGCAGAGCCTTGACCTCTGCATCCAATTGTTCTAGCGCAGTCTGTGTTCAGAATGGTTATCTTTTTCTTAAAAGCTCAAGTGAGTGCTTGCAACGGTCACCTAACAGCTATATTTTTCCTCAAATGCAGGGAAATGGCTATTTTTCTGAGCACTGTGCCAAACTGCGCGACAGTGCATCTCTGATCCTGCATAGTTACTTCGCAGTGTTGGTGTTTGAACTATGCAGCTCCCCTTTTTTTTTTTTCCTCACGCAGCTTCAGCAGTGTTGCATGGTACACACATTGTTCTACTTATCATACATGTACAGAATCCTTTACATTTCCAGTCTCCAATTCCAATTGTACTTGACACTTAGAAATTTCTCCCTCTATTTATCATTCAAGATTCTGTGAAGCAGGGCTGTCATGGTACAACTTTAGCCTGCTACCATTTATCAAAGTTGGTAGGGTATCGCCAGCTAAATTGGCTAACTGGATTGCACCAGTGTTAGTAACATGTATCACAGTATATGGACCAAGCCAATGCATCTTAAATTTACTAGGAAACTTCATGAATTTGCTATCATATAGGAGGACTAGGTCACCTACCTGAAAACACTTGTTCTTTATATTGCAATCATGCCATGCTTTCTCGCGGTCTTTCTGGACTTGCTGGTGGAAGCCGGCGATGACGCGATCTTCCTCTAACCCAACTAGGTGTAGCAACCTTTCTTCTAGCGCTGCGGGGTCTACATCCCTGTGAATGCAACGATTCTTAAGCTGGGGACAATGTACTCCATTGGCATTATAGCTTCCTGTCCGTAAGCCAACCAAAAGGGTGTGTGCCCCATTGTTGGTCACCCTATATGTCAGTTAATTAAAGCTAACACACAGAATGGTCAATATAAATTGTCAAACCCAGGAAGGTCTTTTATTTCAAAGGCAATAAGCACAATCTCTGCATAAACAGATCAAGCAGTTCATTTACTAAGTGCAGATAATAACCCTACCTATGTGCCCAACCAACTCATTCCATAAGAAAACTAATCTAATTCATACATCTAAGAATCCAAAGTGAAACAACCTTCCTACAGAAATCAACCCAGCAAGTTAATGATCTAATAATGAAATGGAACTAGATTACTTTTGCAAGAAGTCAAATCCTATAATTATCAAACTACAACATTCAATCTTTACCAAAATGATCTATCCAGTGGCTACTGTAATTCTACCATTATCAATGTAGTCTATGAACGCAATAGAAGATACAACAGCAACCAGAATTAAAATACAAGCTTGAACTCTAACTGATAATTAGTGGAAATCCTAGAAAGCATAAATAACTAAAAGATAATTGGAATTGAGCTTGGCTGTCACAGCTGATTAAAACACAAATGCAATTAAATAAATTATGCTACACAGTCGACTGTCACACCACTCTATTACAGCTATTCAAGATGCGATTATAAACTACTAGAAAGGAAAGCTAATCTCTGTTACAACTACCAATAATATCTGCAATCATTCCACACCACACAACAAAAGTAAAACTAAACTACTCTACCTACTTAAATCGGCTATCTCTGTGAGAAGGCGAGCCCTGGCCTTCTAATAGAGACGCCGAGAGTCACAGCAAATTAAGACACAAAAATGAAGAACTCTGCTCTCATATTAATGATGGAAGATCGTGAGTCTCAGTGCTTTGTTACAGCTTACACAAAGTGGAAAATGTCCAACCCCAGGCTATGAGAGCCTTCTGGAATTTATACAAGGAAAATACAGTTTCAGATCCCCTATATTCGCGCATCAATGAAGATCTATGATCTTCATGCTGCAGAGTTACAGCTAACTGATACAGCCGTATTAAACAGGGCTGTTAATCATGAAAGATGTGGTTGCTCTAATAATTAATGGATCAACAGACTCAACAGCTAGAATACCACCTATCTGTCGCAGCTAGGCTCTACTTCAGTGGAATCTGTTACAGTGAGGATCTGTTACAGCTTGCGTGGAGGATGCCCTGTCCCTGGGAATATGAGAAGCTGGTGCTCTGAACAGTAACAGCTGGCGCTACTGGGCTGATACACCTGCGCTTTAGACCTTGGCTAAATGAAATCACACAGATCAGTATAAACCAAGGACTAATATCCATAATCTTTAACAATCTTAGGCATAAAATAAATAAAGCAATAACAAATTATACCTGTCAATATTATTGATTGGTCTGGAAAAAGACATGGATATAGCTTATAAAAGTAGGATGAAATCAGGGCAAAATGACGTAATTAGGATGGCCAAAAGGGGCATTTCCTAGACCCAACATCTCCCCCCAACTATCCAATTTCATGTCCTCATGCAACAACCTCCCCTAGTCCGAATCTGAATCTGAGTAGAATCTATGGAGATTTGTAAGATTATAGGCAAGTTCTAGTGCCTCCCCTCGAGGCACAAACAAATAACAGGATATCCAATGCTCCCACCACAATTCTTCTTCTTCTAATGTTAAAGCATAGCTATTTTTGTAAGAATTGCTCACATGAAACTAGATGAGAGGGAATTTGAACCTTAAACCAATCCACCAAGACCCACACCTTTCCATGCACCGCACATATCTAGGAATCCTTGTCAAAGCTTTCCTAAAATTTTCAAATCCATATGGATCCATTTCCTTCAGAGATGAGGAAGAGTACAGCCATATGTATTCACTGCCTTCCAGGGCATCCTGCTACATATTAAGAATCATTGGGACACATGTGGTAAGGAGTCTATCTCATAGTCTCTCAAAATATCGGGCAATTGAGGGAACCCTAAGAGTTTTAGCATGATTTTCTATGAATGCTGATGGATTCTGAGGTTCCCCTCTAATCCAAAGAGTAGAATTCTCCTCATTCCTAAGGATGGTTTGGAAAGCATCTTGCCATCTTACATGGTTAATGACAAAGGAGGCAAATTCCCTCAGCTGAACATCCTCTAGAACATGTAAAGGATTAGATGGAAAGTCAATATAGAAAGCCCTGTCATGTAAATACAATTCACATAACAAATGCTGATCCTCAAAATCACTCTTCAGAAAAGTCTCCAAAAACTGAGTAGCTGTTTCCAAATCAAATGATGTCCCATCCTTGAGAGCTCTTAATTGGAATAAGGTTGTCTACTCATGGAGAAAGACAAGGTAAGAGGGGGATGGATCCCTCCAACTCAACAATTCTATGGAAAGAGTGTACATTTTGTCTTTTTCTTGTTGCAGGGACTTCAGTTTCTTTAATCCTTCCAATTTTTCTTGAAGTTTCTCCCACCGGAGTTTCTGGAAGAATAACTCCTCAACACACTTTTCTCTCAATCCCTTAATGACATTCCTATGTTCCTGGAGAGAGATCATACCTGTTTTGAACTGTTCAATCCACTTGAGCCATTTATCCAACTTGAGATTTAACCAGAGAACTTTCTTTTGCAACCATTGAATCTTTCTGTCTTCTACCTCCTTTTCATCATCAGAATCCAGATGAATGAATTCCTTATCTTGCTTTGGCACTGTGACAGTTTCATCCTCTAGTGGGGTTGCAGTGGTCTGTGCATGTAGTACAGTCTCAGCCATGGGTTTTAGAGATGCTGGTTCTTGTGTAACAGCATTCTTTATTTCCATATCCATCTCAGCTTCCTCGGACTGTGTTACAGTCTCAATCAATATTCTTAGGACTGCTGGTTCTTGTGTGACAACATCCTCCTTTTCCATTTCGATCTCAACCATCTCAGTTTGTGTTGCCACTGTAGTAAATGATTTTGGAAACACTGGTTCTTGTGTAACAATGTTTTCCTCCTGGTCCTTGATATCAGATGTTGCTATCTGAATTGCAGCTTCACTAAACATTTTCAAGGGTACTAGTTCTTGTGTAACAGTCCCCTGTTGCTCAATTTCTTTGAACTGCTGAGATTGTTTCTGGTTTACATCAGGTTCTTCTGACTGATGAGACTGGTCCTGAAGAAGCTCGGTATCCCCTGATGGATGGGACTGTACTGTTTCATCTTCTAAATTCAAATCAGGGATCTCTTCAATTACTGGCTCATTTTCCCCTATCAATTCAATTTCTGGCATTCCTTCTTCCACCTCCTCTATCTCCACATGTTTTTGTGATGCAAGTCCCAACACAACAACTCTATGTCCTGCTGTAGAAAATATATCTCCACACTCTGGACAAACAGTCTCCCCATACTTCTCAATTTCAAATGCAAAAGATGGATTTTCCAATAAATTTGTAGCATTTGCTAATGTGTTCAAATTTTTCTTTGCTTGCTTTCCAACTACTCCCTTCCACCTTTCCATCTCATTTTGCAATATCTGCACCTCCTCTTTCAATAATTCATTTTCAAGCAGGAGATTTTCGATTTGAGGTTCTTTTCTGGGAGGTTCCTACATGGCAGTAGATGATTTGGGGTTCAAAATGGGAATCTCTACATCCACCCCTGTTACATGTGTTTTCTCTAACACAGGTAACTCCCTATTCTCTCTAACTACTCTTGCTATCCCTACTAAGGGTACTTCAGTATCACCCCCAATTGCATCCACTGTCTCAGTTTCTTCTGCTGTCTCTGCTAACTCTGCTGCTATTGCAGCTACTTCTGCTGCTGCTACTGTCACAGCTGCTTCTGTTGCTGCTACTGATCAAGTCCTTCTTTTCATCACCATTCCCACTGGGTGTTCCTCGCTGCTTACTGCTACTGATGCTTTGATAGTTCTGATCCTCCTTTTATTTTCTACATTGGGTGTCTGACCCCTATTTCCTGATCCTACTCTTCGTTTCTTTGACACAGGTGTTTTTACCTAGGTCTCTTCTTCTTCAATAATTGTACCCCTTATCTCTGGAGAGGACACAACCTCCAAAATTTCCACAGTCCCTTCTCCTACTGTCTGATAGCTTTCCTCCTGAATTTCTGTTTTGGCCATTGAAGCTTCTACTGTCGCAACTTTAACAGCTGCTCCAGTTTCAGCTTCTTTTAATTGAGTATCTTCTTCTGTAATTACAGCGTCTAATTTTTCTACCTCCTGCTCCATGGTTTCTATCACAATTTCCTTGGCTATAGGGTTTTTTGTTACTGCTACTTCCCCTTCATCACTGGCCTGGTTATCTAATGCTCCAGCCTCCCCCCCAACTGGGTTTGAGGAACGCCAGTCCGGACCTCACTATCTTCACCAACACCTTCCATTTCTAATACAGGTTGTATGATTGGCACGTCTCCAGCCAAAAATTGCTCCCAGGTTAAATTATGATTTACAATGGATCTTAGGACCAGTAATATAATTAACCCATGATTAGTAAGGGAGGAAACTGGGTGTTGGGTGGTTCTTGCATATCCAGCCATGGTTTGTAGGGCTTTGAGCAGATAGAAAGGTATATTTACTAAATTACCATGGCGTAAATGAGACAGTAAAGGAAGTTCAGAGAAGGAAATGACTTGCTACCTACCTCCACAAGAAATATATCTTTTCACAAAGATTGCGATTTGATTCCAGGGTGGTGGTAAAGATGGCAGATCCAGCCCATGGCGCTTTGGAATAACCTGCTCACCATCTGCCAAAAATTCCCTCACCGCATTTGCATTATGTGCCTTTCATCCAAATAACTTCTTGCCAACCAGGGGTAGGCCACTAACCTCGGCTATGATTTCTTATGTAACATCCAAACACAGTCCCCTGACCTCGGATTGAGTATCAGTCAGGTTGAGGGCAAATTGTAATGCGGTTGCTGTGTGGTAACCGTTCAACCGTTCAAAGTATGTCATCCAACCTGCTGCTGTAAAAATATTAAGGATTGCTGCATTGGCACGTACAACTTCTATATTGACTGGCTCATGTTGGACTAGGTTGCCCATTTTAATCCCCCCTCAAACTTCAGAACAAACACAACAATCTCCAGTATGGATGTGGAATTTGAGGCTTCATGAACATGCAAAGGATCGTTGGGGTTCAAAAATCAGGTTTTAGGAAAATCTGCGCCAGTATGAACGTTCCGTTGAAATGATGAAGTTGGCAAAGAGGAGTAACAGGTGCAAAATCGGGTAAGGTGACTGGAAATAATGACAGTTATGATCTTAACATAATCCCTAAAGTGTAATTCGCATGGGTTCGTCAATCGAGGGTTGCGACAGGACATAATTGTTATTACCATATTTAATTTTCTGCCAAATCATGTAAAAGATGCGATCCATACCTTGCATTTATGAGTTTGAGCCATGGATTAATCATTACATCCGGCCGTCGTCCTCACGGGTATGAATGCACATGTGCTGAAGTGATGTGGCCACTGCCACTTGGGCTGATAGCTACTCAAGGCACCCAAAATTTCCTTCGTGGTGAACCATAATTGGATTTTGTGGAGCGAGCGACAAAACTGACGCCTAATCACATCATTATTGGCATCATCAATATGAGAGTAGACAAACTGGCGGAGTCACAGTTGCGAAATTTAGCAAAATAGGCGAAAATGACGGAGTTGCAGCTGTACGGAAGGAGCGAGAATGAGGTGAAAAAAAAAATAGAGTCGCGGATGCTAGATTTAGCAGAATTAATCAAGGATAGCGGAGTCGCAGATGCTAGGTTTAGCGGAATGGACAAAGGTAGCGGAGTCGCAAATGCTAGGTTTAGCGGAATGGACAAAGGTAGTGGAGTCACAGATGCTAGGTTTAGTGGAATGGACAAAGGTAGCGGAGTCGTAGCTTCCAAACTTAGAAAGGTAAGTGGAAATAGCGGAGTAGCAGCTGCCGAATTTGGCCGAATGAGCAAAAGTGGCGGAGTCACAGCCGTGGAAGAGTGAAGCAAAGGAAAAATGGCAGAGTCACAGCTATGAAATTTGGAAGAATGGGTAAAAGTGGCGGAGTTGCAGCTGCGTCGGAGTGAATTAGAAGCAAATTTTATCTATCTGTGGAAGACTACGAATTATCTATCTTTTCAAAAGAGCTTTATTAGATCAGGAACAAATGTGGGGTGTCTGCAGTCATCTGGCCTAATCATGGTTGTTGCTCCTTTGATTAGATCCTGCACACAATTCTCCAAAACAAACCGATCAAATGCAAAAATAAAAATAGATAAAATACAGAATGAAAGAAAACCAATTATTTATGTACAAAAATATGTGTGGAAATTGCAACTTTGAGGAATTCACAGGGTTTAAGGAAAATCCCTGCCCTGGCGTTAACTGATACTCTGGATCAGCTACAACTTGTGAAATAAAAGCCTCCCTTGAGATCGGCTTGTGATACAGTCGCAGCCGATGACCATTTGCAAATAATGGTACTTTGTTCTCGTCAATGGTGATCAATCAGACTGTTCCATTATCAAATACCTGATCTATCTGATAGGGTCCCAACCAACGGGTGCTTAATTTGCCTTTAAAGTCCCTCTTAAACCATGAATCATACAACAAGGCCCAGTCTCCTTCCTGGAAGACCCTTCTTTTTATAAATTTTTCATGCCATCTAGAGCGCTATTGTTGGATTAAAGTTGTATGATGTACTGCAGCTGTGCGCTTCTCATCCAATTCATTGAGCTGATTCAGTCGATTCCTCCGTGCCTCTGAAAAATCCAGATTTGCTTCCACAGCTGTTTTCAAGGTTTTGATTTCAAATTCAATTGGAAAAACAACGTTCTTTCCATACACTAGCTCATATGGGGAAAAACCAGTGGTGTTACGCCAAGTGGTACGATAGGCCCACAGTGCCTCTGGAAGCCTTTCATCCCAATCTTTACGATGGCTCTTCATTGTTTTTGTCATAATATCCTCAATAACCTTGTTTGTGCTCTCCATCTACCCATTGGCATATGGATGATATGGTGAGGTTATTCTGTGCTGAATATGAAATTTCTGCAATAGTGCTTCCAGCTTGTGAGATACAAACTATGGTCCACCATTTGTAATGATCTCCTTAGGTACTCCAAACCGAGTAAAAATATCTTCATACAGGAAATCAATCACAGCCTGATCTTTGGCCTTGACCAAGGCTACAACTTCTACCCATTTGGTCATGTAGTCTGTGCAAACCAAGATATGAACTTTCTGCTTTGAGGGAGGGTTGATAGGCCCTACAAAATCTAGAGCCCACCTATCAAACGGTTCAACCACAAGTTGTGGCTGTAAAGGCATCTCATCTAATATGTTGGGTTGGCCCATCCTTTGGCAGCTATCACATGCCTGAACATACTTCTTCACATCTCTAAACAATGTAGGCCAGAAATAGACCATTCTCAAAACTTTATGACCTGTCCTCTTGTCAGCAAAATGTCTTCCACAGGGCTCATCATGCCAAGCCTTAAGAATGCTAAAGATTTCATCTTCTCTCACACATCTTCTGATTTCTAAATCAAGCCCTGTGTAGAAAAGATGGCCATCAATCCAGCAGTACCTAGCACTCTGTTGTATGATCTTCCATTTCTCTCTTTTTGACAGATGTGCTTTTCCAGCCAAAAAGTTAGCAATATCTGCATACCATGGGGAATGAGCTGACACTACAAACAAATGTTCATCAGGGAAGGAATCTTCGACCGGTAAATTGTCATCATTGTTAGTAAGTCAAGATAAAAAATCTGCAACAACATTTTCCTTTCCTGGTCTATCAATAATTGTGATATCAAATTCCTATAACAGTAACAACCATCTAGTAACTCTAGCATTCGTGATTGGTTTATTCATTAAATACTTGATAGCAGAATGATCAGTGTGCACAAAAGTAGAATATCCAGTAATATAATGTCTAAATTTATTGATGGCATAAACAATGGCAAGAAATTCTTTTTCTGTGACAATATAATTTAGTTCAGCAGGAGACAAATTTTTACTAATGTAGTAAATGGAATAAGGAGCACTACCTTCCTGCTGTCCCAAAACTGCTCCAATGGCAGTGTCTAAAGCATTTGAAGAAATGTGAAATGGCAGAGCCCAATTGGGTCCTCGTAAGTTGGGTGTTGTAGATAGCCTCTTCTTGAGCTCAGTAAATGTTGTTTGGCATGCATCATTCCATACAAACTGTGCATCCTTCATCAACAGAGTGAACAAAGGAGAAGCTAGTTTGGAAAAAATTTCTATGAATCTTTTGTAATAGCCAGCATGCCCCAAGAAGCTACGTACATCCTTCTGTGTTCTAGGAGTTGGTATATTTTTAATTACCTTGATTTTGGATGGATCTACCTGGATACCATCAGAAGAGATGAAGTGCCCTAGTACTATGCCTTCACTCATCATCATGTGGCACTTTTCAGTGCTTAAAGAGAGCGGCTTTGTTCACGTCATTTCAAGACCTTTTCTAAATTCTTCAATGCTTCTTCATAACTATCACCATATGGAGTAAATTCATCCATAAATATTTCCATGCAATCATTCACCATTTCTGAAAAGATTCCAATCACTGCTCTCTGAAATGTAGCTGGTGCGTTGCACAACCCAAAAGGAAGTACTCGGTATGCAAAAGTCCCCCAGGGACAAGTGAAAGTGGTTTTGTCTTGATCTTCTGGAGCAATCTGAATCTGGTTATAGCCACTAAAGCCATCCAGAAAGGAGAAATACTTTTTCCCAGACAAGGTATCAAGGACCTGATCGATGAAAGGTAAGGGGAAATGATCCTTTTGCGTTGCCTTGTTCAATTCTCTATAATTCACGTAGACCCTCCATTTCCTGTTCTTCTTTGGCACAATCACAAGTGGATAAACCCACTCACTGTCTGAAATTGGATATATGAATCCTGCTTCCAACAGTTTCTAGATTTCTTCTTTCACTATGTCTCTCAGGTTCGGGTTCATCCTTCATTGTGGTTGACATACAGGCCCGGAGTCGCTCTTAATATGAATGTGATGGGTGCACAGATGATAAGGAATTCCTTTCATGTCTGTGTACTCCCAAGTGAAATCTCCCTTACGCTGTTTCAGCAGAGTGACTAGCTGTTCCTGCTCATTAGGTGCTAGATTAGGATTAATATTCAATGTTTTTCCTGGCCCAATTTCTATTGGAACACTCTTTGAATTCTTAAGTACTGGAATTATACTATCATCACCGATTAGAGTTTCTTCTGTAAGCTTTTCTTGTTCTGTTGCAGCTAGAGTATTGTCCAAGATCTGATAGACACTTTGATTGACTGACATGGGCTCACTGATGAAACTATTAATTGCATCATCCTCTGTTTCATCTTTAAACATTAAGGCTCTCCCTAGGGTTGGTAGTGACTACACACCATCTTCCTCCTCCAAATCTGCCCATAATGGAGTCTCAGCTTCTGTGCTTGGTCGAGTTGGAGGGTACAGGGTTAGGCTCTTGATCTCAGTTCCATCTAAAATGGTCATAGATCCTAACCGACAGCTGATACAGGCATCTGCTGTGGCCAACCATGGTCTTCTCAGGATCAGTGGGTGTCCCCCCAACTGTGATTTCTATTGTAACACCAAGAAATCTGCAGGGTATTCCCACGAATCGACTGAGATCACAAGGTCATCCAGGATCCCTTCAGGTTTGATCGTTGATCTATCAACAAGTTCCAAAAATGTAGGGGTTGGCCGAAGATTAGTGAGTCCCAATTTCTTCACAGTTTCTATGGTCATAACGTTAATAGTTGCACCTAAATCCAACAAGACATTTGGAATTTGTGTGTTCCCTATGTGAACTGTAACAGTCGGGTTCCCAGGGTCATCGTATTTTGCCACAGGGGCCTTCCCCATTATTACTTCTAAAATCTTTCCCAACACGTGGACAGTGGGGGATCCCTGGGCCTTCTTCCTGGTTTCTTAACACACAAATATTTAACCGTCTTAGCATAAATGGGCACATCATGGAGGGCCTGTAACAGTGGAATTTTAACATACAAATTCTTCAGTTCTCCCACGAGATCAAATCAGGGTTGTTCCACTATTTCTGCAGTTGCAATCGCTCAGGGTATGGTGGTTGTCTATTCAACTGTGTAGGCTGTGACACATCGTGTGTTGCTTCCTGAGTTTCAGCTTCTGCTTCAGTAGGAGTATCAGCATCCTCAATAATGGGGCTTGCTGAATTAACCATGTTCTCACAGTGCTGATTGACTCCAAGTTCAATCACTGAGGGTGACACATCCTCAGTGATAATAAGCTCCACTACCCTCCTTGATCGTAATTGTATACCATTGCAGGGAATCTAAGTAATGGAATACGCAGGCATGTTGGCATTCTCAAATTGATGGACTAGTTTATTGTTTGGGTTCGGGTTAGGTTGTGCAGGTAGCTGTGGTCAAAGAGGTGTATTCATAGGTGCGGCATTGTTTTGGAAAGGGAGTTGTGGTTGCTGATACTACTGATGTTGATACTGTTGAGGAGGGTACTGTTGATACTGAGTCTGGTGATGGGGAAAGTTATTTACTTGGTAAGGGTTTCTCCAATTGGAATTCCAAGGAGCTTGGTTCGATTGTTGTGGCCATGGTGTCCATGAATTAGGATTTTGCATTAGATTCTTGGATGGATGCCACTAGTTGCTGGAATAATGTGAAGGGAATTGTGTATTCATATTGTGCATATTGTTCATTCCATTCATATTATGCAAAAAAAATGTTGGATCTGGATTCATACCTTGGTTTCTAGGCTGCCAAGGTTTCTTCTGTGCCATAAAGTATGCTAGCTCTACATCTGGAATAGGTGCCTGCAGGAATGCTTTGACCTTAGGTAATGATGGACACTCCTTGGTATCATGCTTGAGTTCACATATCCTACATACCTCTGCTTTGTCCAACGGGAATTCCTTCAGTGGATGCTTCTTCCTACATTTAGGACAAAATACCCCAAGTGTAATATCTTCTACCACTTGTTTCTGTTTTTCCCTCATGACATCCAACTCTGAGGAAATGGAGCTCATCATGTCTGTTTTAAATTTCTCCAGTAAGTTGAATATTTATGCTCGAGTGGCCCCCCCACTAGCTGACTTCTGAGTCCTAGTGAAGACATCCTGGTCTCGGTCTTTGTCTCATTTGCTAGTTCTGGAAGATCCCCTAGAGTACCTTCGACATAATTCAACAATATTTTCAAAAGGTTCCTTCGAGATATCCCCCTTTCCCAACATATTCAACATATCAAGGAAATCTTCTCTAATTCCTCTTAGTAAGATAATCTTGAGCACATCCTTGCCAATCTCAGCATGACCAGATCTTTGTAAATTGTACAAAAATCTTTTCACAAAGTCTTCCAAACTCTCTTCATCCTTCTGAACCATCTTAAACAACTCTTCCTTTCTATCTCTAGTTCTGCAATATTCTTGATACTTAGAAAGAAAGGTGTTTTTCATTTGGTCCCAAGTAGTAATGGTCTCACCACCCAGACTCATGAACCAGCGCAGAGCATTTCCCTTCAAGGTGGCTGGGAATAACTTCAGCTTCTGAGCACTAGAGGTGTAATCATAGCTACGGTAGAGGATATCAAACTCAAAAAGAAACTCATCAGGGTCCTCAGTAGACTTACCATGAAAATTAGGGAGAACTGATGGTGAGATGTTCTTCATGGGAGCTGCTCTAGGTATCTGGAGGATAGGGAATTCTAATGTAGCCACAGTATTACCAGGCTTATTATTTTCTCCTTCTTCCTCTTGGTGATTTCCATGTTCATTATCACCCTCCTATTCTCTACCATCCATGGTTCTAGTCCAAAATTCGACAGCTTCCTTTATGCATTCTTCCTCTTCTTTAGCTTCTTCCTCCCTTCTCCTCTCTTCTTATCGCCTTCTTTCTTCCTCTACTATTCTGCGAGTCTCCAACCACACCTCTTTAGTAACTCTGGTTCCGTCAATATGATAGATCTTCTCTCTTTCTGGAGCACCTACAACGCTTCCATTATCTTCAGGAGGTTTACTTTCTGCAACGGGAGTTGAAGTTCCCATTGTATTCTCCACTGTAGATGCTGAATGTTCAAGATTGGGAGGAACATAATTTCCCCTGCCTGTAGAGTTCTGCAGTGGTCTAGTGGAAGAATCAACTCTAGCAATTATCTCATCAATGTATGTGTGTCTTCCCTGACCTACATTACAACCTCAACCTCTTCCACCTGCAATGTTAGTATTCAAAGGGGGTTCCCGATTTGTTTTTCTTGTATTCATGCATGCTGTAAAAAATTGAACTAAAATGAAATCAAATGAAACCAACTACTAGCTCTGTCTATCTATTACCATCCTCGGCAACAGATCCAAAATGTTGTTCACCCTATATGTCAGTTAATTAAAGCTAACACACAGAATGGTCAATATAAATTGTCAAACCCAGGAAGGTCTTTTATTTCAAAGGCAATAAGCACAATCTATGCATAAACAAATCAAGCAGTGGATTTACTAAGTGCAAATAATAACCCTACCTATGTGCCCAACCAACTCATTCCATAAGAAAACTAATCTAATTCATACATCTAAGAATCCAAAGTGAAACAACCTTCCTACAGAAATCAACCCAGCAAGTTAATGATCTAATAATGAAATGGAACTAGATTACTTTTGCAAGAAGATAAATCCTATAATTATCAAACTACAGCATTCAATATTTACCAAAATGATCTATCCAATGGCTACTGTAATTCTACCATTATCAGTCTAGTCTATGAATGCAATTGAAGATACAACAGCAACCAGAATTAAAATACAAGCTTGAACTCTAACTGATAATTACTGGAAATCCTAGAAAGCATAAAAAACTAAAAGATAATTGGAATTGAGCTTGGCTGCCACAGTTGATTAAAACACACATGCAATTAAATAAATTATCCTACACAGTCGATTGTCACACCACTCTGTTACAGCTATTCAAGATGCAATTATAAACTACTAGAAAGGAAAGATAATCTCTGTTACAGCTACCAATAATATCTACAGTCATTCCACACCACACAACAGAAGTAAAACTAAACTACTCTACCTACTTAAACCGACTATCTCTGTGAGAAGGCGGAATCTAGCCTTCTAATAGAGACGCCGAGAGTCACAGCAAATTAAGACACCTAAATGAAGAACTCTGCTCTCATATTAATGATGGAAGATCGTGAGTCTCAGTGCTATGTTACAACTTACACAAAGTGGTAAATGTCCAACCCTAGGCTACGAGAGCCTTTTGGAATTTATACAAGGAAAATATAGTTTCAGATCCCCTATATTCGTGCAGCAATGAATATCTATGATCTTCATGCTACAGAGTTACAACTAACTGATACGGCCATATTAAACAAGGTTGTTAATCATGAAAGATGCGGTTGCTCTGATAATTAATGGATCAATAGACTTAGCAACTAGAATACCACCTTTCTGTCGCAGCTAGGCTCTGCTTCAGTGGAATCTGTTACAGTGAGGATCTGTTACAGCTTGTGTAGAGGATGCACTGTCCCTGGGTGTGTTATACCTCAAACTGCCACACCATGTGTAAGTGAGAATATACATGTTTCACCACCATGGAAAACATGATGTTTATGCCTCCTAAGGGTGTTAGGACCCTTCATTCTAATGTTGGTACCTTCCCTAGTCACACTTGGAAGAAAATCCAACAAGCAAGGGGTCAAAACCCACATTAACCACCTCCAAAAATTAAGTCTTCTGGAACTACTGCGCCTTGCATGCCTATGGGGGAGCGGTAGTGTCAAACTACCGCATGCTGCATGCCTATTGGGGAGCGGTACTACCACGCTTTGCTTAGTTATAAGGGAGTGATAGGTTTAGTTTAGGCTTATCCCTTTGATTTTGGATCTTGGATCTCATGGTTATTTTCTTGGGATAAGGTACCCCTTCGAATCCCATCTCACATTCCCTCCTTGGCATGGTTTAGATCCTTGATCCACATATTATTCACTTAGATCCATAATCTCCTCTTAGTGGTTGGCCTCCCAAATCCTACTTAAAGAGAGCCATCCATGAGCTATGGGGGGCATGATCTTGGAAACACTAAACCTATGATCCTATGAGTCTTGCAAGGGTGATGTTGGAGAGCTTGGAAGGAGGTGCTACTACTTTGGACATCAAGGTATAACATTGTAATCGGCTTCTTTTGGCTTTATTATCATTAATATAACTTAGCCTATTCCTCTCATTTTCATGTCTTTAATGATGAATGCATGAAATTGTATCTATTTATATAGTTAGATCTTTGTTTATACATATATTGCATTGGAAAAGGTGTTGTCTTTCCTTTATGAATAGGTTCATAAGTCCATGATCGAAGGCTGGAGCTGGATCAACTTAGGAGCAGCAAGGACAACCATCACAGTAAGGTATGCCAACTACTTGCTTTGTATTTCCATAGCTTGTTAGCTGATGTGTGAGCTAGATCTAGGAGGACTATAGTGTCTATTTGTTTCATCTATGTCTTGGGTAGGAAACTAGGGTCCTTTTCTAATCCCAAGGGGATATCTACCTATCCGTAGGGAGATTTTCTCACCACAGGGAGTATGAGGAGATGGTGCTTTGAAGAGTAACAGCTGGCGCTACTAGGTTGATACACCTGCGCTTTAGACCTTGGCTAAATGAAATCACACAGATCAGTATAAACCAAGGACTAAGATCCATAATCTTTAACAATCTTAGGCATAAAATAAATAAAGAAATAACAAATTATACCTGTCAATATTATTGATTGGTCTGGAAAAAGACATGGATATAGCTTATAAAAGTAGGATGAAATTAGGGGAAAATGACATAATCAGGATGGCCAAAAGGGGCATTTCCTAGACCGAAAACCTGTCAATTTCTTGCAAGTGGTCATGTATGCCCATAACACAGATGATATGCGAAAGTCCCAATCATCTCTATTCACATTGCAAACTTTAGTCAGTGCATTCTCCAGTATTTTATTGAAAGCCTCAACAGTGCCATTCGCCTGCGAGTGATATGGTGTACTGCGCTGATGATGGATATGGAATTCCTTTATGAGAGCTTCAATAGTCTTGTTTAAAAAGTGAGTGCCTTGATCACTCATCAAAATCTTTGGGCACCCAAATCTTGACAATATTTCTTCAAAATTGAACTGTGCAGAAGTGCCTGCGCTGCAGTCCTTCACCAGTTTTGCTTCTTCCCATCTGGTGAGGTAGTCAGTAGCAGTAATGATGTACCTCGCACCAATTCTTTTCCCTGGTGGGTTTATAGGTCCCACAAAATCAATGGCCCATTTTTCAAATGCCTGCAAGGTCAACTGTGGATTCAATGGCATCTCATCCCTGCGCGAAGGTTTTCTTATCCTATGACATACATCACAGTTTCGGCAGTGTTCTTTAGAGCCTTAATGGATCGTAGGCCACCATAGCCCTGCGCATAGTATCTTCTATGCGGTATCCCTTCCTGCATAATGTCCTCATGCGATCCTTGAGTGCGCGTCTACTAAGATGAATGGTCTCTCATGGTCTAGTACACATCTACGCAAGACTTCATCCGGTCTGAGTTTGTATAACTAACCTGCAATAATAGTGAAGTCTGCGGCTCTCACTACCAACTGCTTCTTCTGTTGGACGGAGAACTCCTGTGCTGCCAATCTTGTTGTTAAGAACTCGATAATGTCCTTATAATAATCATCGACAATCTGTATAGCAAATAACTGCGCATCAGGCAGACTGTCTTCAATGTTTGTCGGCTCTTCTCCTGACTCAATCTTAGAGAGATGGTCAGGTCCCAAGTTCAGCCTGCCGGGCTTGACAACAATTTCAAAATCATACTCCTGGAATAGCAAGAGCCATATGCATATGCGCCCCCCTAACACTGGCTTATTGACCAAGTATTTCAACGTAGAATGGTTAGTGAACATAAGGAAGTGTGCACCAAGCAAGTAGTGTCTGAATTTTTGGAGCATGTATACCATCGCAAGGCCTTCCCTCTCAGCAGTAGTGTAATTTTTCTCCGTTGTCGAGAGATTTCTGCTTGAAAATGCAATGGGATGGTCAATACCTCCTCCTAGCTGAGCTACTTCAATTCCCAGGGCAATGCATGATGCATCAACATGAACATGGAACGGATTTTCCCAGTTTGGGAAGACTAGGATCGGCGCAGTAACCATCTTTTCTTTAAGTGTGTCAAAACCTTGTTCACATTCCGCGTTCCAAATGAACGGTGTGTCTTTATTTAGCAGATTTTCCATTGCTGCGGTTATCTACACGTAACCTTTTATGAACTTCCTGTAATATCCAGTATGGCCTAAGGTAGAGTGCAACATCTTAATGGAAGTTGGTGTAGGAAAATTCACAATAATGGCAATCTTCGCAGGGTCCACCATCAATCCTTGCTTACAAACAATGTGTCTAAGTAAAATTCCATATGGAACACAGAAGATGCACTTTCAGATTCAATGAGATCTGATGCTATCTACACTTTTCAAGCATCATTCTGAGATTTTTACAATGGTTCTTCAATAGACCAAACACAGTCCAATCATCAAAATAGGCTTCCAAAAACTTGTGCATAAAATATTTAAATGATGCGATGACGACTCAGGAAAATATGGTAGGCGTGTTCTTCATCCCAAAAGGCATTACTGTGTACTGGAACGACCCCCATTCTGTAGCAAACGTCGTCTTATGCCTATCCGCGGGATCAATTCTGATCTGATGATATCCGGAGAAACCATCAGTAAAGGAATAGGCCTCATTCCCTCCAACATTGTCAAGCACTTCCTCTATGAAAGGAGTGGGGAATGGGTCGTGCATAGAAGCATCATTCAGTTTTCTAAGATACACACAAATCCTGATCTCACCCTTCGTTTTCTTATCCTGAATGACCATGGGACTAATCCACTCGGATTCCTTGACAGGTTCAATGATTCCTTCTTCTAGCATCTTATCCAGCTCTGCGCGCACTCTTTCTTTATACCGTGGGTTCAATCTGTATGGCCTCTGCTTCACAGGATTAGCGCCTGGCTTCAAGGGGATCTTCATGACTCCTAGGTCTCCTAGAATTCCTTTCATTTCTGTAAATTTTGTAAAGTATCCAGCTCTACATCTTATCCCTTCTTCTAGCATCTTATCCAGCTCTGCGCGCACTCTTTCTTTATACCGTGGGTTCAATCTGTATGGCCTCTGCTTCACAGGATTAGCGCCTGGCTTCAAGGGGATCTTCATGACTCCTAGGTCTCCTAGCTCCTGATACTCATGTAAAGTATCTGCGATCTCCGCAACAGTCTGCTCATCCCAATAGTCTCCAATTGATGCGAACTTTGGCTCTTTACTTGTGCCAATATTCACCTTCTGTGTCTTTACCGGTCCGCTTATATCTAGGATTTCCAACGGAGGTCCTTCTACATCGCGCGCACCCTCTAACTCTAGTATGTTTATGTTGTGTGGATCATCCTCATCGTCTTCGTTTTGTATCATCGACTTCTTTAGCTAGGTTATAACATTTGATAGGATGTTCTTTGTGTTCTTCCCATTCTGACTGTAGGTGCGCAGGAACGCAATCTGCCTCAAAAAATTCCTCCAAGGTCATACTTTCATGAGGACAGTCTTTCCTGAATATGCGTTCCTTAATTATCTGCAATGCCTCATGGATTAGCTGATTCTCATCCTCGAAGCTGAAGTCCTTCTGGAATTTGGCAGTCAACATCTCCCAATCCGTGGTTTCCCTGTGCAACTCCAAGTCTAGGTACCATTTCTTTGGAATGTCGTCCTCCAAGGTATGCACAAACAGGTGCACCCATTCTTCATGTGGCCTTTCCATCCATGCCTGCGAACAGACTTCAATGTGTTGACTAGGATCTGTCTGTCCATTAAACTTCTCAAAGGGTAAAGTAACCCTGTCGGCAAAATGAATCTGCATCTTAATCTTGCATTGATCCCAAGTGGTCAATGTATGTTTGTGTGCATCCCACCATCTGGCTGGTGTGTCGCGCAATGCGATATCCAATGCGGGTAACCTATGCTCATCTAGAACTGCTGCAGTATATTCCTGGATGAAAGTGTAAACATTAGCGAAACCATCATATGTGGGAATGGGACTTACCTCCTTTCCAATCCAGCGCAATGATTTTGTAACCTGCGCGCACCTTCTTGCTGATACTTCATGCATGCGGCTTTGCCAATTTTCCAGTCCTGCCTCCGAGTCAGAGATGCAGGAGTTGTCACATCTCCAGCTAAGTGTACCATCCACAGTAGCATTAATGTAATCTTCCTAGTTTTTTGTGAGGTGGTATAGTCTATCCAAGTCTTGAGCCTTGGATTCCTCCTGAATCGGCTTGTTGTATCTGTCACCATCTGCAGGAACCAACGGTGTGATGACCCTAAGATGCTTTCCTTCAAATATCATTTTCTTCATTTTCAAGTTTATGATAGCCAAGTTATCAATAGCCCAGTCAATTCCTAGCAGTGCAGGAAAAGGCTGACTATCATCCACAATCTCGATAACTTCAAAGTTTGCATGACTTTGGACTCCATCGATGTTGACTACCACATCAGCTAACTGACCAAAAGGTATGACTTTCTCCTGGTTAGCCATTCTCAACTGGATAGGTGACCATGACAACTTTGGTAGACCCATCTGCTGCCATGTCTGCTTAGTCAAGACATTCACTTCAGATCCCAGATCAAGGATGACTTCATCCATTTCAAAATCCCCTATCTGCGCAGTAAGCCTCATTTCTCGGCCTGTTCTTTTATGCTTCCTTATGTGATGTACTGCGCTATCAAAATTTTCTGTTCCCGTCTGTGGTTCATATTGGTTTATGAACTTCTGTAGGTCCACTATGGCATTTTCACTTTTTAGTAACTTCATGCAACTCACAGGAACTGTGCAATGGAGGTGCTGACATC
The DNA here is from genome assembly GCA_027924585.1 of Larix kaempferi. Taxonomy (NCBI): domain Eukaryota; kingdom Viridiplantae; phylum Streptophyta; class Pinopsida; order Pinales; family Pinaceae; genus Larix; species Larix kaempferi. Next base: position 12,229,860 of record BSBM01000289.1, read on the forward strand.
CGTTGCGATACTTGTTTTGTCATAGGCCACTGGCATGTCTTCAACATGCGGCGTTTCACTGCGCAACAGGATCCTCTGTGATTCTGTTCTCGGTTCTCTAAATGTATCCCACGCGTCAATGAATACTTCCTTGTTCTTTCGTAGGTCGAGAGCAGGTATTTTTCCCGGGGCTTTCCTTATCCATACTGTTTCAAGAGGGGTCTACTTTGTGTGAGCCTCCCCTAACATGGAAGCTTCCGCTCCCCTATTGCGGCCTATCTCAGCACCACTGCGCGTGACCACATTGATGCTTGGGTCCACTGGTCTGTTCTCTATTGCTATCCACTGGATGTTTGGATTTGGTGTCTCCATCCGTCTTCTTTTCTGCATTTCCACCTCTAGCACTGGGCAGTCTTCAATAATATGCTCGAATGATTTACAATAGTTGCATGTAGTGCATGGGTTAACACAATCTCTAGATACGTGACCTGGCTGGCCACAATTGTAACAAATGACCTGGCCACGGCCTCTTCCCTGCGCCAGGCCAGCATTTCTTCCTCTACAATGGTATCCACCACCACGACCTCTGTATCCTCCTTGGTCATATTGGGTGTTTTCTTGTTTTGGCTGGTTTTCTTCTTGTACGTTGTACAAGCCAGTGCCTCTCATTGAGTCCATATCTTGTTTTCTCTCATTCATTAGCTCATATGCGCGGCAGTTGGATTCATCATGTCGAACTGATTTGCAGAAAGTGCAATATAAATTTTTAGGTGTTTTCACATATTTATGTATGAGATAGAAGTCTTCAAGTCTGTGTCCTGTGGTTCTACAAATTTTACACCATGGGGCCTGATTCTGATTTATCGGGTTGGGCGCACCACTGTTAAGATAATCGCGGTATATTGGACAATGCTCCCAGTCATGGCCTTCTCCTTTACAAATTGTACACCAGACCTCGTGTCTAGGTTCATACCTTTGTTCTTTTCCATTTTTCATGCTTTGCAGCTCTAGTGTCAGGGTGGTCAGCTGGTTCTAGATCTAAGACATTCCAAAACTAGTCTCACCAATTGACAAAGCCTCTAGCTTCATTGCGATATCCAAGGCCTCTGCCTGCAATGCAACCTTCTGCTGCATCAATGGTAATCTGATGTGGGGCAATAGCGCAGCAATGAACCATTCCTTGTGTTGTTACGGAGCTATAACAAATCTCACTTGATCCAAAAGTGTCTTAAACTTCTGATCAAACTCCCAGAATGTTTCAGTTGGTTTCTGCTTTATTTCTTTCAACTTGGTTATACATTGAGATTTAGATTTGGGTTTATTAAACTATGCCACAAGTGAATCTTTAATTTCCGCAAGGGTTCTTGGTTGTGCCTGAGATTACTTCATAAACCAATGTAAATCTCTATCTCTGAAGGTGGTGATGAGCTGTGCTCTCTTCATGGCATCATCCTGGATTTGTCTTACACTCCGTATGGCTTCGCAAAGGAGCCAATGTTGTTCAGGGTCTTCTAGACCAGTTCCTTTGAAGATCGGTAGCTTGATATCAGTGTTTGCCATTGTTATATTAGGTGGTGTAGCATCCGGACTAGCGCGCGGCTGCTATAAAGGGCTTTGTGTAGTGAAAACAAATGGGCTTATCGGGGTAGATGTACTGGGATGAGTATTCTGCGACGTGGGATGCGTAGTGGGTGGGTTCTGAGATAAGGGTGGTGCGGTCTCTGCAGCCAGTGGGTTCTGAGGGGTAAATGGTGGTGCGTCTTCGTTGTCAAGGTCACAAGGAATCTCAGTATCTATGTGGAGTCCAGGGCCTCCAAGATTCTTATTAAATTTATATCGCTTCCCACTTCTAAGATTATGGGTGTCTTCGTCAGAATCACTATATATACTGTTTACCATGACAAACTTGAGAGTATTACTGCTTTCTTAAAACACATTTCTCAGCTAACAGCATCTTAATGTATAGACTGAGATTGTTCAACAACTTACCTTGGAATCCTTGGAAAAAATATGCTTCTGCTTGGCTGTGGGATTTGAGTGTGTCTACAGCAAATTCTGTTATGAAGCCTTCTAGCATATGATCGACCCAGAAGTCAATTGCACGTGTCAATGGGCTTTCTATCACCTTGAGCTACACTGTGAGCTCGGGGGTCCACTCTGTAGGAACTCCTCCTTGAAAACAGGTTTTCTTTTCTGCAAGCCACAAGATCCACCCATGCAGCTCATTTGGAAATGATGCCCATAAAATCTCGTGAATATATTTCCACAGATATCTATTCGAACACTATGTGTCACATAGACACAGATGTATATTCTATTTCCTTGCAAAGTCCCTTATGGTCTTGTCCCACCAAGTTGGGATCTCTGTCTTTTCAGGATGCCAGTTGTCGGAGCCTTTCGGGAACTGATATTCTTCATCACACATCACGATTGCAACTCATCACGGATTCTAGCGCAGCAATGGAACCATTTTTTGGCTTGAATGATGCTGACCCAAAGGTTTTCAATAAGACCCAAGTTCTTTGCGGTTTCCCATTGACCAACAAAACCCCTTCGCACCGGCCCTTTCGGCAACAACCTGCGAGTAGGTTGAGGTCTCACCTGAGGTGTATCAATTGGGTACTATGGAATCGGGTTTCCATAGTATGTGATGAGTTGTTGGGAGAGACATACTACGCAGCGCAACAGGGGGTATGCGCTGCGAGGTGAGACTGTGCGGCGATGGACAATGCCGCGGTTCGCACCACTAAGTCCTTCTACCGCAGGACTTCTATTGAGACTGCGAACAATCCAGTTCAACTTTATACTTGAAGTACTCAGAAATTCTTAAGGCACTGAGCTGAGTATCACTCATCCACTCATTCGTGCACTGAATTGATTATTACTCTAACATTCATTTATACACTTCGAGTGTTTACTATTTAAGCATCTACCACAGATGTAAACCACTTATCATTCATTCGTCTGCTGCGCATAGGAAAGTACTTAAGCAATCTCTTAACACTTGAAAAAATAACTGATTCACTACTTTCAGAAGCAAAGCTAAGTATTAACCATTCATCTATTCATGTAGACTTAACATATCATCTCCATATTCTCCTAATGGTAAATGCATACAAAAGTCTTCACATAACAGAGTGCACAGAAATATTCAGACATCCATCTATAGAAAACAGGTAAATGCAATCACACACAACATTGTTCCACTCAATCACACAACACAATATTTAATGTGGTTCACTCCCCTGAGTGGGAAGCTACGTCCATAAGAACGATTGTTATATATATATCTTTAATGGGAAGGGAACAACCGCTCTTGGTCTGCGCACTTAGCTGCAAACTCTCTCTTCTCTCGACTAGGTCTCTGCACACACAGCTGCAGAGCCTTTATAATGGATTCTCACTCAGAAAAGATCTTACAATACATCAACAAAAAAAGTAATGAGAGAACCCCAAAAAGTAACCAACGTAACCCCTTCCTTTACAAAAAATGTCTTCTTTTATAGACCATGCTCGAAGGTCATGTCTTTACAATCCTGAAGGCCGAAACCCTTAGGGTTTCCAAAACTGCTACGATTTCTCTAAACCGTCCTGCTAGCCTTTGGTAGCGAGTGTGTTGTCATGGCAGTCCTCCATGCCTTTGTTCTGTCGCTTTGGGCCTTCCTGCTGTGCTCACACCAACAGGTCATCTTCATCGAGCTGCCCTTCCACTAACGGACTCGTACGACTAGCTCAGCTCCCAGTCGCTTTCTTTGCAAACCGTTCGTCCTCTTAACGGCCTCATACAACTGGCTTGGCCTCCAGTCACTTTCTCAGCATCGTTCTCCACTTAACGGTCTCGTACCACTAAGCACGTTCAGTTATCGCTTTCCCTGAGTCATTCTCCACTTAACGAACTCGTACAGCTGGCCACCTTCCTGCTATGCTCATGCCCGTAGCTCAGCATCCTGGAGCATACTTGCCAAAATTAGACCACCGCTGGTCTATCCGATACCTGTATCTGTCCTTCGTCCATCAATCTGCTTTGTTGGCTCCACGTGGCCTAATCACTTCGCAGCACTGCTTCCTCGCAGCACTGGCCTTCATGGTACTACCAAAATTTGGTTGCCGCGCACAACTTCGCAACATCCCCCATACTTGTACAAAATTATATATTTTGTTGAGCTACCCTCAACTCCGCAGCTCAACCTCCTTGTGTTATCCAAAATTTCCCCAAATTGGGCCAGGCCCAACACGGTCTTTGGGGTTTTCATGGTTAATTATCCACTTGACTGCATCTGTGTAAGGTAGAAGGGAAGGTCTAGCTGCTATGGAGTGTAATTGGGAATCCCTAATCTTCTCATAGGAAGGTCGGTTATCTTGGATGTCTAATAGGTCGTCATTATAAAAAATGGTATAGATTTTAGACTAGTCTATCTGATAGGTTTCCGAGACTCTATCACTGGTATCAGTAATGATGCCGAAGTTTGGGTCTTTGTTCAATAGGTATTTCTATGCTATCTTGGAATGGGTAACTCTTGACATGTTGAAAACTGGTAATTCTGATAAATAAATTAAAATAAATCAGCAACAGTTTGAAATTAACGAAAAACCATAAACAAGCAAATAATAAAACGACATGAAACCGACTTGTGCTGACGAAAATAGCAAAAAAAATAGCCCAGGTAAAAACTCGTAGTTAAAATCCTTACAGCAGGTAATTCTCGAAATTGAAAAATGGTAAAAGAAAATAGAAAAATCAACATATTTGACAATTTCATAGGGTAAAATATGGACCGTAGGATTAAGACTGATCGACGACTAATATCTATCATGTGGGATGCGGAATTTTATTATTGTAGCCATGTACATTCTTTCCGCAATCTACAATATGCAATGCAGGTTGCAGGTTGCAGAAGCGCAACTAAAAATATAACAAATGAAAAGTTTCCGCAATCCACAATCCTCAATTGAGGGTTGTGGGTTGCGGAAATGCAAACGACATAATTTAAAATAATGATATTTCTGCAATCCGCATTTGCGAGTTGTGGGTTGCGGAAAAATGAAACACAAATTTATTTGAATGTCTTCCCGCAATCCGCAATTGCGGGTTGCGGGTGCGACAAACCATGATTATTGAAAAATATTTCCGCATCCGCAATTCGCATTGCGGATTGCGGGTTGCAGAAAGAGAATGTTTCAAATCCAAAAACCAAGCTTCTGCAATCTGCAATGCGGATTGCGGGTTGCGGAAAGAACAACTTTTGAGAAAAATTACTTCTTTCCGCAACTCACAAAACACACAAAAATCAAAGGAATTTTCAAAGGGAAAAATATTAACTGAATCAAATCATGTAAAAGGCAAAAAAACATGATAAGCAGGATGAAAAACCCCAAAATGAATTAGGAATTTAAATATTACCTTTGCATATAAAAATTGGGGCTCCCATGTTTTCAATAAAACATAGGATCTGTTGTACCTACAACAACCACCTAATGACACAATGCATAGTATTCCTAAGGGTTCTTTTCATAGGTCAAAAAACAATCCTAATGTGCGAGAAGCTTAAAACTACAATATAGTTGAATATTTGGCTAAAGCCACTTATGTAATAATGACCCTTGGAGTCCTACAAAGACTCCCACTACAACAAGGAGGAATGTTGAAAGATATTAGCAGGATTGAATCTTCAGATTCTCATTTGTTGACATTTTACCTTAACCAAACACATCCGATACTACCTCACGTTTTCGTGTTCCAGATCCAAGTATCACAATGAGGTACAAACATATTTCAATGCATTGTTGACAAAGGATCCTCTATCTATGTCATGTGATTAGTTTGTTGTAGATATTTGGGATCTAAAACACTGAATCCATCGTTAACACTATCGAAATATTTCAATTATCATTCTGTCAAACTACATGAAATCATCTCTACCTTTTTGGTTGAACTTGGGGGCAAGACAATATCATATGAATTTGAAGTTGATGGTGCTATGATAGAATATAATATTCTTTTGGGATAGATCTGGACATATGCAACGACAACTGTTTTATCTTCCATTTTAAGGGTTATTCCTTTTCCTCATCAAGGAAAAGTGGTTACCATTGATTAGTTACAATACTACACTCTTGATTCTAGATCCAATTTAGAATCCACCATCAAATTTATCTGTGATTCTAAAGCAAAATTGGATAACATTAGTACAAGGATTTTTAAATATTTATCTTTGATGGCTAGTTTTACTATACCTCTGTTGATTTTTTATTTGTGATATAGGAACTTCCACCATCTTCACTATATCTCCTGTGACCACTTTGACCAAGGAAAAAATCCATGGGTGCTACCTAGAATGTCCAAGATTTATTTGATGGGTATGCATATTCCTTTACTTGTGGTTGAATTCTCTTATCAATCCATTCAAATGGATTTCATAGATGCTAATCAAAATCTCCACCTTGTAGAGGAATATGATCAATTTACCTCATCCATTTGAGCTATTGATTCTCCTAATTGTAATGATTTATTAAGTTCATCATTAATAGCCTTGTTTGTATAGGAGATCTTGATTTGTACCAATTCCCTATTATTACACAAGATGTGTTTGTAGAAGGTAACTTGGCTAACATGTCAAAAAATTGACCTATCACTATCTTTTTCAAACCTGGCATTTGTTGGAATATTCACACCATCATTTTTATATTTTGCATGCCTGTATACAAATCTGCATGCTTTGCATTCCACTGCATGCATCCAGTCATCATCATGGTGGTCTCCCCAACACCTAGAGCTTGCTTCTAGATATCCAGAGCCTATCTTTTCCTGCATGCAAATCTGCATGCTTTGCATGCCACTGCATGCATCCAGTCATCATCATGGTGGTCTCCCAGCACCTAGAGCTTGCTTCTAGCTCTCCAAAGCCTATCTACAACCCCCAATTGGCCCCCTACCTACCTAATGCGCCCTCCTTGACTTATCTGCATGGAAAGTGCACCTTTCCCACCTACCACAACCAGTTTGGGTGCCTTTGCTCACCTACCACCAGTTATCACTCAGTTAGGGCACCGTATCTCACCTATCGGGAGTCATCATTCAGTTAGTGCATTGATTGAGTAGTTATTTCACTGATTTCTCTCGTGACTTCTTGTAGTTTCTAGTTAGCTAGTCCTGGAGTTCCACTTGACTATTTGACAGCCTCATGCACCCCCCCTTGGAGTCTCCATTCCTTGATTTATGCCTAGATGGTTTTGTTAGACTCAGTTAGACACACTTGACTGACTATTACCATTTATGACTATAATATTGACTGGATGATGTTTCCATTGTTATCCAAGCTGGAATTTGAGTTAGACAGCCTCATGCACCCACCTTGGAGTCTCCATTCCCTGATTTATGGCTAGATGGTTCTATTAGACTCAGTGGGTCACACTTGACTGACTCTTACCATTTATGACTGATACTACCGACTAGATGATGTTTCCATAGTTATTCATGCTAGACTTTGAGCTCAGATTCAAATGCCCTACTTGGATAATTCGAATCCTATATGATGCCTCATCATTGATCATTGTAACACATTCTCTACATTCATTATTCATTGTATGATATTGATATTGTCCATTATTCTATGTTTATGAGTGATTATTGAGTGCATGCTTCTTCTTCTTTGCAAATAATCTTGAGAGTTAGATTGTGAGTTTGTTACAGTTGCTAGACCCCTGCATATTATCACATGGTATCAGAGCAGTCAACAACTATTCGAATTGAAGCCATTGCAGCAGTTGCAGCATTTCTTTGAGCAACTATCTTTCACTTGTGCACTAGAAGCCTCTGATTTTACACTGCAAATCCTGGTGCTATTACTTGAATTCATTGGAGAAATCCAGTGATGTCTATCCAGGTGTGAAGGACTTAGTCTATGTACCAAGTGTCCTTAAGGTAGTGTTCAGTTGAAGTGTAGCATTCTCGATCAACAAAGGATTCTCTTGTTTTGCAGGTTTATTCACCTGTTCGGAATCTTCTTCAACTATTTGACTTTCTCTGTTCAGATGGATCTAAAGCTCACATCTTCCAACTATGTTGAGTGGAAATCCAAGATGGCTCTGTTCATGAGAACCAAGGGCTTCACCCGAATACTCAATGGAACGATGGTAGAACCTCTCAGTGCAGTTGAAAATTCCAAGTACTTGGATAGGCTTGATGTAGCAGTTGGTCTCCTCCTTCTCTCAATTTCTGAAGATCTTCACTTCCATGTTAACGATCTTACATCTCCTAAAGAGGTTTGGGACAAGCTCTAATCCCTTTTTGGACAGAAAGATGATATGAAAGGACACAAATTGGAGAATGAAATCATATGTTTGAGTCCTGACAGCTTTGAATCTATCAATTCCTTCCTCACCAAGTTCAAAAGCTTGAAATCACAGTTGAAAAGATATGAGATAGTGAAAGAAGACAAGCAACTTATTCTTTCCATCCTCTCAAAGTTGGGGCCAAACTTCTCAGTTTTTGTCTCTACTTTCTAGTCAACTAAGATGTTCATTCCAAAATGGAAGTTTCCCTCACTTGATGAATTCATCCAATCTCTTACTCAAGAGGAAGATAATTTAATCTCCATGGGAATGATCAAACTCAAGTTGGATTCATCCCTTACAGCTACTGAGGCCAAAAGGGCGAATGGTAAAGACAAACAAAATATTTCTGATAAGATATCGAATGATACGAAGCCTAAAGATAGTCCATATCAGTTAGATAGGGCTTCGAAATCAAGGAAGACCAAGAATTCTCAGAAGGAAAGATCCAAGTGCACATATTGTCATAGAGGTTTCCATCCTCATAGTACTTGCATGAAGAAGACTATAGATTTGATGGCTTAGCTACTTGAGAAGAGCAGTATTCATGTACCTTCGTGTACAAGGAAGAAAGATCCTGATATTGAACCTTCTAGATCCAAAGACAAAGAAAGATTTCATGCCCTCATGGCAAGAGCATCAACAGATTCTTCCTTCATCATAGATTTAGGAGCATCAAGACACATTTCTTCCTCCAAAGATCTCTTCTCCAGTTTCGAAAGCTTAGTTGTCCCTTCCATCACATTGGGCAATGATTCAGAAGTATCCTCTTAGGAGATTGGAAGAATCTATCTTGACATATGGTTATTTTTCTGATGTGCTTTATGTTCCTTCTCTTGCAACTAATGTTCTTCCAGTGCATCAAATGACTCATATTGGAGAGCCCAAAAGAGCGATCTTTTCCCCAAATGAAGTTGAGGTACAACACGTGGTTTCAGGGGAAATCATTGCAAATCATGAGACAAAACTCTATGAGTTTTCACACTTCTTACCTCTCTCAAAGGAGTCTACTCTTCACTCTCATGCACATGAAGAGAGTGGACTATCTCATCTCAACTACAAGCCAACTCAAAATGTGGTTGATGGTCTCCTAAGAGACAATATTGCTCATGGCACCTGCAAAGGTTGCTTGAAAGGCAAGGATTGATCTAAGAAGATTGAGAAAAGGAGGACTCTTGAAGAAGTGCGAATGCTAGATCCAGATCCACAAGAACATGAAGACTAGCACCTATTGGTTCAACTCTTATGGCCAATTGGGCCATCACTACTACATCCACTAGTCATCTTGTTGAAGATCCATCATCATCAGATTCTAGTTCGTTTGATTTAGAGTTTGGAAGTAATGATGAGCTTCAAAAGAGCGAATCTCCATCACATGATAGTTTAGATTCGGAGTATGAGACATCAGCTTCACATGATATTTCAGATTCAGAAGATGGTGATGATGATGATAGAATTCTAGATCCAGATCCACAAGAACTTGAAGGTCTAGCAACTGATGATGAAGATGAGTGAATGGGAGATCAAGATACACAAGAACCTGAAGATATCTCACCTGATATTCCTCCTCTTCCTCGATGGGAAACCACTACACTCCAATGTGCCGGTGATTTGGTTGGTGATCCACATGATCATAGAAGAAGTAGATCAGATTTTTAGAATGGAAGGTTTCATCCTTCTCACATTTCTGATCCATTTCAGATCGATCGAGCCTTCTTCGGAAAAGAAGGACACTTACCTCCTTTAGGGGTGAGAGATGATATGCTACATTAGCATCCTTCAATCTATTTTGAGGGAGGTATTTCTTCCCACTGGGTTTTCCCTCTTTCCTCACTTAGTTTATTTAGATTGATTGTACGAGGTGACCTTTGGTCTTAGTCACCAGGGCCCTATTTTTCAAATTTCAGTTATTCCCTCATAGTATAGCTTGCGGGGGGGTGTTGGAATATTCACACCATCATTTTTATATTTTGCATGCCTGCATGCAAATCTGCATGCTTTGCATGCCACTGCATGCATCCAGTCATCATCATGGTGGTCTCCCTAGCACCTAGAGCTTGCTTCTATCTCTCCAGATCCTATCTTTTCTTGCATGCATCCAGTCATCATCATGGTGGTCTCCCAGCACCTAGAGCTTACTTCTCTCTCTCCAGAGCTTGTCTACAGCCCCCAATTGGCCTCCTACCTACCTAATGCACCCTCCTTGACTTCTTTGCATGGAAAGTGCACCTTTCCCACCTACCACAGCCAGTTTGGGTGTCTTTGCTCACCTACCACCAGTTATCACTCAGTTAGGGCACCTTATCTCACCTACCAGGAGTTATTATTCAATTAGTGCATTGATTGAGTAGTTCTTCCATTGATTGTTCATGTTGACTACTTGTAGCTTCTATTTAGCTAGTTCTGGAGTTCCACTTGACTATTTGACAGCCTCATGTGCCCCCCTTGGAGTCTCCATTCCTTGATTTATGCCTAGATGTTTCTTTTAGACTCAGTTAGACACACTTGACTGACTATTACCATTTATGACTGATATTATTGACTAGATGATGTCTCCATTGTTATCCAAGCCGGACTTTGAGTTAGATAGCCTCATGCAACCACCTTGGAGACTCCATTCCCTAATTTATGGTCTTGGAAGGCAGTTTGGTAAGGAAGAATCGCAGCATCGCCGATGCTGCGATACGTCAATAGAGGTCACGGAAGGCATAAGGATAGACGATTTTATGTATTTTTGAGTCGATTGTACCACAGAATGCGGGTTTTTGGGTCATTGGACCATATGAAATGTAATTTTGAGTTAATTGTACCGTAGTAGGCAGGTGTTTGGGTCATTTGTACCATGTCAGTTAGATGTTTGGTCATTTGTCCAAGAGTCGGTTAGGAAGTTGTTAGTAAGTGGACAAGCATTGTAAAGGTGGAAGCCTATTTATAGTCAAAGAGTCATATGTGTTGGACAACCTTTTGATCTGATTGGGGCACGATTTTTAGATGTTGTTTATGCACATCTTTGAGTCTGTATGTGAGATAAAGAGATATTGCTAAGATCTGGTTTTGCAGAGATGTTGTATCAAGGTTTTTCTGAAGTAATATGACATGACGGAACCGTTTGGTGAAATTCCCTGTGTACCTTTTATGTTAATGCAAGTTGCAATGATTTCTTGCTGCAGTTAATACTTTAATGTTATACTTGTCGCGATGAATGTTCCTGTTGAATGATGATATTAATCTTGAATGCATAGATATGTTTTGAATGCTGCGATAAGTTAAGTAATTGTTGGCGCAATCATCCTCCTTCATTCGACGGAAACATGGTTCCGTCCACTCTCCCTTGATTGCCTCGGGTGAGACCTCATCTGCTCCACAGGTGTTGCTGGATAGGGTAAAACCTGTCTGGGCCAGTGCTCAGGGAGATCACGGTGGGTTGGTGTCGACAGTGATGGGAACCCCTGTCGAATGGGTTTGAGTCAACAAATGGTTACACCTCATCTGCTCCGCAGGTGTTGCTGGACAAGGTAAAACCTATCTGGGCCGGTGCTTAGGGAGATCGCGGTGGGTTGGTGTCGACGGTGATGGGAACCCCTGTTGATTGGGTTTGAGTCAACAAATGGTTCCATTGCCAAGACCATGTGTGAAGTGAAAGGAGGATATGTTGTGGCACCTGACGAAACCTGAGATCCAGGAATGGTTTGATCGGAAGCTACAGGAATTCGCTGAAGAAGAACGCCGAAACACTTGACTGACAGTAGATCAGTGGGTAGATAGATATATTCATGACAGTCTGCATGAATGGTTATTCTGTGAATTCCTGTTCCTATTGTTCGAGTGGTTGGTGCAGTTGACCTTTCAAAAGAGGAACTTCCAGGGTGGTGAGCCAACGACCTGGACCCCAGAGTTGATCCAAGAACTATAGGAAGTCGACAATAAAGCATCGCAGGCTATCAAAGTGTGGCTTGATAGCATCTTGGAAGGGTATATCACTGAATTCGTGGTTGATACACAGAAATATTATAGTGAAGCCGAAAGATATTTCTTCCATGAACCCTGAGGAAGGTTTCTGCTGTCGCTCCAACTGTCCATTAAGATGCTTAATTGTGAAAAGGGTATATTGAAGATGCATATAAATTAGTAATCAACTTAGTGGGTGGAGGCCGTGGGTATCATGACAGCAGGGGAGAGGTGCATGGAATGATCAGGGGTAGATGGGTGTGGGTCGCGATGAGACTATGAGTGAAGCTGAGGAAGAAAGTGGTCTTACAAGAGGAGGAGTGAGGTTTTGACAGGAAAAGAGGCAAAGGATAGGAGAAGGTCATGTTGTGATCAAACCATGATTACATGAAGGAAGACCACGCGGGACGAAGAGACCTCACAGTCCGGACAAGGACGCATAGGCTATGCCCAGGATAGAGGTAGGACCTAACCCCAGCAACAACGTACCCACACCTCCGCTCACTATCTGTTAACTAGTGAGAAACACCACTTCGACCCCACCGGGTCAACAAAACGTGATTGCTAGTAGTTCAGTACCTGTAGGAAGGAAGCCCAGGATGGCGGGCGATGATGCTAAGTTACTGTTGTTCCATAGGAGTGGGATAGATAACCCAGAACAATATTGGTTTTTGTGTGAAGTGGTATGGAACATAAAACAGATCACTGATGATAATGCCAAGAAAGGACAGCTGGTGACAACTCTACGAGGTCGCGCCTTAAATTGGTTTATGAAATTTGTTCTAGTCCCTACAGTAACTCTGACGAAAACACTAGATGAGATTAGGGATGGGTTGATTGCAGAATTCAGAAAGCCCAATTCTGAAGCGCAATATATCACAGAATTGAAAGAAATTAATTAGTATCCTAACAAGATGGTGTGGGATTTTGATCAACGGTTCAAGACGCTGATGGAAAGGGTTAGTTTCGATATGAGCGTTGTCCAACATAAAGCGTGGTTCATCATGGAACTGCTGCCGCATATTCAACTACCATTGATGCAACAAAACATCTCGATGCCCATTGAAGCTCTGGATATTGCAATGCGGTTGGAGGCATCTCCGATTGGAGAAAATGCAGTCGAGATGTCACAGATACACATACAGCTGGCTAACTTGACCATACAGCTACAAGATTTGAAGAAGGGAAAGCAGCAGCGCGAAGAAGTATGGTGTACGCGTTGTCGAGGAGAAGGGTATACAAAGGACAATTGCCCTGAATTCCATAACTATTTGGTTTCAGGAGCACCAAACCCATTGAATGGTGGCAACATGCCATGGTGTCACATTTGTTAGGTATTTGGGAACCACCATGAAGAATGTCCATATATGCAGAAGATGGTCACTAAACGATGAATCTGTATTGCACTTTCTGCAAATCGATGGGACATGATGACAAAGATTGCCGGGCATATGGGTTGCTTCATGAGAGAAAATACAACGCATTCTATGTAAAGGATGACTAGCGTGCCGTACAACAACTGCCACTGCAGCCACAGGTAGCCCAGCCCCTACCTCAATCGTAGGTGCAGTTTGTACCACAGCAACAACAACAACAGTTTGTACTACAATATGCTCTGATGCAAATGGCTCCACAGCAGCCACAATATATTCAGCAACCGCAGTATGTGCATGTTATACCTCCATATTCCACAGTGTCGCAACCTCACCACAAAAAGAGTTGACGACATTTCCCCTACCTCTTTAAACCACCTAGAAGAGACAAATGATGAGTAATCCTTGAAGGAAAATCCACCCTGTCAAGAATTAACCCAGCTGAGACTTTATTTACCCTAACTACCGCGCCTTGCTCAGTTATAGGTGTGTGGTAGTCCGTACTACCGTGCTATGCTCTGTCCTTTCTGCGCGATACTACCGCGTTATGCTCTGATCTGGGGGCGCGGTACACTTTTTTTAGCCTTTTTTCCATGGCTTGTGGGATTTGTATTTTCAAGAGATTTTTGAGGATTAGGGTCCCTGATTCGATCCTAACTCACTTTCTGTGATTAGTACTCCTGATCCACTTACCTCTCCTTAGATCCACCCTTCTCTCTTGTTGGTTAACCCTACCACACACTATAAAAGAGAGGCATTCCATGAGCAAAGAGGAGGACTCTTAGAGGTATCAAACTTATGATCTCGCAGCCTTATGGAGATAGCTAGAGGAGGAAGCCCTTGGAGCTGGAGGATTGGCTTGGACATCAAGCAACCTTTGTAAGCATTCTTCAAGTTTGTAATAAAGATAACTTGTCTTGTTTTTCCCATTTCACGTGTCTTGCATAAGTTCTTGACATGGAATGTATCTAGTCTAGATTTGAATCTAATCTTTACTTCAAGGTATTTGGAAGCTTGTATGCTTGTTCCTTGTTTGATTTCAACAGGTTCTACATTGGAGCTTTTGGATCAAGAGCTAGAAGTAGGACAAATGTCAGATCGAAAGGTGAGTTATGTCTTTCATCTCTTTTGAATGCATGTAATCTTGTTGTGAAAGTTAGTTCAGGAATTTCAAGGTAGCATTTGTTTTGTTTTGTTCTTACCTTAGAGTTAGTTAGAAATCTGCTTTAAGTTAAGAGAATTTTGACTTATCCGTAGGGAAAAATTCTACCAACAAGAATGGCGACTCCGCTGGTTTGAATTCTGTTTGATTGATTCAGTTCACTGTCATCCATCTTTTGATTGTGATTTTTATTGCTCTTCAAACCAATTTTGAATTTTGGTCTTTTTGACCATTATTCACCGCTCCTCTCTGTATTTTTTCTCCCTGTGTGATCACTGAGTCCCCTGGGTTTGCAACAACCCTGAAAATTGCATCTTCCTTTTCAAAAGTTGTGCTTTTTCACACTTTGCCACAGTACCGCGCCCTCTGCATTGACTACAGAGCGGTAGTACCGCATCTCCTGAGTTAGTACCAGAGCGGTAGTTTAATAGTACTGCGCTATAGCCTTCTTCTACCATGCGGTAGTGTCTGCATACTGTAAAAAAATTTCTCCCTGCTTGGTTTCCTGAGTCATTTTTTCATCTTTCTCTGCCTTAGGTAGTGTTTGTTGTTCTCTGTTACCATCCTGTTCATTTTACAGTCTGTGTGGTGTGTTTATTGCTTTTTTGTGAGCTTGATTATTGTGTGAATTAGTGGCATTTTTGGCACATAGGGTCACCCCTTCATTTTGAGTGCACTGGTGTGATCTTCCCATCACAACCAGACCATTACTACTGTTCTCTGTTACTGAATTGTGTAGTTTTCAATAGTCACATTTTTTTCCATTATTATTATTAAAATTCATATTGAAAGTTATCATTGGAAAACATTTGTGTTATTTTGATTAAAATGGTCTAGTAGCATCGTTGTGCATTAGGAAGTGAAACATTGAAATTTGCCACAGAAATTCTCATATTTGAAGCATCTTAGTTGTAGGATCAGTGAATTAAAAAGAGTGTTTATTTCAGTTTGGCTCTATTTACAAAAAGAAAACAAAAATTTCTTGTTTTGGTTTTTTATTGCTTGTGAAAATTTTCATGCATTTATGATCGAGGAACTCTCTCTCTTCCATAGCTAGGTTTCATCGAAGACAAGGCTTATTTTGATTCATTCTCATTTGCATGGTTTGGGTCATCATAACACCATCAAGTTTCACGTCCATTTACCCGATTGAGTAAGACAACCACTAAAATTAATCTCCCTAATTAAACCAACATTAACCTCACTTGCGGAAATCAAAAGAATTTGGTAGTTAGGTAGGACACCGGGGATAGGCATCAAAATAATTCCCCCTTGTCATTTTCATCTAAGACATAGTTGTTTTCCTCTAGGGAACTAAAATCCTCTAGTATTTATTGACACGGTCACAGCCAGTTTGTGGAGGGGCCTCCTGACTGTTTTGAACTTTCAGGGGTTAAACGGCCGCGAGATTGAGAACCGGACGGACTCTGTGGAATGCCGCACTCCACTTAGCCCTAAGGCAACATCGATCATTGTCTTCCTCGGAAGGCAAAAGTGCCCAAAACCTTTTCCAACGTGTCATGAACGAGGTAGCTTAGTGACTATTCTACTAGGGCTCTTTTACCCAGGATCCCTTTCGGTAGAGGGATATCCTTATCATATCGGTCTCTCACATTGTATTGTTCGACTTGGATTTCATCACCTTGCGAAGGATACAGCTTGTTGAGGTCTCCAGCTCTTAGTTAGGAGTTTGCTTGTTATCTCATCTTTGTAGAGGGTAATTTTTCTTTTTAGTGACTGCTTGTTAGCATTCTAGCCATTCTTTTTATCAGCTCGCTTATTGAGACACCGGTCTCAGTATAGATTTTAGAGCTTGCTTTTTTGGCCTGCGAGCCTTGCTTTTTCTAGCTTCTCTTCTGCACACTCGGCTACATTAGAGTTTTTGAGTTCTTTGTTACGAAATTGCCCCCGGTTTTTATTTTCCTGTCATCATGTCAGAACCACCTCGAAGATCACGACGAGTACAGGGAAAAATCCCTCCACCACTGCCACCGCCACGGACCTCCGGTCCACCTGCATCACGCATTCCCGCTCCTCCTGGCCATGGTGCTAGTCAAGGGAGCATTCCACCGCCGATACATACTACATCATCAGTTCCGCCTATAACTGTTACTCACAGCATAGTCTCAAAATCTCTTGCTGCTTCTGCAACCACTAGCATATCTGAGATTTCCACTGTCACTTCACCCACTATTATTCCAGATATATCTGCCACAGTGGACACCATTACAGCAGCTGAATCTAGTACAACCCAAAATACTAGACCAGAGGTCATCCTCCTAGCTGATGTCAACACCTCCCATCCATCAGAGACTTTTCACAAAGACACAAATGGATCTGTTGGCACCACCGAAGGATCCGACCAGGATATACCTAGCTTGATTTCAGTCTCGGGTGGGTTCGTCAAAATTATTGAAGACACTCGACTTCCTGACACACCTTTTGAACCTGATTATGGCTTCATCACTTCCCAGGAGGAGCTTCCGCCTGTTATCACCACGCCACCTAGCGTTCACCCGCAGGAAACCAGTTCTTCAAGTGACATACCTTGTACTATATATCTGCCCAACCTTCCTCCAGGACATGAGATCATGGCTTCCATTCAGTCTAGTATGGTTAGTCTAGAAAACTCCCCGTTAGCATCAGCATGGTTTAAACACGATACAGAGCAAATGCTCTCGACAGCCTCTAGATATCCCCCTCTTACTCATCCTTCTGACTATCGGGATCCCAACATTCCATCTAGCACAGAGTTTCATCACTCCTATGCAGATGGCTCTGGACCTTTGGACGTTACTATACCTAGGTTCCCCCCGGATCCCCAAAACCCTTTCCAAGACATGAACTCGGACCCAGTTTTCGATGGTCCTCCTATCATTGAACACACTATGGATGACGCCGATACCCCTAGGTTAAATTCCCCACATTTGCTGCCATCACCCATTTTTGGCGCACATTCTATGAGGGATAACCCAGTTTTTTCTCCGTCCTCGCCTGTCAAATATGGAAGACCCCCTCCACAAATCGGCACTTTTGGCACCATTGGCCAATCCACACTATCATATTTGGCTAGCGGCGGAAGAACACCAAGTCATACTGCTGGATACTCCCTTTTGACCGGAGGATCACCTTCGGCCACTATTTACACTATCTCAGGAGGTGCACAACCGACTGCCGTAGTTCCCAACTCCAACAACCAAACTCCCCCTAGTGGGCCATCAACCCAACCAGTTGGAGGACAACCCTTTGTTGGGAACCCCGTTCTTAGTCAACAACCTCCCCCTATAGGGCCATCTAACCCATCTGCTGGAGGAAAACCCATTGGCTCCATCCAACAACCCTCCCAACCAGCAGCACCTGCTCAGTATGGTATGTACAACACACCTGGCAGCGAGCAACCTTATACCGGCATTCCAACTGGGCCTCATCCTCAACATCCCCTGTCAGGTATGCTTCCTTCTTGGGACCCTCAAATCCCACAGAGTGGGGCGTACTCACTATTTGGAAACTGGAACCAAGCTGGGGGGCAATCCCAGATTCCCCCCAACTTGAACTCTGGCTTCCCTTACCCTTCAACTGATACAACTCCATGGAACCCATCCCTTCAATTTTCACATGCTCCTCAAGGAGGAATGAACCTTCAATGGACACCACCGTCGTAGCCACCCCCCAACCATGCTATGGGAAACCCTCCACTTACTCAATATAGTGGTATCATTCCTGGAACACAACAATTCCAAGGAACTTTTTCCCAACCTGGAGCAGCAACCATTCCTGGGTTTCAGCAACCTCAGGGTACTATCCCCACTCAGCAGAACATCCACCAACCGGTTTCCAAAACTCAACCGGTTAACCAAATGGCTTACTACCCACAGAACTTCTAGCAGTACCCCTCGGGAAACACATATGGGTATAACATGCAACAGTATGCTATGCAGGGCACTCTAGGTTTCTCTGCACCACATGGTTATTACTCATACCCGCAGACTAACCATCAACTTCCCTTTTTGGCCACGCTTGACTTACCTGATTTGTCGAGGCTTATTAACGATCCTATATGGCATGAACCTCATTGGCCACCCATCCCAGCCAAACTTCCATCGGACATTCCCAAGTTCGATGCTAAGCCCGGGGAAGACCCAAGAATCATGTAATGACCTTCCATCTTTGGTGTTCATCCAACTCCTTGATGGACGATTCTATTCGACTTCGGCTCTTCCAACATACACTTACTGGCACGGCAGCAAAATGGTACATTGAGCTACCACAACACTCTTTCCGTGATTTCAACACCTTGGCTATGTAGTTTCTGACCCATTTCCAGCTCCCCATCTGGTATGAGACTGTAACAGAACTGTTAACCTCACTGCACCAAACCACTTCTACACACATTTCGGATCACATCCATGAGTGGCGACGATGCCGTAGGCTAATTAAGGCACCCATTCCGGATCAGCTACTCGCTGATTGGTTCACGAAATCCTTTTTGCCTCCCATAGCCAGAGATATCGCTATGCGCGGGCCAGTTACAGAAGAACAAGCCATCTCAGCAGCTCAGTACATGGATTTGGTATACACTCAATCCGGTACTTTACACGAACTTCTTCCCTGTGCCGCCCGCGTTACCACTGATCCAACGAAACCTACCACTGAACCCCCCATTGATGGTATTGTCGGTTCAGTGAAGGCCCAACCTACTACCAACTCAACGGGACAACAAGCTTCTACTTCCCCTGCTCTACCTCAGGCTGCTTCAAAAGCTACTACTTCTCCTGCTATCTCCTCCGAAGTGAATGCAGTTCAATCTACATCACAACCATCCGGAGGAAAGAAGAAAAACAATCGTGGTAAATCCAAGAAGAACTAGCAGGAGAATCCTAAGCCACAACCCACCCACAACGACCAGAAACCACGTCGAAAGGCTAAGTTTCCCTGCCTAATTTGTCAAGATTATCACTACACGCGTGACTGTCCCTACAAGGATGAGGTCAACAAATTCGTTAAAGGATCCTCTCGCCCGGCAGTGTTAACTGACCCTTTCCCTCAACAGCAATAGCAGATGGTTGCCCAAGAAATCCCACAGGAGGGCAACCCGACCAACCCTACCCGCGGAGAGACGTCCACAAATTGCAAAATCCTGATGACAAGTAATGAGGAGATTCATATAACCACTCGTTCAAAGACGTTTGACAACCCTCCAAGTTCAAACAAACAACTCGAGATAGCCAAAGGCAAATCTCCTGTTGAAGATCTGACTCCTACCCCTCCCCCTACCGGCCATCTCCATATCGAGAGACCGCTTACGGACACAGTGCTATGCCCACCCAAGGGCACCATACGAAAGGCGACATTTAATCCCAATGCACGAGCTGCCCAAAATTACAACATTGTTGAGGACTTAGCTCAAGCACCTTGCGCTATGTCGACTCTCAAGGTTCTTCAACACCAGCCCACGTAGCGTAGAACCTTACTTTCATCACTGGGGGCAATGGACCCAGATACTTCAAACTCTATCATGTTTAACTTGGAGCATGCTAAACCTCGGCTTTCCCACCAGTTAGCCTTCCAGGTTCATACAAAAATCCATGGAAATAGCATCCATCGCACTGTGTTAGATGAAGGTGCCTCCACGTCGATCATGTCTTTGAATTGTTGGAGATCCTTAGGCTCACTCGAAGTCATGACTTCTCCCACTACTCTCAGGGCATTTGATGGACATGGTTTTCAACCTTATGGAATCATTCCCTCAATTGGTGTTGAACTAAGGGGCAAAACAGTATCCGTACATATTGAAGTCGTAGATGCACCATTAGATTACAATCTTCTGCTTGGTCGAAACTAGTTCTACGCCATGACCGCCATAGCATCTACAGTCTTCTGGATTGTGCAATTTACTCATGAAGGGAAAATTGTCACCATTGATCAACTTGATTACTGTATCCCAGACTCCCATTCGAACTCCGCCAACACCATCCCATTATTGGATCAACCTCGGTACCGGTTCCAAGACATCGGTGTTGGTCTCATGAAGGATTCATCCCTTATAGGAGTTTTCTAGAACTGGGAACCCATGTTCAACCAGTCAACATGATTTCATCAAATATCACCCCTTCCAATGATTCATGGGTGATTCCGAGTCCCGCTCAGATTGAAGACTACGGCAACTCTATGCCTTTGAACAGAAACCTCGCAGCATATGCAACGATCCAATCAGCCATCGATTGGGTCGACTGTCCTACCCATCACACCGTAGCACAACTCTCGTATGAGACTCATTCATACCCACCACTTATCGATCCTCTCAATTTGATTTTTCCCACTGACGAATCAATTATGGAGGTTATGTGCAGTGATGAGCCACCATGGGGAGATTTTCACCATCGATCTTCATTCCCCACCATTCAGACGCTTGAGCCTGACACAAAACCCAGTACTTCACTTGGGATGGTTCAAACCAAGTTCCCCACTTCCCTCGATGAGGTATTTTTCGAAGGAAACTTGGCTAACCTTATGGCAACCACTCCCATAGATATTTCAGTGAAGCCTGGTATCGTGGAAAACATACATATTGGCAAAACATGTACTCCCCTCGAAATGGAGTTCTATTCTGCCTACTTCAAAACCTTCCGCGATGTTTTTGCTTGGAGTTATGAAGAAATGCCAAGAATAGATCCCTCGATTGTGGTCCATGAAATTCCAACCTTTCCTGGCACTAGACCTGTTCGGCAAAAACTTCGACCCGTCCATCCTCGTAAGGCAGCCGCTATTAAAGAAGAAGTTGAAAAACTTTTGCATGCTGATTTTATCTATCCTATCCCATTGACAGAATGGGTATCTAACATCGTTCCCATAGCCAAGAAACAGGGAACGATTAGAGTCTGTGTCGATTACTGGGACTTGAACAAAGCTTGTCCAAAGGACAACTACCCAACTCCGTTCATCGACCAGATCATTGATAACTGTGCTGAGAGTGTCATCTTTTCATTTATGGATGGCTTTTCTGGCTATAATCAGATCGATATCCTCCCAGCCGACCAGCACAAAACAGCCTTTATCTTCCCTTGGGGGATTTTCGCATATCGAAAGTTACCTTTTAGCCTTAAAAATGCCAGGGAAAATTTCCAACGGGCGATGTCATACGCATTTCACGACATCAAACATATTGTAGAACCATATCTTGATGATCTTCCTGCTCACTCTCAGACCCGGGAAGACCATCCTGATCACTTGAGTGCCATTTTCGAAAGGTGCCGTCGCTACAATATCCGTTTGAACCCGCATAAGTGCGTCTTTTGCCTAGAAGCCAAAAAAAATTTGGGCTTCATAATCTCCAAAAGCGGGATACGTTTAGATCCTGCGAAGGTAGAAGCCATCTTAGCCCTGCCTTCCCCCACCAACATTCCAGAACTTCAAAGTTTGCAAGGGCATGCAAACTTTCTACGCCGTTTCATATGTAACCTTTCCGAGATAACAAAAGGCTATATGAGACTTCTCAAGAAGAACGTTCCCTTTATCTGGGATGACGAAGCCCAACGCTCCTTTGATAATCTAAAGGCAGCCTTAACCAAAGATCCTATGATCCAACCCCCCGATTACACACGGGATTACATTCTTTATCTCGCAGCTTCGAATTCCACCATCGGTATGGTGCTAGTCCAGGAAGACCACAACGGCATAGAACATGTGGTATACTATCTTAGTAAGAGTCTTCTCGACTCTGAAACTCATTATTCACATGTTGAAAAACTGGCTTTGGCAACAGTATTTGCTGTCCAGAGATTCCGTCATTACATTCTACTCCGCCGGATCACCGTTATAGCCGATTTCAATCCAATGTATTATATCCTCACGCGTCAAGTGCTTGGGGGAAAATATTCTCGTTGGATCGTCATCCTTCAAGAGTTCGACTTGGAATTTGTCAAAGCCAAGTCCAAGAAGTCTTTGGTCTTTGCGGAGTTGATTTGTAACTTGCCCCGTGCTACCGAGCAATCCAAGCCCATCGATTCTCTTCCTGATGAATCGTTGTTCCTCATTAGCACGTCTGATCCGTGGTACGGGGATATTCTATTATATCTCCAAACCCAACGCTTCCGCCCCAACCTCACTCGCGATGAACGTCGACGCATCCGACATCATGCAAAATACTACCTCATAGTCAACGATACTCTTTATCGATGTGGTGTCGACACCGTTCTTCGATGCTGTTTGACCCTAGATGAGGCGGAACACGTTCTTAATGACTGCCACACTGGAGCATGTGGTGGTCATCTCTCTTGGATGGCTACGGCCCAGAAAATACTACGAGCAGGATACTTCTGGCCCTCGATTTTCAAAGACTGCATTGAAACAGTCAAGAAGTGTCCACCATGTCAATTCTTTCATAGTAAAGCATGCTCGCACCCTGCTCCACTCCATCCTGTTATTGCCGTCGGCCCTTTTTCCAAATGGGGCATAGATTTCATGCACTGTAAGCCCACTTCAGTTGGGAGGCATAGCTATGTCATAGTAGCTGTCGACTATTTCACAAAATGGGCTGAAGCGATGCCTACGTATGCTGAGGACGGCAAAACAACAGCACAATTCATATTCAATCACATTATAGCTATATTTGGTGTCCCACAATCCATTGTGACTGATCATGGCTCCCACTTCAAGAACCATATGATCGAAGAACTAAGTGCCAAGCTGGGTTTTCGCCATGAAAAATCAACCCCGTATTACCCACAAGCCAATGGCCAAGTTGAAGCCATTAACAAAGTCCTGAAACGAATGATTCAGCGTATTGTGGGTACCCAGAAATCCAACTGGCACTCATCTCTATTCTCAGCACTATGGGCATACCGAACCTTAGTAAAAAGTGCTACTGGGTTTACACCATTCCAACTGGTGTATGGCGCAGATGCCATTTTACCGATTGAATGTGAAATTCCATCGCTTAAGATAGCCATAGAGCTACTTCTCCACACCACTTCTGAAGAGGAACGGTTCCTATACCTAGCCAAGCTAGATGAAACTCGCCGCGACGCTGCTTTAGCTAATGAAGCTCATAAAAAACGCGTCAAAGCTCAGCATGACAAATCCGTTCAACCTCGAATTTTCAATGAAGGTGACCTCGTACTTACATATGATCAAATGCACGATAAACTTGGAAAAGGAAAACTAGAATCTATTTGGTACGGCCCCTTTGTTGTAAAACGTGTCTTGGAAAAAGGAGCCTATGAACTAATCGATTGCGATGGTACGCCATTTGCACGGCCCCGCAATGGGCTATACCTCAAACGCTTCTACGCGTAAGGTTGCCCTACGCGGGTTACTTTTTGTACATAATGTACTTAGCTTGTTTTTTCTTTTTGGTGTGCGCATGGACCGTATGTATCCATTCTTACTTTGACTCATGATTTTATGCACAGATGTCTGCCTACTTCGGATTCGCCAATGGTGCAAGCCGGCATACCCGGAATCTCGCTTCCGCAGCATGGGTAATTTATTCTCCCATTGGCGAGTTGGTATCTTCAGGAGCCAATTGTTTGGGTCCTGCAACCAACAATATCGCAGAGTACCATGCAGTCATAGGACTCTTGACGGAGGTTGCTTCACTCGGAATTGAATCCCTATCAGTTTTTTTAGACTCTCAACTCGTGGTTTCTCATCTAAACCGTGTTTACACAGTTTGCGATCCTATACTACTTCGTTTATTTCGGAGGGTACGCCTCTTGGAACGATCTTTCAATTTCATTTCATATCAACATGTACCAAGAGAATTCAATTGTATAGCTGATTCATTGGCTAATTACATGTTGGATTGGCATCTCGCCCATACATAAAAAACATATCACAAAAAATAAACACAAGTCATTGTAAATAAGTAGATCATAAAAGTAGGTCCATATCACTGTATATAAAAGTGTTTTTCCAAATACATAAAGATTGTGTTTTAGACAAAATTTGGGACCAAGTCCCATACAAAAATTTGGCTCTCAAAGCCTACATATCGTATACATGCCGCAAAAAGACAAAAAAGACCATCTAAGGAGATCTGGGAGATCTATCATGTCCCTCGTCAGATTCCTCACACTACTAGTGATAACACACTATAGCTCGAGCCACCCTACGAAGAAGTTGGCCAATCCGCCTAGGCACACCTACAGTATGCCGCTGGAGATGCAAAGGTATGTCATCCATCCTCATAGCAGGGATACCATGAGTTAAGCCCTGTAAGTTCCTCTTGATATCCCAAACTCCTCCTGCTTCATCTTTATCCTCCTCCTCGTCTGGAGCGGCTTGACGGTCAACACCACCGCGACGTAATGGCGAGTACCCAGCCGGTCTCTGTGGTCCACGATCTGCGACACGAATACGAACATACATTAGAAGTCTTTTACACATTCTAAAAAGCAATAAAAATTATATATTCAAAAAAGAAAAAATATATATCCATGAAGGTCATACCTGAGTTGTCCCAATCTTCATCCTCTGGCAGTGCCAAGTCAATGTCCTCGCGGAAGTCCACCCCTGCATAGGGGTAGTCGTTGATCATCACTATCTGTTCCTCAAGCCAGGAGAAGAAATCCTCACCAAAATCCAAGCACTGAGGCCCCCCAAGACGTCCTGCATAATCACTCCATCAAGCCATCCATGGCTCGGTAGGTGGACGGGGAGGCATAGCTATCTGTGGGCACAATAATGGCACCCTCGCCAAAAAGAAGGTGACTAGGATGCTCCCATAACCAAATTGGGAATTCTCTCCAACCCTACACTTGTGCACTTGTTCTTTGAGGTTGGCCAACACCGCCTCACACCAGTTGAATACTGTTCCCACCATACAATCCACTGCGAGATTCATTTGTGTACGGGACGCCTGATGGGGACCCGTGCTCCCTGCTGCACGTGTGATGGTGAACAGCACGGTTTTTACAGGAAGTTCTATAACATCTTTGATGACCACCTTGCCGTTTTTCTTACTCTAACCCTGACGGCAATACCGAGCAATCAAAGCGTCTGTGCTCGCCTCCGCAGCTGTGTATCCAGTAAAGTTCACCCGGGATCCTCTTTTCGAGAGGCCCGTGAGGAAATAAATATCCTCGAGTTCAATCTCGAGGGTGTGTTCTCCCACTTGGAAAGCTTGAATGTCAGGGTCCCACAATTGAATAAGATGGGTGAGAAGTTTGGCTTGCTGACGAATGCCTTTGGTCTTGAAGAATTTTAACAAACCGCATTCCCTCAGTATGGTCACAGTCCTTTGGTCATTTTCAGCCGCCAAATAATCCACTTCATGCTCTCGTTCTTTCCAACTGACCATTTTGATCCAAACAAGTTGCAAACTCCTGCAAAAGGTCATGGGAAACATTCAATAACTATTTAACAACTTGATCTCAGCTAAAAATTTGGAAAAAAATAATTTTCTCATCCTATTTTTCACCTCTATCGCGCCTGGGAAAAATTGGGCCGCGCGGTACTGTACAGTACCGCGCCTCTATTTAACTTCACAGCGTGGTACTGTTATACAGTACCGCGCTTCCCGATATGGGCCCCACGCGATACTGTGGAGGGCGATTTTTTCCTAATAGGGATTGCCCAAAAAATTATTTTTTCCTACTGAAAATGAGTTGTTCATGCATGAAATGAAAGAGAAGCTTGAAAGCTCTTACCTGGTGCAGACGGTTGTTGAAATGGTGCCCTGAATCTCCAGATATGAACTCTTGAAGTTTTGCTCCTCAAATGGGTAAAATCTCCTCTTTTGGTAAATACACAAGTGAAATGGTAACTTTCTCCTTTTACCTATTCTTTATATAGCTTTTTCACTTATTTTTTACTTATTATTTTACCTAGTTAAAATAAAACCCATTTCACATTACTAATATCTGGTTTTGTGAGCACTTATTGACAGGATCTCCTTTAAAGACAATGTATCCACACTGGCGTTCATTTATTGACCTTCATTTTGAGCCTACTTTATCTCTTTCGTGCTCTGGATTAAAACTTGAAAAAGATTCCAAGCGCTTTTACACCCGTGTCGTTCTTGTCAAACTCAAGTAAATGGTGTCGAGTTCGGTCAGCTTTACTCATGCTCGTAAAACGATGAGGAAAGTATTATCCTGGTTGTATTTTATTCTCTTTTCAGACCAGAATAATTAAAAAATTACGAAAAGGACCATTGGAGTCCATAATTAAGCTCTTTTCAGACTCCCTAAAATTGAAAAGATTGCCAAGTGATCTTGAATCTTTCACACTTGTAAAAGTATTTGAAAGGTCGTCTATTCGGTGATAGGTTACCCCTTTTTCGGCCCATCTAGACTATTTACGAGAAAGGTATACCTCAGTCAATTTTGGCTGGGAGAGTTCTCTCAGGAATTGTTTTACACTTTTTCGGGATCGAGAGACTAAATTTACGAAAAAGTACATTATGGAGCCTCCTTTAAGTTTTCCAGGCTCTCTAAATGTGAAAAACTACCGAGTTTTCCTTCCTTGGACTCGTTAAAATTTAACATCGAAGGGCCCACTTTGGGACGAACCCCTCCTTTCTCAGGTTCGTAAAACATGTGAGATTGGACTCATCTATGAGATGAGCTACACCGAGCATCTTTTATCCTCTTCAAGCTCGAAAAACAACAAAGAGGTACTCGTCTATCATGTCGGGGGAATATGGGGAACAAGTCAAGTTTGTTTTTGGCAGCTTGTCAGTCATTACCTTTGAACATGGCATGTGTCTGTCCCTTGTCTATACTGGGTATCCATTTTTCACTGAGTTATGGTCATCATCCTGAGTCATCTCCCTAGCCACGAGCCTACTCATTCGGTGTCTATCCTCTGCTATCAATAATCCCTGCTGCCAAGTCCTGTTACATGCCGTTATATGTTCAAAGGGTTGCATTGTTCAGAGTCGTTCATTATGTCAGGCCTCCACTGTGTCAGTACATACTCCACTGTTTCATCATCTTATACCATTGTTCGTTCCGATTTCGTGTCGATGATGTGGGAATCATTATGGCCTACCTTCGACGAGTCTGTTCCCATCGACGCCAAATCACTATCCGGGAATTGGACTTAGGAATCAACCATTAGTACCTTGGTACCTGCATGCCTCGATGGCAGGTTTCCTCGTGTTCGACAGTAGTTTTACATCACTGACCTTTGATCGAACAATCTCTCGAATGCTTGACATCAACTCATCTATTCGCATTTCGTTGAGATGTACTTCAGATACCTTGGGGATCATCGTCATCATTGGTGATTTCCCTTGCATTTGTTAACGGTTCACATCATTGACCGGTAATCAAATGGTTTCTACCATGTTCGACTTCAACACTTTGTAATCACATGGCTAGATTCGTGTCATTTGCGATCGGGTAGAAGACCTTGGGCGCACCTTTGTATCTTGATTGCGTCCAGGTTGCGATGGAGATGTCCTTTGTATTGTCACACGGATCCACTTTTTGTATTCGTCGTGGCTGTGTTATTACTGTCTCATGGATATACGCTTGTTCATAGTAGCCATGATCTATCCACAGTCTATATCATCTTAGTACTCATGGATCTGCAATGTATTGGTCGGCAGCCATGCTTTGAGTCATTTGTTTCCGAGCATGGGGATGCCCGCCTCGGTGGTATATCTAACATCTTGTTTCTGTTTCAGCTCCTTGTCGTTCTCCTCGATGCTATCTCTGCACAATATTTGTAAAGTCTTTCGGCCATCAGTCCCTTCTGACCTCACACTTTAGGGGGCATCTGTTATACGTCCATATTCCACGATGTCGCAACCTCACCACAAAAAGAGTTGACGACATTTCCCCTACTGCTTTAAACCACCCAGAAGAGACAAATGATGAGTAATCCTTGAAGGCAAATCCACCCTGTCAAGAATTAACCCAGCTGAGACTTTATTTACCCTAACCACTGTGCCTTGCTCAATTATAGGTGCGTGGTAGTCCATACTACCGCGCTATGCTCTGTCCTTGCCGCGCAGTACTACCGTGTTATGCTCTGATCTGGGGGCGCGGTACACTTTTTTAGCCTTTTTGCCATGGCTTGTGGGATTTGGATTTTCAAGAGATTTTTGAGGATTAGGGTCCCTGATTCGATCCTAACTCACTTTCTGTGATTAGTACTCCTGATCCACTTACCTCTCCTTAGATCCACCCTTCTCTCTTGTTGGTTAACCCTACCACACACTATAAAAGAGAGGCATTCCATGAGCAAAGAGGAGGACTCTTAGAGGTATCAAACTTATGATCTGGAAGCCTTGTGGAGATAGTTAAAGGAGGAAGCACTTGGAGCTGGAGGATTGGCTTGGACATCAAGCAACCTTTGTAAGCATTCTTCAAGTTTGTAATAAAGACAACTTGTCTTGTTTTTCCCATTTCATGTGTATTGCATAAGTTCTTAACATGGAATGTATCTAGTCTAGATTTGAATCTAATCTTTACTTCAAGGTATTTGGAAGCTTGTATGCTTGTTCCTTGTTTGATTTCAAAAGGTTCTACATTGGAGCATTTGGATCAAGAGCTAGAAGCGGGACAAACGTCAGATCGAAAGGTGAGTTATGTCTTTCATCTCTTCTGAATGCATGTAATCTTGTTGTGAAAGTTAGTTCAGGAATTTCAAGGTAGCATTTGTTTTGTTTTGTTCTTACCTTAGAGTTAGTTAGAAATCTGCTTTAAGTTAAGAGAATTTTGACTTATCCGTAGGGAAAAATTCTACCAACAATGCAGCAAGGGCAAGGCATGCAGCTAGCTCCGATTCAGCAATAGTACAATCAACAGCAATACCAACAGCAGGGTGGATTCCGTGGAGGATTCCGGGGTGGACGTGGTGGAGGATTTGGTCGCAGAGGAGGAAGAGGAGGTCATGGACCAGTTCAGTGCTATCATTGTGCAGTATGGGGACACTATCAGCACGATTTCCCACTGTTAAAGACGCAGTGTAAATTTTTCTTTGTTACAGACCATACAGTAGAGAACTGCTCGCAGTTGATTGCACGATGGCAGGCACGGAATGTTCCCCAGTTGCAGAATCAGAACCCGGCACAGCAGCCAGCAAAAAATTCGGTGCTGCAACCAGTCTAGAACTAGAACCAACGACCAATTCAGAAAGCTAATCAAAATGTGAACCAGCCGAGGAATCCACCGCTGAACCAGAATCAGGGTGTGAATGTTTCAACAATCTCAGCAGAGCCCAGGCCACATGATGCAGCTGTTGCGGTGATCACTCGGGGAGGTGCAAAAACAGGAGAAGACTCCTCACATCCGTTGATCCGGTTGGACAGGAAGAAGAAGGTGTCATTTGACATTAATTCAGAACGTGATATGTTCCATCAGGCTCGACGGGCATTGGATAAAGGCAAGGTTATCATCTGTGACATGCCCCCTATCTTTGATGACACATCAGACGCTGGTGCATCAACGCAGTCTAGAACTTTGCAGAAATTCCTGGAAAGTTGTTTATTGTTGGCAAGGGATACTGCTGTGCTTACCGAGATTGAGGGGTTGTTGTAGCGATTGCCAAGGGGATGCCAAGAATCCACGGTGAATTCCTTACAACAGAGGAAACCTGGCAAGGACATACAGATGAATATTCAAATTGGAGATTATGATGTCGATTCAGTCATTCTGGATCTTGGTTCGGATGTCAACATCTTAACCAAGCAGGCATGGCAGAAAATGGGGAGGCCCCCATTGAGCTAGTCTCTTGTACATCTCCGGTTAGCTAATCAGAGTAAAGTGACACCAATTGGGAGAGTCCCCCGGTTGATGGTGAAAATTGAGGGCATGAAGACCTATGCTGACTTCGATGTCATCGAAGTGGTTGAAGGAGGAAGCTCTTATCCCACATTGCTAGGGATCATATGGGCTAACGACAGTGGAGAGGTAATCAACTTCAAGCGACGGATGATGACTTTTGAAAATCACGATCTCAGAGTTATCGCCCCGTTGGATCTGGCTGAAGGATGTAGATACCTTGAACCAGTGAAAGATGAAGATCCCAACGGATGGGACTGTGCATTCAACATTTCAAAAGATTACATTCATATGATTGACAATGGTGAGCTTGGATGGCGCAATGACAACTCTGCGTCTTTCAACTCTGATGACGTGCCAGAACACTGGCAGAACCGCTTGCACGAGGTGTCGCTCCGTAAGTGTGGATTGATCACCCAGTCGCTATGCCGTGTCGCATTGAAATGGTCACACTACCAATATATGAAGGATTGCCTGGCTTGTTTTCCTTTCTGACGGAGTTCAAGGAATAAGTTTCAGAACCACAGCGATTGCTGGCATTGGACGAAGCACTGAAGGCTGCTCCAGCACACTGGTGGGCAACACAGAAGGCATCAATTGATGGATGGTCGAAATGCAGAAGATTGATGATGGTACGCTTCGGTGACACCGAGGTCTACCATGCAGGGAAGTATGATGGTCAGAATGATCCTGGAGGCCATTTGATGGAGTGTCAGACATTATGGGCATTGCGACCAAGAGATGAGTGGGTCCATGCATTTATCCATACTTTGGATGAAATGTCACAGTCATGGTATACGGTAGCTGAATTACAGGGAGAAAGCACTACTTGGTTGGAGTTGACCATCTGTTTTACTCATACATTTAGTTTTATTGATCCCAACCCGAATGTCCATAACTCTCTGCAAACCATTCGCGATGTGGTCATAAAGGTTGTTCCTGTGGCGTACCCGGTGGATCCACATATGCACTGCCAGATGCAATCCATTATGGAATGTTACAATATCATTGGTGGGCCCGAAGATGGTGATGATCCGTGGAATGTCAAAATTCCGGAGTCTGAAGGAAGTCGCGATGTGGTACCACCTGGTGCGCCAAGTGATCCATTCAGTCAGCCCTTGAAGCTTCACAAGATCAATATTGGGAAGGAGGCCACTCCCAAGTTCATGAATGTTGGAGATTATTGGGATGATGAGATGATGGGAAAGGTCACTGAGTTGTTACATGAGTTCCAAGACCTTTTTCCTACAAAGTTCTCTGAAATGAAAGGTATTTTGGGTGATCTAGGAGAGATGAAGATTCCCTGGAAACCAGATGCGAAACCGATCAGGCAGTGACCTTATCAGCTCAATCCGCGACATAAGGAGAAGTTCAAGGCAGAACTTGATCACATGTTGGATGCTGGTATCATTGAACTGGTGGAAGAGTCAGAATGAATCAGTCCTATGGTAGTGCAGGACAAGAAGACTGGTGACATGCGCATCTGTGTTGATCTACGGAAGTTGAATGATGCCTACTTGCATGACCCCTTTCTGACCCCGTTTACTGATGAAGTGCTTGAGGGGATAGGTGGCCAGGTGATGTATTCTTTCACGAATGGGTTCTCAGTCTATCATCAGATCCGTATCGTTAAGGAAGACCGCCGCAAGATGACTTTTGTGACAGAATGGGTATGTTTTCAGTATACTGTCATGCCATTCGAACTGAAGAATGCACTTGCGATATTTTCACGGGTTGTTGTTGCTGCATTCAAGGATTTCATCCATAAGTTCTTGTAGGTATACATGGATGATTGGACAGTCTATGGTTTGATCCGCGATCACCTGCCCAATCTGCAGTTGATGCTGGAATGTTGTTGCCAACACCGGATATCGCTGAATTTGAAGAAGTGCATTTTTTGTGCGCCGTTTAGAATACTGCTAGGTCACATTGTGTGCAAACAGGAGTTGTTAGTTGATCCAGCAAAGATTGTGCTCATTTTGAGCTTGACACCGCCGACTACCATTAAGTAGTTGAGGGCGACATTGGGGCATACTGGGTATTATCGCAAGTTCATCAGGGGATATGCTGTGATCACCGCCCCTATGGAGAAGTTATTGAAGAAAGATGTTGTATTTCAATGGAGCCCTGAATGTCATGATAGTTTGAGCAGCTCAAGGCTAAGATGGCTTCGGCACCGATACTAGTATTCCCGGACTGGAGTAAGGAATTCCATGTCCATGTTGATGCATCATCAATTTCACTCGGTGTGGTGCTAGTGCAACCAGGGGAGGGGGATCTTGATCACCCTATTGCTTTCTCCAGTCGAAAGCTGTCATCCACATAAAGGAACTACACCACTACTGAGCGGGAAGGATTGGCGATGGTCTATGTGCTACAGAAGTTCCGACACTACTTATTGGGCAGACATTTTAAGATGTTCACAGACCACTCTGCCTTGAAGTACCTGGTCAATAAGCATGTGTTGGGGGGGAATATATGTCGTTGGTTACTTCTCTTTCAGAAGTTCAATTTTTAAGTAATTGTGAAGCCAGGG
The DNA here is from genome assembly GCA_027924585.1 of Larix kaempferi. Taxonomy (NCBI): domain Eukaryota; kingdom Viridiplantae; phylum Streptophyta; class Pinopsida; order Pinales; family Pinaceae; genus Larix; species Larix kaempferi. Next base: position 12,262,923 of record BSBM01000289.1, read on the forward strand.
AAGTTGAATTCTGACCCTGATCACCTCTCATGGATTGAAATAGGAGAGGAGCCAACTAACATTGAAGACAGGTTTCCAGATGCACAACTATTTAGGGTTGAAGTAGCCGATGGCTATTTCGAAGAAATCATTCAGTTTCTGGAAACAGGTACCACACCAGAAGAGCTCACCACTAGTCAGAAGAAGCAATTGGTGGTTAAAGATGCTGACTTCCAGCTCATCGCAAGAGAGTTATACAAGATGGGAGCCGACGAGATATTATGACGGTGTGTCTTACCACACAAGCAAGTGCAGATATTGAAAGAATCACATGGAGGAGTAGATGGAGGACACTACAGTGGTCGGGTGACTACTAGAAAGGTGCTTCAGGCAGGGATCTAGTGGCCCATGCTCCATAATGATGCGACTGACTATGCGCGGTCCTGCAACGTCTGTCAGAGAACTGGGAAGCCATCCAAGAGGGATGAGATTTCGTTGATGCCTCAATTAACACTGCAGTCGTTTGACAAATGGGCCGTGGATTTTGTGGGACCCATCAATCCATTGGGTAAGTGCACTGGTGCCAGATATATCATCACAATGACAAATTACTTGACCAGATGGGTGAAAGCTGCACCAATCGTTGATTGTTCCGCAGCCATGGCTGTGCGGTTTTTGTTTGACAACATTATCACTCGCTTCAGCTACCCCAAGATATTACTGAGCGATCAAGGCAACCACTTTCTCAATCACACCATCAGTGCACTAACGGAGGAGCTGCATATTCAGCATAGGAAGAGTACACCATATCATCCACAGGAAAATGGGACGGTGGAAGCTTTCAACAAGATATTGGAACATGCGCTGAAAAAGGTGTGCAATGCGAACCGTGACGGCTGGGATCTCAAAATCCCAGTAGTATTGTGGGCCTATCGCACCACATGTAAAAGGTTGACGGGTTAGACACCATTTAAGCTGGTGTATGGACAAGAAGCAATCATGCCAATGGAGTACATTGTTCCAAGTATGCGCGTAGCAGCAATGACAGGAATGGAATCTGCGGCAGCATTGAAGGAACGTCTATCACAGTTAGTGTAGATGGAGGAAGATCACTTTATCGCCTGTTTCCATCAAGGTGTGGAGAAGGATCGCCACATCAAGAACAAATAGTTTCAGCAGGGCGCCTTGGTGCTGTTGTATGAGAGCAAGTTTATGAAACATCCAGGAAAATTGCAGATGCATTGACTTGGTCCGTATCACATCAGTAGCATAACTTCAGGAGGAGCAGTACAGTTGCACCAGTTGGGTGGAGCGATGCTCCCCAAGTTGATTAATGGTAGTAGGTTGAAGCCCTATCGGTCGGGCTTGGAACAGCGCGATGCTTGAGTCGCACTGAAGAAAAAAAAAAGTGTAGATTGATCAGCGGCAAGGTGGTGCACCAACATGAACGGAATGCAGAAGCAAGGAGGCTTGTACCGCAAGTTAGGAGCAGTCCATGATAAGTGGCAGGGTCACAACCGGGTCAAATTAGCAATAAATGCCAAAAGTTAAAATAGTTAATTAACGACAGTTGTTCAAATGATGGGAATTAATAGCGGATCCGTTCGATCGGATGACAGGATCAACAACGTATTTGTGTCATTAATACAGGATTTCGGTTGAGTTAATGTAGGATTTAGTGATGATTATGGAGGCTTTGGATGGATGCTATAAAAACGGGTAGAAGCTGGTCGGAAGGCACCAAGAATTCAGTTGTTAAGTGCCTATGCAGAGTTGAAGAGTATTGTTATAGCTTGGAGAGTGTAGTTGTGCATTGGGAAAGGTTCAGTTGAACTTGTAGAGTGCCGTTAGGATGGAGAAGCTATCGATTGAGAGCGTTGGATACGGTATGCCACGAGAGCTAGAAACGGTTTAGATTAGCAGTGAGGTTGAGTCTCCTTTCACCGAGATTTCCAAGGAAGAAGTTGTGTCTACAGGAGATGTCAATCTTGAGGTAGAAGTCGCAAACATGCCGATGGGGACGTCAGTAATCACCAAGCAGCGTCGAGGGGGTCAGCATTTTGAGTCATCATAGAGCAAGAGGCAACTTAGATCATCCACTGCGGGGGTAGGAGAAGCTCAGGTGTAGGTAGGGAAGTCCAATCACCACATTGACGAGTCTGCCCCATGGGAGGGACTATCAGCTGTTGACATCCCTGGGTATATCCCTCCCAGTCAGCCGGATGCTAGCCCGCGCAAGTTGAACCCGAAGCAGAAGTATGGCGTGAAGATGCCAGCGCTCCCTGCTGGAATGGAGTGCTCTGTTGATATTGTTCCGGCGTTGATGCACCTATGATATGATGATCATGATATGGTGGCCCACCCAGAAATTGCATCGGCCCCATATGTGCCCAAGTCAACGACTTACTGTGACGCCGATTGTATAGGACTGGACACATGGATTGGAATAGGATGGCTTGTTAGGGCTCATTAACATGACGCATTTTGGGTGGATGGTGGAAGTTAACGCGTGTGTGGAGCAGTTGCTTGTGTTCTTCCATGGTGGTTCCTTATGGCTAGATCAAGAAATTCCGATCACTGTTGATTTGATTTCGTCCATTATCGGCCTGCCTAAAGATGGAGTCGATTCCTTGCAGTACTTCCAAGGGAAGGCGAATGACAAAATGTGGGTGGGTCAGCTGGTGAAGAAATATGGCTTGGAAACGGATGGCCGTGGGTATTGCACCCATAGTATCAATGATAGGGCGGTACTCACCGACACCAATATTTTATCCTACAAGGTGGTCATGGGTGGTCATCCTAACCAGTGCAACTCAGGGATTGTCGCATGTGCAGTACAATGCGCGGAGGGCATCCAAATGAACTAGTCCTTGTTTCTATTGAATCAGTTGGCGGAGGATGCCACGGAAGTTCAAGCCGGTAAGGGCTCATTTACATATAGCTGTGCTGATGCCTCGAATATCGCTACATCAATCAGCAAGGGATTCTCCCTAGTAAGCGATCCCAACTAGATCTCCCACCGTTTGGTATGGGGAATCCGTCCAGTTAATGGTTCTGGCTACCGTGTGAGATTTGAAGATTTGTTTTTTTTTACCGGTTGTGGCCCGATCCACCGGTTATGTATTTTTTGTATTTATTATGATATGCATGTGCCCTAGATTAAATGCATGTGGTAAACAAATCTATGTTTATCTAATTTAAATCAAAATTATCCTATCCTTATAAGGAACAAATTTAAAGAATGGGTAATAAACTGAAAACACACCCAATAACTCCATAGATAGCTATTGAATTGGAAGGAGCATTTACAACAGAAATAAAGATTATCCAAGATAGCCTAGATAAAGATAAGCACTCAATCACCCATTTAACACAGATATTTTGCAAAGGAAATGAAACCATTCATAGCAGAGAATTAATTCACAATAGCCAGGAAAGATCTCACAGGAAATGTATGAAAACGTAGAAATAATTTGGCAATTATCCAACAAGACTCCAAGCAAAGTGTTGTGTCGGCTTCCATAGGCCAAAACGATTTATCTTATTCATGTAGCAGAAATAGTTCTTTTACAAGACATAAAACCTTTCACCTACCAAAATTCATTTCTATCTCATTCTAATCAGCTATATATAGATTTACAAGATGTGCCAGGAGTTTCCACCTGTACCCTAACCATTTAAATTTCTCTAATTTGTCTTGTAGTGTTAATATTACAAAAAGTGAAATATCTCCAATAACTTTACAAAAATCGGGAGTCAAAGATTACAAGTCATTTTAATATTTCAAAGGTACATGCATAAAATATCCATCATAAGGCATGCTATCCCTGAGCTAGCTCTTTGGGAGACTTAGGGGCTTCTGAGACTGCCAAAGTTTCTTCTATCACTACTACGACAGCTCGAACACTTTCTGAAGTAGAGACCTGATTGGCTGCTAGTACTTTATCTGCCTCTGCTATATAATTTCCCCACTGATTTGTTTCTTTTACTATATTTATTCCAACTAGGGGAATCATAAATCTGAGGGACACTCTTTGCTTGGTGAGTTCTTCTGCTAAGACAATTATTTCTGCCATTGTGGCCCTGAGACTTTCTTCTAGGCGGTGTTTATGAATAGTTGCTTCACTGATAAATTGGTGCAAGTATTCTGAAGTCAAGACATCTAGCTTCTGCACATATTCACTTTCTACCTTGAGTTCCTCACTTAGCTTAGATAAACGTTGTGCTTTATCTGGGAATTCTTCTAAATTTTGAGGCATCGCTATCTGACAACTTTCCTGTGTGGCTTGTATTTGGGAATACAAATTCTTGCACCGCTCATAAGTATCTAAGGTTACGGTGGCCAACTTTACTCCGTAGTCTTTAGAATATTCTAGGGTGCATACATCTACCCTGTACTCAACAATAGACTTAAGGGGAAGAGTTGCCGGGAACTTTGACTTCCCCTCCCTCCATTCTATGTGTTTTTTAATCTCTCCACTGATGCGTGCGTGCTTCTTCCTGACTCGAGTGGCTTCGACATTGATTTCCCTAACCTGGGCCATTATTTCCTTTAGCTTGTATATTTCCTCTGATAGGAGTTCTTGGATGCCATAGGTCTCTCTTAGTATTTCACAGGATTGCTCGTGGAAGGGGCTAATGTCTCCCATTTTGTTGTTTTCCAGCTTTAATTGTTGCTCTAACAATTCATTGCCTCCTTGCAACTTTTCAATGTGTTCTTTTAGGTCGACGATCTCTTGAATGTTGTCAACCTTCTCTGATTCAAGCCTCATATTTTTTTCTTCAAGTTCTCCCTTTTCTTCTTTTAATACCCTTACTTGTATTGCCAGAGCCCTCTTGTCAGCTTCCAGTTGTTGGAGAATTTCATTTAACTCTTCCATTGAGATGAAAGAGCATTATTCCTCTCGATCATCAAATTTGTATAATTCTGCTCTTTGACTAAGGCTTCCTGCAACTGACATGCCTTCTCCTTTTCTTCATTCAATTTATCTCCTAGTAGGTTTACATTGTCTGTAGTTGCTGTAACCGTGGCTACAGAGATGGATGCTAGGAGCTTAGCTGCCTCCTCTGTGTTCTGCATGACCGTGGTCTCATGTGTGGTGATGATGTTTGGCCGAAAAGGTCTTTTCAATTTGGAACCTATCTCTTTGACAATGGTTTTTCTTTTCTTGTTGTATGCGAAATTTTCCCATTTAGAGACTGTACTGCCTTTGTAGGGTGTAAAAGGGACAATGGGGAGATCTCTTATGGGGGAACCCATATCTAAGTTTTGAAGGTCTGGACTTTTGGGATCAACATCCTCTTGGGATTTTTTTTCTTCTTCTTCTTTCCTTTGTTCCTCTTCTTCCTGCTTCGCATTTCTTTCCAGTCTGATTCTCTCTTCTTCTTCTTTCCTCTTTGCCTCAGCTTCGGCTGCCTGGACTCTCAATTTTTCTTGGATTTTCTTGGCTTGTTCTAGGAGCCTTTGTTCTTCTTTCGAGAAAACCTCAGCAGTCTCCACCATATCATTTTCTCGCTGCGGACCTATTTTCCCCACAACATTAGAGCTCAAGCTAGCCCCTCCTTTTCCCATTTGACAAATCTATAGCTCAGCCATATTGTTGATCCCCCTATATGCTTCCTCCTATTGATCATAAAAGTTGGCATACTCACAGGGAGTGGAGAGTTCTTTGCAATGCTGTGCAATTTTTCCCCGTCGATCATTCCTATGAAAAATCCTTTCTCCAAAATGAAAGCTCCTCAACTCTGCAACAAAATATTTCACAGTTGCAATTCCTAAGAACTTGTAGGCCCCGACATAGAAGGGTAAGGGAGAGAAAGTAGCTTTCTTGGCCTTATACAGGGTATTACCCATTCCATCAATGAATACCTGCCTTACCATCTCCTTGTGGACTATATAATCCGTAGCGTACCTAGGTATAATATACGGGGATTTGGAACCTCCGTACATTCTTATGTAGGTACCTTCTTGAGAAAAATATAAATCACCATATTTCTCCAAAGCTTCCATGGTGTTCTCAGATAGCTAGTTGGGTTCTTCATTAAATATTAACTCATATAGGGGCATGATGAACTCCTCGCAAATGAGTTTGTAATCCCTCTTGTAATTTTGAGACCAGAAGATTTTGTAGGCAATGAACACTGAGCCATCTACCGAGTTCCATATGCATCCCAACTTGGGAAAGGGACATTTCGCCATGATACAATCTATCAGGTAAGAAGCCATATAAAATTATTCCTTCCTCTCCACTAACCCTTCTTATGCCATTGTTATAGCTGATGACAGGCTGTCTGAGAGAATATCATCCCAATTGAAGATTGTCCCTTTGAAGGTTACAGAGTGGATGATAGGAACCCATTGCAACATAAACATTGTCCCATCGAGTCTCCTGAAGATTCTGCTTAACATGAGAGCGATCAGTCTGAAAGGAGGCCTCATATTCTAAACCTCATACTCTTCATTGTCTTTTCTTCTAATTTGCTTGCCTGTAATTAACAACCTCCTTTCCATCTCTAGATTATCCATCTAGATACCTTCCAACCATGCATCATCAAGCCGCTACTATGCTTTGGGTAACTTGTAGGCCGTTGAGATATAAGATGGGTGAAACAAGGCGAAGTCCTTTCCTGTGCTATCTGCTATAACTCTTGTCTTGGTGTTCACATGTTGCAACACCCATCCAATTACTTCTGAGCACGGGAAGAGTTCTAGATGTGTGGCCGCCTTGGATATACAGGAGTTTCAAATGTTTTGATATAAACATTCCTCCTCAAGAAGAGCTTTAGGGAAGTCCTGATCTCTTATCATGCGGTAGACATCTCCCCAGTTTACTTCTGGAGATATGCCTGTGGTGCACTTGGTATCCTGGAACGTTGTTTCTACTCTTGTGCTTTCATCAACTGCCTTCAATTTTCTCTTGCCACCTTTAGCCATTTTGAAAATACTGCTCAACAACTAAACGCGAATAAGAATGTGTGACACGATGTTAACAATCCAAACTAGCATGCCTTTTATAATGATAATATCCAAATGCTAACTGAAAACTCCCAACTTCCATTTGATCACTGTTTCCTTTTTAAAAACAAAAAATACTTCTTTCACGTGCCATTTTATAATCTTGAAAAAACTTTAATTCAGTTACCTCTGCCATTGATATTGCAATTGGGGATCATGAAAGCAAATGTACATAGGTCGGTCTGGGTATTTTAAAAGACAAGAGAAAGATTGGCATGTAAGATGTAATTCCACAGTTGTGAAAATGCTAAGAAACCTGGTGCGAGGACGGGAAGGGTTGGTCTAAATAGGTGATGAGTAGACGCAGCATTCTTCTAATCAATTAAGCTGTGGGAACCTTGAGGTTCTAGGGCCTTTTACGTCCATGCTTAGGGCTGCGAAAATGTCTGAGTCGGGTGCACAAAGGGTCGACGATGGGCGTAGTTGCTCTGAGAAGTGCGCCATGGCTTAGAATAGAACAAAAGAAGTGACAGATCATGTCCCTTTAAACATAAAGCATACATTATAACAAGGTCCACGAAGGTACTAACCTGTAAGGGACGAAGGATGTTGACGCTCGATACAAGGCCTGCAAATCTGGAACATGTTTCGCATCTTCAAACGGGGACGAGAAGAGAGCTCCAGGTGACGAGAGACAATGGGATGCAAACGGGGTTCACCCCTTATAAATATCAAACGGTACGTGTGAAACATTAATACGGTGATTGCAATGTCATTTAAAATGGGATTTAAGGCTGCATACGGATGGGTCAAATCACTCCCCTTTCCAATAATTACGACCGCCACAAACAGAAAGGTTACATTAAGGCTTCCGACCAATGCAGAAAGAAAAGCTGAAATTTGTTCGTCATTGCGGGAAAACTACCCGAATGTTTCCACAAAAGAGTATCATGCTGCGATGCACTGGCAGACTTAAGTGAGTTTTTCTGCTTTTACAGGAAAGTTAGCTGATTTTTATCGAAAATGTGCCATTCTACCCACCGGTGCGGAAGAGATAGGTGAGTCTTTCCGCAAAAGACTTGTTGATACGTTTTCGATGTTTGCGAAAGAGTTAGATGGAAGCTTCCGCCATAGTGGATAAACTTGATGAAAATGTTCTACCGCGGGGCCACTTGATCAAAAGTTTCGCCCTTTCGGAAGTTTTAAGATAAAAATTTTCGCCGCGGTTCGACTTAGCCCTTTTTTACTCCGCGGTTTCGGACGGCTTAGACCAACTCTTCCGCCGTTGCGGAAAGGTTAGCTCAGATCTTCTACCGCACGGCCCAAAATCTTGAATTTTACTTAAGCAAAAAAGACATAACTCAAAAAAAAGTTTAAGGCAAGTTAAGACCTTTTTTTTTTTAGGGGAAAAACTAAGGAAAGATGATGATGTCCAGATCACCTTAGGCAGACCTTTTTTCAAAAATAGAGGAGGGGCCCCAATATTTTTCCAAAACTCAAAGGAGGGGTTGTTTTTCCAACAACAAGCTGGCTGCTACTCTTGATTGCATTTGTGGCTTGGAAGGAGCCCGATGTGTATCAGGGCATGGAAGTTGCAGCTGCAAATGAGTGGCGAGGTGCGCGCTATCAAAACTTATGGTATGTACGGGAGCCAGAGCAACTCCAGGATTGCCAATTTCTATTCTGGCTCTATTGGGAGATGCTTTGCAATGTAGCAACAAAGGTACCATGGATATCCGAAGACACTTCGGCAAAGTTTAAGTCGATCATGGAGTTTGCGATTCGAATGCATGCTATTTACGTGCAGGTAAGGCGTGACCCTGGTCAACAGTGGTTGCTGACCCTTACAAGGTAACGATGAAATCACTGGATTCCATTGTGAATGATTGGCCACCGGAATGGCGCGAACCTGTGGTGTTGGCCGAGATTGAGGTCAGAGAGTCGACGAAGGGTCGAGAGGATTGCACATCGACGCAAAACCCACACAGTCATCAAGATTCCATCAAAACACCGATGGATTACGACAGTGACCATGCCTTGGAAGAGAACAGAATGAAAGGGCACCAGGACCCGGTGATAATCAGTGGGTTGCCCCTGCTGACGGAAGGGAACTTGGGTCAACTCATAAAAGCAATCGTTGATGCATCCACCACAGCAACTCAGAAGATGACAAGGGCGACTAATGAAGGTTTCCATGCACTCACCACTCATATGGACTCTTTGTATGACATGGTTTCGTGGAGAACACCGGACGACACAGTGGCACCACAAGTTAGCACAATTGGCACCGAGCCACGGGTTCAGAATGTGGAGATTCCCCCGATTGTGATTGTGATTGAAGATGAGGCTGTGAACGCCTTGATGCAGCAGTTACAGAAGGTATCCATTAATGTTAACACATTGCCAGCGAAAGAGTTGACCACTATGCAGGAAGCTACCAGCCGGGAGATGACAAACCGACTATGGGAAATTAGTGGCATGTGCATTCAATTGCAGGAGAGCGAGGCCGACGTGAAGCGCACCTTTGAAGAATTGAACAAAATGGATGCTTCAGCACGGCAAGCCATGGATGATCTCAAGGAAGATATTAGGAAGGAACGAGCTGAGAAGGCTCGCAAGATTGAAGAATTGAAGAAAGAGCATGACCGCCTCATAGCCAAGAAGGCCAGTATGTGGGATGACAGTGTACGGGTCGACCAGGCCATCACGGAAGCTTATCAGCATGTGCCAGAGCCCACTGAATAGGTGGATGTGCTCCAACAGGTGCAGTGATTGGGGGCTGCCATTGTCTAGTTGAGGGTGGAGAATCAAGAATTGAAGGCTCAGGTGAACCCTGGTACGCCTCAAGTTGAAGTCGACGACAGAAAAAGGGTGATTGAGGAGGTCGCAACTCAGATGGAGGAGTTGGAAAAGGCCACGATGAAGCTCACAGCCGATACTGTACAGTTCTGGAGCCAAATTATCCAGGACGAGCAGGTTGACTAGTTGATCAAGTATCGACAGGACGCAGAGGAATAGTTGGTGACACTCAAGGCAGCCATGCACACAATGCCACCCATGGAACAGGTCACCAAGTCTCAGGACTTAAAGGAATTGTATCAATGAGTTACCAAGGCTGATGAGCGATAGAAGAAGCGTGCTGTGCAGCTGGAGTAGTTTCAGGATGTTGGGGGATAGTTCATCACTAGGGCTAGTGAAGCGCTTCAGGCAGTACAGAAGGGTCATCAATAGGTGACGGCCAAGTTCACTGTGCATCCATTTGCAGAAGATGTGCTCAACAGTCAGGTCATGGCTACAGAAGCCAAGGAAATGGTGACAACAGTCACGTAGAAATACAAGGATTTCAAAGTAAAGACCCCAAAATACACCACGTCCAGTTGACGTGGCTTGAGGGTGAGCCACAAGATTGTGTTGGGGGCCTGTTGGCAGGCGGTTTGGTAAGGAAGAATCGCAGCATCACTAATGCCGCGACACATCAGAAGAGGTTGTGGAAGGCATAATGATAGACTATTTTATGTATTTTTGAGTTGATTGTACCGTAGAATGCAGGTTTTTGGGTCATTGAACCATTGAGATGTAATTTTGAGTTAATTGTACCGCAGTAGGCAAGTGTTTGGGTCATTTGGCCCGTGTCAGTTAGATGTTGGGTCATTTTTCCAAGAGTCGGTTAGGAAGTTGTTAGTAAGTGGACAAGCATTGTAAAGGTGGAAGCCTATTTATAGTCAAAGAGTCATATGTGTTGGATAACCTTTTGATTTGATCGGGGCACGATTTTTGGATGTTGTTTATGCACATATTTGAGTCTGTATGTGAGATAAAGAGATATTGTTGAGATCTGGTTTTGTGGAGATGTTGTATCAGGTTTTTTTTGAAGTAATATGACATGATGGGACCGTTTGGTGAAATTCCCTGTGTAACTTTTATGTTAATGCATGTTGTGATGATTTCTTGCTGCAGTTAATACTTTAATGTTATACTTGTCATGATGAATGTTCATGTTGAATGATGATGTTAATCTTGAATGCATAGATATGTTTTGAATGCTGCGATAAGTTAATTAATTGTTGCCACAATCATCCTCCATCATTCGGCAGAAACATGGTTCCGTCCATTCTCCCTTGAACGCCTCGGGTGAGACCTCATCTGCTCCACAGGTGTTGCTAGACAGGGTAAAACCTATCTGGGCTGGTGCTTAGGGAGATCGCAGTGGGTTGGTGTCGACAGTGATGGGAACCCTTGTCAACTGGGTTTGAGTCAACAATGGCTAGATGGTTCTATTAGACTCATTTGGTCACACTTGACTGACTCTTACCATTTATGACTGATACTACCGACTAGATGATGTCTCCATAGTTATTCATGCTAGACTTTGAGCTCAGATTCGAATGCCCTACTTGGCTAATTCGAATCCTATATGATGCCTCATAATTGATCATTGTAACACATTCTCTACATTAATTATTCATTGTATGATATTGACATTGTCCATTATTCTATGTTTATGAGTGATTATTGAATGCATGCTTCTTCTTCTTTGCTAATAATCTTGAGAGTTAGAATGTGAGTTTGTTATAGTTGCTAGATCCCTGCATATTATCACAGCATTATCGAGAACACTCTCATTGGATTTTATCGTTCTTCTCAAGAAATTGAATACACTGTTGTTTTCACATAATTTCATGACATTCTTTCTTGGTCCTACAAATAAACGTTTGGCATATATCATTGGATTCTAAAAAATGACATCAAAACTTATGATAATGTTAGACCAGTTCCACAAAAGTTATATCCTATCAACCTGAAAAAGGAAGAAACTATCAAGGTAGAGGTAGAGAAGTTACTCCATTTTTCATTTATCTTTTCCTTCTAATGGAATGGGTATCCAAGCATGTCCCAATTGATAAAAATTAAGGTATGATTCGATTCCATACTAATTGTTACACCCAAAATCTACTCATCATGAAATTCAGTGTATACACCCCTGAAGATACTTGGACTAAGTAATCATCCTGGGAGGATTTGTACTCAATTGTGCTCAGTTTTGAAGGATCGTCGTAGGTTGCAAACTATCAACATGCGACGTCGCACCTTGCTCCATTACAGGGTGCGACAAAGTCAGTTAAGTGGAAAAAATAACTTCTTCGAGATCCATCTCGAAACTTGTTGACTTGGGACCCTATCCCTGACCTCTTGGAAGAGCTAGCACTCGGTTCCTAAACCTTTGGAGAGATCCCTTAAGCCTCTCCTACCATTTCTCAACCTATCCTATCCATACCCTATCCATTTAGTGCTATATAAATGAAGCTCACTCCCATCCCAAAGGGAGGAAGGCTATGGTATCTACATGCTGGTGAAAGCATTCTTAGAACACCTCCACTCACCTATTGGAGAACTCATACTTCCTTGGAAGGATATGGCAATCGGCTTTGTCAGAGAAGGGATACAACGTCAAGCCTTGGTTGTGCTTCTATATCTCTATCATGTACTCCTCTATTTGCAGTAATACAAATGCTTTCCACCAATGTTGTTCGTGTGTGAAATGATATTGAGTAGTTTACCTGCTTAACTATTTACTTAGGTCTCTTATTGTATAGATGTCTTTTACTGGTTTCTCTTGTCGCTTGTCTTGACAGGTCTTGCAGCTTAGATCTGACGATCATGAGACATGGAGCAACATTCAGGAGAAAGGATTGCGTAGTGAAAAGGTAAGACATCTAGTACTTGATCCTTAAGTAGATCTAGGAAATGCATTGGTAGTCTGTTCTATTTGTTCTAGACTCACTTTGAGCTAGGGAGATCCGGCTCGCGTTCGCTCAAGTGGATTGTTCGATAACAAATCTGGAGACCATACTAGGGAGTATATAGAGTTTGGTCAGTAGTTGTTAATCTGAGAGTCATTTTCAGCTAATTGCTTGACACAAGCCTTTTATTTTTTTCCATTTACTTCTTAGAGTTCATTTCACTATCAGATCTTCGTATTGAAGACTTTGATCTACTTCCCCTGAGTTCATACAACTCATTCCCAAACCATTCCATGGTTCATTGCTGAGAGATCTGATTCATTTTTGAATCTAGACTTCACCTATTGCACCTAGGTAGTGGAAACAGAGCGACACTGTGTCATTGTGAGTCTCTATTATTTACCTGTTGGATACTCGTCGCACCCCTTGCATTGGAAAACTGCGACATCGTTGCACTTCCCATGTAAGCAAACTGCGACGTCGCACTATGTACAAACACAGAGTGCGCCGATTTGTCAAATTTTGACATGAAGGCATCTCTTCTCTATTTGACAGTCTAGACTTTGGTTTGTTGTATGAACTCTCTCTGTGCTACAAGATCCAGCCAGGGATCCCACCTATGATTTGTGTTTTGAGTGTTTGGTTCTGTTTGGATTGATTTTGGGTTCCATTTTGGACAAGTTTGAAGATCGGTAGTGGTGGATACTCTTGTCTCCTCCACCTTCATCTGCTCACCCTTACATTCCCTTCCTTCCATCCTTGATCTGATCATTACATTAGATCAGCTTCCAGACCTCGTTCTCATTTTGTTTGAGCTTTTCTTGCTTGGTTTGCTTGCTGCTGCTTGATTTTGAGTTAGTGTGTTTTTCAGCTTGGTTGGGTGCTTGTCTTTTCTTGAGTTTTCTGAGTGTGCTGAGTGCAACAAGTAGTGTTTTATTTTCAGTCATTTAGATCTGAAAGCTGAGTTGTTATCAAGTTTATTCTTTGATGCATCCATTGAAAAGTTAAGAAGTGCTTCTTTCCCATCATTTCTTGAACATTATTGAAGAAAATTGTTGTGCATTGGAAAATTCTCGTTTATGTTTTGGAAAAATTGAATGAATGTATGATCTATTGTGTTTTTCTCGAATTATGAATCGCTCATTTTCTTGAAAGGCTCAAAGTACACTTCAATTTTTGCAAAATTGATTCCATGCTAAGGAAAGATAGATGCATTATTAATTTATGTTTCTTTTAGGCCATTGAAAGTGAAATTGAAAAACTTGCATATTCCATTTCAGAATCCTCTCTATTCATTACCTAGTATTGTTTTGATTTGAAAAGAAAAAGAAAAGGAAAAATGCTTTGATTTGGATAGTAGTGTTGTGATTTTTTGTGTTTTGTTTAAAAAGGAAAAGAATACTTTCATTGTCAACTTTTGTTTGAATTGGGATTGTGTTGCATTCAGTTTGTTTTGGCAATACTATTGGAAAAAGTTTCCTCCTTCCCATAGCTAGAATTCATTGAAAGAAAAGAATATTTCGTGCATGTAGCTAGGGCTTGCATTATGCTTCCAATTATGTACTCACCTCATGCATTCACCTAACCGTCCAAGATAAAATTAACGGTAGAACTAGGTAAAAGTTTTAGCAACTCGTGTGTAAGTTAGAGACATGTTCCGGCGTTGTTAAGCGTGGCAGCTATCATTATTTTCCAGCACTGTATCCCGAGGGTATTGTATTCTTCCACGTACGTATTAGTATATCGAGCTCCTTCACGAAACCACCAAGTACCATAATCCGTACTTGGCGTATATCGAAGGGTGTATCACGTACTCAGTAGTATATCGGAAGGTCCCTTGCCGAATGGTTGTGCATTAGACAGCACCACTACGGATTTGAGCTCCCATGTACCTTGCGTATATCGGGAGACACCACTAGGATTCCTGAAACCAACCAAGTTAACCATTTGGCCGTCTTTGCAAAGCAATACACCAAGAACAACACTCAGGGAAATTAGCACGCACGTTCTTTCCAGGTAATCGGGTATGCAGGCAAAGGTACAGTCCCAATCCTCCTTGTCGCGTCATATTGTTGGACCCTGTAATATATCGCGGTTTGTGATGCCTTCATAATCCCGTGAGGTTCCAAACTTTTGAATCCACTCTATCACATAAGTTTGCTTGTTGCCTTAGTTTGAGTAGGTTTTTCTGGACTACTTTTCTTTTAGCATACCCTTAGGAGAAACGCTGTTTCAGCCATCCTGGATGATTATCCCGACACTCTTTTGAATTTTCCTTGGAAAAGATCCCATAGGATCTTAAACTTATCACCCGAATATCCCCTTAATCTGGAGGTTATTTTGAGGGTAAGAATGGATCAGGGTAACGCGGTCATAGTTACTGAAGTGGAAAACCCCACTCTGAATGTTGGAGGACTTTTGTTTCCACAAACTCCTCCAAATTCACCTGCCTCTCATCCCCTGCAGGATGAAGGAGCACAAACTCTTGCTTCACGATACCTTTCTCCTGTCATCTTGGGAGAACCTGTATCGTTGGAATGGATAAACCGACCCCAGGACAACCCTACAGCAGCTGTTGGTCCTTTAGTAGCTTAGTAGACATCTTCTACAGACCACCTAGTGGCTCATTTTTCCATCTCATCCCCACCTAACTGGACTACTCCAGAGTTCTCTAGGCCTTACTATAGGCCTGACCCTATCGAGATTTTCGGCCCCATCCATGAACGTTTGGAAAAGTTACGTATTAGAGGTGATGAGCTTCGAAGACAAAGTCTCGAGCAACACTCTGAAGAGTTTTGAAATCTCCATTTCCAAATAAGATTTGACGACGGAGACATCCCAGTTCATCTGATATCTTTCGGATCACCTGAAGCACCCCACCCATGAGACTACTAATAAGACTTGTCAACCCTCGCAAGAGTCCAGTCCTGCACCTCAAGTGAACCAACCTATGGAAGGACAATAGTCCAACACACCTATCACTACCACAGTTACTTTACCGATTCCTCCCCCACCTCAAAAGTCGAGGGGAGGGTATTCCATTCCCATGGATTATCTCATTGGTAATGTTATTACTACGGTAGCTAGTCAACAACCAACGTTGGTTCAACCTTTGAATGGTGGTCAACCTGTCGTGGCTAGGGGGAAACCCCCGTTTCTTAACTAGAACATAGGCGGTGGAATCCCCAATGGACCTTCCCAACCCGCTAGACCATCCACCACGGGATTATCTCATGTTTGGGGACCATCCAATGTAACTCAACCCTCATGGAGTCAAGTGTATCCAGGTTTTGTTAACCCTGTTCCAGGCCAACCTAATCTCGGAAATGCACCATACGGGATACCTTATCCCAGGAATCTATACACTCTATGGGGGAAACAACCTCTATTGCAATGCAGACCCCCACCCCCATCCCTCAAGTACCACCACCCCCGATCAGACCTCCCCCACCTCCTGTTGGAGGCGGCGGGCCCCCACCTAACCTTGCTGGAGATCCACCTCATTTTACCTACAATATCCCTCATCCTTCCAGCAGTGGAAAGAATGGTCCACCACCCCCTCCAAGCAGAGGCAGCGGGGGACCACCCTATCATAGTGGAGGAGGACATTTCCCTTCGGGTGGCAGAGGTGGTCCATCACCCCCTCCAGGTGGAGGCGATGGAGGACCTAATTACTATGGTGATGGCGGCATTGGTGGAGACCCTCATCCTTCCGGCAGTGGAGGTGGTGGGGGCCCCCATCCTTCTGGCGGTGGAATTGGTCCACCACCCCCTCCAGGCAGAGGCAGTGGTGGGCCACCTCATTACGGTTATGGATCCCCACCTCCTCCTAGTGGTGGTAGTGGACCTCCACCCCCTCCCGGTGGTGGAGGTGGGCCCCCACCTTATTGGAACGGACCACCTTATGGTGGCGGACCCCCTTACGGTCTGGGCGGCACGCCCCCCTATGGCCAGTTTCCTCCTGGTACACATTACAATCAGTTTGGTCCTTACACGCCTTATCCATATTATCAATACACGCAGCCTAACCCACAGCTTCCCTTCCTAGCTACTTTGGACCTACCGAACCTATCCCGTTTAACCAACAATCCTATTTACCACGGATCTAACTGGCTACCAATTCCGGTGAAACTTCCGTCTGATATCCCCAAATTTGACGGCAAACCAGGTGAAGACCCTAAAAACCATGTGATGACATACCACTTATGGTGTTCATCTAATTCCTTAATGGATGATTCAATTCGTCTTAGATTGTTTCAAAGGACTCTCACCGGTTCGGCTGCCAAGTGGTACATCGAGTTGCCACCCCACTCTTTTCCTGATTTTGGTTCTCTTGCCATGAACTTTTTGACACATTTCTAGTTGCCAATATGGTATGAGACTAGTACTGAGATTTTAACCGCGCTCCATCAGAACACCACCACTCACAATTCGGATCATATCCATGAGTGGCGAAGGAGATGATGTCTCATTAAAGCTCTTATTCCAAATCAGCTCCTAGCAGACTAGTTCACAAAATTCCTCATCCCTACCATAGCATGAGACATTGTTATGCGAGGTGTTGTCACCGAAGAGCAAGCCGTCGCAAGTGCTGATGTGCTAGACCTAGTCTACACTCAATCTGGCACTTTGTTTGATACTCTGCCTGACACACCCTGTGACATTAATGACCCTGTGAAACCACATAAGGGACTCCAAACTGATGGAATCATTGGTTCCCTTAACACCCAGCCTGTTGCTAGCATTGTCGGATCATCCAACCCGATGACGACTAGCCACAACACCACCAAGTCCACCGCTCCTACTAGAACTGAAGAGGTGAATTCTATCCAATCAGCTTCATCTCAGAAGTCTGGTGGTAAAAAGAAAAACAAGGGGAAACCCAAAAAGTCTTCCACCCAGCAGGAACAAAAGAGCACTCCTGACGATACCAAGCAGAAACGAAAACTAAAGTATCCTTGTTTACTATGTAGAGACGACCATTTCTCCAAAGAATGTCCCCATAGAGATGAAGTACAAAAGTTTCTTAGGGGTAAACCAACTCCCGCAGTCCTCAATGATCCGTTTCCTACTCAAAACCAGCAGATGATTTCTCAACCCCCCCAGCCCAGGGGGAACCATCCAATCTCGCGCATGTTCTCATGGTGCGTACAGAGACGATCAATTTGAACACTCGCTCGCGATCTTACGAACCGGTCCCTTCCAATGAATCCACTAGAAGTAATACTGAAAAAGCTTCTGACTCCTTAACTGATGTCACTATACCATCAACTTCTCTCACCATTGAGAAGCCCTTCTTAGACTCGATATTGTGACCACCCAAGAGCACGATTCGAAAAGTTGTTTTCAATCCAAATGCTCGGGCAGCACAAAATTACAATATCGTAGAAGACTTGGCACAAGCTCCTTGTGACATGTCTACCCTGGAAGTTTTGCAAAATTGTCCTACTCAACGCAAAACTCTCCTTGCATCCATCGGTGCAGTCAACCCAGATTCCTTGAATACCATCATGTTCTGACTTGAAAACTTTAAGTCGAGGCTCTCACACCAGCTCGCATTCCAAGTTTCTGCAAACATCGTTGGGAAGATTTTCCATCGTACCCTTTTAGATGAAGGCGCCTCCAATTCTGTCATGTCGATCTCCTGTTGGAGAGCCATTGTCTCCCCATAATTGAATCGTTCTCCCACCACATTGAAAGCATTCGATGGGCATAGCTTTCAACCTCATGCGCTCTTACAAGCTCTTGCAATTAAGTTGGGCGGAAAGAATATAACCGTTAACATGGAAGTGGTCTCGGCCCCGTTAGATTATAATCTCTTGCTTGGTCGCAATTGGTTTTACACCATGTAGGCGGTAGCCTCTTCAGTCTACTGCATAGTACAATTCCCCCACCAAGGATCAATTGTTACTATCGACCAATTAGATTTTTGTACACCAGACACTACTACTCATCCTAGTGACCATATTCCTTCCATTGGACAAATGTCAAAACAGTATGAGAGTATAGGGGTTGTCCTTTTGAAAGATTCATCTCTCATGGGAGTTTTTCCAGCTGCAGACCCCCCTAATCATGTTGCTATGGTGAACATGATCTCCATAGAGATTTTATCTCACTCTACCGATGCTTGGCTTGTACCGGATGAAGCCACAACACACCTGCTTGGAGATATAATGCCTCTTTCACCCACTGAACGTATTTACAAGGCTATCCAATCAACACCAGAGGACCATTTAACAGTGGCCTCTCCATCTTGTTCTCTATGACGGATGTCATCTCTACCTGATCTCTTAATTTGGACTTTTCATTTAGACGAGTCCATCATGGAAGTTATGAGCGTTGACGACAGTCCGTGGGATGATCTCCACCACAGTTCATCTTTTCTTCCTCCTTTGGAGTACATAGAGGACAACATCCATACCCTCTTTTCACCATATATCTATCCGTTCCCTCATTCCCCCATCCTTACATGTCTTACGGACACAGAGGGAAACTTGGCCAACATTGAGCCAAACACCTCGGTAGACATCTCGATGAAACTTGGTATAGTGGAACACATTCGCATAGGCCAGAAGTGTTCCCTTGAAGAAATCGCCACAAGCACGGCCTTATTCAAGCAATTTCAAGACATATTTGCTTGGTCCTATGAGGAGATGTCTGGGATAGACCCCACAATTGTTTCTCACGAAATAAAAACCTATCCCGACATCAAACTTGGACGCCAAAAGTTGCGACCGGTACACCCCCGAAAGACTACGGCAATTAAGGCAGAAATTGAAAAGCTCTTAAAGGCTGGTTTTATTTATCCTGTCTCATTGACGGATTGGGTCTCAAATGTTGTCCCTATGAACAAAAAGCAGGGTACCATTTGTGTCTGTGTCAATTATCGGGACCTTAACCGGGATTGTCCAAAAGACAACTACCTGACCCCCTTCATCGACCAAATTATCAACAATTGTGCCAGAAGCATCATCTTCTCATTTATGGATGGCTTTTCTGGTTACAACCAAATTGAGATCAACCCAGCCGACCAACATAAGACTGCTTTCATCTGCCCGTGGGGAATGTTTGCATATCGCAAACTCCCGTTTGGTCTTAAAAATGTTGGCGCCACGTTTTAGCAGGCTATGTCATATGCCTTCCATGATATCAAGGACTTTGTGGAACCTTACCTGGACGATCTCCCTACTCATTCAAAGTACCACGAGTTCCACATTGATCATCTAATGGCCATTTTCCTCAGATGTAGACGGTACAATATCCATCTGAATCCTTATAAGTGCATCTTTTGCGTTGAGTCTGAATGCCTCTTATGATTTATCGTTTCGAAGGATGGGATCCACATTGATCCCTTATAGGTGGAGGCCATCATCAACCTACCACCCCCATCGGATGTGACGGAACTTCAAATTCTTCAAGGGAAGGCGACTTATTTAAGACGTTTTGTTTGCAATTTCGCGGAGAAGACTCAGGGGTATATGAGACTGCTCAAGAAGGATGTCCCATTCATTTGAGACAACCAAGCTCAAAAATCCTTCGATAGTATCAAATATGCCATCACGCATGCCCCCGTGCTCCAACCGCCTAATTATTATCAAGATTACATCTTATATCTCCCCACTTCTGCTACCACTATCGCCATGGTTTTTGTACAAGAGGATCAAAATGCCCAGGAAAATGTAATATACTATGCAAGTAAGGGTCTTGCTGACGCTAAAACTAGATATTCACATGTCGAAAAACTCGCATTCATGGTGGTCATCACTGTCCAGAAGTTCCGGCACTATATCTTGTTCCGCACCACCACCATCATCGCCGACTCGAACCCCATGTACCACATATTGACACATCAAGTGCTTGAGGGCAAGTATTCACATTGGATTGTGATACTACAAGAATTTGACCTTCTTTTCGAGAAAGCTAAGTCTAAGAAGTCTTTGGTGTTTGCTAAGCTCATTTACGACCTTCCCTGTCCTGATGCAGAAGCTGAGCACAATGACTCCTTTCCAGACAAATCATTGTTTCTCATTAGTACGACTAATCCATGGTATGGAGATATCTCATTGTATCTTCAAACCCAATGCTTCAACCCTCAACTATCTCGTGATGACCGTCGTAAGATACGTCACCATGCGAAGTATTATTTAATCATCAATGACACTTTGTATCACCGTGGCATTGATTCAATTCTTCGACGTTGTCTCACTCACGATGAGGATGAACACGTTCTCAATGACTATCACACTGTGGCATGTGACGGTCACCTCTCTAGGATGGCTACATCCCATAATATTTTGTGCACAGGATATTTTTGGCCTACTATCTTCAAAGATTGTATTGAGGCCGTAAAACAATGTCCTCCTTGCCAACACTCCCATACAAAGAAGCACACCCATCCCACCCGTTACACCCGGTTATTGCCATGGGCCCCTTCGCAAAATGGGGCATCGACTTTATGCATTGTAAGCCTGCCTCGGCCGAGGGCCATAGTTACATCATTGTAGCTGTGGATTACTTTACAAAGTGGGCCAAAGCTATGGCTACATACCAGAACGACGGTAAAACCGCTACACTCTTCATGTTCAATCATGTAATAGCGCGGTTCGGAGTTCCTCAGGTGATTGTTACCAATCATGGTTCCCATTTCAAGAACCATATGGCTGGTGAACTAAGCGATAAGTTGGGTTTTTTCCATGAAAATTCAACACCCTACTACCCGCAATCCAATGGACAGGTCGAGGCCATTAACAAGGTCTTGAAAACTATGGTCCAAAGGA
Source organism: Larix kaempferi (assembly GCA_027924585.1). Classification (NCBI taxonomy): domain Eukaryota; kingdom Viridiplantae; phylum Streptophyta; class Pinopsida; order Pinales; family Pinaceae; genus Larix; species Larix kaempferi. The sequence continues at coordinate 12,284,375 of BSBM01000289.1, forward strand.
TGGTAGGGACACATAAGTCCAATTGGCACAACATGCTCTTCTCAACATTATGGGCCTACCGAACTTCCGTTAAAACCGCCACAGGATTCACTCCCTTCCAACTGGTATATGGATTGGAGGTCGTCCTACCTATAGAGTGCGAAATTCCGTCTCTACAACACGCTGTCAAACTTCTTCCTAACACTACTGCCGAGGAAGAATGTCTCTTGCACTTAGCAAAACTTGACGAGTCCCACCAAGATGTCGCTCTTGCTAATTTAGCACACAAGAAATGCATCAAATCCCAATACAACAAGTTAGTTGAACCTCGTATCTTTAATGAGGGTGACCTAGTCATCACTTATGACCAGAAGTACGACAAACTAGGAGCAGGAAAGTTCAAATCCATGTGGCATGGGCCTTACATTGTCAAATGTGTTTTGGAGAAGGGAGCTTACAAGATGGAAGACTATGATGGAATCTCCTTGGGTGAACCCCGCAATGGGCTTTACCTAAAGAGATACTATGCTTAAATTCATCATGCTTAGACTTTCTTGTATATACTGTACATGGCGTGTTTTTTTTGTTTTTGTGTGCTGTGACGCTTTTGTTTTTTAGTGTCTTTAGATCTTGTATCCACTCCTTATACCATGTTCTATCTGCATGTGCAAATGGAAACGTGCTATGGATTCGTGGACGACACCAGTCGGCATACCCATAACCTTGATTCGGCAACGTGGGTACTATATTCCCCAATAGGTGAGCTCATTAGCTCAGGAGGAAGTTGCCTAGGGTTTGCGACCAACAATGCTGCAGAGTATCAAGCAGTAATCGGAACCCTAGCTAACGCCATTTCCTTGGGTATGAACCACATTGTCATCCACATGGATTCTCAATTAGTGGTTTCCCATCTTAACCAGGTTTACACCATCCGTGATCCCACCTTACTCCATCTCTTCAGACAAGTACGTCTCTTGGAAAGGTCATTTGAATCCATTCAGTACCAACACATTCCACAAGAGTTGAACGCAGTTGCTGACTTGATGACCAACTTCATTTTGGATTGGTACATCACACACACATAACATTCATAATATGTAAAAGCATTCACAACATGTAAATAATGTAATGTATAAAAGCAAACATGTAAACAAGATCACATCACTCATCATTTTAAAAATACATAATGTATAAATCGCCGAGAGTGTCTGTATATATATATATATATCATCAAAAAAGTAGTGCCGGTACAAAATATGAAGCACGATGGATTTCAGTGAGTCTCTACAAAATTTGAAGCATCGTAGCTTTCAGTAGTACAAAATATGAGGCCTCTAAGCTCCCAATACAAGTACAAGGGTGTCATCAAGCCTGACGCCTGACCCATACACCACCCCTAGCACGAACAGCTCGTTGTCATTGGGTGAGGAAGCAGTCCACAGTCCAAGCCACCTTGCGGAGTAAGGCGTGGCAGCATACAGACGTTCCAACCCCAAACCTATGCATAGGTCTCGGTAAGTCATCAATAGCTGGCTTGGGTACCTCCACGGTCAGCTGGGATAGGTTCCTGTACACCTCCTCCATCTCCTCGATGGCAGCATGAGCACCTACAGGAACGAATGCCTCCCCGCCTCTATCTCTCCTTGCTAGAAGGGAGAGACCCACCGGTCGTATGGGGCCCACATCTGCACACACATATGATATACTTGTCAGCACTACATAAAAAAAAATGTAATATACAAAACTAAAAATAAAAAGGTAGTTTTGTTCTCACCTATGTCACCCCATGCTACACCCTCTGGCAACACTAAGTTAGGATCCTCTCGGAAGTCTATACCGCTGTATGGGAAGTCCTCAACCATGAATAACTAGCCTTCCAACTAGTTGAAGAACTCAGGACCAAATTTGATGATAGGTCCTCCACCATGACAAGTCATGACCTCAGTCCATGTGAGCAGGTGGGGATCTCTAGGCTCCCTGTCATCTAATACCACCTGTGGGCGCAGGAGAGGGATCTGCTCCAATAGGAACGATACAATGATCGACCCATAACCCAACTACTTGATCTCTCCCCGCCAACACTTGGTCAGCTGAGCTCGGAGGTTTGCGAGGAGACCCTCACACCAGTTGAAAACCATGGGGGACATGCAGTCCTCCACATAAAGCATCTGGGTCTAAGCAGCCATGTGTGGGGCTTCGCTACCCATTGCTCTAGTAATAGTAAGCAATATGGTACGCAGTGGGTGGCTCACCACATCCCTGATGAGAATCTTCCCACTGGAAGGTCGAGAAGTAGTGATACAATGCTATGACACCATGTCATCAACTGTGCGGTCACTGGCCCGTGTTCCAGTAAGATGTACAGGTTCCCCTCTCCGGGACAGACTTGTGAGAAAATAGATGTCCTCAACATCTATTGTGAGGATGTGCTCACCAATCACGAAATACTGTTGGGCCACATCCCAACTCTGGAGCATGTGTGATAGCAATGGGATTTGGGATCTCATCCCCTAAATCTCAAAGAACTTGAGCAAACCACAGTTCCTTAAGGCATCCACACATTGTGGATCATTGGCAGCTTGTTCATCTTCTATCTCGTGTTCTCGTTCTCGCCACTCTAAGGCCATGTTGGCTAGCAAGCAACCTGCCAAAAAGGTCATTTAAACACTGTTAGGTCCTGCTTCAACCTTCACAAGTCCATTTTTTGGATTCTTTTTTATGTTTGGAATTTGCAACTCCGTCACCGCGTTGTACGTTTGCATACAATGCGATGTCATCGCACTTCACCCATTCGAGGCTTGCAATGACTCGGTCTCGTCGTAGGTCCCGAAAGGGCCAACTGTGACGAGCCGAGAGTGCAGTAGCCCTCCATGAACTCATCAAAAAACCCAAAAAATGAACCTAAAAACAAAATCTAATCCACTGGAAAGTTGCTGGATAAAGTTTAGGCCTACCTGATCCAGACGGTTGGTGAAATGGCGGATCGTATCTCTCGAAATCGACAAAGGAAGTTTTGGCTCCAAATTGGTACTTCTCCTCCCAAATTGGCAAATGAAACAATGAAATCTATTTTGGCCCATTTTTCTATTTATAAATAGAATGGAATATTCCTTTTCAAATATTTTGATGCTCTTGGGCCATTTATCATAGTTTTTTACCATTTTTGTCATATTTGAGGCTATTTGACACATTTTCTAGTGTGCAGGAGTTGTAAGTGGTCTTTTGTGCCATTTCTCGTATTACAACGGTCATCGCGGGTATGAACACTCCCCTGAATGTTTTGTCGTTATTTTTGTAACGGTTAGTCTGTAATTATTGCGTGATGGTGAGTTTACTCTTCGTTTGTTCTCGTACTCACAGAACTATGAGAACAAGTACCGAGTTATGATTTATCACTTTTTCGGGCTAGTTAAACTTCCACGGAAAAGGACACCCCCGGAGTCTACCGTTAAGCTCTTTTCAGGATCTCGAAAAATGAAAAGATTTCCAAGTGAACTTGTCACATTCACGCTTGTTAAAGTATTTGAATGGTCATCTTCCTGGTGATAGTTTACCCCTTTTTCAGACCAGGAGGCACTAGTTACGAAAAAGGTATACTCCAGCCAATCATGACTGGAAGAGTCCTCTCCTGCGTTGTTTTACCCTTTTTTGGGCGATGAGGCTAACTTTACGAAAAAGGACTGTTGGAGTCTTCTTTAGTTGTTTTCAGACTCTCTAAACATGAAATGATTGCCGAGTTTACCTTCTATGGACTCGTTAAAATTTTCACATTGAAGGGCCCATCATGGGATGAACCCCTCCTATCCTAGGTTCAAAAAATATTTGGGATTGGACTCATATATGAGATGAGCTATACCGAGCATCTAGTTACCCTCATCAAGCTCGTAAAAAACACATGACGCACTCATCATTCATGATGGGGAAAAAGGAAAGTGTTTGTGTTACATGCCTTATTAGTGGCAGTATGTAGTCGTTATTGAACATGGCACTCATCTGTATTTTCATACAGAACTTGGATCATCCGTTTGTCCTCGAGTTTCACTTATTTCCTGAGTATCATTAATCCTTTGAATCATTCAAAGAAAAGCTTCCTTCATCAGTCACTTTGAGAATTTGAGTCGCACTCGTCGTGTCAATACTACCAAGTCATTCCATGCCCATGTTCAAGAATATGTTTATCATTTATCATTTGTAGTTAGTACACCCACCACCACGTTGGTCTACTGTGAGTCAGTCTTTCATGTTACTATACCATCCAATCTACTCTATACATTTTCGTCGTGTTTAGTGTCGATTGATGGGGGTTTCATCATGGCCCTCCTTCAACAGATTCATCCTTGTCGACTTCAACTCATCATCCGAGGATCGAATCTAGAAACCGACCAAGTACCTTGGCCCTGCATGCCTCAATGGAAGGTTACCTCGCTTTCATCATGAGTTTACATCATTGACTCTTGATTGAAAGATTTCATCTCATGTTCGACTTCAACTCATTTATTCACACTTGATGATATGTACTGTGATACTTTGGGAATCATTGAAATCAATGGTGATCTCCCTCGCACTTGTTAACGGTTTACATCAATGGCCGGTAATCAAGTGGTTTCTACCATGTTCAACATCAAGACATTTGAAATCACATGGATAGATTCGTATCATTGCGGGTCCAACTTGAAGACCCTGGGGAGTCATGTTTTACCCAAGTTGCGATGGAGTTTGTATTGAGTTATATCACATGGATCCACTTTTGTATTGGTTGTGGCTATGTTATCATCTCATCATGGATCTACGCTTGTGTCTAGTAGCCATGATTGTGTTCAGTCGGTCATTACTACCATGGATATGCAATGTATTGGTCGGCAACCATGTTGTACTTCATATGAGATTGTCGGTTCAGAGTCAGTCATACTATAGCAGTGTCCTTCACTGACGAGTCTATTTCCATTACTTCTATCAAACCACTTCACCTGTATATCTTCAAATAGCTTCATGCTTTGGGGGGCATTCTGTTACACCCAAAATATACTCATCATGAGATTCAATGTATACACCCCTGAAGATACTTGGACTAAGTAATCATACTGGGAGGATTTGTACTCAATTGTGCTCAGTTTTGAAGGATCGTCGTAGGTTGCACACTAGCAACATGCGACGTCGCACCTTGCTCCATTACAGGGTGCGATGAAGTTAGTTAAGTGGAAAAATAGCTTCGTCAAGGTCCATCTCGAAACCTGCTAACTTGGGAACCTATCCCTAACCTCTTGGAAGAGCTGGCGCTTGGTTCCTAAACCTTTGGAGAGATCCCTTAAGCCTCTCCTACCATCTCTCAACCTATCCTATCCATACCCTATCCATTTAGTGCTATATAAATGAAGCTCACTCCCATCCCAAAGGGAGGAAGGCTATGGTATCTACATGCTGGTGAAATCATTCTTAGAACACCTCCACTCACCTATTGGAGAACTCATACTTCCTGGAAGGATATGGCAATTGGCTTTCTCAGAGAAGGGCTACAGCGTTAAGCCTTGGTTGTGGTTCTATATCTCTATCATGTACTCCTCTATTTGTAGTAATACAAATGCTTTCCACCAATGTTGATTGTGTGTGTAATGATATTGAGTAGTTTACCTGCTTAACTCTTTACTTAGGTCTCTTATTGTATAGATGTCTTTTACTGGTTTCTCTTGTCTCTTGTCTTGACAGGTCTTGCAGCTTGGATCTGACGACCATGAGACGTGGAGCAACATTCAGGAGAAAGGATTGCGTAGTGAAAAGGTAAGACATCTAGTACTCGATCCTTAAGTAGATCTAGGAAATGCATTGGTAGTCTGTTCTATTTGTTCTAGACTCACTTTTAGCTAGGGAGATCCGGCTCGCGTCCGCTGGAGTAAATTGTCTGATAACACTAATTTTAGGGATTTAAACAAACCTTGTCCCAAATATAACTTTCCTACCCCTTTCATTGATCAAATGACCAATGAATGCACTAGGAATGCTATATTTTCTTATATGGATGTTTTTTGGGCAATGATTAGATCTAGATTTGACTTCAAGATAATCACAAAACAACCTTTATTTTTCCTCTGGTCATGTTTTCTTATTGTAGTATGTCGTTTGGTCTTAAAAACATAGGGGTCACATTTTAGCAAGACATGTATTATTCTTTTAATGATATTAATCACATAGTCACTTGGATTCTTTATATGACTTATCTACTCACTCAAGAAAATAGTTAGAACATCTAGCTCATCTTCATGCAATTTTCAAACAGTACAAATTTTATAGCATTCGATTAAATCCTATTAAATGCATATTTTGTGTGTTTTATGAGAGATTACTTGGTTTCATTATGTCCAAGTATGGGATTATGATTGACCATTCAAGGTGGAATTAATAGTTCAATTTCCTCCCCCGGGTATGATTTGACAACTTCAAAGTTTACAAGGGAAATAAAACTCCTTGTGAAGGTTCATCGCAAGCTATGCTCAGATTGTGAAAAGTTTTATGCACCTGTTGAAACAAGGGGTTCTATTTATTTGGGATGATAATATCAATGATCATTTGATGCCTTGAAAACCATTCTTGTGTCTTGTTGGTTCTAGAATAAAGACCAGGATCCTTACGCGGGAGCCAAAAAAGGTCTGGTGCAGTCTAGTTTCATTATCATTTTCTATCTCCTAATTAAAAAATAGAATAAAGTCTCACCTAAAGCACAACCAAGACTGATGATAAATGAGGGAAATGCTAGTGATTGTAGAACTTTGAACCTAGGGTTCATTTTAGTCCTTAGGTGAATTATGAAAAAATAAGAGTTATTGTGCAACATTTTAGAACAAGCATGCATAACTAAAAATAAATAACTATATAGATCCATCCATTACACACATCATGCATCAAAATTTAAAGTGGGGGGAATAACCATCCTTCATTCTTGTTCATTTAGTAGAAATAAATAGAATAATACATAGATTTTACAATCCAAGGGAATAGGTATACCACAAGTCAAATCTTAACTTTCTTATTGCCCCTCCATCTAACGATTTGAATATCTGTCCAACCCTATCCATTAACCCTTCATGGGGATTTATACAAAACACAGTAGTAATTTATGATTGTGTCAAAATAGTTACAATCTAACTTATCTACTCAAACACATTAATATCATCCTTATCATCCACCGTGTCCTCTTGCACAAATATCCATGTGTTGACTGTTCCATCCATGTTTCGCCACCTTATCTTCAAAAATGAAGGGTCCAACAAGCCCTAAACACAAATGTTGACTCTTCCTTGAGTCAAATTTAATGTTCCTTTGACCGTTCAAACAAAGGGGCCAACTTAGGTACCAGGGACAAGGCTTTGCTGGAAAATTCCTCAAAACTATTGACTTGTGAATTCCACTTCGCTAATTAGAGTGTGGCACTGCCAATGAATGCTTCTTCTTGATCATTGTATGGTATAGTGGGTTTCTCTTTCTCCAAAGTAGTTTATTCAGAGTTAGAAAATGATTCCAATTGATGTAGTGTAAGGTAAGTAGACTAGGTAGTAGATTATAATTTTTTGAGAGTTTTCTTATCTCGATCATTGCTTCGTGGAGGGAATCCAACTCATAATTTGCATCCTAAATCTTGGCATACTTCTGCTGCTTCTCTAGAGAGTTTCTCCCAGACTACATATTTGCATGCATGCTCTTTATATGCTTGTTCAACCCATCAACAGGCTCTTGGTGCTTCTCCAACAGGCCCATCCAATCCTGTAAAGTGGGAAAGGTGACCCGACCTTTTCCCAATTATGGTGTGAAAGTGAGAATGAGTCATGGTGACTTCGGTAACTATTAAGGCTTAAATTCCACTCACATGTGAAATTTTGGCTAATATTGCAAAAAGGCATCATCAACATATAACATGCAGCTCACTGAAGAAATCCTCATCATATCCAAAAGAGAAATTGAACCTTAGAATGAAAAAGGAAGGCTGTATGGAAAACAATGCAACTATTTGCATTAGACCTCCGCTCTAGTTAGTGAGACTCTTTGTTTAGCGACCATTATGTACCCACATGAATTTTACTTCGAAAGTCACGTGACTGTCAAAATGACAAGACCACTTTTTTTTCCATGCATTCAAGGCTCATAATGGATCCTTTGGATCCAAAATTCAAACTCGAATTCTCACATGCTTGGGAGCATTCAATAGCCCCCTCCATGTACTTGAAGAACCAATTCAAGAATAAGGGTATTCACATTTGGATCTAGATATTTCTTACCTTAATTTGGCCTATAAAAGGAAGCCATGGCATTTAATCTATAGGAGAAAATCATAGAAAATTTATTCTACAATATTTTCATTAAGAGCTCATCTTTCAATCCACTTCTTAACTCAATTTGGCATGCAAAATCTCTCTTTCTCTCTTCCCATAAGAAGAAAGTGTTTCTGCATTGCTCTATGCTATTTATCTTGCAATTGTGTGGACAAAAAGGACCTCCCTAAGGGATATTGTTAGCTTCCACTTGAATCCCTCACCTCCTAGGTGACACCATTGTATTTAGCTGGACTATTGGGAAATCTACATTGGGTTTGTCATACTCTTGTTATTTTGTTTTGCTTAGCACTTGTACCTTATATTTCATTTTAGTTTCTTTTTATTTCTTGTTTAAAGTTTGATGTGCCATTTGGGGTTTGGGATACTAACTTACAATTTATAATACCGTGTCCTTGTTGGAACCTCAACAATTCTCCCGAATCAAGGAAGACTACTCACCCTTATGGATATTTTCCCCTCAACAGTAACCAAGGGAGGTAAGCGAGCCATGAGTTCTTGGTACTGTCACTTTCCTTGAATTTGAATGGTGTCCAACTGATCCTACAATTATTCAGTTGTAGCTCTCAACTATCACCAAGAAGAACATAAAAAACCTATGCTATTTAGCCTCAATCCTCTACTTTTGGCCTCCCAAGCCTATCTCTTTGTGTCCCATTCCATAATTACCTTAGTGAGCTACATTTCTGACTATTGACATTATAGTTGGAAAAATTTATGGTCATGCTCCACCTTGACAATGCATTATTCAAACTAGCTAGCAGAGACCCTCATTATATCTATCACCTGCATAATAGACCATGCTTGAATTTCCTTATAATTGGTGGTAGGATTAGCAAGAAAAATCCAATTCAACAGTTGGTTGTTCGTTGTAATGTCCCCTCCCATCATACCAGCATGATAGAGAGAACGTGATGCTAAAGCTGGGCATCTAGCCCCATGAACTTTTAAATAAGCATTCACATAATATAAAAAGACATATGGAAATGTATAATTATAAGAAAACACAGTGGAAGTACTTTCAATAAAACATCCATCATACATTCAAGATATTCATAAAATAAATAATTGAAAAGTTAACACAAGAGAATACTTATCTTATAACAAAGTAGTCCCAAGCAAATGGCTATGCAACTGCAACGTTCCACCCAACCATAAGCCAGTTGTGATCATCAATATATCAACACACTGCCACCCCCGAGCTGGGCATGATCTCTACAAGGAATCAGGGAACAACAGACTCACACATAGCCCAAAGATACACCAAATCAGCCCAGCCAATCTACAGTTGGGTTTATCAGGCTGTTAGGCAATGGAAGGAAGAATTGCTAAGCTAGTGGGATCATCCATAGAGATATGGGTACCCTCTGCAAGATCTATCTAGCTTGGCTCCCACAATACCTACACACCTGGCACATGGAAGTACTCCCTTCACTACTACACAGTCCCTCAGGCCATACCTTCCAATCTAATATTGTTCAAGGTGTGCATAGAAGAGTAGCGAACCCTCTTGATCTTCTTGAGAGGTTATCCCCCTCACTAGGTTTATCAAGCCAATTCGGGTCCACTTCCACTCCTAATTTCTTGCTCACAGTTCAAACCAATGCAGGGATGCACCCAACAACAAAAATACAAGTGTTGAAAAACATGGGCAACCAAAACGAACTAGTAGATGGGAAATAAACCCTGGGAGAGCCATTCGTTTTCAGAAAACATTTATATGCATTCCAGGGGCTGAAACGACCTCTATAAACCCCCAAAACGTGACTCCCTTTCTCCCAACCACTGTGCAACACAAAAACGAGCTCCCAGCTATGGAAAAATGCAGGAAATTGGTAAAAAACGTGATGGGGAAAGCCCAGCTAGCTCAGACTGCGTGAGAGAGGAAAGACTATGGGTTCAGAATGGCTTTGGGCACCATTTCGTGGGTGTTTTCTTGCCCCAGAAGCAAAAGTATGTTTTTCCAGGTTGATGGCTTTCCCATGCACGAAATTGGATACCATACCTCTTCATTCCCAAGGCATTAACTGCCTCAACCAATTTCTGGAAGAATTAAATGATTGGGTGCATAACCCAAAATGGGTAGTTGGTGGTTTATGGGTTTTCTCATTGACACATGGATTAACACCATTGACTCAAGGGTTTGAATAATTTCCCTCCCTATTCCTTGTAGAATCATGCCCCATCTCTTTGTTGCATTGCATAGCCAGTTGTGGGTTTTTCATTAAAATTTGTATTTACATGATGTCTTAATTTACATTGTGCCTATCTAACACAAGAACCATAGGCATCTATTTTTTTAATTGCCGATACATAACACACTAAATCAATGGTGGGGCCTTGGCCTTGAGCTCCTCACCATGATTAAATAACAATATTTACATCATTTGCGATTTAATGCAAAGGGGGTCAAAATGGGGACATTACATTTGTAGTGGATGGGTTTGAATTGTTCGAGCTATGCATTTCAACTTCCACTTGAGAGCGTATTGCTTGATGATGTTGAAAAACCCAGATTGAATTTTGGAAAACAAGAACAGAATTACGTCCGTATGCTCCTAGTAGATTGCAACATCACCTTGCAATGCTCAGGATCATGTGCCAACTATTGCAACTAGGTCATGACTGAAAAACTCTTTAGAGGTGACAAAGAGGGAGGGAGATTACTAGGGATAGTCTCATTGATTTCCTCCCATCTCACATCCTCCATGTTGATGTCTTGAAGCTCACCCTCATCCACTTGGAACTAACTCTGAATATGTGGTTGTTGTTGGGGATCCTCACCACTGCTTCCTCCTAATCAATTACCCCCTTGTTGTCCTAGTGTTATTTTAGGGTAGTGTTATTTTAGGGTGCATTGTCAGAAAAATCCCTTGCATCTAGATATGAAGTCATCTCATGTGGAAAACAGGTTGGTGGTTTGAATTGATAGGAATACTACACTTGACTTCATGAATAATAGGGGCACTAGGAATATCTTGTAGGGACCCCTTCCTTTCATCCTCATTGGTGATAATGGGGACTAAAAAATTCGACTTCTTGAAGTCCTTTAAGTACTTGAGGGTCTCATCGAAAGAACCCAAGTCGTGCTTAGGATTGAAGTCCTTAAGCTCTTGTAAGAAGGGGTCTTCCAGAATCTCTAATGCTAACCTTGCAATGGAGGAAGTGGTGGTCACTGAAGATGTACTCATTGTTGGTGGGGAACCTCTCGATATGATCTTAATTGGGTGTTAGTTCAAAGTCCACACCACTATGGGATTCTTCAGAGTACAACCCTATAGGAATTGCACCATTGAGATGATATAATATTTAAATTTCTCTTAATGATCTGCATCAAGAACATAATATACTATAAAATGAGAACTATATACAAAGAATTGAGAACTCTAGCCATAAAAATTCATATTTTTCCATAAAAAACAACAAAAAAAAACCCTAAAATGAAAAGGGTGATACTGGGGGGGTTTAAAATTACAACTCTTTGATAACCTCAAGTGGTGTTGTTGCAACAAAAACCCTAAATCAACCCCCTAATTGAAAAATGGACTTCCTAGATCACCCTTGTTTTTATTCTAGGTTAAAAAAAAATTTAAAAATGACTTCAAGAAAAAAAGTGAAAAAAATTCAAAAAAGATTAAGCAAATGTAAAAAAAAATGCAAAAAAAAATCAAATGAACAAAATAAAAAAATGTCAAAAAAACTAATTTAGAAAAATAAATTTAATTATAAGTTTAAAATTTAAATTTTATGATAAAAAAACAAAAATATATTATTATTTTTTAAATAATTGAAAACAAATTGAAAAAAATTATAATATATATATATATATATATATATATATATATATATATATATATATATATATATATTAAATTAAAAAAAATGAAAAAAAAATAACGAAACACGACATAAATTCTTAAAAAATAAATTTAATTTGAAGTTTAAAATTTAATCTTTATGATAAAAAACAAAAAAAAACAAACCTACCCCACCCCCTCTGCCCTCTCTTCCCTCCCCCTCCCCCAACTTCCTGTCCCTCTCTCCTCCCCCCTTCCATCCCCCTCTCCCCCTCCCGTCGCTCCCCCTCCCTCTCCCCTCCTCCCTTCCCTCCCCCTCTCCCCTTACCACCCCCCCCCCCCTCCCTATTCCCTCCCTCTCTCCCCTTACCACCACCCCCCTCCCTATTCCCTCCCTCTCTCCCCTTACCACCACCCCCCTCCCTATTCCCTCCCTCTCTCCCCACCCCCCTCCTCCTCTCCTCCCCCTCCCTCATCCCTTTGGGTGCACGAGCGTCGGTGCCACTACTCCCTTATGCAACCAAAGGGCCTCCCAAGGGCTAGGGGAGGGGGATCAAGAGAGGGGGAGGGGTATGGCAAGAGGGGGAAGGGAGAGGAGGGGGAGTGGGTGGTGGGTGGGGGTGGGGGTGGAGAGGGCGAGTGAAGGATGGAGGGGGAGCGATCAAAGGGGGAGATGGGGAGGGAAGGGGGAAAGGGAGGGAGGGTGAGCGGGGGGAGGGGGTGGAAGAGGTGCTTTGAAGATTTTTATTTTTAAATTTTAAAATCATTTATAAATTTTATTTTATTTTTTAAATATTTTTTTTTAATTTTGTTTTGTATTTTTTTTTTCATTTTTTTTTTAATTTTAGTTTTTTATTTTTTTATTTTTTTTATTTTTTTAAATACATCTTAACATTTAATTTAATTTTTTTTACATTTTTTCTATTTTGTTTCATTTTGAATTGTTTTTTGACAATTTGTTTTTCTATTTTTTTGAATTTTTTAAAGATTTCTATTTATTAAATTTTTCTACAAAATTTTGATTTTTTTAAAGTGTTTTTATTTTTTTAATTTTGTTTTCTTTCGAGTTTTTTTTTTGTGTTTTTATTTTTCTTAAAAAATTAATTTTTTCGAGGGAATGTACCCAACAAAGGAAAAGGGTGCTATTGGTGGAAACTCTTTTCGAGTCAAGGTTGATTTTGGCCTTTTCGTCGCAACGATCGTTGCAATGACGTCAACTGTTAAGACGACAATGTTAATCAAGTTGTAATTTTCAATCCTCGATTGGGGGTTGATTGCTGTCGGTTCAATTTGAGGGTGGATTTAGGGTTTTAATTGCAAAGGTACCTGACTAGGTTTCGATAAAATTGTAAATTTAGCCTGAAAAAGAAAGGTTGCTATCGGTAACACCACTTTTCAAAATGGAGGTAAGAACAACTACTAAATGCAACCTCAAAAAAAATGAGAACTTTTATAGGTTCTCATTTTATAGTATGTTGTGTTCAAGCCTATAATAGATGTGGTGAGACCGACAAACAACTCTAGCACAAAAGAGGGCTCACCAACTTCCCTATTAGAACTAGACTCAAAATCATCTTCACTTTCACCCTCTTTTCATTTCCATGGCACTTCATCTTTTAGCATTGTTTTCTTTTGTCGCAGATCTCTCATGGTGATCTCATGTAGAATGCACATGCTTCCCTTAGAAATATTGGAGTTGCACATGCTTGGATAGAGGGATTCCCCTCTGCCAAAAACCTACACTGTTAGGTAGTAAGGGAGTGCTACAGATTTAAAAATCCCAAGGTCCAATCCTCAGTGATGCATGAAGGTGTTGTCCCAATTTGTCCCAAACCATATCTTCCCTACATGAGCATCCAATAGGGCTTATGGAATCCTCAATATAGGGGTGGTGACTACAATCATATAACCATACTATTTATCGAATGTCTCATTGTTGAATGCACTATTCTAGACAACTTCAAAAATTCCATGGCTCGAGCAACAAGGCCAATACTCGTTTGTTGGACATAGGGTGAATCTCCCACCCCTTAGGAGGTTTCCACTTCCACATGGTGAAAGTGATCAATAGGTAACCAAAAATGAAATACATGGACACATTGTGGGAATCCATACATGCTTAAAGCAATTCATCCATGAAGAACCTGCACCAGTTCAACTTAATTCCCTGAATGAAATTTTTTTCCATAGATAAGGTGGATAGTGTAGGTATAATTTCTCACGACCCATTTGGAGCTGAGCTAGGAGGATAACTTAACTTGTATAATTTTGATAAGGGATATCATTTATAATAGCCCATTTTTTACCCCAATATGTAAAGATATAATTATGTATATTTTGATGGAATGGATAGAAGCCAGATAATAATGGTTTAGTGTGATCAACATGATGCAAATATGTAAATTTTATGATTAATATAACAACCATGACTGCTACAGACTAAGGAGGATGGAGATGAGATGGGGTGCTATGATTCAAGAGGGGAATGTGAGAAGGGGGTTAAAGGGAGATATGACCCTAGTAAGCTTAAGTCATTATCCATATTATTCCTTTTTGTGCTAATTTACATACAACCTTATTTATTAAAACACATTAGCCATAACCTTGAGTTAATTATCCTAATCTTGGGGTTAGAAGGGAATAGGTGAACTACCCATGCATGCCACTTGGCTAGATCAAAATATCCATACAAATTATGGAGAGTTAGTTCATTGAAGGGGGTATCTATCATTGAGCCATCATTTATTCTTCCATTAGGTATCCATCACCAGTACCACAACCTGTAGCCATTACCCATGCATTGAATCATCACTCGTACCATATCCAGGAGCCATACTTGAGAACTCGGGAAATTAGAATATAGTTCCCTGAAGTTCGAGCATAGAGAGTCCTTGGCTAGCCTATGCTATATCCCTGGAAGGGAATTGGGGAAAATATCTCGAGGGACTGTTAAATTAGAGAAGGGAACCCAAGGGACTATTAACTTAGATAAGGGGACTCCATTCCTTGGGTTGTCCAGGATCATGGGGGATGAGTGCTAGTGGATTTGGATATCTATAGAGGGAGATTTTGGCACTTCTTATGGATTGGTATCCCCAGTTCAGGGGTGTCCTTTGTTATAGAGAGAATTGGTATAACAAGAGTGCCTATAGTTGAGAGGAATGTCCTTAGTTTGTAGTCTATTAGAGGATTTATGATAAGTTTCCATCTGTGGATCAAATACCATGTATTTAAATGATGTTATACATATTGTTTAAATCATTGTTATCTAATTATTTGAATGCATGGAATTTTGGGCATTCATGAAGAATTGCTTGCAGAATTTTATATTTGCATATGTTTATTTTGGGTAACTACTTATATTTAATTCCACTATAAAAATAATAAATAATCTATGGAAAACAACAGTGATTATTAGAGGTTTTTTTCATCAAGTTATGGAGTATCCCGTGAACCCAAATGCATTGTGAGGTCATCGGGTACATGGAATCATTGCTCCTCGAACACCTCTCTTTTCCCCATATCTTTGATAGAGGCTTGGCTCGTATTTATTTCACTTGTGCTTGTTGGAATGATGGAATGTGTTCAATACATCCTCACCCTCCAATAAAGCCACATCAGTAGGTGAATATCATTGGAATTTATCAAGTGTGAATGGTCGATCCATAGGGAGTGGTGATGTACCGTGTTGATAAAAAAGTTGGTGTCGTGCATAACCTCACATGTGGTGCCAACGATAGGTATTTAGGTCTCATATAATTGCAAGGGTTGACTTCCTCAAGGGCTCAAATGAAGGCTTCCATACTATAGAAACTGCTCCTTCAATAGAATGAAATCTAAATAGATCTTTGGATTAATGTTGGGAAAGAGGTATCCATCTGGAAAATAATTGTCCATCGAATTGGTCTACTCATCCTTCCCATGCAAATAATCCAAAACCTACATTAACGGGTCATAGAACTCGATAGGTATAGATTCCTTAGACCTGTGAGAGGTCCTTGATGTTGAATCTATACTATTGGAAACCTTACACATAATTGCTAATCCTATCTTGTACATAAATTTAATTTCATGCATAGGTGATGTTCTAGAGGCTTATATGCACAATTTGAAAATATCAAATGCTCTCGCGGGACAAGTAGCTTATACACTAAAAGAAAAGTGAATACTTAGGTTTAAACATTGATTTACCCTAGTTGCATTAAATGCATGAATTGATTGGTGCATTCAATAAAGTGTGTGTAAAATACCACTCCACCAAGAATTAATGTAGGAATTTTTTAACCATGACTTGACTATTGACGACATTTATAAAGATCTAATAAACTCATAAAGAATCTTACCAAGCCTTGAAATTTACCGAGATGAATTGAAATTTGACCCAGACAGTTGAACAAACAACACGAATACTGACTCACCAGATAACCAAACAAACATTCACAACTATCTTCACTTGCGTAATACCCAAAACAAAACTAATGGAATGACAATGATAGACCTGGAACTTTCTCCCAAGACAACATGCATTTTTTTTTAATTTATCCAAAAGAAACAAAAAATAGAAGACACACCTAACTGACATCATTAGCATTCTTGACATGCCAACCTGAACACACTAAATTTATTCTTGATACAACGTGAATTAAAACATGAACATAAAATGATACCCTAATTCACACCCTGTAATAAGAGTGCCTCAAAATATTGTCCAAAGAGATGGAACACAGGGTTTCAAGTGAGCGCCATTCAC
This sequence comes from Larix kaempferi, assembly GCA_027924585.1. Taxonomy (NCBI): domain Eukaryota; kingdom Viridiplantae; phylum Streptophyta; class Pinopsida; order Pinales; family Pinaceae; genus Larix; species Larix kaempferi. Next base: position 12,301,219 of record BSBM01000289.1, read on the forward strand.
CCATCTAGGTACGAGAACACCATCAAGTTGCACCAAGAGGACAACACCAGAATCTCTTAATTCAACCATAATAAAAGGGCACAACCAATGCATATGCAGCTTTTCAAGATTCTTCAGATACTTGTTATGATATAAAAGGACAAGATCACCCTTGGGAAAATGATTTGTCGTGATGTGGTGATTGTGCCATGCTTTCTATCTTTCTTTTTCCCTTGAAAGATCTCTAATAACCTATATTCCTTGTAAACCCTTCCAATAATTTTGAAATTGACTCTACCTCTATCGTATGAGTGACATGGACAATATAAAGACTACACAGTATGAATTTGGCAGGAACCACAACTTCTTTGTTGTAAACTAGCTAGAATAGTGTTCGGTCATGCTAAATCTATTAGGGGTGGTCTGGTAAGTACATATCACTATTATAGGTACTCTTTCATCCTAATCATCCATGTTGGTAGAGCATACCACTAGTAGAATTTGGGTAAATAAATGACTACATGACTAAAAAAATTAGTCACAAGAGTGCGTTTTAAAGCTAAAATTGAGTAAATTAGAGCAACATAACTAAAAATGTCTATTTTAGTCATCAGATAAAAAAACACAATAAAATAATTAGTCACACAATTACAAATGACTAAAAAAATGACAAAATACCCTATTTGACTAAAAAAGAGACTAAATACCCCTATTAAGTGAAAAAAGACTAAATAATTCTATAAACTAGCATTTGGTAATTTAAATATTAGTATATATTATTTTTTATTTTACATACACACACACATATATGGCTTCCAATATTATACCAATATTAATATAATATGTTTTAATAATAATATATTTTTACTAATAATGATATTAATATGTTTTAATATTAATGTTAATACTAAACTAGTATTAATATTAATAACATTAACATTAATATTAATATTAGCATGTTTTTAATATTAATATAATATATTTTTAATATATAATAATAATAATATTAATATTAATTCATTAAAAAAATCAAATTTAGATAAGCGAGAATGAAAAATTATCAAATTTACATGGGTAGGAATGAAAAACTTGGAGAAAAGAAATTGGTTTTTTTTTACCGAGGGTTAAAGAAATTGGGGTTCTTTTGCAGACGGTTTTCATATTGGCTCATCTCATTCATTAGGTCTTCCAGTGCAAATCTTACAGTGCTTCAAGTACATATTCTGATCTCCAATTTTAAAGCTCCAAAGGGGTACTCTATCCAACTCCTTGGTGAATGAATACTATATTGTTCCTATTACTCGCTTCTCTGGAACTGAGAAGGTTCTTGACCTTCTCCAACCTCCATTAACATATGTTATTGTTTGTAATATCTCAATTTTGACTCCATTGCATTAAAACGTAAATGATGCAATTTTGTTATAAAATCGTGGTGAGGAACTCAAGGCCAAGGCCCTGCCATCGATTTAGTGTTAAAAATCGATGCAAATGGTTTGCATGCTAGCCACGCACGATGAAAATTGTAAATATCATGTAAATATGCATTTTAATAAAATACCTACAACTAGCTATGCAATGCAATGCAACAAGAGTTTGGGGGCATGATTTTTACAAGGAATTGAGAAGGAAATATTCAAACCCTTGAACCAATCAAGTCAAGCCATGTGTCAATGAGAGAACCCATGAACTCTCAACTACCCATGTTGACTTTGCACCCAATCATTTATTTCTCCCAAGAGTTGGTTGAAATAGTTATTTTTTGGGGAAAAAGAGAGGTATGGCTGTCCAAATTCGGGTATGGGCAAGCCACCATGTGTGGAAAAACATGTTTGGATTCCTTGGCAAGAAAAGAGCCATGAATTTGCTCCCCAAACCATTATCCATCAACCAATTTTTCTTTCTCACGTTTTTGAAGCTACCTAGGCGTTTTTCTTCATGAATTTTCTAGTTTTTCCTTCCTTTTTAGCTAGGAGAAGGGCGTTTTTGTGATATAGAACAATGGGGAAGAAGAGGAATCCGTTTTGGGGTCCCTGGGGTTTCATTGAGGCCATTTTTGGCCATTGGAATGATCATAACCTGTGGGAAAAATCGTTTTTGCTCCCTGTGGTCAATTTTCCCTCTCGCAGTCCGTTTTTAGTGTGCCCACAGTTTGGGGAAAACCCTTGGACATATTGTTTGTAAATCCCATTGTTAAAAATGTGTATCCATGCCCAATATTTGAGATTGTTGTGTGTGGGAGGGAATGTTGTGGTTTGAGATGGGTATCCATTGATTTGGCTTGATATTGAGTGCAAGCATCCAAAAATAGAAGGGTTCACATTTGGCTTGATAAACCCAGTTATGGATTGGCTTGGCTTAGATGTGATGTTCATTTGGATGTGCATGAGCTTGAGTGATCCCTTTCCTTGTGGAAATCATGCCCAACTCGGTGGTGGAAATTGTGTTGAGAGATTGATGAACACAATTGGCCTATGGTTGGGTGGAACCTTGCAGCTGCATAACTAGTTGCTTGGGGCAATTTCACAATCAAGCTAAGTATTCTCTTTATGTGTTTTAATTCTGCAATGTTTTAATTATTTAATGATTGTTATTGATATGATCAATGCATGCGAAATGTGTGTGGATAGTTTAATTCCACTGTGCATGTTTATTTTGAATGGCATATGCACACATGTGTTTTATTTGCTATGGATTTGTTCATAATGAATGGGGTTTGAGTTTTATGTAAAAGCCCCAGAATTGTAGTCATGTTCCCTTCCTTGCATTGGATCAATGGGAGGGGACGTGACACTGTTCTTCTCTCATGATGCAAAGAACCCTCCAAGACTAGACTTATGATCTCCCTGGTTATCTCTACTATTTCTCGGTAACAACCTTGCTTTGCAAATTTTTCCTTGACTGGAGAGGGTTTCCTGTATCTTCATTAGGTTGCTTGGATTTTTGGTTATCAAGCTCATTTTCTATAAAATACATAAAATGTTATTACTGTTTCTACGAATGTGGTTTATGCGAATGTTATTATTAGAGTCAAAGAGTGTAAATTAGATATTTTCGTTTCACCTTCTTTACTCACTTCCCATTGGCTTGTTCTTGACTTGGTCCATAGTTATGCAAGCTTTAGCCTATGTAGAATGTAGAGTGTGGAATGTAATGATGTGCCCCCTTCTAGTTCTTGTTTCTTTATTTACATGATGTTTCACATTCCTTTCTTCTTATGGAAGGTGTGAGGTGTGGAGCTAAGGATTCCATTTTACCTCCCACTCCCATGGCATACAAGATTGATAGATTGATTTTCTCTTTCCTCTTTCACAGGAAAAAGAGAGATTCACACTTTAGAGCCTTTTCATAGGATTGGTCTAATTCTATGCATAGATCTCTATACCAATTAATCACGAACCAATAAGTATACAAATTGATTATTGGCATAGTTGTAGGTCAAAGCTTGGTCAGAGTCGTAAGTAGATCAGTGTTGTACACTAGATATCATGAGAGCATAGTTCATATTACAGAGGATGCATGATATTCGTGACACTTCGGATCGCGAGGGAGATTGCATATTTAGATGCATGATATTGTAGATCATCAAGTAGGAACACACCGCTAAGGGATCGATGTACCGCTTCACCAAATTTGCTTGGAAGCTATCATGGCTTTTTCTCTTTGCTAAAATTATACTGATTTGGGGGTTTCAACACCTTAATTTGACGTGAACCCTAGAATTCACAGCTTCTTGTTTTATCGTGTCAAAGTTTTAGTAAGATAACATTACATCAATCAAGATATTGTAGGTACATGAACCTTCGAATTTTTTACATAGACTGATTTGAGTGAGGACGCCTGAAGTATTTGTCCCAATCTCACATTATGAGAGCTAACTTGCATATTTTTAAAGTCATGTAATGGGGGAAATAAGATGACTGTGGTTGACCATAGCTAACACATTTTAATAAAATGTAAGGCCTTATCACCTTGTTGATTCCTCGGATATCGTAGCATCAATCAGAAAGGGATTCTCCCCGAGAAATGGTCCCAATTAGACTATCTCCCGTTTGGTGTAGGGAATCCATCCGGTTAGCGGTTCCGGCAACCGTGGGTTTGGAGTTTAAATCCAATTCTACCGGTTATGGCCCGATCCACCTTTCTTTTGGGTTTTTATGTCTTTTAAATGAGATGCAAGTGCCTAAATTATACGATCTAGATGCAACTAAAATAGATCTAAGTCTAGGAACCTGAGTAAACCTACCTATCCCTGCAGGGAATACGCTTAAGGGGTGAGCAATAAGCTGTAACCAATAACGTAATGAAAGAACAGATAGCTGTTAATTCTCACAATTAAAGCTACAGCAAGATAAAGATCTTTAGAAGATAGCTTCTAATTCAACATGAAACGCATCTATTGCTCATAAAACAGAAAAAAAGCAAAAAGAATTTATTTAATCTACGTAGCAAGAATAAAGAAACAGATCTAAATGTAACAAACTGAAATTAAACTTAAAGATTAAAGATCCCTGCAAGGAGCAATTTAAAGGCATGAACAATGAGCCACATGAGTTATACTGAAGACAGAACAGTTAGCCATTCGATCTAGAAGAGAAATCTACAGCAATGATAAAGACATTAGCAGGTAGCTCCTGATTTAACGTGAAACACATTCATTGTTCACAAAATAGAGAAAATCGTATGCACGGGGAGGAGCAAAATCATTAATACAAAGAAATAGTTCAGATGGTAAGAATGATCTCACATTACAGAACAACAGTCATTAGAATAGTCCAACATACAGCAGTCCAACATCCCATGCAAAACGTCCATCTCCCATGGCTTCTATTAGAAAATTCAATTTTACAGGCCCGATACAAGATAGCTCGTATGGGTTTCAAAATTTCATTCCCTGTCCTCAAGTCCTCTCTAATCTTTCCTAGCTTCTATTTATATCTACAAATCTGCCCTTTTGGGCTGACACCTAGCATCCTCCACCTGTCATTTATAGGAATTTCCTCTATAATCGACTACCAAAAATGATCACTTCTTTTACAAAATTGTTCTGACAGAAATAGGGACAGCTGTCCCATGGCTTATGCCTTACATATTCAAAATATACATAGCAGAAAATTGGCTAACACCAAAGCTTTCCCTGCTGGGCACGTGTTTGGCTGAAGAGAGTTGCTCAACTGAATTCATCCTATTTTACTCCTGTGCGTGAGCCTCAGCTGGGGAAGGGTCGCCCAAGTCAATTGAGGCTGCTGATTGTGCCTGGGAAAGAGAGATTGAGCTAGCTGGAGTCTCTGGAATGACTGCCGGGAAAGAGGGACTCGAACCTACTGCTGTAGCTGGAGTGGCTGCTGGGAGAGAAGATCCTGGATCTGCTGATGCTCCTGCTGCTGCTGCAGCTTTCCTTTCCTCCTCTGCTATGTAGCTGTACCACACACCTGTGTCTCTTATGACTATGTTTGTTGCAGCAGGAAACAAGATTTTCTGGGAAGTCACATTCTTCCCGAGCTCTGTTTTAATGCTTTGAACTTCTGCTACTGCAGCTTGATGCAATTCCTTCAGCAGATGGTTGTGAAGTGATGATGAACCAATATAATGCTGGAGGTCATCCATTGCTAGGACATCAATCCTTTTCACATACTCCATTTGGATGCCTAGCTCTTCCTTTAGCTGAGACAACCGCTGCTCCTTTTCCAGGAAGTCTTCTAGGGTCTGAGGGAAACTCAATGTGCATTTGTCATGGAATCCTTTGAGATTTTGGTATAGACTGTTAATATTATATGTTGTTCTCTGCACACTGGTTATCAGCTTATTGGCACAGTTCCTGCCAAACTCCAGCAAGGCTATATCTTCATTAAACTCGTCCACAGCCTTAAGTGGAAGATGCGGGGGGAAACCCCCTTTCCCTTCTCTCCATGCCATCTGACTTATGATATTTGCCTTGACACGGGTATTCTTAGCTTTGAGCCTGTGGGCCTCCGCATTAATTTCTTTTAATCTGACTATCATGGCCTTGAGCATGCAAACCTCGTCAGTAACTAGCTCCTGCGTGTCATTTATTTGCTTCAGGATGCTGCAGGACAGCTCATGGAAGGGAGACATGTCCATCGTTTTGCTCTCAGCCTGCTCTAACCGCTCAGCTAATGTCTACTTGTCTGCTTCTAGCTGAGAATCCTTTTCCTCTGCTCCATTCTTCTCCGCTTCTACAATCATTATTTGGAGTGCCAGCTGGTCCTTCTCCTCCTCCAACTGGCTGTACTTGTTTGACAGCTCCTTATGTTCAGCATACAAGCAATTATATTTGTTCACTGCCAGATCTCTTTGGGCTTGCTCATTAGCCACAGTTTGTTGTAGCGTACGAGCTTTCTTGCTTGTCAATTCATTGTCTCTTACCATCACGCCTACATTGGCCAGGGATGCTTTTTCCATTGCTACAGCTGCAGTCACCATAGCGAAGGGATCTTAGTCCGTATTCTGCATTATAGTGACCTCTCGGTGGGTAACGATGTCTTCATGGAAGGGACTTTTGATCCTCTTTTCTGATTTGAGGACCATTGCTTTTCTTTTCTTGTCATAGAAAAACTCATTCCACTTGGACACCGTACGCTTTCCCGATGGGGTGTACGGGACAATTGGTCGGTTTATGATGTCTATGTCTTCTTCTGCCGGTGGGGTCCGGACTTCCTGAGCAGGGTCTCCTCCTTCATCTTGGGCACCAAAGCCACCTGCTTGAGAGGTGTCTATTTCCATGTCCTGTATACCGGATCCACCTGCCTTGGCATCTTCCCTTGTCTTCAATTCTTCTTCCGCCCTCTTTTCTACTTCAGCATGTTCAGCTTCTGCCTCTTTCTGCTTTTGGGCTTCCTCAACCTCTTTCCGCAGTCTTTCATTTTCAGCTTCTTGCTGCTTTCTTGCCTCCTCAGCTTCTCACTGTAACCTCGCTTCTTCTCTTAATCTGAGCTCTTCTTGAGCTCGGGCATCCTCAGCTTCTTTCTCCTTTTGCTGGCTAGTCTTCTGGGCCTTGGTTGAGCTAGAGCTTGCTTCAGTACCTTGGCGACAGATCCGTAGCTCAGTCATGTTGCTGATGCCTCTGAATGCCTCTTCCTCGGCATCAGGATAGTGGGAGTACTCGAAGTGGGCATAGATATCCTTGCAATGCTCGGCCACTTTACCCTTTCTGTCGTTCCTGTCGAAGATAACCTCACCGAAGTGGAAGGCCTTCAACTCTTGAACAAACTCCTCAGCTGAGGCAACCCCTGAGAACTTGTAAGCACCGATGCAGAAAGGTAGAGGGGGAAAGGAAGCCTTATGCTGTTTGTGGAGCATTGCTCCAATCCCATCTAGGAAGAGTTGTCTTACTGCTTCTTTGAGAACCACATAGTCTGTGGCATACTGCGGCAAGATGTATGGGGGCTTAGTCCCTCCAAACATTCTCAGGTAGGTGCCCCGTTCTGAAAAGTAGAAATCCCCATAATTCTCAAGGACTTCCAAAGCATTCTCTGATAAGCAGCTGGGTTCCTCCTTGAATATCTTCTCATACAGGGGCATTATGAACCCCTCGCAGATGAGTTTGTAGCTGGGCTTGTAATTCTGAGCCCACAGCATCTTGTAAGCGATATAGACTGGCATGGTGGCCTTATCCCATGTGCAGCCCAATTTGGGGAAGTCTATCTTGGCCAAGATACAATCTATCAGATATGAAGACATGAAGAATTCAGCCTTCTTCAAGGCTAGTCCTTCCCTTGAAGCTACTATCATTGAGGCCAGACTATCTGACAGGAGAGTGGCCCAGTCAAACACAGTTCCCTTAAATGCCACAGAGTGGATGATAGGGACCCACTGAACCTTGTATACTGTGCCATCGGGCATGCCGAAGATTCTACACAGCATCAGGGCAATCAATCTAAAAGGAGCTCTTAGATTCTGTACGTCATACTCATCACTCCCTTTCTTCCTCAAATGTTTTCCTGCTATTAGTAGTTTCTTGGCCATCTCGACGTTGTTCATTTGGCTCAGCCATTCATCAGTCAGAGCTTGTTGGACACGGGGAAATTTGTAGGCTGTCGCAAGATATACGGGTTGAAATGAGGCGATAGCCACCTTCCCGCTATCATTTATCACTCTTCCTTCAGCATCGGCATGTTGGAGTATCCATCCGATCACTTCAGCACAGGGGAACAGCTCAGGGCGGGTAGCGGCTATAGTTATGCTTGAGGCTCTGATATTGAGATAGATTGGTGCTTCCTCTAACAACATATCTGGGATTTCTTGGTCCCGGATCATTCTGTAGATGTCACCCCATCTGATTTCTGGAGGGACACCAGTGGTGCACCTAGTGTCTTGGAGTGAAGTTTCAGTTTTAAGAGGGGCAGGATTCTTTTCTGTCATCTTCGCCTTCTTCTTACCGTTTTTCAGCATCTTGACTTATCCCTGATAACATCCATATACAAGTCACTTTGAGCAACATACTGCGAGGTTTTAACAGAGAGCATCATTGTTTTAATATATCAATAAGATAAGTACAATGAAGCTGTATGTTTAGGAAGAAAAACACTATTTCAACATGAAACATAAATTGAAACATTTGAATCTCTTAAAAGGATGGGTTTGGGATGCTCCTGAGGGGATAGGCTATGTCGCGGACACATTTTGTTCTCGGATCGATAGGCGAGTTGCGAAAGCAATGGGCTTTCGGTTCAGCCCTGGGGAGGAAGGTGTCTTTTGTTATCACTGTGGCTGGAAAGGCTAATGGCGGCGAGACTCAGGTTGGAGAGACACTGCGACGGAACGGGAAGCCACTTTCGCAGTTACGACCCGGCGAGGGCTCCGAACGCTAATTTTTTACGGCACTGGCCGAGGTATTCTATGGGAAGCTTAGTTCGAGCGAGGGTGATGGCGCGGGAGACACACTGACGAAAAGGTTCGGGCGGCTATAGTTTTGGGTCCTGGCTGGCGTAACTTAAGTGCTCACGGGGTTTGAACAGGGGCCATGGCGCCAGTCCTAAGATTTGAAATGGGTAGAGGTTACGTTAGAACCGAAGTTTGCGAAAAGGCACGGGGCTTTATGGTTTAATCTTTCGGCCAGGGACATGCAACATCCATGGGCTTTCGGAAATTTTTTCATAGATGACGAGGCATGCGGCCCGGGAAAAACAAAAATGGAACAAGTTTAATCGTCTACCCACCAATTTTATCCTGTTTCTACTTTATAGACGAGAAGAACTTGATTCAACCGTATTCGATGGACAAAATCGCCCATGACGAGCGTTTTGCTTGTCAAAACCCCACCAGTGCCCATCATTTTCAAAAGAAAGCTAACCCAATAGCAAAATACGACGTGTAGGGGGTCAGATTTACAGTTAAGATCCTACCTGGCACCGACGAAAAACGCTAACTGAGGTGGCCGTGAACATGGTTGAGCAATCCGAGCTGGAGCGGTTTGCGCGGCGTCGAACTAATCGTCCAGATTGGAAAATTAACAATGCGTTGGCTCGTATCCCCACCGCCTATTTAAACAGAACAGGCACGTGCGAGCATTGAATTTGGTGGGTGGCGCAATTAAAATGCGGCTTAAATTCGTCGCTCGTAGCGGTCACGTCAAAATGTTTCGAACTGCGTGCGACCGCCATTCGCGGGACCGCCTTGCGAGTCACACCCGCCGTTGCGGAAGGATGGAGGGAAATTTTCCGCCGTTTCGGGACGCGTCACGGGAGGGAAACTCCAAGCCTTCCGCCGTTTCGGGAGCTATTTGCGAAGGGTTTCCGCAAACCAAAAACTTTCTAAGTCTCGTGGGTTTTCGGGAAGATATGACGAAGGCTCCCGCTAGTTTCGGAAGGGAAACTTGAAAATTTCCACGGTTGTGAGCGGTTTCTTTGAATTGTTCCGGAAGGGCCTCAGCGTTTCGACGTTTTGGCAAGTCAGGGTGAACTTTTCGCGGTTTCGGGAGGGATTTACCAGCAGCTTCCGCAATCGCTTCATCGAAGATTTTTCCAAGTCTTTTCGGGCGGTTTAGACGAATGGCTCCCGCCGTTTCGGGAGCAAATCTTATATTCTTCCGCAAATTTTCCCGAAATCCTTTCGAAGGCCTCTTCCGAGCGGTTTAAGCGATTGGCTTCCACCGTTTCGGGAGGATAGCCCGAAAACTTCCGCGGTTTTAGGAGAGAAAGCCGGAAGCCTCCGTAAAAGAAAAAATCTAAGTCTTTCGATAGTTTCGGAAGGAAATTGTGAATTCCTCCGCGGGATTTCGGGAAACTTTTTTTGAAGGTTTCCGCAAATTTTCAATGAAAGCTTCTAAGTTCTCTTCCGATTTTCGGAAGGGTTTCACAAACTGTTCCCACCGTTTCGGGCAGAAAACCCCAATCTCTCCGCGAACGGTCAAAAATGTTCTAAGTCTTCTCTCGGGAGAGTTATGTAAAAGACTTCCGTCGCTTCGGGAGAACAACCGGAATCTTTTCGCGGTTGCGGAAGGCTTGAGCAAAGGACTCCGTCATTTCGGGAGGCATTGCCCAATGGTTTCCGCAGTTTTCCAATCGAAAAATTCTAAGTCTTCTTTGGAAGAGTAATGCGAATGAGTCCCGCCTTTTCAGGAGAAAAATCGGAATCTTTTCGCGGTTGCGGAAGGCTTGAGCGAAGGGCTCCGCCGTTTCGGGAGGCATTGCCCAATGGTTTCCGCACCCTTCCAATCGAAAAAATTCTAAGTTCCCTTTTGGTTCCTTGGGGGGAAAAGAAAAAGGAAAGGTCGATGGCAAGATGTTCAGTTGGGAAACAAGGTTTTATGTTGAAAACACAGCTAACGGCTGGGATGGCTTCTTAGGCAAACTTTCTACAAAAAAAAAGGAGGGGCCCCAATATGTACAAAACTTTTGGGGGGGGTGTTGCTGCAACAACAATGGCGAGTCGCTGGCGAACACAGATCTCTGAAAAATTCCTCTTCATGGTCCGAAACCTCATTAAAGACATCCATCTCGGGTGCACTACTCAGCTGAGAATTTTAGACTCATGCGAGGGGAAGGAGGCACTTTACCTGCTAGCCGTTGGGGAAAAGGGGAGCTTTGACCAAGATATCTTCACCACTCTCAGAGGGCCAGCATATGAGATTCATTCTAGGAGGATCATCTTTTGAATGGCCACTACTGTCGGACTCCACAGGGTCCGCAACACTTTCTCATGGACATTATTGCTCTTGTTCCTCATTCCCATGCTGCTTGCATCCTTTTGGATGTTTGTACTTTGGACAGCTTAGCTGTTTGAGCCTTCCAGGGATATTTTCTTTTGGACATGATCTTTGATTTAGGCTCCTCAATCCATAATGTCCTTTTGTGTGAGTTAGAAATTTTATTGATTTGATCAAACTTCACGGACGGAGAGGAGCCAATTTTGAGCTGGGCCTTTTGGACAGCCTTCTTGATTTTACATGTCTTTTGCTTTTGTCTCAGCCATGCTTTAATTGAGGCGAGAATCCCTGGAAAACAGACTCTTGAATGTAGGCCATTTTGGCTGTTAGATCTACAGCATGCAGTCATTTCAATACCCTATGTCCTCGAGAGGTGCCACTTTCCATGGGTCCAACTTAGGTAACCTTCTCGAAATGCCTTTAAAGTGTGAGAGTGGGTGGAGCCCAACGATAGTAGTGAAGATGGTCATAGGTCTCTGCTATTAAATAGGATTAGTGTGACTAGCAGGGTAGGCTTCCCCCCTTCTGAACATTTCAGCGAGAGCACAACAGACCGGATTTACTTGAGCAGAGTTCCAGACTCATGGGTCGCAAGTTTTCTTTGAGAGAGCTATCTTCAACGGGAATCTCAACCAGAAGGGCATTCAGAAAACAAAACTTGTCGTAAAAAATCAAAGAGAGAAACAACATGGCCGAAAAAATAAAGCAACTAAAGGCTAAAGCAAAAGAAAACTTTATTTATGTACAGGAAGTCTCGAGGAGACTATGCGAAGTATTGTTTCAGAGCGAGGCCATTGAGAGGAAGGGCTACTTCTTCTCCCTCGAGATTTGTCAATTTATAAGTGGATGGGCCTAATTTTGCAGAAATTTGGTACGGGCCTACCCATAGATGTTGAAATTTCATATGCATTCCTTTTCCTTCATGATTATGGTCCCATTTCAGGACTAAATCCCCGATTTCAAAATCCCTCTTACCGGATTTCCTCTTATCGAACCATCTCTTAACTATGTCCTGGTGTTGATGGAATCGATCTTTAGCTTTGTGTTGGGCTTCTTCCAGTTGAAGCAGGGTGTTGATCCTGGATTGTAAGGCTTGGCTACCAAAACCCCGAGAGGCTTGGGACAATTGCAAGGATGGTAGTAAGATGTTTGGGGGAAGTATGGCTTCCTTGCCATAGACCAGAGTAAAAGGGGAGACACCTAAAGCGTTTTTTGGGGTTACCCTATCTGCCCATAAGGCGCTTGGGAGAGCCACATGCCAACTTCTCTGGTTTTCTATCATAGTTTTCTTAAGGATTCGAATCAGATTCTTGTTTGAGGATTCAGCTAATCCGTTTCCCTGAGGGTAGTAATTGGCTGAATAATGCAACTTAATTCCCCATTCATAAACAAATTCATTTATCTTGCAAGACGAAAAATAAGTAGCATTATCAAAAACAAGGGAAATTGGAACCCCAAACCTGGTTATGATGTTCTCTTTCAAGAAGCTGATAACTGCGTCTTCATTGATCTTGCGCAACGGGATAGCCTCCGTCCACCTAGTGAAGTAGTCGGTAGCCGTCAGGATGTATCGATGTTGCAATGAAGAATTTGGATTTATTTCTCCGATAACATCTATGCCCCATTGCTCAAAAGGCTCAGAGATGATGACCAGCTGCAATGGTCCTGCTGCCTTAGGTAACTTCCTGGCACTTCTTTGACATACATCGCAATTCCGCGCGTATGTGTGGGCATCTCGAAACAGAGTGGGCCAGTAATACCCAGCTCTCAGTATCTTGTGTGATGTTGTCTCACCTGAATAATGTCCGCCTGCGGGGCCATCATGCAATTCTTTGACAACTCTGTTTGCGTCTTCCATTTCCAAACATCTGAGGAGAACTCCATCATAATTCTTCCTGAAAAGAATCCCATCAATGATTTGATAGGGTGCGGATTTCAAACGGAGCGCCCTTCTTTGTTTAGAGTTCCAGTGCTCGGGTAGATATCCCTGCTGTAAATAGTGCACCAGATCCCTATACCATGACTGGGGAGTTGTGAAGATATGACATACTTCAACCGAATTGAGCTCAGCTTCATTCTTCCAATGTTGTTCTTCATCAATTGAGTTTCCCGCAAGTAATTTGCACAGGCCTTGCCCTTTGATGATTGTAGCCGGTTTAAATTCCAAATCATACTCTTGCAGAGCTGTGACCCAGTTCCCTCTCCTCTCTCCCAATTCCTTTTGAACAAAAAGGGATCTAACGGCTGGATGGGGAACTATGACTTTAGTTCTGTTCTTCAGAATGTATTGCCTAAACTGCTTCACAGCTTTGAAGACTGCATACGCATGTTTGTCAACTACGGGGTAATTCAGCTCAGCCCCTTGCAGACCAGTGCTCATAAATGAAATTGGGTATTCATCCCCCAACTCCACCTTTTGCGTGTGTATAGCTGCGAGAGAGTCATCTGAAGCGAAGGTATACAAGATGAAATCTTTATCAAAATCTGGACTTCTTAAGGAAGGAGCTTTAGCTACCACTGCCTTGATATCTCTAAACGTATCCTTCTCCAAATCTGTCCACTTGAATTGTATGCTTTGTTTAACCATCTGCTGTAATGGCTTAACAATTTGTGCGAAATCCAGAATAAATCTGCAGACAAAATTGATGGTGCCCATAAAAGACTGCATAGATTTTTTGTTGTGAGGCATTGGAATCTTATTAATAGCTTGGACTCTTTCTTGGTCGATTGACACTCCCCCTTTGGAGATGATATGACCCAAGAGCTTACCTTCGGGTACAGCAAACACGCTCTTCTTGGGATTCAAGGAAATACCATACTTCCGGCAACGATCAAAGATGTGCCTCAGATGAACAACATGATCTTCCCTTTTCTTCGAAAAGACTATCACATCATCTAAGTAAACAACAACACATTGCCCACCCAATCCTCGGAAGGCGATATCCATTGCTCTCTGGAATGTAGCTCCTGCATTTATCAGACCAAATGGCATCCTTCTGTAGGCGAAAGTTCCCCACTTAGTTCTGAAAGTAGTCTTGAGACGATCTTCTTCGGCTACTAACACTTGATTATAGCCAGAGAAACCATCGAGGAGAGAAAACAATTCGGATCCTGACACCATTTGTAGGATTTGCTCCATTGAAGGTACGGGGTAGTTATCTTTATCCGAAGCTTTGTTTAAATTTCTAAAATATACACATAGCCTTATCTCTCCTGACTTCTTTCTTACGGGAACCAAGTTTGCAACCCATTCAGAATGCCAGACTTTGAAGATTATCTTAGCGTCCAGGAGCTTCTTTAATTCCTTTTGGATCAGCGGTTCTAGAGTAGGATGCATCCTTCTCAACTGCTGCTGAAATGGCTTGACACCCGCTTTTATTGGTATAACATGCTGAATGATGCGGATGTCATATGTTTTCAGATCCTCATAGGTCCACGCAAAAACATCTTTGTATTGTTTAAACAATTTAATGAACCTGTCTCTTTCTCCTGGTGAACAACATTTGCCAAGGTTGACAAATCTTGGTTCTGCCTCGGTGCCCAAATTAACTAACTCATGTTGCATTGATGATATGTTAGTTTTGGTATTGGCTGGCCTTTTGAACTTATTTTGAAGATCGAACAGCATTTCGAGGGACCTTACCCCCTTGGGCATGAAATTTCCTTTCTCCTCATCTTTCTTCATCAAATCAGCATCGTGTTTCTCTTCATCTATTGCAGCTCCTTGAAAGCTATCTTCATTTGTTAGGAAGCTGATAATTTGTTCATCATCATCGAAGACTCTGAAGTTCGTGATGTTATCGGGAATGGAAGGCCTGAAAATCAATTCAATTGAGCATTTATTATTTGACGGCACCAATCTAGAAGCAGATGTTGCTAACAAATCAGCAGCAGAATTTTGCAATCTAGGAATTGATTTTATATTGAAAGCGTCAAAATGCATGATTAAATCCCATACCTCGGCCTGATAACCTTTCAAGTGAGGTGAGAGACAATGAATGGTGTCCCTTACCTGTCTTACAACTATCTCGGAGTCACCCAAAACCTTCAGGTACTTAACATTTAAGCCAATGGCCTTCTTTAAACCATGTACCAAAGCTTCATATTCAGCGGTGTTATTAGTACAATCGAATTCTAATCTACAAGACAAAAAATACTTGTTTCCTTTTGGATCCATTAGAACACAGCCGGCTCTGGATCCTTCCAGAGTTTTAGAACCATCAAAGTATAATGTCCAAAAGATATCTTTAGATTCAACTAAGTTAGTTTGTTTGTGATCTATGTCAGTGACTAAATTAACTATGTTACAATCCATCTCATCAGTCCGGGAGAAGCGAAGGAGATCGGACTGTTTATCTGACTCATGGCAAAAGATTTCAGATTGATAGTTACCCGGATCCATTTCTAAGAAGTAATTTCCCAGGACCGAGGAAGAGAAAGTTACAGCCTCATTTTTTTCTTCTAACTGGGTTACGTTTTGTTTCATATGAGGTTCCCTCAGAACTTTAATCTGATTCTGTCTGTTCTAATAAGGCAGCCATAGATGAGACCAATCGGTAGAAAAGTAGCCACTCAGCTTGGTGGACCAATCCCTACTCAAAATCAGCCCATAAGCTTCAGGAATATCGACCACCATTATGTCAATAAATTGACAGACTCTAGGATCAGCTGACAATCTAATTAGAACGTATTTCATCTCCCCAATTACTTTAACAGCAGTCCTATCTAATTGGATAATTTGAGCTGGAGATGGCACGGGCTGCCCATTAATTTTCCTACAAATTGACAGTGGCATAACGTTTGAAGAAGCTCCAGAGTCTACCAAACAGTTGTGAACATTGTGATTAAAAATTTCGAAAGTCAATAGGAAAGGCAATGTTTGAGATTTAGATTTCCCACCAATGCTAGCCTCATTAATTTCGGGATTGTCTTGAGAATCCGTTAATGTAGTGCTGGTTTTCGGTTGTAGAACATGCAGTAGTTTGTCTCATTGATGGGGCAAGCTACACATGTCGAATATTGATATGTTTGCTTTGACTTTCTTGATGTCTTCGATAATATCATACCCTATGTCGGATTCGTTCCCAATTCGAGTTGGCTGATCTGTTTTTCTCATGGTGACCTTAGGTGGCTGAACTGTGTTGTCAGCACTTGGCTGTTTGGCCACTGTTTGATTTACTTTGGGCTGTGGTGGGATGATTGGTATATGCCTCCTAGGCGGATCTTTCGAAACTCTAGGCTTATGGGGAACGGTGACTGGCATAGGATCCGCAATTGGGCCCTTGCTGCTAGTGGCAACATTTATGGTAGAGGGAGAGCTATCTATGTGATATTCTTCTACTAATTCGGTCATAGGTACCCAATCCCACAACACCATAGTAGTGTCCGAGGTTGGTTCCTCTAACTCAGGGCTCGACTCTTCTGGAGGATCATCCTAATCTGGGATCTGAGAATCTAACATTTGGTTCATGACTAAGCTCATGGAATTGATCCATTGCGGGCAGCTCTTTTTCGAATGTGGTTCTTGGTGAAAAGTGCAGAAATTTTCCATCCCTATCTCATTCAAGTTTAAAACAGGGGCAGCGTTCATTGGTGGATGAGTCTATTCCCCGTCTTCCCTTCTTTTATAAAATGGCTTGAAAGGTTTCCTAGATGTGCTAGCAGCCTTGTCTTTCTCGAGATCTACGATTTTGTTAGATAATTTCTGCATCATCTTGACTACATTTTCCATGTCCGTAGATGGCTCGTCTTTACCTCGAGTGAGCAGTAAAGGTTTTTTGCTAGCTGCTGGTTTTGGTTCTACATCTAAGGCATGTTTAGCAATGCTATCAGCCTCTTCTTCTACTTTTCTAGCTTCCTCAAAGTTCTCTATCAGGGTAGTTTTCTTGGACCTCTTTACGAACATTGCTATGGGTCCATCAAGAGCGGTTGTATAGTATTCAATTAGAGATTCCTCAGCTGGTTTATTAGCTTGACTGAAGTTATTCAACAGCGTAGTGAATCTTTGATTGAAATCTTGAACCTTTTCTTTCTTTTCCATCCTCATGGATAAGAGTTCTTTCATAAGCGTGGCCACAATCTTTTGGTTTCCGTATTTCTTTAGAAAACATTTTTCGAATTCCTCCCAACTAGAGATTGAGCTGGGTTGTAGGCTAAAGTACCATGATGATACTTTTGGCTCGAATGTATATGGAAACAACCTGCAGACCACGTCTTCATGTTGTACGTTCAAAAGGTTCAGATCTAAGTAAAAACTCTTGAGGTGATCTTCTGCCGAAATGGCTTTCCCTGGATCGTACTTAGGCAAGACCTTTTCTGGGTTTTTAGGGAGATTATGAAATGGTCCAGCTAGGTTCAGCGCTCCCTTTGCTCTCCAAGCAGGTACAGCCATGTTTGGGTTTGGATGTGGAGACCCTGGTGGAGAATTGTAGGGTGAATCCTGTGGAGTACTCTTGGGAGTGGTAATTTCTTCAAGATTTTCTTGGTCTGTCTTGTTAAGAGTGTCTGAAATTTCTTCCAAAGTCAGATTTACCAGTTCTTCAAAACTCTGAACGAGAATTGAATCACGGGTGTACTGTGGCTCCTTTCTAGGTGTAATTTGCTTGGGGAGGAAGTTGACAGCGTTTAGACCACCTAGCTGTCTAACGTAGGATCTGGTATGTCTTCTCAGATCCTCTATTTCTGTAAAAGGAACAGCGTACAAAGCTTCTTGAGGATCAGGGTCAGAAATGAGGCGTTCTTGGTCTGTTAATCCAAGATCTGGGCTGTTTGAAATGCTTTCTTTAAGCGGGTTTTCAGTGTTATCTATGACCGCGGAAGATTTTCCTCTATCAGCCATGCACTTTCAGGCCCTCCTTCTAGCGCCAAAAACTGTTGATGCCTCGGATATCGTAGCATCAATCAGAAAGGGATTCTCCCCGAGAAATGGTCCCAATTAGACTATCTCCCGTTTGGTGTAGGGAATCCGTCCGGTTAGCGGTTCCGGCAACCGTGGGTTTGGAGTTTAAATCCGATTCTACCGGTTATGGCCCGATCCACCTTTCTTTTGGTTTTTTATGTCTTTTAAATGAGATGCAAGTGCCTAAATTATACGATCTAGATGCAACTAAAACAGATCTAAGTCTAGGAACCTGAGTAAACCTACCTATCCCTGCAGGGAATATGCTTAAGGGGTGAGCAATAAGCTGTAACCAATAACGTAATGAAAGAACAGATAGCTGTTAATTCTCACAATTAAAGCTACAGAAAGATAAAGATCTTTAGAAGATAGCTTCTAATTCAACATGAAATGCATCTATTGCTCATAAAACAGAAAAAAGCAAAAAGAATTTATTTAATCTACGTAGCAAGAATAAAGAAACAGATCTAAATGTAACAAACTGAAATTAAACTTAAAGATTAAAGATCCCTGCAAGGAGCAATTTAAAGGCATGAACAATGAGCCACATGAGTTATCCTGAAGATAGAACAGTTAGCCATTCGATCTAGAAGAGAAATCTACAGCAATGATAAAGACATCAGCAGGTAGCTCCTGATTTAACGTGAAACGCATTCATTGTTCACAAAATAGAGAAAATCGTATGCACGGGGAGGAGCAAAATCATTAATACAAAGATATAGTTCAGATGGTAAGAATGATCTCACATTACAGAATAGCAGTCATTAGAATAGTCCAACATACAGCAGTCCAACATCCCATGCAAAACGTCCATCTCCCGTGGCTTCTATTAGAAAATTCAATTTTACAGGCCCGATACAAGATAGCTCGTATGGGTTTCAAAATTTCATTCCCTGTCCTCAAGTCCTCTCTAATCTTTCCTAGCTTCTATTTATATCTACAAATCTGCCCTTTTGGGTTGACACCTAGCATCCTCCACCTGTCATTTATAGGAATTTCCTCTATAATCGACTACCAAAAATGATCACTTCTTTTACAAAATTGTTCTGCAGAAATAGGGACAGCTGTCCCATGGCTTACGCCTTACATATTCAAAATATACATAGCAGAAAATTGGCTAACACCAAAGCTTTCCCTGCTGGGCACGTGTTTGGCTGAAGAGAGTTGCTCAACTGAATTCACCCTATTTTACTCCTGTGCGTGAGCCTCAGCTGGGGAAGGGTCGCCCAATTCAATTGAGGCTGCTGATTGTGCCTGGGAAAGAGAGATTGAGCTAGTTGGAGTCTCTGGAATGACTGCTGGGAAAGAGGGACTCGAACCTACTGCTGTAGCTGGAGTGGCTGCTGGGAGAGAAGATCCTGGATCTGCTGATGCTCCTGCTGCTACTGCAGCTTTCCTTTCCTCCTCTGTTATGTAGCTGTACCACACACCTGTGTCTCTTATGACTATGTTTGTTGCAGCAGGAAACAAGATTTTCTGGGAAGTCACATTCTTCCCGAGCTCTGTTTTAATGCTTTGAACTTCTGCTACTGCAGCTTGATGCACTTCCTTCAGCAGATGGTTGTGAAGTGATGATGAACCAATATAATGCTGGAGGTCATCCATAGCTAGGACATCAATCCTTTTCACATACTCCATTTGGACGCCTAGCTCTTCCTTTAGCTGAGACAACCGCTGCTCCTTTTCCGGGAAGTCTTCTAGGGTCTGAGGGAAACTCAATGTGCATTTGTCATGGACTCCTTTGAGCTTTTGGTATAGACTGTTAATATTATCTGTTGTTCTCTGCACACTGGTTATCAGCTTATTGGCACAGTTCCTGCCAAACTTCAGCAAGGCTATATCTTCATTAAACTCGTCCACAGCCTTAAGTGGAAGATGCGGGGGGAAACCCCCTTTCCCTTCTCTCCATGCCATCTGACTTATGATATTTGCCTTGACACGGGTATTCTTAGCTTTGAGCCTGTGGGCCTCCGCATTAATTTCTTTTAATCTGACTATCATGGCCTTGAGCTTGCAAACCTCGTCAGTGACTAGCTCCTGCGTGTCATTTATTTGCTTCAGGATGCTGCAGGACAGCTCATGGAAGGGAGACATGTCCATCGTTTTGCTCTCAGCCTGCTCTAACCGCTCAGCTAATGTCTGCTTGTCTACTTCTAGATGAGAAGCCTTTTCCTCTGCTCCATTCTTCTCCGCTTCTACAATCATTATTTGGAGTGCCAGCTGGTCCTTCTCCTCCTCCAGCTGGCTGTACTTGTTTGAAAGCTCCTTATGTTCAGCGTACAAGCAATTATATTTGTTCACTGCCAGATCTCTTTGGGCTTGCTCATTAGCCACAGTTTGTTGTAGCGTACGAGCTTTCTTCCTTGTCAATTCATTGTCTCTTACCATCACGCCTACATTGGCCAGGGATGCTTTTGCCGTTGCTACAGCTGCAGTCGCCATAGTGAAGGGATCTTGGTCCGTATTCTGCATTATAGTGACCTCTCGGTGGGTAACGATGTCTTCATGGAAGGGACTTTTGATCCTCTCTTCTGATTTGAGGACCATTGCTTTTCTTTTCTTGTCATAGACAAACTCATTCCACTTGGACACCGTACGCTTTCCCGATGGGGTGTACGGGACAATTGGTCGGTTTATGATGTCTATGTCTTCTTCTGTCGGTGGGGTCCAGACTTCCTGAGCAGGGTCTCCTCCTTCATCTTGGGCACCAGAGCCACCTGCTTGAGAGGTGTCTATTTCCATGTCCTGTATACCGGATCCACCTGCCTTGGCATCTTCCCTTGTCTTCAATTCTTCTTCCACCCTCTTTTCTGCTTCAGCTTGTTCAGCTTCTGCCTCTTTCTGCTTTTGGGCTTCCTCGGCCTCTTTCCGCGGTCTTTCATTTTCAGCTTCTTGCTGCTTTCTTGCCTCCTCGGCTTCCCGCTGTCACCTCGCTTCTTATCTTAATCTGAGCTCTTCTTGAGCTCGGGCATCCTCAGCTTCTTTCTCCTTTTGCTGGCTGGTCTTCTAGGCCTTGGTTGAGCTAGAGCTTGCTCCAGTACCTTGGCGACAGATCCGTAGCTCAGTCATGTTGCTGATGCCTCTGAATGCCTCTTCCTCGGCATCAGGATAGCGAGAGTACTCGAAGTGGGCATAGATATCCTTGCAATGCTCGACCACTTTACCCTTTCTGTCGTTCCTGTGGAAGATAACCTCACCGAAGTGGAAGGCCTTCAACTCTTGAACAAACTCCTCAGCTGAGTCAACCCCCGAGAACTTGTAAGCACCGATGCAGAAAGGTAGAGGGGGAAAGGAAGCCTTATGCTGTTTGTGGAGCATTGCTCCAATCGAATCTAGGAAGAGTTGTCTTACTGCTTCTTTGAGAACCACATAGTCTGTGGCATACTGCGGCAAGATGTATGGGGGCTTAGTCCCTCCAAACATTCTCAGGTAGGTGCCCTGTTCTGAAAAGTAGAAATCCCCGTAATTCGCAAGGACTTCCAAAGCATTCTCTGATAAGCAGCTGGATTCCTCCTTGAATATCTTCTCATACAGGGGCATTATGAACCCCTCGCAAATGAGTTTGTAGCTGGGCTTGTAATTCTGAGCCCACAGCATCTTGTAAGCGATATAGACTGGCATGGTGGCCTTATCCCATGTGCAGCCCAATTTGGGGAAGTCTATCTTGGCCAAGATACAATCTATCAGATATGAAGACATGAAGAATTCAGCCTTCTTCAAGGCTAGTCCTTCCCTTGCAGCTACTATCATTGAGGCCAGACTATCTGACAGGAGAGTGGCCCAGTCAAACACAGTTCCCTTAAATGCCACATAGTGGATGATAGGGACCCATTGAACCTTGTATACTGTGCCATCGGGCATGCCGAAGATTCTGCACAGCATCAGGGCAATCAATCTAAAAGGAGCTCTTAGATTCTGTACGTCATACTCATCACTCCCTTTCTTCCTCAAATGTTTGCCTGCTATTAGTAGCTTCTTGGCCATCTCGACGTTGTTCATTTGGCTCAGCCATTCATCAGTCAGAGCTTGTTGGACACGGGGAAATTTGTAGGCTGCTGCAAGATATGCGGGTTGAAATGAGGCGATAGCCACCTTCTCGCTATCATTTATCACTCTTCCTTCAGCATCGGCATGTTGGAGTATCCATCCGATCACTTCAGCACAGGGGAACAGCTCAGGGCGGGTAGCAGCTCTAGTTATGCCCGAGGCTCTGATATTGAGATAGATTGGTGCTTCCTCTAGCAACATATCTGGGATTTCTTGGTCCCGGATCATTCTGTAGATGTCACCCCATCTGATTTCTGGAGGGACACCAGTGGTGCACCTAGTGTCTTGGAGTGAAGTTTCAGTTTTAAGAGGGGCAGGCTTCGTTTCTGTCATCTTCGCCTTCTTCTTACCGGTTTTCGGCATCTTGACTTATCCCTGATAACATCCATATACAAGTCACTTTGAGCAACATACTGTGAGGTTTTAACAGAGAGCATCATTGTTTTAATATATCAATAAGATAAGTACAATGAAGCTGTATGTTTAGGAAGCAAAACACTATTTCAACATGAAACATAAATTGAAACATTTGAATCTCTTAAAAGGATGGGTTTGGGATGCTCCTGAGGGGATAGGCTATGTCGCGGACACATTTTGTTCTCGGATCAATAGGCGAGTTGCGGAAGCAATGGGCATTCGGTTCAGCCCTGGGGAGGAAGGTGTCTTTTGTTATCACTGTGGCTGGAAAGGATAATGGCGAGGAGACTCGGGTTGGAGAGACACTGCGACGGAACGGGAAGCCACTTTCGCAGTTACGACCCGGCGAGGGCTCCGAACGCTAATTTTTTACGGCACTGGCCGAGGTATTCTATGGGAATTTTAGTTCGAGCGAGGGTGATGGCGCCGGAGACAAACTGATGAAAAGGTTCGGGCGGCTATAGTTTCGGGTCCTGGCTGGCGTAACTTAAGTGCTCACAGGGTTTGAACAGGGGCCATGGCGCCGGTCCTAAGATTTGAAATGGGTAGAGGTTATGTTAGAACCGAAGTTTGCGAAAAGGAACGGGGCTTTATGGTTTAATCTTTCGGTCGGGGACATGCAACGTCCATGGGGTTTCGGCAATTTTTTCATAGATGACGAGGCAGGCGGCCCGGGAAAAACAAAAATGGAACAAGTTTAACCGTCTACCCACCAATTTTATCCTGTTTCTACTTTATAGACGAGAAGAACTTGATTCAACCGTATTCGACGGACAAAATCGCCCATGACGGGCGTTTTGCTTGTCAAAACCCCACCAGTGCCCATCATTTTCAAAAGAAAGCTAACCCAATAGCAAAATACGACGTGTAGGGGGACAGATTTACAGTTAAGATCCTACCTGGCACCGACGAAAAACGCTAACTGAGGTGGCCGTGAACGTGGTTGAGCAATCCGAGAAGGAGCGGTTTGCGCGGCGTCCAACTAATCGTCCAGATTGGAAAATTAACAATGAGTTGGCTCGTATCCCCACTGCCTATTTAAACAGAACAGGCACGTGCGAGCATTGAATTTGGTGGGTGGCGCAATTAAAATGCGGCTTAAATTCGTCGCCCGTAGCGGTCACATCAAAATGTTTCGAACTGCGTGCGACCGCCATTCGCGGGACCGCCTTGCGAGTCACACCCACCGTTGCGGAAGGATGGAGGGAAAGTTTCTGCCGTTTCGGGACGCGTCGCGGGAGGGAAACTCCAAGCCTTCCACCGTTTCGGGAGCTATTTGCGAAGGGTTTCCGCAAACCAAAAACTTTCTAAGTCTCGTGGGTTTTCGGGAAGATATGGCGAAGGCTCCCGCTAGTTTCGGAAGGGAAACTTGAAAATTTCCGCGGTTGCGGATGGTTTCTTTGAATTGTTCCGGAAGGGCCTCAGCGTTTCGACGTTTCGGCAAGTCAGGGCGAACTTTTCGCGATTCGGGAGGGATTTACCAGCAGCTTCCGCAATCGCTTCATCGAAGATTTTTCCAAGTCTTTTCGGGCGGTTTAGACGAATGGCTCCCGCCGTTTCGGGACCAAATCTTATATTCTTCCACAAATTTTCCCGGAATCCTTTCGAAGGCCTCTTCCAAGCGGTTTAAGTGATTGGCTTCCGCCGTTTCAGGAGGATAGCGCGAAAACTTTCGTGGTTTCGGGAGAGAAAGCCGGAAGCCTCCGTAAAAGAAAAAATCTAAGTCTTTCGATAGTTTCGGAAGGAAATCGTGAATTCCTCCGCGGGATTTCGGGAAACTTTTTTCGAAGGTTTCCGCAAATTTTCAATGAAAGCTTCTAAGTTCTCTTCTGAGTTTCGGAAGGGTTTCACAAACTGTTCCCGCCGTTTCGGGCAGAAAACCCCAATCTCTCCGCGAACGGTCAAAAATGTTCTAAGTCTTCTCTCGGGAGAGTTATGTAAAAGACTTCCGTCGCTTCGGGAGAACAACCGGAATCTTTCCGCGGTTGCGGAAGGCTTGAGCGAAGGACTCCGCCGTTTCGGGAGGCATTGTCCAATGTTTTCCGCAGTTTTCCAATCGAAAAATTCTAAGTTTTCTTCGGAAGAGAAATGCGAATGAGTCCCGCCATTTCGGGAGAAAAATCGGAATCTTTCCGCGGTTGCGGAAGGCTTAAGCGAAGGGATCCGCCGTTTCGGGAGGCATTGCCCAATGGTTTCCGCACCCTTCCAATCGAAAAAATTCTAAGTTCCCTTTTGGTTCCTTGGGGGGAAAAGAAAAAGGAAAGGTCGATGGCAAGATGTTCAGTTGGGAAACAAGGTTTTATGTTGAAAACACAGCTAACGGCTGGGATGGCTTCTTAGGCAAACTTTCTACAAAAAAAAAGGAGGGGCCCCAATATGTACAAAACTTTTGGGGGGGGTGTTGCTGCAACAACACACCTACAAGGCTTGGGTTTCCATGGTTCTACCTTTGTTAGTGCCGAGTGATGCATTCAATTTTAAGTTTTAATTACATAGTGAGATCCTACTTCATTTTTACATAGGTTGTTGAGTTTATCACGACACAATTTTTGTAATATCTAAAACTTGGAGAAAATGGAACATAAAGGGAAATCATGAGACAATATCCATTATAGACCTCTTTGTACAAAAATTTGTAGAATCATCACCAACTTATAGCAACAAAATATATCCTGTAGATTATATGGATTACTTTAGTCCTTTACACAACAAAAAATATAGTAACTAGTTACTATTGTTCTCTCAATGTTTGTGATTCATTTTTCAAGGTTATGATGCATATTACTATGGGGGGGGGCACCAGAGCTTGGCTTTGGAAAGACAAACCTTTTTTTCTCACCATGGAAAGCTCAACTCTACTCATGGGGAAGTCTAAATCAATTACCTATTCCTCTTTTGGAGATTGCTCCAGCTTTCCTCTTTGAAATGAATGTTCCAAAATATGGCTTGAGGCTATATTGACTGCATTTTTTGTAATGTACCAACTTAGGATTGTGATACAAAAACTCTAAAATTCTCAAATTTGACTGAAACAATGTTTGTGGAAGCTAGGTGGACTTAGTATGGACTAGATCGAAGGATTAAGATGGATAGGAGGCTCTAATATGGAATGATACCTCTGCACAAAGTACTGAGAAATTTTATGTTTCAAGAGCAGCAAGGCTGCAATTGCAGACTAGTATGGTAGGAAAATTGACTGGAGGTTGGGTATGGGGGTTTAATACCTCAGATAGGATAAATATCAGTCATTTACAGTCATTTCACAATAGAATAGCATTCAATAAATATCTGAGAAATTCTCACACTATTACTAATAAAATTGCCTGCTAGGATTGCATAACTAGTGTGATTTCTGGACTCCCAAACAGTGTTCAAAGGCCCACGAATTTATGAAATAAAACTTGGATCATGAAATATGACATGTTACTCAACTCCAGAAACAAGAATGACTTCATTTGGATTTATACTTATTCATTTATGAAATAAATACACACTGGAAACTAGTCAAATTCTAGCTAAATCTAGAAGGGGTGGAGAAATAGGAGAAGAAATCAGAGTTTTGTAATTTATATTGATTTGAATTATATCTGAATATCACATTCTCTGTTATTACATCAGAAATGGGCCAATATTCCTCTCAGAAAAATATGAAATATCTCTCTTCTTCTACATAAGAAACTAGCTCCAGAAACTCATAGAAAGCATGAAGATTCAAAATCTAAACTGGATGATGATGCTTCTGAAATTTAGATTCAACTTGATTAGCTACAATACCTACAAATAAAATCAATTACAATGTATGAATTCCATCATCCTCTCACAGAAAGTTAGGGCACATCTCCCAAGTCTCTGAGGCAAAATTGTACTCATACAAATTCTCAAACTAACAAAAGATGTGAAATGGAGTTGTAATAATTCTTTTATATATTGAGATGAATTGTTGGGAAAGTAATATGGAGTGGATAATGTTTCTTTTATTTGTGCTTTAGCTTTTTCCTTTCTTTATGCTTTTTTTTTTCTTTCTGCTTTTGCTTTTGATTTATCCTGCCTTTGCTTTTCTATCATGCTTTTCTACATTGCCCTGTTTTTCTTCTTTCTCTTGATTTTCCCCTACTTTTATGCTTTACCCTGCTTTTCTGCTTTGTCCTGTTTTTCCTGCTTTTCTGCTTTTCCCGGCTTTTCTGCTTTTGTCTGCTTTTATGGACTTTCCTTCTTTTCTGAACATTCCTACTTTTTTGAACTTTCCTGCTTTTGTGATTTTCCTAGCTTTGGAATATTTCTCTTTGCTTCATCCTCAAGATAACTCCAAGTCAACCTTATCCTCTCATGCACCCTAGTGAATCATTATCCTCATTTATTCCACATAAAACTATTAAATGCATGAAAAATAAATATTCCAAGTGCATAATAAACTTTGGATACAAATTAATTCAAACTCCTAATTAATTAAATGCCTCAACTTAACCCCTCATTAATTAATTAATTCAATCTGTCACTAGGATCCATGGGGTTCGATATGCTTCATGGTGTTGAAAAAATGGGAAAATGATAGTCCTCCCCTCCCAAAATTGTTTGTCCTCAAGCAAGAAAAAAACTCCAACCATCTATGAAGCCAACTAGTGACCTCACTCAAAATATGTTGCTGGCTGTCTAGAATCAAAATCCTCAATTCCAAGCAAAATACCAAAAATCCATCATGTTTTTTCTGCACCCCTCTAATTATATTTGGATCTTAAAGATTGATCCCAGGGTCCCATTTCTTATGTTGCATTCCTCCATACATCAATGCAAACTAAAATGACTCATCAATTCTTGGATCCCACTACCATTTCTACATGTCTCCCAATAGCACTGTTGCTTGTGGAAAACTATCATCCCAAAGAATTCGAGGGTCCCATTGTCTTTACTGCATCCTCCCAAAAATCTATATCAACAAAAAGAATATCTCCTCATGGGGGATGTCTAAAACACTGCACCAAACTAGAATTCCATCACTTCCAAAGGAATATTGAATCTCCTCATAAGCCATGTGCAAACTAGCACTGCAATCCCCATTTATAATACATAGATGGAAATACCATGTCCAACCAAGAATACTAAAGACAACACATAACAACCATAAATGCATATACAACTTATCACAAAATATGTATGATGTGTCCATAAACTTTCCACTAATGCAACCAACAAACTTACCTCTTGGGTACTCAACTCCCTCATGTAACTACCCACCCAATCAATGGATGACTGCATACTCCAACTTAGTGATATGGATGGAGAATGGTGAATCAAATCTCTATAATAGTCATCCATTATGGTTGGCTCAACTGAAGGGACATCATGTGCCTCCTTAACCTCAAACTCCCCAAGCACATGCAAATCATATGGTACTTCATATACCCAATGCACACAAGTACCAAAAATTAAAATAATGTTGTTCCAATGACAAGAGTGAAAGTCCCATGTCCAACCACAAAGAGGATAGGAATCATCACAAGTCCATGGAGGCCCTTTCTACTCACAAAAAGGTGTAAAATTTATCCAATAAGTCTCCATAGATGCAAGCAAGAATATCACTCATGTGTCTTTTCTCCAAAATAGGAAAAGAAGAGACACTCCAACCCATTGCTCCAACTAGAAAGCAAGATGCTTCCCTATGTGAGTGCTTCCAATGGTTCAACTCTCTACTATTGGTCCAAAGATGAACCAAATTTATGCAACAAGTATCCACCAAATATGTAGATTCATCAAATCCATCAAAGGCTGGTCCATCAACCATGAGCTCCATTGACTTCTCATTGGAGGAATCACTCACTCCAGGAAGAAATTCAGTTTGGTTGTGGAAGGTAGTATGTGCTTGGAGCTAATCATCTGTATCTCTAAAATCCACATGCACATGCATGTCACCATGAATCTCATGAACCACCATATCATGAGATTCCTCCATAGAAATCTGAATTCCATCAACCGAAAGAGGATGGATGATTTGAATGTAAGAGGAAGCATGTGATTTCTGCAATTCTTGGTGAAATTGTTCTACCTCCATCTTGGATTACAAGAGGGCAATTTGAGTGCTTATCAAAGAATCTTGGGTGGCCGTCAACTCTTCATTGGGCCTGCAAATATATTCATCATCCTTTAATTATGCTTCCTTCAACATATGAAGAAGATCATGTAAGCAAAATCTGTCAGAAAGAATATGTGAAAATTTACCTTGGGTTGTAGTCTTTGCTTTCTGAATTCTCTCCTTGTTAAAGACTTTGTTCCTTATGCACATGTACTCTATTATAAACTTCATCTTCTCTAATCCTATAATAAATGCAAGAGGACGTGATTTTATGTGCCTCCAATCCAAGAAACCCTTGAGTTCCCTTTCATCTCTTTCCTTGAACCTTTTCAACTGCTTGTGATGAAAGATATTGATGGATGGCACATCCATCATCAATTCAGCCTCATGCTTCTTCACCTTGTTAGGTGGTATACCTAGTGGGTGGTATTCAATAATCTTATCATGTTGTTGTGGTGACTTACATATGACTCAATCTGATGTAAGTAATCCATACTTGTGCTTTGAATGGTGGCAAGGCCCTCAGTAGACCCCACAATGTCACCAAGCTTTACGATGGATATCATGTCATGGGATAACTCTTCATCTACTATGTAATTTTTCCTCCTAGGTATGAATGGATATGTATGATAAGCATCATGTTGCACCCACATATGAATTTCCTACTGCTCATTTGTCATAACATATTTGAATGCAACAATAGATCCATTACTATTGCAAAAATAACTCTTACCCATGTGAGCTAGTCTTGCACAATCTGTAGTCTCCATCTCGGTGATGTAGTTATCCATACAATTCAATGATGAATGGGACTCTTTTCTTTATGATCCCAATGGAATGTAATAAATCATATTCATCAAGGATAGTCCTTCCTTACATGAATGAGGCTCATAATCTCTCTGGAGTGAAACAGGTGCCTGACGATCATCCTGCAAGTCAATACTTTCTTGAAGCACTTGTAAATATGAGGATTCCTTATGTTTTCCTTCGATATGATGATGCTCTCTAATGTCATGTGTACTATTAGACATACATATGATCATATGTGTGTTCCTGCAACTCTTGAGAATCATGTAAACTCTCTTTTAAAAAATCAGCCTTCTCACAATTTTGGATCTCATCACTATAAGGATATTTTCTGCCAGCTTTATCACTAGAAATGGCTGACATATCAAGATAAAACAAAGGAACTTTGTGAATGAAAAAATCAGAATGTTTGTAATACATTTGTGACATATCTATCTCTTCATGATGTGGAGTGGTGATGGCATGATCCCCCTCCAATTCTCACGGTTCACTCTCAACTAGAGTGTGGTTGTATCTTTCTCCATAATGATGTTCTGAGAATGCTTGAAGGGTTGATCCTTTCTCTTTTGTTATTAAGTTAGTGGGACATGATTCAGATTGATGCAAAAAATAATTGATTCTACCAATATCAGATTTACCTTCATTCCTTATCTTGAACTCTTCTTGTTCTTGCTCAATGCATTCATTGGAGGGAACGCATGGCTCTTCTCTTGGGAGATTGTTGCTCCTCTCCTTTGATGACTGGTTTTTACTATAATTTTGATCCTTCAAGTAGCTGATGCATACTTCTCCTTGGTAACCTTAGAATCAGTATTATCGGAAACTTTGTTTGAAGAGAATCCGAAAAATCTCTTCATGCTAGAAACAATGGCATCCATTGAGGCTTCAATTTCGATTCCTCTTCCTTCTTCTTTGCTCATATAGGTGGAACAACTTGTTTCCTCCATGGGTGGTTTGTTGCCATCTATTGATTTCAAATATTTTTCATGGATCTCAAATCCAAATCTGCAATAAAAATATTCTTTGAAAGGAATGGCTTTCCAAATCTCTTCTATTAAAGCTATATACTCCTGGTAGTGGGAGGACAAATTTTTAATTGTTGATATCCTCTTTGATAAATCATTCTTAGGATTAGCCATAAGTGGTTCATTCCATTGATCTATGTACATATGGTCACAATTGTAACCATCATCATCTCTTGGTAGCCTCCATCAATGTAAATTATTTATTCTTCCTAGTATAACTCAAAGCCTTCATCTTCCATGATGGGGACTAGTTTCATAGCTTCAACTTGAAGATAGTTGATATATTTCTTCATATGAGATTTACTTTCCATGGGATGAGCCAAGGAAAGAGCTCTGATACCATTATAATTTACCAACTTAGGATTGTGATACAAAAACTCTAAACTTCTCAAATTTGACTGAAATAATGTTTGTGGAAGCTAGGTGGACTGAGGATGGACTATATCAAAGGATTGGAATGGAGAGGAGGATCTGATATGGAATGATACCTATGAAAAAAGTACTGAGACCTTTTATGTTTCAATATCATAAAGGCTGCAATTTAATCCAATGCTCCTGGGCCCCTCAACATATGCAAACTTGTATGGTAGGAAACTTGACTAGAGGTTGGGGATTGGGGTTTCAGACATAATAGAGGATAAATATCATTCATTTATAGTCATTTCCTAATAAAATAGCATTCCATAAATTTTCATAAATATTTGAGCAAGTCTCACACTATTGCTAGTAAAATTTCCTTCCAGGACTGCTCAACTAGTGTGATTTCTAGACTCCCAAACAATGTTCAAAGGCCCACTAATTTCTGAACTAAGAATTGGATCATGAAATATTAAATTTTAATCAACTCCAGAAACATGAATTACTTCATTTGGATTTATACTTATTCATTTATGAAATACACAATGGAAACTAGTCAAATTATAGCTAAATCTAGAAGGGGTGGATAAATAGGAGAATAAATAAGAGTTATGTAATTTATATTGATTTGAATTATATAATAATATAACACAATATGTAATTACATCATAAATGGGCCAACATGCCTCTCATAACAATATGGAAATATCTCTCTTCTTCTACATAAGAAACTAGCTCCAGAAACTCATAGAAAGCATGAAGATTCGAACTCTGAACTGAATGATGATGCTTATGAAATTCAGATTATAATTGATCAGATACAGGAACTGCAAATAAAATAAATTACAATGGATAAATTCCATCATCCTCTCATAGAAATCTTGGGCACATCTCCCAAGTTTGACTAGGGTCACATCTCCCAAGTCTCTGAGGCAAAATTGCACTCATACAAATTATCAAACTAACAAAATATGTGAAATGGAGTTGTAATCATTCTTTTATAGATTGAGGTGAATTGTTGAGCAAGAAATATGAAGTGGATAAGGTTGATTTTCTTTGTGCTTTATCTTTTTCCTTGCTTTTTGCTTTTGCTTTTGCTTTATCCCACTTTTGCTTTTCTATCCTGGTTTTTCCTGCCTTTCTACCTTGCCTTGCTTTTATGTTTTGTCTTGATTTTTCCATGCTTTTCTGCCTTACCCTGCTTTTCTACTTTGTCCTTCTTTTCCCTGCTTTTCTACTTTGTCCTTCTTTTCCCTGCTTTTCTACTTTTCCCTACTTTTCTTCTTTTGTCCTGCTTTTCTGAACATTCCTGCTTTTCTGAACATTCCTGTTTTTCTAAACTTTCCTGCTTTTCTGATTTTCCTAGCTTTCGAATATTTCTCTTTGCTTCTTCCTCAAGCTAAATTCAAGTCAACCCTATCCTCTCATGCACCCTAGTGGAGCATTATCCTCATTTAATCCACATAAAAATATTAAATGCATGAAAGATAAATATTCCAAGTGCATAATAAACTTTGGATACAAATTAATGGCAAACTCCTAATTAATTAAATGCCTCAACTTAACCCCTCATTAATTAATTAATTTAATCTGTCACTAGGATCCATGGGGTTTGATCTGCTTCATGATGATAAGAAAATGGGAACATGACAGTCCTCCCCTCCCAATATTGCTTTTCCTAAAGCAAGAAAACAACCGCAACCATCTATGAAGTCAACCAATGACCTCACTCCTCAAAATATGATGCTGGCTGTCTAGAATAGAAATCCTCAATTCCAAGCAAAATACTAAAAGTCCATCATGTTTCTGCTACACCACTATGATTATATCTGGATCTTCAAGATTGATCCTAGGGTCCCATTTCTTATGTTTCATTCCTCCAGCCATCAATGCAAACTGAAATGACTCATCAACTACTGGATCCCACTGCCATTGCTGCATGTATCCCAATAGCACTATTGCTTGTGGAAAACTATCATCCCAAAGAATTCCAGGGTCCCATTCTCTTAATTGCATCCTCCCAAACATCAGTATCCACAAAAATAATATCTCCTCATGGGGGATGTCTAAAACACTGCACCAAACTGGAAGTTAATCACTCCCAAAGGAATATTGAATCTCCTCATAAGCCATGTGCAAACTAGCACTACAATCCCCATTTCTAAGACATAGATGGAAACCCCATGTCCAACCAAGAATACTAAACACAACACATAGCAGCCATAAATTCCTATACAAATTATCACAAAATATGGATGATGTGTCCATAAAATTTCCACTAATGCAACCAACAAAATTACCTCTTGGGGTACTCAACTCCCTCATGTAGTTCCCACCCAATCAGTGGATGAATGCATACTCCAACTTAGTGATCTAGATGGTGAATCAAATATCTATAATAGTCATCCATCATGGTTGGCTCAACTGAAGGGATCTCATGTGACTCCTTGAACTCAAACTCCCCAAGCACATGCAAATCATATTGTACTTCATATTTCCAATGCACAAAAGTACCAAAAATTAAAACAGTGTTGTTCCAATGACAAGGGTGAAAGTCTCATGTCCAACCGCAACGAGGATAGGCATCATCACAAGTCCATGGAGGCCCTTTCTTCTCACAAAAGGTGTAAAATGTATCCAATAAGTCTCCATAGATGCAAGCAAGAATATCACTCATGTGTCTTTTCTCCAAAATAGGAAAAGAAGAGACACTCCAACCCAATGCTCCAATTAGAAAGCAAGATGCTTCCCTATGTGAGTGCTTTGAATGGTTCAACTCTCTACCATTGGTCCAAAGATCAACCAAATTTCTGCAACAAGTATCCACCCAATATGTGGATGCATCAAATCCATCAAAGGCTGGTCCATAAACCATGAGATCCTTTGACTTCTCATTGGAGGAATCACTCCCTCTAGGAAGAAATGCAGTTTGGTTATGGAAGGTAGTATGTGCTTGGAGTTGATCATATGTATCTCTAAAATCCCCATCCACATGCATGTCTTCATGAATCTCATGAACCACCATATCATGAGGTTCCTCCATAGAACTCTGAATGTCATCAAACGAAAGAGGATGGCTGATTTGAATGTAGGAGGAAGCATGTGATTTCTGCAATTCTTGGTGAAATTATTCTACCTCCATCTTGGATTCCAAGAGGGCACTTTGAGTGCTTCTCAAAGAATCTTGGGTGGCCATCAACTCATCATTGGGCCTGAAAATATCTTCATCATCCTTCAAGTATGCTTCCTACAACATGTGAAGAATATCATGCAAGCAATATCTGTTAGAAAGCATATGTGAAAATTTACCTTGGGTTGTAGTCTTTGCTTTTTGAATTCTCTCCTTGTTAAGGACTTTGTTCCTTATGTACATGTACTCTATTATGAACTTCATCTTCACTAATCCCATAATAAATGCAAGAGGACTTGGTTTTATGTGTCTCCAGCCCAAGAAACCCTTGAGGTCCCCTTCAACTCTTTCCTTGAACCTTTTCAATTGCTTGTAATAAAAGATATTGATTGATGGCACATCCATCATCAATTCAGCCTCATGCTTCTTCACCCTATCAGGTGGGTGGTATTCAAGAATATTATCATGTTGTTGTGGTGAATTACATATGAACTCAATATGATGTAAGTAAGTCATACTTGTGCTTTGAATGGTGGCAAGGCCCTCAGTAGGCCCCACAATGTCACCAAGCTTTACTATGGATATCATGCCATGGGATAACTCTTCATCTACTATGTAATGTTTCCTCCCAGGTATGAATGTATATGTATGGTAAGCATCATGTTTCAGCCACATATTCCTTTCCTACTTCTCATTCATCATAACAGATTTCAATGCAACAATAGATCCATTACTAATGCAAAAATAACTCTTATCCATGTGAGCTAGTCTTTCACAATCTGTAGTCTCCATCTCGGTGATGTAGTTATCCATCCAATTCAACTATGAATGGGACTCTTTCCTTGCTGATCCAAATGGAATGTAATCATCCATATTCATCAAGGATAATCCTTCTTTACATGAATGAGGCTCATAATCTCTCTAGAGTGAAACATGTGCCTGGCAATCATCCTGCAAGTCAATGCTTTCTTGAAGAACTTGTGAATCTGAGGACTCCTTATGTTTACCTTAGAGATGATGATTCTCACTAATGTCATGTGTACTATTATACACACACATCTGATCATATGTGTGTTCCTTCAACTCTTGAGAATCATGCAAACTCTCTTTTAAAAAATCAGCCTTCTCACAATTTTGGATCTCATCACTAGAAGGATATTTTCTGCCAACTTTATCATCAGAAATGGCTGCAATATCAAGATGAAACAAAGGAACTTGGTGAATGAAAAAATAAGAATGGTTGTAATACATTGGTGACATCTCTATCTCTTGATGATGTGGAGTGGTGATGGCGTGATCCCCCTCCAATTCTCCCGATTCACTCTCAACTAGAGTGTGGTTGTATCTTTCTCCATAATGATGTTCTGAGAATGCTTGAAGGGTTGATCCTTTCTCTTTTGTGATTAAATTAATGGGACATTCTTCAGATTGTTGCAAAAAATAATTGATGCTACCAAGATCATATTTACCTTCATTCCTTAGCTTGAACTCTTCTTGTTCTTGCTCAGTGCATTCATTGGAGGAAACACATGGCTCTTCTCTTGGGAGATTGCTGCTCCTCTCCTTTGATGATTGATTTATACTATATTTTTTATCCTTCAAGATAGCTTATGCATATTTATCCTTGGTAACCTTAGAATCAGTATTATTGGAAACTTTGTTTGAAGAGAATTTGAAAAATCTCTTCATGCTAGAAACAATGGCATTCATTGAGGCTTCAATTTCGATTCCTCTTTCTTCTTCTTTGCTCATATAGGTGGAACAACTTGTTTCCTCTACGGGTGGTTTTATTCCCTCTATTGATTTCAAATATTTGTAATGGATCTCAAATCCAAATCGACAATAAAATAATATTTGAAAGGAATGGCTTTGCGAATCTCTTCTCTTAAAGCTAGATACTTCTGGTAGTTGGAGGAGAAATTTTTAATTGTTGATATCCTCTTTGCTAACTCCTTCTTAGGATTAGCCATCGGTGGTTCATCCCATTGATCTATGTACATCTGGTCACAATTGTAACCATCATCATCTCTTGGTAGGCCTCCATCAATGTAAATGATTTCTTCTTCCTAGTATAACCCAAAGCCTTCATCTTCCATGATGGGGACTAGTTTCATAGTTGCAACTTGAAGATAGTTTTGAGATATTTATTCGTATGAGATTTAATTTCCACAAGATGATCCAAGGAAAGAGCTTTGATACCACTATAATTTACCAACTTAGGATTGTGATACAAAAACTCTAAACTTCTCAAATTTGACTGAAACAATGTTTGTGGAAGCTAGGTGGACTGAGGATGGACTAGATAAAAGGCCTGGGATGGATAGGAGGCTCTGATATGGAACGATAACTCTACACAAAGTATTGATACCTTTTATGTTTCAATATCATCAAGTCTTAAATTTACTCCAATGGTCCTGGGCCCCTCAGCATATGCAGACTAGTATGGTAGGAAACTTTACTCGAGGTTGGGAATGGGGGTTTCAGACATAATAGAGGACAAATATAATTAATTTATAGTAATTTATCAATAAAATATCATTCCAAAAAGTTTCATAAATATTTGAGCAAGTATCACACTATTACTAGTGAAATTGCCTTCCAGAACTGCTCAACTAGTGTGATTTTTGGACTCCCAAAAAGTGTTCAAAGGACCACTAATTTATGAAAAAATACTTTTATAATGAAATATGGCATGTTACTCAACTCCAGAAACAAGAATGACTTCATTTGGATTTATACTTATTCATTTATGAAATACACGCTGGAAACTAGTCAAATTCTAGCTAAATCTAGAAGGGGTGGAGAAATAGGAGAAGAAATCAGATTTATGTAATTTATATTGATTTGAATGATATCAAAATATAAAATCCTCTATAATTACATCATAAATGGGCCAAAATGCCTCTCAGAACAATATGGAAAGATCTTTCTTCTTCTACATAAGAAACTAGCTCTAGAAAGTCATAGAAAGCATGAAGATTCAAACTTTGAACTGGATGATGATTCTTATGAACTTCAGATTCAAATTTATAAGCTATAGGACCTACAAATAAAATCAATGGTTGAATTCTAGCATCCTCTCACAGAAAGCTGGAGCACATCTCCCAAACTTGACTAGGGGCACATCTCTCAAGTCTCTGAGGAAAAAATGCACTCATACAAATTCTCAAACTAAAAAAAGATGTGAAATGGAGTTGTAATCATTCTTTTATAGATTGAGGTGATTTTTTGAGCAAGTAATACGGAGTGGATATGGTTTCTTTACTTTGTGCTTTATATTTTTCCTTGCTTTCTGCTTTGCTTTGCTTTTGCTTTTGCTTTATCATGCCTTTTCTTTTCTATCCTTCTTTTTCTTGATTTTATACCTTGCCCTAATTTTCTACTTTGTCTTGCTTTTTCCCTGCTTTTCTGCCTTACCTTGCTTTTCTTCCTTACCCTGCTTTTCTGCTTTGTCCTGCTTTGTCCTGCTTTTTCCTACTTTTCTGCTTTTGTCCTGCTTTTCTGCTTTTGTCTGCTTTTCTGGACTTTCCTACTTTTCTGAACATTCGTGCTTTTCTGAACTTTCTTGCTTTTCTGATTTTCCTAGCTTTGGAATCTTTCTTTTTGCTTCTTCCTCAATCTAACTCCAAGTCAACCTTATCCTCTCATGCACCCTAGTGGAGCATTATCCTCATTTATTCCACATAAAAATATTAAATGCACGAAAAATAAATATTCCAAGTGCATAATAAACTTTGGATACAAATTACTTCAAACTCATAATTAATTAAATGCCTCAACTTAACCCCACATTAATTAATTAATCCAATCTGTCACTAGGATCCATGGGGTTCGATCCGCTTCATGGTGCTGACAAAATGGGAACATGACAGTTTTGGTTACCTCCCAGAAAGACACCTCATGAACTTCTTACTGGGGCTGCACCATCCTATGGGTGCGAGTGTTTGGATGCATGTGTTTTGTTCATATTCCCACACACAAAAAAACCAAGTTGACCACTTGTGTCTTTTTTTGGATATGCTCAGTCTGTTGTTTTTCGTGAAAGGAAGTTCAATTTATCCAGTAATTTTCTCTTTAGTGACACCACACTCATCTTTTCCTTCACCTACTTCATCAACCTATGGGGAGAGTGGTAATGGAAATGTATTGCGGCCTTCTCTTGTTCATAGACTTTAACCTCATTCTTCTGCAGTTGATATTACACTTTTTAGGCTCACTCTTTAGGCCAACAACTTTTCCCAACATCTTCTTCCAATTGTCAGCTTATTTGTCAAGAAGAAATGGGGACAATCTATAGCAACTTTCAATCGTAATGAATTGTGGAAAAATTATTAACTAATTATTTTTTTAGGATAACTTATGATTTCTTATTGACTCCTATAGTTACAATAGGGATGATAAAATTTATGCAAGTTTAGATTGCTTATAAGCAGTTGAATAATATTTCTTAATTTGTCTAGGAAATTAATCTATTTTTATTCTTGTTCTTGAAAGGCAACATATATCAGATCCCCAATCTAGAGGTTGTATTTTGTGATGTAGTGTAGAAAAGGGGATTTCCATTAGCATTCAAAATTGACTCTGCTAGAACTATTGACTACCATGAGGTAGGTCCTAGATTATTATGGGTTGAGGCTCATTGACTTGATATTTGTCCACTATATTGCAATAAATAGGTATCAAGTATTAATATGTTGAAATTGCTAGAAAGGAAATCTTGCAGATCTCAAAATGAAGAATGCATCCAATAAATGTGGAATATAGATAACTTCTGTGTCAAGGCCTATATCACCTATGTAATTTAAAGAGTTCGATCTAATACTTGCAATGGACAAGCAAAATAAATGGAAATGGTATGTAAAGTTGGAAAAAGTTTTATGTTCTTCAATTTCACTTACTAAGTCATTCCAAACCAAATCCAATACATGAGTGTTATTGTTAAATTCAACAAAATGTATCTTAAAATTTTTCTATGTTATGGATGCCAATATGATTTAAGGGCCTTTAAGTTGTGCGAAAAAAGAAATTAATTGCATGGGATGGATATTTTTTGTAGCTGAGATATTGAAGGCTTTTGAAGACAAGAAAGTGAAGTATTTCTCCCCGCCGATTCCAACAAAATAGGTTAGTATGTATTGTGCATGGTATTAAATTGTATTGGAGTGGTAAAGTTGATCTTAGTGATGTTCATGATATGTGAAGTATGGGGTCTGAAAAAACACTGGTATGCCCCCAAAATGGCATACTATGCATGCAGATAAACCATATTGGATGGGTGAAGGTTAGTTTACTGATGCTCATCCTACTTAAGGTACAATGACTTAAAAAGTTTCATGAATGTACACCCCAAAATATTTGAAGCTAAGTGGTGCAAAAATGTACACTAAAACATGCATAAAAATATCATTGGATGAAAATAGTAGTGAAGAAAAGTACACCAAAACATGCATATAAAATTCAACTCTCCAACAAAGAGAATGATTACTAATTTTAATAATAGCAACGTAGAATCAAATTACGTGTTCAAAACACACTCTCCCTTCATAAAGGAAATGTGTAGGAAGAACATTGGAAAATAAACATTATAGAATACTAGATTTTGTCAACAAATGCCCCAATAGAATTTGAGAATTTGAAGAACAAGGATTCATAAAATCAAAAGAGAAAAACATGAACAAACAAAAGGCTAGCTAGTAACCTTGCAAAATAATCTGGATTCACTAGGGATAATGAGTCTCCCAAAGGGTTTCCATCTATTCCAGCCCTGCATAACATCCCTATAAAGAAAGAAGCAATGCTATGCATTTTAAATTTTAAACATAACGAACCTTAGGTCAGGAGAGATTGAGATATTTGAGATTCACAATCCCATCATGATGCTAAACCTATAATACATTTATTTTTCAAGTTACTATGAGAAATACATCCTAATTCTCTCAAGTAAATTAATGAAAATTTGCCTACATTCTATCGTTGTCTTTTTTATGACAATTTGTATAGTCGAATGAAAAATTTGCTTCCATTCTATGGTATGTGATTTATGTGTTCGAGGTGTATCCTCTAGGTTGGAGTCCAAACAAATTTCCATAGTCCTATTCTTTATTGGGAACTATTAATCATCTATTACTAGGAACTATTACTCATCTAGTGTTTCTGGTAAGTTTTTCCAACCAACAGTAACCACTTCTGACATCCTGTAGTAACTTGACTTCCTCATGAATGCAAACATCCCTAATGGAACATATGGGACCGTGCTGGAATTAACATTAGATCCCTATGGTCCCTAGAATTAAATTTAATATCTCTATAATGTCGAACCTAGAACCCTCATGTCATCCAATCAGGTTCTTGATTATATTTACCAACACAACTTCAAGGTAATCCCATACTTTGTGGAAGGCTGGTATTTCTACAAATTTACTGAGAAATGTTCAATTTGCACTAGTCTTTTTTATCTTTTGAATATCATTGTGAGATTAAATTTGTGTACAATAGTGGACAGTTCCTTTCCATCATTTTAATTAAGTGAACAACTGATATTGTTAGCTTTCTTATTATTACTATTGACTTTCATAGGGCGTTTCTATCAAAGTGAGGAGACCAAGCGATTACAATCCCTTGTTGGAAGCAACACTTGGCCCAAGCCAGCTCAATCCCCACCTTAACTTAGTTGATGTTGGTCTCACACCAGGGTAAGTAATGTAATGCAACATCTGTATATCAATGGCTAAGAAGGAAGTCAAATGCTCTTTTTTTCTTGTATGCTTGTGTTTTTGTTTCTAGGCCCATATAATAAAGATATTTCCATATGATATATAGAAATATTTCACCCATATATGTCCTAATATAACATTACTAACTTATATATCCATGGAAGTTCCGTTGGAGGAGCTGAGGGACCTGATTGAATATTTGTTGGTGGATTATTATATTACTTCATAGAAGCATAGATAAGAGAAATGCTTGAATCCTTTGGGTATGTATGCTTATATATTCGGTTTGTAGATTTGTTTTGTAGTATTACATTTTTTTCCATAAATTTAAGTGACATGCAACGTTCTATGGAAATATTAAAGTAGTTACTATGCATAGGTCTTTTGGAATGAACAACAATGTATAGGGTCCTTAAGCTCAAGATCAACACATTCAGACCGATTTCCAAAATAGACGAGTTTCACATAAATATTGTGACGCTTACTATGCATAGATATTTTGGAATGAATAGCTATGTGTAGGGTCCTTGTGTACACGATGAGAAAATATGTACCAGTTAACTATATTTCCATGATTGTGCATTCTTATTTGGACTATCTAAATGGATGTGATTGACAGTTTACCAATGCGATTTATATATTTAACTAATTTTTTTTTTAGTGTGAGCTTTGATTTAGTGTAAACTTTGATTCTATTTAGGGTGCTAGCTCAATGGAAGAGCACATACCTTATATAGGAAGGAGGTTGGTGGTTCGATTCCTCCATGCCCTGTCTACATGAATTAGTGAATAAACATGACTAAATATTTATGACCATTTAACAACAATCAATTAATATTATGACTAAATAAATGACAAATTAAAAAACAATTAATGACTATTATGACTAAATAAATGACCAAAACAATGACTAAACAAATGACTAAATATACGACCAATTAACGATAATAAATGACTATTATGACTAAATAAATGACGAGTTGAATTCAATTAAAGATTAAAATGACTAAATAAATTACTTGTTGATGGCAATAAATGACTATTATGACTATTTATTTGACCAGTTAACAACAATCGATGACTAAATATATGACCAAACTAACCAATCAGAACAACCAATAAATGGCTAAAAAAATTTTGTCACGTATTTAGTCACTGTTATAGCATAAAAACCCATTTAATTCTTTGGATATAATTTATTTTATCTTTTATGACTTTCCTAGGTAGTTTCACCATGTATTTGGCCACTAGTTGACTTCCTTGGTCCACCACATGCCAACCTTATCCACTTGAGAACATCCTTGGTCATCTTGCCTACTTTTCTGGCTATCCTGAATGGAAAGGGTGCACTTCATGCTTTTGGA
Source organism: Larix kaempferi (assembly GCA_027924585.1). NCBI lineage: Eukaryota > Viridiplantae > Streptophyta > Pinopsida > Pinales > Pinaceae > Larix > Larix kaempferi. Next base: position 12,343,187 of record BSBM01000289.1, read on the forward strand.
GTGCTTTCACTGATTTTTCCTGCTTTTAGGAGGATAAGACTAACGCTAGGCGCTCCAGTGCTTTTGGCAGTTGCTAGATTTTGTGGCCAATACACCTTGCCTATTTTGCACTCCAAAATGCATCATATTTTTCCATTTTCAGTGTACTTCACCTTCCAAAATATTTTTAGCTAATTAGTGAGGATCTTGAGTGAGTTGGAGAGAGATGTTTCCACCTTGGGGGGTTTTATCTAGTTTAGTAAGCCTACTTTTGTGACTAATTCTAATGCCTCCATATCAATTCAAATTTATGATGTAAATCTATATATTTGCAGCCACTTTATGGTATATGGTTGGATTATGTTCATTTATGCTAATACACTTTATTATTGTGCATAATTATGAGTCTGATTTTGAGTGTTCTTGTCAATTCTAGACTACCAATTTGTGTGAGAATTGTTTTTAATATTATGATCAACCTGTGATCAGATTCCACATGGTATCAGAGATGTTTAGGAGAGCACAAGTGCATCCAATAGCTCACCAGGAGCAAGGATTTTTCACATAAATCCCAAGGGCCATTTCCTTGTACTCTTGAGTTTAGCTCAAGAGGTCTACCTAGGCATGACAAACTCCTGAAAGTGCCTACTGTCAAATTGCAGAGCTCTATAGTTTGAATCATTCTCCAGAGAGTTTTTTGTAATTGTGATTTTTGCAGGTTCAAATCAGCATACAGTGCACCTCATTATACTCATGGATCCATCTCAGAGCGTGGTATTCAATCCATTTAATTATTTTCAGTGGAAGACGCAAATGGAGATATTTTTGAGGCCTCTATAGAGTGACCATGGGCACTAAAACAAAGCCTACTTCAGCTGTAGAGAATTCAAAGTGGCACAATCAGAGAGATGAGGCTTATGGCCCTCTCTTCCTAAGCACATTGACATATCTTCTTTTTCATTTAGATGGTTTGACTTCACCAAATGAAGTTTGAGAGAAATTGAAAACCTTATTTCGTAAACCTGATGATCTGATAGGACATCAATTACAGAATGAGCTGATTTCTCTAAGTCCGAGCAGCTATGAGAATATACAGGATTATTTCTCCAATTTCAGGTCACTTGTCTTACAGTTGAAGTAGTGATGTATTGAGAAAAAAGATGAACAATTAGTTTTGGCTATACTATCGAAATTGAGGAAAGACTATTCAGTCTTTGTTGCAAATTTCCATGCCACAAAAATAGCTGTGAAGAACTGGAAGATTCCTAGTTTATCCAAATTCATGGAGTCTTTGAATCAGGAGTAGAATAAGATTATGTTGATGGGCACACTGAAGCCTTCAAAATAGCAAACTCTAGCTGCTGGTGACTCAAGGAATTTGAAGGGTAATAAGAAGGAAAACTCCAAAAATACTTCTAAGCAAAAGAAGGAAATATATAAGCCACAAGAGGATCCCTCCACCTCCAGAAAGGATCAACAGAAGAAGAAGGATCAAACCAAGTGCTCATACTTCCAAAGGGGTTTTCATCCTGAAATCTCTTGTATGAGAAAGACCATAGATCATATGGCACAAATTCTTGAGAAGAACCATATCCCCATTCCTGAAGGTGCAAAGAATAAAGAAGGAGGTTCTAACTCAGATGAAAAGGAGCGAGTCCATACTCTAATGGACAACACATATTCATCGACTTCTTACATCATTGATTCCGAAGCTTAAAGGCACATGGTTGCAACTAGAGAATAATTTTCCACCCTCAGTTCCTCTGATGGCCCAGATCCTATCATTATTCTTGGAGATGACTCAGAAACTGCTTCAAAGGGTAAGCGTAGAGTAGATCTTGCAAATGGTTCATTTTTGAATGTCCTTTATGTCCCTGGTCTTGCTGCAAACCTATTGTCAGTATACCAAATGATCCATACTGGTTCACCTAAAAGAGTTGTCTTCACCCCTAATGATGTAGAGATCTCTGAGATCTCTACAGGAAGAGTTGTTGCATTAGGAACTATGGATCATTCCACCAGAGTCTACAATTTTTCACAGTTTTTTCCTACCTCTCCACCAGTTGCACTCCTCTACCATGCTAATGAAGCAAGCAAGATTTGGAATGAGAGGTTTGGCCATCTAAATTACATATACCTTCATGAACTTCATGAAAAAAACATGGTTGTAGGGTTTCCAAACATCACCTTCACAAAAGGATTTTTCCAGGGTTGCATTATAGGAAAACACCCTGATAGAAAGTTTGAGAGATCAAGGCCTGAGAGAACCTCTAATAATTTTGACCTGATCCATAGTGATATTGCTTGTACTTTCCCTCATATGTCACTGAAAAAATCCAGATACCTATTAACCTTAATTGATGATCATAATAGGTATTGCTGGGTCTATTTTCTGCAATTTAAATCTAAAGTTTTTGGCCATTTTAAACTTTTTAAAGCCATGGTTGAGAACCAATATGGAAGGAATATAAAGGAAATCAGATATAATAATGGGGGAGAGCACATCAAATATTATTTTCAGCATCTCTGTGTTGTGGCTAGTATCCACATGCGGCACACTGTTCCATACACTCCTCAGCAGAATGGAGATGCTAAGAGAAAGAATCGATCTCTGAAGGAGATGGCCACTTGTATGCTAGAAGCAAGATCTTTGCCACCAAATTTGTGGGCGGAAGAAATCAACTTTGAAGGCTACATAAAAAATAGAGTCCCACATAAAGAACTAAAATGATTTACCCCTCATGAAGCTTGGGGTGGTAAGAAGCCTGATATTTCACATTTCAAGATTTTTGGTGTCAAGGATTGGGCTAGAGTGGCATCTGAGAAGAGAAGGGATTTAGAGACATGGAGTAGGCCATGTTTGTTTTTTGTATAATTAGAAGACTTGAAGGGGTACAAGATTCTTGATATGATCACCCACAAAGTATTCATATAAATAAGTCTTCAGTTTGAGGAAGAGACCCTACAAGGAGTTGAGATTGGAGAGTCTTCTCAACTACCACCAGAAGAAGGAAATGAATAGTTGAATGAGGATTTTGATGATGAATATTCTGATTTTGATTTAGATGAATATTTTGAAGATATGATTGCAAAACCAATCTCACCATCAAGGCCAAAGTGGGCAGCAAAAACCATAGAAGCAGCTGGTGAACTTGTTGGGAATCCTCAGGATCCTAGGAATACAAGGTCACAATATGAGAATGCACTTTTAGTAAGGGATCCTAATCTTGATGAGAAATTTTTTCTAATGATTGAATCATATCCTAAAACATATGAATAATACTTATAAGATACAAGATGGATATTTTCTATGGATGAGGAGTTCCACTCCTTGCAGAAGAATGGAACTTGGGAGCTAGTCAAGCTCCCACCAGGAAAAAAGCTAGTAAAATGAAAATGGATCTAAAAGACTAAGTTGGCTGCTGATTCGGATGCAATAAAGCATAAATTAAGGTTGGTGGCAAAGGTATTATCATAATTTCAAGGTATGGACTATAATTATACCTTTTTCCCAATGGAAAAATGGATTCTATTCGACTAGTTCTATCTGTTGCAGCAACAAAGTGTCGGACAATTCACCACATGGATGGGAAGTCTGATTTTATTCATGGATGTGAAGTCTGTTGTTATTCATGGTGATCTAGAGGAGGAGATATATATGCAGAAACTTGAAGGATATGTTGCATATCCATCACTTGTTTGTAGGCTAAGGAAATCACTGTATGGACTTAAGCAAGCTCCCAGAGCTTGGTATGCAAAAATGGACCATTTCCTCCCGATACAAGATTTCAATCAGTGCAAATATGATCCAAGTGTGTACCCAAAGAATATAAATGGTAATATGGTGATTATAGTATTATATTTTGATGATTTACTAATCACAGGAAGTGCCACTAATGAAATTTCATCACTTAGGATAGCTTTGCATCAAGCTTTCTCCATGTCATATTTGGGGATTCTCACGCAGTTTTTGGGGCTTGAGATCACTCAATCACGAAATGGAATCATTGTATGTTAGTCTAAATATGATTCTGATATGCTAAAAAAGTTCATTATGGAAGAATGTATGGCTGCAAAGACTCCTTTCCTATTAGGAGTTAGGCTAAAAGAAAAGGATTCTACACCCTTGGTGAACAACACCCTCTACAAGAAACTAGTTGGAAGCCTATTATACTTGACTCACTCCTGACCATATTTGGCATATGCAATAAGTCATGTTGCAATATATATGGAGCAGCTACATGAGCTCCATTGGAGGGATTAAAAAATGATCTTGCAATTTGTGCAAGGCACCAAGACACATGGGATCCACTATGTTGCCAATTCCTCATTGGATCTAGTTGCATTTTATTACTCAGATTACGTTGGGGATAGCACATACCGAAAGTCCACTTTTGGATTTGTATTCATGCTTGGAGGAGGTCCTATATAATGTTATAGTAGAAAGTAAAGTTCCATTTCACTCTCTTCAATAGAGGCAGAGTACCGAGGAGCAGTGAATGCAGCTACTCAATGCATATGGTTGCAAGGAATTCTTGGTGAGTTCCAGATTGACTTTAGCACTCCCACTATTCTTTGGGTTGATAACAGAATTATATATGGATATCCTTAGATCTAGTACTTTGACAAAGAAGCAAGCATATTTAAGTGCACATGTACCACATCCGGAGTCTAGTGCATGACAAATTGATTATGTTGGAGTATTTCCCCACTGGTGAGCAAACTACTGACATTTTCACTCAATCCTTCACATAAAATAATTTCAACCATATTAAGCTGCTACTTGGAGTGGCTGATCATGTGGTGAAGTCTGATTGAAGAATCGGGTTCAAAATTTTTCTCTTGTCCATTTTGAGGGAGGGTTTTATCCCATGAGGTTTTCCCTATTTCCTTGTTTTTTGGACAACGATATGTAAAGGGTGACCAAGCCTTGTTGTTGGGCCCTAATATTTTCTGATATGTTTTGTAACTTACATTCAGGCTTAAGGGATGGTTTTAGAGCATAAAAACCCATTTAATTCTTACGATACAATTTATTTCATCTTTTATGACTTTCCTAGGTAGTTTCACCATGTATTTGGCCACTAGTTGAGTTCCTTGGTCCACCACATTCCAACCTTATCCACTTGAGCACATCCTTGGTCATCCTACCTTATTTTTTTCCTATCTTGAATGGAAAGGGCACAATTCCTTCTTTTGGAGTGCTTTCACTACTTTTTCATTCTTTTAGGAGGATAAGACTAAAGCTAGGTGCTCTAGTGCTTTTGGCAATTGCTAGATTTTGTGGCCAAAACACCTTGCCTCTTTTTCACTCCAAAAGGAATCATCTTTTTCCATTTTTAGTCTACTTCACCTTTCAAAATATTTTTATCCAATTCGTCAGGATCTTGAGTGAGTTGGAGAGAGATGTTTCCACCATGGGGGGTTTTAGCTAGTTTAGTAAGCCTGATTTTATGACTAATTCAAATGCCTCCATAGAAATTCGAATTTCTGATGTAACTCTATATATTTGCATCCACTTTATGGTACATGGTTGGATTATGTACATTTATGCTAATACACTTTATTATTGTGCATAATGACTTAAATTGCTCTATTGAATCTTTTTTGTAATCTCAATATTAGAGCATGGAACTTACTGCTGCTTAAGACTAAAGAAAGTAGTCAGAAAGTGCTAGCTAGTTCAGCTTAAGGCAGTCTTTGTTAGAGCTAGAAACCCACACTACAAAGACTACTACGCATCTATGCAAACACTAATTTTATCTAGATATCTACATCAATACATCTATATACGCATAAACCCTTGAACCTATTAGTAGAAGGAAGTTCAGAGTCTGATTTTGAGTGTTCTTGTCAATTCTAGACTAGAAATTTGTGTGAGAATTGTTTTCAATCTTATTATCATCCCGTGATAAAATTTCACAGTCACGTTATATATTACTAGCAATAAATGATTATTAGTCATGTGACTAAATTTAGTCATTTATATGCAATTTTTAGTAGTTTATTTAGTCATTTATCACCCCTTTTTCTACTAGTGTACTCTTAGTTAGTCCAATCTCTAGAATCTTATTGAAGGCTTATATAGTGCCATTTTATTATGGATGATACTACTCTTATGATGTAGGATAAGAAACTCTTGGGTTAGAGTGGAAACACTACTTCTGCTAAAGTGCATACCTTGATCACTCTTGATCACTCGCAAGGATTTTAGGACATCCAAACTAGGTGATAATATTCTCAAATATAAAACAAGCTAGAATTTCTACAAAACAATCCTTTATGGAATCAGCTCTAACCCACCTTGTTAGATGTTCTATTGCAGTAATAATATATCTGGATTTGGAATGCCATGTTGATGGGTTAATATGACCAACAAAATCCACAACCCACTTCTCAAATGGTTGCAAAGAATGAACAAGGTGCGTAGGAAGTTCATCTCTTTTGGATGGTTTTACAACTCATTGACACACATCACAATATATAACATATTCCTTAAAATCCTAAAAAACTATTGGCCACCACAATCTAGCTTGCAAGATTTTCCTTTCTATATATTTTCCCCTAACATGTCCTCCCACAAACCATGTATCACATTCCCATAAAATATCTTGTCATACATGGTCTACGAAACACCTATGTCGGATTCCATTAATGCGTAGTTTATATAACCATCCTATAATCAATTGATATTCCATAGCCTGAACAACAAGGTGACGTTTCTAAGTTGTAGAATAATCCTCTAGCACTAAACCTATGGCTAAGAACAAATAAATATCTATGAGATAGTTTGGGATAAACTCAAACTTAAATAACATTGTATCTAGTAGTTGATCATTAATGGGACCTTCTGAATCACCCAAATCCAATTGTGATAGATGATAAGGTCCCATATTTTGTTTCGCAATTTTAATTACAACAACAAAAGAGAATTCCTGGAACAACAACAACCATATGCAAATACATCCTTCCAAAACTGCCTTATTAACCAAATATTTCAATGCAGAATGATTTGTAAAAAAATTAAAATGGACACCCAATAAATAGTGGCAGAACTTCTATAATGCATATATCATAGCTATCCCTTCACACTCAGTAGTGGTATAGTTGTGTTCATTTGGTGATAATTTTCTACCAGAGAAATAAATAGGATGATCGAGGCTATCTTCATTGAGTTGTGTAAGAACAACTCCTAGTGCAATATCTGAATCATCTACATGTACATGAAATTCCATATTCTAATTAGAGAAAATAAGGACATGAGCATTTACCATCTTTTCCTTAAGTAACACAAATTCCTTATTACATTTTGGACTCCAAACAAATGCTTCGACCTTCGTCAAACATTTCTCAAATGGGGCTATGATAGAAGCATAGTTGCATATGAATCTCTAATAGCAGCTAGTGTGTCCCCAAGTAGAACACAAATTTACGATAGAAGTAAGAGGACAAAGGTTTAAAATAATAATTTCTTTCATAGGATCAACCAGAACTCCTATGTGGCAAACAATGTGTCCTACAAAATTACCAAAGGGATGCTAAAATTGTACTTTTTCACATTTAGGGAAATATGAAGGTAGCATAATATATCAAACAATAACCTTAGGAGGATACCATTCTCTTTTAATACACTATAAACACTCTATTCATCCATAGAAACTTCCAAAAAATTATGTATGAAATCCCTAATATCAATTATCACAATCCTTGAGAAAACTACAGGGGCATTCTTAAGCCCAAAAGGCATCACATTGTAGGTGAAATAACCCTACTATGTAGTGAATGTAGTCTTATTCTTATCTTCTTCTACAATTTTGACAAGATGGTACCTCAAAAAACCACAGTGAAAAGGTATGCTCACTTTCCCACAACTTGATCTAGAAATTCATTGTTGAATGGGGTAGGAAAATGATCATGAACATAGGATGAATTAAGGTTGCAGAAATCAACACATACCTTGATATCATCCATGAACTTCTTACTTTGTATCATGATCGAGTTGATCCACTGACTATTCATCCATAGCTAAAATCAATCCCACAACTAACATGCGGTCGATTTCTTTCTTGACCTTATCTTTAACCTTAGGATTCAATCTATATGGTAAATGATTTACAGGTTTGCATCAGGTCATAGATCAATATTCATCTCACCCGATTCACCTTTAATTACTTTTAATTATGTGAAATTTTGTGGAAACAAGTCTTCATGATCTTTAAGGAGAGTAAAAAATTTAGATACCATTTCGTTTTCCTAGCAATATCCTATGGATGCCATGTTTTGTTTTTCTTTCATGCCAATATTAAATTTCCAAAACTTCACAAGTTGTGTATAGGATGCACTAGTATCTTCCTGCCTCATCTCTTTCACATTTCTATATCCTTTTGTTTCATTAAATGATAAATTACTCTAGTACTCCAAGTCATCTACATCTTCTTCATCCTAGTCAACCTTTTTTTGCAATAAAAAGGTGACACCATCCTGTTAACATGTATCTATAGATTAAGCAATTCTTGATGATACAAAGAGATAGGAGGGATACTCATGGTCTACAACCAATCAGCAAACAATTATTTGCATGGACCAACTTCAATGCATTGTTGACTTCCTTATATTTCCCTACAAAAGAAAAATATTCACAAAACTGTGTTTGTAGGGTATCCCAACTTCTTGTTTGTCTTCTAGTTTCCTCTTGTAAATAAAAAGCTTTCAGATTAGGACCCAAGCCATGAATAAACTTATGGAACCAAATATTGGACTATAATCCTTCCCTTTCCCATTTTTGAGTACATTTCTTCAAATACACAAAAGGATATGTGTTTTCATTATAGATCTCTACAACTATAAAAAAAATTTATTTTTTCTTCCAGAAATGTTTAAACTCCCAAACTTAGAAAAAGGAACAAACTTATGGACCATGACTATCTAGAATGAAGGCCATGAGGAATTTTGTCTTTGTGTGTATCCCATCATCTAGCATGAGTACTTAGTAGTACAATATCTAATACATGGTCATGTTGTTCTTCCACAACTTTGTTGTTCATTTATGCTCTAAGGAATTCATCCAAGTTTGAAATCCCATCGTAGATAGGAGGGTCTTTAACATCTATGCCAATCCATCTGATGGATTTAACAGTTGCAAAATGTTTGTGCTGGAATACAATTACCATATAGACCTTGGTTAATATTCCTTGCATATGGTTCCAAGTCTTTAATGTAAGTTGTTCCATGGTTTGGCTTCAATAGTGCCTAGTCTAGGGGGTTTGTCCACATATTAGACTAGTGGTTTGTCATTATAGACAAGTTTGTCCACATTTGTGCTCATTTCCTTATTCTGAGGAGTCAAAGGCGCCCTATTTAATGCATTTAATGAGGCAGGTGCACCACTTCCTTGTTTAATGGGATAAAGTTGGACCAAGGGTGCTAATGCACTAGATTGGTCAAATTGCTCATTAATGGCCACTACCACAGCCCAAAAACCACCTAATTCGCCCTCATAATTATTCCATCCACATTTATTGACTTTCCTAAATTCCTCATGGTCCTCATAGGTTCATTTTACCTCATTATGGCCCAATACAGGAGTTACACTTGGCACAATGTCATAGCTTGGGGGAATTAATCCACTAAGCCTAGCATTAATGTGAGCTAATAATCTCATCACTAAGCCTCTTGATTTTGTCTCTTGATAGCATATATATATTGTACACATGTTGCTGAATAATAATGTAATGGAAGATTAATCCACATTAGTGTTTTTCTCTTGTGTTCTACTTAATATTTTCTTCATATTTCTTCTATTTTCTTGTCAATGTTTGGTAAATTCTAAGTGAAGCTTGCTCTAGTAACATAGATCCACCTGTGACACATATATAATTTGACATGGTATCATAGCTTCATAGGGGATCATAGTATTGCTTCCGAAATTGTTTTCCAAGTGTGTGTTTTGCAGGTTCCTACAACAACTTCATTATGGATCCGAAAGTTGTTCCTCTCCTCTCTCCATTCAACTATTCATAGTGGAAAGAAAAGATGTGTGCATATCTCAAAAGAAAATGTCTCTTTGATGTGTCCATTGGTGCTGTGAGTGAGCCAGTCTTATTAAGAGAAGTGTGATTGTATCAATGACTATGATAGAGCATATGGAACTATGTGTCTGGCTATACCTCCTAAAATGCATTATCTCATTGATTCTGTTAAGTACCCATTTGAGCTTTGGAGAAATATAGATAAAGCTCTTGGAATGTAGAAAGAATATATTAGCAATATGGAGAGAAAGAAAATGGACACCTCCTCATGTGTTCTCCCTCCAAAGGTCTCTACCTCATGTATTTCTCAAGAAGTTGTTCAAAATGAAGAAGAAGAAGAAGAAGAAGATGCAGATTCAGCAAATGATCCAGCTCAAATCTATTCCTCTGTGGCTTCCTCTATTTTCTATGAAGATAAAATACGAGTGTCTTCCATCAATACTGTTAAATAGATGCCTCTTCATTCCACTTGTTTCTCCTCTATGTCTTCTATTACGAATGTTGAAGATGGGTTGTTGATTGGTGATCATAGTGAGCCTTATCTAGAAGAGGTTCTTTCTTCATATGAGAGTATTGGTTCGAAAGATGGTCAAGGAGAAGTTTGGAAGTCAAGTAAATATCTCTCATTTCTTCACACTCTTTTGATTACTCTGTATTCCTACACCATGACTAGTAGAATTTATTCAAGTTCATTTGAAGATGGATAATCCTTAGACATCACATTGGAAAACTTGGGACTTTTGTTCCTCCTTCTTGGAGCTGATTACAACTCTCTTGGTTCGATGTTGATGCTTCAAGAGACTTATGATTCGCTTGGGGTCACTTATTCTCAATCATATCAAGTCTCTTTTGGGCCTGGCACCCTGGTTGGTTCAAATATAAAGTCTGAATAGCACCCTTCACTCTACCATCAGTGTTACTCAATTGTTCTACATGGCTTCAGTTTCCATCATGCAGTTGTATATGTACATGATCTAGTTGAGCATATTCCTCTTCTTCCCAAGAAGAAGGTTCCTCCAGACTTATGAACAAGTTCATACCTACTCTTTTTTTGGAGTAGTTTATTATTGGTGTCTTTCATGTCCATTCTAGAGGGAGGATTTTCCCCATGTGGTTTTGCCTCTTTCCTCACTTACATGGATGAATAATGTAAAGGGTGACCATAAGCCTTTGTTGCTTGGGCTTTCATAATAATTTTCTTTGGTCACAACCATTTTGGCTTAAGGGGGGGTGTTGGAACATAATTCCCATCTAGACCTTGGTTAATATTCCTTGCATAAGGTTCCAAGTGTTTAATGTAAGTTGTTCCATGGTTTTGCTTCAATAGTGCCTAGTCTAGGGGGTTTGTCCACATATTAGACTAATGGTTTGTCATTATAGCCAATTTTTTCCACAAGTGTGCTAATTTCCTTATTCTGGGGAGTCAAAGGTGCCCTATTTAATGCATTTAATGAGGCAGGTGCACCAATTCCCTGTTTTATGGGATAAGGTTGGACCAAGGGTGCTAATGCACTAGGTTTGGTCAAATTGATCATTAATGGCCACTACCAAATCCCTAAACCACATAATTCTCCCTCATAATGATTCCATACACATTTATTGACTTTCCTAACTTCCTCATGGTTCTCATAAGTTCATTTTACCTCATCATAGCCCAATAATGGAGTTACACTTGACACAATGTCATAAATTGGGGGAATTAATCCACTAAGCCTAGCATTAATGTGAGATATTCAACTCACCACTAAGCCTCTCGGTTTTGTCCCTTGAGAGCATCTATATGTTGTACACATGTTGTTTAATAATAATGTAATGGAATATTAATCCACATGAGTGTTTTTCTCTTGTGTTCTACTTAATATTTTCTTTAATATTTCTTCTATTTTCCTGTTAATGTGTGGTAAATTCTAAGTGAAGCTTGCTCTAGTAATCTAGATCCACCTGTGACACATATAGAATTTGTCAATTTGGAATAAATATCATGTATCCTATTTTTCCCCTCATTTAGGGCCTCTTCAGAATCACTATTAAAGGAGTGGATGCTTCTCCAACTCACTAATACATATGTTGTAGGTTGACATAATCATCTCTTTTTCCTACAATTAGGTTGTAAATATGATCCAATATATTCCTCTTAATTACAGTGGTGACATGCTCTATATACCTAATTCCTTGATAGGGATACACGGGCTAGGTGAATTTGATTCCATCTTCTTCAAAAGACATTGTCTCATGCATTAAATCAATAACATAATTTTCAAAGGCCAAATCAATCCCCAACAAAGTATGATAAGGATTAGTCTTGTCCATTATATCTATCACCTCAAAATCAACAAATGTCTCCACTCTTGCTAAATGAAATTCCAAATTCTCCAATATACCTATGGGAACAATCCTATATTAATTAGCCATACACAACTATATACGGGAATATACCAATAGAGGGTTTCCATTAGCCTCCTAAGGTTTCTTAGGAAGAATGTTAATCATATCCAAGTTCCAAGATTACATCCTTGATGTCGTATCCATCTACATGAACATCTAAGTGGAATTCCTTTCAAGTTCATGCATTCTTGTTATTATGTTAATTTTCCTCCTAGGGAGATTAGCACAAATCAATTCATCTTATTTTTGTCTCTAGAGAAGGGGTGAAGAGAATTCCCCAACTTCTTAGTTAAAGTCTCATCTTCCATAATATCAATAAATTAATTAATCCGTAGATCAAAAAGTTTCTTAGATTTACTTGTTGATTCTACTTCAAAATCCTTTATGCAACTCACAATTAGAGGGATAACCCACATACTACACCTCTAGAGTATTTCTTGAACTCCATTAGATGTTGATATTGGGATACACTAGAACATTTCAACTGCATATTTGAAGATGTCTTTTTGTTGAGTCAAATCAAACTTGGGTGCCTTTGGTCATTGTTTTTGAATCTTTGGGAGGTCATGGCTATTATTGTTTGCACCAGTCTGGGTTCCTCTTTGAGTGAAAACATTGATGTTCACACCAAATACTCCACTACCACCTCTTTGGTTATAAATAGATTAATTTTGTTGGTCGGTTCCTTACTCTGTCTTCCCATTTCACAATTAACTCTATAAAATCTTTAGTACTAGTGTATTCATATGAAAATAAGAACACCATGGTTGTCTAGGCAAGGGGAAATATCACACAACATCACCTACCTCATTTAAATTGTAGCAATGAAGAACTTCTCCTCTTCCACTAGTTCTTCCTCCCCTATAATCTTGTCCCCTTCCTTAACATCCTCCTCCCCCTCCTCGTTGAGGTTGCTAATTGTCATATACCTTGAATTCAAACTAATCTAATCTATTTACTAAAGCACAAAATTCCATACTCTTATATGCATTTTGGGTGGAAGTACTGTAGCGTACCCTCCCGTGGTCCCAATGCAAGGAAGGAAACATGGCACTAAAACTAGGTCTTTTCATAAAAATCAGTCCGATTTATTAAATTCACAACAATTAAAAATCGAATGTGTGCAGATGCAATTTAAAGCAAACATGCACAGTGGAATAACATCATCCACACACATTACATGATGACATTCAATTTAACACAGTCAACAAATTAATACATTTGCAGAAGTAATTACACATAAGAAAATACTCATCTTGATGTAATGTTGTCCCAAACAACTAGCTATGTTGCTACAACGTTCCACCAAACCATAGGCCAGTTGTGTTCATCAATCTCTAAACACAACTTCCACCCTTGAGCTAGGCATGATTCTTACAAGGAAAGGGGAACATTCAAGCTCATGCACAACCAAAGCAAGAGATACCCATCTCAATCCCAACACGTACTTACACACAACAAACTCAAACTGGGCATGGATACATGTTTCCAGTGATTGTATTTACAAACAGGATGGCCATGGGTTTTCCCCAAATCGTGGGAACACCAAAATGGACTGTGAAAAGGGGGATTCAACCACAGGGAGCAAACCCAATTTCTCCCACAGGTTATGATCATTTCAGATTTCCCAAAATGGCCTCATTGAAACCCCAATCGAGCTCCCTCTTATTCCAGTAGCTTTGCAACACAAAAACGCCCTCTTCCCCACTGAAAAACAAGAAAACAGAGGAAAACATGGAGGAAAAACGCCCAAGCAGCTCCAAAAACATGAGAGAGGAAAAACTGCTTGATGGGTAATGGATTGGGGAGCAAATTCATGGCTCTTTTCTTGCCAAGGAATCCAAACAAGATTTTCCATGCAGGGTGGTTCCCAAACTCGAATTTGGACAGCCATACCTCTCATTCCCCAAGGCATTAACTACCTCAACGAACTCTTGGGAGAAATGAATGATTGGCTACAAAAGTCAACATGGGTAGTTGAGGGCTTGATGGGTTCTCTCATTAACACTTGGCTTGACTTGATTGGCTCCAAGGGTTTAAATATTTCCCTCCCAATTCCTTGAAAAATCATGCCCCCATCTCTTGTTGCATTGCATAGCTAGTTGTGGGTATTTTGATTAAAATGCATATTTACATGGTATTCGAAATTCTAATGTGCATGGCTAGCACGTAAACCATATGCATCAATAAATCGATGGCGGGGCCTTGGCCTTGATCTCCTCACCACAATTTTATAGCAATATTACATCATTTACATTTTAATGCAATGGGGTCAAAATCGGGATATTACAGGTACCATAAAATTAAAAGTGTACACAGTATTGGGGATAGAATAATACTTCTATAAAATAGGAAAGTTCTTGGGAGAGTGTCCATATGTATTATAAATACCACAATACTCGCTAGGTTGGGAATTCTATACATTAAAAAAAACATGATACTGCACAGGCCCATGAAAGCGGGAAAAAGTGGCTACTTGTGAAACTTAGTGGTAGGACTTCTTAGAAATGGTTGCCTAAGGGGGTTGGGTGCAATCCCCCCTATTAATATTGGACATTCATATGCATTATGCCCCTCTTCCATACACCATATGCGCCATAATTTCTTTCAGCATACCTTGAGGATAGTCAAATCATGGATCTTTATGGTAAGGGAAACAATTTGACTTTGTACTTGTGATAAGTCAGGTCTTGTTGTAGACATTCCAAATATATTTCTTCCTGGGTACTTATCCATGACTTCAATATTCATAGCTTTCTCTAAGGAATTTCTAGGCATATGAATGACTTTTTTGAGTCAAAATAATCCTAGCCAATGGCAATAGCCTTTGAATGAACAAATCCTTGTGATGAATTTCATGAATAGGGAATGAGAGCATAATTATACCATTGCAAAGATTTACCTCTCAATGTTGTTTGAAATTATATTAATTAGTAATTTTATGGAACCCCTTTTGACCTCCAAATGGCTTCACATATGAACCAATGTTGTTCTATAACTTATTCAAATCCTTTACCCCAAAAATATGGGTACGACATAGAGGATCCACCATGAACCCCAACTATTCTGGTCAATGGATATCCTACCTAGGAAAGTCCTCTAGAAACAGGCTACAAATCCAAATTCAAAGATGCAACTAGAACCAAAATAATGCTACTACTTTGATTACCAATCACTAAAATAGAACTGAGACTACTTCTACTTCCTCCCTACGCCGCTCCAATATGAAGGCTACAATTTTTCCTACTGATATGATTATACCAAGAAAAACTTAATATGGAATTAGAAAAAAAATATACTATATGATTCAATGGAACCCATGGAGGGGTCAAAGCTGAGTTGGTTCCTTTTCTTCCATGCATTCATTCCACAAATAAGGGGGGTTAACTAGATGGACTGCCTCCATTCTCAGTAGATTTAAGTCACTCTGCATGTACCACAACCTATTCTAGTATTAACTCTACATGATATTTTTTCACTCCAACATCTCTCATAAGAACCTCATTATCTCTCTCTTCTGACTTTGTAGACACTCTTTATCCCCAACTTCCTCTAACTAGCCCATCTTCCACTGCTATCCCTCTCTCCTTCAACTAAGAGCTGAATAGCTATCCATGTGTCTTCAATTTCTATAACTCACTCGACCTCTCTTCATCTCTTTTTGCAAATCTTCACTCCTCTTGTTTATTGTCTTCATATAATTCTTCCACCGCTTTTCTTTGCTAGCTGGCCTTCTTAAAGCTCACTTAATCCTTTCTTTGTCTTCAAAATCTACCCCATTATTCTAACCCTTCACATTCTACAACTTTCTAGCATCATATTCGACCACTCCCTCATGGTGCAATGATTTACTCAGCCATAGAAGTTTGATTAAATAGAAAAAACTTTGTTTCCACTAACCAAACCTTGATTTGTAAAAGGATTTCTCTTATCAACCTTCCTCAAGCTCCTTTCTTTAAGTTAGCTTCCGCTCTTGAGAAGGATTGATGGTTCTTTGTGTTATAACCTCTAGCAAAGCTCCCGCAAGGGAAGGAAAGAGAATCCCCCTACCGAAACCCCAAGCATCCCCATTGACCTTTACACCAAAAGAAGAAGTAAGAACTCCAAAAAATGGCTAGGTATCAACAAATTCCCAACCAAATGATCAAGCCGCAAGAGAAAAACAAGAAAATGGAGTTCTTCCGCTTTCAAAAGAGGTTGAACGGTCATGATTAAAGAACAAATCCAGATCTACGGCTGGGAAGCAACCAACAACGCATTCGATTAGGAGGACTTCCGACTTTCCGAACCCGCATTGCGGATTGCAGAAGTTAGAACGGTATTTGTTTTCGAAATGGAATAGTTGGGTTTAAGATTTCTGAGTCCCGCATTGTGGAATGTGGATTGCGGAGGCACAATATCTCCAGGGGCACAAAATCAAGTTTCCGATTTCTGAAACCCACATTGTGGATTGCGGATTGCGGAGGTGAGTTCTGCGAAGTTGTGGAATGGCGTTTTGATTTCCGAATCCCGCATTGCAAAGGCCCAATTTTTCCAAAGAAGCATATTCGAGTTTCCGATTTCTGAAACCCGACTGTGGATTGCTGATTGTGGAGGCACGATTTCTCCAAAGGAACAAATGCAAGTTTCCAATTTTCGAGTCCCGCATTGCAGATTGTGGATTGCGGAGGCATGCTTTTTCCGAGGGCGCAAAATTTGAGTTTCCGATTTCCGAAACCTGCATTGTGGATTGCGGATTATGGAAGGGTAATTTTTGCAAAGTTGTGCGACAATGTTTCAACTTTCTAAATCCTGCATTGTGGATTGCAGATTGTGGAAATGAAATTTGACAAAGTCCATTTGGAAGTTCTGACGTCTGACTCCTACATTGCGGATTGCAGATTGCGGACTGCAGATTGCGGACTGCAGATGGTTTATCAGAACAAATTGCGGCTGCGTAAAATGCATAATTTCACAGGGAAAAGATTCAACTGTTCCATGACTAGGAGTCGATTTGAAGGCAGAAGGAAGGAGAAACATAGATGTCCATGCAAATCAACCTAAAATAGATCGACCCAAAGGAAGACAGGTGGTTTTCTACGTTCCGAGTTTACACTGACAGCGCACTGAATTTTCCCATATGCGCATCTAACAGATCAAGAAACAATTATAGCTTATGAGTTCAATAAAAAAACACATATGGTTGATGTATTCTATAAGTTTTGATATTTTGTAAGCCTATAAAGTAGGTTCTGAATAAGACCCAAGGGTGGGGATTTTGAGATTAAAAAATATGAGTATGTGATGAAATTTGGCCTTTCGATTAATGTGAAGACCTAATTTTGGAGCAGAGATTCTTGTGATGAGTGTTTTGATGTCTGTTATTCCTGTGCATGTTTTCTTCATTACTATTTTCCATTGATTGTCTTCTTCTGCAGTGTCTAGATCAATATTACATGGTCTGAAATTCATCTTTTATGCTTCAGATGCATATGATTAGATACTCCATCCTTTCTTCCGGAAATTGAAAGTTAGAATTCATTCATAAATGCTCTTAACTCTGTGATGGAATTTGTTTCCCTTTCTGATACCACCTGCTGATATCTTTTGACTTGAAAAAAATTAATTTATCTTGCCTCTGCTGCTGAATTTATAGTCCAAATCAATCACATGTGACAGAAAACCCATTAAAGTTTGACTCCATGCCATATGATGCACCTATCCTTGACCCCAACCAATTGAAAAAACCCTAAAAATCCTTATCTAAAGGTCTAGCCACCACTTTTTATACACAACCATCCAATTCAAAAGATATTTTGCATGTTGAAAGAATCGTGAGAGAGAGCCCTCTTTGTGTTCAGAAAGGCTAGTTTCCATCCACAAAAGTGTGATTGAAATAGTTACCTCAGTGATCCCTTCTGCTGCAACCAAGAAGAATCTTGAGCGGTAACACTTTGCAAAAAAATACAATATATATCCATTGAGTACATTCTCCACCCATAAATAAACTACTTGAACAAAATGATGGTCAAGTCGATTCAACACAACTCAGTCTATAGTAGTCCACCGAATGGTCTTTTTCTGTCAATCATTCTGTTTTGGTTCTTCCATAATTCATTTTAAGCACTTATGAAATCTCATTAAAAACTCACACCAAAAACTCTCTTACTAATTAGATGAGGGTCCATCACACAACATGAGATATCTACACATCGTCAGATTCCATTCTCGCAACTTGGCCTCTTGCAACACAAAGTATTCAAATTGTTTATATCATCAATATTGGATTTGATACTTATAGACCCCCTTGTCCATTCAACTAGCAATTCGTTTTTGAAACTATAGTCATAGTAATGGAACCATTTGTTGGTTCTACAATGAAGACCAAGGTCCTTATGCAAGAGAAAACCCAGGTCTAGTGTAGTCTAGCTATGCTGTCATTTCCAATCTCCTAAAAAAGGGAAGAACGTATCACTTGAAGCATAACCAAGGATGATGATAGACGAGGGAAATTCTAGTGATTGAACATAACTATGAACCTAGAGTTAATTTTAACCCTTATCTATATTATGCAAAAATAAGATTTATTTTGCAACATTTCATAGCATGCATGCATAACTAAACAAAAATAACAATACATATCCATCCATTACACACACTATGCAATGAAATTAAAGGGGGGCTCATCATCATCCTCCCTATATTATGCAAAAATAAGATTTATTTTGCAACATTTCATAGCATGCATGCATAACTAAACAAAAATAACAATACATATCCATCCATTACACACACTATGCAATGAAATTAAAGGGGGGCTCATCATCATCCTCCATTCTCATTCATTCAATAGAAATAGATAAAATTGTACATAGCTTTTACAATCCAAGCAAATAGGCATCTTGCAGCTCAAATATTAACTTTCCTATTCTCCCTCTATCTAACTAGTATGAGTATCTATCCAACCCCATCCCTTAACCATTCATGGGGATTTATATAAAATACAATGGTCATTTCTAACTATGTCAAGATAGTTACAATCTAACTTTTCTACTCTAACTCATCAATATCATCCTTATCCTCTACCATGCCATCTTATAAAAATATCCACACATTGACTATTCCATCCATCCATCTTTTGCGACCTTATCTTCAAAAATGAAGGGGCCAACAAGAATCAAGGGCTAAGCCTCTAAGATGATGCTTTAGCATAAGGGTGCTAGAATTATAAGTTCCCCTTCTCCAACATTTGAACCTAGTTTATGATATCAATAGTTGGTAAAGTTCATTGGTAATGGGAATTAAGGTGGTTTACATGGACAAAATATATAAAACATACGTATAATCACACACAATTAATTCACATTTATTTCTTTTTACACTTTTAGGATGTATCTAAAAATTTCTTAAAGGGAAAGCATGGGTACTCATGATTTTCATGAAGTAATAACACAAGTATGAGGAAAGAAAGGGATGGAAACCCTACATAGTGAACTTGTGGATCCCTTACTAGAAGTCCTGCAGTGGGGTCAGAATGGATGAATACAATGCACTTGTATATTACAATGATGACTCTCTAAGAAAGGGTTACATCTTTGTCGATATGGAGCTAGTGGAAAGTTCGGTGAGGGCTAGTGATCTGCTAGGTTGCTGTGGTGGTGGGATTATCAATGAGGATGGGATTTTGGGTTTTTCCCGTTAGTTGGATTATTCCCTTCCAGGTCAAATTTCAATCAATTATGCTTCTATTTTCCTAGACATATGAACCTATGCTAGTCAGTCCTTGGGATTTGCTGCCAAGGGTTGAAAGGATTCAAGGAGGGATGTTTCTTCTTCTGGCCCTACAAAGGTGGTGGGAACTCAACCAAACCATATTGTGTTGTCTGTTGTCGAGAATGAGAATGAGAGTTTGAGGAAAAAGGTCCTGAAAGCTGAGGATGTAATTGTTGTGGCGAAGGAGGCACATGTAAAAAGTGGAAGGTCATTAAATACCATGGCGGAAGGGTTAGATTGGTTGTTGGAAAAGAATTCCAGGTGCAACAAATTGGAATCCCCTTTGGGAAAACCCTAGTGTGTAAATTCCTTGGCAGGAAGATGGACATTGATAGTTTGAATATATGGATTTAGCAAACTTGGGTCTCAGTGGTTTTTATGGTCCTGTTTTTCATATGCTTGAGAAGGGTTGGCTAGGGTTTATCTTCGGAACCCAAGAGGATGATTGTTGATGTATTTTTCTCTTTGGAAGATATTCACTTGTATATTGTATGTATTACATTTGTACTTTATTGTATCCCCAACGGAGATGTATTATTCCTCCAATTGGAAGTGTCGTCATGTGTACTTGCAAGTGTCACAAGTTATATTGTAAATGTTGTAACTTATATTTGATGGGTTATTAGACCACCTTGGTGGAGTCAGCCCTGTATGAGACATGTGGGTTAAAGGGTTATTAGACCACCCTAGTGGGGTCGGACCAGTCAGCATTATGTTAAGTGGTTAAGTTGGGGCCGACCTAGTTGAGTAAAGGTCAAGTGAAAGTAAAAGTATAAATAGAGAGTGTGACTCTCTCATTTGACACATTCACTCATTCACTCACTTCGCATTAGTGAGAGAGAGGAGGAGTGGGGACAAGTGGAGGAGGAGTAGCTGCTGCAGACATTTATATTTTGGGGATTCATCTTGGTGATATTTTTATTGGTTCTTATTCTATCTCTGAGGAAGTTGCGGGGTTTTTCACCTTCTTGGTTTTCCCCTGTGAAATGCTTTGTGTCCCTTATCTCTTGTCTCTTACGCTTGATATGCCGTACATGTTGTTCTTTCAGTTAAGATCCTAGATCATATTGAATTAAATGATGAAAAAATAACATGGTATCAGAGCTAGCCTAAAGTAAGGCATGGTATGGCATTTATGACAATTGTTGCACTTGCGACAAATTGGAAGCTAGGGCTTGGTATAGTAAAAACCAGTCATCGTGGAACTTTCACTATAACTCAGCTTTGGAGAAGGTTAAAGAACTGAAACCTTTAAAGGTCAAAGATGAAATGTCCATGTACCTTGTATCCAAAGGATAGCCTCAGATCCATTTTACTTTGTGAGATATGATCCGTACAAGTTAGGGTTTCTGCCTCTTCTAGAATGCAGTCCTAAACAAGTGACCTAGGAAAATAGGTCATATCTCTGTCTAGGAAGCTCCAAATGGAATTACGTAAAATGTAATAGTTAGGGAACAGACTTTAATTTCACAGGTCCGGGTTTCAGAGGCCAAAGGTGAAATAGTGACACGTGGCACGCCGTACAAGTTCGCTATACTGTTTCATCCCATAAACATGTCACATTGTGACACTTGGCATATCTCTCTCTCAGAGAATCCATTTGAGCTCATATCTATGCGGTTGGAAACATGACAAGTCATTCTACCATAGGCCGAAGTTTCAGACCCTCGGGATCTGAAATTTCAGAGATACATCAGAAAAAATATGGCATATATTTCTGTCCAAACAGAATTGGATTCTGAGCACCTTCATTTTTGGTTTGTCACTGTTGTGGGAAATTAGGGTTTCGGAGAAAGTTGAAATCTTTGAAATTTCATACCAAGGCTGGATGCTCGTCATCAAAATCAAAATTTAGAGACCAACATTGAAGTTTTTGGTTGGGTAGAACCTCGGGCTCTATCAAACCCTAGTTCATGATTTTGACCAGAAAACCAAAATTTGACAAAAGCTGCAGATCCGAAACTTTCAAAGTCAATTTTGAGGGGTCAAATTTTGGAGATTTCAAAATTGAAGTATACCAACTTGATCAGCTCAGCAAGGCGCATTTTTTCATCCAATCAAAAGTTTAAATTTTTAGGTTTTCTCTTACAAACCCTAATCCAGCTTCATCAAGTCAAAGTGGATTGGGTTAATCCTAGAAGAGAATGATTCGGAAACCTACATAAGTGAAGAGATTCCAGTTCTAGAGGGAGATGAGGCTAAGGCCTTACATAAGAAGACTACAAGCACTCCCGACAAGTATGACTTGAGGAGATACAAGTATGCTTTGAAATCTGTTCATGATTAAGTTTATGATATATTTGTCTTCATATTATTGAGGTTAGTAACAATCTTGATTAATTTTAGACTTGTCTTATCATCCTAGTAAAAGTATGAATGCATGATAGAATACATTCATTGATTAGGGTTATGACACTTATGATTGTACTAATGCACTGTGGTGTTGTATGAGGATGATGTTGTCTGCTAACATGAAAGGTACAAATCAAGTTCTAGATCAACAACATATGAACATGGTGACATGAAGAAAAAGACTCATCCATAGTCATGGATCACATATAAGCTGTACTTATGAGGTATGTATAACTTGGTTATACAATTATTAACTTATGAGATATGCAGGTTGCTAGCACAAGGTCTCTAAGCGAACAAAGAAGACATTGTTTGGGTATGTTAGACAAGCATGATAATCCAGGTATGTTTTCCTATATCGAGTTAGAATCCTACTTTGTGTTAGGATCTTAGATAAGTATACTTTTGTATGATTGATAATGATTATTCATGAAGTTATAAGTTTGAGTAATCATGGGTTTATGCATATTATGCTTCTTAGTTTGATTAATGATATGACAAACTAGAAGAGTCCTATGGTCAAATAAAAATATGCATGAGTAAAAGAAGTCCTCTCTGAAACCTTGAATACTAACGATTGTGTATGAAATGATCATGACCATACATAATTAAGATTATTTAGAATCATAATGTTTTGATAAGTATTGAGATTATACTAATGCATGCACGATTATGTATGAGATATTGAGGATGACAGTAGTGCACACTTAAGCATGCATAGTGGTCAAGGATGGATAGAAGTTCAAAGACATATAATCATGATGAAATCATAAAGGAAGCAAAGAGAAAGAGGGAGCACACTCCAGTTGTTCCTGCAAGGAAGCAAAGATCAAGAGGGAGCACACTCCAGTAGTTCGTGCAAGGAAGAAAAGATTGAGAGGGAGTCCACCCAACAATCAAACAAAGATAAGTATTTGAATTGTCATTTATTATATATTTAATTACTTAAATGATGTTGTCCAATCATTTACATGCTTATGTTCCTAGATTTAGGATGTATATTATGCATAATAGAAAAGTTGCATTAATGAACAAGATACTACTAATATGCAAGTAATGAGTAAGTGGCCTATGGTACTGTACAACATTCCATTGCTACTTATCTAGAATGAAACCTCTTTGCTGACATGTTGGGAGTTGTGCACACTATTAACAATGTTCTTGTAGAGATGGAAGGCATCTAGAAAGTTATGGGATATGGATAAATGGTGTATTGAAGCATTGGATAAAGGTAATTGCATGACTGTATGACATACATTCTTATCTGTAAGAATTTGTTTTTGAAAAACTATGAGATGTTTCTAATCATGCAATTGAATTTGACTTGTAGGAAAGATCGTGTACAATCACCTACAAAAGAAGGACAACGACATTTGTTCCGGAAACGAAGTTCAAGAAAACTATCTATTGAATAAACTGAAGTTCCTAGGATCAGGGATGCAGTAATGGAAGGATGCCATGATCGAGGAATACCAATCAATCATGAAGAATGATGTTTGGGATGTGGTCCCAAGACCAGAAGGGAATTTTGTTGTGACTTCCATGTAGATCTACAAGATCAAGCATGCTGCAGATAGTAGCAAAGAGAAATACAAGGCAAGTGATGAAGTGGAAGATACACCAGATGGATGTCAATACAACTTTCTTGAATGGTGTAGTCGAAGAGGAAGTGGAGAAACCAGTCAGATTTGAGACACATGACAGGGAGTCACATGTGTGCAAATTGAAGAAATTTTGTTATGGCTTGAAGAAAGCACCCAGGACATGGTACAGCAGGATAGACAACTTCTTATCCAGTTTAGGATTTACCAAGAGTAAAGTGGATTCCAACCTTTACTACAAGGTTGAGGAAGGAAATCCAGTGATACTCCTACTGTATGTGGATGACCTGTTTGTGACAGGTGAGGATAGATTGATTTCCGACACAAAGAGGAAGCTTGCCGTCGAGTTCGAGTTGAAGGACTTCGATATGATGCATTACTTTCTAGGCATGGAGGTGTGGCAGAGTGCATATGGAATCTTCCTTGGACAAGGGAAGTATGCAGTAGAGATCCTGAAGCGGTTCGGGATGATGGACTACAAGGCCATGGCCACACCTATGGCATCGAACCTAAAGCTATTGAGTGATGCTTCATCAGAGTCGGTTGATTCCACTATGTATCGTCAAATGATTGGGTCCTTGATGTACCTAACGAACACAAGACCAGATATTTGCTTTACGGTGAACACTTTGAGCTAGTTCCTAACAGATCCTAGACATGTTCACTTGATTGCTATAAAGCATATTCTGAGGTACCTGAAGGGTACATTTTACTATGGGCTCAAGTATGATGGGAATAAAAAGTTTAACCTAGAGGGTTATGTTGATTCAGATTGGGCAGGAAATGTTGCAGATAGGAAGGGCACTTTGAGGTGCTGCTTCAATATGGGATCAGGTGTGATCTCTTGGTTTAGCAGGAATCAATCCTGCATAGCACTGAGTATAGCCGAAGCAGAGTATGTCGCAGCTTGTTCGGCCAGTTGCGAGGCAGTATGGCTAAGGAAGCTACTGTCTGATTTATTTGATCTCCAGTTGGATGCTACTTGTATCTATTGTGACAACCAGAGTTGTGTGAAGTTGTCAGAGAACCTGGTGTTCCATGACAAGTCGAAGCACATTGAGATCAAATATCACTATATCAAGGATATGGTGCAGAGAGGAGCAGTAAAGCTCCAATATGTTGTGAAAGATGAGCAGATTGCAGATGTGTTGACCAAACCACTCTCCAGAGTGAAGTTCTAGTACTTCAGAGAGAGGCTTGGTGTACTTCAGATCGAGGTTCCTTCCAAGGGGAAGTGATGAGTCCAGAAGACGCAGATGCACATGGGATTTTCTGACATCATTGTAGATGTGTTATCCCATGGTCGTGATGTAATTGCTAAGCCATTTTTCACATGGTGGTAGATGTGTTCTCCCATGGTCATGATGTAATTGCTGAGCCATTTTTCACATGGTGGTAGATGTGTTCTCCCATGGTGAAAAAGTAAGGGTTGGAGCCTTCCCCGAATTGTGGTAGATGTGTTATCCCATGTCAGTGGTGTAAGTGTTGTATGATGTGCATCTGGGCTGTGCTCCATGGAAAATGAGATGATCTGAAGAGGACAATGCTATGATGATTAGGATGATCATGTGTGATGAGCATCAGGATGATGCTCCAAATGATATGCATCAGGACGATGCTATGATGATGATAAAGATGATCATGTGTGATGAGAATCAGGATGAAGCTGTGTATATGATCAGGGTGATCATGTGATGATGATGTGCATTAGGATGATGTACTATATGATGATGATCAGTATGATCATGAGTATCAGGTTGATACTCCGTGGCCGTGGATAGATTGTGTAGGTAGCATAGAAAAGATCCTGGGAGATCCGATAGTTTGAGCTCAGATGCTCTTTCAATGTTTTTCTATAGGAGGCATGTAATCAGTCCTAGAGATATGACAGTTTGAGATCGGATGCTCTTTAGAGATCTTGAAGGTTGCAAGACACTCTTTTAAGTTTTTTCCTGACCACACATAAAATATCCTGGGAGATCCGATAGGTTGAGCTGTGTGCTCATAAAAGTTCTGGGATGCTCTTTTGAGGTTTTGTGGTGGTCACATGTAAAATATCTAGGGAGATCCGATGGGTTGAGTTGTGTGCTCGTCAAAGTCCTAGGATGCTCTTTCAAGGTTTTGTTGACGCACATTCCACAGGATGGCCAGAGATGTTGAAGACCACGGGGGCTTCACTAGCGGGGCAATATCATATCACGTCCATTCATATTGGGGTTTTGAATACTCCTAAAAACTTCAAAAATATATTGCTTCGTATTAAGGGGTCAAGGGGGGTTTTTAATTTGACATAGTAATATAAATATTGGGGGTTATTTTATTTGGGTGGGATGAAGAATAATATTCAAATCGTGGGATGGATTCATACCTCCAAATCATGGGCTCAATTCATACCTCCAAATCACGGGTTGGATTCATATCAATACTAATTTCCGCTAAGGAATAACCTCCGAACCGTGGGATAGATTCATACCTCCAAATAATGGGATGGATTCATATCAGTCGTAATTGTTGCTAGAGAATAACCTCCAAATCATTGAAGTTATAAAGTCTTTTTTTTTAGAATAATTTTCTTCATGAATGGGATTTATATAAGCTTTGATTGGCCCAGGCCCATCAAAATGGGTAGTAAAAAAATCAAAAGAAAATAATAAAATTCATAAATGTGATATTCCCCTTGATGAGATGTGCTCTTAAATTCCTAATCAAATGTGCCTCCATCCATAAATGTTATCTACCCTTTTAAATTCCTAGTGTTGTTTGAATAATTTATTGTGATATGTGCCTCCATTCAGTTGTTGAGGTTCACATTTTTATGACACATGCAATTTTCCCATCCATATTTTGTCAACCATTGAATTCCTCGTGGGGCCTTCATAGTTTGCTATTTATTTTATACCACTTGCAGTCCAGTTGGAAAGGAGATGTTCGAGAAACTCCTATCTCCATAGTTGTTTATATTTACATCAAATCCTGGTGCTCCTCCATGCATCTGCCACATATATGTGTAGATTGACTTGTACAAATTTTATGTGGGTTTAACTTTTCTACTCAACTGCATCAAACTCAACAATTGAACTTATTTTTTAATTTTTGCATGAAGCATGATTTACATTCCGTGGTTGTCACAAATTAAAAAACAAAAAAACAATCATCCTCTAAAAGCATGTCTCAAAAAAAAACAGCTTAGTTTTTATGCACATAAGGGCCAATTTAATGTAAAAAAAAAAACATATTCCATCTCTTAGATATGTGCATACCTCATTTCCCGCATTTGCTCTTAAACGTCTATATATACTTTTATTTTGCAAAAAAAACAAAAACAAACTAGGATTGGGAGAGCTCCAATGCTCAATGGTTGTTTCTTTGGAAATATGTAGGATGCAGTTGGAGATTTCCTCCCATGCCACTTTAAAACAAATTTCACCTAAAAACATTACGGCATGAATTGAATGAAGGTGGTGAGCAAATTCCTAGTTGCATTCATTGCTCTGACTATCGTATATGGTTGCTTCAATTGCCCCTAGATTTGGTTGTGTACACATATCAATTGGCATCCTCCTCAATCCCCTTGTTGTAGATTTGGAATTTACTACCCTTAATGGCCTTTCTCTTCTTCTTTTCGTGTCTGCCAATACTTTCCTATTCTGCTTTTGCTTTTGAATTTATTCTTGATTCTTTATCAAGACGAGCTTTGGATCTCCACTAGTTCAAATTCCTAAAATTCTTCAGAACCCTCCATCCCCCAAATTCTTGAATTTTGTAAGGGGTTGATTGAGTCAAGGATTGAAAGGTGCTATCATTGGTCCCAAGGCCAATCGGGGATAGGAATCTGCTCAGCTTCCAGGTATTCTTTGCATAGAATGCAAAAATTAGTTATTTTCATTCTATTCACCTGAACTTCCTGCTCTTGTTAGTATTTTGATGTAACACATTCAAATGTATACTCAATTTAGTCATAATTTTGTTTGTTGTAAGTAAGCACCCACAGAGTTTCGAACCGGTGACCTAACACAAAGAGTGCCTTAATAGTACACCCATTCACCATCTATTCTACGCCCCGTGTGCCATATTTTCTTTTGCAGAAGTAAACCATAATTTATCGATGCATATCTTCAATGTTCCTTATTTCATATGCAAGTTTCGCAATGCCTAAAGAAACTTGCATCCTTAATCTTCAGAACTATGATTGCATGACTCATAATTCTTATTATTTTTAGTTAACATTCACATTATTTAACATCCATTTTATGCTACAGATATCGTAATAATTAATCCCAATCTTTTATGATTACTTCTATATAAAACATACCTTTATAAGCCCCACCTATATTTTTCATTCCCAAAATATATACATATATAATTCTTTTACACTTCCCATAAAGGAAGCATATAAGTCTTATTATACGTATACTTTAAATCCAACTCATTCTAATGGATACATTATGCTTATATCCTTTCTAATTATCAAGCCAAAAAGGAGTCCATTCATACATTAAGCTTATATCCTTTCTAATTATCAACCAAAAAGGATTCAATTCATTCATTAAGCTTATATCCTTTCTAATTATCACCCTAAAGAGGGATCAATTCATACTTTTAAAACATACATTTATTGAATTCCTCCACCCATATTATCACATGCAAAATATATACATAGGTGTTACCTTTCACGCTTAAGCATTTTGTATAAGATTATTTTATGAATGACATACTCTAATGTATGAATTTTGATTATAGACCAAAAGAGGCATACATTTATTGAATTCCTCCACCCATATTATCACATGCACAATATATACATAGGTGTTACCTTTCACACTTGAGCATTCGTATAAGATTAAATATTTGATGAATGACATACTCTAATGTATGAATTTTGATTATAGACCAAAAGAGTTGATTTATAATTTCATGCAACCAAATAACATTTTTATTTCCCTTGCTACACTCTCATAACTTATTATATAAAATCTTACATTACATTTAATGGACGAGTTCCAAATTTATGCCATGCTATACTTGAGTATATATCCGTAAGATTTTCCATTGATTCCCCATACATGTTAGGTCCATAGAAAAACATGTTTATTTATTACACCTGCTTGGCATGGAACCTAAGCTTTGAGCTTTAGCACAAGTGAACGGTTGCATTAACATCCAAATGGTCGACTTGGTAAGCCCGCCTATGATCCATGGACTAGATCCTACCAATGCATGATACGAAAGGGCTTCAGTCTTGTTAGTACTGAGCTCAGTTAATATGATGGTTGAAGGAATGGGCGCCAATTTACCACTTGCTCTTGGCACTTATGTCACTTTGACCATAATTTTTTTTGTGTGCTTTGTTTGAACTCTGAGTTTTCTTTCCCTCTAGTGTTATCCATTCATTGAAGAGGTTGGGGTGAACCACTCCATACCACTAGCATTCTTTCTACAAAGGAGGTCAAGCATACTGATTAGATAAGCTCAATGGAATCTTCATTCATTCTCGGTAATGTTCAGTTTGCTCTTTCCCAGTTTACACACACAACATTATTTCCTGGTTTGCTCAGCTTTGGTACTGTGGCATTATTTTAATCGTATATATATTTTTGAGATATATCATATTGTTTATATATACGACATTTTGAGTATGGATTTTTTCCACAGAGGAGATATATTATTTTGTATCAGGGAATATAGGGATCATCCTAGCAACTGGAACGATGATCTCCCTCGTAAGCTTAGGATACCCATGTTTTTATATAGATTCTTGAAATTTTGATAATTTTGACAGGCATGGTGATGATTGAATTCTTGAATAAGGCGATCTCCCTCTCAATGGAATAGTCATCTTGATATTTTTTTGGTATTTTATGATATTGCATATCTGCATATTGATTGAAATCTTCTTGAATGCTTCCATGGCCACAGTAATTTTTATATTAATTTTTAGCATTTGTTTTGGGTGACATTGTTTTTTATTGTTAGGTTGAAATTTTAATTGGCCATTGTTTTCTTGGTTACAGGAACAACAATTTCTTGACAAACCCCATCTGTAAACACAATGCTAATTTGCTATAGGTGTTTTCATAAATGTTCAAAATATCGATTGCTTCAATTGATGAGTCAACTGAATCCATGGCTGTTGCCTTTCCCTTCTTTGATCCTGCCTTTTAACCTAATGACTCTACCTTCGCTTGCTACCTTGGTTATGCCCTTACCCTATCAAAGGATGGCCCCTTTCCAGATTGCCAAAATATATCCTGGGCTGCTCTTGTCGAGTACCCAATCGATCAACCAAAGAATGTTCTGGTTTCCCAACCAGTTGATCCAGGACCAGCGGCTCTAGGTCAACCAACAAAGACCAGCAATAGATCCCAGTGAGGCTGCTCTTCTAAATTTTCAATTTATGATTTTGCTTATCTTTAATGGATGGTTTTCTTTAACGGTAGTTTAATTTTTAATGGGTTTTTATTTTACAACTCCAGGATAGGGCCACTTCCCTGGGGTTTTAAAATTCAGTACTTTTCTTTTTTTATTCAATTATAAGATATATTGTTATTCGATGTCTCCACGGGATTATTTCCATCAATTCACCATAAATGATTCTAAGTTGTAAATGATAATTTCTCATAAATAAGTTGCTCTGAGTCAGAGGATGTCTTCTCTCTTGGAATTAGATCAACCCATAGGATTTTAAGCATATTGAATATTGGCTTAAAAAAAATGGATATCTATATTTTATTAAATGTACCTTGTTCCAGGTCTTTACCTGATTAATGGAATATTTTTTTGTAAAATGTACCTTGTTCCAGGTCTTTACCTGCTTAACGGAATTTTTTTGTTAAACAAAGTGTAGGAGAGTTGATCCATGTAGGTTGCTCGTATTTTACATAGTTAGAATTTTGTGCTAATACACATGGATGTGGACTTTAAAACTAGGGCTGTCGCTCATGTTTTTTCCATTCTTTTTATTTCATTTATAATTTTAAACAAGGGAATCAATTTCAAAAGCAACAACAGGCATAACCACCATAGGTTGAATCAAACTATAATGATTTCCTAATAATGATGGTCAATTCTTAGGGATAAATTTAGAGTTTTATGTTGCAATTAAAACAATTTATTAATCCATTCATACAGGCAATGCCTCTTAACAATTAAGCGAGATCCTGCCAATAATATAATGGTTTGGTTGCATGTATCCTAAATGCCAATAAAGCAATTAACAAGTTTTTAAACAAATGCTTTTCTTTTTCCTACATAGTTTATTCATTTTGATATATGTTTGCATATTGAATCTATATAGTTCTAAATCCATATAAATAACATATATGGGTGAGCACTATCTATTATGCACAATAAATCTTTGTAAAATTCATAAGTACAAATATGCATAGACCATTTTCTGCATTTTAATCCTATTAACAAATAATCCATAGGAATCTTATAGTTAAGTGTAGAATTCTTTTGTCTAACAAATATGTACTTTATCTCCTATTATATAAACCATAGACAGAGTATGAGAAGGTAAGAGTTTGGAGTGATCATAAATAGGAGTGCATTATCCTTTCTTCGATGGCTTACATTCATTAAGTAGCATAGTCCTTTCCAAGAATAAAAGAAGCTAGGATTATGGGTACCTACCTACTAATGATAAAAGAGGAAGTGGCGTAACCTTTTGCAAATATCGTACCCATAATGTTGACCTCCATCCCTAGTAGCACTATCAAATTTTCATTGTGGGTGTCAGATTCATTTCTTGAACCTTTTGCATCCTCTAATACACATGAGTTACTTAAATCCTCACCTGGGATAATCTCCATCTTCCCCTTCATCATCCCTCCAAGAGTTTTACAATTTTCTTTCATGAATCATGCCCATTTGAGAATCAATATAACTAATAACTATTCATTCAAAATTAGATGAATTTGAATAATATCTTACGATTAGGAGAACAACATAATGAAATTAAAAAGGAACATACATGTATTAATGAAAAACATATAAGAAAACCACAATGTTGGGAATGCAATCACACTATGTTGAAACATAAAAATAGATAACAAAAATATTCATTAACTTGTCCCCTTGAGTGGGTGCTTCTTCAGTGAGGATTTAATGAATGCCTAAATTAAACCCTAGTTTGAATACGTTGGAACAATATAAATTTATTGATAAAAAAATTATTACAATTCCAGTGTTGCATTACAACTTGTATGTGAAAGATCATTCTAACTAAAAGAAAAATTGGCCTAGCTCTATGTGTTGTGACATAACTACATAATAAGGAGCTCTTGGATCCCCTTTAACATGGAACCCATAACTCCATACAAATAATTTTCCTATAGACGGGAGAGAAACAATAATGTGTTGTGCATTATTGTTGATTGTCTCTCGAGTTGTAGGGTTTTAAATGAGTATGCAACTTGACTAGGCAAAATGATTGTTTCTTTATAAGACTTCCAATCCATCATTTTAAATGATTTGAATAGAGGATTTTACTCAATAGTAGAAAAGAAGACTCGATAGAAAACATATAATCCTCTCAAGGGTAGTGAATCAACATAAATAATCATTATGCAACATATGCATTTATCTCATTAAAAGAAAACAACTTATGTAACCCAAATATTCATTTATTCTTGTAGTTACACCAAAACATATACATAGACAAAGTATCTTATTTTTCTCTAGTAAATAAACCATAGACAGAGTTACTTGTATCTTATTTTTCTCTAGTAAATATGTATTCTTTCATTTTCTTAATGATTGCATTGTTATTTCAGGCATGTTTGGAGTCATCATGCTAGCTAGCGCATTTCTTGGTTGTTCTGCTATCAAGTCCTATGCTACAGGTAACCACCATCTATTTTTTGTTTAGCAAATTGTTGTAAAAGTTTATCTCTTGTTAGTCAATGGTCTCATTTCATGATTTACATGGTTGCTTTGTAGGCCACCTTGTCACCTCAAGCACTCGGTCAAGTGAAGGTGGCAAAGTCCTTTAATAAAAGGTACCTCAAGTTCCCTTAGTGTACATGGCATTAGATTTTCCCTGTGTCCATTATAATTATTATATAGTTAATTACCATATTTATTAGTTAAAAAAAACAATTAATATCATCATAATAGTCTCCATGTTGAATGCAAACACATCCTTGCACTACAAGAAAAATGACATTTTAACGTCACATAAAATTGTTGTATATTAAAATATTTAATTTAAAATAATATTTTTATAATATTATAATTATGTTGATAATTTCTTTTATTAATTTTAGTTTATATATATATGTGTTTGTGTGTGTGAAAACATTTTATACTAGAATATATATATATATAATTGTTGTATATGAGAACATTTTATACTAGAATATATATATATATATATATATATATATATATATATATATAATTGTTGTATATGAGAACATTTTATACTAGAATATTTATTAAATATACTAGAATAAAATTAAATTTTCCAATATTACAAAAATTATAATTATATATATATAATTGTTGCACATGAAAACATTTTATACTAGAATATTTGATTTCAAATAATTTTTTTATAATATTATCATTATACTTAAGAATTTTTTTTATTCCTGTAAAGACTAGATATAACCCAAGAAAAAGTAACTAAATGTTGTTGATTTCTTTGATTGCAAGAATAAATGTAGAGGAAGTAGAGGCAATTCATTGCATCTTGTGAATGACCCAAATCCAATCTATGCACATGATCATATGGTGTTATTGAAAAGTAAGAGGAATTTTTCTATGTCCATTTGGGTTCAAACATCAATGATGTTTGTTTTGATAGGAAGAAGGTAGGGGAGTTCATCCATGAAAGGGTTTCAATTTTGCATTTTTATGGAGTTTAATTTATTAAGTTTATTGAAAACATGAGTTCTCTATGACGATACTTGTATTTAGAATATATAAAATTGGTGGATTAGCAGGCTATGGCGTGAAACATTTGCAATTCTCATATTTTCTAAGCATTGCACTGACTACTGAACTATTAGTCTTTTACATTCTTTGTTACATTTCTTGATTGGGTTGCCTTTTATGAATTTTTCCATCCCCATTATTATTTCGTTGGGTCTTCCACTATCCAATGCTACAAAATGATCAGTCGCTCCTACAATCCTAGTGGGATCATTATTAGCATTATATTTTTTATTTAGCATCATGTTTGCTTATACTAAGATGCATTAGGGATATTGTTTGTTAGAACTTGATAATATGATATAAAGGGGGTAATAAAAATGGGTTGATAAAAATGGATACCTACAATAGTTGGTGAAACTAGAGGTTTTTTTAATTGGAAAAGTATATTGGGAGGGGGGTTCAACAATACAATTTTAGGATGCCTTTTCCAATACTTAGTGAAATTAGGTATATTCTTTAATATCATGCGAACGATCGTGTTATGTAACAAGTTCACTGAGTGAACCCCCCGTGTTGAAGACCTATAGGAGGCTAGACCTACAACCAGCATGAAAAAGGGTTGGCTCTGTAGAACTTCCTATGACGAGAAGAATTGAGAGATAGCACCAGTGATCGAGATGACGAGTACAACAACAGTGATGTTAATGATTTGTGATCTAGTGACGATGATCCAGCTCCAGAATTGAAGACTTGTGCAGATATGTATTGATGACCTATGTCAAGAGAATACCTTCCTAGTTAAGAGGGAGTGTTGATGTATTTGTAACGTCGGAAGATATTCACTTGTATATTGTATGTATTACATTTTTACTTTATTGTATCCCCAACGGATATGTATTATTCCTCCGATTGGAAGTGTCATCATTTGTACTTGCAAGTGTCGCAAGTTATATTGTAAGTGTCGTAACTTATATTTGATGGGTTATTAGACCACCTTGGTGGGGTTGGCCCTATATGAGTCATGTGGGTTAAAGGGTTATTAGACCACCCTAGTGGGGTCGGCGCAATCATCATTATGTTAAGTGGTTAAGTTGGGGCCGACCTAGTTGAGTAAAGGTTAAGTGAAAGGAAAATTATAAATAGAGAGGGTGACTCTCTCATTTGACACATTCACTCACTTCGCATTAGTGAGAGAGAGGAGGAGTGCGAACAAGTGGAGGAGGAGTAGCTGCTTCAGACATTTATCTTTTGGGGATTCATCTTGGTGATCTTTGTATTGGTGATTATTCTATCTCTGAGGAAGTTGCGGGGTTTTTCACCTTCTTGGTTTTCCCTGGTGAAATGCTTTGTGTCTCTTGTCTCTTGTCTCTTATGCTTGATATGTTGTACATGTTTTTCTTTCAGTTAAGATCCTAGATCATATTGAATTAAATGATGAAAAACTAACAATGATAACAAAATTATTTGGGGTATTTGGTTTTGTGAGAAGACTATAATGACCCTCGATCCATGGCTGCATGGTTTGATTCTCAAGAAGAATTCATCAAATCCATGCCTATCTAGGTAAAATTTCGTTATAGCATGATTTGCCACATCTCTACAACATGCTTCTTTTAGCTTATTTCCATAATTGTAGACTCTCTTACCTTGTTATGGTTCAAACACCATTATTCCTTCTTAGTCAAACCTTCAAAAATATTAATTTTATACACGGACGTAAATTGTGTGTGGCTAACCCACATCCATGCAACCTTGCAGTGTTTAGCCTGTGTCCCAGTTGTTTTGAGGGTAAAAAATAAATTAAGTTTAAGGAAACATGAAAAAACAGGTTCACAATTATTCGATCGTCCTTTTCCCATAAATAACTAATAGAAATTCCCTAACTAACCCCCCCCCCCCAAAGTATAAAAGAGACAAGAGGAAGCATGAGAAGGAGGAGGAGAGAGGAAGAATGCATCCTTATGTTTCTGTTTTTCATATTGAAACCATAAACCCTATTCCCAGGTCTGCAATTAAAACCCCCATATTTGGAAATCTGTATTTTCAACATTCTCCATTTTGTTCTTTCCAATAAACTATCATATTGTTTTCTTTGGGCATGCCTTTGGAGTATTGAAGAGGTGTGTATGTGTGTGTCCTAGGACAGAGGAACTCAGTATCTAGTTTTAGAACAGTGCTGCAACCAAGAACAAGTGAAATATATCTTGTATCTTGTTGTTATTTTGTATAAAGAATTCTCTTTCCTCTCTAATGATGTGTTGATATCTTGTTATTTATTATCTTGCAAATTCAACATATTTATTTGTGATTAAATCATGATATTTTCAGTAGTCTACTTGTATATTTGTTCCTACTTGATTTCATATTGGTTAAATACACATTTAGAGTAAAGTTAAATAGAAGGATCTTCTACAATTGTTGGACCTGAGGTAGGAACTCTTTCCTTGGTTTTCCAATTTAGCCTTGAAACTCTAAATTGATTTGTATTGAATTTATTGGTAGGACTATTTTGAATCCTTTATGGGAATTGCCTTGTAGTAACTTAGCCCAAAAGGATACAAGGAACTAATTCCCTGAAACAGAATTGGCGACTCCACTGGGGAGTTGTCTCTATTTTGGGTTGTTAGGGTTTTGAGTTTTGTGCTTTTGATGTTGGTTTATTTTTGGTTTTAATCAATCTATTTTTTAATATATCCTGTGTTAACCTAGTAACTACTCATTTTAAAATCCTTATAGAAAGGAATTTTGTCTATTTGGGCCATGATTTTTCAATTTTTCATTTTCCCTGTGCATGTATGCGGGCTATTGTGAACATATGCGCGTTTTGGGCCTGGAATGTTCTCTCTCTCTCTCTCTCTCTCTCTCTCTCTCTCTCTCTCTCTCTCTCTCTTCCAATGAACGTGACTTGAACACTAGATAGTCGCATCCACTGAGATATTCAAGTGAATAGACCGCATCCATCAAAATTCCCCTTTTCTCTTCAGTTTTTTGCCTTTGAGAGCTCGGTATGTGGGTTTATATTTTGTCTAAATTGGTTGTGAGAGGTTAAGTCTCAGTTGGTTAATTCAGAAATTGATTTATTCCCAAGAACAAAACAAAAAAATAAAGGCCAAGTTGAGTTTTTTTAGTGGAGTTTTTTTGTTATTTTTCATCCACACCTTTGTTTCTTTTTTAGTTTTTTCTACACTGTTTAGATCCAAGCTTATAAAAACACTCAGAATCTGCCCTTTATACTTCTTTCAAAAGAAAACAATTTTTTTTCTTTAGAAGTTTGTAAAAAGAATTTTTGTTTTGTTCTTGTGTATGCATTGAAAATGTAAAAGAAACACTTTGCTTTTAAATCTTTTTATTCCTTCAATTTTTGTTAACAAATCTAAAAGAAAAGTTGCATAAGTTATAGTTTCCTTTCTTTGCATACAATTTAAAAAAACAATAAAATAACTTATTAGTAGGATTCATATTCATTTTCATTTTTTTTCAATTTAGTTTGTAGAAAAAGAAAAGTTGTTATTTTATTTTGTTATTACAAAAGAAAAGGGAAAAATAAGTGAAATAATAGGAGTGTTGCATTTCTTTGTTTTTCATTTGAATATTACAAGAACTCCTTTGCTTTCTACGAGCTCTATTTGATCTTAAAAAATTATTTCCTAGAAAGAGTCTAAACATCATAACTGGCATATCCACACCCCTTGACTAAGAAAGTCATCTAAAATGAATGTTTTAATTAAAAGCAACTAGAAATTTTTCTTTTAAGGGCATGCAACAATAGCTTAAGTTAGCACTTTGGAATAGGACAGTTGTAAAATTTCCAAAGCACATAAACTTTGAAACAATAGTGTTATTTCTTCAAGACGGGACCAATCCAATTGTGTCAGGAAGCTCTACTCACACCAGAGCTAAGCACGAGGTAGTTTGAGGTTAGGTTGTGGATATATCCCTCCAATTCTTAATCAAGCATCTACTAAGGGTTTTACATATACGAGGACTATCTTCAGTACCTAAGTACTATTGAAGTTTTGGGTTTAGTTACCCTACCCATACGTATGATTTTGACCTGCTACTATTCCCTTGGATGCTGCAAACTAATTGGCAACCATAGTATCTTGTCATAGGATCATACATAGGTGCTAGCAAAGAAATTTTAGTGAACACCTTGGGTGGGATTTGAGCACGGAGCATTAGTACCCTTGGAGAGTGTTTTTCTAGATTTTATCTACAAAAATACTTGCACCAAGAAGGGAAACATGCCTGGCCTAAGCAATTGATTTCAACCTTTGTTGTTTTAGTGGTGGGACTTAATCAACCCACACTAAAAATTTGAAAGGATTATATGTTTGCTTGCCTTGATATCCTTAGGACACTTTTTAATGGTATGTTGTTTGCTCTTTGTGTGTTTATTTGGCCTTCATATTTTTTGATTCTAAAACTTTTTAAAGGTGGAAGATCAACCACTTTTCCAATAAAAGAGGATTCAAAATATTCCTCCAGTTACAATGGATCCTCCACCGCCTCCTCAGAGGAACTACATAAACACAAGTGGATCATTTCAACCGATTAGAATAGTTGATATTCGTGGGGATCCTGAACTTATCGGGAACAACACTCCTACACTACACATTACTTCAGTTGAAGATCTACAAGTTAAAGGCTTCGTTAGACCTTTTAACCCACTTTTAACTAGCATTCACGATCTAATTGTAGTATGGATTCAACCTTCTAGTGAACCCAGGTTAAGCGCTAATAAAATTACGAACGGATTTATTATGGAAATGTAGGTGAAGGATCAAGGGACTTAGGTACCTATACATCTTCCATAATTTTAGGAGGTATTTATCCTCCTAGATTCAATACCCATATCCCTACCACAACCCAGGTTACTACTGCCCTAGTTGTGACTTTTATTACCGGGTCAATGCCTAGAGTTTTTTCAGTTACTCAACCTTCGAGTGTTCCTTTTTCAATACCCTTAGGTACTAGTGTTTTTACATATGGCATGCCTACAATAGGTATACCAAAATTTTCCTTCACATCTACCCCTACATCGCAAAAATATTCTACGTGTCTTAGTGGTTCTGCTTTGTCTTTTCAAGGGTTTCCTTGGGGACCGGGGTAGGGGGCAAGGGTTTGCCCCCTTCTTCCCCTTGTGTAGGATCCATGCCTTCTTAGTCCATTGGGCCAGTTTTGGGCCCGAGCCAATTTTCAGGATTTAATTTTCAAACAGGTAGTTTTCAGTCATCGACTATGAGTAACCCTTTCTCACTTTTCAATGGAAGAGCTAATATTGCCACGCCTTTAAGTATTATTCCAATCAGGGGAAATATTTATCAACCTCAGTGGAATTGGAAATAAGCCATGGGGGGAGGAAATCCCACCCAACCTAGTTGGAATCCCTTTGTAAACAATTTCACTTCACTAGCTATGGCTAGGGCCAACCCCAGCCATCCTTTTGGAAACTTTGGTTGGGGAAGCTTTCCCCATTGGGCACCGCAATCCATCCCTTTTTTAGCACAACCAAGATTACCTTTCCTGGCTATCATGTCCCTTACCTAGTGGCCTTGGTCACTACTTGGATCCTTCCATCCCTAGGGGGTCTAATTTAATTAATTAAATGAGGAAATGTAATATTCCAGCCAAGAGTTAGCCAAAATATTATCTCCAAACTCAGATTTTATCAAACTTTTACTAGTAAATTTTAAGCAATTTCTTGAGTTGAGCAGGATGTAAGTGAGGGGGACTGATACAATGAATGAGATGGTAGGGGTGAATTTCAGTTCTAGAATTTATATTGGATAGTTTGCAGAAGCAAGATAAATTTGGTATGAGTAGTGAGCCCTATGCACGATGTACTGGAGCCATTCACCTTTCAACAACAAAATACTCGGTTGCCTACTTTGAGGCTTCCCGGGCTTCCAACATATGCATACTAGACTGGGTGGGGTTTCTCAGAGTTGGTGGGGGAGAGGTAAAATAGTCATTTAAACTTGTAAAATGCACAGGAATGGTGTTCTGGTGAATTTGGGATTTTTTAGAGTGATTTGGAGGCCAAATTCACAATAGGGATTGTTGAGCTAGTCAATTTCCAGGATCTTCCAAACAAGGTTAAATACATCCAAAAAATCAGGGAAAGGGTTTGGATGGAATTTTAAATGTGTTATTAATCTCATACAATTGACATAAAGTAAAATTTATGCTTATAAAAGAAATAGCAGTTAAATGTGTAAAACTAGTCACAAAAATGGACACAATGAGCTAGTCTTTCATTCTTAAATACCAAAATGCCTCCATAATTCATTAAAAGTTGTTCTGAGATGATTAAATTCTCTTATATATATTAGTTATCAGCTACAGGTCTAAATATAAACTTCAGAACACATCTTGTACTTATTTTATTTCTTTCAAAATTACAATGCCTCACAGGCTAGAAATTCCTTACATCTTGAGGGAGAATGAAGGTAAGAAATGGGGATATCACTATATCTCTGTTCTGAAGTTGATATAATACCACCAATAGGTTTGGGAACTGTTATAGATTTATCATTGAACTCCTGGAAGTCTCTGGGGTGCATTCACTGAACTATCTCCATCCTTCAGGGAAATCTCCTCCAAAACTAGTTGAGAATGGGTGTAGAAGTAGAATGAGAAGTTGTGGATCAGATTTGAAGCTGATATCTGGTCATAAGAAAATATGATCTCTATGAATGAGGGTGCACTGGTATCCCTAAAATATCCTGGGTGCATTCACTAAGAACTAGCTCCTCCTTCTAGTGGTTCTCCTCGAAAACTAGCTGCAAAAACACTGAAACTCTAGCCTCCTTCTCTGGATGCTTAAAGATGTTCAACTGTGGACTAATATGGATCTTAATGGTGTTCGGGTACACAGGGTACTACCAAAGGACCGAACACCAAGAGAAACCACTTCACACAAACAGATCACAGATCAACACACCGATGTTTTGACGTGGTTTAAACCCTCTTGAGGGAAACACTCCACGGCCCCGGTCAAATAGCTTCTACGGGACAATTTACTATGCAAAGAAAGAAAGTTACAAATGAGCTTCTCATAATCGATCAACTCAACAATGACCCTCCATTCTCTTTAAATAGATATCATGGACCAATTGGTGTTAAGCCACATATCAAGGTTAGGTATGATCTAAGAGAAGTTGAGTCGTCGGATCACTCTATGTTAGGAATATATTATGACCGTCGGATTAAGTATTTACAAATGCATATTAATGCATACTAAAGAAACACACTTTCCCTAACGGATATATTACACAAGTTGATCTTAACTAACTCCTAAGTGTCTAAATATCCTAACATCCCCCCTTAAGAACAACTTGGGATAGGATTGAAGGATTTACAAAAGTGACACTATTAGGAGAAGGAAGGAGGCATTAGAGCCTATCCCCCCTTAATGACAAGTTCCTGAACTCCTAACATAGATCGAAGTTTAGAAAACTTTGCTTCTGTAAGAGACTTGGTGAAGATGTCTGCAACTTGATCATCTGTAGGAAAAAAGAGCACTTCAAGAACATGATCATGAACAAGATTTCTAATGAAGTGCATATGTAGCTCAATGTGTTTGCTGCGTTCATGTAGAACTGAATCTTTGGCAAGCTTGATGGCACTTTGACTGTCGCACCAAAGTGGAGTAGGCTGCTGCTGCTCGAATCCGAACTCTGAAAGGATTTGTCGAAGCCATAAAGCTTCCTGACTGGCATTAATTGCGGCTCGATATCCTGCCTCTGCTGAAGAAAGAGAAAGAGCTTGTTGTTTCTTACAAGCCCAAGTAATAGGTCCAGATCCCAGACTGAAAACATAACCTATAGTAGACTTTCGATCATCAGGATCGTCGGCCCAATCTGAATCAGTGAAGCCAACCAACAAAGGTTCCCCCCTTGTACTGTAATGAATCCCAAACTGAATTGTACCTCGAATATATCGAAGTATTCTTTTAACTGCTTTCCAGTGACTTTCATGAGGTGTCTGCATATAACGGGAAACACGACCAACGGCAAAGGAAAGGTCAAGACGAGAATGAGTCAAGTATAAGAGACTACCAACAAGCTAACGATACAAGGTGGCATCGACTTCAGGTGAAGTACAAGTGGCAGAAAGTTTGACTCCAGATTGGAAGGGAGAAGGGGCTAGTGTACAATCGTCCATGTGAAAGCGACGAAGAAGGTCAAAAGCATACTTAGACTTAGAAAGAAATATGCCTTCTTTGGTTTGCAGGACTTGGAGACCAAAAAAATAATGCAAATGTCCTAAGTCTGACATTTCAAAATTTTGCTTAAGACTGGATTTCACATGGGTTATAAGCTTAGGGTCACTACCAGTAAGAATAAGGTCATAAACATATAGAACAAGTATGATGAGATGGTTTCTTACTTTCTTGGTATAGACATTCGGGTCAGAATGGCATCTAGAAAAATCAATGTCAAGAGAAAGCTATCCATTTTGGCATACTGTTGGCGGGCAAAACTACCCTATAGCAAGGAAACTGATACTATCAACTGGAATGGGGTGACAGGTAAGTGTATTAACTGTATTACAAAGATATTTATGAAAAGAAATGAGTTATAGACCTTGAGAACATACCTTTTAACCAACGTTCGATCCTAGCTCTTATTTGATCTTGCGCTCAATCCTCAAGTCCACCTTTCGTTCAGTAAACCTGCAATACAAATACCTTTCTCGGTGTATCTTGGAAAATATATAATGATTGAAAGAAACAATAGCAATTTTAAACATTCGATATTAACCAAAACAAATCCAAATTAATATATTATTTCAAAGAACACTTAATT
Source organism: Larix kaempferi (assembly GCA_027924585.1). Taxonomy (NCBI): domain Eukaryota; kingdom Viridiplantae; phylum Streptophyta; class Pinopsida; order Pinales; family Pinaceae; genus Larix; species Larix kaempferi. Next base: position 12,385,976 of record BSBM01000289.1, read on the forward strand.
TGGGACAAGAAAGACACTTCAACCTTTTATTGTCAAATGCAAATTGATGTTACAAATATACCTGACTCTGTGACATGCTCCTGCAACTTGATTCTGGGCTCTTGCTCTTCTCTGACTTGGATATCTTCCAGCATAAACTCCTCCAATGCAAATTTCTCCTTAAGGTCTCTTCACAACATTCATGTCTCTCAGTTTCTCTATCTAACCCCTCTCTTTATTCTTCCCTGTATTTATAGGACATGAGAAGTAGTTCAGGTCGAGAGATGGTTATGGAGGAAGTTGGGGAAGTTGGGAAACTACCAGCAACTAATCCTCTTCGTGAAATTAATTATTTTTTAATCATCTTTTGAGATGTACGCTACTATTGTTCAGTGAAGTAGCATTTAGGGTGCTACTATGGTGCTTGTAAACTAGCGCTCATCGATTTTTAAATGTTGAACGCTACTATGCTGAAGAGGAGTAGCGCTTATAAATATTTGAGCGCTACTATTATACACTGGAGTAGCGTACAGGCGCTAGTCTATTTAAGTAGAGTAGCGCTCATATCTCATAATGATATTTTTAGGGTTTTTTCAGTGTTGTCTGGAGGTGGAGTAAATCAAAGTCTTATCTAAGGTCAACATGCTCCTCCATCCAAGTTGTCCTTTTGTGTGATCAGTAGCTCAAGGTGATCACGGACGAAGAGGTGAAAGTTTGACCTATAAAAGATTCCCCCTAATGTGTGAGGTCAGAGGTAAACGATGGCCGAAATACATTATAATCCAAAGCCAGAGGAGAAGCACAGAACTGCAGAAACAAGTCACAAGAACACCTGAAACAAAGATCAAGGTCAGCAAGCAATTACATCTTTAACATCATATGGATGTGCAGTGTGGTACAACATGATCTCCGATACATAACAAGGAGATGTATATATAGCATGGCCACTTGGAATACAAGCGTGGATCCATGTCAAACTAAGAGATCATATTCATAACAACAAACTGGATCTATGTCTCATGGAGAGCCGAATATAAGTGAGGCTCAGTCTTGCGTAACTTGGGTGATAATAGAATCAGGTAATGTCATCCAAAATCCCAAGGTCTTCATCCAAAACAACTATAGGTACAAACCCTAACCATGTGAATAGATGAGTTGATAGTCGAACATGGGGGGTATCGTTTGATTACCGGTCATTGATGTATACCGTTAACAAACGCGAGGACTTCCACCGATAATGATGATGGGGTCCAAGGTACCAACTACGATCTGCCAAGTGTGAATAGATGGAATTGGATTCGAACACCTGGGGATCCTGTTGAAGAAGAGACATTGATGTATTCTCAACATTCAACGGCGAGGAAAATTGTCACTGGTGACTGCAATCTCCAAGGTACTAACCGAAACTCTAAACTTCATTCCCAGAGTAAAATGAGTTGATGTCGATGGGAAGAAGTTCGTTGGAAGGGAGGCCTTAAGGCATCCTCCATCATCCAAGTTGAGAAACATTCAATTGGTATGATATGATATGGAATATGTAACAAGACTGACACTAGGATGGCCGACACATGAGGTCAAGGTAAACTGCAGAATGGCCGACACAGGGTATATCCTTGAACAGTGAGCACGACACAAACTGACTCAGGCAGTTTTCGACATAATGGGGTAAATGATAAGCCTGAAATGTAAGAGACATTATCAGACCCTCCATATGGTTGGAAGAATAACCAACCGAGGGAGTAAACAACTCAGAGATCAGGTTCACCCTGAGGTCAAAAACTAAACCCAACCGACCAGATAGACTCAAGTAGGTGTTGTGCTCAAGGATAGAACTGACTAAAACTGCCTTTGACATTGAAGATATGACACGTCTTTCCCATCCCTTATTCTTTTTAGATAAAAGAATACCTTTCTTGTTATTTTAATGAGTCCAAGAAAGAATGAAAACTCAATAGATGCAACCATGTAAAAAGTTTAACGAGCCCATGGGAGGAAGACTCAAGACCTTCTTCATTGTTTACAGAGTTCGAAGAAGAGATAGAAGATTACTCTATATTACTGATTTTTGGATTTTAATATCGAGCCGAGATCTGTTCTTGCTCGCCGGTGTTTTCAATTTTAAGGAGTCTGAAAAACTTAAACAATAACTCCATATATTTGCTCGTGGATTTTAGTATCGAGCCCAAGCAGATTAATGCTCGCCAGTGTTTTCCTATTTATAGAGTCTGAAAAACTTAAACAATCCTCTTTTCACCTATCCGTGGATTTTATATCGAGCCTGGATTGGATTTCCGTTATGATCCAGAACTGGTGCTTCCTCCAGGTGGAGCCTGGGGAGATATTGGTATGTTTAAATTTTGAGAATTATTTAATTTTTTCAAACTTTTTCAAGTATTTGATTTTTATGAATGAATTTGAAGTGCTAATCAAGTGTCATATGCAGATCTTGGGCCTGTTCGTCCTGAGGGACATCCTACCATCTTTGTGAGGCCAGCTGATATTACTGCAGCAGATGCTATGTTGGGGACCATAGAGAGAAAAGTGAGTCGGTTGACTCACGAAGTTCCTGCATGTCGTATGGATCAGATACCTATGGATATGCAGAAAGATGTAGTTGGAGTGCCTCCAGCATGGCTTAGGGTGCTGCGGAAGATAGCTAGGCTAGTCATATGCTATCGCAATGCAGTAGATGATGATGAGGTCCCTCCTTCTCCATAGGAGAGGGATACATTCTATGTATATATTTTTGAGGCTACTATGCCCAGTTTTTGTACTTTTAGGACTTGACCTGATAGACTTGTGACCCAAAACTCATATATTTTTTGATACAGTATCGGTTATTTACATATATATGTGTTTGAAATTTATGTGTGCAATGTTGTTTATGAAAGTGTATGATGCAAATGCCAGTCTAACACATAATTTGCTAAAGAATCAGCTATTGCATTTAAACTTCTTGGAATGTGTTCATATATAATAGAATCAAATTGTCTTTCCAATAGTCTAACTCATAGAAACTGACGTAGCAATCCAGGATCTCTAATCTGGTAGACACCTGTTAACTGAAATACAATTAATTGTGAGTCAAGTCTTACCTCCAAATGTGAAATGCCATGACTGGGAGCATCTCGAAGAAGTTCTATAACTGCATTGTACTCAGCCACATTCTTCGTGGTAGGACCCAAACAAACCCCCCTCGAAGAGACAAGTTGGCCAGCGGGTGAGTAAATGACCCAAGCTGCAACAGCCAACTGACAGGTGTGGCGACTGGCGCCATCAGCAAATCCTAAGAAATGTTCGGTTGACATCTGGTACACGAAACGAAAAGCACACATAATATTAACTAACAAGCATAACAAAAACTAGCTTTACAAAAATATACAGCTATGTTACAAGAAAAAGTACTTCAACCTAAGCGTAGTACTTCTTCAGGTAGAGCCCATTTCTAGGCTCGGCCAACTTATTACCTTCGTAATCTATCAGTTCATAGGCACCTTTCTTCAATACTTTGGAAATTATAAAAGGTCCGAGCCACCTGGATTTCAATTTGCCAGGTCCTAAGGGTTCTTTGTCTTGATCCCAAAGTAGGACCAAGTCTCCTTCAATGAAAACCCTAGGTTTGACCGATTTGTCATACTGTCCTTTGACTCATTTTTTGTGGACCTCATTTGTTGTGAGCACATCGTGGCGCTGTTCATCTAGATGTTCTAAGTGTAACAAACGTTCTTCTAATATTGAAGTGTCTAGTAGTAACTGAACTGCTAGTTTTAGCGAAGGAATATCGCATTCAATCGGTACGACTGATTCTATCCCATGCACGAGTTGGAAGGGAGAGAATCTGGTAGCAGTCTTAACGTTGGCTCGGTAAGCCCAAAGAGCTGGGCACAGCATGACGTGCCAGTTATTTCGACTGGCATTAACAGTTCTCTGCAGTATAACCTTTAAAGTTTTGTTCACTGCTTTGACTTGTCCATTCGCCTGTGGATAATATGAAGACGAATGTTCTTGTCGAAAACCAAGCATTGTATACAACTCGGTCATCATGCTATTTTGGAAATGGCTGCCATGATCAGTCACTATCTCTTTAGGTATGCCAAACCGTGCAATAATCTGATTAAACACGAAATAAGCGGCAGTTTCTCCATCTGCCTTTACAGTAGGCATTGCCTCTACCCACTTAGTTAAGTAGTCAATGGCAATGATGATGTAATGATGTCCTCCAGCCGAAACTGGATTGCATGTCATGTAATCAACCCCCCATTTTGTGAAGGGACCTGCTGTAATCACAGGATGAAGAGGAGCTGGGTGTGCCCTCATTTTCTTAGTGAAAAACTGACACGAACGACAGCATTTCACTGCTTCCACACAATCTTTAAAAATCGTGGGCCAAAAATATCCGGCACGCAGTATCTTCTGAGCTGTTGCCAACCCGGAAAGATGTCCCCCTCAAGCTCCACTGTGGGCATCATTTAATACTGCTTCGGCTTCTTCTCGAGTAAAGAAGTGTCGTAAAATGGAATCTACCCCACGTCGATACAAAGTATCTGATATGATAAGGTAGTTCTTCGCATGGCTTTTGAGCTTGCATCGCTCTTCTCAAGAAAAAGTAGTAGGACACCTCAAAGTATGGAGATATACTAAGATATCCCCGTACCATGGGTCAGAGGAAGCAATGAGGAAGATATGTTCGTCTGGGAATGATGATTCTTCCTCAACGTGTTCTAGGTCACTTGGAAATTCTGAGATTAACTCAGCGAACACTAGTGATTTCTTCAACTTGGCTGATTGGAAGACCAAATCGAACTCCTGTAGGATTACAATCCATTTATTATATTTCCCACCGATGATTCATCGGGTGAGAACGTACTGGAAGGGATTGACTTCTGCTATCACAGTAGTAGTTCGTAAAAGTATATAGTGACGAAGCCTCTGTACCACATAGACCGTGGTAAGTGCTAACTTCTCAACGTGCAAATATTTAACCTCAGGGGCTATCAATGCACGAGAAACATAGTAGACAACATGCTCTTGGAGCATATTGTCTTCCTGAACCAAAACTATACCAATTGTATTAAGAGACGCTGCCAGATATAAAAGAAAATCTTTTGAGTAGTCTGGCGGGCTCAACAAGGGTGTTGAAAGGAGTTCCTTTTTTAAGGCTTCAAAGGATGCTTGAGCAGCCTCGTCCCACACAAAATAGGAGTCTTGTTTGAGTAGCCTCATAAAACCTTTAGTAATTTTAGCATAGTTTATGATGAATCGCCGTAAGAAATTAGACATGCCTTGCAGACTTTGGAGTTGTCGCAAGGTGCGAGGAGGAGGCAGATTTACAATCGCCTCTACTTTCAGTGGGTTGACCATTATGCCACGACTGGAGACAATGAAGCCCAGTAAACATCCCGATTCGACACAGAACACACACTTATTAGGATTCAAACGAATATTATATTGTCTGCATCTTTCAAACACTTGTCTAAGATGAGCTGGATGATCCCATCTCTTTCGAGATCGCGCTGGGAGGTCATCCAAGTAAGGTTCTACAATGTGTTTGATATCATGAAAAGCGAAATTCATCGCACGCTGGAAGGTAGCTCCAGCATTCTTCAAGCCAAATGGAATCTTCCGGTAAGCGAAGGTCCCCCATGGGAAAATGAAAGTTGTTTTATGTTGGTCCTCGGGTTTGATTTCTATTTGATTGTATCCCGAAAAATCGTCCATGAAAGAGAACATCTCATGTCCCGCACAAGCATCTATGATTTGATCGATAAATGGTGTAGGATAGTTATATTTCAGACAAGCTTTGTTCAAGTCCCAGAAGTCAGTACATACTCTAATGGTACATTGCTTCTTATCAACCGGAACGGGGTTTGAAACCCATTCCGTCATGTCAATCGGATAGATGAAACCGGCTTTAAGCAACTTTTCAACCTCCGCCCTAATGGCGGCCGCTTTTCTAGGGTTCACGAGATGGAGCTTTTGTCTCACCGGTTTTGCGTTAGGGTATGTCATAATGACATGGTCCACGATGGCTGGGTCTATACCTGGCATCTCCTCATATGACCAGGAAAAAACGTCGCGGAATTCTTTAAAAAGTTTTGTATACAGAGCGATCTCTTCTAGAGAACAGTCTGCACCAATAAAAATGTTTTCCACGACCCTGGGTTTAGTGGAAATGTTGATCGGAATTGTTCTCGATATATTAGCCATATTTCCCTTAGCATAAACAGCTCTCGAAGTAGAAGGAAAACATGACAAATCGACCAATCCACCGGGTCTCACAGGGAATTCCCCTCTCTCAATCCTGTCTAGATCTGGAAGCATGTAGGACTTGTGGTGCATATGTTCCCATGGTTGGTCCAGGCCCATCATGACTTCTAAGATGGCTTCATCAGATGGCAAAACCGTATCTAAAAAATCGAACGAGTGAGTGGAATTCAGTGACCATGCCGGAGCATAGTCCATATCCGACTCAACAGAGACTGGTGGAGTCATAATATGTTCCATTGTAGTGTGTTGTGTTTCCATATAGGCCACTTCTGCAATGGACGGAGGCACAAAAGGTTCTGACGTAGTAGGAAGGATCCAAGGATCAGTTCTTAAACCAACCATGAATGTTTCGGTAGCAGTACCCACATCAGAACGCATAAAAAGAACAGGGGAGGGGAGGTCGAAAGTGCCTATTAACGACCCGTACAGCCCTGCTCCTAAACTCTCATTAAACGGGGTGGTTTGATCAACTAGGGGAACTGTGGTCTCCGAAGAAGTCTGGTTGTTTCTCTGAGTGAAAGAAAGTTGATCGACTGTAACGACCTTACCTTCAAATGGGAACATAACAACTCGAAAAACTGTCGATGCAATAGCTTGCATGGCATGTGTCCAGCTCCTGCCTAATAACATATTGTAATCAAGCGGAGCATCCAGAACTTCTACTTCTACAGCAACTGTCTTACCGGCCAATGTGACATCAAATGATGGAAAAACCCCATGTGGATGGAAAGTCTTGCCATCAAATGCAGTAAGTAGTGTGTTAGAAGGGGCTAACTCGGGGGAACCCAAAGCTTTCCAACAGGAAATTGACATTACGTAGGTTGACGCGCCCTCATCTACAACAGCTTCTCTGATGGTCATTGGGCCATGGACGACTTCAATCTGAAGAGAAACGTGGTAGGGCAACCGGTATTTGACATCAGTCGTATCAAATCATGCAGACATGTTAGAGGATTCCATACTTCCAATAGCTTCTAGAAGTGCATTCCATTGTAAAGGACAACTTTGCAAGACTTCTAAAGTAGACATGGCACAAGGGGTCTAGGCTAAATCTTCAACCATGTTGTAGTTGGAAGCAGCCCAAGTGTTGGGATTGTGCGATGCCTGTTTCAAGACACCTTTCGGGATCTTGGGCATTGAGTCCACAGGTATGTGGAGTGGAGTGGAGGATTCTGGAATCTCTTTATCCTTTTTTTGTGCGTCCCGGGTATAGTTCTTGGCTCTCGTTTGTAAGAGTGCATCCGAATTAACCATGTTAATAAAAGTTTGATCAACTGTAGCATGTGTAGTGCCCTCAGTGTTGGAGGTGCCAGAAGTTGAGCTCTGCCCTTTAGGGAATGGATCTTTCAGTACAGCAGGCTTCTTTTCTCTTAATAGCTTCTAGGCTTCTTCAAGCAGGGGGCATTGGTGAGTAAGGTGGTCCTACTTGCAAAGTTTACAAGGGAACTTAACCTTCTTTTTCTCTTTTTTACCCTCTTCGGCATTCTCTTTTTTGGGATTTTGTTGGTTCCCCTCTCCTTTCTTGCCCTTCTTTTTGTTATTGGGTTGCCGAGGACCCTTTTGATTGTTCTGAACCTGGTTGACAGGCTCAGAAGTAGAGGGAGAGGTTGTGATGGATGAAACTTCTGCAGTCGATTGTTTGACAAATAAGGCATGAACCTGTTTGGTCAATGCTTCGAAAGCTGCAGAGTCAACTGAACCCACTATGCCGTCAGCATGTGGTCCAGGTTTAGGTCTACTCAGATCGGTATGTGATCGATGTGCATCAGGTATGATTTCATACAGTAACCCGGATTGTGCATAAACGAGATCTAACTACTGGGTCTGTAGGATGGCTTCTTCCTCGTTAGACACTCCAGACGTAGCTCTTCCTTAGAAATGTAAGGAAGGAGTGATTTCAAATACCACTCAAGAAGGAATTCTGGAGGTATGTTGGCTTTAATGAGCCTCTTCCATCTTCACCACTCCTGAATGTGGTCAGATAAATGAGTGTCTTTATTTTTCCTAAATGTAGACAAAAGGTCTTTTCCGGCATCATACCGAACAGGAAGCTGGAAGTGATTCAAAAAGATAGTCGCGAGATCCTCAAAACTAGAGAATGTAGCTGCAAGTAACTCAATGTACCATTTGGCTGCAGCACTGGTTAAAGTCATTTGGAACAGTCTCAATCTAATGGAATCTTCATTTAATGAGTTCGAGGAAAACCATAAATGGAAAGTGGTGACATGGTCACCAAGGTCTTCACCTGTTTTGCCTTCGAACTTTGGAATGTCCAAAGGTAACTTGGTAGGAACTGGTGGCCATGTAGCATTATGATACACTGGATCGTTGGTCAGTTTGGAAATATATGGCAAATTCAAAGTTGCCAGAAATGGTAAACGAGGCCGGTAAGACGGTACTTGATAAGCTAGGGTCGAAAAAGGGGAACCACCCATAGTTTGACCCATGAACTGCTGGTAGGAATTGCCCCCAGCCGTCTGTTGGTAGGGGTTTCCCCCAACCATCTGTTGATAAGGGTTTCCACCGGCCATCTGCTGATAGGGGTTTCCACCTAACATCTGTTGATAGGGGTTTCCCCCAGCTACTTGTTGGTAGGGGTTGCCCCCTGCCATCTGTTGTTGTGCGAAAATATTATTGAAATTTCCCCACCCATATGAAAGCGGGTTAGTGTTCTGTGGGTTCGTCCACTTTGGCTGGGTATTAGCCCCGCCATATTGTTGGTTAAAAATATTAACCCCTCCCCCTGAGAATAAGGAAAAAGGGACATTACCTGCAGGCATATTATACTGATTCATGTTGGGACCTACAAAGGTATTGAAACCAGTGGAAGCTGATGTAGACGGTGCGGTCATGGTACTCATGACAAGCACAGTTGCAGAAGCACTTGGCCCTACAGCGGGTGTGGAAATCCAAGTACTGGGTATCTGATATAAAGATTGAAACGCAGGAGGTGTCACTAAATTGTCTGTACTACTAGGTCCAACAGTAGCTGTAGAGGTAGGTTTCATAGTTGTTGAACTTGGCATACCTAATGTACCAGTATTAAAACTGAAAGACGGAGTAGACACAAAGGTTGTCTGTGCCAAACTCGGTGTGGCAGTAAAAGCAGGATTTACCGTGTTAGTGTTCATACCTATGGTGGGAGTTTGTGGAACTCCCTGTTCACCTCCTAAAGTAGACATCAGATGTCCAGGCAAGAAATTATATGCACTGTAATGGGGCTGCTGGAAACCAACAGGTAACAGAAGCGGATTTCTAGGATTGGTCAGAGGAGGATTGAAGGGAGTGCTATACTCCGCAAAAGTAAGATCTTCAATCTCAACTGAACTAAAGTATCGCTGATCTGGGGTACCTGGTTGTGGTTCCTCGGGAACCTCTATTTCATGGTTTTCTATTGCTATTTGTTGTTCTTCAGGAAACTCAACTTCAAGTGGTAATTCCTCAGGAATTCTTATTTCAGGATTTTCCGTTGTAAAAATTTCCTCAGGAAATTCTGTTTCAGGAATGGTTTCTGAAGAAACACTGGGGTTTACCCGCTGCTGTCTAGCTGGCGGTAAAGGTTCTGTTCTAACTGGTGGAAGGTTTTGAAACCTTCTCGATCTACGAAGTTCTTGATTCTCAGTGATTATATATATAAAATAACAAACTAGAACCTAGTGGCCACTACAACTAGCGTGAAAACAGCACGCCAACTAAAAAAAAAGTCCTAAGTATGCAAGCCAGGCAAACGAGATGCCTTCCGAAGAAGAGTCTGGGATGATGAAGGCCCAGAATAGATCAACGAAGGAAGAAAGATAGTTACCTGGGGTCCACAATACAATGACTAAGGGTGCAAGCATTGGAATCACCCAACTGCCCTCCCAAAGACCTGCAAGGGATTTCTTCCCATGTCTGTCTTAGGTACAGCAGATATACCCTCTGTTGTCACCTGTGTATGAACCTAAAGTCAGATACTAAGGATACCACAACACTGAAAACTCTTGGGGGAACAGTCGCTGGTCGAATCAGAAGGCGTGGGCAAGGTAACTGAGCCCGAAACTCTAAAGAGTCCCCATACGTGATACAATCCTGGTATATGCTCGAAACAAAAAGTAGGAGGAGTATTCCCAACAATCTGATCTCACAAGACCTACTGCATAAATCCCAGGCAAGCTTTGAGTGAAATGGATTTACCTATGATAGTCGAACTACGATTTTTGCATAATGTGTGATCTTGAGTGGTTTAAGGTGATTTAAACTCAAGATCCTAACCAAGACTAGTTGGTGTAGTGTATCCCTAAAAAAGAAAATTTGTTTCTATTTCATTTTATTAAAAAAAAATTTAGGGCTGTTATTACTCAAAAGGTAGTGCGTTTGTGTGGCGTGGTTGCAACAGGAAAACAAAAGTGCATAAATTCTAACTTTCGACAACAAAAGCTCTTTTTTTTCATTTAAACTTCTTTTCCAAACTGAAAAACTGAGCAAATCTACTTAAATCTCTTTTTGTTTTCTTTTTGAAATTGTACACAAAATAACCTACGCTATCTTGTAACAAAAATAAGCCTAATTAAACTTAAACTACCAATTTTTTTGCTTTTTCTGTTATCATAAACGAAAAAGAACTATAAACATGGAAAGCAAATAAGACTTGTGTGCAATGTGTAAGTATGGCTAAAAATGGTTCTTAAGCTTATAGCTGTCAAGACACTAGCTCAAAAAATACTTGACCTACAAGTTTTTTGCAAAGAAAAAGCTTCTATACTCGGAAACAAAGTGGGAGAAAACAAAGGAGATAGATACAAAAGGACTGACCTAAAGCATCTAACCCTAGCAAGACCACTATGCCAAGCAAAAAGTAGACAAGCAAGCTACCAATTACCCTACTAACACAAGGAACTGAGAAATGAATCAACCTGAAGCACTTTAAATACACTTGAAACCAAAAAAAAAAAAATGGAAATCAACAAGTTCGGAAAACACCCTAAAGGCTCTAAAACAGACCAAACCCTAAAACAAAGGATAGGATAGGTAAAGAGCAGACAAATGTTGCCACAAACAGCAGATACAAAAGTATGTAGGTTTGTAAACCAGCAACATATAGTCAGGGCCTAAAAAGCGGAAGTGCTCACCACAAAACACAACCTAGTCTTCCAAAAAAGTTATAAACAATCCAAACGTTCCACAGGTAAACAAGTGATCTAAAGATGGCAAAAAGACTCAAAGAAAGGTTCTAAGACTTAAAAAAAGTTAAAAACCTCATACACTAGTCAAGGAGATCTAAAAGCAAAGTCAAAAGACCACCAAAAAGGCTAAAAACTCAAGCAGACCACTAACAGAAGGCTTCAGGAAATGTACCCTACTGTGCAGTAGGGAAACTCACGCTCCTGCAGAGATGGGCGCTACTGTATGTATAGCACAGTAGTGTATGGGCGCTACTGTATGTACAACAAAGTAGCGCTCATATCTTAAAAGTTTAAAAACTGACTTTGAAAAGATATAATAAACACTGATTGAAGCAGAGAAAAACAAGCAGGGGGTACCTACAGGGTTTCTCAGCACAAAAAAGGAGTTGAAACAATTCTGGGAAGACAAACAAGAAAAGGTTTCCTAGAGCAAAAACACAACTATCCCCAGTATGGTCGCCAGTCTGTTGGCGGGAAAAACTACCCTATTGCAAGGAAACTGATACTATCAACTGGAATGGGGTGACAGGTAAGTGTATTAACTGTATTACAAAGATATTTATGAAAAGAAATGAGTTATAGACCTTGAGAACATACCTTTTAACCGACGTTTGATCCTAGCTCTTATTTGATCTTGCGCTCAACCCTCAAGTCCACCTTCCGTTCAGTAAACCTGCCATACAAATACCTTTCTCAGCGTATCTTGGATAATATATAATGATTGAAAGAAACAAAAACAATTTTAAACATTCGATATTAACCAAAACAGATCCAAATTAATATATTATTTCAAAGAACACTTAATTTGGGACAAGAAAGACACTTCAACCTTTTATTGTCAAATGCAAATTGATGTTACAAATATACCTGACTCTGTGACATGCTCCTGCAACTTGATTATGGGCTCTTGCTCTTCTCTGACTTGGATATCTTCCAGCATAAACTCCTCCAATGCAAATTTCTCCTTAAGGTCTCTTCAAAACATTAATGTCTCTCAGTTTCTCTATCTAACCCCTCTCTTTATTCTTCCCTGTATTTATAGGACATGAGAAGTAGTTCAGGTCGAGAGATGGTTATGGAGGAAGTTGGGGAAGTTGGGAAACTACCAGCAACTAATCCTCTTCGTGAAATTAATTATTTTTTAATCATCTTTTGAGATGTACGCTACTATTGTTCAGTGAAGTAGCGTTTAGGGCACTACTATGGTGCTTGTAAACTAGCGCTCATCGATTTTTAAATGTTGAGCACTACTATGCTGAAGAGGAGTAGCGCTTATAAAGATTTGAGCACTACTATTATACACTGGAGTAGCGTACAGGCGCTAGTCTATTTAAGTAGAGTAGCGCTCATATCTCAGAATGATATTTTTAGGTTTTTTCAGTGTTGTCTGGAGGTGGAGTAAATCAATGTCTTATCTAAGGTCAACATGCTCCTCCATCCAAGTTGTCCTTTTGTGTGATCGATAGCTCAAGGTGATCACGGACGGAGAGGTGCAAGTTTGACCTATAACACATACCAAGCTCTAGGAGCTTGCTTAAGGCCATATAAAGATTTCCTAAGGCGACAGACAAGGCTAGAGTTATTCTAAACATATCCAGGAGGTTGTTCCATGTAAATTTCCTCCTGTAAATCACCATGTAAGAAGGCAGACTTGACATCCATTTGATGGACTTCCCAATTATGTAAGGATGCAAGGGAAAGAACAAGCCAGATGGAGTTCATTTTTGCGACGGGAGCAAAGGTTTCATTGTAGTCAATCCCTTCAACTTGGGAAAAACCTTTGGCAACTAACTTTTCCTTGAGTCTTTCAACACTTCCATCTGATGCATACTTAGTTCTGTAGACCCATTTACATCTGACAAGTTTTATTCCTTTTGGAAGAGGTACAAGATCCCAAGTATCATTCGCCATTAAGGAACGATATTCTTCATCCATAGTTGCATCCCAATCTGGATTTCCTGAAGCTTCTACAAAATTTTCTGGATTATGATTCTCGAAAACTTGAGCCAAAAGAGAAGAGGCTCACTGAAACTGAGAGCGTGTTCGACGTTGATCTCTAGGATCACCAGCAAGATCACCAACTGCTTCACATGTTGAATGGACCCATCGAGGAAGCACTTGTGTTGGTGCAACTGGAGGAACATGAGCAGGAGGAGGTGGATTTTCATCCTCACTATCATCATCAGAAACTGGAGTTGGAAACCTGTCAAGGAAGTCGAAAGAAGAAGAAGAAGGCATAATCGCCGAATCAGGCTTGCAAGCCAAAGATGGCACAATCGTCGAGTTAAGCTCGCAGGCCAAGATATTTTCATCAAATTTAACATGTCTTCTAATAATTATATCGTGAGAATGTGGTTGAAGAAGTCTATAACCTTTTACATCTTTAGAATATCCAACAAATATGCATTTTTCACTTTTAGGCTGCAATGCTTTCTGTTTTTCATCCGGAATGTGAGCCCATGCTTCAATACCAAACACACGGAAGTGACTTACATCAGGTTTAGTTTTACTCCATGTTTCTTTTGGTGTGATACCTTGTAATGCTTTAGTGGGAATGCGATTAACTTTGTAATTTGCACAATTAATGGCTTCAGCCCAAAATTGAAGACTTAGTCCCTTAGATTGGATCATATAATTAGCCATTTCTTTTAAAGTGCGGTTCTTCCACTCAACTACACCATTTTGTTGTGGTGTATATGGAACAGTGTGTTGTTGTTGGATGCCTTGTTCAGTGCAGAAAGTAGTGAAATTTTTGTTAACATATTCTCCTCCATTGTCAAATCTTAACTTAATAATTTGATGACTAGATTGTTTTTCAACAAGGGCCTTGTAGGCCAAGAACATGCTAAATACTTCGCTCTTAAGTCTTAGGAAATAAACCCAAGTGCGTCTTGTGTAATCATCAATGAAAGTTAAGAAATATTTGAAACCAGAAAAGGAAGCAGATGGAAGAGGACCACACAAGTCACTATGCACAAGCTCCAAGGAAATCGAGGCATGCCAAGAGGCACATTTGTCAAAACTGTCCTGATGATGTTTTTCGAGTACACAACCGAAAAAAACACCATCCCTACAAGATACCATCGGAAGACCTGTCACCATATTGTCTTTACATAGTTGTTACAATGAGCGATAATTTAAGTGACCAAATCTCTCATGCCAAAGTTTGCTCAAGTTATCACTATGAGCAACAAAAACTGAAGGAAAAGGTGATGACCCAAAGTTGTTAAACTTGTACAACCTGGTAATATCATCAACAATTCCGGTAGCTAGGACCTGTTGAATATCTTTAAAATCCTTGATTACAACTTGGTGGGGTGTAAACGTCACAGTTTTACCTTCACCAGAATGAGTGATCTGATAGACTGATAACAAATTGCAGGAAATTCTTGGAACACATACATCACTGAAATGACCATTATCTACTGGAACTATTCCAGCTCCTACAACACTTAGAGATCTATCATCACCAACAAATATTTGTTTGGTGTTACATTCATGCATAGTAGAAGAGATGGCTTGATCCTTAGCCATATGATAAGATGCTCCAGAATCAATGAGCCATTCATTTGAAGTAGAAGAAGAAGATGCATTATAAGAATAACTAGAAGCACAAAGTGCATGTCCATGAGAGGTAGATTCTGAAGGCGACTCTAGGCTGATGTGGTGCTTCTTCATTGCTGCTTCCAAGGATGCCATCTTTTTGAAACACTTAGATTCATCATGATTATCTTTCCCGCAATAGTTGCAATGATGCTCAGTCTTCTTGCCTTTTGTCTTGGATCCTTTGTCATTTTTCAAAGAAGGAGCTAACTGAGAGGGTTTGGGACCCTTGTTTGACTTATTATTGCGAAAATTTTGTTTCTTGGGAGGCTTGGACTTTTCTTTCTATTGGGACAATAAGGCTTTCTCAGATGTATCTACATTGTTGATTATTCCAAGATGGATGAGTTTATCTTTCTCTCTAATCAAGGAATCACAAAAGGATTCAAGACTAGGCTCTTGATAGCTAGTTGCATTCAAAGATTCTTTCATGGAGTAAAATGTAGATACAAAAACAGAATATGCAGGTCCAAGTTTTGAAAGAATATGATAGATGCATTGTTTGTCTTCCCTCTTAATCTTACATTCTGCACATAAGAGTTTTGTACTTAGATAAATAATCTTGAATGCATGAAAAATCACTTGGATTTAAAGAAATCAACTCGTTTTCGAGTCGATGACCTCGAATTTCATTGTGTTTACCAAACACAAATTCCAACTTGTCCCAAGCAGCATCAGGTTCATCAATTCCAGATATGTGGAATCGCAAATCAGTGGAGATTGACATCCCAATCAATCCACAAGCTTTGTCACATCTATTTGCCCATTTTATTTTCTTATCATCATCAATGGGTTCTGTTTCTTTCCCTGGGGTAATTCTGAAAATTCCCCTACTTCATAGAACATCCTCCATACGAGATTTCCATGAGAAATAATTGGAACTGTTAAGTAGAATATCACAAGGGGCGGCCATATTTGTAAATTAATGGAGGTAAAATCAGAAACCAATAGTCTGGACGCAAAGAGATCGAAAAAATAGACGGTTTAAAAAAACACAGCACTGAAAACTGACTTCGGATGATGAAGTTATGCTTGAACAAAGAAACTGTTGAAGATGTCCCCAATAGTGACATGGCACATACAGAATGATGAGCTAAAAAAAAGGACCCCCCTCTTCCCAAGATGAACCTTTTACAATCACTTTACAAGAAAGTTGTTTTAAGTAAATCACTTTTGTAAAATAAGTGATTTCACTTTTACAATGATATTACTTTTAAATAGTGCAACAATAAAAAAGAACTCAAGTGACTCACTTTTTATTTTTATTTTCTATTATTTAAGTGAGATGCACTTTTACAATAAAGTAACTTGAAAATAGAAATTCCATGCACTTTGCCTTTTAAAAGTAACTTCCTAAGACTTGAACTCAAGACCTATTAAGGAATAAAGCAACTTTGAACCAAGTGAGCTAGATTAAAAGGTATGTAAAATATGGGAATGAGGAAGGGGGCTTCTTCTTCTTTTTTTTTTGTACTCTTCTTGCTCGGTTTCCATGCTTACCTTTTTTCCTGCAAATCACACCACAAACCGAAACAAAAAAAAACTTTCCCACAATATAGGGTTAGATCTTGTTAGATTGCCCGGAAAGTCTATGCTTTCTCTCTGTTTCTGATTTGCTGAGATCGCGCAAGGTGCACAGCAAAGAGCATACGTAGCTGACAAAAACCCTTTCCCTTTTTGTTTCTGATTTGCCGAGATCGCTCAAGGTGCACGGAAAAGAGCATACACAGACAGGAAAAACAACAATCCGAAACCAAAAAATCTAACAGTAAAAAATGATAAAATATGAGAATTTTTTTTTAAAACATAAAATAAAAAAAATGTGTCACTGTAACATTATACCTTCAGATCTGATGAAATACGCGTTTCTGAAGCACCCGGGAACCGTTTTTTATCAAACAAAAACTATTTCCCAATGGAAACGGTGCTCTAGACGCAATGGAACACCTCCCACAGCCCATAAATGCACAAAAATACCAGAACCAGAAACCCTTTCGAGTTTCGGCAACAACAATTCAAGATTTAGATCATAACCGAAAGAGGCTCTTCATAAAAGCTCTGATACCATGTTCGGGTACACAGGGTACTACCAAAGGACCTAACACCAAGAGCAACCACTTCACACAAACAGATCATAGATCAACACACCGATGTTTTGACGTGGTTTAAACCCTCTTGAGGGAAACACTCCACGGCCCCGGCCAAATAGCTTCTACGGGACAATTTATTATGCAAAGAAAGAAAGTTACAAATGAGCTTCTCATAATCGATCAACTCAACAATGACCCTCCATGTTGTTTAAATAGAAATCATGGACCAATCGGGTGTTAAGCCATGGATTAAGATTAGGTATGATCTAAGAGAAATTGAGCCGTTGGATCACTCTATGTCGGGAACATATTGTGACCGTCGGATTAAGTATTTACAAATGCATACTAATGCATACTAAAGAAACACACTTTCCCTAACGGATATATTACACAAGTTGATCTTAACTAACTCCTAAGTGTCTAAATATCCTAACAAATGGATGAAATAACACTCTCTAGATATGAATATTGATTAACTAGAAACTATGGAACCTTGGGGCACATCTCCCAAGAAAGAGTTGACGCACATCACTCAACAAAAGATAGACTCAAAGCTCTCAAGACAAAATTCAAATGATCAAAAGTTCTGAGAGGGAGTTGGAAACATCATTAAATAGATGAGTTAACTTGTTCCTCAAGCCAACCACATGTGTGGGTGAGGGAGGGCACATTCCTTGAGAGGAATGGAAACTTCATTCTTTGTTAACCTTTCCTGCTTTTGCTCCTTCACTGATTTTAGCAAGTGCGCCCTTCTTAGACTTTTGGGATGTTGCCATCTTTTTCTGTCTACTTTTCTTGTGCTTTCCTCTTTATTTACTTTCCTCTTTCCTCCATTGAGTTCCTTGATTTTATGAGATTTGCCACTAAGGCAAGGGTGGTCCACTTGACCCAATTGCGTCCTCCTAGCCAAGTCATCATCAACTTGCCAACATTTATTAGTAATGATGATGAATTAATAATAAAAATAATTCAAACTCAGAAATTTAATTAATGATTTAATAATTAATTATCCATTATAGTATTGTTAACACCCAAAAAGTGCTCACTAGCTCATTTACCACATTATATGACTCATTTGTCCATTTTCCTACCATATTTCCATTAAAAATCCCAAAAAACCCATTAAAAAGCCTCCAAAAGGCCTAAAATGCCTCCAAAAGGCCAAAAAACCATCAAAATAGCCTAAAAAAGGCTAAAAAACCCCCTTTTCCTCCAAAAATAGCAAAAATTCCCTAAAAAGGGAATAAAAATATAAAATAACAAGGAAAAGGAAGAAAAAACCCTATACAGCTGCCTAAAACCATGTGTTTCCTAAAACCATGGGTCAGCACTCCACCACCAAAAAACTATAAATAGGTGATGGAGATCCCTTATTCCATATCCACAATCACAAGCACCCTTACTCTGCCAAAATCTCTCTCGAAACCCTAGTCCACCTTTGAACTAGTTTCACCTTGAGAGCCACCTTTGGCCCATCCCCAACATTGGAGAAGGAGAAAGAGCATTCTTGGAGCTTGGAGCATCCTCTTGGACACTGCAAAGGGCTTCACCAACCTTGACACTCAAGGTAACATCAATACAAAGACATTCTTTCATTTTGGTGTTTATGCTTCATGCTTGTATTAGAAATAATTTAATGTTTTGTTTATTGCATAATTAGTTTAATCTTCTGAACTGCTACTAAGGAGTCCATTCTCCTTAGTAGGTGCTCATTGGCACAAGCTAGGGGTAAAACCCTAGCTACAGTTTTGGCGACTCCGCTGGGGGCATCCCACGCTGCAGATGGTATCATTGGCCGTGTTTCTTCGCATCCCCAACCATTTTCTATCGCACGACCTACCCCTGGCCCCGACCTGTCGAGGGCTACCTCCCAGTCTGGAGCAACCAACTCGTATGCTCCCATGACACATCACCATTCCCATGGGCCCTCATGTCCACCACAGTGCTTCGGGTATGCGACTCCTGCTTATGCTCCTCCAGTCGCCCCTCAGCCTTACTACCATCAGCAGGCTGCCCCAGCTCCTGCGCCTTCACCAGCCCCACCAGCTTATTATCCGCCCCAGGCAGCCCCTGCGGCACATCCACAACCTGCTCCGCAGTCCTATCAGCAACCCCCTCAAGTTGCTGCACCTGCTCAGCCTCAACCTACATATCATCCTCCGCAGCCTGCTCCTGCACCTGCACAACCTCAAAATCCACCTGCTGCCCAAGGGCAAGTTTACGCCCAACACAACCCGCAGCAAAACCAGAATAACCAACGTAACCAGGGCCAACAGAACCGCGGCAAGGGCCGTAATCGGGGAAACAACCAACCTGCAGACCAAGCTGGTCAACCGGCTAATCCCCCTGACAACAATAATGCGGCCCCCGCTAATCAAAACCCCGATCGCCCGCCCAAGCAGGCCAAAAACCCCAATCTGCGAACAAACCACCCTTGTTCTATTTGCGGGGTCTATGGACATTACACCCATGCTTGCCCACACTTGGAGCGAGCTCGGCAGCTTTGGGTTGACGAGGCCCATCGCCAAGGGCATGCGGCTCCCCAAGCACCGCCCAACCCCCCCCAACCTCAGCAACCCCCTTTGGTGCTGCAAAACCCCTTACCGACCCAAGGCGTGGTGAACACTCAGCCGTTGGCCCCTCAAGCTAACGTGCAACCCCAACAACAACAGATCACCTACGCTGCCCCTGATCAACCCATGTTTGACTCAGGTACCCACCACTTACTGATGATGTCATCCGCTGACGTCAACCTCCAGACCCGTCGGAACCAATATGGCTCCACCTCTGAAGCCACTCCCACGGATAAAACTACTAACGCCCACCCCACCGATCAGGCATTACGTATACCTCCGCCTCCCACAGACGGCGCTGCGAAAGCACCTCGTTTCCCACTGCGCCGAATCAATAATAACCCTAATGCACGTGCTGCGTCAAACTACAACATTGTAGACGACCTAGCCCAATCTCCCGCAGCCATGTCTGCGTTAGAAGTCTTGAAGAACTGCCCTTCCCAGCGCAAGACTTTACTTTCCGCCATCGGGGGGATTGACCCAACTGATTCACATTTGATGGCGTTTGATTTAGACCAGTCTGAACCACGCCTACCTTCTAGCTTAGCCTTCCAAGTTACAGTCTCCGTTAGGAATCTTGTTATCCATCGGTGCATCATTGACGAGGGTGCTTCCACATGCGTTATGTCTACATTTGTATGGCAGAAACTAGGATCCCCTCCTCTCCAGCAGTCCACCACTGCGTTACGTGCCTATGACGGTCGTTCGGCCCAGCCCCAAGGCCTCCTGCCCAACGTTCCTGTCCAGTTAGGTGGTAAAACAGTTCTTATTGACATAGAGGTAATCAATGCCCAATTGGATTACAACCTTCTACTTGGCCGCAGCTACATGTATGCCATGCGGGCGGTTGCCTCTTCTGTCTTTCGCACCATGATGTTCCCCCATGAAGGACGCGTGGTTAAGATTGACCAGCTCACCTACTATGATCCCAGTGCTCCCGCGGCACCGGAAAATGTTCTCCCCATGGTTGAACAACCTGTTTCTCCTGCCTCCACCTCGTTCGTTTCCTCTACGGGGCCTGGAGTCTACTCAGACGCGCCGATGACCTCCACCTTTCAATCCATTCCTCCGCCATCATCTACGCCCGAAATGTCTGACTTATGTACCTTGTCCCATGACATCCTCCCACCTAACAATCAACCATCTTTGTTGCCTAAACCACCCTTGGTACCTAGTCACATTGGTGTTACACCGATCCATACGATCCCCTTCCTAGTTCCTCCAGCAGGAGTAGTAAGCGCCCCGGTCATGGCTACCCTTAGCCTCCCTGGGTTAACCTTGGGATTACCTGTATGGTACCTTTCGCCTCCCGTTCGCCCGCCGACACCTGATGTCGTCCTCCAGCCGGTGCAACCCATGGCTACTACCACCCACCCACCTCCCGGGGTCCCTACCCCTTCATCCTCCACGACACCTCCTCCTCCTCTTCAACCCACTGGGGGCAGAGGTCCTCAACCTTACACTGCTGTCCCACCTCCCAAGACAGTCAAGAACCCTCCAGTGTTTCGTGCTCCTCCCAAATGCTCGCTGTGTGACGAGTTGGGCCATGCGACCCACCAATGCCCACAGTTACCCGCATTGCAGAAGCACATGCAAATGCTCGATGATGACCCCAACATCCCAACTGTCGAATTAAACCCCACTCCTAAGCCTAAAGATAAGTCCCTACGTACCAACCACTCATGCGCTATCTGCGGTATTTACGGGCACTATTCACATCATTGTCCTGATCTCCCGGATTACAGAGCAGCTCTTTATGAGATGAACAATCTGGACCTTGAGACGGCACCACCTACCATTGAAGAGATCTACCCCCCAGACTCTTCACCTTCCGGAGAGGTTAATACCATCTACATGATCTCTTCAACCAATACTTCCACTACCCCCTCGTCAACCGATTTGACGACCCAGACTTTCCGTACTGATGAGGAGATTCTTGAGGCCCTAACTGCCCCGGATTATCCTTGGGATGATATGCACCACCGTTCCTATTTCATCCCAGAAGCGTCTTCCTCTAGCACCGCTACCCAATACGCAGTCGAATCCAAAGACTTCCTCCCCACCAAGGTTGACTGGTTCAAGGACCCTATTCCTGCTCCTGATGCTTTCGAGGAGGGCAACATGGCCAACATCTCACCTGTCATCCAAGTTGATATTGCTGCTCCAGGTCGTGCCCCCGAACTCATTACTTTAGGAGCATTCTGCAGTAAACAAGAGATTGAGGACTACACACACCTTTTCAAAGAATTCCGTGATGTCTTTGCCTGGTCTTATACCGAAATGCCTGGTCTTGATCCCGCACTTATAGAGCACCACATTGACACATGGCCTGATGTAACCCCTGTTCGTCAGAAACAGCGCCCCATTCATCCCTCAAAGCTCCCAGCTGTCAAAGCCGAGATTGAGAAGCTGCGCAAGGCAGGGTTCATTTATCCTATTGCCTATACCACATGGGTTTCAAACCCTGTTCCAGTTAACAAAAAGCAAGGCACCATCCGCGTATGCACTGACTTCCGTGACTTAAACTATGCTTGTCCCAAGGACAACTTCCCCACGCCGTTCATCGATCAACTCATAGATGCGTGTGCGGGACATGAGGTCCTCTCCTTCATGGATGGTTTTTCCGGATATAATCAGATTCAGATCCGTAAGGAAGACCAGTACAAAACTGCCTTTACTACCCCTTGGGGCACCTTTGCCTATCGCGTCATGCCGTTCGGCCTCAAAAATGCTGGTGCCACTTTCCAGCGGGCCATGACCTACTGCTTCCACGACTTGGTCCACATCCTGCTAGTCTACCTTGATGACCTTACAGCTCGTTCCCGGAAACGATCAGACCACCTTAACGACCTGCGGCAAATTTTTCTGCGTTGTCGCAAATACCAAATTCGCTTGAACCCACACAAGTGTGTTTTTTGCGTACCGGCAGGCCGATTGTTGGGTTTCATTGTTTCCCAGAAAGGAATTACTGTTGACCCTCTAAAAGTCCAAGCTATTTTAGACCTCCCCCCTCCTCGCACGCTCCGGCAGCTCCAAAGTCTGCAGGGGCGATCTAACTTCCTTCGACGCTTCGTTCCTGATTATGCCACTACGGTACACGGTTTCTTGCGCCTACTCCGCACCCACATACCCTTTGTCTGGGATGCGCAAGCAGAAGCTGCATTCGAGGCCCTCAAGAAGGCCCTCACACAAGCCCCTCTGATTTCCCCTCCGGATTTCACTCGAGACTTCATCCTTTACGTGTCGGCCTCCGAGCATGCCGTCTCTGGAGTCTTAGTTCAAGAAGACGATTCTCACCAGGAGCACGTCATTTACTACGTCAGCCAGACCTTGTCTGGTCCACCATTACGTTACCCATATGAAGAGAAACTTGCCCTCGCAGTAGTCTTTTCCGTTCAAAAATTACGACACTACATCTTAATGAGTCATACCTCCGTCGTGGCCAACTCTAACCCCATGGTATATCTTCTGAACCGGCGGCTACTCCAAGGTCGTGTTGCCAAATGGGTCATTATCCTCCAAGAATATGACCTTACCTTCAAAACACCTAAGAGCACTAAAGCCCTCGCGCTCGCCCAGCTCATCACTGATCTCCCTTCCTTTCTCCCGGCCAAACCCATCTCCGATGAGTTACCCGACAATCACCTGTTCACTATCTCGTCCGATGACCCATGGTACGGTGATATCTTGTTATACCTACGCACACAGAAGTTCAGACCCAAAGTTACACGAAATGGACGCCGTCGCATCCGACACCAGGCCTCTCGATATCTCCTCTTAGGCGATGTCCTCTATCGGCGCGGAGTTGACACAATTCTTCGTCGTTGCCTTACCCATGAGGAAGCTGAACACGTCCTTAATGACTGTCATAGCGGTGCCTGCGGAGGCCATTTCTCAGGGATGGCCACCGCTCAAAAGGTCGTCCGCGCCGGATACTTCTGGCCCACACTTTTCACTGACTGCATCACTGCGGTCAAACACTGCCATAACTGCCAACTTTTTGCCCCCAAGGCCCGGACACCTCCTGCTCCGTTACACCCAGTCGTCACCGTTGGTCCCTTTTGTAAGTGGGCCATAGACTTCATGGAATGTAGACCCCAGTCTGCCAACGGCCACAAATATATTGTTGTCGCTGTTGATTACTTTACCAAATGGGCGGAAGCCATGCCTACCTTCAATTGTACCGCTGACACTGCTGCCCGCTTTTTCTTCAACCATGTCATCGCTCGATTCGGGGTTCCTAAACAGTTAGTCTCGGACCATGGTTCACACTTCGAAGACGCCGTCTGGCGTGAGTTATCCACCCTCCTTAAGTATGAACACCAATTTTCCTCTGCTTACTACCCCCAAGGGAACGGCCAAGTAGAGGCCATCAATAAAATCCTTAAAACCATCCTCCAACGAACAGTTGACAAGCATAAGTCCAATTGGCACCACATGTTGTTCCCTGCTTTGTGGGCTTATCGCACCTCCACTAAGACCGCCACTGGTTTTACACCATTTCATTTAGTTCACGGGATAGAGTCTGTCCTCCCCATCGAATGTCAGATCCCTGCCTTACAGATCGCCGTTGAGCTTCTCCCTGACACCACCCCCCTCGAGCAACGTCTGCTACACCTTGAACAAGCCGATGAAGACCGCCGGGCCACTCTCCAGAATATCGAAGCTGCCAAAAACCGCTCCAAAGCCGGTTATGATAAACATGTTCACCCTCGAACTTTCCACGAAGGGGACCTCGTCCTCGCCTATGACCAAGCCCATGACAAAACCGGTAAAGGGAAGTTTGAATCTATGTGGCAAGGCCCTTACGTCGTGCAGACCTGCCTCGGCAAGGGGGCATACATCTTAGCTGACTCTGAAGGCCGTCCTTTGCGCAACCCTCGTAATGGGTTGTATCTCAAGCGTTTTTACCCATAAAAAGAAACCCGCGACCTCATTGGTCTGCGTTGTACAGTACTTTCCTTTTTGTTTTTGTTTTTACCAACCGTTTCCACCACTGGAATCAGCGCGACGTGACCGTCATAATGGTCACCTCGTTGCATTATTTTTGTCCTGTCATTTTTTACCCATTTTTCAGACGCCACTAGTCGCCTCGGTCTGCGTGCCACATCGGCCGTTCTCCGTTTTTCACATGTTTTATATCATCGGATTCATTTTTCCGAGCTGGTGATGATGCTAGAGATCATTTCTCGCTCTCACCTCCAGTTTTTCCGGGCATTTTTCAAAAGGCCCCCGTCACCTCGGTTTGCGTGCCACATCGGCCGCCACCCGTTTTTAACATCCTTTATATCGCCGGATTCATTTTTCCGAGCCCGTGATGATGCTTGAGATCATTTCTCGCTCTCACTTGGTACAATTTCAACATTGTGTCCCAACACCTTGCTGCCTCGGTTTGCGCGCCACGTCGGCCGCCATCGGATTGTTCCACATTTTTACATGAGCCATTCACTCCTGTCATACTGCAAATGTTTCGTTATTTTGCCACCATTTCATCTACCCTGCAAGGAGGTCCATCAGTGTTCCCACCTACCCTCGTTCTTGGTCATCATTCCTAAACCTTGATTGAACACTTCCTCCTTGCCTGGCCATTCCTTTTGTTCGGTATAATTTTATCCCTTTTTCGGGCCGGACAAGTCCTTTACGAAAAAGGCACTTAGGGAGTTTCCGTTAAGCTCTTTTCTGACTCCTAAAAGAATGAAAAGATCGCCGAGCAATCTTGCTTCCTTTCATGCTCGTTAAAGTACCTGAAAGGGCGTCTATCTGGTATAAGTTTAACCCTTTTCCGGACCTGGTAGACTAATTACGAAAAAGGAATACTCTAGTCACACCGGCTAGAAGAGTTCTTCATTGCATCCTTTTATGCTTCTTTGGGCCTTGGAGACTAAATCTACGAAAAAGCAACCCCCTGGAGTCTTCTTACTTGCTTTCAGACTCTCTAAAATTGAAAGCAACCACGAGCATGCACTGTCCTGGGCTCGTCAAATCCACACGACAGTACCATTCCATCACTTCAGAGTCTTCTTATCGCTTTCAGACTCCTTAAAATTGAAAGCAACCACGAGCATGCACTGTCCTGGGCTCGTAAAATCCACACGACAGTATCTTTTATCCACACACTTCTTCTAGTTCCTTAACCCATGAAGAAGTATCCTCCCGTGCCTCATGGCACTATGATCGATCATCTCGGCAGCACCCCCAATTAGGTCGCCTTTGTTCAGAGTATTCTGCAGTCTCCTGCCATGTTACACCAGCTTGAGTCTCCCTCAGCCAGTTATTCCCCCAGATCCATTACAGCTATGATCCCTTTCCCCTGAGTCAGTTTCATATGCTGCCAGATCATTCCCATTATCATACTCTGAACAAAGGAAGTTTGAGTCCACCCGCTCTACTTGCCCAGTTGTCCCCCCACAGTTTATCAGTTCTGCCATCAGTACTATCACATTTCGGTCTTGTACCTCGCGCTCCTGTCAAGGAAACATCATTGCCTTGCTAGGGGCAGGTCTCCCTCTGTCGACGACAGCTCCTCTATTCCAGAGGATAGGCCCAGAGGTCCCTACGCCTTGGACTTATCACCATCTGTGGTAGGTGCCTACGGATCATTCTGAGAGGAGACATCATTGCCTCTCCGAGTGGTTGTTCCTCACATGCTCGACTTCAGCACCTTGATCGCATCGTTGAGGATCGCGTAGGATTATATTCCATCAGTTTTTAGTCGAAGACCCCGGATTTCCCCCGACTCTAGCACATTGGTGAGTCACTTTGGAACACCCAGTTGTATGTTCCCGTGGATGTCCGGGCTGCGTTGGCGTCTGTATTCGGAAGCCATCCAGTTCCATGCTTCCTTGAGTACCCAGTTTCAGTTCCAGATCCGTTCCAGTTCCGTGTACCATGGAGAGTTTGACCCCAGTCACTATGATCCAGCAGCTCACCAGTTCCTTTGGTACCACACTCAGTAGCACTGTTGATTGTTCCGGTGCACCAGTTCTACAGTTCACACATGATCCACTCAGCAGTATGTCCCAGATTTGTGTCCCCTCTGGACTCTTATGATGTACACAGTGGTCATGTATCTTACAGGTCCCCTTTTTTGGGCCTCACAGTTATATTTATGTATCTTGATACGAGCATGGGTATGCCCGCCTCGTCCATATATTGAGATTATTCCTCAGTCAGTATTTGAGGTCATGTATATTTCAGGTCCCCATTTTTTGGACCCCATTGTTGTTCTTATGTTATATCCTGATACGAGCATGGGAATGCCCGCCTCGTCCATATGATCAGATGATTCCTCATCCTTTATTGAGGTTATGTACTTTTAGTTCTTGCAGTTGTCCGGGATCGTTGTTCCGGGCTTCAGTTTGTTTCTTCTCTTCTCTCCACATCCCAGGAAAACCATTCATGACTTATGATGTCCATCGGCCATACGATGAGCTCCTGCCCTCGCACATCAGGGGGCAATCTGTTAACACCCAAAAAGTGCTCACTAGCTCATTTACCACATTATATGACTCATTTGTCCATTTTCCTACCATATTTCCATTAAAAATCCCAAAAAACCCATTAAAAAGCCTCCAAAAGGCCTAAAATGCCTCCAAAAGGCCAAAAAAACCATCAAAATAGCCTAAAAAAGGCTAAAAAACCCCCTTTTCCTCCAAAAATAGCAAAAATTCCCTAAAAAGGGAATAAAAATATAAAATAACAAGGAAAAGGAAGAAAAAACCCTATACAGCTGCCTAAAACCATGTGTTTCCTAAAACCATGGGTCAGCACTCCACCACCAAAAAACTATAAATAGGTGATGGAGATCCCTTATTCCATATCCACAATCACAAGCACCCTTACTCTGCCAAAATCTCTCTCGAAACCCTAGTCCACCTTTGAACTATTTTCACCTTGAGAGCCACCTTTGGCCCATCCCCAACATTGGAGAAGGAGAAAGAGCATTCTTGGAGCTTGGAGCATCCTCTTGGACACTGCAAAGGGCTTCACCAACCTTGACACTCAAGGTAACATCAATACAAAGACATTCTTTCATTTTGGTGTTTATGCTTCATGCTTGTATTAGAAATAATTTAATGTTTTGTTTATTGCATAATTAGTTTAATCTTCTGAACTGCTACTAAGGAGTCCATTCTCCTTAGTAGGTGCTCATTGGCACAAGCTAGGGGTAAAACCCTAGCTACAAGTATTATGCCTCAAAATTGCCCCATTAATTAAATATTCATTTAATTAATTAACTTAGACCCCCTAGGGATCGAAGGATCCAAGTAGTGACCAAGGCCACTAGGGAAAGGACATGACAGTCCTCCCTCCCCAAGACTACTTTTCCTCAAGCAGTTTCAAACCAGGGTGCTGCAAAATCTTTTCATCTTCCTAGGTTGCATCTTCACTAGGAAACCCCTTTCATTGTACCACATATTCTTTAATAATTATTCTCCTCAACTTCCTCTCTCTTACCTACAAAATGTATTCTGGTTCTAAGACCAGGTGTCCTTCATCATCAAGTCGAGGAAGTTCTTCTAAAACCTTAACTTGTTGGCCAACTTCTTTCTTCAAGCATGACACATGGAAGACATTATGTATATTGCTCCTTGATGGAAGATTCAACTCATAGGCAACTTAACCCACCTTTCTTAATATCGTGTAGGGTCCATACCCATAGAGAGATTTGAATGGGGTCATCCCAATGGACATGTGGAATGTAGTGTTATAACAGAATTCCCCCAAATGCAACCAGTTGACCCATGCTTTCTGTTGTCCTGTAACATAGTTCCTAAGATAACCTTCCAGCCATTGGTTAACCCTTTCAATTTGGCCATCAATCTGGGGGTGATAGCTTGTACTGAGGTTTAAACTAGTCTTAACCAACTCAAATAGATACTACCAAAAAGCACTAGTAAACTTGATATCCCTGTCACTTATTATGGTTTTGGGAAGCCCATGCAATCTAAATACTTCTTTAAAGAATAATGCAGCAACTTGACTAGCAGTAATAGTAGTTGTGACAGCACAAAAGTGAGAAAATTTAGTCAATCTGTCAACTACTAAAAAAATACTATATTTACCCTGATATTTGGGCAAACCTGTGATGAAGTCCATTGATACAATTTCCCATTTATGTTCTGGAATTGGCAGTGGTTGAAGGAGAATAGTAGGGTGAGTGTGCTCTACCATATTCTGCTGACATGTAATACATTCCCTCACATGCCTTAAAACATCATCTTTGAGGCCCTTCCAAGTGAACCTCTCTCTTACCTTCCGGTAAATGTTCAGAAATCCAGGGTGGCCTGCTACTGGTGCATTGTGGGAAACCACCAAAATTTTCTCTTTTAACTTGGATCCGAGAGTTATAAAAATTATGTTCTCGTAATAAATAACATCATTGATAACTTGGTAATAATAATCCCGAATCATCCTATCCAAAACTTCACAAGAAAACTGATTTTTCGAATATTCTCTAGCTAGTTGATCTTTCCATCAATAGGAACTTGCAGCAAAGAAAAAGCAGGTTTTTGTTACGGAGAAAAAATTCCTATGGCTTGGGGTAGACCACAAAATACATATGACACCAAGAAACCAACTCAATTCCCAACATATGCCATATGAATGTAAATGCTAGGAAGTGGAATAAAAGACCTACCTTCACCCGGACGTCTGATGAAGATCCCCATTGAGCTTTTGAATCATCACACTTGAACCTGCAGATTAGTCTCAATAATAAACGAAAACAAGTGCATATGATATATGAAAGATGTTAGCATATAAAATAGCATAATCCATGATATATAACAAATGTATCCAATGATAATAAACAATCATTCACAATACCAATTGGACGAGAAAATGAGTATTTTTATTAATATGAACAAGAAGTACAAGATACAACCTCCTGTCGGCAACTCATTTGAACCAAGAACTAGGTCCCTCCACTTGTGCCTCCACCACTTCAATCCCCCATGCAATGGAAAAATCACAAGTAAAGGAGAAAATCCCTCACAAGATATGGCAAAATTCTAAGGATCAATGGATGTAGACTCAAGCTATGGAAAAATTCCAATAGAGTTCGATGCTCTTCTCTTTATCCTCCTCTCCTTCCATACATAATGGCTCAATATATAACCTTCCAAAGGCAAGTGAAAGGTCGGATCGATTCGTTTCGAGATACATGGAGGGCCAAAGGTCACAATGGAAGGCTTTTTGGAGTGAAAAAATGAGATTTTACTCTCTTTTACCAATTAACTCAATGTACGCGGGCTATAATGGTGCAACCTATGTATGCACGAGTTGAATTGAAGCAGCTCACGTATAGGAGTAAAAATAGGGCAAAAAAGGTTCCTCGAGGACAAAAATGGTTCTGAGTCCATAAATGGATAATGGAGGACAATGAGTGCTAATGCTAATAAGGTGGCAAAATATGGTGTAACAGATGCCCCCTAATGTGTGAGGTCAGAGAAGGTACTACGATGGCCGAAATACATTATAAATATCAGAAGTGGAGTGATGGAGACACAAATGGCAGGAGTATACCACTTGTCACAATACAATAATGTCTCTATATACATATTAGTACAATACATATAAATATGATACAATGTCCATGAATAGGCAGAATATAATGAATACATGTCATGAATGGTCACAACCATGACCCAAATACAATAAGATATGGTCTCCTGCTGAAGAGGAAACACCTGATGCAGAATGATGGTGAAAACTACTGGTGTATGAGAATAATCTCCCATAGGTACAATCACAATCACAAGTAGCATACTAAATGCCAATGAAGTCTGGGGTCTTCTACACAAACCGTCTACCATGCATGTCTCATCAAGTGAATAAGGGTACTGATGTCGAACCTGATATGACATCGTCTGATTACCGGTCAATGATGTTTACCATTAACAGACGCGAGATAACCCACCAATAATGAAAATGGGCATCAAGGCACTAATTACATTCATTAAAGTGTGAATAGAGGTGTTGAGGTCAAAATCTCTGACGAATCCATCAATTAGGAGACATTAATGAATTCCCAAATTTCAATGGCGAGAGGACCCACCATTAATGACTGCAAGTCTCAAGGTACTAAATAGGACTCTAAATATCGATTCCAGTTTTTTAGAGAGGGCATCAGCCACTACATTCAACTTACCCTTTTTATATTCTATGTCAAAGTCATAAGACTGAATTTTACTTACCTATTTCCACTGTCTGTCATTTAGCTCTTTTTGGGTCAAGAAATGCTTCAAGCTGTTGTGATCAGTCTTGACTATGGACTTGCCTCCCACCAGATATTGTCTAAATTTAGCCAAGTCATGCATGATGGCCAACATATCCTTATCATAAATAGAATAAAACTTCTCATGTGGCTGCAATTTTATGCTCTCATAAGCAATAGGATGTGTATTTTGCATTAAAACTGCTCCAATGCCTTCACCTAAGGCATCACACTCCAATATGAAAGGTTGGGTGAAATCAGGAAGTGCAAGTATTGGGAAACTGCTCACAACTTCCTTCATTCTGTTAAAAGATTTTTCAGCCTCATTTGAACAACAAAAGCACCCTTCTTGGTGAGGTCTATCAAAGGAGAGGAGAGCTTAGAAAATCCTTTTACAAATTTTCTGTAGTAGGTGCACAAGCCAATGAATCCCCTTAGGGATGTTATGTTCTTTGGGATTGGCCAATCAAGGATGGATTTGATTTTTTTCATATGTACTTTTAATCCTCTTTCCCAATGATGTGGCCAAGATAAAGGATCTCTTTCAAACCAAACTCACATTTTGACAATTTAGCATAAAAAGAATGTTCTGCAAGAAGTCTTAAAACATTGTCCAAATGTTGCAAATGCTCTTCCGATGTCTTACTATAAATCAGAATGTCATCAGAAAATACAAGGACATACTTACGGAACTGCTTGCTAAATATTCTGTTGATACAAGATTGGAAAGTTACTGGTGCATTAGTCAAGCCAAAAGGCATTACCAGAAATTCAAAATGCCCATAATGGCATCAGAAAGCAGTTTTCTGAATGTCTTCATTTTTCATTCTGATTTGCTGCTAACTAGAACATAGATCAATATTGGAAAAATATTTAGCTCCATGCATCTCATCCATCAGCTCATCAATCCTTGGAATAGGATATATGTTCTTGATGGTGTTCTTGTTCAAATCCCTATAATCAATGCACATGCGCATTGTTCCATCTTTATTTTTTACTAAAACCACCGATGAAGAAAAGGGACATGAGATTGGTCTTATGAACCCCATCTCAAGTAGCTCTTTGATGGTTTTCTTTATCTCATCCTTGAATATCTTGGGGTTTTTTAAGTATGTATTTTATAGGAAAAGTACCAGGTTCCAGCTCAATCCAATGCTCAGTACCCCTGTCAGGAGGTCTTCCATGTGGCAGATCTGCAAACACTTTTTTGTGTTTGTGGAGAAATCTTTGGATGTCTTCTGGATGATGTGAAACATCAAAGGAAGTCCCTTCAGTGGTGAAAAAAAATTATGCAGCCCACTCTATGTCAGCATGCCTCAAAACTGATCTCATACTATGTGCAGAAATTAGTTGTTTTGGGTAGGTATTGACACCTCTCAAAATGACTTGTTTTCCTTCGGTATCTTTGAATCACATCTAGGGAATTTGGTAATTCACCACATGATCACCAATGGATAAAAACCATTGTACTCCCAATACCACATTTTTATCAACCACATAAAAACTATTCGTCACGGTATGCTCTCCAAGGTCACTTGCAGTTTTGGAATCCACCTGTCACACTGCATAGTGTTATTTCCAGGAATAATGACTGTGAAACATCCAAATTTTTATGTCTGTAATTTTCTTCTATCCACCCTAGATGCATCAATAAAATTATGGGTGGCACCCCCATCGACCAAAAATGACACCTTTTTCCCTTGCACAACGCCTTTGAATCTCATGGTGTGGTAGCGGGGAACTCCACTTAGAACTGCAATTTTGCATTCTGGTGGTGATGGTTTCTCTTCTCCTACTGTCTCATACCCCTCTTCTGCTTTTTATTCTACTTGTACTTATACACTAATTTCTTCCTCATCACTTCAGAAAAAACTTCTATGTAATGGGCCTTCCCCTTTGCACATTTGTGCCTCGGAACCCAAGGTTCTTGGCAGGAAAAACATAGTTTTTTACTCCTTATCTCATACTGATCTTGGAATGATTATTCCTTCTTGTTTGGGGAAGCCACATTTCTGAATGGTGGCTTTTGGTTTTGAAATTTAGCAGGTGCATTAAAATTTGGTGGATATCTGGTTCTTGGAATTGCATCTTGCAGATCCCTTGTTCTGCTCACTGCTTCTTGTAAGGTGGCTGGTCGATAGGCTTTAACCAACCCTTTTACTGGTTCTACTAATCCTTCTATGAATAAGAGGATCAAGCGTACTTCAGATATATCAGTGACCATTACAGAAAATTTTTGGAACTCAGATATTTAAGCTTCGAGAGTCCCGGTCTGCTTAACATGTGCCAATTCCTTGAAGGAAATTTTAGGGTCTCTTCTATCGAATCTCTTCATTAGTCTCTTAGTGAATTCTGCATATGAAGTCACTTGGTCATGGCACAAATTCCTCATTCCATGGAACCACCAGTCATTAGCTTCATCTTGCAAATGCATAGTTTCCATTATGATGGCATCTCTTTCAGCCATTGCATTCAGCTGGAAATAGGTGTCCAGCTTCTGCACCCAGGAGCTAGCAGTACATTTTGATGACCCATCAAAGAAAGGTAGTTGAATCTTAACAATTGCATTTCTCAGCTCATAATTATGTGTTGGCTTATTATGACCTCCTCTTGGTTGATTTCTATATTGTGCTTCACATAAATCCTTGAAAGGCAATTCCCTTCTGCACTCTTCACTCAGAGTTTGGTACTCTACAAACCTATCCTCCCATGAAGCAATTGATTCAGTTGGAACTTCAATATACTCCTTATGTTACTCAAGGAAATTGGGCATGGTTTTTTGGGGTTGATCCTTGATTTCATCTTTGAAATCATTAGACCTATTATGAGGCCCAGTCTTTGAAAAGATAAACCCACTAGGGATCTTCCTTTCACCATTCTGAGAGCCACTGCAGCTCCCTTCTACTTCTTTCTATCCTAACTGCTTACCAAAAAATTCTCTGGTCTCTTGCCCAAATTGAATGATATTATGATATATTTCATGCAACCCTTTTAACATACTCTGCACAAAAATTATGAACTCTTCCTTATCATCTGTGTCAGACATATTTCTTCCCCCTTGTATTTCCCCTCCCATAGATTCTACCTCTTCTTCCACACCGGTTTCTTTAGGGTTCTTTCCTTTGGGGGTTGGTATTCTCTTAGGATTCATAACAAAAATTGAATACCAGGTTCATAGGACCATGCTCTGATACCACTGTAATATTCCAGCCGAGAGTTGGCCAAAATATTATCTCCAAACTCAGATTTTATCAAAATTTTACTAGTAAATTTTAAGCAATTTCTTGAGCTGAGCAAGATGTAAGTGAGGGGGAATGATACAATGAATGAGGATGGTAGGGGTGAATTTCAGTTCTTGAATTTATATGTGATAGTTTGCATAAGTGAGCCCTATACACGATGTATTGGAGCCATTCACTTTTCAACAACATAATACTTTGTTGCCTACTTCGAGGCTTCCTGGGCTTCCAACATATGCATACTAGATTGGGTGGGGTTTCTCAGAGTTGGTGGAAGAGGTATAACAGTCATTTAAACTTGTAAAATTCACAGGAATGGTGTTCTGGTGAATTTGGGAAGTTTTAGAGTGATTTGGAGGCCAAATGCACAATAGGGATTGTTGAGCTAGTCAATTTCCAGGCTCTTCCAAACAAGGTTAAATACATCCAAAAACTTAGGGAATGGGTTGGGATGTATTTTCTACTATTTTATTAAGCTCATACAACTGACCGAAAGTAAAAATAATGCACATAAAATAAATAGCAGTTAAATGTGAAAAACTAGTCATAAAAATGGACACAATGAGCTAGTCTTTCATTCTTAAATACCAAAATGCCTCCATAATTCATTAAACTATGTTCTGAGATGATTAAATGCTCTGATATATATTATTTATCAGCTATAGGTATAGATGTAAACTTCAGAACACATATTGTACTTCTTTTATTGCTTTCAAAATTACAATGCCTCACAGGCTAGAAATTCCTTACACCTTGAGGGAGAATGAAGGTAAGAAGTGGGGATATCACTGTAGCTATGTTTTGAAGTTGATATCAGACAACCAACAGGTCTAAGGACTTTTATATATTTCTCACTGAACTCATGGAATTATCTAGGGCGCATTCACTGAACTATCTCCATCCTCCATGGAAATCTCCTCCAAAACTAGCTGAGAATGGGTGTAGAAGTAGAATGAAAAGTTGTGGATCAGATATGAAGTTTATCTATGGTCATAAGAAACTCTGATCTATGTAAATGAGGGCACACTGGTCTCCCTGAAATATCATGGGCACATTCACTGAAAACTAGCTCCTCCTTCTAGTGGCTCTTCTCCAAAACTAGCTGCAAAAACACTGAAACTGTAGCCTCCTTCTCTGGATGCTTGAAGATCTTCAATTGTGGACTGATATGGATCTGAATGGGTGCAATAAAACTCTCTGGATATGAATACTGATTAACTGGAAACTATGGATCCTTGGGGCACATCTCCCAAAAAAGAATTGAGGAACATCACTCAACAAAAGAGAGACTCAAAGCTCTCAAGACAAAATTCAAATGATCAAAAGTTATGAGAGGGAGTTGGAAACATCATTAAATAGATGATTTAACTTGTTCCCAAGCCAAACACACATGTGGGTGAGAGAGGGCGCATTCCTTGAGAGGAATGACAACTTCCTGCTTTGCAAACCTTTTTTGCTTTTGCTCCTTCACACTGATTTTATCAAGTGCGCCCTTCTTAGCCTTTTGGGATGTTGCCATCTTTTTCTGACTTCTTTTCTTGTGCTTTCCTCTTTCTTTACTTTCCTCCATTTTTTCTTTTGCCTGTTTTTTGCTTGATTTTGATAGTTTCCATTTTATTCTTGATGCCTTCTTTCCTCCATTGGATTCCTTGATTTTTCTGATATTTTCCACTAAGGCAAGGGTGGTCCACTTGACCCAATTGTGCCCTCCTAGACAATTTAGCATCAACTTGCCAACATTTATTAGTAATGATGATGAATTAATACAAAAATAATTCAAACTCAGAAATTTAATTAATTATTTTATAATTAATTATCCACTATAGTATTATGCCTCAAAATTACCCCATTAATTAAATCTTCATTTAATTAATTAACTTAGACCCCCTAGGGATGGAAGGATCCATGTAGTGACCAGGGCCACTAGGGAAGGGACATGACACTAGAAACTTAAAATTTTCCAGATCTGTCAAATCTAATGAACAATCCAGTGCAACAAAATCGATCTTGGCACCCTATTCCCACTAAGATACCTTCAGAGATTCCAAAATTCGAAGGTAAAACTGGTGAAGATCCAAGAGACTATGTCAATACATTTCATTTATGGTGTTCCTCTAATTCACTAAACAACGATTCGATTAGATTATATTTATTCTAGAGAACCCTCATAGGGGTAGCAACAAAATGGTACATTGAGCTACCATCAGCTACTTATTATTGTTTCAAAGATTTGGCAGCACTTTTTCTCAACCATTTCCAACTTCCTATTTGGTATGATGCTCAGGATTTTTGTCTACTTTTAGATAGAACAAATCCACCCATATTTCTAATCATATTCAGGAGTGGTGAATAAGGAAGAGGATGATTAAAGATGCTATACCTCCCAAGTTTTTGTTAGAGTGGTTCTTAAAGTCACTTTTACCTTACATCTCTAAATATGTTTCTACTCTCTGGGGTTACTTCAGAAGAGGAATCTATTTTCAAAGCCCAACAATTGGATTTGATATATTCACAACTTAGTATTTTGTATGAAATTATACCAGATGCACTGCAGCCAAATACTGATCCTGCTAAGCCAAAACCTGAACCACATGTTGATGGCATTGTTGGTTCCTTAGAAAATTCTACTGTAGAAACACTTGCTAAATAAATGAAAACTTTATCTCTCAAACGCTCTGCATTAGAAGAAAATTAGGTTGGTCCCTCCCCTTCTCAAACAACTACTTTACATAATATGCAGTATAAAACAAAAGGTCCTCAACAACATGGTGGGAAGAAAAATAACAATAAGGGCAAGAAAGGGGAGGGAAATCAAAACAAGCCCAAGTCAAATTATAATGCTGAGGGGGGGAAGAAAGAATGTAGAAAAGTGAAGCTTCCTTGGAAACTTTGTAAAGGATACCATCTTACACATCAATTCCCCCTAATTGATCAAGTCCAGAAGATTTTATAGCAACAACAACCTGTAGTTCTAAGAGATCCTTTTTCAAAAGGAAAAAATATGACTTCTGGCACCTCCAGTTCCATTGGGGGCAACCAAAATGCTTTGTCCTCCGATCAATCACACATGAACATGATAAGTTCAAACACTCTATTACAAACTAGAGTGAAAAATTATGGTAAAGAACCACCATTAAAGGAGAAATAAATTCCCGATCCACAAAAATCTCTCCATATTGAAAAACCTACTAATTTTATGCCAAAGATACCGAAAGGTGTCTACAAAAGACCCATGCACAATCCTAATTCATAGGTTGCTGTCAATTATTCGATTGTTGAATACTTTTCCCAAACATTGTTTGTGATGTATGCTCTAAAAGTGTTGCGAAGTTTCTCAATGAAATGACATGCACTCTTGGCCGCTATAGGAAATACTGACTCTGCTAATGCTTTGATGGTGAAATTTTATATGTTCGAAATTAATCCTCGTTTACCATATCATGTTGCTTTCCAAATTGACATATCCATGGTTCCAAAACGATTGGATGAACTATTGTTGATAAAGGTGCATCTACGTGTGTCATGGCTATTTCTTGTTGGACAGCGCTAGGGTCCCCAGAGTTAGTTTCGTCAAGCACGTTTCTTACAACTTTTAATGGAAGGTCATTTCGACCTATGCCAAAGATAACGAAAGGTGTCTACAAAATAGCCATGCACAATCCTAATGCTCGGGCTGCTGTCAATTATTCGATTGTTGAATATTTTTCCCAAACACTGTTTGTGATGTCTTCGCTAAAAGTGTTGCAAAGTTTCTCAATGCAATGAAATGCACTCTTGGCTGCTATAAGAAATACTGACTCCGCTAATGCTTTGATGGTGAAATTTGATATGTTCGACATTAATCCTCGTTTACCATATCATGTTGCTTTCCAAATCGACATAGTCCATGGTTCCAAAACTATTGGATGAACTATTGTTGATAAAGGTGCATCTACATGTGTCATGGCTATTTCTTGTTGGAGAGTGCTAGGGTCCCCAGAGTTAGTTTCGTCAACCATGTTTCTTACAACTTTTGTTGGATCTCCAAAATGTCACATTTCTTCCTGTTTTTCATACACCATTCTTCACATTTATCCATATTCCATCACTCCATAAATAATTCATTATGCCATTTTCATAATTAAATATGGGTTTACCTTATTATTTTCCAATTTATTTATTTTTAAGTATTTTGAGTGAATTTGTGATTAAATATTATAAAAATAACATGTTTTCACTTAACCTTGAAAGATGGGTGAGTTTTATGATGTTTACAGGTATATTTGAAGATTTTCACAAAGTCAAAAATCACCACCTAGCTTCAAATTCGAATTTCATCTTCAAGCTTTGATTTGGGATATTCAAGCTAACTTCAAGGAGAAGATCATGGAGATAGAATATCTTATCCAAGATATTTGTGGAGGATTTGAAGGGATAAGTTGAGAGAAAAGTGGATTTGTAATTATGAGTTTCTTATCTTCATTCATGTATAAATAAGAGGGTTCTCTCCTCATTTGAAAAGAGAGGCCTCTCTCTAGAAATAGAGAAATAGACATTTTTAGAGATAGTTTATCTTTTTGAGAGTTAGTCATGGATTTGATCCTTTTGTAATGGAGTTGATGTTTTAGAATAAAGATTTGGATTCCTCATAGACTTGTTCTTTTGAGTTGTTAGTTTAGCTTTCATGTGAGCTCACATCCATTTTCATTTGTCATTTGTTACTTGTTATCTTTTGCATATGTTTATGCTATAGATCATTTCTTTCCTTGCTTGGTTTTATGCGTTTTCATGCTTAGATTTCATTTATGTAATTTCATATTTTCCTAGATTAATTTCAATTTCATAATTTCATAGATTCAATTTCAGTTACAAGCATTAGGTTAATTTCCTTTAAAAGTAATTTTATGATTTTCTAGATTAGTTTAAATTTCAAGTCATAGACAATGTTAGATTAGATTAATTCAACTCTCACCCTGCATTTCCTATGCTTGCACCTCCAAGCTTACGAACTCCATGGGTTGATAATTTATGTCGAATTTATAAACTTAAATTTTACTCGACATTTTGGCGCCGTTGGCGGGGAGGTGCTAAAGGGGTTGGAGTCTAGGTAGATAGGCTACTTTTACATTACACAACAAGGGGGAGGGGAGAATGGTAAGACGAGAGGTAAGAACTTGCGCATCCACTATAGTGGGGTGCCCCAAAGCCTTGTTGTTCCTTTTTCGCACAAGTGTGTCTCTTTTATGCAATGTGCCTTTTCATTTACATTTATGTAGCGTGAAGCTTGGATTTTTTTCATTCTAAATTAGTTTATGCTTTCGTAACTAGTTTGTTTTTTTTATCTTTGATTTTGCACTTGTTTATTTCTGATTTTGCACTCGTTTTGTACTAGTTTGTTTCGTACTATTTTTGCACTTGTCATGTACTCATTTTTTATTTTGTTTTCTAGCATTTGGATTTGATTTTCATTAAGATGATTTTACAATGAGCATAAGTATAGATCAACTCACTCAAATCCTAGCAGAAGAGGAGATCTTGATAGCAGCTAAAATATTTACTACTCCTCCTGAAGTGAAAGAAGAATCGACATTTGAATAATTATGTACATCAGATGAGGAACAATTATGTGAGCAAAAAATCAAGGAGGACGAAGAAGGGATTTTGGGTTCAACCAAAACGAAGAAGTAGGCCATGCTTATGAAAGTTTCATCGAACTATGGTTTCAGGTAATTACTAGTTTAGATCGGTTTTGTTTTTGCTATTATTTCATTAATTCACATTTTTAGCATTTAATTTTTCATATTATTGTACATGTTAGATTTCATTTTGCAAATTCAAATATGAATCTTTGTCTACTTTTGTTACAAGAATGGTTACATTGAAAATTGAAAATTCCATTACACTTAGATGATTGTAAATTTTCAATTAGTATAGTGTAGCTAGGTTTTAATTTTACCACGAATAAGTGTGCCGCAATTTAGAGTAGGATGCTTTAAAAAATTTCAAAAAAATAATGACAATAAAAAAGCCTTTTTTTTTTCATAAAAATTTCACTTCTAGTTTTGTTAGGAATTAACAATTTTTACATTATTTTCTTAAAATGTAGAAATAATTAAAAAAAAAACGAGAACAATGTTTCTTTGTTTTCAATTAATTTTGTTTTTAATTCTAACTTTTCTAAAAACTTTTTAAGAATAAATTAAAAAAAAATCAACTTGTCTTACATTAATGAATTTTCTAGTTTTTTAAGGAAGGAAACAAATTAAAATTTGTTTCCATTTAAATTTAATTTGCATAAGAATTATTTTTATTAAATGCACATAATACAAAAATTAAAAAAAAAAAAAACATCAAAAATACAAATTCTTCTAGTTTTTTAAGGAAGGAAACAAATTAAAATTTGTTTCCATTTAAATTTAATTTGCATAGGAATTATTTTTATTAAATACACATAATACAAAAATTAAAAAAACAAAACAAATAAACAAAAATACAAACATCAAAAATACAAATTCTTCTAGTTTTTAAAGGAAGGATAAATTTAATTTGCATAGGAATTATTTTTATTAAATGCGCATAATACAAAATTAAAAAAACAAAACAAAATAACAAAAAAAACAAACATCAAAAATATAAATTCGTTTCTGCATTCGATTCTCTCTGCACATTCAAGCCAAAACCTGCGAAAAGCAATTTCAACCAATAAATATTAAAAAAGACTTAAAAAAAACATAAAAAAATAATAAAAATGAAATACAAAAACTTAAACAAACCCTAGCTGTGTGTGCATGTTTGTTTGTTTTTTTTTTTACCGACCTCTCATGTCAATCAAAAGTTGTGGATTCATTCGCATTCTCACCCTCTCTACGAGCACGCAAAACGCAAACACCTCGGTAGAGTGGCTCCTTGATACTGTCCGTCGCTGATCCACCATACGCACTACATGCCTCCATAGATTTGACATAAGTCAGGCTGTATTCAATATTTTCCAGATCTTGGTGCAATCTAGTCATCGATAACTTTATGCAGCATTGTATAGGCCGTGATGAAACGAAGGTTAGGATGTTCTTAAAGGTTTTCGAAGGAAAGGTAAAATGCCGCCTCGTTTCCATTCATATCCTCAAAGATATTCATTAAGTTAGAAGACCTTTCTTTCCTTTGTTCTCATCAGCTTAGAGTGCTTACCTCAGAACCACCGCCCCGACAACAATTCAGCATTAAATCAAGAACACTATTCAAATAAGTCGTATGGTCGGCAGCGGTCGTTCGAAATGAACCCGGATTAGATAACAAAAAACGCTCTGATCATTTTCAAATTGCAATTTGGTTTTCTAATGATCATCAAGATGCCCCCGAGTGAATTATTAGCAATGGCCATATGAATTTTAGATATTAATATGATTTTGTCAGATCATGATGGGTTAGGTTATTTTAGAATTTATGGCGTCCATGCATGAGTTTATTTGGAAGAAATTTGGCATAAACCTGTAATATTAATGAGTACAATCTTAATATAAACAACATACTTTCATAGGCCACATGCACGTTGACGACATAGGACACAGGTCTTCTATCTTAAAAATGGTTTGAAGTTAAAGTACCCTCAACAGGACGGTGTAATTTCTTTCTAGAGGAAATTTCAATCATTAGTATTTTGGAAAGTTGTACTTAAGGAAAAATGGGTGACTTCAATGTGGCATAAGTGCTGTGTCGTTGTGTTTCTTTTACCTGCTTACTAATACCCGAATGACCTCAATCAAGCATATTTTCCAAAGCTAGTGGTGGTTCTGGCCTTCTTCAATGGCCGAAATTTCCTTTCTCATGTTACCTGCAGATGTTGCCAAACGTTAAGCTTGAAAAACATGCAATGAGACCTGAACAAATGGAAATACTCAATGGTGTGATGCTTTCACTGACAATGCATTACTGGAGACTAAATGGACCATGCCCACAATTTTTCCCGATAATGTTGTTCTCTTACTATAATAATAATAAGAAAAAAAAAAAAACCTTAAGAAAACATATAAAAAAACACAGTCATTTATTTGTTTCTTTTTGAAAAAGGGGTTTTGTGAATAAATAAAACAAAATAAAAATATATAATTAAAATAATAAACAAACACAACACATAAAAAAAACATAAAACAATTAAAAATTTTGCAAATGAACTTGAATCTTCTCAAAACACAAAATTTCATGCTTAATACGTGTTTTAGGCTAACTTGTTTTTGCAAGTCACTTAAAACAGGTTTTGACGAAGATGATTGCTTAAGATACCTTGGTGCTTTCAGGTATAAAATGCATTTCATTCATTTTCTTTGATTTAATTTGTTAAGCACATATTTTTCTGCAATTTATCTTTTCCAATACTCTCATAAGTTTGTTAATTTAATTTGTTAAGCACATATTTTTCTGCAATTTATCTTTTCCAATACTCTCATAAGTTTGTTACAGGAAGTTGCTAACCTTTTTCAGGTTCAAAGATGATAAAATTACATGAAGTGATTCACGAATCACATAAACTTTTCAAAAAAATATTCCATTGAAATTTTGATAAGTTTGTTACAGGAAGTTGTTAACCTTTTTCAGGTTCAAAGATGATAAAATTACATGAAGTGATTCACGAATCACATAAACTTTTCAAAAAAATATTCCATTGAAAT
This sequence comes from Larix kaempferi, assembly GCA_027924585.1. Taxonomy (NCBI): domain Eukaryota; kingdom Viridiplantae; phylum Streptophyta; class Pinopsida; order Pinales; family Pinaceae; genus Larix; species Larix kaempferi. The sequence continues at coordinate 12,428,749 of BSBM01000289.1, forward strand.
TTTGAAGGAGTTGAGTTTCCATTGTGTATGTCATGACATTTGCTGCCACAAAGAAGCGAAACCAATTACGCCATGACATGATTACTTACCCTTCTCCTTCCAAGCTTATTCGTCATCCATGCTAGAGTCTACTTTTTCACTGCCTTATACATTATACATCATGACTTCCCGTATGTCTACCTTTATGAGCCACATTCATTTTCTTATTTCTCAGTTCATCTTTTTCCTTATGAATAAAACCATTCAGCCTCCTTCCATGACCAAATTGTCTTGATATCCTTGTCATAAAAACTATTTGACCGTGAGATCTTTTATCTATAGTCCTACCACTCATTCTGTACAACTCATGTTAATTGATGTGGGATTCCTTAAGGACCACCTTTCAACAAGTCTTGCCCCATCGACCTTAGCACATTATTTGGGATAGAGACTAGAGTTCATTTTTAGTACCTTGAGGCTTGCATGCCTTAATGGCAAGCTCTCTCGCCAGCAATCATAGGAATACATCAATGCCCCTTGATCGTTAGATCTTGCAAGTGGCTCCAAATCAGCTCATTTATTCGCACTTTGCACGATGTACTTAGGTACCTTGGCACTCATTGACATCAATGGTGAGATTGCCTCGCATTGGTTTATGACATTCATCAATGGTCGGTACTCCAATGACTTCTTTCCATGCTTGACATTGACACATTTATTCGCATGGTAAGAATTCTACCATCGAGTTTTGTAGTAGGTGAAGACTATATACTTTTCATGCCACCATCAACAGTTTTGCAGCATACTTCCAGCCATATGAGAGTACCACAGTTTCACTTTCAGCTTTCTGCTCTTGATTGATTCAACCTAGTCGCAGTTCAGAACCTTCACTTCACATTCTATGATCCAGCAGCAGCAGCCACATTTCTATTTGCATTGTTCATCAACTCTTAAGGTAAGTGAAGGTATGTTCTTTTCTAATCTTTAATCATGCAATTTTTTGAATGCTAGAAATAAATAACTTTGGAAAATTCCCTCACCATATTTCATTACCTTTCTCCTTTTCATAAATATAATGTACATCTTCAGTTTGGGGGAAGCATATTCATTACCATTTGATTCCATTTTACACATTTCATCATCTCATTTACCGTTGACCAACATGTCTCTTCCAAACTATAATTCATTGTTTCTCTTTGATTCCAACCATTGATATATATATTGGCATGATTCATAACATGAATAAAAGGCTTTCTTATGCATACTAATGGCTCCTCATTTTGAAAGCTTGCACATGTTCAAATAATGTAAAAAAAAGAGGAAAAAAAAAAGAAGAGAAAAGTGAAGTAAAGTGTTGTTACACAAGAACCAACACTTGTAACATTCATAGTTGTCACACAAGAACCAACCATAAGAAAAATCAGCTGCTACTCATATATCTCAAGTCATGAATTGATTTATTACAAAAAAACATAATCATGCAAAGCCAAAGTTAAGATCCAAAAGTTTACAAGCAAACCCATGCAAAGTTGCATGAGGACATGCAACATGTTTAGTTGGGGGGAGTGTTGGGTCTCCAAAATGTTACATTTCATCCTCTTTTTCATACACCATTCTTAACATTTATCCATATTCCATCACTCCATAAATAATTCATTATGCCATTTTCATAATTAAATATGGGTTTACTTTATTATTTTCCAATTTATTTATTTTTAAGTATTTTGAGTGAATTTGTGATTAAATATTATAAAAATAACATGTTTTCACTTAACCTTGAAAGATGGGTGAGTTTTATGATGTTTACTGGTATATTTGAAGATTTTCACAAAGTCAAAAATCACCACCTAGCTTCAAATTCGAATTTCATCTTCAAGCTATGTTTTAGGATATTCAAGCTAACTTCAAGGAGAAGATCATGGAGATAGAATATCTTATCCAAGATATTTGTGGAGGATTTGAAGGGATAAGTTGAGAGAAAAGTGGATTTGTAATTATGAGTTTCTTATCTTCATTCATGTATAAATAAGAGGGTGAACTCTCCTCATTTTAAAAGAGAGGCCTCTCTCTAGAAATAGAGAAATAGACATTTTTAGAGATAGTTTATCTTTTTGAGAGTTAGTCATGGATTTGATCCTTTTATAATGGAGTTGATGTTTTAGAATAAAGATTTGGATTCCTCGTAGACTTGTTCTTTTGAGTTGTTAGTTTAGCTTTCATGTGAGCTCACATCCATTGTCATTTGTTACTTGTTATCTTTTGCATATGTTTATGTTATAGATAGTTTCTTTCCTTGCTTGGTTTTATGCGATTTCATGCTTAGATTTCATTTATGTAATTTCATATTTTCCTAGATTAATTTCAATTTCATAGATTCAGTTTCAGTTACAAGCATTAGGTTAATTTCCTTTAAAAGTAATTTTATGATTTTCTAGATTAGTTTAAATTTGAAGTCATAGACAATGTTAGATTAGATTAATTCAACTCTCACCCTGCATTTCCTATGCTTGCACCTCGAAGCTTACAAACTCCCTGGGTTGATAATTTATGTCAAATTTATAAACATTAATTTTACTTGACACACAATCCTAATGCTCGAGCTGCTGTCAATTATTCGATTGTTGAATATTTTTCCCAAACATTGTTTGTGATGTCTACTCTAAAAGTGTTGCAAAGTTTCTCAACGCAATGAAATGCACTCTTGGCTGCTATAGGAAATACTGACTCCGCTAATGCTTTGATGGTGAAATTTGATATGTTCGACATTAATCCTTGTTTACCATATCATGTTTCTTTCCAAATCGACATAGCCCATGGTTCCAAAACTATTGGATGAACTATTGTTGATAAAGGTGCATCTACGTGTGTCATGGCTATTTCTTGTTGGAAGCGCTAGGGTCCCCAAAGTTAGTTTCGTCAACCACATTTCTTACAACTTTTGATGGAAGGTCATTTCGACCTCATGGAATCCTTCCCTCTTTTGATATTAAGTTAGGAGAAAAATCAATGTCAGTATAAGTCAAAGTTGTAAACACTCCTCTCGACTATAATTTGTTGTTGGGAAGGAGTGGAACGTATGCTATGCAAGCTATTCCATTGTCTGTATTTTAGGTTTTTCTATTTCCTCGTGAAGGAAGGATAGGAAAAATTGACCAGTTATCTTATACCCGAAATAGTCCTACAACTCCCATAGACTAATATTCCATGGGCTGATCGAACACACTCTGCACTCGAAAGTTTAGGGGCTGGAATTCATCCATCACTCATGAGCACATTTAATATTTCTGCTCCAATTAGTTATATCATTTCGATTAGCGTTAGGGATGGTGATATTATATCCAAGGATTCCTTGTAAGGAACATCCAGTAGAAATGATCCTTGGATCTTGCCAGCTCCATATGATTTAGCAAAAGAATCCCCACACCATCAGACGGTAGTATCTTTATCCATTGCACAAATAGCTTACCAATCCATTCAAATTACTGCCATGGATTCAATTTCAACTCCTTCATCCTCAAAGGAGTTGGATCCTGATTATGAGCCTACATGGGCTATGGATTCCTATCATTCTATTGATTGTTTAGATACAAATTTTCCTATAGATGAGGCCATTATGGAAGCTGTGGTAGGACCTGGAAAACCTTGGGAAGATATGCATCATCGTTCCTACTTCCTTCTAGCTTTAAATAGAATCGAAGATGGCGAATTCCATGTGAAACTACCTGGAAATACTGATCAACCAATAAATCCTTTAGCTAAGCAGGGAATCTATGCTGAAGGAAATATGGAAAATATTTCTAAAACTAAGCTGATCAATATTTCCAAAGATTCAAATGTTGTAGAAAACATCTTTATCGGTAAAAACTATTATGAAGAAGAAATTTATACTTATACTGATTTGTTTAAAGAGTTTCATGATGTTTTCTCCTGGTCATATGAGGAGATTCTAGGCATTGACCCATCCATTTTGGAATATTAAATTCGAACATATCCAAATTCCAAACCTATTCGACAAAAACTTTGTCCAGTCAATCCTAGGAAGGAAACAACTATTAAAGTTGAAGTTGAGACACTTTTAAAAGATGGCTTCATCTATCCTATCGCTATGATGGAATGGGTATCCAACCTTGTTCTAGTAGACAAAAAATAGGGTACTATTATATTTTGTACTGACTTTCACGATCTAAAAAAAGCTTGTCCTAAGGTCAACTACCCCACACCGTTCATTGATGAGTATGCGAGAAGTGAAATATTTTCGTTTATGGATGGATTTTTCAAGCTATAATCAGATCCAGATTAAACCTGAGGACCAACATAAAAGCGCTTTTATTTTTCCTTGGATTACTTTTACTTATAGGAATATGTCATTCAGTTTAAAAAATGTCAAAGCAACATTCCAACGTGCTATGAGTTTTTCCTTCCATGATATCAAACACATTGTAGACCCTTATGTTGATGATATTCCTACTTGATCTCGAAAGAGATAAGACCATCCTAATCACTTGTGCCTTGCGTTTGAATGATGCAAACATTATAATATTTGTTTGAATCCTAATAAGTGTATTTTTTTTGTTGAATATGGACGTTTGTTAGGATTTATTTGATCCAACAAAGGGATCATGATCGATCCTTTGAAAGTCAAGGCTATCGTAAATCTGCCTTCTCCTTGTACCATTTTTCAAGTTTAGAGTTTACAAGGGAAAGCCACTTTTCTTAGACGTTTTATTGTAAATTGTGCTAAAATAACTAAAGGATTCATGCATTTGCTCAATTATATTAAAATTTTCCTACCCCCTCAAGACAAACAGTTCAACACAATTAAAGGATGGTAGAAATATTGAGGTCATCACTGGGTGGGGCATGCTTGGATATGGAAAACAAGTAGGCCACAATATAGAACCCCAAGTGAGTACCAAAGTACAAAATATGTACACTAGAGACTAAAGATATAGATTATTGGCTTAAGCATTAGAGGATAAATGATTATGTCTCCTTTTAGAATATTGATACCACTAAAAGTACTATAACAACAAAAATAAAAAAGAAATTATGTTGCAATGGAAAAAATCAAAATAAAAGAATTATGTAATATAAAGAGATCATAAACACCAATCTAGAAGACCAAAATATTCTTTCTAATATTCAAAGTGAGTGATACCTACAACACACAATTAGAGAAAATAATATGTAATATTTGTGATTTTAAGGAGGATGTAAAACATTTTCTCCTCCACTATCCACTGTACACATATTAAGTCCCATTATCAAACCATTTGTGTATTATGAATGGATTTTGAATCGCATCTCAAGTAGAGAGAATTGGCATGCCTCTTTATTTGTAATGCAAAAATACAGTCACAAGCATAGACTCCAAAACTCACTCTAGAGATAGAAAGGACGATATAGGCTCTAGAAATGGAAGGGACACATCTGGATAGGTATCTCTACTCATATTTTTTGCTTACTCTGTTACTAGTGATGCAGATGGTGGTGGAATAACAAGCCAACAAGGTGGCCTTGGTGGATAAGCTATTAGATATGGATCTATTTTTGCATGTGAAATTGGATATACTACATCTTATACTATTTCTACCCTCAATTACCCCGTCTCACAACCGAATCTTCATAGACTGGATCTACTCCACCAAACTACCTTGGCCTCTATTGCAAGGTCCTAATATCATAATGGAACTACGAATGGTGACACTTCCCTTATGCCATTCAAAAAGAAGAAGGGAGGTATTTGACACTCTTCCCTAGACTACAGTTAAGTGACATTGAAACTAGGACATTCTTATATAGACTAGGGTTGAGGAGATGGACATTGAAATAGTGTTAGTTTTGAGAAAGAAAAGATATTTTAAATCTCTTAAACCATATAAGTCTAGTTCAAAACTAATAGGCGGTGATCCAACATTGTTACCAAGACTAGGATTGATGAGATGGGCATCATGGTGGTACATTCTTACCTAGACTAAAGTTAATGAGATGGACATTGAAATGGGAATTTTGGAAAGGTGATTATATTTTGAAATTCTTTTAAGATTGTTTTTGTTAATATTAATTTAAAATTGTGGGATAAATACAAAGTATAAATAAAACAAATAGATATACATGCATGCAATAATAGTCAATATTTACCTTCAAAAGATGTCTTTCATTATCCTTGCAAATACAAACAACATATGTCTGATTAAATAGGCCTAAATAGATCTTACAATAATATGCTCAAATCTAACTCTATAAAAATAGTTACAATTGTATACCTAAACATGTGATGCTTGAAACATCTAATCGCTTGGTTACTAACATCCCTCTCATCCTTAAAAGATGTTGGACTTGACGTGCTTCTCTCATTCCTAGAAGATGTTGCGCTTGACATTCTTATGCATAACAAGGTCAAGGAGATGGACATTCTTAAGTAAACTAGGATTGAGAAAATGGACATCATTCTCACATACCAAAGAAGTTAAGTTAATTAAAAATATATAATTTTAATTTTTTTTAAGATTATTAAAGTAATACTGAGAAGATCGACATTGAAGTTAAGACATTCTCACCCAACTAGAAAATATGAATATTTTTACCTAAAATAGGATTGGGGTAATGAACCTCAAAACTTAATTAATTTTGAAAATCACAAAAAAAAATCCAAAAATTAAAATAATCAACTAATGTTAAAGATCATTACATCAACACTTTTTTTAAACCTCTAGTAATCTTTAAAAAATATAAAACTTAAAATTATACTAGAATTATCATATTTTATGCAATCATCAATTTAAAAAAATATAAAACTTAAAATTATATTAGACTTATCATATTTTATGCAATGATCAATTTAAAGTGAAAAAAAACATTAAAACTTATTAATATGGTTTAATCGTGCTTTATGTGCAAAGATCTTGTGGAGATGTATATTTAACATTGGTATGTGGGGAAAACAACGAAGGAAAAATATCTAAAAAGCAATGCTTTGGATCAATGGCTCCGCTCCCCTACAAAAATAGCACAAAATGCTTCCCCTGTATAGAGGAGTTTGGTGAAATGCTATCCAATTATTAACCATTCCATATGCTGGTCGGTGGGATGAGGTACTCATAGTTTTTAGGCATTGCTCCTATTATTGGAATGATTGATTGTTGGATGTTCTCTAATGAACTTATTGCAGAGCTCCATAAAAGAAATATTGTGGTTCTAAGGAAAGTGGCGAGAAGTCAGGACTTAGGTGATTGGCTTTTTGCTCAGGATCTAAATTTTTTGATACCTGTTTTGGTTGAGTGGGACAATTTTGTGACTAAATTATATCAGTCTAGTATTCAACTATCCAATTCTGAAGACACTGTTGTTTGGCATTTTAATAAACAGGATGGTTATGTCAGTGCGAAACTTGCTTAAAGGAGATTGAAGACAATTCAAGGTGGTGGACAAAAGTTGTATGGAGTGGAAATATTCCAATTAAAATAAAATGCTTTATTTGGTTGTGTTTTAACAGGAAAATACTTACTTGGGATTCTCGACAAAATAGGGGTATCCTGGGTCTGGGTATATTCAATCTCTGTAAAAAAATATGTGGAATCGGTTAATCATTTGTTTGGTTGTTGCTCTTTCTTTGAGGTTTGGAAGGAATTGGCAAAGAGTTATGAATTTAACAAGAAATGAGATCAACAAAAGATAGAAGACAATAAGATTTCTTGGTTTTCCAAGAAGAGAATGTATAATGATTTACCTTTCTTTACTCTATGGGAAATCTAGAGGGCCATATATTTATTTATTTTTCAGGATTTCAAACCAAATGTGAATCAAGTCTGTATCAAAATTGCAGTTTCGGTGACAGAATATTGTAAGGATAAACCGGTGTTAAATCCCAAGTCTATTTCAGAGTCGTCTTTTGATGAGGATATTCCTATGGGATTTTTCAATGGGGCTATGAATCAAGATATGTGTGGCACAGGTATGATTATTCAAATTAATGATAAACAATTGATAAAATTAAGGATGGGTGCTGGAAAGGGCACAAATACTAAAGAAGAACTTTTAGCAATATGGGGATTACTATGGTTTGCAAAAAAAATTGGTCTTCAAGATATACAAATTGCAGGGGATTCAAAATGTATCATTGGTTGGGCGAGAGGTACTGCTTCTTTGCACTCTTTAGTACTAATCCACTGGATGGATAGAGTAAGGAGGTTGATAACTTCTTTCAACCATATATATTTCAAATATATATATATATAGGGAATTCAGCGAAGATGTAGATAGGCTCCCCAAACATGCAATTGGTGAAATGGATGGTCGAATCTATTATGAAAAACTATGTGATGATAAAATTACAGAGTCTGGTTATTTTCATTTCTTTTGATGCATGGTTGACCAGCTATTTTAGTTTAAAGCTTGGAGAGTAAGCCTAGCCTTGTGAAGGGTTTTACACTTTTGGTTTGGTTTTTGGAAAAATCTGGTGTAAGCTATGATTTTGTTGTTTTATGAACTCAAGTGGGGTTGGAAGTAGTTTTTTTGGTGAAGTAAGATGACAGGGAGAAGATACCTCTTCTTCTCTTTGAAAAAGTTATATATAGTATGATATGTAACAACTTTGATTCCATAGAATAACAAGTTTTTTTTCCAGCATAAAAAAAATAATAATAATTAACCAAAGCTGTTAATTACATCACTTTTTATTAAATATTTAATAATTTTTATAAAATATAAACATTACAACTAACTATACTTGACTTTATATACAATAAAATATAAACATTATTAAATTTTTTATCGATTTAAAAATAACAGAGCACACATTTCATGAGTAAATGATATAGCAGGAGCACACATTTAACTAATAAATAATATTTTTATCATTTCCAGACATGGACGATGGAAACCCAATGTCATGATCTTTGATTTTCGAACCAACCGTTGTGGACTTAACAATTTGTACTAAAATAATTATTTCAGACCTAAGTTATGAATGTCACCCCTTCACAAGGTAGGAAAAATTTCTGGTTCCATTTTTGGGAAAAATTTCTGGTTCCATTTTTTGGAAAAATTTCGGATCCATTTTAAGAAAAGTGAGAAGAATGTACCCAATAGATTCTTTTTGTGGGTGTGAAGAAATGTCCTTGAGAATCGAAAAGCAAGCAGATATGATTCTGTATAAATATAAATATCAAAAAATAAATCTTGTATTTCAGAATTGTGATGCACCTACAATGGTACAATGATCGAAATGATGTTGAAATGGATTCAGGCAATTTGTAGACAATTTTAAATCATCGTTTGCTGATGGAGAATCCTTTTTCTACCTTGTAGACTTCTACTTACCCGGATATATGTCTGGTACTCAATATTTGAATATTTGAAGGATGCTGAAGTTACAGATCTTTTGGAGTTGGTGGTGACCATAGTAGCATAATTCGGTTGTATTGGTATTTCCTGTAGGGAAATTTGGAATTATTATTGGTCAAATATTTTATGTAGGTGTAGTAAGAATACGAATTATTAGTGGACAATTAAATTTTGAAAACCAATTTAAAAACAAAACAACTTTTTTAATTATTTAAACATTATAAAATAGAAATACCATTCAATTTCATACTTTCTTATTAAAATAATTATTAATAAGTAGTTGCAGACTATGACACTTCTATATCGGAAGTTGAGATTTCATATTTTTGGTTTTTAAATATAGATTAAATTTTATTATATAAATGTTTATGTATATTTATAATATATTTGTAAACATTTGATTAAAAATATTATATATAAGCAAGCTACTTCTACAACTGAGGCTTCTACTCCCAAATATAGTTTAGTACAAAAATATGACTAAGCAGCTATATAATATTCCAGAATTCATACATATAACTGATTTCCTTGAAGGGGATCCATCATGTAATGAACGTAATGTAATCATTATGTTGGCATTCCTTTCTGCTGGCCTTCTTGAAGGAAAATCAATGTTTGGGAGTCTGTCATGTACTCTACAAAATAGTATGGGTTCTGGAAAGGCTGAAAATACAATGCTAGTCGAACATACTAAACAAAAGCATTGCATATCACAAGAACAAATGACAGCTGTCAAAATTCAGTCATTCTACAAATCATTCATTCAAACGGAGAATTATCTAAGAATTAAACTCGGTCAAAGTGAACCAACAAATCAATTATCTTGTACACAATCCCAAGAAAAGGCAGTTATCCGGATTCAATCATGGCATAGATGTTTGACTGAAAGAGGGCGATTCCTCAGAATTAAAGCAGTTTCTATAGATGAAATCAGTTGTTTCACATTTACAGTCTCTGTAATTAGACAAGAAAAGGCAGCTACAAGAATACAATCTGCTTACAGAATTTTTATGAAAGAAAGCAGTTTTTGAAGCTTAAAGAAGCTGATTTAGACATACAGAGTGTCAAAAACTCTTGGCCGCCGTCCATCTGCCAAAATGGAAATGCCCACTATTTAAGCACGTGCTTTGAAATACAAAAAAACAATGAAGAGGCTGCAACCGTTATTCAATCCCACTACAGAGGATTTGCTCAAAGGTAGTAGTTTCTCAAGATGAAATCAGTTATTTCACATTTACAATGTACTATAAAACCTTGGCTTGCAGCAAGGCATCTTGATTAAAATGGATGTTTGAGCACATCCTCTACAGTTAAATATGTTAGGCAAGAAGAGGCTTCCACTGTTATTCAATCTCATTACCGAATAACAGCAAACTAAGGATGCTGTCAAGATCAAATGTGCATGGAAAAGAGCACTGATTCAGTCAAAAATTTATAGTTTAAGGTATTTTGCAATCAAGATTGAGATCCAGATTCAGATCCATAAATAATAAGTGTAAATATTACTTTTATTTTTAATTCTAATTTATGAAAAGATTCAATATTTAATTTGATAGAATCAACAATGAATTAACACTTTGTAGTAAAAAGTAAACAGTTCAGGCTTCACAAGATGGTGTGAAAATTTAGCAGATTCTCGATTTGCAGGATTTAAAATCATCCATTATTATAATAAGATTTTTATTTTTAACTTTGATATATGAAATTTAGATTTAATATTTAATATTATTATTATTTAAGTTTTAAAAGAATTTTAAAATATGGGTTTCGCAATTATGGAAGTAATAAGATTGATAATGATAGAGGGTTTTGAATTCTGAACTGGTTTTTGCAATTACATCATATTAAAAATTTCTCATTGTGTGACGGTTATTTTTATTTCCTACCCCACAGGGAATATTGAAATCGATTTGTAAAGACAACTGCAGCTGCAATGATTATTATCAAGCATAGACAAATGAAGGGCCAAGTAGTCCATGCTTCAAAAAAGACTACATAGGAAAACTTTCTCGTGATATAATATGACACCTAAAGTGGCAAGGCTAGGCTACAAAGAGAGGAATCCTGCAGATATGATGCCATATGTGTTGCAATCAGTTAGCATTTCACCTTTTCTTTTCATTACGTGTTTAATACACAATCCACTGCTGTCTTTTAGCTAGAGGGAATTGAATTCCTTTGAAAGGCCTACGTCAGTATGAGATGTGGCATCTAAAGCACATGAAAGCAAATCAAACACAAAGAAAGATTTTATTTTTTATTTTTCCCGTATGTTTGGTCTAGATTCATTTTAATGGGATCAGTTAAGATAAAAGGCCAGGCTAAAAACAATTGTTTGATTTGCTTGGAGCGTTACATCTCCCCAGTGAGGGTTATCCGCTTCTCTAGATAGCTATATTTTTATTAGAGATGAAATGACACAAATTTTGTTTCTCAAACCTGTACTATTGTACTCAATCCAGAACGTTCACAGCGATTTTACTCGAACCAAGTGAATGATTGTTGGGTGTGTGGAAATTAAGGTGTATGTGTAGTGAAATTTTCAATGAGGATGATAATTGTTGGGGTTAATGAGTAGGATAATGACGCAGTGTAAGTATATTCAACATTTTGGTCAATGGGCCCTGCACTTGTCTATGTTTAAACCTTTTTCTCTAAAGGATCCAACACTAAATGAGCCTCATTGTCTTATTATAAAACCAGTTTGTAAAATACTAAAACTGGCCATGGGCTATGATGTGAAGATGGATCTCATTCCGACTGAAAACTAAAACGCCATGTCAGTTCAGTCCATCCTTTGTTAAAGCATATATTTTAAGGAATTCATACACGCTAATGGCCATTCTGAAATCTTTACTTCGTTAGCTTGTATACATTATGCGTGATTTCATTCGGATGTTTACTTTTCTGCGATATCTTATCAGTATTGCTACTATTTATGTTGTATTTCTATGTCTGGGAACTGATCCTGGTAACAACTGGATTCAATAACATCTTTCAATGCCGTGTTTATAATATTATTATAAACACGAAAGTGACAGGTGCATTCGGTGGGCAGGATACATGACACCTAACTCTACAATTCAATGGATGGAATCTACACCAGCATTGCCTGGGTGGATTCTAGGGTTGGAAACAGTCCTACATCCTCCTAATCATTGGGCTTCTCTCATAGGTGATACTCCAAAATGTTGGATTTAGAGACGTCTAATTACAATAATTAAGTTGCACATACGTGCATTATGATTATGATATCAAATACTGTCGAAAGATTACATTTATGTAATGATTAAAACATGCCAAACAATGTGATTAATTAAGTCATGGCATTATACGTATTTAAATATGGATTTGGATACAAATACATATAGAATAATGTTAATCAATTATAATTGTTAATGGACCGATTATAGTTGATTAAAATAATAGCAGTAATAAATTGAGCTAAATAAGGAAATCAGAATTTATTCTGATTTATTTCAGTTTTTTCTGAAGTTTCCCGATTTGAAGTTTTTTATAAAATCGGAAACTCCAGATTTCTTTTCAGACTTGTTTCCCAAGTATTAGCTAAATTTCAGCAGCCCTAGGATTAGAATCTTTTTCTTTGGCACTGCTATAAAAGGGCTGAGTCTCCAAGGCTTGCAATCATCCAGAAAAATTGTCTGCTCCATTTGAAGACAGGATACTCTCCAGAGAAAAGGATTGCAAGTTCTTGGAAGGATTCGAGAGCCAACAACTCAAGTCAAGACCAGGAGCGTATCAACCCAGAGCCTTGGAAGCTGTCCGCAGCCTTTGAAGATGGAAAGTAAGTTCCGCTGTGCATTAAGTTTAATTTCTTGCATAGGAGTAGATCTTGGTTAGGGTTTAAAGTATTTAGTTATACCCACAAGTAAAACCCTTCAATTGGTATCAGAGCCTCCCTTATGTGAGAATTGCAGTTTGAAATCCAAGTCTCCATGGCTGAAATTGCTGCGTGTGATCCCCTGAGTATGAGATGTGTTTTGTAAGAAATGCTGTGTGTGAAAACGTTTATGAAGCATTGATTTTTAATTCTTTTGTAATCTCTGTTTGGTGCTCAATTTATGGAAAATCGATCTGGTCAAAGTTATCATTTTCAGCTCAGAAATCGATCTGGGTTCATTGCCATTTGGAGTATGATCTCCTTAAACCCTGTCAATACCACGATTTCAGATCTGGCCACCGATGATGGCTTGCATTCGCGTTTTTTTTTGTTCGATCTCTGTCTGGTGAATAAGAGACAGTTCTGATTTTTTTTTGTTGCCTGGAAATCGAAGCTTCTCATGTCTGTATGTTTCCATTGGTTTTGTAAAAACGTTTTATGCTTTCTAGTTGCATGGAAGTTGAATTTCAAGTTCCGTGTTCACCTATTTAATTCTCTAAAAACGTTTTTGCCTTCCATGTTGCCTGGAAAATGATTTTGTGCACCTGTGTGTATTACACGAAGTTTGAAAACATTTTGGGCATTCATTGTGGGCTGGAAAACGATTTTTTGTGCACCTGCGAGTATCCCACGAAGTCTGAAAATGTCGCTGGGCATGTCTACTTGATAAAAAAACGTTTTTATACTCTGTCTATTGCATGTAATGTTGTAAAACCATTGTTGGGAATGTCTGCTTGATGGAAAAACGTTTTTATACTCTGTCTATTGCATGTAATGTGGTAAAACCATTGCTGGGAATTGTTCGTATTTTCTTTATCTTTGCGGATTATGAATATCGATCACACTTTACCTTAACTTGACAGTATCGGATTCTTATGAACATTTCATTTTATGAGAAAGTTATTTTGAATTGCATGCTTATTGATTCGTAAAGTTCGAAGTGGAATAACTTCAATCATCTTTTACTGTAAATTTGACTGAAAAATTTCACAGTAACCAACTTTTTCATCTTTTTTTTTGGATCTACGGCATTACACAGAAAAGATCTATCAGGGTTCTAAATTCACATGAATTAATTCTGGTTAAATTTAACATTGAAATGTGATCCAGACTAAGTATAAATTTAGAAGGCAAAATCTGTTTAGAATTTTAAATTCTCAAAAATTTTGACCTTTGACAATTATAAAGATTGCTCATTCCTTTAAGCTAAAATTTTGATGTTGCAACAGTAAATAACTTTCTGCCTAGAAATGGCAATCTTAAGTTTAGTATTTCTGAATGTGATACTTTCTTTTAGAGATATTAATATTTTACTTGAACAAGCACATATTATCAAGTGTTAAGTTAACAAATAAGGGTGATGATTTTAGGTATAATTTTGGAATCTAACTAAAGGCATTTTATGTATACATGTGTTGTTTTCACATGAGTCAAGCATTGATGTTCGCAAAACGAACCGCTCTGTGTAAAACGATTGCAAGGATGACTCATGACAAGCTCAATGGACATGGGTGTTAGCCTTCCCAAAGGAGGGTTGGCACCTGCTAAGTTGTTTGGTGCATAAGGGTGATGTATAACAAATAAGCTGCAACACACATATGCTGGCAATGTCTAGAAAAGCATTTGGGGCTTGGTGCACCGGGTCCGTTTGTGACCTGCCTTCCCCACTTGACTGGCCTGGTAGTTAGCAAATGGATATGTCAATCTGGCCCAAAGGCGGAATAGACAATAAGGTAATGATTGCGCCCAAAGGTGTTTTTCATTATTGAGTGGTGTTTTGGCTAAAAGATTCAATGGAGCACATAATTTAATTTGGGCCTTTAGATGGATTTTAGAATTATGATTAAAGATCAAATCGTGATGCATAATATCTAATTTTTTCTTTTTGTTCTTCAATTTTCAGATCTAAACATAATGTCAAATCTAAGTCAAATTAAGCCCCTCATGGGGAACAATTTCAAACAGTGGGAAGAAAAGCTGAAATTAGTCTTAGGGATCATGCAATTGGACACTGCACTGAGATTTGATCGCCCCAAGCCCAATAAAGAGGGTGAAGAAACTCCCCAAGAGAAGGATGATATTGATAGATGGGAGCATTCAAATCGCATGTGCATAATGGTGATGAAGCAAACGATCCATGAGACTTTTCGGGGCATAATACCTGATACAGAGACCGACGCTATTAAATACCTTAAGGCCCTTGAAGAGAAATTCACAAAGAGTAAAAAGACTGAAGTTAGTACACTCTTTGTGAAGTTGGCAACAATAAAATACAAGGGAAAAGAAGGGGTTAGAGAGCATGTTATTGAGATGACTAGACTGCAACGTGCCTTGAAAGGGCATAATTATGACATCTCTGATGAAGTTCTCATTGAATTCATTTTTCTGTCTCTCCCGTCCAACTTTAGTCAATTCAAGATGACTTATAATTGTCAAAAAGGGACGTGGACACTACCTGAGTTTGAGGCTCAGTTGGTGCAGGAGGAAGAGAGACAGAAAATGACTAAAGGGGAAAGTGCTCATGTAGTAACATCTAATCATAAGGGTAAAGGCAAGAAGCGCAAGTTTGCTGCCAAGGTAGCTGCAAACAATGCCGCGCAGAAAAGCAAGAAGGAAGATACTTCTGCGAAAGCAGAAGAAAGGAACTGTTTTTTCTGCAAAGCGTCAGGACATACAAAGAAATTCTGCACTAACTATCATGCATGGTTGGCAAAGAAAGGTATGTCTCTTGCTTTAGTTTGTTCTGAAGTTAATTTAAGTTCTGTATCTAGATATACTTGGTGGATAGATTCAGGTGCAACGACTAACATCAGTATGTCGATGCAGGGTTGCCTAAGCCATCGCAAGCCAAGTGAGGCGGAGCGCTACGTTTACGTAGGAAATGGCAACAAAGTAGAAGTGAAAAGCATAGGAAAATTTAGATTATTATGTAAGACAGGATTTTATTTAAGTTTTGATGCTTTAGTGGTTCCATCTTTCAGAAGGAACCTAATTTCTATATCTTATTTGGACAAAAATGGTTATGTATGTTCATTTGGTAATGGAAATTTCAGTTTGTGTCAAAATTCTAAGCTTCTTGCTTCTGGTATCCTGTCTTCTTATGATAATCTTTATTTTCTAGATATAGACACTTCACATTCAGAGGCACTGCATGTAGATAATAGAAAACGTAAATTAACTTGCGAGAAATCTCCAACATTATGGCACAAGCAATTAGGACATATCTCTATGAAAAGGATAGAACGTCTAGTGTCTAATGATATTCTCCAACCTTTAGATTTTACAAACTTAAGTGATTGTGTGAATTGTATAAAGGGAAAACAAACTAATAAACGTAAGTATGATGCAAAAAGATGTAATGATGTCTTAGAATTGATTCATACGGATATCTGTGGTCCTTTTCCAAAAGCTACAAGAAATGGTCACCGTTACTTTATCACATTCATAGATGATTATTCAAGATATGGTCATATTTACTTAATAAAAGAAAAGGCGGAAGCATTAGACGTGTTCATAAAGTTCAAAACGGAAGTTGAGTTACAACTTAACAAATGTATAAAGTCCATTCGTTCTGATCGTGGTGGTGAATACTACAGTCGTTATGATGGATCAGGAGAACAACGTCAAGGTCCCTTTGCAAAATACTTAGAGGAATGCGGAATTGTGCCTCAGTATACCTTGCCAAGTTCGCCTGCAATGAATGGTGTTGCTGAACGGCGAAATCGCACCCTTAAAGACATGGTGAGAAGTATGATTGCTCGTACAACTCTACCTGAGAATTTGTGGGGAGAAGCCTTAAAGACTGCAGCATACATACTTAATAGAGTGCCTACTAAAGCAGCTAACAAGACCCCTTACGAGTTATGGGTTGGGCGCAAGCCTAGCTTGAATCATTTGAGAGTTTGGGGATGTCCATGTGAAGCTAGGCCTTATAAGCCAAATGAAAAGAAACTGGACGAAAGGACCTTTAGTTGTTACTTTATAGGCTATTCTGAACGATCTAGGGGATACAAATTCTATAATCCAACAGAACATACAGTTTTCGAGTCAGGAAGTGCGAAATTTTTTGAGGATAATGAGTTTGTGGGGGGAGATATGACAAAAGATAGTATTTTTGAAGAAGAAGAGACGAATGCGAATGAGACTATGGACCAAAGTCCTGGTTTTGTTCAAATTCCGATTGCGTTTAGAAATACATCTTCTGACAATATGCAAACTTCATCATCACAAATAACTCAGTTAGAAACTCAACATGGAATAGAGAACACAAATGGACCTGAACCCAACCCAAACCCTGACATTGACATGACAAATGTTGATGGCCTAGGGCCTGTGGAAGATTCAGAAATTGATAATGATGTTCCTCCTCCTGTTGAAGATCAAGTTGTAAATGAACCTCAAGAAAATCTAGTACCTGTGCCAATTAGGAGATCTACTAGAGAGAAAAGATCTACACAATCTAAGGATTATGCATATCTTCAAGAACATGAGTTTGACATTGGCATGTTTGAAAATGATCCTGTTAATATCAAACAAGCTGTGGAAAGCTCTAACTCTCAAATGTGGATTAATGCCATGAATGAAGAGATGAAATCTATGTATGACAATGACGTTTGGGATATCGTTCCGTTGCCTAAAGACAAGAAACCCGTTGGTTGCAAATGGATTTTTAAGACTAAGCGGGATTCTAAAGGCAATGTTGAAAAATACAAGGCACGTCTTGTTGCGAAAGGTTTCACACAGAAAGAAGGCATTGATTATAAAGAGACTTTCTCTCCAGTTTCATCGAAAGACTCTTTAAGGATTATATTGGCGCTTGTAGCACATTATGATTTAGAACTTCATCAGATGGATGTAAAGACGGCGTTTCTCAATGGTGACATTGATGAAACGATCTATATGAAGCAGCCAGAGAACTTTGTATCAGGTGATGCAGGGTCTATGGTTTGCAGACTTAAGAAATCTATCTATGGGCTAAAACAAGCATCTCGACAATGGTATCATAAATTTCACAAAATTGTTAGCTCATTTGGTTTTGAGTCTAACATAGTAGACGAATGCATATACCTTAAGTTCTGTGGGAGTAAATTTATTTTCTTGGTTTTATATGTAGATGACATATTGCTTGCCAGTAACGATAAGGACATGTTGCATCAAACTAAGAATTTTTTATTTAAGAACTTTGAAATGAAAGATCTTGGTGATGCATCATTTGTTCTAGGGATTGAAATACTTAGAGATAGATCTCAAGGTATTCTAAGGTTATCCCAGAGGAACTATATCAATAAGATTCTAACAAGATTTGGCATGGAAAACAGCAAACCAGGAGATACCCCTGTATCAAAAGGAGATAAGTTTAGTCTAAAACAATGTCCCCAAACTGACTTAGATAAAAACATCATGAAAGATATTCCCTATGCCTCAGCCGTGGGTAGCATCATGTATGCACAAGTATGCACGCGTCCATATATTGCGTTCATCACTGGAATGCTAGGGAGATATTTGAGTAACCCAGGTATGGAACACTGGAAGGCAGCCAAGCGAGTGTTGAGATACCTAAAGAGAACAAGGGACTATATGCTCACGTATCGGAGATCAGAACAGCTCGAGGTCATTGGATATACTGATTCTGATTTTGGAGGATGTGTCGACAGCATGAAGTCAACATCAGGATACATCTTTATGATGGCAGGCAGTGCCGTGTCATGGAAGAGCGCTAAGCAGTCATTGGTAGCCTCCTCCACTATGGCGGCTGAATTTGTTGCATGATATGAAGCATCTAATCATGGCGTATGGCTAAAGAACTTCGTCACAAGTCTGAAAATTGTGGATTCTATTCAGAAACCACTCAAATTATTATGTGACAACAATTCAGCAGTGTTATACGCAACCAACAACCGAAGTTCGTCAAAGTCAAAGTACATCGATATTAAGTTTTTGGTTGTAAAAGAGAGAGTGCAGAATAATGAATTATGTATAGAACACATAGGTACAGACTCCATGATTGTTGATCCTCTTACTAAAGGATTACCACCCAAGAAGTTTCACGAACATGTTGCCCGTATGGGTGTAATATCTATTTAGGATAGTTGGAAAATGTGGGAGTCTGAAAATGTTTTAAGTTTTGTTTTTGATGTTCTATGTAATGCAATTGTAAACAATTTTTGATGATATATACAAGTTGCATTCAGTTTCAGTTTCATTATTTCTTTCTTTAAAGTTTGATTTTTGACCTCATACAGTAAAGTAAAGGTGACTCAATTAGAAATAGGCACGTATAATCACACTTGCGTGTAATTTCTAAACTATATGTCCAAATCAGATTCATGTCATTTAGTTATGTTGGCAGCGTGATTTATGTCGGTTTAGCTGCGAATAAATGTGACAAGTGCTGCTTAAGTCCTTTGTTAACATAATTGATGGACAGAATTGTTTAAGAAATACGATAAGAAAGACAGAAAAGTTGCATGCAATAAAGTTAAGGATATATAATCAAAAGGTTGCACTTGTCCATGTGGGAGATTGTTGGATTTAGAGACGTCTAATTACAATAATTAAGTTGGACATACGTGCATTATGATTATGATATCAAATACTGTCGAAAGATTACATTTATGTAATGATTAAAACATGCCAAACAATGTGATTAATTAAGTCATGGCATTATACGTATTTAAATAAGGATTTGGATACAAATACATATAGAATAATGTTAATCAATTATAATTGTTAATGGACCGATTATAGTTGATTAAAATAATAGCAGTAATAAATTGAGCTAAATAAGGAAATCAGAATTTATTCTGATTTATTTCAGTTTTTTCTGAAGTTTCCCGATTTGAAGTTTTTTATAAAATCGGAAACTCCATATTTCTTTTCAGACTTGTTTCCCAAGTATTAGCTAAATTTCAGCAGCCCTAGGATTATAATCTTTTTCTTTGGCACTGCTATAAAAGGGCTGAGTCTCCAAGGCTTGCAATCATCCAGAAAAATTGTCTGCTCCATTTGAAGACATGATACTCTCCAGAGAAAAGGATTGCAAGTTCTTGGAAGGATTCGAGAGCCAACAACTCAAGTCAAGACCAGGAGCGTATCAACCCAGAGCCTTGGAAGCTGTCCGCAGCCTTTGAAGATGGAAAGTAAGTTCCGCTGTGCATTAAGTTTAATTTCTTGCATAGGAGTAGATCTTGGTTAGGGTTTAAAGTATTTAGTTATACCCACAAGTAAAACCCTTCACAAAACACTGTAAATAAGTGAAGACATTCTAGTGAATGAAATCCATGTAATGTTTGAAACACAAGGAACCTGTAACTCTTATATTAACACTATTGCATCAATGTAATGCATCTAGCAAAGTTAGATGCACAGATATTAAAATGGAGGTGGCAAAGAGTTTAGTATTTTCTAAAGGTAGGTCGGCCTAGAAAATTGGTTGAAGAGGAATTTGTTTTAGAAAGAGATTACACAACCTCTAATTTTACCTCTGGGAACTGCTCCTTTTGAAGATCAGAGTAAAAGAGTGATCAGAAGAGTCCACAACTCTTGCAATTCCACTGGACTCATATGTTGACTACTACCTTACATCTGGTGTAGTTAATCTGCTTAAGAAATGAAACTCAATAATGGAACAGAAAGGAACGGAGAAAGGGCCCACAGAGAACAACGGATTCATTAAGAGGGGCAGACAGAGGAATGAAACTGAGGAACATGCATGGAAGGCACAGGGAGGACTGATAAAGCAATGATCCCACCACCGTTCCCACTTATGAACCTAGTAACCACTGAATCAGTAAGGCCACAAAACAGTTTATGTTAGAGTAATCGAGTGTGGAACATTTGATGGAACATTCGATGGCCTTGGGAGGTATTCGATTTCACTAGTAATTTAAGGATTATACTTTCCAAAATACTGTACAGTGTCATTAGATGATAGATAGGCCCTCTAGTTGAGGAAATATAGGCACAACATACACTACATATTTTGGAAAAACATTTTGGATAGATCGATTAGAAGTGGGAATAGTCGGTCAATCCAGATATTTTTATGCATGCATTTAATCCATATTATACTTCATATATATTCCTTCATATCTCTAAATTATCGTTGTATTCTGCTCTTCTTTAGCTGGGATAACTGGGAGTCATGGAAGCTAGGCTAGGAGCATGGAAACCTGCATTCCCTTCCTCTTTTTCAGGTACTAGGATCAATTGATCTGCAGAATGTGTAGGTGTCACAAAGTATTCCTACAGCTAATAGGCCTTTGTGCAATGATCCAGCAGCTGAAAAACAATTATGCCGTGGATGCAGTCGATGATCACGAGGATTATGTTTATAGATACAAACATAAATTTCAATTTACTTGACAGCTTCCATTCCCTATATTCTCCGAAAATTTCTTCAGCGTAACATTGACGAAATCTGTTGCATACAAGCATTAGAACGAAAGAGGACTTGAGACCATGGTTTTGGGATTTCGTATGCTTTTGTTGCATCCAGAAAATGTATATTTAGGTGGATATCAATTTTACTTACTCTAATATCTAAAACTATGCTATCAGGATAATAACAAAACACATGGCATGGATTCTTACCTAGAACATATATAAAATGTATTGGTTTCGGCGAACTGTAAGTTTTTAGTAACATCGCTTGGATTCAAATCCAACTATAATACATAAATATATATATGTTATTAAATATGATAAAATATATATAAATTATTAAGGTATATTCAAAATGTTTTAGCATTTCAAAACTAAGTTACCATCTAAACTAGAAACATGATAAACTAAGTGTTGGAATTCTTAATGATATTGAGAGGGGGGATGATACTGAGAGGGGGATGAATCAGTATCATGGGTAGATTAGCAATTTTTCACTTTTAAACAATCACCAATTCCTATTTAGAAAACACATCAATAAAAACCATTTTTTTGCAAAATATTTGAAGAAACATTTATATATATATGTATCAAAATTTGATTACATAGATATATGGGAGACACCAATATCCAATGATGTGAGCACCAACTCGCAAACTACAGGCTCCATCCTTAGAGGACACCAATAGTTGCGGACTACATGACCTATGAGGACACCAATCCTCTAAGCAAGCACCAAATCGTTGTATTCAAGAACTAACCTGAGAGGAGACTACGATCTCCTTTCCTTTCCCCATCCTACCACCCTTAGATATAGATATAGATGTTGATGTACATCTGTCACACTGTCTTCAGATTTGCATGCATAGTTCACTCTATGTTCTGTGCTATGCTTCGTTTCCTGCTGCACGCACTTTGACTTGGTCTGCTTCAATTCTACTCACAACTTTTCTTAATGTGAATTCTGCTACAGTTCTAATTCTGTGCATATACTCATCCACATGCTCCTTGGGATTTTCTCAGAATTACTCCTTATATCTACACAACTTCTCCTTGCTCTTATGTGTATCTTGTAACCTCGTGCACTTCTTCAATTCATGTTGCCTCTCATTCCTATGAGAATTTAATCTAACCCAAAGCTTGCAAATTTAGAATACTACTTCATTTGTTCTTCCAAGCTTACTTCTCATTCATCAATCTAACTCTTATTTATACTAAACTTGATCAATTGATATGTCCACAAGTTGGGGCTTATCTAAGTCGGTGACACCCCTTCTTCCTGTCACGTCCCCTCCCATCAATCCAACTCGAGGAAGGGAACATCATTAAAAATTTGGGTCATTTTTACTTCTCAGCCCCATTCATCATTAACAATTTTATAGCAAATAAAATCCAAACAAATATACATGTGTGCAAATGTATAATCAAACTAAACACAATGGAAATAAACTCTACACACATCTAGCATGCATTCAACATATTCATAACAGTCATCAAATAAAGACATTGCAGAATTAACACAAGAGAGTACTTATCTTGGTATGAAGTTGTCACGAGCAACTCGCTATGCAACTACAACATTCCACCCAACCATAGGCCAGTTGTGCTCATCAATCTCTCAACACAACTACCACCCCTGAGCTAGGCATGATTTCCACAAGGAAAAGGGAACAACAACTAACACATAGCCAATTCTATACACATCTTAGCCAAGCCAATCTACAACTAGGTTTATCAGGATGTTAAGGAAGTAGGAATGAAGAATTGCTAAGTTAGTGAGCTCATCCACAGAACTATTGGCACCTCTACAAAATTCAACTAGCTTGGCACCCACAATACCTACACACCCAACACAAGGAAGTATTCCCTTCACCACTCCACAGTCCCTCAGGCCATACCTTCCATTCTAGTGCTCTTTAGGGTGTGCATAGAAAAGTATCCAAAGCTCCAAGATCTTTGGTGAGGTTACACTCTTCACTAGGTTTATGAAGCCAATTCTAGATCCTAGACTACTCTGATCTAGTGACTGATCTAGACTACAATGTTAGGTTTTAAATAGGAGCATTCGACTCCATTCTAAACATAGGAAAATGGTCAAGTCAAAGCAGTGAACAAGATACTCAAGACCATCCTCCAATGAACTGTCAACGCCAGTAAGACTAACTAGCACATCATATTATACCCTACTTTATGGGATTACCAAACCATGGTTAAAACTGCTACAGGGTTTTATCCCTTCCAACTCATCCACAGAGTGGAAGCAATTACTCCGATTGAATGTGTAATACCTTTGTTAAATTTATCATTACAACTCTTACTCGAAACTTCCGCTTTAGAAGAAAATTTGATTCACTTCGAGCATCTAGATGAGTAACGTTGATATGCGGCCACAACAAATGGGGCACATAAGAAAAGGGTCAAAATTCAATATGATAAATCTATCCTACCTAGGATATTTTCCGAAGGTGAACTTGTCTTAGTTTATCATTAGGACAAAGAACCTTTGGGGGTAGGAAAATTTAAATCTATGTGGATGGGCCCATATATTGTAACCTATTTCTTAGAAAAAGGGCTTAAAAGTTAGCAGATTATGAAGGAAATAAGTTGTCGGAGCCAAGAAACAGGCTCTATCTGAAGAAGTACTATACATAAGTTTAGGTACTTTTTCTTGTATATAGTTGTATAGTTGTATAGTTTTGGCATATTTCTTATGTAGGTTTGTCGTTGACGTTTTCAGATATCGAATGGGATATTTTTAGGATTTGCGGATGGTGCTAGCCGTGTAAGTCAAGCTCTTGGTGTAGCTACGTGGGTGATTTATTCTCCTACAATTCAATTGGTTGTTTTGAGCGGCGCTTGTTTAAGGTTGGCTATGAATAATATGGCCAAATACAACACTGTGATAGAACTCCTTAGTGACGCTATTTTGAATGGTATCATATACTTAGAAGTTCATCTTGATCCACAATTAGTGGTTGCTCAGCTTAATGGTCAGTATAGAATCTGTGATCCTATCCTACTTCGTCAGTTGTTATGCATTCGGTTACTTGAGAGACATTTTATTTATATCACATAAAATCATATCCTAAGAAATCAAAACGTAATAGCTAATGGATATGTTAACTATGTTCTATATTGGCATTTGTCTCATCTATAAACATTTAAAATCAACATGTATATAACAAACATAACATAACACAATGTAAATACATGCCCAAATAAAAGTATGTCCATAGATAGATTTAAATTTTTCAAAATATAAAAATTTTATACATCACAAAATGTGGATCCAAAGCATGTCCAAAAATAGGTCACTCTAGCGCTCATAGATAAATAACTGACACTAATCCTATGGGTCACCTAAAACCTGACCCCTACGAAAATACATGACCATAGTAGCTACTTTTTGGAAGTAGTGGACCCAACCTCCTGGTACCCCTACCACCTGTCATTGTAATGCATCGGGCATATCAAGTATCCTAGTAGTAGAGACACCATCAGTTAATCCTCTCAAGTTTTGTCAGACACTCTCTAAAGTAGTCGTGACATCAACGACCTGCCCTTCCCGCAACCTCCGATGGTAACGAAGAGTTCCAACTAGATGGTCAGGTGCTATATCTAAAAGGTTGTTTAAGATGTGTCATTATCCATGAAAAAATAGATGTTTTCATTTTTAACTTATAAACAAAAAAATATAAAAATGAAAAAAATGAGACTTACCATTCATGCCCCGAGGGGACTACCATATCTGGATCATGACTCAAATATATTCCATGATAAGGATAGTCATCAATGGCCACAATCTGCGGCTCCCACCATGTAAAGTATTAGTCATCAAATGGCATGGCTATCTGGCCACCCCCAATTCGTATCATAAGACCTACCAATCTAACCATGGCAGGCTCTCTGAGGCTATGTCTATCTACTTTCACTCGTGGACTAAATGGTAGAAGCCTCTCAAAAAATAAACTGTAGAAAATACTACCAAACCTAAAGTTCTGCAACTTCCCTTGTTTGACCGAAGATAGTTGGGATTTCAGAAATCCCAATAAACATGTGCACCAATAAAAAACCATGGGTTCCATGCATCTAACTACATAGAACATTGGGAATTGAGATGACAGGTGTAAAGATTTGATCCTTGGACTCAGCCGATGGTAGCTAAGATAATCTTCATACGTTATATTGCTATGTCTCGAATCTGGAGCTATGAGCCTCTTTTCTGTGCATTCAACAAGCAATATATGGCGATGTATTCATCATTGGACATCCTTCCCACACTCCGAGGTTTGAAGCTTGGTACTTCACTTCAGCGGGATAATCCAGTAAGAAAATAGATATCATCCACCTCTATTTTTATAGGTTGCCCATCTAACATGAAACACTCGACATCTACATCCTAATATCCAATAAGCATTTCAAGCAACCTTCGTTGAGCTCGCATAGAAGGCACTTTGGAAAAATTAGTCAGACCACATTGATGAAGAGCTTCGAGGGCCTCATCGTCCTCCAAGACTTGGTCATCTAAGGCCTTGTGCTCCCTCTCTCTCCATTCAAGTGGCATCCTGCCCAAAAATCACAAGTTTTTAGCCATTTTTTCTCAAAAACTTAAGTTGCGGACATAGATGCAACATACAGAAGCAATAGTCACGCTGGATGCGACCCGTGGTTTTCTATCCCGCATCCATTGATGCAATCATTTAGGGCCTTATTAAAAGGAAAAAAAAATTGAAAAAAATTGCATAAAAAACACATAAATGGAAAGAGCAAGGGTTTAGCTCCTACATGGCATTGATGGCTCATCAAATGATGGATTGTAGCTCCCGAAATCAACGGTTGAATATCGAGGTAGTTTCTCCCAATTTCACCCAAGTTTTTCAAATTTTTACAAATGAATTCGTAGAAAGTTTTTTACCCTACCTTTTATTAATTTTTACTACCTACTTTTATATAGTTTTATTTTTCATTTGTAAAATAAACAAATTCTTTGGTGTTTTTTGGGTCATGTTTGGTGAGTTCTTTATCCAGGGGACATAAAAATTGTCGTTGGTGGTACTTTAAGCAGGTATATTGTATTTTAACTTGCATATAGGATAGGATTCCTGCCATTATGCATTTTACATCATGTCCCTCATTTTTTAACTTAGGTTATCTATGTGGAATTGTGACAATAAACCTTCTTTTGCGTATTATATGTCACAATTTTACATTTAAGAGCCTACTCATCCCATGAGAATCCTAGATTTGATCATGTTTTCCATTGATGTTCATGCTGCTTTCAATTTTAGGATTTGGGAGTCCCACCATAGTATTTCCTGACTTTGCGATGGAACTGCATTGTTTCCCCCACATCTTTTACTGGCCATTTCCCATAGGGGGACTCCCATCATAGAGTCTTCTTTAAGCTCTTTTCAAACTCTTTAAAAATTGAAAAGATTTACGAGTATGCTTGTCCTTTTCACACTCATTAAAAGGTTTGAAAGTACATCCATCTAGTTTAAGTTTAACATTTTTATGGACCGTTTTGGATTATTTACAAAAAAGGAATACTCTAGTTCTTTGTGGCTAGAAGAGTTCTTTCACTATATTATTTTACACTTTTTTGGACAGTGAAGACTAAATTTACAAAAAATACCACTTCAAAGCCTTCTTTAAAATTTCAGACTCTCTAAAATTGAAAATTCCATTGAGCACTAACTATTTCGGGCTCTATAAATCCATGGTTTGGTGCTGTTCAAATTGTAATTGCATATGCATTTATCCCACTTACACTTATGAGCCTGACATCAACTTCCATGATTTTAGCTTGTTGATAATCCTTCATCTCCTATCTCATTTTTGCTAAGCCTTGCATCATTTATGCTTTTGCAACCTGGACACCCTTTTTACCAGGAATAAGCATACCTAGAATGTCACTATCCTGCTCATGTTTCTTTAATTGTGAATAGATTTGTTCCATGCGCTTGGAACTAGTTTGATTGCCCCAACACTCATGTATTCCCTTGTACTATAGCATTTTTTTTCAATATTTAATAATATAAAAAAGAAAAAAAAATCAAATATTCCAAAAATGCAAATGGTAAAGAGTCATATTCTTACTATTGTTTGGCAGCAAGTTGCATCCCCCTTAAACTAAGCACATTGTTTCAAGTCATTACCTTTGCAGTTTGGGTTATAGATTGACCTTAAGAAGTTGAACTCATTTTTTTATATATCCACTGACTGGTTAATCTTCCAGTCATTGCAGAGTGGTCTTTGATGTATCATACGTCATTGACTGATATCATGTCTCTTCTTGAGTCAATGATTCCTTAGTCAATTATCGTGTCGTGCTTATCTTCAAGGGAAGTCTTTTCCTAATTCGACCATTCCTCAGAACTCTTGACTTCAGTTGTCAGCCTTCCTGTATCAAGTAAGTTTCGGTATCTTCATTCTATTAAGCAAATCTTTGGCCTCCTGCTACTACATCGTGTTGGATGATGGGGGATTCCCTAATGTCGTCCTTCCAACATTTCACATCCCATCGAATCCAAAACTTATATTCTGGGATTGTGATCCAAAGTTCTTTTAGTACCTTGGATCTTGCAGTCATCAGTGGCAAGTTTTGCTTGCTAACAACTATGGGAATACACCAATGTCCCCTGATTGTTAGATTTTGGAAGTGTTAGACGTCAAGGCCTTTATTCACACTTGTTATATTGTACTAGGTACCTTGCTTCTCATTATCGTTATTGGTGATTTGGCTCGCGTATGTTAACGATACGTCGATATACATTAATGACTGGTAATCACACAGTTTCTTACTATGTTTGACCTCAAGACACTTATTCACATAGTTTAGACTCGTACCAGTTATGCTTGGTTTGAATACCTTCAGTCTATATATAGCATCACATCAATATGCTATCACTCAGGTTGCATTGGATTGCCACTTATTTTTTGCATTGATTCTCATGAAGATCGCTCTATTCAGTGATATTTCCATAGATCTCCATTCGATGTTGAGACATAGATCCACTTTGTATCTTCATATCTATGTTCTACTTTTGACATGGATCCCCTTTGTATCCACATGGCCATGGCCACTGCATCTATATTTCTTAGGTCCACTATATACTTGATACGATGACCATGTTTTTTTCATTTCTAAGCATGGGTATGCCTACCTCGGGAAGAGAGTTCTAACTTGTTCTGTTGTTGGTTCCCTGCTTATGGTTGGTGTCTGACTACTTCTATCAGGTATACCATGTACATACTCTCTATATTTATAATTTATTTCGGCCATCAATTGTCCTTCTGACCTCACACATTAAGGGGCATCTATTATAACATGATTTTCCACATCTCTGCAACATGCCGCTTTTAGTTGATTTACATCATTGAAGACTCCCTTACCCTGTTATGGTTCAAACCCCATTATCCCTTCTCATTCAAACCTTCAAAAATCCTAATTTTATACACAGACACGACGTGTGAGTGGATAACCTGCGTCCATGTGACCTTACAGTGTTTAACCTGTGTCCCTACAGTTTTGAAGGTAAAAAATAAAATAATTTTTGGCAAATGTGAAAAATTAGATTCACAGTTATTCAACTGTTCTTTTCCCATAAATAACTAATAGAACTTCCCTAACTGCATCCCCAAAAGTATAAGAGATTCAAGAGGAATCATGTGAAGGAGGAGGAGAGAGGAATAAAGCACCCTTATGATGCTCTTTCGCATATTGAAACCATAAACTCTATTCCCAGGTCTGGAATTAAAACCCCCAAATCTAGAACTATGTATTTCCAACATTCTCCATTTCTTTCTTGCCAAGAAACTATCATATTGTTTTCTTTGGGCATGCCTTTGGAGTATTGAATAGGTGTGTATGTGTGTGGCCTGGAACAAAGGAACTCAGTATCCAGTTTTAGAACAGTGCCACAACTGAGAATAGGTGAAATATATCTTGTATCTTGTTGTTATCTTGTATAAAGAACTATCTTTCCTTTCAAGTGGTGTGTTGATATCTTGTTATTTATTATATTGAAAATTCAGCAAATTTATTCTTAAAGTTATAGCATCATGATTCATTCTATAGGTCAATATTATATGTCAAGATTAAGCCTTGTGTGTCGATTTAGTGCCTTATAGTAGCCTGAGATGGACTCAAGAAACTTGGATAAGGATCTTGATTTGGACTCAAGAATGGTTAAGCTTCATGTGTTGAGGCAAGTTCTCTGTATGTCAAAGGGATTATGTTGTACAGTCTTGCTAAGTCAAGACTAAGGTCTTATGTGTCAAGACAGATCCTCATGTGTTGAGGTGGTGCATCATGTGTTGAGGTGATGCTTTGCATGTCGAAGCATGTATGGTGTGTGATGTACTACTAACAATGGAAGTCTCCCCTAGGGACTGGCCACCCCTAGAGTGAATTACTTTAGCATATAACCATTTGGAACAATAGTAGGACAATATGATCACACCATTGGGAAAATATTCTTAGTATATTTGATATGATAAATAAGCTAGATCATGTGGACCATGCAGATAAGACAAGAGATAAAGATGAGATGTGATAAGATATGAGAGAATTCAAATTGCACATAAAATAATCAATTAAGAGATAATTTGAATGGTTAAAATTCAGTAAATGAAAGGAAAACTCAAATTGATCACTACAATGATGTTAAAAAGAAAGAATCAGTTAAAGAGATTTAACTAAGTGATAACAAAGAAGATCTAGTTAAATAAGTGTTATTGCATGACGACACTTATGTTAAACTAAAAGACAACACTTGAGTTGTTGTCACCTACCCAAATTCTGATAATATTATTTTATTCACGAAATACTTTATGTTAAATTTTAATTACAAAGTTTTGTAATTATGACCGAGTTTGGTCAAGGATGAATGTAATTACTGATTATTATTATTTAATAAATTAAAATAGGAGACAAACACCCAAGGGAACTGTTAAATGAGTGTTCACTGACCCACTAGGAGGAATGGAAGCTGTTAGAAGGTATGGGACAGATGGAAGCATTTGCACTCCACCACTAGCTGTTGTTTATGGGACAACTACCCCTAAATTTTTGGCATTATCCCCCAGGTGGGTGGAATAGAGCATGCATCTCATTAATGACCAATTAACCACTAAAAGGCCTAGGCAGCCTAGATAAGGCAATTCGAATTGGGCAGGTAGCCCCCTTACAATATTTTCTGCATAAATATTCCTCAAGTGCATCAGGTGATCACTGAGAGATTCGAATAGGGAGGCTATGTGAGAGTGCAACTGTGAGTCTGCTAAATATACTGAGAAAGAAAACCAGAGGTGCTGGTGCAGGTCTCTTTGACTGCTAAGTCTTGAGGACTGGACAATCTACATTCCATTGCAAGTTGATGTACTAAGGCTTCTACAGAATCTTCCTCCTGGTGGTTCAGTGAATAGGCTCGGAGGTCCTAAGGCAAGTAAAATTGGTTGTCTTTGGGAATAGGTTGGATGGAACAGGTTCCTTGGGCTGTTTGTTTCTCCTACAATCAACCAGGTTTTACTGTTCTTACTTTGTTTACAGTTAAATGTTTCTGCATAGTAGAATTATTAAACTCAGTCATGTAAAAGAAATTATTTTATTTTATTATCTAAGTATGATTTTGAATGAAAAAGTTTTGTGAAATGATTGAATCTATAACCATCTCTATATTTTTCCCCACGTTGTTATTTGCAT
This sequence comes from Larix kaempferi, assembly GCA_027924585.1. Lineage (NCBI taxonomy): Eukaryota > Viridiplantae > Streptophyta > Pinopsida > Pinales > Pinaceae > Larix > Larix kaempferi. The sequence goes on from BSBM01000289.1 coordinate 12,460,062, forward strand.
CATACTCCAGTTAGAGAAGTAAATTAAGAAAGATAAGTGATAGGCAGAATGCCATTGATTGGAAATATGAATACAACAGTGCTCTTGTTATAATTCTGCGATATATTTAAACACAGTAAACATTACAGTATAGTATAAACAGCTGTATAGAATTAATCTAATTCTTACATGAAAGAAAAACACATTATGTTTCTGCACAGTTCTATATATTTCCTTTTAACTCTATCTAGTTTAGATAGTAATCACATGCATTTCAATATTATACATTTCATGTTTTCAAAGCATTTACATTTTAAGAATTATAGCAGCTGCAAAATTAATCTCTGTACAAATTTAATTATAAATATACACATATTATTTCTTCACTAACTATCACTTCTGATTTCATTTATTAAATATCTGCACAGTAGCATCAAACCCTAAGTTATTACAAGACTTAGAATCCGAGTGATTTTTGGTACACAATTTATAAATTTCTTATCAAGCCATTCATGGTAAACTTCAAATAATTATTTTATAACATACCTATTATCTAACCCTAAACAACATTCTAGTTCTAACTTACTAATTCTCGTATTGAGAATACAACAAGATGTTTAAACATCAAATATTTTCACTTAACCGAAAGTATAAATTGTTCAAACCCTAGTAAGAAAACATACACTGTATCGAAACTATTTGATACATAGGTTAAGTCTCGGGTACAAAAGCTCTGTACAAGTCAGATAGCAAATGAAAGCTACAGGTAGGGTTTCATTTGTGAAACAAAATAGCACACTGTGGCATAGCCATTCCAAAAACCTAAATATCAACAACGATGACGAAGTACAGGAAACAACTATCTACAGACAACCTTGTTGTTCGGCACCACCTTAACAATTATTTACATAATATCTCAACCATTACTTTAAAAACACAGTGTTCCATTTCAAAAAACGAGCCATTGTTTATAAGTGCAAGAGAACCCTAGGTTCTTGGTTTTCACATTCAAAAGTATAACAGAGTTTACATTACGGACCTGTCAAGGTTCCCAACATTACATAGAATTTTAATCCTTATCAACCAAAACGTTAAAACGAGGTCAAGATCCACAAACTACACAGGGTTTTACCCTTGACTTTAGCAGCACAAAAACGAGTGCGAAGTTCTTATCAACGACACAGCCAAGCATCAAATAGCCAAGTAGCAACTTAAACAAATGAAGGCTATCCTCTATATAGTATGTATCAAAATAAGACTTTAAAACAGAACACTCGGCCATCACCGAAACAAGGTCGAATAGTTCCAACTCTCGGCACACAATAGTCACCATCAAAACCATGCAAAAGGGCACCTACAAGGTTTCAAGAACCACTGGAGCTTAGAAAGAAGCAGTAGCAGCATGCTCATTCTCCAATCTTATGCATAATAAACCTCCTACGAAATGGGTACCTTCCAAAATACAATTCGAAGGGTTACAAAACAAGAAAACGCTATTATAAAAACAAGTAACACAGTATTAGTTTCATTATCATCAGAACTTACCATTAGAAATGAAGCCTTGAACTTTGGCACACCACACAATAAAAACGACGAAGCCTAATGGCACTTGATAGCAACCACGAATTAAACACAAAAGATCTTTTCACAAACTGGAGGATCGAACCCCAGTTCAACTATGAATTCAACAACTGACAGAAAAAAAACCACACACAACTTCCATGTTGTATCGTAGTGCTATGGCACAAGATTGAGCCTGCAACTATTAATAAATATCCCTCATAGGTCCAAGGTTCGAAACCGAGGAAGGATTCCTCCTCTCAACCAACTCCAAAACCCTACATTGCAGCAGACGGTCGGCTCCACGACCTTCCACCAAAAACACAACAATGAATGCCGAAAACCATTTTTTCCATTACTTACCAATGCGTGAATAGGGTTTCATTCACAGCCCCAGATCTTGCAAAGATCAACGGTGGGAGATCTGCCCGTTAAGGCACGTTGATTTTCGAACCACGATTGGAATCAATATTGCATTGATTACTTCATCTACCAATTGCCAAGTAAGCAGATCGGGAGCCAGTGCATGGCACAGCTTAGCTTGTTGTGATGCTCATTACAAACACAAACCATGTGAAGACCTTACAACTGGGCTTCCACATCACTTAACCGTGGAACGACGTTAATGCTAGGCCTGTCAACACCATATTGGAAAGCATGCCAATATAATACCCTGTCAACATCAAACTAATTGCATTGTTAGACCCGTGGATCGTATTTCATATTAGTCTCTATAGTTTATAGTTATGCATCGTAACGTTTGTATTGTATGCCAATGTTTGGTGTGATTGTATAATCACTTTATAATGTTAACATTTCATTACTAACACTCGTATATAGATATATAGAATAAAGCTTAGCCATATATATATATATTGTTAATCATTTGTTAAATGGAGACCATAGATATAGTTAGGATTCTAGCTATGCAAAAGTAGATTTAGATACTATATACATTATATATTTCACACAATAGCAATGAATTTCCAATTCATAATAATAGTGTGAGCCTATAGGTATAGATAAGTGATACACATTTTAATATGATAGTCATGTATTGCAAAGTTTAATTGATAGATGTAATACCTAAGGCATAGTTTAAATGGTGACGTTATACACTATAATGTTGAGTTCATATCACAAGCACTAGTCACTAGACCGTTCATATAGTAACTGTGTAATGATAATCAAATAATGAATTCAAGACTTAGAATAGTTTAAGTTCTGTAGAATTAAGACGTAATGATAGTTCCAAAGTATAAACACTATTTTCTACAAGCTTTCTAATAGCTTTATCAATAGATATTGGTATCATTGTTTTGATAATAATGACAATAGTCATATGATAATAATTGCAACATTATAACAAACACTTGGACGACGTGAAATTATAACACTGAAGAGTTTTGTAAGTCAGCACACAAACTAGATTTAGAACCAAGCAATTATACATCCAGTAACCTGTTTCGCAAGGAAGTACTTAGCATTGTAATATTACATTGGCGTTGAATTGAAAGACACATGTACTCTTAACACATGTTGTCGTAGAAATTCTTACCTATGGTCTGCACATGGAAACAGGATTCAAATGCTTTAGCTAAACGTAGCTAAGTAAACTCCATGGTACCTCGTAGGACCCCTTTGTCAACATACAAACAAACTGTCAGCACTTCATCAAGAACATCATAATAGTATAAACTATGTACAGCATGTAATCATAATTAGAACTTAAGCAAATCTGTAAACTATATTCTTATGCATAATCATAAAAGGATCTTTCGTTAAGAAGATTAGCATCCGTTTAAATCTAAAATAGCAAATACAAATATATCATATTTTATTTGAGAAGTATGACGTGTCATCGTTATTGATTATCTAAGTTAAGAAATTTAATTAATTTATATGTTCCGCATTAACAACTTCGATAATTATTGCTATTATAAAAAAAATTAAATTTTGGTATTTTTACGGGATGTTACATGTGGTATCAGAGCTCATGTTCGAACTCTAGGCCTGAAAAAGGTCCAAAAACACGCAGCAGGAAATTTATTTACACCAGAAATATTACGAATTAAAATTTAAATTATTTGTATTATACATAAATTATTTTAAGTTACAGGTATGAAAGGATCAGCTGAACATTTAGAAAACAGATTTCAACCCAACAATCATAGCACGGGACAGAATTATGAAGAAGAAGTCCATGGTGAATTAAATGACAATTCGTCGGAATTATTATGAGCCTTTCAAGAGTTAAAGGCAGAAATCAGATCTGTAAAACAAGACAATGAGAAAATTCTAAAAGCACAAGAAGAACTAAATCAAGTACTGTTCGAACATTGCCCAACTAACAAACAGGATAAAGAAATTGAAAATACCTCCAAGATTGAATATTTACCTCATTGAGACAGGGGTAAGAAAATGAAAACTGATGATGCAAACAACATTTCAACATCATCAGAAGCTGCCCATGAAAAACGGAAAAGAAAAGAAATTATTCAAGTGATAGCAGCGAAGGAGACTACAAACCCAAAAGAAAAAGTCACAAACAGTATGAACAGATTTCAGGGGAGTTTAAGAAAATCAAACCCCCAACCTTCAATGGTGAAACTGAGAAAGGAGAGACAACGGAAGCTTGGCTGTCTGGCATGAAGAAGTACTTCCAAATTTATGATTACTCAGAATCATTGAAGGAAAAGATGGGAATATACAACTTGATTGGGAAAACAGATATTTGGTGGCAAGACATCAAAAAAGTGAAGGGCGTCAAAGAAAAGGATGTAAATTGGAGCACTTTTAAAAGATACTTCAAGAAAAAGTTCTTATCGGAACAATACCATGAAGAAAAATCAAAGGAGTTCTATGACTTAAAGCTGGGAAGTATGAACATGAAAGAGATGAACAGTAAATTTTTTAATTTACTGAGATATGTACCGTACCTTGTGGAAGAAAAACCAAAGATCCAAAGATACCTGAGTTGTCTACCTTTCAACATCAAGGATAAAATCGAGTATGAAAATCCAAAGACCTTAGAAGAGACCATGAGAAAAGCAACTTTCTGTTATGACACTAATCGGAAAATAGAAGGAATATCAAATTGGAAAAGTCATAAACCCAACAATTTTGAGCTGAAAAAGAAAAATTTCAGGTTTAGTGGAAATTCTGGTTTCCAAAAGAAAAAATTTCAGAATCAGAATTTTCAAGGAAACAATCCCAGAAACAGTCAGTGGTAGAATTTACAGCTCCTAGAAACACTCCCAATGCTACCAGAACTAATGATCAAAAGGCAGCTATCAAATGTTTTGAGTCTCAAGGTCCTCATTATGCATCAGAATGCCCCAAGAGGAAGCGGACAGCTAACAATATTCATTCCATACAAACTGAACCTACTGTTGGAGACTTGGCAAGGGAGATGCCCAGAATTAATGCAACACTCAACAACAAACAAGCAGATCATCAAGCATCTATGGTAGAGGTTGAAGATATGCTACAAAACCATCCTGTTACTATTTTGATTGATCCAAGTGCTAGCTTAAGTTATATATCACCAAATATTGTAGAAAGTTTTAAATTGAAAACAAAAAAATTTAGTAAATCCTGGTTAGTTAGACTAGCAACAGGAACAAAAAGGAAAGTATCTGATTTGATTGAAAGTTGTGATTTATCCATGAATCAGTTAAAGACACAAACCAAGTTGAATGTTTTACCTTTAGGATCCTATGATATCATCATTGGAATGGACTGGTTAGAAACCCATCATGTCATACTGAATTGTTATGAGAAAAATTTTACATGTTTAAATGATGAAGGAGAAACTGTAGAAGTAAAAGGTATTCCAAGAAAGACATCCCTTAGACAGATTTCATCCATGCAAGTAAAGAGGGCAGTTAGAAAAGGATGTCAATTGTTTGCAATAAATGTAGTAAATGATGAGTTTATTTGTAAAGCGGACAAACTGAAACTAGAAGACATACCTGTCCTAAAAGATTTCAAAGATGTTTTTCCTGGGGAGATTCCAGGATTACCTCCTAAAAGAGATCTAAACTTTACCATCGAGTTAATACCAGGACCAGTACCGAATTCTAAAGCTCCATATAGGATGAATATACTGGAATTAAATGAGTTGAAATCACAGTTGAAGGAACTGATTGATAAAAACTATATAAGACCCAGCGTGTCTCCTTGGGGATCACCTGTTATATTTGTTAAGAAGAAAGATGGTACCCTAAGACTGTGCATAGATTATCGCCAGCTGAATAAGATGACAATCAAGAATCGATATCCGTTGCCCCGCATAGATGATCTATTTGATCAACTGCGTGGAGCAACGATATTTTCAAAGATTGATTTAAGGTCAATATATCATCAAGTGTGTGTGAAGGATGAGGACATTTTCAAAACAACCTTTAGAACTCGATATGGACATTATGAGTTTGTAGTCATGCCATTTGGCTTGACTAATGCCCCGGCTATATTTATGTGTTTAATGAACAATATTCTGCACAAATATTAGGGTAAGTTTGTTGTTGTGTTCATAGACAACATTTTAGTGTATTATAAAAGCAAAGAAGAGCATGACGAACATCTGCGTATTATCTTACAAGTTTTGAGAGATCATCAACTATATGCTAAGTTTAGTAAGTGTGACTTTCACAAGGATAAAATTCAATATTTAAGACACATAATTTCCAAGGAAGGAATCTCGGTTGACCCCGACAAGATAAAATCCATTAATGATTGGTCGGTCCCTAAGGATGTGTCGGATGTAAGATCATTTATGGGTATTACTGGATATTACAGAAAATTTATAAAGGGTTTTTCAAAGATTGCAAACCCCATAACCTCCTTATAGAAGAAAGGAAAGAAATTTGTGTGGGATCAGAAATGTTCAGACAGTTTTAAGAAGCTAAAGGAATTATTAACTACAGCACCTATTCTGAGGATAGCAGATCCTAATAAGGATTTTATAGTATGTACTGATGCATGTAATGACGGACTCGGTGGAGTCCTAACACAAGAGGGACATGTTGTTGCATACGAATCTAGAAAGCTGAAAATAGAATGAGAATAACTACTCTACTTACGATTTAGAGTTATTAGCAGTAATTCACGCTTTAAAAATGTGGCGTCACCACCTTATTTGCATAAAATTTACCTTGTTGACAGATAACATGGGTCTGAAATATTTATTAGATCAGACAAATATGAACGCTAGACAAGCTAGATGGTTAACTTTTCTAAGTGAATATGATTTTGAAATTCATCATATTAAAGGGAAAGAGAACAAGGTTGTTGATGCATTAAATTGTAAAGCAAAACTGAATTTTATTTCAGCCATCAGTACTTACTCAACAGATTTAGAAAATCAAATCCTTGAAGGGAGTGAAACGGATGAAGAATACAGAAAATTACAAGAAAATACAGCAAATAACAATTCTGAAAATTCTATGGCAGATTACAGTTTGAAGGAAAATGGACTGTTATTATACAAAAACATATTGTATGTACCCAACATACTAGAAGTAAAAATTCTGATTTTAAATGAGATGCACAAAAGCCATTACACTGGTCATCCAGGTTATCAGAAAACCATCACTATGCTACGAAAAGAGTACTATTGGCCCAGAATGAAAGATGAAGTAGCAGAGTACATAGCTAAGTGTTTGGATTGTCAAAAAGTGAAGGTTGAACATCAACATCCGGCTGGACTGTTGCAGCCATTGCCTATACCTAGCTGGAAATGGGAAGTGATAAGCATAGACTTTATTACCGGTCTACCCAAAAATCAGAAACAAAATGACTCTATCATAGTGGTAGTGGATAAACTCAGCAAGGCAACACACTTTATACCTGTGAAGACTACTCATGAGGCTCCAGACATTGCAGAAATATTCATGAAGCAGATTTTTCGATTACATGGTATACCGAAAGTGATAATTTTAGACCGTGACTCTAAGTTTACAAGAAAATTTTGGAGGTCTTTGTTTAAGGGTTGAATACAACCTTAAACTTCAGTACAACATTTCATCCACAAACGGATGGACAGACAGAAAGAGTGAATCAGGTATTGGAAGACTTGCTAAGGATGTATGTTAAGGATCAGCCTAGTAAGTGGTAAGACTACTTGCATTTAGAATAATTTGCATATAATAACCATTATCATGCATCAGCCAAGCTTAGCCCTTTTGAAATTCTTGATGGTAGGAAATGTGATACACATGTTTCTTGAAATGATCCAGTAAATAGAGTTATTTTAGGACCTGAATTGTTGCAGGACCATAACGGAATGCTTCGTCACTTTGACAAATCTTTATGATAAGAATGAACCCATCCAAAAGAGAGCATTGAAGAACAAGATTCAAAATATGAAGATGGAAAAGGATGAAGTTGTGTCTTCCTTCTTCACAAATATCTCTCAAGTAAGAGATCAACTCATGAGCATTGGTGTGACGGTCGATGATGACGATATCATTCAGACTGCTTTCAATTGTCCTCCATCTTCATGGGAGAAATCATTGGCTAAAGTGAATGGTCGATAAATGCAACCTAACTTTGAGAGGTTGTGGCATGACTACATACAAGAAGAAGGGAGAATCCAGAGCAAGTATACTACCTCCAAAGAAGAGAACCTCGCTCTTGCGGCATGGATGAAAAGAGGTAAGAAATCTCATAAGAATTTTTCTCATCAAAAGGAGAATGAATTCAAGAACTTTGATAAGTCTAAAGTCGAATGTTTCAATTAGAATAAGAAGGGCCATTATGCAAGAAAATACCGTTCAAAGCAAAGAAGAAATTTCAAGGGTAGGTTGCATGCTTCTACTACTATAGAAGATGATCCTACAAGGAATAGTTCATCCAATTGTTACAACGTAATTTTCCACCTTGTGAGCATCAACACTCTTTGGCCTAGAGGATCCATTCTACTGACTCAGATCCACTTTTTATCCTCCATAGACACTATTTTTTCCCTATTTTTTCATCTGTACGCTAACTGCATCATAACAGTGGGCGTACCCATGAGTTGCATCACTATAGCCCGCGGGTAGCATGTAAAAAGGTAGAAATCGCTAGTTAATTACTTTTTACTCCCAAAAAGCGGTCATTGGGTGACCTTTGACCCTCCATCTACCCCAAAAATTCCTCGATGTGTCCTTACATCTACCTTTGAGAGGACTATATATTGAGCACATATGGCTTATGGATGGGAGTAGAAAAGGAGAGCAAGAGAACACTAGTGGATTTCTGCCCTATCTTGAGTCTACACTCATTGATCCTTATAGTTGTGAACCCTTTATGTTCACCTTCCAAACTCCTATCATAGTTTGAGTTTGCCATTCCATGGAGGATTGAATAGGTGGAGGCACAAGTGGATTGACCCGGATCTTGGTTCAAATTGGTTTCCGACAAGAGGTAGTTTCGCATTGTACTTCTTGTTATTTATTAATAGAAATACTCATATTCTCGTCCATTAATGTTGTGAATGTGTTTATATTACATTGGGTTGCATTTACTTATAATATCATGGACCACTGCTATTGATGATGTTAATGTCATTTATATATTATATGCGCTTTTTGTATATTGGTTTTCAAGACTAATTTGCAAATTCAAGTGCACGGATTGAAAGCTCTAACGGGGATCTACATCAAATGTTTGGATCGAGGTTGGTTGTCTTCTTCATTATCTTAGCATTGTCATTTATATAGCATTGCATTGGAAACTAAGTTAATTTCTGGTAGTCAGCTGTCTGTTGTGGTCCACCCCAACCCATAGGAAGTTTACTCCAATACAGAAATGGTGACTCCGCTAGGGAAAACATCTATTTTTGGAGATTTTTTGAGCATTAGTCCTTATTTAGAGTTGTTGTTTGTCGAAGCTCTGTGTCATTAATTGGCTGTTATGATACTCTATAGAAAACACCATTTTTCTGAGCCATTGGACTCTCTGGTTGCTCATTTTCTTTTCCTTACCTGCGGGTGAGCTTAGCTCTGCCCGCGTTTACCTGCCTCTGTCTGAACTATAGCCCGCACTTGTACCCTCAGGTTTTCCTTCGATAGTAGCGTACAACTCCGGCTTTGTTTGTTTCATGACATTTGGTTGTTGCTGGGTTGATTCTAAGTGTTTCTAAGTCTTCTTTGGCCTTGTTCCTGACCGTTCCAAGCCTTGTTTGTGACCAGAACTCCTCTTTTCTCTTGGTTTGAGCCTCATTGGTTTTTACCCATTTTTAATTTGTAAGCTCATTCCATTGGCTAATTCTTACTGTTTAGGTTCCGCTAGGTTGTCTGAGTGATCTCCCTTGCATTTCTGTAACTAAATAGTAGGATTTTGCTTGCATTTTTCATTCCATTATATTGAAAAATACAAAAACATAGTTTTGCATTTTCCTTTCATTTATAAGTGAAAATACAAAAAAAAAAAAAATTACTTTTATGTACTGCATTTTGCATTGAGTGCTTGCTGCTTTCATTTAGGTTCTGCTATGCATCGAAAATATAAAAGAGTTGCATTTTTTATTTCGAAACTATTGGATTGATTTTGCATGTCAGTGACATCGTTTTTATTGGATAGATGAGTCTAGAGTTTGATGATTTTGCATACTATTGAGTCATCTACATCACTAGTTTCATGACCATATCCTTTGAGTAACCACAGCCATTAAAATTAACGCTTAATCTAAAATTGATTAAGACGATTTTATTTATAGGGTACACCAACTAGCATAGGTTTAGAGTCTTGGAATAGATCATTGTGAGTAAACAATCAAAGACTACTAGACGAAACATTATGTGTCTAACCAGGGAGTGTTGAAATCCATGGTATACATCGATGTTCTCAGGAAGCTCTACTCATACTAGAGTTAAGCACGAGGTCACAAGAGGTTGGTTGCGGAGATATCCCTCCAATATCGGCTGAATGTGGGAGATATTTCCAGGGTTCATTCGTATCTGGGGACTCTTGGGGGATTTGACCCTCTTGAGTTTCGGGCTTAGCTACCCTGCCCATACGACGGATCCCACCTGCGACTGTCCCCATGAGCATTGGTTATACTGTAGTGACCATAATTGCTTTACCTAGGTATCGCATACGGTACTTGCAGTGGTTATATTGTTTGTGTCCTGAGTCAGATAGGGGTCGAAAAACACAATTACTGTTGTATAGGGACTTGACCCTGTGCATGCAGTGAAGTGTGGGGGCCGTTATAACTGATTCTATTACCTTCGGCTATAGTTTGGGAGTCTCAAGCCTCTCCTAGGAGAGACATACCGGCTCTAGTGTCAGGAGCTCATTGAGCCACTTTGTTTGTCTACTCTTGGTTGTAGTTTCTCTAGGTGTGTGCTTTTGATTTACTATTTTTGATCGATATTTTGGCCATTAGGGGACATTGTGATTTTATATTCTCTCCAGAGATATCGTGGCCCAGAGTCCTACTCTCCATCGATCCCGCCGGTTGGCTGGTTTAAAACCATTTGAGCTTTCACGCTGTGTTGTTACGGGACGTCGGCAGGCTCCCTCTGAGTCTTCGAATTCTTACGAGACATACGTCCTATACATCATGACTGTTGCACATTCTGATACTGAAGAAATCCCTACGACTCCATCGGGTAGATTCGAGCATACTTCAGACACCCCTACTCCTTGCGAGGTGTGGGGGGTGATCCACCTAAAACTCAAAGTAATTTGTTTGGTCCGGATCCACCCGAGGACGACCCGTTCGATCCTTCGTTTCCACATAATTATATACACGGGATGCCAGAGTTACATGATGACACTGGTCCTATGATCAACCCTACCACATTCTCTTTCGGTATGGTAGTCACGCTGGCACTAACCATAGTGTTAGTCACACTGCACCCATTGGGGGTAATACCCTCACCGGAGGCACCACGTTGTCCACTCACACACATAGTATGGGGACCGGTCACATTCCTCCTAACAATGATAATGTTGGAAGACGGCCGCCTCCTAGGACTACCCAACCCAATAGGAACACTATTCACAACCTGACTCGCCATCTACCACCTAATACACATGTCGCTACTCGTCAACCTACGACCACTTTCACAAATGTTAACGCTCCTCCAAACCTCGGTAGTGGACATATACAGCATAATTTTACATCCGCTGCCGCTACTAGTAATACTAATGTAGAAGGTGGGAATATACCCTATCCACATGGTCATAACACCACCATTCCTGCTACTAGTAACACCAATGTTGGGGCTAGGAATACATCTTATGCTTATGGACACCACACGACTACTCATGCTAATCCTAATACTTAAGCTGGGGGTGGGAACATACCCTATAATCCTGGTTATTACAACACAATTCCCGCTATGAATAGTATGTATATGCCCCATACTTATGGTGGGAACCCTTACTACAATACAGTCGGTGTTGGCCATCAGTACAACCCACCTCAATATGGTGCACAAAACACATATATGCCTGCCTACTCTCATACGGTTCAAGTCGGGGGAAGTTATCAACCTTATGGCCATGGTCACGCTTATGGTTAGACAAGTCCATATAATTAGCAGTTTAATTCTCATGGTCAAGCGTTTGGTCCTTCCTATCCTTCAGGTTCTTATAACCAACCTTTTATGGGAGCTTTTAATCAATATTTACAGCCGCAGCTCCTGTTCCTTGCACATTTGAATCTTCCGGATCTTTCGAAGCTCACGAATGATCCAGTATGTCACGACCCTAGTTGGCCTCCGGTTCCTACCAAGATTCCTTCGGACATTCCTAAGTTCGAGGGGAAAGGTGGTGAGGATCCGGGTGATCATGTCACAACGTTTCACCTTTGGTGCTCTTCCAACTCATTGAACCACGATTCCGTTAGATTACAACTATTTCAACGCACCCTCACGAGGGCAGCTGCGAAGTGGTATGTCAAGTTTCCTGGGAACACTTATAGGGGATTCAATGAGATTTCTTTGGTTTTCTTGGATCATTTCCAGTTGCCGATTAGTTAGGATATTGGTACTGAACTTTTGTCTACTTTCCATCAGAATAAGGCCACACATATTTATGACCACGTTCAAGAGTGGCGTCGATGGAAGCGACTAGTGAAAGCCAACATTCCTCCAGAGTTTCTATTGGAATGGTTCCTCAAGTCTCTACTCCCGTATATTGCTAAGGATGTTTCGATGTCCGGTATTATGACTAAGGAACAAGCCATCTTAAAAGTCCAGCAGTTGGATTTATTATACTCTCAGTCTGGCATATTGTACGACATCTTCCCTGACACACCGCGAACAAGACATGAGCCCAAGATAGTTCTTGGACCACATGTAGATGGCATTGTTGGATCCGCAAGTACTCTCCCTATATATTTGGTGGCTAATCAAATGCAAAATTTGTCTCTAAACCAGTCTACTCCCAGACAGGTTCACACCTTGTCCACTTCCACCCCATCGTCCGATGTACACACTGTGCAAACGACTAAACCATCGAGTAACCAGCAGCCTGGTGGTAAGAATAAGGGGAGAAATAACCGTAAGGGTGGAAACAATGGGAACAAAAATAGCAATCACAATACCCCTCGTAAGGAGAATGCCAACCCTCCTCGGGAAGGAGGAAATGCTGGTGAGGACGGTAAACCTAGGCGTAAGGTGAAATTTCCTTGTAAGCTTTGTGGGGAAGATCATCTTACTCACTTGTGTCCTCGGATCGAAGAAGCATCGAAGCATTTGGCACAAAGCTCAACTGTGTTGAAGGATCCCCTCCCTCATCATCATCAAAACATGGCTTCACATGCTCCCACTGCTGGTTATGGACCTAATGAGACTCCTACGTCTTCTTCCAATACTAGTGGTTATGGATGTGTGAACATGGTCCAATCGGAGGTTAGTGTTGCTACTCGTCGATACAATTATGGGGCACCACAACCTAATATGGGGAATGAGCCTCCCCCTCCTCCAAATAATTCCTTGCATATCAAGAAGCCCTCTATTATGCCTCGGATACTGAAAGGTGTGCTTAAGCTCTCTACGCATAATCCCAATGCCCGATCCGCCCAAAACTACTCCATTGTATACGATTTGGGCCAAACTCCATGTGCTATGTTGGCTCTTGAAGTTCTATAGGCATGTCCTTCTCAAAGGCATTCCCTTTTATGTGCATTAGGAGTTCAAGACGGAGGGAGTCCCAACGTAATCAAGTTTCACACTACCGATGTGCAACCTCTCTTACCTTACCACATGGCTTTTCAAATCCATGTGGAGTGCCTTAAAACTTTTGTCAAACGAATGGTGGTTGACAAAGGTGCTTCCGCGTCAGTGATGTCATTAGCTTGTTGGAAAGCTCTTTTCGAGGAAACAATTTATCTCTGAGCACAAAACTGTAAATTAAAATAATGTATCTTCCATTATTTTTCAACCAAGGGTTCATCCCTGAATCTTATACATCTAAAACAAGTTTATTTTAAAGGATACAATGAAATGCTGCAAAAACAAAGTATCAAAACAACCGAGGGTTTTAACCCCTAGATACTTTTCATTGGTTCCAAAGATATCCAACTTTTGGCAACACTGTGCCAAGAACCAAGCACCAAACCCTCGTCATGTTTCAAACGCCGACCACAACTAAACCAGGAGGACATACAAGGTAAGGAACTGCCGAGGCTTACCGGTGAACAAGTAGCGTTCTTCCACCAAGATCAAACTCTGCAACCTTTTGACGAAGTAAAAAACCTTCCACAAAACCCTTAAGCGTTTAAACAAGAAACTACAAAGATAATTCTCATTGCAAACAAAAGAGCATTAACTTTTAAGTGGAGGCGTTACCTATGCATTAGAGCTTTGAGTAAAGTGACATCTTCATCCATGAAGGATCGATGAAGCTAGCCATCAAGCTCAGTGAAGAAGGTTCTAGTTCTAGGAACAGTGGTGAACCAGTGCATAAGAATCGAACCAAGTCTCCTTATCGTCAACTAAAAACCCTAAAAGGACTACTATCTCAACTTACGCAGAAAAACCAGTTAAAAATTCAATCCTTCAAACATCTTAACTACTGCAAACTTCCATCAAAGGCTCAGCTTCTTAAAAATGATGAACACTTGTAGGTTAAACCCTCACAGGTCACGGGTTCGAGTCTGGAAAACCCCTAACAATCAAACCCTAGAACCTCTTAACCTGTTGGCCTCTCACCATTACTTTTACCAAAGAGAAATGAAGGACAAAGTTGAATTTCCAACGCTAAAGCGGAGTGCATCTAGGGTTTCATTACAAAGCCAAAGAATCCTCAAGATCAACGATGGAGATTGCTACCAACAAGGCATGTTGAAAAGTGGGCAACCACTGCATTAAAACACCTTATTTATTATTTCAACCACGATGATGCCAACTCGATAGACTATGGATCAAAGCCGGTTACAACTCAACATTTTAAATGTATATTGTAACTCCTTCACATGGTATCTAGCCACGAGAGCATCCACTCATTTTTACACTCAGTACAGTAGTCAGGTGTCTTAAATGACAAAGCCAGTCTCATTTAACGATGCCAACATACTTGTACTCACACTTTCATTATCCCATCATAACACCTGCCAGTGTTAAAAACTTAGGGTTACAACGATTAATACATATCTATCCCAATGTTTGATAGTCAAATGCATGTTTCACACATATTATATATATATCTGTTAAAATTGATACAAGTTGTATTCCATAGATAGGATATAGTTAGAACTTTACTTCTGCATATGGTAATCGTTCACATAGCATAGCACTTTACATTATATAATTAATAGATTTGAAAGGTCAACTCCTATAGTTTTGTAATCCCTACATTAATTTCATAAAGATAATGGTAGGATGATAGTGAATATTACTTCAATAATATGTTGGTTCATGCAATTAGGAACGTATAAATACTATAGTTGTATTTATAATTGTTTTTCAAATTATCTATGTTTTCAAATATATGAAGTGTTTCATGATTCGATAAAGCTCTCTATCAAGTCGAAACATTTACGAACCAATACTTATAGTAATGATATCCTTTATGAAATAGAAAAAAAATAATGACAGTATCATAATAACACTTAGACATCGTAATCTTGTACATGCTCTAGGAATTTCATAAGCAAAAGTAATCCTTCTGAACAATTCACTAATGAACCAAGTATAGACATTAATAATTATGACTTTTGCAACTTGTAATTGGTCAAGTTATCACTTATATAAGTTGAATAAGGAATCATACCTGAAGCAAGGAAGTACGTAGAAATTTTACCAAATATTGACGGCTAATTTTAAAACATAAATACTCTTAACACACTATTTGTCGCATTACTCTTACCTGTGAATCTGCGCAAGAAGAATAAGTTCACAAGCTTTAGCTGACATAGCTAAGTAAGCCTCAGGCTACCTCATAGGACCCCTTTCATCATCATCCGAAAACAATTGTCAGTACCTTGTGAAGAAAACTCTATCGCAAGACATTTCGAGTTACAGTTATTACACACAAAACTAGTGTCGTAAAACATTTAAAAGAAGTATGATGTGTCGCTGTCATTAAAAATGTTTTTAGTTACGAGACTCAGTGATTAATTTATTTTCAGCATTTATGACTTCAGTATTAATGCTGCTCTATTTAAACATTTATTATTTCCGCATTTATAGTTTTCAACATTTAATGTTGTTTCAAAACATTTTAATTTTTATGAAATTATCAAGATGTTACATGTGGTATCAGAGCTCACGTTCGAACTCTAGGCCTGAACAGGCCCAAAGAACACGCAACAGAAAATTTTATTACAGAAGAAATCTTATTAATTCAATTTAAACTATTTTTGTTATACAAAAATTTGTTTCCAAGCTACAGGTATGGAAGGATCAACTGAACATATGGAGGATAGATTTCAACCAAATAGTCATAGCACGAGACAACATTATGAAGGAGAATTCCATGGCGAATTAAATGACAATTCATCAGAATTATTACGTGCATTTCAAGAGTTAAAAGCAGAAATCAGATCTGTAAAACAGGACAATGAGAGAATTCTGAAAGCACAAGAAGAACTTAACCAAGTACTGTTTGATCAGTGCCCAACTAATGATGAGGATAGAGGGATTGAAAATACATCCAAGATTGAATACTTACCTCATGGAGACAGGGGTAAGAAAATAAAAACTGATGATGCGGACAGCATTTCAACATCATTAGAAGCTGCCAATGAAAAATGCAGAAAGAAACGTAATTATTCAAGTGATAGCAGCGAAGGGGATTACAAACCCAAAGAAAAATCCACAAACAATATGAACAGATTTCTGGGGAGTTCAAGAAAATCAAACCCCCAACCTTCAATGGTGAAACTGAGAAAGGAGAGACAGCCGAAGCATGGCTATCCAGCATGAAGAAGTACTTCCAAATTTATGATTATTCAAAATCATTGAAGGCAAAGATGGCAATATACAACCTAATCGGGAAGGAAGACATTTGGTGGAAAGACATCAAAAGAGTGAAGGGAAACAAGGACAAGGATGTGAATTGGAGCACTTTTAAACGGTACTTCAAGAAGAAGTTCTTATCTGAACAATATTATGAAGAAAAATCCAAGGAATTTTATTATTTAAAGCTGGGAACTATGACCATGAATGAGCTGAACAGCAAGTTTTTAAATTTGCTTAGGTATGTGCCATACCTCGTGGAAGAGAAACCAAAGATTCAAATATACCTGAGTTGTCTACCTTTCAACATCAAGGACAGAATAGAGTATGACAATCCAAAGACCTTAGAAGAGGCCATGAGGAAATTAACTTTCTGCTATGGCACTAACTTGAAAAGAGAAGGGATATCTAACTAGAAAAATCATAAGCCCAACAACTTTGAGCTAAAAAAGAAAAATTTTAGATTCAGTGGAAATTTTGGTTTTCAAAAGAAAAACTTTTCGAATTGGAATTTTCAAAGAAACAATCCCAGAAATAATCAGCAGCAAAATTTTACAACTCCTAGAAATACTCTCAATGTTACCAGAACTAATGACCAAAAGGCACCTATAAAATGTTTTGAGTGTCAAGGCCCTCATTATGATTCAAAATGCCCCAAAAGGAAGCGGACAGCTAATAATATTCATTCCATGCAAGCTGAACCTACTATGGGAGACTTGACAAGGGAGATGCCCATACTTAATGCAGCTCTAGACAACAGGCAAGCATAGCATCAATTCTCTATGGTAGAGATTGAAGGTATGCTACAAAACCACCCTGTTACTATTTTGATTGATCAAGGTGCTAACCTGAGTTATATATCACCAGATATTGTAGAAATTTTTAATTTGAAAACAGAAAAATTCAATAAATCTTGGTTAGTTAGACTAGCAACAGAGACAAAAAGAAAAGTATCTGATTTTGTTGAAAGTTGTGTTTTATCTATGAATCAGCTTAAAACCCAAACCAAGTTAAATGTTTTACCTTTAGGATCCTATGACATTTTAATTGGAATGGACTGGTTAGAAGCAAATCATGTTATTTTGAATTGTTATGAGAAAAATTTTACCTATCTAAATGATGAGGGAGAAACAGTGTAAGTGAAGGGTATTCCTAGCAGGACATCACTTACACATATTTAAGCTATGCAAGTGAAAAGAGCAATTAGAAAAGGATGCCAGATGTTTGTTGTGAATGTAGTAAATGAGGAATTAATTACTAAAGAGGACAAACTGAAACTAGAAGATATACCTTTCCTCAAAGAATTCCAAGATGTTTTTCCTGAAGAGATCACAGGATTACCCTCTATGAGAGATCTAGATTTTACCATTGAATTAATACTGGTTGCGGTACCGAATTCTAAAGCTCCATATAGGATGAATATACTAGAATTAAATGAGTTGAAATCACAATTGAAGGAACTGATTGATAAAAACTATATAAGACCCAGCGTGTCTCCTTGGGGAGCACCTGTTATTTTTGTTAAGAAGAAGGATGGCACTTTAAGACTTTGCATAGATTATCGTCAATTGAATAAGATGACAATCAAAAATCGATATCCGTTGCCCCGCATCGACGATCTATTTGATCAGCTGCATGGGGCAACGATATTTTCAAAGATTGATTTGAGGTCAGGATATCATCAAGTTCATGTGAAGGATGAGGATATTTTTAAAACAACCTTTAGAACTCGATATGGACATTATGAGTTCGTAGTCATGCCATTTGTATTGACTAATGCCCTGACAGTATTTATGTGTTTAATGAACAATATTCTGCACAAATACTTGGATAAGTTCACTATTTTGTTCATAGATGACATTCTAGTATATTCTAAAAGTAAGGAAGAACATGACTAACATCTGCGTATTATTTTACAAGTTCTGAGAGATCATCAGTTATATGCTAAGTTTAGTAAGTGTGACTTTCACAAAGATAAGATTCAATATTTAGGACACATAATCTCTAAAGAAGGAATCTCGGTTGACCCCAATAAGATAAAATTCATTAATGAATGGCCGGCTCCTAAAGAAGTGTCAGATGTACGATCATTTATGGGGGTTACCATATATTATAGAAAATTCATAGAAGGTTTTTCAAAGATTGCAAACCCCATAACCTCCTTGCAGAAGAAAGGGAAGAAGTTTGTATGGGATCAAAAATGTTCAAACAGTTTTAAGAAGTTGAAGGGATTACTAACTACAACACCTATTATGAGGATTGCATATCTTAATAAGGATTTTATAGTATGCACCGATGCATGTAATGACGGACTCGGTGGAGTCCTAACAAAAGAGGGACATGTTGTTGCATACGAGTCTAAAAAGCTGAAAATACATCAGAAAAATTATTCTACTTATGATTTGGAATTATTAGCAGTAATTCACGCCTTAAAAATGTGGCATCACCATCTTATTGGTAGAAAATTTACTTTGTTGACAGATAACATGGGGCTGAAGTATTTATTAGATCAGACAAATTTGAATGCTAGACAAGCTAGATGGCTAACTTTTCTAAGTGAATATGATTTTGAAATTCAACACATTAAAGGGAAAGAGAACAAGGTTGTTGATGCATTAAGTCGTAAAGCAAAGTTGAATTTATTTCAGCCATCAGTACATACTCAACAGATTTAGAAAATCAGATCTTTGAAGGGATTGAAACTGATGAAGAATACATAAAATTACATGAAAAGACAGCAGAAAGCAATTCTGAAAATTCTATGGCAGATTACAATTTAAAAGAAAATGGATTGCTATTGTACAAAAACAGATTGTATGTACCCAACATACCAAAAGTAAAAATTATGATTTTAGATTAGATGCACAAAAGTCATTATTCTAGTCATCCAGGTTATCAGAAAACCATCACTATGTTACAAAAAGAATATTATTGGCCCAAAATGAAGGATGAAGTAGCAGAATATATCGCTTAGCGCCTTAACTGTCAAAAAGTAAAATTTGAACATTAGCATCCGGCTGGACTGTTACGGCCATTGCCTATACCTAGCTGGAAATGGGAGATCATAAGCATAGATTTTATTACCGGACTACCCAAAAATCAGAAACAAAATGACTCCATCATGGTGGTAGTGGATAAACTCAGCAAGGCAGCACATTTTATACTTGTAAAGACTACTCATAAGGCTCTAGATATTGCAGAAATATTCATGAAACAGATTTTTCGATTGCTTGGAATACCAAAAGTGATAGTTTCAGACCGTGATTCTAAGTTTACTGGAAACTTTTGGAGATATTTGTTTAAAGGGTTGAATACAACCTTAAACTTCAGCACAACATTTCATCCACAAATGGATGGACAGACAGAAAGAGTGAATTAGGTATTGGAAGACATTGTAAGGATGTATGTTAAGGACCAGCCTGGTAAGTGGGAGGACTACTTGCATTTAGCAGAATTTGCATATAAAAACCATTATCATGCATAAGCCAGGCTTATCTCTTTTGAAATTCTTTATGGTAGGAAATGTGATACACCAGTTTCTTGGAATGACCCATTTAATAGAGTTATTCTATGACCTGAATTGTTGCAGGAATTAGAAAAATTGTGAAATAGGTACAAAGAAATCTTAAAACTTCCCAAGATAGGCAAAAGAGTCTAACAGACCTTAGAAGGACTCATAAAGAGTTCCAGGTTGGTGAACATGTTTTTCTTAAGGTAAGACCGAAAAATAGTTCATTGAAATTGGGAAGTTGTGCCAAGCTGGCACCTAGGTATTGTGGTCCTTTCGAAATCTTGTCAATGGTTGGACCCGTGGCATATCAACTGGCTTTGCCACCAAATCTAAAGATACATAATGTTTTTCATATTTCATTTTTAAAGAAATATGTACACGATGCTAATCATGTTGTAAATTGGAATGATGTACAGGTGGAACAAGACGGCAATTTTCAGGTGGAACCGGACTGTATCCTCGAAAGGAGGGAAACTCTACTCCGGAATCACACCATTGGGAAGGTAAAGGTGCAATGGAAGCACCTTAGCCCAGAAGAGGAAACCTGGGAGTTGGAGAGTAGTATGCGGGCAACATACCCAACTCTATTTTAGGAACACTCAGAGAGTGATTAAACAACATCGAGGACGATGTTGAGACTTAAGGGGGGGTGTATGTCACCTACCCAAATTTTGAGACTAATTATCTTATTTGCAAAATACATTATGTTAAATTTTAATTACAAAGTTTTGTAATTATGACCAAACCTGGTCAAGGATGATTGTAATGACTTATTATTATTATTTAATAAATTAAACAGGAGACAAACACCCAAGGGAACTGTTAAATGAGTGTTCACTGACCCACTAGGAGGAATGGAAGCTGTTAGAAGGCATGGGACAGATGGCAGCAATTGCACTCCACCACTAGCTGTTGGTTATGGGACAAATACCCCTAAAATTGTGGCATTATCCCCCAGGTGGGTGGAAGAGAGATGTTAGCTCATTAATGACCAGGTTAACCACTAAAAGGCCTAGGCAGCCTAGATAAGGCAATTCGAATTGAGCAGACAGCTCTACAATATTTTCTGCATAAATATTTCCTCAAGTGTATCAAGTGATCACTAAGAGATTCAAATAGGGAGGCTAAGTGGAAGTGCATTGTGAGTCTGCTAGTTATTCTGAGAAGGAAACCAGAGGTGCTGGTGTAGGTCTCTTTGACTACTGAGTCTTTATGACTGGATGATCTATATTTTTACTACAAATTGATGAACTAAGGCTTCTACAGACTCTTCTTCTTCCTAGTGGTTCAGTAAACAAGCTCGGGGGTCCTAAGGCAAGTAGTTTGGATGTCTTCCGGAATAAGTTGGGTGGAACAGGTTCCTTGGGCTATTTGTTTCTCCTACAGTCAATCAGGTTCTACTGTTTTGACTTATTGTTTACAATTAAATGATTTTCTGCATTGTAGATTTATTATTTACAGTTATACAGAAGAAATTGTTTCAATTCTTGAACTAGAGATGATTTGGCATAAGGATGGTTAAGTAAATTAGATGAATGACTAAATTCTTTTCTGTATTTTTCCCATACTGTTATCTATATAGTACTCTAGTACATAAAAGTAAAATTAATAGAGATGAATGATATGCAGAATGCCATTTGAATGATTAGATAATTACGGTAACATTTCTTTTAAATTTTGAAGTATCATTTATGTAGGGTTAAACTCAGAATATAGAACAACACATTATAAAACAAATATTTAGCTTTTCATGTTTTTAGTTACAAAAGAAAGACATGTCATCTCTGCACGAAAATAGGTTTTCAATAATCACTATCCATTGTTGACAGTTAACACTATGCATTCTATTTCAACAATAGAGTGATATAAATCCAATGTTTCAGGCATTATTTATTCTAGAAATTTTAACAACTGCAATAAATTCTTTATACAGAATAGTTATACATAAACAATAGATAGATTACTCATCATTTAGAAATAATAAACATCATTATATTATACCATTCATTTCAGTATTCATGTATCGTTCCGAGTTAATTATCAATTACAAAACTTTAAACTCAAATACTGTCCTTACAGACATAACTCTAACTTTGTTTATTTGTTATTTGACATCCTCTTCCAGTACAGTAAACAAAGGACCAAAACCCTTAATTATGTTTTAGCAATTTAAACATTTTCCTTTAAGACTTTATTTCAGACAGATCTAAGGATAAGCACTTAAATCTTAACTGTCAAAATCTCTTACCATGCTACCCACAACCAAAGACATTACTTTGATCCAACTTTCGTAGATACGATGGTTGTCTATATAATACAAAGTATATTATGATAATAACCATAATAATTCCATAAGTATTAATTCTTCAACAACTATTAATTTTTCATCGCTATCCTAACTAGAAATCGAAAACGATATAAACATAGGGTTAATCATTTTTAAAAAGTTCACGTCTCTCGGCCAGAATCAAAACAATATTTCAAAACCCATCTATCAACTGCATGCATCTAGAAAACAATCGAAATTACAGTAAGATGGGTTCAATATAATCGCAGCTTCGTATTACCATTCAAGCACACGAGTAAACATTTTAACCTATAACCCAAATTTTTAAGGAAACGATTTATCTCTGAGCACAAAACTATAAATTAAAATACTGTATCTTCCATTATTTTTCAACCAAGGGTTCATCCCTGAATCTTATACATCTAAAACAAGTTTATTTTAAACGATACAGCGAAACGCTGCAAAAACAAAGTATCAAAACAACCGAGGGTTTTAACCCCAGGATACTTTTCATTGGTTCCAAAGATATCCAACTTTAGGCAACACTGTGCCAAGAGCCAAGCACCAAACCCTCATCATGTTTCAAACGTCGACCACAACTGAACCAGGAGGACATACAAGGTAAGGAACCGCCAAGGCTTACCGGTGAACAAGTAGCATTCTTCCACCAAGCTCAAACTCAGCAACCTTTTGACGAAGTAACAACCTTCCACAAAACCTTTAAGCGTTTAAATGAGAAACTAGAAAGATAATTCTCATTGCAAACAAAAGAGCATTAAATTTTAAGTGGAGGCGTTACCTGTGCATTAGAGCTTCGATTAAAGTGACATCTTCAGCCATTAAGGGTCGACGAGGCTAGCCATCAAGCTTAGCGAAGAAGGTTCCAATTCTAGGAACAGTGGTGAACCAATGCATAAGAATCGAACCAAGTCTCCTTATCGTCAACTAAAAACCCTAAAAGGACTACTATCTCAACTTACACAGAAAAACCAGTTAAAAATTCAATCCTTCAAACATCTTAACTACTACAAACTTCCATCAAAGGCTCAGCTTCCTAAAAACGACGAACACTTGCAGTTTAAACCCTCATAGGTCACGGGTTCGAGTCTGGAAAACCCCTAACAATCAAACCCTAGAACCTCTCAACCTGTCGGCCTCTCACCATTACTTTTACCAAAGTGAAATGAAGGCCAAAGACGAATTTCCAATGCTAAAGCAGAGTGCAGCTAGGGTTTCATTACAAAGCCAGAGAATCCTCAAGATCAACAATGGAGATTGCTACCAACTAGGCACGTTGAAAAGTGGGCAACCACTGCATTAAAACACCTTATTTATTATTTCAACCACGATGATGCCAACTCGGTAGACTATGGATCAAAGCCGGTTACAGCTCAATGTTTTAAATGTATATTGTAACTCCTTCACGTGGTGTCTAGCCACGAGAGCATCCACTCATTTTTACACTCAGTACAATAGTCAGGTGTCTTAAATGACAAAACCAGTCTCATTTAACGATGCCAGCATACTCGTACTCACACTTTCATTATCCCATCATAACACCTGCCAGCGTTAAAAACTTAGGGTTACAACAATTAATACATATCTATCCCAATGTTTGATAATCAAATGCATGGTTCACACATATTGTATATATCTCTTAAAATTGATACAAGTCGTATTCCATAGATACTTTACTTCTGCATATGGTAATCATTCACATAGCATAGCACATTACATTATATAATTAATAGATTTGAAAGGTCAAATCCTATAGTTTTGTAATCCCTACATTAATTTCATAAAGATAATGGTAGGATGATAGTGAATATTACTTCAATAATATGTTGGTTCATGCAATTAGGAACGTATAAATACTATAGTTGTATTTCTAATTGTTTTTCAAATTATCTATGGTTTCAAATATATGAATTGTTTCATGATTCGATAAAGATCTCTATCAAGTCGAAACGTTCACAAACCAATACTTATAGTAATGATCCTTTGTGAAATAGAAAAAAAAAATAATGACAGTATCATAATAACACTTAGACATCGTAACCTAGTACATGCTCTAGGAATTTCATAAGCAAAAGTAATCCTTCTGAACAATTCACTAATGAACCAAGTATAGACATTAATAATTATGACTTCTGCAACTTGTAATTGGTCAAGTTATCACTTATAGAAGTTGAATAAGGAATCATACCTGAAGCAAGGAAGTACTTAGAAATTTTACCAAATATTGACGGCTAATTGTAAAACATAAATACTCTTAACACTTGATTTGTCACATTACTCTTACATGCGAATCTGTGCAAGAAGAATAGGTTCATAAGCTTTAGCTGACATAGCTAAGTAAGCCTCAGGGTACCTCGTAGGACCCCTTTCATCATCATCCAAAAACAACTGTCAATACCTTGTGAAGAAAACTCTATCGCAAGACATTTCGAGTTACAGTTATTACACGCAAAACTAGTGTCGTAAACAATTTAAAAGAAGTATGATGTGTCGTTGTCATTAAAAATGTTTTTAATTAAGAGACTCGGTGATTAATTTATTTTCAGCATTTATGACTTCAATATTAATGTTGCTCTATTGAAACATTTATTATTTCTGCATTTATAGTTTTTAACATTTAATGTTGTTTCAAAAATTTTAAATTTTTATGAAATTATCGGGATGTTACAGTTGAGGGGAAAATCTCATTTACTTGGGGTTAATTTTGAGATTGCAGGCATTAATTAATTAGAAGTTGTTGATTTTATTTTTCCTAAAGTTTAAAATGCACTTGATAAGAACTATTTTTCATTAATAGATATTTTAATTCAATAGAATAAATGGATAATGTTCCACAAGGGAGCATTAGAGGATAATATTTCTCAAGAGGTAACTTGCAAGAGAAGAAATGAGGAAAGCAACCAAAGCTACGAAAACTAGGATAAAGAAGGAAAAGATTGCACAAGGCAGAAAAGAATCTAAACTCAGGAAAAGCATAATAAATAAAAAAATCAGATAAAAGCAGAAAGTAGGAGAAAATAGAAAAGCGGGATAAGGCAGAAAAGCAGGGAAAAAGGAGGACAAAGCATAAAAGTATGATAAGGCAGAAAAGCGGGGAAAAAACAGGACAAAGCAAAAAAAAGGTTAAGGTAGAAAAGTAGGAAAAAACAAGATAGAAAAGAAAAAGCAGGATAAAGCAAAAGCAAAAGAAAAAGTAAAAGCAGAAAGAAAAGGCACAAGCAGAAAGCAAAGCAAAGCAAAAGGCAAAGGCAAAATCTAAAGCAGAAATCAATCCAATATTATCCACTCCATGAGGGTGCATTAGTCTAGCTTACTTGATCCACAATTCACCTTAATTCTATAAAAGAAGGAGAGTGCACCACTAGCCCATGCTTTTGATAGTTTGATGTTTGAATTGAGTGCAAATTTTCCTCTTTGACTTGGGAGATGTGCCCCTAGTCCAAGTTGGGAGATGTGCCCCTGCTTTTTGTGAGAGAATGATGACATCCAATCTTCATCATGGATTTTATTGTGGGTCCTAAAGTCTGATCCATTTGAATTCAAGCTTGTTGCAGAGATTAGAGAGCCTCCCGTCTAGAATTATGATGATTTCTAGCTTTCCTTTGATGGAGATTCATATTTCTTGTATACTTATTTCTTGAGATTTATGTGAGAACTATTTCAGATATTTATGGCTTTTATTGATGTGATAATGAACCTATGTATCCTATTTTACATTCTGAATAAATAAAATTATACCTTTCATGTCCATCTCTTGCACCTAGTCCAGATTGCTATGAAAAAGAGCTAGTTTTCAGTGTATGTTTGATAAATGAATATCTATAATACAAAATGGAATTATTTCAGTTGTCAATGTTCATTAATATTCCAATAAACTCATTCCAATTCTGAAACCAAAAATTCGTGACCTTCTCCTACTATTTGGAAATTCCTAAATTTCAACTAGATGTGCAATCCTGGGTGTCAATTTTGCTTGTCTCTTTTTGAAAATTTCTCAGAATAAATCCAAACTTTCCAGAGTGAGTCTTAGATTATATTTTACTATCATTTAATTTTATTGAGTCTTCCTAATTCAAAGGCCTTCCGGAATTCTTTGAAATTACCTTTCCTACAGCTAGTCAAGCCACTAGTCTTCATTGTTTTTCCTTAAGTTTTGTAGAAGAGTTAATTAGTGTATCATCAAACCTGGTTGGTATATTAAAGTGATATTATATAATGGTCCTATAAACCTTCTCTTTTTAATCTTGTATGATTCCCAAAATAATTTCAGATCCCAAGAAGAAAGATCCTCTGTTAGAGGAAGAAAAAAGGAGAAGAAGTTAATTATATTGAAGGCATGTTACAAGGAGGATCAAAGCTGTCTCATAATGAAGAGAAATATGATTTCAAACTCTTTGTGAAAATAATGATGAAGTGTTTACAAGACTTATCTCATAACATTGTCCAATTGGGAAAAGAAACCAGAGAGTTCTTAGCTCAGCAGCTAGGAAACAAAAATGGGGAGGGCAGAAGCAGTGGCTCCCAACATGATGAGAAGAAAACCATTGGTGGTTCTATTTTCTCAAGAAATGGGAGCACAATCACCTTGATGAATTCAATATGGAGTCTCAGTACAAACCAAGGCCCACTATCCCTAAATTCACTGAAGAGAAAAAGGAGGAACCTGGTGTTCGACATGAAGGCCTTGCTTCATGGGAGGATAATTTTGTTGAATACTTTACACTGAGTGAGGAATGTAGAAGAGATTTTCCATTCACATATTTTTCTGATGCTTAATACAATATTAATCCAATAGGAATCTTTTGGATTCCTAATCAAAATTATTAATTGAAGAATTGTATTGGTTATATTTCCTTTCCTTATTTTGATGGCTCACAAAAGTGCACTACTAGATCTTGGATCCAAAAGCTAGATACCTATTTTCAGTTGAATCGAATGCATGAGAGAGATGCTATCAAGTTGGATATGATACACTTATATGGTGAATCCAATGATTGGTGGTTTCTTGGCATAAAGACACTTGAATATGATCAAGTGACCACTTATAAATATTTCACAAGAAGATTGGTTGAAAGATTTGAAAGAAGAGACCCTGAAATCACTTTCGGAGAGTTGGCACATGTGAAGCAGATTGGAACTCTTGGAGCCTATATCTCTAAGTTTTAGAAGTTGGATGTGATGGTCACCGATATCTCAGAATATCACTTGATCATTTTTTTAATTGAAGGATTATAAGAACCTTTGAAAGGGTTAGTGAAGGCCTATGGACCCACCACCTTGCAAGATGAATTGAACAGAACAAGATATTTGCAAGATTCTATTCCAAGGACCATATTTCCTCCTAGAACTAATGCTCCTACTCAATCAAAGAATCAAAGGCCACCCATGAAGAGTACTTTTGGAAATTTCAAGAGGGAAAATTTCTCCAAAGATAGAGATGAATTGGGAAGAAGGAAGCTGTGTTTCACCTGTTAGGAACCATGGGTTCCAGGACATAGGTGTGCTAAGGGAAAAGCACGCTATATTGAATTCTATTTAGAGAGAGAAACTGAAGAGGAAGTAGAAGAGGCCCCACTAGATGTTGAAGTGGCCTATGATACTACTGAAGAAGAGCCTCCTTCATAGGTTAGCAAAATTGCAGTATTGTCAGGAGTGCCTTGCTTTCACACTCTCAAATTAAAAGGAATGGTGCAAGGGAAATCAATCACTTTGTTGGTGGATGGAGGAGAAACACACAAATTCATTGATTCATATTTGGCGTAAATAAGGAATCTTCCTACTAAGAATTTCGAAGGATTCATTGTCATAATTCAAGGTAATCATTCTATGGATTGTTCTAGATGGATTCCTAAATTACAAGTCACTATAGGATATTACACTATGACATATATATTTTATGTTGTGAATGTGGTTGTACTAATATGGTTTTTGGAGTACAATGGTTGTATTCTATTGGGAAGCACACCATAGAATACAAAGTCCCTGAGATGAGATTCCAAGATGAAGGTGGAAAGGAGGTAGTGTTGAGGGGGGTCAACACCTACCCAAAGAAAGTAGTGTTTGCGCATAGTATGAGATCCATATTGACACATGGAGACATTGAATGGGTTGGATAGTGCCTAATCGCTACTAAAGTAACCTCTTTGGAGGTAGAACAGTATTCGTAAGACATATAGAAGTTGCTCCGAAAGCATGAGAAGGTGTTTGGGAACCTTCCTCATGGTAGGCCACCTGATAAAGGAGTGGAGCATAGAATAGAATTGGAGATAGGAACATCACCTATAAAATTCCATCCTTACAAGAATCCAAAAAGATTCAAGGATGGGATAGATTGAACCATCAAATAACTGCTTGACTTGGGTTTTATCTAACCAAGCTCAAGCCATTTTTCAGCCTCTGCAGTCCTTGTCAAGAATAAATGTGGGACCATGCACTTGTGTATAGACTACAGAGCTCTAAAAAGAAATACCATCAAGAACATATATCCTATTCCAAGGACTAACAAAATGATGGATGAACTACATGGATGCAAATACTTTTCAAAGATTGACCTTCACTCTGGTTACCATCAAATCAGAATACTGGAGGGGGACATTCAGAAGATAGCCTTTCGATGTCACTATGGACACTTAGAGTTTTTAGTTATGCCTTTTGGCCTAACTAATGCACCAACAACCTTTCAATATTGCATGAATAGAATGTTTAACAAGCAACTCCATAAGTTTGTTCTTGTTTTCTCTGATGATATTCTGATTTATATTAGAACGTGGGAGGAGCATTTGCATCACTTGGACATTGTGCTAACCATCTTGGAAGATAAATATTTTTATGCTATATTGTCCAAATGTGAATTTGAAATGACTGATATTTTATATCTTGGTCATGTGATTTGGAAAGAAGGGGTCAAGGTTCACATGGAGAAGATCCAAACCATTTTGGCTTGGCTGAATCCTAAAAATATCACTGAATTAAAAGAGTTAATTGGAATATGCACTTAATACTGAAATTTTGTCAAAGGATTTTCAAAGTTGACATATCCATTGATAGATCTTACCAAGAAGGGATTATTTGGTTGTTTAGAAGAGGTTGAACAAGCATTCAAGAGGATCAAGGTGGTAATGAGTAGTTGTCTTGTTCTTGCACTTCCATATTTTTCTCAACGTGTTGTTCTTGAATGCGATGCCTTAGAAAATGTTGAGATATTGTAACTTCAAAGAATATTATATTTTTACTTTATTATTCTGGAGATGATTCATTCCTCCGTGAAGATCTTATTGTATATCCGGAGATGTTTATTCCTCCGTCGAAATGTGGTAACTTGGGTTATTAGACTTCCCTAGTGGGGGTCAGCCTTGTATGTGTTATGTGTGTCAAAGGGTTATTAGACCAACCTAGAGGGGTCGTCCCAGTCAGTTGTAGTGGGGTATTTAACCCATTGGTTAAATACGAGCCTACATGATTTGTGTAAAAGACGAGTCGGAGTAGTGTATAAATAGAGGAGGTGTATTCCTCATTTTACACACACTCACTCACTTGAGAGTAGCGCACTTGTGGAGGAGAGGTTTGCTATGGTGGAGGAGGAGATCATGTCTTTGGTTTGCATCTTTGTATATTGCTGGTCATCTATATTGAGGAAGCTTTGTTGGGTTTTCTACCCCATGAGGGTTTCCTAGGATAAATCTGTGTCTCTTGTGTTTATGCTATGCTTGTTGTTTCTTCAGTGATCCTGTATATGCTATTATTGTGAAATGGAATGCAATGCTGTTATTTTCTATCTTAGCATATTAAATCTTAACATGGTATCAGAGCTAACCTGAAGGAAGGCAAGGTATGGCACTTACGACACTTGCTTCACTTGCGACAATTTGAAGGTTTGGGTTTTACATAGCAAAAACCAGTCATCGTGGAAATTTCGCTATAAATCCATTTATGCGAAGGTTCAGGATCTAAAAATTTTACAGGCCGTAGATAACATCCCCAGGTACCTTGTGTCCAAAGGACACCCTCAGATGCGTTGTACTTTGTGAGTTATGATCAGTACACATTAGGGTTTCTGCCTCTTCCAGATCTCAGTCAAACTCAGGTGACCTTGGAAAAAAGGTCATAACTTGGGCTAGGAAGCTCCAAATGAAATTTTGTAAAAATTGACAGGTAGTACATAGACTGTAATATCTCAAAAAACATTTTCATAGGCCGAAGTTGAACCAGTGACACGTGTAACACCGTACAAGTTCGCTCTCTTGTTTTATCCCATAAACAGGTCACGTTGCGACACTTGGCATAACTCTCTCTCAGAAAATCCAATTGAGGTCAGACCTGTTGGGATGGAAAGATGATAGGTTAGGCTACCACAGAAAACGTTTTTAGACCCTTTGGAGCAAAAAATTCAGATTTACAGTAGAAACAATTAGGTACATATTTCTGTCAAAACATAATTATTTTTGGAGCACCTTCATTCATAGCTTCCGGAATTTAGGGTTTCGGAGAAAATTAGAATTTTTGGAGTCAGAATCCACGGCTGAATGCTACTCAGGGAAATCAAAATTTAGAGACCAAGATTGAATTTTTTGGTTGGGTAGAAGACCGGGCTTGATCAAACCCCAGTTCGGGATTTTGATCGGAAAGATGGAAAATTAGGGCTTCAGCAAAAGTTGGAATTTTTGAAGTATGTAACCACGGCTGGTAGCTCCTCAGAAAAATAAGAGTTTAGAGCCTTGGATTGAACCTTTTGATTGTTCAGAAGGGTGGGCTTCATCAAACCCTAGTTTGGGATCCTATCCAGAAGATCCAAAAGTTTCAAAGGCAAATTTTGAGGGGTCAAATTTTGGAGATTTCAAAATTGAAGTATGCTAGTTTGATCAGCTCAGGAAGACACATCCTTCCATCCATTCAGAAATGTGAAAGTCAAAGATTGAATTTTTAGGGTTTCTCTAACAAACCCTAATCAAGCTCCAAATCAAGTTTCAGGGGGAGTTGAGGCTAAGGCCTTACATAAGAAGACTACAAGAAGTCTCGACATGTATGTCTTAAGGAGATACAGGTATGTCTTGAAATCTGATTCCTGATAAAGTTCATAATATGTCTGTCTTCATATTACTTATTAGTGCAATCTTGATTAATGTTAGAATTGTCTTATCACCCTAGTAACAGTATGAATGCATGTGAATGATAGAAGACATTCATTGATTAGGACTATATGATTGTACTAATGCACTGTGGTGTTGTATGAGGTTGATGTTTTCTGCTAACAAGATACAGGTACATCATGAAAGACAAATCAAGTTCCATGACCATGAAGACAAAGACTCATCCATAATATTTGATCACATAGAAGTTCTACTTACAAGGTATGTATGACTTTGTTCTATTATGCTTAACCTATGAGATATGCAGGTTCCAGCATAGGATCTCTAAATCATTGAAGAGAACAAAGAAGATATTGATTAGGTATGTTAGACATAACTAAGCAAGTATACTAATCCAGGTATGTTTTCCTATGTCATGTTAGAATCTTACCTTGTGTTAGGATCCCTTATATAAGTATACTTGGTATGATTGGTTATGCTTATTCATAAAGTTAGTAATCAAGGTTTTATGCATATTATGTCTCTTATCTTAGTTGATGATTTAACTAACTAGATCAAACAAGAATATGCATGAGTAAAAGAAGACTTCCCTGAAACCTTGAATATTATCTATAATCATGACTATACATTTTCAAGATTATTTAGAACTATAATGTTTTGATAACATTGAGAATATACTAATGAATGTATGTTTGTGTATGAGATCATGAGGATGACACTTGAGCATGCACAGTGGTATAGAATGAATAGAAGTTCAAAATACATACAGAAGATCAAGCGGGAGGCAACCACACAAACATAAAAGATAAGTATTTGAGTTGTTATTTGAAATAGTAAATGATATTTCATGTAATAGGTTGTACGCATATTTGTATTCCTAGAATATATCATGCTGAGTGTAAACATTCATAGAGCATTGAACAATATACTACTAATATGCATATGATTGGTAAGTTGGACAAACATTCCATTGTTGCTTGTCTAGAATGAAACCTCTTTACTGTCATGATGAGAGCTGTGCACACTCTTGATAGTATGTTCTGGTAGAGATGGAAGGCATCTAGATAGCCACTGTATGCATACAGGATATGGAAAAGTGTTGTGCCAAATTATTGGTCAAGATAGTTGCATAACTATGTAAATGATATATGTATGCATAATAGGTTATCATGTCAACATGATTTCATGATTATGAAGTATTACTAATCATGTACTTAATTTTGATCTGTAGGAAAGATCATGAAGAATGATGGACACCGAACAAGTGATGGATGTTCAACCAGAAGATTTACAAATCAAACAAAATATAGAAGGCTCATGGCTAGAAGATTCTCTTAGAAAGAGGAAGAGAATCATGACAAGATGTTTGCTCCAAGTGGATAGATAAGACCATTCTCTTAATGGTGTAATTAAAGAAGAAGTGTGAATCAGGTTCTGTATGGGTACCCAGGATTGGTAGTCAATTGATGAGCTTAATGATCATCTTGGGTGATGTGGATCTCAACCTTTGCTACAAGATTGAATATGGCTTCTATACACCGATGACATGGATGCAAGAAGGAACTCACCACAGAGTTCAAATGATATTGAGGCTCATATCAGTAGACCCATCTGACAAGAGATGGCACAGATAGATATGCATAAGATCACTCAATGCAGAGTGTGAATGATGGAGAATTGAAAACTTCTTGACAAAGCTTGGGTTTTAATAAGAGTAAAGACGATCCTAACCTCTACCTTAAGGTCGTGGATGATGAACCTATCATATCATTATTGTATGAGGATGATCTCTTTCTAAACAAGGAATGAGAAACAGATCATGAAAAGAAAGAAGAAGATGGCTGAAGAAATGAAAATGAAAGATCTCAGATTAATGCATTACTTCCTAGGTCTAGAAGCATGGCAAGGCTCAGAAGGAATCTTTCTCAACTAGGGAAAATATGATGATAAATATTAAAAGGACTTGATGTGTTGGAATGGCCACTCTCATGGATTCCAACTCGAATCTGTTAACAGATGACTCATCAGAGTTAGTAGATATAACTCTGTACAGACAAATTATTGAGTCATTGATGTATCTAATGAATACTAGGTCATACATATGCTTTGCTGTGAATACCTTGAGTCAGTATCTAGTGGAAACTAGATGTGTTCACCTATTAGTTGCAAAGCATGTGATCAGGTACCTAAAGGATACGATAGACTTTGATCTATGTTATCTTGGAGATCATGACTTCAGATGGCTACAAAGATGTTGATTGGGCAGGAAGTGTATTAGACAGGAAGATCAGATCAAGAGGATGTTATTGTCTAGGATTAGCCATGATCTCATGGTTTAGCAAGAAACAATCTAGTGTGGCTCTTAGCACAAGCAGAATATATGGTTGCTTGCTCTGCTAAGTGATGAAGCAGTGTGGCTTCAGGATTGTTTGACTTAGAGATAGACCCAACTGTGATCCTATGTGACAAACAGGGTTGTACCAAAATGGTAGAGAATCCAGTGTTCCATGATAAGTCAAATCACATAGAGATCTGACATTTCTATATACAAGATATGGTGCAGAAAGGAATTAAAGTTTGAATTTGTAACAAGTTACCAATGTACTAACCAAACCTCTACCTCAAGTAAATCTTTCCGAGACAAACTTAATTTAGTTTAGAAGGACCCTCCTCGAAAGGGGGAGTGATGTGATCACTTATGATGAGATTTTCCGCATCGACAGTGAGGTCGATGATGTGGATACCTATATTGGTGATGCCGACAGAGAGGTTGGTGGATGGTCTTTAGACAGGGTCTAAGGTGACAAGGGGATTGCGTCATCCTTGAACATATGTTCTAAAAGGAGCCGTAGACAGATGTCTTCGAGAATGAAGTCCTTCATGGACATGTGAGGATTGAATCATCCTTGGATTTCAGTCCTAAAGTGAGCCGTAGACAGGTGTCTCCGAGAAAGAAGAGGGATTGCATCATCCTTGAACACATGTTCTAAAAGGAGCCGTAGACAGGTGTCTCCGAGAAAGAAGAGGGATTGCATCATCCTTGAACACATGTTCTAAAAGGAGCCGTAGACAGGTGTCTCTGAGAAAGAAGAGGGATTGCATCATCCTTGAACACATGTTCTAAAAGGATCCATAGACAGATGTCTTCGAGAATGAAGTCCTTTGTGGACATGTGAGGATTGAATCATCCTTGGATTTCAGTCCTAAAGTGAGCCATAGACAGATGTCTCTGAGAAAGAAGATGGATTGTATCATCCTTGAACACATGTTCTAAAGAGAGCCGTAGACATGATGTCTCCGAAAATAAAGTCCTGAATGAACAGGTGGGGGATTGTATCGTCCCCGGACTCTGGTCCCAAAATTGAGCCGTAGACTGGGTCTCCGATAATGAAGTCCTGAATAAACAGGTAGGGGATTGTATCTTCCCCAGACTTAGGTCCCAGAATTGATCCGTAGACTGATGTCTCTGAGAATTGAAGATAGAACTGCATCGTCCCTGGACCTCGGTTCAAAATGTATGTGAGGACTGCATCGTCCATGAACTGGGTTCAAAATGTACGTGAGAGGACTGCATCGTCTGTGAACTAGGTTCAAAATGTACGTGATGGGATTGCATCATCCCTAGACATGAGACTTGTCTTAAAGGTACGTGTGAGGACTACATCGTCCGTGAACTAGGTTCAAAATGTACGTGATGGGATTGCATCATCCCTAGACATGAGACTTGTCTTAAAGGTACGTGTGAGGACTGCATCGTCCATGAACTGGGTTCAAAATGTACATGTTGGGATTGCATCATCCCTAGACATGAGACTTGTCTTAAAGGTACGTGTGAGGACTGCATCGTCCATGAACTGGGTTCAAAATGTACGTGATGGGATTGCATCATCCCTAGACATGAGACTTGTCTTAAAGTGATAAGGATTGATCATCCTAGAACTTGATCTGGATTGTATCATCCATGGACCTATGTCCTAAAGAGAGCGGGATTGATCATCCTATAATATGATCGTGTGTGTTGTAGGGTATGCTGCTATTATCACTGATGAGGATACTTGTATTGATGTATTGATACTTGTATTGATGATAGTACATGCTTTTAATGATAGATGTATTAGTAAGAATACATGCTTTTGATGATAGATGTATTAGTGAGAATACATGCTTTTGATGATAGATGTATTAGTGAGAATACATGCTTTTGATGATATATGTATTAGTAAGAATACATGTTTTGATGATAGATGTATTGGTGAGAATACATACTTTTGATGATACATGTATTGATTAATGTACTTGTATGGTTGAGGATACTTGTACTTGTATTGATGAGGATACTTATGTTGTAGATCGTGATGATCCAGATGTTGTAGATCAAGATGATCCAGATGTTGTAGATCGTGATGATCCAGATGCTGTAGATCGAGATGATCTAGATGTTGTAGATCGTGATGATCCAGATGTTGTAGATCGAGATGATCCAGATGTTGTAGATCGTGATGATCCAGATGCTGTAGTTCGAGATGATCCAGATGCTGTAGTTCGAGATGATCCAGATGCTGTAGATCGAGATGATCTAGATGATGTAGATCGTGATGATCCAGATGTTGTAGATCGAGATGATCTAGATGATGTAGATCGTGATGATCTAGGTGATGTAGATCGATATGATCCAGATGCTGTAGATCGAGATGATCCAGATGCTGTAGATCGAGATGATCTAGATGTTGAAGATCGTGATGATCCAGATGCTGTAGATCGAGATGTTCCAGATGCTGTAGATCGTGATGATCCAGATGCTGTAGATCGTGATGATCCAGATGTTGTAGATCGAGATGATCCCGATGTTGATGATCGTATGATGATGCTGATGATGATCGTGAGGATCTAGATGTTGATGTTGTTGTAGCTGTTCGAGTGCTGCAGAAGATAAAGACTCAGTACTGAAGATGTTGATGTTCCAGTATTGAAGATGTTCCAGTAACTGCTTGAGTTACTAATGACGTTTAGAAAGATTCCAATGATTTATAGATGTATCATGTATGATGTTGATGACTCCTTGCTCGTGCAGATGTTGTTATAATATCCTTCTCGTTAAGGGGGAGTGTTGAGATATTGTAACTTCAAAGAATATTATATTTGTACTTTATTATTCTGGAGATGATTCATTCCTCCGTGAAGATCTTATTGTATATCTGGAGATGTTTATTCCTCCATTGGAATGTGGTAACTTGGGTTATTAGACTTCCCTAGTGGGGGTCGGCCCTGTATGTGTTATGTGGGTCAAAGGGTTATTAGACCACCCTAGAGGGGTCGACCCAGTCAGTTGTAGTGGGGTATTTAACCCATTGGTTAAATACGAGCCTACATGATTTGTGTAAAAGATGAGTCGGAGTAGTGTATAAATAGAGAAGGTGTATTCCTCATTTTACACACACTCACTCACTTGAGAGTAGCGCACTTGTGGAGGAGAGGTCTGCTATGGTGGAGGAGGAGATCATGTCTTTGGTTTGCATCTTTGTATATTGTTGGTCATCTATATTGAGGAAGCTTTGCTGGGTTTTCTACCCCATGAGGGTTTCCCAGGATAAATCTATGTCTCTTGTGTTTATGCTGTGTTTTTTGTTTCTTTAGTGATCCTATATATGCTATTATTGTGAAATGGAATGCAATGTTGTTATTTTCTGTCTTAGCATATTAAATCTTAACAGAAAATGGGATTGGAGTTGTCTTGATGCAAAACAAGCATCCCATATCCTTTTAAAGTAGGAATTTACAGCCCCATGATAGGTTATACTCAGTTTATGACAAGGATATGCTATCCATCATGCATGTGCTAGTCAATTTCAAGCAATATCGTGTGGTGGGTAAGTTCATCATCAAAACTAATCATAATAGCTTGAGACACTTCCTGTCACAAAAGGATTTGAATGATATTAAAAAAAAGTGGGTAAGTAAGGTGCAATATTTCAACTTTGAGATTGAATACAAGAAGGATAAGTTGAATATTGTAGTTGATGCACTCTCTAGGAAACATGTACTTGCATTGATGAAGTTCATGATGATTGGAAGGCACAACTAGGAGTAGAGTATGCAAAGAATCAATTTTTTGTGATTTATTTGATGGAATAATTCATGATGATACTTACAGTATTCTCAATGATATCATGTATCATAAGGATAGGATATTCTTGGTTCAAGGATCATCATTAAAGAATAAGATCCTAGAGGCTGCTCATGATGCGCCCCTAGCAAGACATCTGGGGTTTGTGAATACATACCAGAAATTAAGAGAAAGGTTCTCTTGGAAGGGCCTAAAGAAGGAGGCGATGGAGTATGTTAAAGTATGTGCAGAATTTTATCAAAATAAAGTAGAACATACACATCCAGCGGGAATCCTACAACCCCTTCCTATCCCTGAGTAGAAATGGGAAAGTGTATCGATGGATTTCATCACCGGACTCCCCAAAAGCCAAGGTAAAGACAATATTTTTGTTGCGGTTGATAGACTAACCAAGTATGAACATTCTTTTTATGTCACAACTAATATTGCATCCATCCAAGTGGATGAAATTTTCATCAAAGAAGTCTTCAAACTTCATGGCATGCCCAAGTCTATCATCTATGATAGAGATAGGAAGTTCACTAGCAATTTCTGGAAAGAATTGTTCAAGTTGGTGGGGAAAAGTTTACACATGAGTACAAGATACCATCCACAGAATGATGGTCAAACAAAGAGAGTGAACCAGTGCATAGAAGGGTACCTGATAAACTATGTTACTGTGCAGCAGAAGACATGGACTACTTGGCTTCATCTGGGAGAGTTTTGTTCACAGCACTACTTTTCATCTATCAATTGGAATGTCACCATTCAAGGCCCTATATGGATATGATGCACTCACCTTTTCTGATATGATATTTGGTGATTGCAAGAAACATAAGGAAAAGGATTGGCTCCAAAAGAGTCAAGGTATACTCAGGACTCTCAAGGACAACTTGCTAGTAGCACATCATAGACAAAAGGTGAATGTAGACAAACAAAGAGTGGAGCGAACCTTCTAAGTAGGAGATCTTGTTTATTTGAGGTTGAATCCATATAGACAATACTTATTGAAGTCTAAGGGATATGAGAAGCTAAAACCAAGGTTCTATGGTCCATACAAAGTCCTAATGAATATTGGTGAAGTGGCATATGAGCTAGAATTGCCTCCAGAAAGGAAAATTCAAATTCTTTTCCATGTGTCCTGTTTGAAGAAGGAAATAGGGCACCAAGTTAAAGTTTCAAAGGAGTTTCCTCCCCTTGATGATGAGGGAAATTTGGTGTTAGTTCAAGAGAATATTTTGGAGGTCCTAGAAAGGAATTTAAGCAGAATCATTAAATAATATTTGGTGCAATGGGAAGGGTTTCCTAGTGAAGATGCTACTTGGGAAGGAGAACACACCTTACATCATCCAAATTTGAAATTGCTTGAGAAAAAGCAATATCGGGAGGGGAGGAATATCATGTCCCCTCATTTATGATCATTGGATTTGGTTCCTAACACAATCAATCCCTTGGGTTGAGGAGAAATCTTATTTACTTGGGGTTAATTTTGAGATTGCAGGCATTAATTAATTAGAAGTTGTTGATTTTATTTTTCCTAAAGTTTGAAATGCACTTGATGAGAATTATTTTCATTAATAGATATTTTAATTCAATAGAATAAGTGGATAATTCTCCACAAGTGCGCATTAGAGGATAAGGTTGACCAAGAGGTAACTTGCAAGAGAAGAAACGAGGAAAGCAACCAAAGCTAGGAAAATCAGGATAAAGAAGGAAAATATAGCACAAGGAAGCAACTAAATTGATAAAAATAATAATAAAGAAGAAAGAAAATAAAAGCATAAAGGAGGATAAAGCAGAAAAGCAGGATAAGGCAGAAAAGCATGACAAAGCAGAAAAGCAAGATAAGGTAGAAAAGCAAGGAAAAAACAAGACAAAGCCAAAAAGCAGGATAGAAAATAAAGATTAGGATAAATCAAAAGCAAAAGCAAAATCAAAATCAAAAGCAGAAAGCAAAGGCAAAGGAGAAAAGAAAAACAAAGAAGAAAGTAAAGGAAAAAGTCAAAGCAGAAAGCAAGCCAATCTTATCCACTCCATGAGGGTGCATTAGTCTAGCTTACTTGCTCCAAAATTCACCTTAATTCTATAAAAGAAGGAGAGCGCACCACTAGAGATTAGAGAGCCTTCCATCCAAAATTATGATGATTTCTAGATTTCCTTTGATGGAGATTCTTATTTCTTGTGTATTTATTTCCTGAGAGTTCTATGAGAATTATTTCAGCTACTAGTGGTTGTTACTGATGTAATAATGAACCTATGAAGTCTATTTTACAGTCTGAATAAATAAAAGTATACCTTTCATGTCCATCTCTTGTACCTAGTCTAGATTGCTATGAAAAAGAGCTAGTTTGCACCTCCTTGACTCACGTTAGACAAGACGATATAGGCTTGGGTTTTGTCCCCCCGGGAACTCGATAATCTCGAGAGAATCGGGACCCGACAAAGAACCCTAGCAAGAGTTACAAAAGAAAATAAAAATCCTATCATGTAATATCTACCCAGATGGATGTAGAGTTGAGATGCAATGGACTAAGTCTTTTTCAGTGGTATTGAGTTAAGAGATAAAAAAAATAGTCCTAGACCTATGGTTTCCCTATAGGAATTACATCCTGTTATAAAATAATAAATACCATTTAAATAAATAGTCCATTGGAAGTCTATGTACAAATTGATTACATAACAAAAATTGATAATAATCAAGGCTCCCTAGAAGATAATAGAATGGATCAAATAACTAAGACCTTGTGATAGCCCAAGTCTTAGTTACATGAGTAAGTAAGTATAGATGAAGGATCCGGATTGTCTAAAAAAACTTCCCGAACAATAGACCCCACCTGCAAAAGGGAATTACCATCAGTTTGGGATAGAATATTTTAAGATGTAATATACAAAATAATGACAAGGTGTTAAAATACATGTTCACATGGGTGCCGAGAGGCCACCCATCTAGATATTCAGGCATGAAACATAAAGATAAGGATCAATAAAGTATAACAAAGTATGAATAATATTAAGAATGGAAAGTTAAGTAAAACATATGCATATAACTTAGAGGAGTATCAATGCATTCCTCGACAAAACATAATGGTAAAAGAATATATATATCCTATGCATACAAGTCAAGCTATTAGTACTACTAATATACTGAATGACCATATATGAAATGTGTGGTCTTAGTTTACTGGTACTAGATTGGTGTTGCATCTTTGCTCGAATTCATGGTATTCTTCAACTATTGCTTCACTTTCACGCTATCTTACCTCAAGCCTCTTGACAAACTACTCAAGAGTTTAAAGGGAAGTCCATACAAGAATTAGGATGTTAATTAATACTCTTTGCAAATAAACGAGTTCATGAAAACTAGATAGCAAAAATCCAAATGCCAATATTAGTGGAAAGTTAATGAAATCTTATGGGATTTCTCTTGATATCTACTGGTATTAGATTTTTATTCGAGCCGATAGATATAGCACTATGATTCGCCAAGGTTGGTGTATTCTATATATTGCAAAACCCACAAAGTTTTGCAACTTCATGTATATGTTCTGATGAAATTTTTTTCGTGGTTTGGATACTATAAAAAAGATGGCCCTTCTTCCTTCAGTTTATTGTTAAGATTTGCACATGTTCATGTTATGCTGAAGAATCTCTCTGGTGATATTGTTGCTCAAGGGTCTCCATTTTCCCTTCATAATGTTGAATTTTTAACAACATTGGTAGAATTAGATGTTGTTGTAAGTTACAGAAAGTTCAAAAAATTGGACAAGATTGTGTCTCTCTTGTTTTAAAAGTTGTTATAGATGGTGGTGTGCCTATGGTGTATATTGTGAAGCCAAGAAGGAAAATGTGTACACTGAAATTGCTTAAGGTATTCATTCCTATGGTATTACCAGGCATCATCATGTTCTAGAATTGAGCAAAGACTCTCTGATGCTTCAAAATCAAAAGTTGTTGTCAGCTTTACACCTCATATAACAAGTCAAGGCATGCCATCTACTATATATGTCAAGCTGGACTTGTTCAAAGGGATGTTTTTCCTATCTCACTCAATATAGCTCTTTGTTGGCACCCCAACAACCCCTTAAAATTTTGATGATATTTTAGGGGTTCCCCCATTTCAATTTTGTAAATACCTTGCTCCCCCTTGCTTGTTTAATTCTTAAGTATGGTTTGGTTTCCTTTTCTGGACAATGATTTATCTTCTACTTATTGATTTTATGGTCGTGCTTTCATGAGATAATGGTTTGGTGGTTTTGACTACTTCTCTTGATTGATTCTTTTAGCATCATAGTTGATTGCATGATAATTTTGGGATTATTCCATAATTCAATTATGGCCATTATATGTAATTAAGAGACCATAATTTGAACAAAATACATTTGGAAATATTTTTGGTTGAGACAAATACTTCATGGGCCTTTTTCATTAATTAGGTGATCGATAATTAACTCCTCCTTGAGAAGTTTTCATAAAGATTCTTTGTCATGCATTCATTTTGGGAGAAAAATATTATTAAAATGTTAGAAGATGCTTTTAATTCCTTCATTTGATAAAGTTAATAAACAAATTATTATTAATCTTAATTTGATACACATATCATTTTATTGTTATAGTATCAATTATATATATTATAACTTTATCAAATTATTTTATTGAAAAAGTATTCTTAAAATAAGAGTCCATAGTTTTTCACGGGAGATGAGTTAAGGTCATATCCTTTACATGAACGTGGCATACATTTAAGAAAAAAACAAAAAAATCAAATAAATATTGGAT
The DNA here is from genome assembly GCA_027924585.1 of Larix kaempferi. Taxonomy (NCBI): domain Eukaryota; kingdom Viridiplantae; phylum Streptophyta; class Pinopsida; order Pinales; family Pinaceae; genus Larix; species Larix kaempferi. Next base: position 12,502,783 of record BSBM01000289.1, read on the forward strand.
CCTTATAACTATGCTTACAAAATCTTGGATTCACCTTTAGTTGAGATCAAGAATTTACCTGTTAATAAATCAGTTTAATTGTAAGTAATGCCAAGTGGACAATGACAAATTTAAAAGATAAGGTATTTTGATGTGATTAGAATGAATTGCATTGCCCTTGATATTATTCATATAGTCATGTTAGGATATCAAAGTTCTTGAATAAAGGTTTATGATTGGATTCTAATTCTTTGTATTGGAAATATAAGGGCTGGTGCAAGTTAATGTTGGCCACTCATGACGTGTTAGTCGCAATGGAATTCTGGAAAATCAAAAATCTGAACGTCAAAAAGCAATATTAGAGCTACCTACACAACTTTTTGGAATATGGCGCAAGAAAATGAAACGTAGACAATCGGATTACTTTCCGGAATATATAAATATTATTTATGGAAATTAAGTATAACTCCCCAAAAATGGGGTTCTCCTAAGGTTGGTATGTTATTTTTTTAAGAAAACATAATGAATATGTTTGCGTTAGCCCTCGGGTTCGGTATTCAAATGGTGGATTTTTGTTAAAAAAATTATATGCAGTCATAGATAACAGGTCGTTCTAGTGCGGCACTATTTTTCCATATTTATTTATGTTAATTTTAACTTATTTTTTTTAATTAAGGAAGTCATCCCATCCCTAAAATGACTAGGCTGAGCGTTATCCCTCAATATCATGGTCTTAACATAATCAATCAACATTTTTTTTTAGGATGTAGGTTTTTGTGTATACTTGTGCGGGTTCTTTTCCGTTTTCAAAATAGGTGAGCCAATAAAAAGTTATAGACGAAAGAAATAACCTACTTTTTGTGTAAGATTGACATTAGTGCAATTGAAATTAACTAAAAAATAGGAACAAATAATAGATTTAATAAAAAATTACATATTCAGAATCTGCACACATAGTTCTACAAGTGTGTGCAATTTCATTAGCAGTGGACAAGTGTAGCATATGCAGAATCGTGCCTGAAACAAAAGATGTTATAGAATAAGATGTATTTTGTTATAACACAGTCAAAGTCACTTTGTTTGGCAACCCGAAGCTAAAACCAAAGCGGCCAAGTCATCCACCATGTTGGTGGGAAAGGAATTGACCGCCAAAAATTAGAAATTTAATGGCGCGTGTGCGTTGTTTTAAATACACGTGCACGTGCTAAAAGCGTGCACACGCTAATAGCGCGTGCGCGCTTTTATTTAATAATTCAAAATGTAGTTTTGATTGTGTTTATTATGGTGTTGGTATCCCATAACAAAAATTTATGCCGGGATCATAACCAAACCTGGGTAAAAACACGACTGAAACAACATCATCTATGAGACTGGAAGATCAGGCTCCACAACCAACACTCTCCCTCTCACTCCTCACATCTCTTCCTAAGCCCCCTCTTGCCCCTCCGCCCTCTCTCACTATCTCCTTAACCATGCTCCCCTCTCCCCCTAAACCTCATACTCTCACTCTCTCTCTATAATCGTTATCTCTCTCTCTCTCTGTCTATGTAACCCCCCTCTGCACTTCTCTCCCCTATGTCCCTCTCTCTCTCTCTCTCATTAATATTTCTCTCTCTCTCTCACTATAAGGGAAATACCTTGTAGAGGAGGTTTCCCACAAATTGGCCTTTTATACTGCGCCCAAACCAATGCTCAAGGATTTACTAAGAAGCGTAGGGAGGTGGAGGTGTTGGGAAGAGAGAGACTTAGAGAGCCTGGGTTAGTAAGGGCTAGGGAGAGGAGGGGAGAGAGATAGAGAGGATGGGGTTTAGGGCTAGGGGGAATAGGATAGAGATAGAAAGATTAGGATGGTTAGGGATGGGGGATAGGTTAGGGAGAGGGAGAGGGGGTTTAGAGAGAGAGAGAGAGAGAGAGGTGTAGAAGCAGGGAATAAAGAGTGAGAAAGGGGGGGTTAGTTAGGGGTAAGGGGCTAGGAGGGTATTTAGAAAGGGGGAGAGAGAGGGAGAGATTGAGAGAGGGGGTTAGTAATGGTTAGGGGGAGGAGAGGAGGGAGAGAGAGAGAGAGAGAGAGAGGAGAGGGTGTTAGTTGTAGGGAGTGAGAAAGAGAGATGGGAGGTGTGGTTAGAGGTAGGGTGATGATGATGACAATAATGATGATGATGATGATGAAGATGAAGACGATGATGATGATGAAGATGATGATGATGATGATGATGATAATGATAATGATGAAGATGAG